>OY725355.1:4965640-6303640 GCA_963243735.1 Neocrepidodera transversa
TATTTTTTAAAAAATGCTCGTTTTAAAAATTTTTTAATTTATTTCCCAAACGTACCAAAAAAAAATCAAATTTAAATAAATCAAACTTTTAAGAATCCCCAATTTTAAATTAACATTCGAAATCTAAAAAAATTCAATAACTTTTTTTTATATTTAATTAAACGAAACGACATTTTTAGAAACATTAAAATTTTTGACAAAAAAAATATTTGTTCAATGTATTAATTTTTTAAATTTGGAATTCTTGAAATTAAAATAACAAATAAGTTTGTGCAGTCGGGGAATCCCCGTCAGGAATGAAGTTTCTTTCTATAAACGTGTTTTAATATCTCTCTCTTTCCTTTTTTTTACTATTTATTTCTATTTTTCCTGTTCTTCATAATTTTTTCCGCCTATTTTTTCCTATTTGTCTCATTTTTTCCTAGTTATTCCTAATTTTCCCTATTTTTTACTATTGATCTTTATTTTTTCTATATTTTCCCATTTTCTGTTTTTGCTTCTTATCTATTTTTCGTATTTTTCCCATTTTTCATTATTATTTCCTATTTGTATTTATTTTACCTATTTCTACTTTTTCCCATTATTCCCTTTTTGTCCGTATTTTTTCTTTATTTTCCAGTTTTTCCGCATTTTTCCCTATATGTCAACATATTTATTTTTTTGCCTATTTTCTCTATTTCTCCTATTTTTTCCTTTTTTCCCCTATTTGTATGTATTTTTCCAAAATTTTTTTATTTTTTCCTATTTTTCATTATTTTTTCCTGGTTTTCTAATTTTTCACCATTTCTCTTTGTTTCTCTCTATTTTTCACGATTTTTCTTTATTCTCTATTTTTTTCCCATTTTTCCATATTTTTTCCTTTTTTTCCCAATTTTTGTCTTAATTTTTATTATTCTTCCTATTTTACTTTATTGTCCCCTCTTTTTCATAGTTTTTTTTTCCTATTTTTCCAAGTTTTTTCCCTTTTTTTCCACTATTTTTCGCATAGGCCAGATTGATTTAGATTCTAGGGGATTAGGAGAAAAGTTTAAAAGTGCCAAATATGTTCGTAATAAAAGGACGCAAATGTTTAAAAAAAAAGCAAATTTAAGGCATAAAGGGATCAAATATTTTTAAATTGACAGACATAAGTGGTAAAAAGAGAAGTAATGGGTAAAGGGACTACTTATAAGTCCTCTTATGTTTGTTTTTAATTCTGATCAAAAATCGATGTTTAAAGAAAAATTTTAAATTTTGAAAGAATCTTCAATTTTAATAGAGATTCAAAATCTAGGAAAATCAAAAAACTAAATTCGTTTTATTTTTAATTTTCTACGGTTTTAATAACGCGAAATTAAAAAAATAAAATTATTCATCAATCTTAAAAATTCAATAAGATAGTTTAACAAAATCTACGATTAGTGATTTTTAGAGTTTTCAAAAAAAAACTTATAGAACGATTATGTCCGTTAGCTTGATTTAACTCTAGAAAAAGCCTTAAAATGATATTAATCTTTCACCTATTACTTTCCCGCTACATATATACAGAAATTTGTTGTGACTTTAAATTATTGAAAACTCGAAAAATTACGGCATATATTGTTATTTTTTTAACAAATATTTCCGTACTAATTTTGCGTTTGGTTTTCTGGAAAAAATGATAGATCATGGAAAACCTGAAATTAATTTAATTAATGTTTAATGAGAATTTTTAATCTCCATATTTCACCAGCAATCATCAGTTAGTAACCACTTAAAATAAAAATTGATGTAACTATAAAAGTACAACGAAATAATTTTACGTAAAGATGAGTAGAAAAGTCTACAGGAATACTGCAATTATAGGGAATTCAACGTGCTAGAGAGAGAGAGGTATAGGAAATTCGGCGTATCAGAAAGATAGCGCTCTGACGTCATATTTTACGACGTTTTTTAACGTTCAGTGTTTTGAAGCTTGAAAAAACGTTCGGAACGTCACATTTTACGACGTTTTTTATCGTTTAGTATTTTGAAGCGTGAAAAAACGTTCGAAACATCACATTAGACAAAGTTTTTTAACGTTTACTTTTTGATGTGAAAAAACTTCCACATTTTTGCATGACATACATGTATTTTTCCAATAAGGAAACGTGTAAAAATAACATGTCAAAATTGATGAAATATGGCATTGTTTGGCGTAATTTTTCGAATCAAAATTGTAAGCGTTAGAAAACGTTGTAAAATATGAAGATTCGAACGTTTTTTCACGCTTCAAAATACTGACCGTTAAAAAACGTCGTAAAATGTGACGTTGTAGCGCACGCTGAATTTCCTATACTTCTCTCTCTAACACGTTGAATTCCCTACTGACTTATATATTTTCTCTCGTAAAACAGATTATTAATTTGTTTGAAAGACGAGTGGAGTTGCTGGCTACAAGTTGAGGGTCAACAAAATTAGATAATCTTAAAACATTGAGTGGTTCTCATTTAAACAACGAAAAAACTCAAATTAATGCAATTTTTAGAAAAAAGTATTTGATTTGCATTTTCAATTTCAGACAATATGCATTCTGAGTTGTAAAATTATAACTAAAAATTTTGTTTAAATGAGTATAAGTCATAAAAATCTTTAGTATTGTGTACATTTAGTAAAATTTACATTATGTTGATATTGAATAGTAATTGAATATTTTTAAGATTCTTGATTTTTAACTTATACTTTTTCTCTACGACTATTAAATAATACGCTCATTCTTATTAAGAATTCACTCTAAATTAGCCAATCACATCCTCTAATTTTTAATAATTCACCCTATAATCAACATTGCTTTGAAAATAACTAACCAATCCCATTAGTAATCTTCTAATAATGAAATGTCAAATACACTAACGTCAAAGTTTAATATTTTAAGCATCAATTAAAGATTTGTGTTAAAAATCGTATAGTCGTAGAGAAAGTATATTTGCGTAGAATGACTATTATTGACTTAGATGATTCCAACACTCACTCGCTGCACTCGCTCGTATCGGAAACTATCTACGTGAATAATAGCTATCATTATACACTTATTGAAGAATGTACTATTCCAATATAATAATAATTGATAGGAAATGTTATTGTTCTAGAATATTCATGTAAAAATATTTACATATTTTACATTTTTTTGTAGTGCAAATATGATTTTGTTCTCTAAATTAAATTGGTATAAGTTGCGAAGTTACACCTTTGTTTTGAGATACTGAGTTTAAAACACACTTATAGTGAGCAGTCTTATTTTACTCGTCTTTTTTTTCTAATTATTTTCTGTAAGAAATTTAGTATGACAGATTTCTGTAATTGATACTATAAGTATTGGTTTTTGTTATTTTTCAATTAACTAGCCTGGTTGTCCATTGAAAATTAATCGATAGATCTTTGGATTGATTTAAAAGTAGTGATAAATAAGCTATTATAGGTTAAAATATATTATGAGTGTTTTTTTATTGTATGGGTTCTGATATAAATTATTTTAAATGAAAATCCAGTATTTTGCACATTTTTGTATAAGAGCAAACTTTTTTTTAATTCAAATGTAATAAAATTATTTGTATTATATTTATTTATAACCAAAATAAGTTTGATTCACCACAATTTTTTTTAGAAATACATAGTATCAAAATTTTAATAAACGTTATGCTACTTTACCGAAATTCGCAATCAAATAATTTTATTTTTTATTTATTGTACATATTATTTAGACGAGAACCAAATATTTTTGTTAACTTTTATTAACTTTTTTTTTGTGTTAGTTTCATTTAGTATAATTTTTGTAGTGTTTCATTTTTTTTTGGATTTTTTACTATATAAATGTATAAATAACATACAATATTGCAACAAATTCTGTTTTATTTCTTATCCCCTTATAAATAACAATCCAAGAAATAATTTAGATAAATTTATTTGCTAAAGCTTATTATTATTATTATTATTTATTTCAAATGAATCTTGACATAAGTGTAATGACATGTAATACTACGAAAAATTAATTTTTAAGGTTGAAGTTTACCCCCGACAAATTAAATACAAATTCAGAGATTACAAAAAAAAGATGATTTTCGAAAAAATCAAGAAAAACACTTTTTTCGAAAATATATATCAACTTTTTTTGTGAAAAATAATTTATTTTGCTAAATAAATATCCACAAATAAAAAAGAGAACTTAAAAATTGTAAAATACGGTTAAAAAATATACAAAAACTGTCGAAAACTTATCAAAAACTGTTTGAAACGTCAAAACCTATTAAAAAAATCGACTGTGTAACCCCAGAACTTTCCCAATTCTTCTGCGGAGAATAGGATTATTTTAATTAAAAAATACAAAATTCCTGAATGGCAAAGTAAAATGCTGTAAAAATGAAATAAATTGCTGAAAAAAATGGGTAAATATTGCAAAAATGCGCAAAAATTAATTAAAATGAAAAAAGACAAACGTTACTAAAAATAGTAATAAGTTATTTTAAATGCTAACAAGATACCGAATTATTTCCAAAAAAATTATTAAAAATGATAAAGATTTGTTAAATTTCAGCAAAAATTAAAACTATAATAAAAATAATTTGTAAAAATTGGAAAAAGAGGCAAAGTCAAAGAACAAAAAAGATACATATAAAAGGAAAAAAACGTAAAATAAAGAAAAAGGGGCCTAATAAAGGCAAAACAGGGTAAAACAAAAAGTTAAAAAACAAGCCAAATAAGACAAAGGGAAAAAGCAAAAATGTCAAAAAAGGTTAGAAAAACACAAAAGTCAAAGAAAAATAAAAACTATTAAAAAAAGTTCAAAAAAGCAAAATAAAAGGCAAAAAAGTGGTAATAGAGGCCAAAAAAAGGAAAGAAAAGCAAAAAAGGCAAAATAGAGGCAAAAAGCTAAAAAAAGTGAAAAAAAAGCAAGAAAAAGGGCAAAAAAGTGGCAAAAAGGCCAGAAAAAGGCAAAATAACGCCAAAAACATGACAAAAAACCAAAAATGGTACAATTAGGATATCCTAAAATCATTATTTGTCTTCAAAATAAAAAAAAAGTCGAAAAGCATAAATGTGTATATTTTTCGCCCTCTAGCGGCGAAATTGTGGAGAATTCGAAAAAAAGTTGAATATAAATGTTAACAAAAATTTGGTGCTCTACAACTTTGCACTAGAAAATTTTACACCAAAGTGCATTGTTTGTCTTAAAAATTTGGAAAAAGTACATGCAAATTTTTTGCGCGCCCTCTACTGGCGTAGCTTTTGGAAATTCTGGAAAAAGTTTGATACAAAAATTGTAGGAAATTATATACTCTAAAACTTTGCATTACGACCTTTTTCACTAATATTGTTTGTCCTTAAAATTTAAAAAAAGGCAAAAAAATGTTACATGTTTATATTCAATCAATGTCTGTCTTGAGGACCTTCTACTGTACTAATATGAACCAAAAACTAATGGTCGCATTCAAGGCACACATCAACCCATCATACCAAATTTTAGCTTGATTGGTCAAACTGTTCGGCAGTTATCGTGCTAGATTACACACAGACAGACCTAGTAAAAACTGTTTAAAAAGTCTAAAAACGATTTAAATATCAAAAAAATTGACATAGAACTCAAAAATTGTAAAATTCGTTTAAAAAATATACAAAAACTGTCGAAAACCAATCAAAAACTGTTTGAAACCAAAAGTTATTAAAAAATGAGTAAAAACTGTCTAAAGATCCAAAAAACGATATAAAGCTCATAAAAATTAACAGAGAAATTATAAAATACGGCTGAAAAATAATAAAAAAACTCTAAAACTAATCAAAAATTGTTTGAATGTCAACAAATATAAACAAATGAGTAAAAACTGTCTGAAGATCCTAAAATCGATTTAAAGATAAAAATTGATAGAGAACTCAAAAATTATAAAATAAGGTTAAAAATATAAAAAAACTGTCGATAGCCAATCAAAAACTGTTTGAAACGTCAAAAGTTATTAAAAAATGAGTATAAATCATCTAATGATTCTGAAATCGATTTAAAGATCATAAATATTGATAGAGAACTCAAAAATTGTGAAATACGGTTAAACAATATAAAAAAACTGTCGACAACTAATAAAAACTGTTTGAAACGTTAACAACTATAAAAATATGAGTAAAAACTGTCCAAACATTCTAAAAACGATTTAAAGATTATAAAAATTTATAGAGAACTCAAAAAATGTAAAATATCGTTAAAAAATATACAAAAACTGTCGAAAACTAATCAAATACTGTTTGAAACGTCAAAAGGTATTAAACAATGAGTAAAAACTGTCTGTAGATCCTAAAAACGATTTAAAGATCGAAAAAATTGACAGATAACTCAAAAATTATAAAATACCGTTGAAAAATATAAAAAAAACTGTCAAAAACTAATCAAAAACTGTTTGAATGTCAACAATTATAAACAAATGAGTATAAACTGTCTAAAGATCCTAAAAATAATTATAAAAATTGACAGGGAAGTCAAAAATTGTAAAATACGGTTAAAAAATATAAAAAACTGTTGAAAACTAATCAACTATTTGAAACGTCAAAAGCTATTTTGTTTTTTCTAAACTTTTTCTCCTGGGTCTTATTATCTTTCATTTCCTTTTGTTCTTGAGATAATAGTGTGCTGGCTGATCTAGTTTTCCTTCCGTCTTTCCAAACTTATCCATTGTCAGTTTTCGAAACCATTTTTCCATTACTTTTCCCTTATCTCTTCTAAGGTTTTTTTATTTATTTCCTTATGCATTTTTTTCTCGTTTATCATTTACAGCGTGTTTTCACCATTTTTACATTCTTTCTGTTCTTGCGATTACAATCCGGAAGAGTTATTTGTAAAGTTCTTAAATTATTTACGCTATAAGTGTGATTTTATTGCTATTAAAACCGATCTGTTAAAAAATTATGTAGAAAATATAATTTGCTCAATCTAATATTTTTTTGAATTATCAGAATTAAAATTATATTTTGGTATATCGAGTAAAATAATTATATATAAATATTATATTTGTAGAAATACCAAACTAAATATATGATTTTAATTTTTTTTCTTTTTGTTTAATAAAATAAAGTGCAATACAATTTACTGCTATTTTATGAAAAAAAAATGTGGTTAAGTTTTAAATTTTCAATTATTATAATACAAACAATAACTACAATAAAAATGTTTTACTGTTATTTTAAAATATTTATTATTGTACCAATTAACAATATATTTTGGTTTTTGCATCCAAAACTGGTAGCAAAAAAATTTATTATGTAAAAAAAGAAAATGTAGTGTTAAGAATGATTTAGGAGGTTGTAACGTTTTATTTTAAGACTTCGTTCTACTTGGACTTTTCGAAGAATTTGCAAACAAGATTTCTTCGAATTTACTAATTGAAGGTTAGCAAAAAGCAGTTGTGTGTCACACGTACATAAATACTTTAGGAGGAAATACTTAGAAGCAAATATGGATCAGAGTTGGTTATTTTACTTGTCTTAGAACATAATTTATCGAGAATAACACTACTTTTTCAACAATAATCAATACACAAACCCTCTTATTAAAATGAAAATTTAATAAGGTCTACTTTGAACTGGAAAACCAGCATTTTTAGAGTTTTCAAATTAAATATTCATAAATCATTACGTGTCCGAATTCGATACCAAGAAGATAAATTGGGTAAACATCGCTACATCTTTTTAGTATACTTCATCTTTTTAATACTGCAAAATGGCTGTACAGATCTATATGGAAATGGGAGAAGGAATTAAAATGCCTACCATTGGTTTAGGTACTTGGCAAGTAAGTTTAAAAAAAAATACTTTTTATTTTTCTGTGTCAATCCAAAAATTATTATAGTAAACGGAAGATTAGGGATCGAATAAAAAGTTGGATAGTATTTTTTTGGGGGACGTTTGAAAATGTCAATATATTATAATAAAATATTTTGTATGAGTTATTAAAATTTTATAATTATAATTTAATTGTTAGAAAACTTTGATATCATAATTTTTTTATGTGATGATAAAAAGTATTTAGATGTTATAATTTTATATTTTTAATTGATATAAATATTGTATTCGAAATACATTTATAGTTGAATATAATAAGTTAATTTAAAGTAATTGGTGGTGTAGGTTTTCCGGGTTTTCCTGCGCTTATAGCCAAATGGCGCCATCAATCCTCAGTAAGTCGCCCCGGAGCGCCACGGTAAATAATAATAATAGCCGTAGTCCCTTCCCCGCACAAGCCATTGGCTTCTGGGATTCACTCGTAAGGGGGTGAAATGTAGGGCGAGTATTATTATTATTAAGTAAAATTTTTGATATAATCAACAATACTTTAGAAAATAATTTAAAATTTAACTATGAAAATTAAAAATCATTCAGTATTAAAGATTTTAGATAAGATTTAAAAGTAACGATTTTTTTGTTTTTGATAAAAAAAGTTGGTTGAAATTAATTAGAGACGAGAGATTATAATAAAAGTCATAATTTTTATATAGATTTGGGAGGTTTAAAATAAAAACGTTATAATTAGATTGGAAAATATTAAGAAAATAAAATAAGTAAAATACTAGATATTATTTCCAAAATATTCTATAAAATATAAATGAACTTTGCCAGGAAGTAATAAAATAAAATAAGTAATAAGATATAAGAAACTAGAGGAAGAATAGCAATTAATATCGAAGAAGGCAAAAAAAATCTTAATATCATTATCGCTAATGCTTAACCCTCTTTTCTCTCCCTATTTTCTCACTTTTTAAGTACTTTTTCACTTTTTTTTACTTTTCACACTTAAAAACACTTCAATTTCTTCATTCAAATAACTGGACTGCCAAATGCAAACCAGTCATTATTTTTTAGTTCCCTAATAACACAGAGACGTGTTAAAAACGTTCGTTAAAGTACCCGAGAACGTTTATAAGACGTTTTTTTCTAGTGAAAATGTCACAACTTCTAACGTAAAATAGACGTCGAAAAAAGACGTTTTAAAAGCCTTTCAAAAGACGTTTTTTTGATATATTTTAGAACGTCCATTTATACCTTTGAGGATTTAAAAACACAACGTCTTTTGAACGTTTTTTACACAGTTTATAAAAACTACGTGCAAAAACGTTTAAAAAACGTATTCTGACTTTTTCTGAAAACATTCTTTTAATTACCTAAACAAAACGTTTTTATAAAATTTTTAACGGTGGTTTTAAATATGACTCCAAGAAAATATTTAAACTTTCTCAAAATATACTTTTTGTGGACCCAAAACCCAACGCCTTTTGAACCTTTTTTACAGTTTAAAAAACGTAACTTTCTGAGTTTTTCTGAAAACATACTTTTTGAAGTTTTTTTTTTAAAAACGACTCAAATAAAACGTTTTAAAAATGACTCAAATAAAATGTTTTAACAACGTCGCTATTGTGACTTTATAAAAAACATTCTGGCATGAACGTAACAAAAAAGTTTTAATACTCGTTTTTTATTGTACCTAGTGTAAAAAACGTTTAATTTTTAATTTATGAGTTCGGACGTTTTGTCGACACATTTTGGACATTTCTTTGCAGAAACGTTTATAAAACGTTTTATTTTGGTCCTCGGCTGTTCTGAACCATAAAAAACGTCAATTGGACCTTTTTGTGCTATTAGGGTTATTAAAAAAAGACTACACATAGATAAAAAGAAGTAACAAGAATACACAACACTTTTGACAGTAACGACCATCAATTTGACTAAATTTACAGAATCGTCAATTTCTATAGAAAATACTAGTAGGAAGAGCAAAATTTTGGGCCATAACAACAATTTATTTAAACTAATTCCCATAAAAAAGTACAATTTCAACGAGACCACCTAATGTACTAATGGAAGTTTATAAGATTTCACATTTTGTGTCATAACTTTTTATAGAGTTGAGAGCGACTTTTTTTCATTACATATTCTTGTTTAGTTCGTTGTCACGAGCATTTTGACATATGATTCGGGCCGAAACTAATAAATCTCATAAAATCCCATTTGAACAAGAGGGAATTTATGATATTTCACATTTTGGTGCATAACTTTTTGGCATATGATTCGAAAATCTCATGAACTCCATAGACCATAAACTGTTAGAAGGTGAGACTAGGATGCAATAAGTGGAAACATGTAATCTGATGAGAAGTGAAGCCAGGAAGAATCATTAAAAATATTAAAAGTGCATTTTTTTTACTTAATTTTATAAATTTATAATAGAGTGTACCTAGCCCGGATTGAGAATCTTAGATAGGACATCTGGTCTATCGGATGATCCGTATCAGTATATAATTTAAAATTAATGATGACCTTAAGTTATATTATTTTTTAACTTATTTTAGTGTACCGATGAAAAGGAATTAGAAAATGCAATAAACGTTGCCTTGGAAGTTGGATATCGTCATATAGACACTGCCTTCTTTTACGGTAACGAACACGTAGTAGGTAGAATCGTTAAAGAGTGGATTGACGCGGAAAAACTCACCCGTGAAGAAATTTTCATCACAACAAAATTACCTATATTTGGTGTTCACGAAGACTTGGTAGAAGAATATATTATTAAATCGTTGGAAAATCTTCAAATGGATTATATTGATTTATATTTAATTCATTTTCCTGTTCAAATGAGCTATGACGAAGGATTGGATAAGGTGAAGTTTTTGAAAACGGACCACATGGCTGTTTGGAAGGTAAAACTAATATTTTTAATTTTACTTTACCAATAATTATATATTATTAAATCCAAATTTGTGGTCCAATAAAGTCAGGTACCACAACAATTTAATTTTGAATTAGAAAGACAAATAGTTCCAGTTAGAGACCATCTACAGGCCATTATTTATTACTATTAAAAGAAAAATAATAAATCACCAGAGGTGAGTCCCATTAAGGGCATTGAAATAAATGATTATAAAATTGGTATTTACCCTTCTAATAGTAATAAATAAGGGCTTGATAATGGTCTATGACCGAAATTAGTTGCCTTTCTAATTAAAAATTAAATATGTGCTTTATTTTATGTTATATATTATTGTTTTATAGAAAATGGAAGAACAAGTTGATGCAGGTAGAACTAAGACGATTGGATTATCGAATTTTAATGAGAAACAAGTAAAGAAAATCGTCCAAAAAGCTAGAATTAAGCCAGCTTGCTTGCAAGTGGAAGATCATCTTTATTTGCAACAGTGCCATTTGGTCAAATATTGCCAGGACAACGATATCGTTGTGGTGGCATATTCACCATTTGGTTCACCAGGTTTCAACACGTTTACAAGTGGAATTGGAAAACCGTATGTATTTTAAAATATAATTATGTAGAAACAATCAATAAAAGTATTTAGTTATCTAAGAAAGCCTCAATTCATACGATTAAGTAGGCATTTAGGAGTAAATTGATATTAAAATACATGAAACAATTGTCAAAATTGACACATGAGTAGTTAGAGCTATGTTCGTACGGGACCGGAAGTGAGCTGTCAAAGTCTTTAAAATGGCGGGAAATTCAAATGGGGCTGCGCGAGCGCATGCGAGGGACTGCGCACGGTTCCCCACCTCCCCTCCCCCCATCTGCCAATCATGAATAAGGCCCCATCTGTCATTAAGCCTATCTGTCATATCGTTTTCCCTCCCGTTGCCCACCGCCATCGAGCCATCTGTCATTAAGCCCATCTGTCATTCTGTCATTAAGCACATCTGTCATTAAGCCCATCTGTGCTCATTGGAGCACAAATCGATGGTGGATAATGAAGATTTATCATCACTTAAGACCTGGGTTTCGTTCGACATAAATTTTCTTAATGGAAATCCATAAGAAGCTAGGACTTTAGTGATTTCTTGCTTAACATGTAAGACTTCATCTATGGAAGATCCTCCAGTAAGCAAGTCATCAACATAAAAATCTTGCAGTATTATAGAGCTAATACGTGGGTTTTTAGAAGATATTTGATGACCTACTTCATGAAGAGACCTAATGTCTAAGAAGGATGATGAAGCTAATCCATGCATTAATAATCAATTGATTAAAGACAACAAAAATAGCCGACTATTTATCAACGTCATGGTATATTACTGTTGATTCCACAGCCCTACAAAAAAAAAGTTCATACAGAAGAGAGTGACATATGTATTCCCATGTATTTTTTGACGCTGAATCCAATCCCGAGCTCAGAATTGGGCCTACACGTCTGGAATTGGCCCCAGGGGCCGAAAATGACCATAAACCTGTCAAGCACAGTCTACTACAGGAATTAGTACATAAAAATCCCACTTTTGCGATTGGTACGTCCGAAATATGATTTTACAACTCTAATGGGCTATTTTCCCGGACCCAAACTGGGAATTTCAGCCGACCAAACATTTTTCACACCCAGTCTCAGCTCCAGAATTGGAAAGTCCATCAAAATACCACAGTCGCGACCGGGACGTCCAAAACAGGATTTTCCCGCCCAAGGGGTCATCTTTAAGGACCCAAACCCGGAATTTCAGTTGGCCATAAAATCCGGCTTTAGCTCCAAAATTCAGCGTCGACTTCGCATTATCCCGAGAACCGCATTTCAGGCCATTTTCGGCCCCTGGGGCCAATTCCAGACGTGTAGGCCCAATTCTGAGCTCGGGATCGGATTCAGCGTCGAAAAATATATGGGAATATATCAAATATTCTATATGTCAGTAATAATAATCCATCTTTTTTGTAGAGCAAAAGACGTACCAAACTTGTTCCAAGATCCTACAGTTATAGCAATGGCTGAAAAGTATGAAAAAACTACGGCTCAAATTCTTCTCAGATTTCTACTACAAAGAGACTTAGTTGTGATACCAAAAAGTGTAACAGCTGCCAGAATCGAAGAGAATTTTAATATCTACGGTTTTTCGATAACTGAAGATGATATGGAACAATTATTTGCTTTGGAAGTTGGAGAAGCCGCTAGAATTGTGGATTTTTCAATTTTATCACCAAAGTAAGTAATTTTAATGGAATCTGATTTTTTATTAGATCAAAACCTAGTGAGGAGACGTGGTAGTCATAGCATGCTTTGAAAATGAAAATATGAAAATTTATTTTCTTGTTTTAGGTTATTGGAACAACCTGAGTGGCCGTTTCCAATAAATATCAAAGTTTCTGAATAATGAAGGAACTAACATGGACATCAGAACAAATAGTATTTTTCCTAGTATTTTTGCATTACTAATATCATAAATATTAACTTTTATTAATAACAAAGGCTTTGTAGTAAAATATTTTAAAAGATTAAAGTACTTTAGCACAAACATGTTTTATGTATTTTATAAATTTCGGATTTTACTCAAAAATAAATATTGATTTGAAAATCATGACGACTTATTTTTCCGATTAATAATTAACAATATGTTTATAATTAACAAATTAATAAACAAAATCAGTCTATTGCCGATAAACTAAGAAATGTTTAATCTTTCACAAATTCTAAATTCCCATTACATCAGTTTATAAAAAAATATATATTGTGACTCGGATAAAAGTCAAAGTGCAATGGAAAATAGAATTATTCATTCACACTTGTATTTTGAATAATAAAAAAATATTACAAAAAAACAATGAATAATAAGATTTTATTTAATACCAAATAATTTAGATTAATATGAAGCTAAAACTGTTAAGTTTAAACAAAAAAAGGTTTAAACATTATTTAAGCAAAAAAAACAATTTCTTATAAGGGTCGCTTACTAAAAATACTTGATGCATTAACTTAAAGTGATCTGGTCCAAAGCCCTTGCCTCGTCATCATAATTCATTACATTCTGATTATTGTTTTCTAAATACAAAGGGAATCCCCGATACATTAAAATTTATATAATGTGATTTAAATTAAAACGAACGACCAAAAAAAAACAGGATATTTCATAGAAAAGACCCTATAAACAAATTGTAATATGAATACAAAATAATTGCATAATTCACGTTATTATCGAATTTAATACTAATATAAACATAATCATAATACGATGAATCATTCAGAATCAGAGAAACCCGTTAAACTTTAGCACATAATACGTAGAAACTGTTAGACCAACAAAATAATCAAAATTATATATGAAGACAAATTAAATATTATATTCTTGACCCAGCTGACCTACTATGATTATTTAAATCTATTAAGCTAAAATTAACAGAGTGGGACTTGTATTATTAAATAAATATAAACAATTGTGTAGAAAAACATTAATTAATTTTTTTACTACAAACATGAGAAATCACCATTATTTACTCCATTCCTCTAATGAGAAGTAATATTTCTCACCCTAGGTAAATAATAATAAAAAACGTAAATAATGAAACATTGTCTATAATTTTTATAAATTGTTAATCTGACTACTTGATATTTCGAAATATTTGAAAAATAAGTAGGAAATAACTAATCAACTCAAATATGGTAAATATATCAGTGTTAGCAGTAAAAAAATCAATATATACTTCGGTTGAGAAGGCCATTATAAAACTCACACATTATATCCTTCGACTCGCAGTATATAAAACTGTACAGATGGAATTGGGCTTCCGATCTTTATCATAATGTTCGATTCTTAAGATCGATTCGAATCGTTACGTCAAAAATCGATCTAAGAAAAATCGAATGGACAAAAATTCGATTCAATTTACGATCTGAAATGAAATTAAGACAAAAAATGTGAAACTTGAATTTATTTTTTATTAAAACAAGTAAATTCTGTTTAATTTTTATTTTAATGCGTTTGTATTTTGATTAAACATATTTTAATAATACAAACATTATTATAACATTATTATTTATCAACAGTAAAAACACAAGAGCTTTTTTTATCAGATAAATTTTTCTTTGTAACGAAAAATTTTGCCAATCAGTAATTTTTACGAGAAAAAGTGACATGGAAGAATCGCGAGACCGAAGGTCGAGCGTTTTTGCAAATGTCAGTTTTTCGAGAAAAATTACCGACACATTTTATATAGGAGTTATTTTATCAACACTAAGAGCTTTTTTTTATCTGATAACTGACATGGAAAAATCGTGAGACCGAAGGTCGAGCGATTTTGCCAAAGTCAATTGCAACCGTCTGTCTGTCCGTTTGTGCATGCACGAGAACTGTTTCTAATTTTGGATTTTTGTTTTCAGCAATCGATGGAACGTTTTCGAATTTTATTATTTTCAGTGACCCAAGTCAACTAAAACCATCTGACTGTCCGTCTGTGCGTAGCTGAGTTACTTGAATACTGTTAGTTTGCTGGGATTTGTTACATTTTTTTTTGTGCCACCCTATATTTTTATTATTCCTCTGCTCGGTATATTTAATTTCAGCTCGCTTGATATCCCTTCTTAAGATTTCCCTCTCTTTTATGTATTACTATAAAATGTCTTTCCCATATTAACAATTCTCTCTTTGCCTCTTCAGTCCAAACAATTGACTTCTATATCGTCTGTGTTGCAAATTGAAAATTTCCTTTCTTAACCTCGTTATATAGGATAAGTTTTTCTTATATTATATGTTCACTAGGATCCCCTATTATCATTATTAATTATTTCGACGCTTTAATTTTTGTTTACTGTTATTTTTAATTCTTTTTACTATATTTTTTCATATCTTATCTTTTATAACAATATAAATTATCTGATGTTTGTGGCGCTCTTTCAGTCTCGATCACAAAAAGAGAATCTATTTTTATTTTGTTTTTAGATTGTCTTAAAGCTTAATTCACTTTGATTATTTTTATATTTAATATTTTGATCTAAAAATTCACGAATTTCATTTTAATATTATTATTCTTTTTCAAAAACAGAGACCACAGAATCTGGTAATTTATAAGATTTTTGTCTTATATTTACTTTATGTGAACTTTTAGGGTTTTTCTTTGGACTACAAGTTTTCCTTTGGACTACAATTTTCTTTTGTTACAAGTATTTTCGGAGCAAGTTTTCTTTGGGACTACAAGCTTTTTGGAACAACATTTTTACTGAACAAGTTTTTGGAATGAGCAAGTTTTTTCCCCCTTTGGGACCAACGTTGTCCTGATCCTATAGAATCTTGAGAAGAAACTTCAAGAACCAAGTTGGATTTTCAAAAAAATTGTTTCTAAATAGACCAAAAAATCAATTAGACTGCCATCCAAAAAAATTTTAATATAATATAATAAAAAGAATCGAGATAAAACCACATTTATTACTAATTAAACAAATTAAAGTAACGTTTCAGCTTATTTTATATAGAAGGTTAAAATTTTCAGCGATTCTTAGATTGATCTAAACATAAAAAAATCGATAAAAAAAATTGAAAATCGAGTCACAAAAGATCGATTCTCGATAAGATCGAATCGAAATCGGAAACCCTAGATTGAATGTATAAGTTTTGAATAAAAATTAAAATATTTTACATTTTCTATAATAATGAAATGGGTATAAATTAATATTTTTATAGTAGATAAGCTAAGTGCATTCTGGCGCATTTATTGATCTCAACAAGGCATTTGACTGCGTTGTATTATAAAACGAATATTTTTAATGCATACAATATTAAGTACTTATTAGACTGAACGTGGAAGTTTAACAGATTTTGAAAGTTGTAGGTCTGTTTCCTATAAGCAACAAGCTTGAGAAATAAAATTTTTGAGCATTTTCCATCTATTGATACTTTCTAACATAACAAAAGTCCATACATGTTTTACATACAAATTTTTTATTGTTAACACTATTTTTTGGTATATTTTCGGTTATTTCATTAATATTGTAGTCAGTATTATAAATAAATCTTGACATTTTGAAATTATTAAATATTTTAAACGTCAAAGTCGCATAGCAACAAGTGAAAAAAGCTTATGGGTAGTTTTCAGTGTAATTTTGTTCTGATTGGTTGTGTTCAATCAGATGACCTCAAATTAACTAATTTCATTGGATTTATTATTCAGCAAAAAAATTTCACTTGGGGCATGAATTATTGCCGGAAATTTTTTGAGTACATGAATTTTCTTTCCCGCAATTAATTCAAGCACGTGTGGGATTCGGTAAGAATATTTCACACCGATATATTAAAAAAATATTAGGACAATGACGGTTTTTGACGGTAAATATAAATGTCAAAAAATTTTAAATGTAATTTCATGCTCCATAACACCAATGAGAAAAAAAATTTCCGGAAATATTTTTAGTTGCCATGGTAACGATACAAAATAATTAATTGGTCAAAAATATTAGATATGAAATTTTCAGTATAATCCAGGCGTTGATTAGATATTCTGATACACGTGACTCAAAATGAACGATTTTGATTGGTTTGATATTGAAGTTAAAAATTTCTTAAAAACTAAAAAAATAGATAAAAATATTTTCTAAATCCGATCCTGTGATTAAGCAGAGCGCTAAACTTATTAGATTATTCAACTGGACAACTTTACAGGGTCAAACTATAAAAAGACTTGCTTAATTAAATTAAATCAGTCAATAAAGATCCTATACAGTGTAAAGTACAACAGATATTAACAATATAAGAAAACAAAATGTTGAAACATATTTTTGGTTTGGTTTTGGTGTTTTTTCTTATAGGACATATTGAGATGCATTCTTATCATCTTGGGGCTTGCCCTACGATCGAACCTATGCCAAATTTTGACATGAATAGAGTAAGTTAAATTATAAATATATTAAAAAAAAATCGAATTAGGTATCGATAAAATAATTAAAAATAGGAAACGGTCAATAAAAATTTTTGAAAATTATTTTTCCAATTAAATTATTTTAAACTGATCAGTCATGCATACGTAGAATGTCATATTGAATAAAAAATTAATATGATCTATATAACTATTGATAATTGCTATATTATCTTGTTTATAAATTCTTTAGATACAACGTAGCTTTGAATAACAGTAAAACATCTATTGCAAGAAATATCAATGCTAAATTTCATTAAAAACAACTTTTTACACATTATAAATAAATCTAGTAACAAAGGACAAGGCACACTTTTAATGGGAACTTTATGAAACATCCTGTATATTACGAAATAATATTAAAATGTGGAGCTGGTCTTTATTTATATTTTTGTATTTAAAACTTTTTTCCTCATCCCTCAAAACAACGAAGATATCAAACTCCGGAATATAAGTTGATCACCCTGTATATGTAATTGTATTAAAATGATTTTTTAATATAAAGTAGAACAACATGAATTTTGATTATACAATATTGGTTTTTTTCTTCAGGTTTTTTTTATTTTTTTTTGTTTTCTTCTGCTTTTTTATTTTTTTGTATTTTTTTGGATTTTTTTGGATTTTTTTGAATTTTTTTGACTTTTATTGATTTTTTTTTATGTAATTGTCAATTCTTGTGTATTATTAAATTTTCTTAAAAATGTAAATACATTCGTTCATTTTTAATCTTCTACTTTCTTTTTATTAATTTTAAAAAGATCAAACTGTATTTTTTTCTTTCGAAACAAAATTATGAGAATTTGATAATTTGAATACCGATAAATCACTAAAGAAAAAATTTTTGTACAAAAATTAAATTTTTGCAGGAAAAGTTATATTTTCAAAATATATGGTTCATTTTGTTAAACTTTTAATTTATAGTAAAATTAGATGTTTTTATTATAAATTAAGTAACCGTGTGGAGAAAAAAAATAATTCACCATTTTTGTTGTCTATTTGTGTACTTTTTTTCGATTTTTCCAATTATTTCCGATTGTATCAAATATTTCGATTTTTTTTTGATTTTTCCAGTTCTTTTGGTTTTATCAACTTTTTTTTGATTTTTGCTTATTTTTTCAATTTTTTTTTATTTTTCCGATTGTTTCAGATTTTTCAATATTCATATATTGATCGATTTTCATTTATTTTCGATTTTTTCTGATTTTTTTCAACTTTTTTTTGATTTTTCTTATTTTGTTTGAATATTATTTCTGTTTTTTTTTTCAATTTTTCCAATTTTTTCAGACATTCAGATTTTTCAATATTAATATATAGATCAATTTTTATTTATTTTTCGGTTGTTTCCATTTTTTTTCTATTTTTTCTGATTTTTTCGACTTATTTTTTTCTGATTTTTTCCAAATTTGTTTCAATTTTTTATGTTTTTTTTTTCGATTCTTTTACAGTTTTTTCTGACTGTTTCAGATTATTCGATATTGATCGATTTTTATTAATTTTTCGGGTTTTTTGTAGTTTTTTGGTTAAATTTTTTCAATTCAATTTTATTTAGATTTTTTCCTGTTTTTTTTTCGATGATAAATTTTTGCAAGAAAAGTTATATTTTTAATTCATTGTCAAATTTGATGTTTTTATTATAAATTTGTGTAATTGTGTGGGGAAAAAAATAAATTCGCCATTTTTGTTGTCTATTTGTATACTTTGTAAAATACTTATTACATTTTTCAAAAACCACATACAGGGTGAAATTTTTTATATGAAAAAAAAAACGAACTAATTTTTTAAAACCGGACCTAATTTTTTTCTAAGGTGAATAATTCAGTTAATTAGATTGTAGTAGTGTAACGTTTTACCAAAATATGATACAAATCAAACTTACCGTTCAAAAGGTATGAGTAAAAAAACATTCAGTCAAAATTCACAACTCCCCCTGTATATTATTAAACAATGGAAGCAGACACCTTTTAATAGTCATTTGATATCCCCCATAGGGGTCTGTAGTTCCTCATGACACACCCTGTATTGAAATAAAATTTTGAAACTCAATAAAATAACAACAGGATGTCTCAAATTGGAAGAGATAACATTGTTATACAGGGTGTTTCATTCTGAAACGAGCATACGTTAACATATGATGGGTCTAGCGGTTTTTATAACCGAGATACAGGGTGTTTTATCTATTTCTTTAATAGCCTATAACTTTCGATCCACTCTGTATATTTTTTTTATATTTGGGCTACACATTCTTTATAAGTTACCAAACCCATTGAGACATTGATAAAAAAACAAAATCCAGGTCCGACTTCACAAAAAATGTAATAAATAAGCAATTTGAATATAAAATTGAAGTAGTAAACTATTCTGCGCAAACTCCGAAGGCACATCTTTATATTTAGTTTTTTGTGCTCTTTTTGAATATGGAAACAAACATTTTAAATTCAGGCATACAGGGTGTTGTTTTGGGGATGACCAAAATTTGTACATTTTTTGTGAAGTCGGACCTGGATTTTGGTTTTTATGAATGTCTCAATGGGTTTGGTAACTTATCTAGATCAAATATAAAAACAATATAGAAAATGGATCGTAAGTTATAGGTCATTAAAAAAATATACAAAATAAATAAAACACCCTGTATCTCGGTTATAAAGATCATATGGGAATTATTTAGTATATTATATTAGAATCCATAAGAAAAAACAAAATGTCGCATTGAAGATTTAATTTTATAGAAAATTCTGTATAAAAAAAATTTTCCTTATAAACATTTTGATATTATTTGAAAAGACGATGAAAAAACGGCACTTTTAAGTTTTCCTTGTATAATCTGAAAAATACGACAGACAGTGTGTATAGATAGTCACGATATCTATAGTAGGTTTATGGGTACCAACAAATAGGATAAAATCCTCTACAAAAGCGACTAACCAAGTACAACTTGGTACCGGTAGATGATGGAACCGACCCCCCATCATAATGCCTTATAGGGTGGAGTGGGCATCACGAAATTTAATCAAAAACAGAGATAATAAGTTTTTGTAACTATATACTCCGACCATTACCACACATGATTCATCCTTATAGGAATCATCAGTAATACATAGAATTACTTGGGTAGGTTTTTGAAAATATATATTTCGACACCTCTGATGATTCCTATAAGGATGAAACATGTATAGTAATGGTCGGAGTGCATAGTTTCAAAAACTTACTTTCTCTGTTTTTGATTTCACTTTATTGTGCTATAAAATATACAACTTTTTTCCCAACTCTGTAACTTTTATGTTTCTAATATACTAATTGTTATCCGTTCTAATTTGAGACATCCTGTATAATGTTTTCCATATATAATAAAAAGAATACTTATTTATTTTCTATTTTAGTTGTTGGGTATTTGGTACGTAATAGAAAAAACAAGTACTGCTAGTAGTTGTATAGTATACAATATCAGTAGGACAGACGAACCTGGTCAGTATCAAATTGAAGAAATTAGTCAACATTTTTTACTAGCCCTGACACCATTTAAACACGGGTACCATTACAAAGGTACATTAAAAGTACCCGATAAAGCTATACCCGGAAGAATGTCAGTTAAATTTCCTTTAAGTAAGTATTAAATAACATACATATATATATTGGTACTAATAATATTTTTTAGGTGTAGCTGGTTCTTCAAGTTTTACAGTTTTCATGACAGATTACGAAAATTACGCTGGTATTTTCACTTGTCAAAAATTAACCTTTGCTCATAGACAATCAGCTACTATTATATCAAGAACTAAATCCTTGGACGATTTGTTTATTAATAAGGTAAATATTTAATAATGAAGCACAACATCAGGTACCACAAAATTTAATTAACAAAAAATACTAGTTTCGGTCACTGACCATCATCAGGTCGCTATTAAGTACTAACAGGGGAAAAATAGATCACATAAGTAATAGATGCATTAAGGGTAGAAGATAAAGTAATTAAATAAATTGTGTTGGTACTTGAAAAATAATAAAAAAAATAAACATTGAAATTTTTCTTAAAGAATAGCAAAAAGCAAGTAATTACTGGGAATTACTGGGACTTCTAAAAAATTACTGACACATCCAAAAACTTACTGGAACTTTTAAAAATGTATTGGTACTTCTGAAAAATGATGTATAAACTTCCAAAAAGTAACTGGGACTTTTAAAAAATTACGACACATTCAAAAAATTACTGCTACTTCTGAAAAATAATGGATAGACTTCGAAAAATAACTGGGTCTTTTAAAAAAATACTGGGACTTCTAAAAAAATTTCTGACACATCCAAAAATTTACTGAAACTTCTAAAAATTTACTGACACTTTTAAAAAATTATGTATAGACTTCCAAAAAATAACTGGGACTTTTAAAAATTACTCGGACATCTAAAAAATTACTGACACATTCAAAAAATTACTGGAACTTCTAAAACTTTACTGGAACTTCTAAAAAATAATGGATCGACTTCCAAAAATAACTGGGTCTTTTAAAAAAATACTGGGACTTCTAAAAAAATTTCTGACACATCCAAAAATTTACTGAAACTTCTAAAAATTTACTGACACTTTTAAAAAATTATGTATAGACTTCCAAAAAATAACTGGGACTTTTAAAAATTACTCGGACATCTAAAAAATTACTGACACATTCAAAAAATTACTGGAACTTCTAAAACTTTACTGGAACTTCTAAAAAATAATGGATCGACTTCCAAAAATAACTGGGTCTTTTAAAAAAATACTGGGACTTCTAAAAAAATTTCTGACACATCCAAAAATTTACTGAAACTTCTAAAAATTTACTGACACTTTTAAAAAATTATGTATAGACTTCTAAAAAATAACTGAGACTTTAAAAAAATTACTGGGACTTTTAAAAAATTACTGGGACTTTTAAAAAATTACTAGAACTTCTAAAACTTTACTGGAACTTCTATAAAATAATAGATAGACTTCCAAAAATAACTGGGTCTTTTAAAAAAATACTGGGACTTCTAAAAAAATTTCTGACACATCCAAAAATTTACTGGGACTTTTAAAAACTTACTAGTACTTCTGAAAAAAACTTCCAAAAAATAACTGGGACTTTTAAAAAATTACTGACACATCCAAAAAATTACTGGGACTTCTAAAAATTTACTGTGACTTTTAAAAAATGATGTGTAGACTTCCAAAAATAACTGGGACTTTAAAAAAATCACTGGAACTTCTAAAATATTGTCGCCACATCCAAAAAATTACTGGGACTTCTAAAAATTTACTGGGACTTCTAAAACTTTACTGGAACTTCTAAAAAATAATAGATAGACTTCCAAAAATAACTGGGTCTTTTAAAAAAATACTGGGACTTCTAAAAAAATTTCTGACACATCCAAAAATTTACTGGGACTTTTAAAAACTTACTAGTACTTCTGAAAAAAACTTCCAAAAAATAACTGGGACTTTTAAAAAATTACTGACACATCCAAAAAAATACTGGGACTTCTAAAAATTTACTGTGACTTTTAAAAAATGATGTGTAGACTTCCAAAAAATAACTGGGACTTTAAAAAAATCACTGGGACTTCTAAAATATTGTCGCCACATCCAAAAAATTACTGGGACTTCTAAAAATTTACTGGGACTTTTAAAAATTTACTAGTACTTCTAAAAAATGATGTATAAACTTCCAAAAAATAACTGGGACTTTTAAAAAATTACTGACACATCTAAAAAATTACTGACACATCTAAAAAATTACTGGGACTTTTAAAAATTTACTAGTACTTCTAAAAAATGATGTATAAACTTCCAAAAAATAACTGGGACTTTTAAAAAATTACTGACACATCTAAAAAATTACTGACACATCTAAAAAATTACTGGGACTTCTAAAAATTTACTGGGACTTTTAAAAAATGATGTGTAGACTTCCAAAAAATAACTGGGACTTTAAAAAATTACTGGGACTTCTAAAAAATTGTTGACACATCCAAAAATTTACTGGGACTTCTAAAAAATTGTTGACACATCCAAAAAATTACTGGGACTTTAAAAAAATTACTGGGACTTTAAAAAAATTACTGGGACTTTAAAAAAATTACTGGGACTTCTAAAAATTTACTGGGACTTCTGAAAAATGATGGATAGACTTCCAAAAAATAACTTAACAGCCACCCATTAATGAATTAATTAATATTACTTGCTTTTTGCTATTCTTTAAAAAAAAAATTCAATGTTTAATTTTTTTAATTATTTTTCAAGCACCAACACAATTTATTTAATTATTTGATCTTCTACCCTTAATCACTTATGTGATTAATGTGTTTCCCTGTTAGTACTTAATAGGGGCCTGATGATGGTCAGTGACCGAAACTAGTTGCCTGTTAGTACTTTTTATCAATTAAATTTTGTGGTAGCTGACTTTGAGCTTTATTACCTTAATAGACCATATTTGAGATATGGATAACCTTTGGGATTTAATATTATTATTAAATTTATAATAATTTTTATTTTATAGATACGTAACAAACTACAAAGCGCGGAAATCAGTCCATTCGAATTGTCTATCATTAAACAAACTGACTGTCCCAAAGACCCTAACCAAGGTTATAATATTAATATAAATGATGAAACGATATCCGCGCACGCTGCAGCCGATGTGTTAAGAAAAGCTGGTGAAAAAATTGGCGACGGTGTCGAATACGTTGCGGATAAAGCAAAAGATGTTTACCATAAAATTTCTGATAATACTGGCGATGATAATAAACCGGCAAAACAAACTGCGCATCCTGATGCTGAATGGTTACCGTGAGATAATTTAATCGATTTGAAAAAATTGTTCTTTTTTGTTGATATGCTTTCAGTACTGAATAGAAAAGAAAGTTTAATCATATTTGTGCCAATTTAGATATAAATCTCGACATAAGACTGTATTGAATTTAAGTGATATATATAAAGTATATAATTTAACAAAATTGTTTTATTTATAGATAATCGATACTCTAAAAAGTATCGATACGTATCGAAATGTTAGGTTTTCATTTTTTCTTAAAATTTGGATAATTTCCATACAAAATTTAAAACCAGCTATCGTGTTATATTACTCGGGAAAAATAATTAATTATTTTAAAAAGGAACTATATTTTTTCGACAATAAAATAAGTATTATAGAACATTGCAATTGTAGTTGTGATGTGATTTTTGTAGTATATTTAGATAATCCAAAGCACAAAAATTAAGTAAAACAGTAAATTAAATTGAATTTTACTAATATATTTACACAACTAGAGGCACACAATTAATTTTAAAAGTATCCAATGGTAACAGAATATATACGAACTGTTTATTGCTAAAAAACTAATATAATGAATAAATAGGCAGAATTAACCAAAATATAGGTAAGAGATGTTCGATCTAAATCGATTATTCATAAGGTCGATCTTTTTACCTGCGATTCTCGATTTTTTAAATCGATTTTAAAGAAGGAATAAAAAATTACCAACTATTAAGTATTTTAAAATTGTTGGTGCAAATATTAAATTATTAAGATCGATTAAATACCTAAAGAT
Source organism: Neocrepidodera transversa (assembly GCA_963243735.1). NCBI lineage: Eukaryota > Metazoa > Arthropoda > Insecta > Coleoptera > Chrysomelidae > Neocrepidodera > Neocrepidodera transversa. The sequence continues at coordinate 4,990,827 of OY725355.1, forward strand.
CTGAATCGATTCAGAAGATAGATCTTTTGGAAAGAATCGCACATCGTAAGGATACATCATTAAATGACAAAAAGTAAATTCGTTGAAAATTTTTAAACATAAAAACAAAAAAATTAAAACCTTTTTAAACCGACACGCTACTGGTTCAGTGACACCTCTTGGTACGTCTCACCTCATCTTGTCTTATCCGCAAGAACCAAATAAAATGTACAGAATACTAGTTCTACCCTGTATCGATACTGCTAAATCGATACAAAATATCGAGCCAAAGTATCGATACTCTAGAGTATTGATATATATATATATATATATATATATATATCGAACATCTCTGTTTATAACAGTGTTGCTAACCCTACAGATTTATCCGTAGATCTACTGATTTTTACAATAATCACCGATTTTCCGATATTACGGATATTTGAAAGTGGCTAAAACAAGAGACCACTTATTAGATTAGGATCCTAAATCTTGTTTATATTTATTTTATGAGTTATGAGTTTTTTATCAGTAGTATAATTGTCTTTGGTTTTACATATTTTTACGGATTTTCGTTAGCCGATCTACAGATGGCGCTTTTCTGCTGTTTACAGATTTCTACGGATTTTCGGTAACCTGATCTACAGATATTGCGACTGGTTTATAAAGTTACGTCCACACCGAAAGCAACACATTGTGTTTATAATAATAATAATAATAATAATAATACTCGCCCTACATTTCACCCCCTTACGAGTGAACCCCAGAAGCCAATGGCTTGTGCGGGGAAGGGACGGCTATTATGTTGCTTATCTCTGGAACTTGTTTCTAAATGTTTATCTCATGGCCCTCACATACGATTACGAGCCCCCTTTTTACAGTCGCGTGTTATTAAAATCTTTTAATTATATATTCCTTTCCACATTTTTTATAAAATATTTGTAAATGTTCTACGCCAATGGCTTTAAAATGTACATGCCGAATTATCCCTAATAGCACAGAGCCGTATAAAAAACGTTTTAAAAACGTACACGACCGACCGTTGGGACCTTTTAAAACGTTTGTTAAAATACTCGAGAACGTTTATAAGACGTTTTTCTCTAGTGCAAATGTCACAACTTCTGACGTCATATATAGACATTTTAAAAACGTTTCAAAACGGACTAAATAATTTGTTCGATAAAACACGTTTTTTGGACGTGTTTTAGAACGTGCTTTCCCAAAATATACTTTTGCAGACACAAAAACAAAACGTCTTTTGAACGTTTTACAGTGGTTATATAAACGACATACAAAAACGTTACTTTCTGGCTTTTTCTGAAAACATACTTCTAAGGACCTAAACAAAACTTTTTTGAACGTTTTTATTGGTGGATTTAAAAACGACTTAAAAAAAACGTCTAGTAGTCATTTTTTATCGGAAGTTTTAAAAACGTCTTGAGTACTGTAACGTAAAAAACGTTTTGTTTTTAATTTATGAGTTTTGTCGACATATTTTGGACGTTTTTTGTGTCCCTTTTAAAAATGTTCTTGCAAAAACGTTTATAAAACATTTTATTTTGGTTCCCGGACGTTCTGACGTTAAATGACCCATAAAAAAAACTGTCAATCAGAGCTTTTGTGCCATTAGGGATAGTAAATATACATTAATTTCCATAACTCATAATAGTTAGTTATTATAACTCACACTATTTGTTTACGGATACTATTAATTGCTCAGAAGCAGTTGAATAATTAATATATAACTTAATAGGAGTATAAAACTATCCAAAATTTCATAAATTATTTACAAATGAAAAAAAATATTCAAAATTGAAATATCAGTAATTTTTTTAATATTCGTTTTTTAAAATATTCAATGATCAAGGTAATAATAATAAAGAAAATACAAATTATTACCTTAATTTTTCTTTTTCTGGTCTGAAGTCTGAATTCCACCTGAAACAAAATAAAAAAAAAATGAATGAAATTCATTATGGTACTTAAGATTTAAAAGAAAAATTAACAGTTTTTCTTATTTATAATATAAGAGAAATGTAAATAGAAAATAAATTTTAGTAAATGATATTAAAAATAATATAAAACTAAATTTTGCTATTATATATATATTGCTTAATTCGTTTGAAGTATTAAATTCTTTGTTAAAGTGACATTTCTTACCAGATGGAATGATTTGTCATTGGGATTGGTGTCAAAATTAAAATTATTTTAAAAAAAAGTAGAAGGTAAAAATGTTGGGATTTAAAAAAAAAGAAGGTTGTGATAAAAAAATAAATAACTTTCAGAAAAAAATTTGATTTTCAAAAATAGAAAAGAATATTAGATATATAGAATTGGAATGATGTAAAATAAAATTGAAGGAGTAATAAAAATATAAAATAGGGTAAAATAAAAGTATTTTCATTTCATGAATAAAATTATAAGATACGGGGGGGGGGGAATAATTAAAAATCAGAAGCATGGTTATGAGACAGTAGTAGAAACAATACAAGTTGGAAGATATTGGTTAAATATTTAAAAGAATAAGGCAGTGAAGGCATTAAAGTTTAAAAAAAAATTAAGATAAATTATATATTTTAATTTATTTTGTAATCTAGGTACTTTATGATCTCTAATGAGATGACTTCTAGCTAATCAGAAAGGTAAACTACAATTTATTGGGAGTTTATTATTTCACTATATTAAAATAATCATATACAGGGTGTTTCAATCAGAATGATCAATATTTTAATCATATAGGTTTAGGACCTCCAAATATTAATATTTTAATAAATAACTCTGGGTTAAATGTTATCTACTACTAAGATACAAGGTGTTGAAATTTTACCTGCTTTAGATCAAAATTTGGTGAACAATTATTTATTTGACAGTTGTACATTTTCATTTTAGTTTTCAAGCCTACGATGTAGAAATATTGTAAACTAAATAAATACAATGGCTAGAACATTTTAAAAGTTAACATGTATACCTTTTTTGTATCATAAATACTTTAAAAAAATCAAAAAAAAGCCCTAATTTTAAAAAAATGGATACTTTTTTTCATCCAGTAGAGTGTAGGTGGTGCCCTCTTTGTCTATTCCAAAATTGATAACACGCTTATGATTTACTAACTTAAAAAATCGACTGTGTCACCCCAGAACATTCCCGGCTCGACCGTAGAGAATATGTTATTTATTATTATTATTTTAATTACAAAATACTAAGCATTACATTAATTTTATGCTTTACAACTTTGCACTGAAACACTTTGCACTAAAGATCATAATTTACCTCCAATTTAATAAAAAATGGAAAAACCTAAATGTGTATTTTTCTCGTTATCTAGCGGCGAAATTTTGAGGAATTCGATAAAAAGTTAAACATAAAAGTTAAAGAAAATTTGATGCTTTCCAACTTTGCACAAGAAAATTTAGCATTAAAATGCATTGTTTGTCCTCAAAATCAAGAAAAACTAGAGAAAACATACACGCACATATTTACGCGCCCTCTAGTGGCGGAACTATTGGAAATTCTGGAAAAAGCTTAAGACAAAAGTTGTAGGGAATTTTATGCTTTAAAACTTTGTACTATAATATTTTACACTATAGTATATTATTTGTCCTCAAAATCAAGAAAACCTTGAGAAAACCTACATGCACATTTTTACGCGCCCTCTGGTGGCGCAACTATTGAAAATTCTGGAAAAAGTTTGAAACAAAAGTTATAGGGAATTTTATGCTCTAAAACTTTATACTACAACATTTTGCAGTAAAGTGTATTATTTGTCTTCAAAATCAAGAAACACTTGAGAAAACCTACATGCACATTTTTACGCGCCCTCTAGTGGCGCAACTATTCGAAATTTTGGAAAATGTTTAAAACAAAAGTTATAGGGAATTTTATGCTCTAAAACTTTATACTACAATATTTTGCACTAAAGTGTATTGTTTGTCCTTAAAATTTAAATAAAGCAAAAAATTGTTACATGTGTATTTAATCAATGTCGGTCTTGAGGACCTTCTACTGAACCAATTTAAACCAAAATCTAATGGTCGCATTCTAGGCACACACCGACCATCCATACCAAATTTCAGCTTGATTGGGCAGTTATCGTGGAATATTACACAGACACACAGACAGACCATGCGCTGGAAATGGTATCAATCTTTTTGGGGGACCTCAAAATGGATATTTCCATCGATATCTCGATTTTTTTTTTGCTCGTTCACCTTACTTTCCCTTTGATGGGTCCGGGAAAGTAAAATATAACCATATCAACGTTCAAGTCAATACGTTAAATAATAAAGAAATTACTGCAAAAAGTAACGAAAAATAAATTTTAACTTCAACACCCTGTATCTTAGTAGTAGATAACATTTGATCCAGAGTTATTTAGTAACATATTAATATTTGGAGATCCTGAACCTATGATTCAAATATTGACCATCCCTTATCTTGCATAATTAGATAACGGAAAACAATTTTTTTTGTTTTAGGAAAAAAATTATTGTTCTGTATGTTTTTAAAACCCAATTTAAAATAGTTAAATCTTAACATTTAGCATCGACATTTTATTAAGAGAGGGAAGGTTGCCGATGTCAGATTTTTGACTAACGCCTCGAAAACCCCTCCGAGTAATGATTTTGGGCCAATTTAGTAAGCAATTTCAGTAAAATTTCCTATTAGTCAGGTTGTTTGGAGCACCAGGTACTCGGGGGAAATGTTGCTGATGCCCGATGAGGGAAGAGCAATTTGAAAACCCTCAGGTAAAAAATTTAGGCCGATTTAGTAAGCAATTTCAGTCAAATTCCCGGAGATGACGCTATTAGTCAGGGCATTCTGAGCACCAGGTACTCGGGGGGAAGTTGCCGATGTCAGATTCGAGAGTAATGATTTTGGGCCGATTTGTTCACCAATTTCAGTAAAATTCCCGGAGATTAGTCAGGTTGTCCGGATCACCAGGTACTAGAGGGAAGGTTTCCGATATCAGATTCAGAACGAGCGATTTAAAAAACCCCCAGGTAAAGATTTTGGGCCCATTTTGTAAACAATTTCAATCAAATTCACGGAGATTACGCTATTAGTCAAGTTATCCGGAGCACCAGGTACTCGGGGGGAAGTTGCCGATGTCAGATTTGGGAGTAATGATTTTGGGCCGATTTTTTAAGTAATTTCGGTAAAATTCCCGGAGATGACGCTATTAGTCAGGTCGTCCTGAGCACCAGGTACTAGGAGGGAGAATAAGTTGCCGATGTCAGATTCGGGACAAAACAAAACTCACGGTTAATGAGAATTTCTTATGAATATCAATGGAACTCCTGGTGATGACGTTCTGGTGCAGTCCTGACCTCCAGATGCACAGGAAAATAATCTGAACAGGTTTAGCGACTTAATAAACTCCTGGATAGTACAAAAATGCTATTTCATAAAAGTACTTGACTCTTTATACTTTCTCTATGTACTTGACCAAAAGTGGTCACAAACTTTCTACACGAGTTCACGAATGTAAAATACCAAATCTTAATCAGTCTTACTGCAAAAAAAATTCAATTCGAGTGCTAAATTTCCTAAATATAATTAGAATATCTCCTAAAATAGCTGTAAGCAGAACTTTTCATAATATTGTACTGAACTAACAGTTTTTGAATTATGAACACTACATATACTACAAAGTACAAAGCTATTTTCACAAACTCTGAATAAGTATTGGAATCTATAATTCTTTGTATGTAACATCAAAATATTTCAAATCTGACTCTAGATTCTTGTTTAGGACGAAAAAGTATGCCAATAAAGTGTTTTTAGTTTTGATGTCGAATGAACCATTATCGAGAAAATGCCGGCCAAACCTTAAGATCATATCTTTTAAACGCTAATAGATATTAAAATGAGACCACAACTAATAAGCACCTATATTGATTATTAAATTTAAAAAAATCAATATTACTTCACTGGCAGACAGTTTCTAGATGTTTTTAAAATGTTACTTACCACAAACCAGTCAATTCAAAATATTTGCAGACGCCGACCGTTGCACACAAAATATCGTCTTTCCACGTGACCACGGTGTATAAAAAACACTAATTTCCAAAATGCACTTGGTAAATTTAACTAAAAATAATAGTAATAAGTCTTTTAAATAACAGAAAATAATTTTAAAATCAAGAAGCAATAACTTCGACGCGATCTTTGATCTAGAACTTCACTATATTTCAACGACGCGCGCTCTGCTAGCGAAAGTTGGAACTACGTGCTGGTAGTGACTACTCGCACGTATTTACGTACAAATACAATCAAATTGAAGAAATTAGTCAACATATCTTAACGTATATCTTGTTATTTAAGCAAGATCAAACAAGTTTTCAACATCCATACATTATTTTAAACATGTATAAAACTACATTAAATAAAAACAGCCCAATTTACTTTACTATATGTCTTAGTAGCTAAAAAATAACTTACCACCCACTTTATCGGTCAAATGATCACAATTTTGATAAACGAAAACGCGCCAAACTTCATATATTAGGTACGAATTTCAGTAGAACATTTATGGAGTCAATTGGAGTGACATCTTAAATGAAATCTGTATTACCAACACTTAGCAGTTTAAGTGAATTTCAAAAGATGGCAGCACCAATATAAAAAAGTTAATTATTCGAATACATTCCTGAAAAGGATATTTATAGTCCATTCAAAGTAGTATAAATATCGATTTTTAATATTTTTGTGTAATAAAAATAAAATAAGAAGCTTGATCACAAATTTAAATGTTAAATAAAACAAAAAATTTCACAATATATATTTTTTGAAGGAAGCCATATTGAAATTGCAACGCGTGTTGTGCCATCTATCGGCATAATAGAAGCAAACTATTTTTCAAAATTCAATAGCTTCGTCCAGTAGACGGAGACGAGGACACATTTATTCTTTTCTTTCTTGTAATTTTGTAAAAACTAATTATATTATTCATTGGTACATTTATATTGATTGGCTTAATAATACGTTAGTTGAGTTATTTTTAAAAAAGACAGAATACATATATGCCGATGCATTGTATATACAATGGCCGATGCCGTAACCTTGGACAAACCAAAAATAATAAGCAAAACTGCAATTTACAGTTTGCTTCTATTACCTGTTATATAAACCGATAGATGGCACAACACGCGAGGCAATTTTAATATGGCTATGGTCCATAGTTAAATTAAATACACAAAAATTATAGATATTCATATAGAACATCGCATAAGTTTTTTTTCAATATTTTGATGATCTAAACTAGAGGAATATTGATTATTTTTTATTTTCTGGAATTTAATTACTCCTTCTATAGGTTATTTACGATAGGAAGTGCATATGTCACAAGATGACAAACTGCGGTGTTGCTATAAATAAAATATATCAAATTTTTACTGTTTGCTACATACCGTATCACAGGATTTATTAAGAATTGAAACTATTAAAACTTCGAAAATAATAATTTTTCTAATATTCTATTGGCGAATCGTGAGAACCTGTACGCCCTCTGGTGTGGATATTAGACCTTAAGACCATTTACTAATTAGACATGCCTTGTTTACTTTTTTGTATACAATGTTTTGAAGTTAATATATCTTGTCAACAATTTGAAATAACGGTCTGTGTCAGTTGTCATTTCAGTTCGCTCCGCGGATATTTACAGGTATACCAAACTATCAACACTAAAATACCAAGTTCTAATGTTTTGACACTTTCGGATATTAATTCTGTATACATCTCATTTCCTCTCTTCTTTATTACTCCTTAAAATTAATTCAAAAAAGGAGATGTTTTATTCTAATGTGTAAGATAGTAAGACAGATATACACTAGGCGGAAAATCTGATGGCGGATTTTCTGTATCCAATTCTATTGGTCGATTTCCAATTAATTATCAAAATCGACCAATAGAATTGGATACAGAAAATCCGCCTGCTAATTTTCCGCCTAGTGGGAATCCGTCTTTTGGTATAAATATTTCCACAAACAAAAATTTTGTCATCGAGATTGGTACAAAATCGTCATTTTTTTTTTTGCAATTTCAGTATTGCCAACTCAAATTGTGACAGTCGCTCTCGATGCCCGGAGCGAATTGATAAATAGTGCAATTACGAACGGATTTCGAGAACATTGAGCATGTAGATTTACTATACCGAACGTACCCTATATATTCTGTCAAAATTGTAAAAAAAATACAAACAACCTTTTTTTTTGTTATGTTTTAATTAGGCATCGTAAAACTATTTTAAATAATGCCAAGTTTATATTTTTTTAATTTTAAGTATTTTTATTTGTTTTATAAAACGTAAATCTTACGACTTTTAGTATTATTTTCATTTTTATAATTTTAAATGACCCTGTATACATATATAACGCCTAATTTATGCTGCAACTTACTTATGGGTTTGAAACCCGTATTGTTATGTTGTTTAACACGCCGCATGAGTAAATCTCAAATATAAATATACTTAAATGTAATTATAAATAGCAAAACCACAGTATTAAACAAAGAACTTATGCAACACAATAGTCAGCTGGTGATTTTTAACCACGTGAAGTTTAAAATTACCCCCTTACCTTTGACATAAAAACAAAAAAAGAAATTATCCAAAGTTAAACGAATAACAGTAAATGCTTCAATGCTTAAGCGTTCCTATTAGTACAGAAAAAGAATAAGGGACTTATTTGAACCGAGTTTCCATGTAATTTTGAGATATTATGACAAGTCGAGTAGTGATATGTTAGTGACGACGTACGTCAGGACGCGATCGTAACGGGAGTGAGAGAAATAGCGGTTAATATCAGTGTCGTAATTTGACGTACAGGTGCTATTCGTTTTAGTTCAGTTGCGCTTTGGATAGCGCTTTGTGTAGACGTGGAGTGTAGTATTTCGCATAAAATACGCCAAATATTTACGTAGATTTAGTGAAAAACACGTGAAAATGTCGGCAATTCCTCCATTAAATAAAAGGCAACCGCCCAGGCAGCTGGTAAGTACTAAAGCTGTTGAACCAAAAGTCACGTAAGACAATATTCATTCATTTTATTTGGTCGCCATACCTTAGACGGCTTTTATCTTTAGAAAAGCCCACTAGTATGTACACTACAGTGAAATTAATTTTCTCTTGGTAGGATTTTCTTCTATTTGTAAATGATTTATGATATTAATGTAGTAAAAATGGTTTAATTAAGTAGAATCCAGATGTCATGTCAATTTACGGGGTGCTTGAACTAGTTATAACCAATAGTTAGGGGTCATCCAAGAATAACATTTTTATGCAGGTAGAAATCGTTCACAAATAAACACATAATTAAAATTAATAGTAAGAATATTAGTTATATTAATAAATAAATAGTTGTAGTTGCATTTTAGTGACTTTGTGTTGGTTTTTAAAGTCTCTTTCACTCTTATCTTGGAGTTAATGTGATAAGGATTTTTATGTAGGTACTTGTTTTAAAAGTTTGTATATATAGGGATATATCGTTGAAATAATTTATAAAAATTATTTTTTTCAAAATATTGATTGAAAGTATGTACTAAATAATACAAAACATAAATAAGAAGTATCAAAAATGTAAACAAACGGGAGCACGTGTTCCAAAATGCTTATCTAAAAAACCTAATTCTATTTTAGTAACATTTTATATATTCTTTTTTTTTTAATTAGTATATTTAATTCCTAAGTATAGAGCGGAAATCAATTTTATTGAATATACTGAAACACTTTTATTATTATTATTATTATTATTACAGTGGCGGTTCGTGATTGAACTTTCAATTCACAATTATCGTAAATATGAATTCATAAATTATAATTTAAATTCACAAAAATAATATATTTTGATGTAAAAATGCTGTCGGGAGTTCCACATGGATCGCATTATGGTCCTTTATTAATGTTTAATGTATTAACAACACATAAAAGGTGAATTAAGTTATCTACTACAGTCCATTGAGGTATGTTTTAAGTGACTCATACCATATTAGAAATTGATGACTAACAAGTTAAACCTTTAGTATATAACCCTATAGTGGACATTACTTTTGCGTTAAGGTGAGAATTAAAAATTCTCGTCTTGGTCTCGTTAGTTGAGAAAAAATAAATCTCGTTTCAGTCTCTAGGTCTCGTCTCATAACCGTTTGACTGGTCTCGTCAAATCTCGTTATTGCTAGAACTTATTTCTAAGATAGTATTACCATGATATTTAATTAGATTGATGTGTAACCTTGAGTAATTTTTGTACACCCACTGCAGAAATGTAAAAAAGTAGTCCTGTAGGTACTACATGACGTCCTGCACTGTCCTGCACGTACTGCCCCTAACAACACAAGTACATCCCAGGGACGTCCTTCATTTGCTACTGGTACATCCCTGGGATATCCTTCATTGGACACAGAGATGTACCAAGTTCCAACAAATCACATCAAAGGGACACTCTAGGGATGTACTAGGGACATCACTGGGATATATGAGGACTTCCTCGAATGTTTTTTTTTTCAATATTACTTTAATATGAAATATTTCTTGGAAAATGTGGAAAAAAAAAACTAAATCCAAAGATGTTCAATACAAAACAAGGTCAGTGAAGTTGGCACCCACTTTTGCGAATTTCCAAAAGATTTTGTGTGCATTCGTTTGTCCATCGATTGTCCATTATTGTCCACTAATTATTTTCGTTTGTCCACCCTTAGTTTCAAAATGGTGGCCCAAAAACTTTTTTATGACTTCACATAGCCAATTTTGTAAAACACCGTTTCGTCTTTGAAGAGCCATTCTCAACTATTTTTTTTTTAAATACCTGTACTTGTAGTTTTTTTTTAATATTTATATTTTGAATGCAATAACTAGTATGACATAAAAGTTTGTATGCACTGCGGGTATAAACAGATGTTTATATCTATATGTTATATAAATAACTATTATTTTTTAATTGTAGTTATTTAAGAAAATTTACATCCAAATATTTAATAGAAATTCAGCCCAAAGTAGACTCAATTTTTAATTAGTTTTATTTAAAATGATTTATAAATATTTTCTGTGAAAATGGAATGAAAATAGGGAGAGTCTATAACTATATTTTTTCTCATTTTGGTCTCTCCCTTTTCTCAAGGTCACAATTTTTGCTTAAAAATTTTGAAAAAATTCCCATTTATAGAATTTTTTATTCTCTTTTTAATAGATTTTAATATATTTTTTAGTTCAACAAAATAACTTAGATAATTGTAGATTTTATAAAATAATTTTTTGTTTAACGCCGGTAACAAGAAAACTGTCTATACTATTAAAATGTGTTAAATGTTGATAGAAAGAGAAAAAATATTCTATTTAAGTGAATTTTTTCAAAATTTTAGATAAAAAATTGTGGTTGTGAAAATAGGGAGAGACCATAACTATATTTTTTCTCATTTTGATCTCTCCCTTTTCTCAAGGTCACAATTTTTGCTTAAAAATTTTAAAAAAATTCCCATTTATGGAATTTTTTATTCTCTTTTTAATGGTATTAAAATAATTTTAATATATTTTTTATCAAAACAAATAACATGGGTTAGTTGTAGATTATAATAAATAATTTTTTGTTTAACCCCTGTAACAACAAAACTATAGATGCTATTAAAACGTACCAAGTGCAGATAGAGAGAGAAAAAAATATTCTATATGTGCGAATTGTTTCAAAAATTTAGATGAAAAGTTGTCGTTGTGAGAAAAGGGAGAGACCACACTATAAGGATTTTTTTAATTTTCCTCATTTTTGGTCTCTCCCCTTTCTCAAGGTCACAATTCAAGCTCAAAAATTTTAAAAACACTCCCACTTATAGAATTTTTTATTCTCTTTTCACTGGTATTAAAATGATTTTAATATATTTTTTAATTAAAGAAAATAACATAGGTAATTGTAGATTTTAATAAATAATTTTTTGTTTAACCCCTGTAAAAACTATTAATGCTATTAAAACGTAATAAGTGTAGATAGAAAGAGAAAAAAGAAAAAATCCAAGAGTACGTACAAAAATTAAATATTCTACATGGTTGGATAATAAAAAAATGGGGATTTCAATATTAAAAAAAAATAGTTGATGTTGGCCCTTCAAATATGAAACGTTGTTTTAAAAAATTACCTTATAAAGTTTTTTTTCTATCTTTAAGAATTAAGGTGTTTATTAAATAAAACCAAAATCGTCGATTTTGAAATGGTGCACAAAAAAAAATCAAAATTCAAAAAAAGGGTGTACCAATTTCACAATATCACAATTTTTTTAAATTCATATAATTAACCGGTGTGTGGACAAACAAAACTAATTGGTGGACAAACAAAGAACAAACGACCTGTGCGGTTGAAATTTTTTTTTTGCAATTTGTGGGTGCCGAGGGCAAAATTTGCAAAAATAAGTTTTTGAAACGAAGGGTGGACAAACGAAAAGTACTCAACTAACAGATAGTTACCAGATTTTAGATTTCGTAAATGTATCGTAACCTATGCAACCTTTTTTTTTTATTATAAAAAAAATTAAATGTTTATACTGCTTGTTAGTTTATTTTTCTCCAAGAAATATGAACGAGACCCTCGGGTCTCACCGTATGTGGTCTCGGTATCGCCTAAATAATTTTCAAAAAAGTCTCGTCTCGGTTTTACGAGACGAGACGAGAAAAGTATCGTTCTTGTGTCAAGCCCTAGTTCTAATTTTTAGAACTTTTTCTACATCACATTATGTATATTATTAACTTACATAAAACCACCATTTGAGCATCTCTAGAATTTTATTTTTATTTTTCTATTTATTTTAATTCATTAGTAACATTAGATTAGTTCTTTGTCATTTTGACATGAAAATAAATTTTGATATTTACATAATGAAATCACATATTTTGTCGACCTAAATCTTTTTTTTTCCTTCTGTTAATTTAGAAAATCTTTGCCATCCTCATTTCGAAACGTTTGTCAATTGGATTATTAATATATTATTCAACGGGTGACGAAAGTATTTTTTTTTTAAGCGAAAGAGAAATTTAACAAATGAAGCGAGCTTAAAAAGTGTTTTCGACCACTATAATTTTTCTACGACTTCACCTATGACACTATATAAACAAATACTTTATTTTGAATTCAAAATTACAAAAATATATATCATATTTAAGTTATTTATTATTTAAATATTAACATGTGAACAATTGTTCAAAAAAAATTATGGTTATTTCACTAAGAGTGTAGATTTGGGGAGGGTAAAGGGGGCAATTACCCCCCTCAGGATACGAAAAAATAGCACGAAAAGAAGAAATAAAATATATGAAATGTAGAAATGGACAAACATATTTGTTTGTCTCTCGCCCCCAGGAAAAAAATTATCCCCGCCCCCAGGAAAAAATTACCTCCCCCTCCAGGAAAAAAATTTATCTAGGACCTAGTATACAGCGTGTTTCATTTTGAGGATTAGGAGAAAATAATCGGATAATCACTCTCGCAAATGAAAGTTTAGATACAATTATAGAATCACTGTTGGAACGGATCTGGAAAAAAGTGAAGAAAAATTCACGGAAAACTCCAGAAAATTAAAGAAATAAACGCCAAAAAGTATTTTTCCGCAGAAAATCAAGGAAAAATGATATAGAGCCCAATGGGGAAATCTTTTCCTAAAATTCTTCCAAAGATAATGAAAGTAAGGAAAAAACACATATAATGTGCAAATTTTTACAAAAATAAATTTTTTCACAAAAGTTAGGAAAAAACAAAAAGGAGTAGAAAAAATCACACATGAATTGGGAAAAAAGCATGAATAAATTTTTCCACAATTCAATTTGAAAAAAAGAAGCAAGAACGCATTTTTCCACTGTTAATTTGGAAAAAAAGGAACAAGAATATATTTTTCTACACTCGAATTTTAAATAAAGAAGCAAGAATGCATTTTTCCACACTTGAATTTGAAAAAATGATCGAGAATGCATTTTCCAATACTCAAATTTGCAAAAAAGAAAGAGGAAGTCATTTGCACTGTTAATTTTGAAAAAAGAACCAGGAATGCATTTTTATACACTCGAATTTGAAAAAAAGAAGCAAGAATACATTTTTCACAGTTAAATTTCACAGATTAAAATTTAGAATTACTAATTTTTCGGTAAATTGTTGAGTTGCTATAGTTCATTTCACAGAAAAACCGCAAAAATGCAGTTTTCAAATATGAATTGGAGAAAAAACAAGAATCCTTTTTTGCACTACAAAAAATTGGAAAAAACAGTAAAAATGCATTTTTCACACAGAAATTTATAAAACAAAGCAACAATGCATTTTTTTACACAGGAAACTGAAAAACAAAACAAAAAATATTTTTCACATAAAAATTTGAAATTCAAAGCAAAGTGCATTTTTCCACAAAAAAATCGACTAACAAAGCAACAAATGCATTTATTTATATAAAAATTTTAAATTCAATGCAAGAATGCATTTTTCCATACAGGAAATTAAAAAAACAAAGCAACAATGCATATTTTTTACACAAGAAATTGAAATACATAGCGAGAATGCATTTTTACATACAGGATATTAAAAAAACAAAGAAATAATGCATTTTTTTAAACATGAATTTGAAATTCAAAACAAGAATGCATTTTTCCCTACAAAAAAATTGGAAAATACAGCAAAAATGCATTTTCACACACAAATTTGAAAAAAAAAACGAAAGCAACAATGCATGTTTTCCAACAGAAATTTATAAAACAAAGGAACAATGCATTTTTCTCCACAGGAAACTGAAAAACAAAACAAAAAATATTTTTTCACATAAAAATTTGAAATTCAAAGCAAAGTGCATTTTTCCACAAAGAAAATCGAAAAACCAAACAACAAATGCATTTATTTATATAAAAATTTAAAATTCAAAGCAAGAATGCATTTTTTTCATACAGGAAATTAAAAAAAAACGAAAGCAACAATGCATTTTTCCAACAGAAATTTATAAAACAAAGCAACAATGCATTTTTCTCCACAGGAAACTGAAAAACGAAACAACAAATATTTGTTCACATAAAAATTTGAAATTCAAAGCAAAAGTGCATTTTTCCACAAAAAAATCGACAAACAAAGCAACAATGCATTTATTTATATAAAAATTTTAAATTCAAAGCAACAATGCATTTTTCCATACAATAAATTAAAAAAACAAAGTAACAATGATTTTTTCATTTTTCACACAGGATATTAAAAAAAAAAACAAAGAAATAATACATTTTTTTACACATGAATTTGAAATTCAAAACAAGAATGTATTTTTCCATACAGGAAATTGAAAAACAAAGCAACAATGCATTTTTCTACATCTTGGACAAAAAGAAAAATCACTTCCTGGATAATCTGCTTCTTGAGGATTACTCGCAACCAATTCCATCTGGCTCGTTTACACGCAAGGGCGTAGATATGGGGGGTAAAGGGGCTAACTACCCACCCCGGGATACCAAAATATAGCAGAAAAAGGAGAAATAAAATATATAAAAGTTTGATTATCCCCGCCCCCCATGAAAAAATTGCTCCCTCCAGGAAAAAAGTTATTTACGCCCTTGTATTTTACAATAAAACTTTTTACGTATATTTACAGCAGCCAACTAAACGGATGTGAAAATTAGTAGGTAACTTTCGTCACTAGTGACGAAAAGTGAGTTTATAAATGATGGTAAAAAAACAGTTTAATTTTATAGAAATTTCAAGTTTAATGTTTTCCACTACCCCATCTCATTAGTCTAATGCATCACTCTGTCTAAATTCAAGTGACAACAGAAACTAAAGTGAAAAATATTCCTGCCGCATCGCATAATAGTCCAAATCCATCGTTCAAAAACTCGTTCCTGCAGAGCAGAAACACTGCACCGTCCTGCCGTGCCGATGACTGTGCGCTCAGCCCTTACGGTATATGGCTACAGCAAAACAAGCACCGTTGTAGGCCCTTTATACGCAGCCGTGAGTGCCCGTACACATAAATCCCCTTTCGGATTCTCGAAAGGTTTACCGGCTCTGTTGTCAAATTTATTAATAAATCGCCAAATATTCCTCAAATTGATTTATACATATTTATTTAGTTACAACTTTTAATAAACAAATGACTGGACATTTTCGTGTATTTTAGGGCAAATTTTTTGGTGTATGTGGTGATTTATGTGGTAGAGCGATAGCGGACGCGGTGGCGATGCGGTCACATGGCGAACAAACGTTTTGACAAAATTGAAATGAATTTACAATAGAACTACGACAGGATCGTAATTAAAAATTGTTATAGTTATTTCAGATAAATCGTCGTTAAAGTGACAAATTTAATATATCATTGAATTTGACACGAAACGTCGTACCGAAGATTTATTAATACACTTTTGTAGCAAATTTGATATACAATAAAACTTTCCTTTTCCATTTTTTGATATTTCTTTTAATAAAAAATCTATACGTAAAAAACCAAAAATAACATTTTTAGTTCCCCCTGTATAACTCGAGAACGGTGAGAGTCCCTGTAGATGTTTTTCGACCAATGTAATGTTATCATAAACCATCAAGTCAGTCAGTGCACGATCAGATATTTTATACAGAATGTAACATGATATAAATTTAAAAAAATAAATATAGAAAATCAAAAATTTCAATAATTTCTAAAATATATCTAAAATTTTCATATTCAATATTTTTATAAAAATTTCAAAACTTCATAAATTTTAAAAATTTCAAAATGTTTTAAAATTAGAAAAAACTCAATTTTAAGTAATTCAAAAATTTCAGAATTACAAAATTTTCAAAAAATTATCAAAAAATGTTAAAAAATTAAAAGTATCAAAAAATATCGAACATTTCAAAAACATCAAACTTTTAAGCACAATAAAAAATTATTGTTAGAAATTTTCTAAAATGGCAAAGATTTTAAAATAACAGCAATAAACATGATTCTATTAATTTTCAAAAATGAAAAATAAACAAAATTTTAAGATATTCAAAATTTTAAAAATATATCAAAAGATTCGAAAATGTATCTAAAATTATATTTAATATTTAAAATTTTTGAAAATTGCATCAAAACTTAACGTTCCAAAATTTAAAAAAAAATTCAAAAAGTATATCAATAAATTTCAAAAACATCCAAAAAAATGTTAAAAAAATTGAATGCTCTAGGGATAAAAAAATATTGAAAAATATTCTAAAAATATTTTGGCATCAGTGGAATTTTGCATTAATTTAAATAATACGTCAATAAACATAATTCTATTAATTTCCAAAAATAAAAAAAAATTGAATTATAAGAAATTTAAAATTTTGATAATCTTAAAAATATATAAAAAAATTCCAAAATTTAAAAAAATAAAAATATTATCTAAAGTAAAAAAATTCTATAATTTCTAAAATATATCGAAAATTTTCAAATATTAAAAATTTTTGAAAATTGCAAAATAAAAATTTCAAACCTTTATAAATTTTTAGAATTTCAAAAACATTTTAAAAAAATTCAAAAATTCAAAAAAAATACTGAATTTCCATAAATTCAAAAATTTCAGATGTACTTATATCAAACATTAAAAAAAAATGTTATACAAAATTAAAAATATCAAAAATATATCGAAAATTTCAAAAACACCAAAAATTTCAAAAAACATTTAAACATTTCAAAAATATGAAGTATTTCAAAAATTTGTAAAACTTTCAAAAATTGTAAAATTTGAAAAAATATGTAAAATTGCAAAATAATAATTTAAAACTATAAATTTTAAGAATTTCAAAAATATTTTAAAAAATTTAAAAATTAAAAAAAAAATGGCTCAAAAATTTCAAAAAACAGAAATTATCGTTAGAAATAAATTGCAGATTTAAAAAAAAACCCGAAATTTGAAAAAATTCAAGAATTTTAATAATGTCATGAATTTCAACAATTTCAATAATTTGTAAAAAATTAAAAAACTAAAATATTTAAAATTTGTAAAAATTTGTAAAATTTGTAAAAAAATGTAGAATGTGTAAAAATTGCAAAATAAAAATTTCAAAACTTCATAAATTTTTGAGAATTTCAAAAACATTTTAAAAAAATTGAAAAATTAAAAAAAAACTAAATTTTAAGAATTTTAAAAATTTCAGAAGTATATCAAACATTTCAAAAAACATCAAAGAAATAATGTCAAAAAAATTAAAAGTATCAAGAATTTATCGAAAATCTCAAATACATCAAAACTTTCAAAAAACATTAAAAAATTATTAGAAATTTTCAAAAATTGCAGATTTAAAAAAACTATGAATTTTAAAAAAAAAATCAAGAATTTTAAACATTTTCACAATGTCAAAAATTTCAACAATTTCAAAAATAATACACCAATAAACATGATTTTATTAATTTTCAAAAAATTAAAAAAAAGCTAAGTTTTAAGAAATTTCAAATTTCAAAAATTTATCAGAAACTTCGATAATTTAAAAAAATAAAAATTCAAAAATTTTCATAATTTCTAAAATATATCGAAAATTTCAAAATATATTAAAAAATTACTGTTAGAAATTTTTAAAAATTGCAGATTCTAAAAAAACCCGAAATTTAAAAAAAAATTAAGAATGAAAGAAATATTGGAACATAAAGATTCAAAACTTCATAAATTTTAAGATATTCAAAAATTTCGGAAGTATTTTAAAAATACATCGAAAATTTCAAAAACTCAAAAATTTAAAAAAATATTAAACAATTACGTTACAAATTTTTAAAAATTGCAAAGAATTAAAAAATCCGAAATTTAAAAAAAAATAAGAATTAAAGAAATAAAAATGTCTAGAAATTAAAAATTTTTGAAAATTGAAAGATAAAAATATTTCAAAACTTTATAAAACATCAAAATAAAAAAAAACTGAATTTTAAGAAATTTAAAAAATTTAGAGGTAAGTATATTATTAATTCAAAAAATAAAAAAAAAATTGTTAAAAATTTAAAAATATTATAAATATATCGAAGATTTTTAAAATATGTCAAAATATGTCAAAATATGTAAAAATATACAAAAATATGTAAAAATATGTAAAAATATGTAAAAATATGTAAAAATATGTAAAAATATGTAAAAATATGTAAAAATATGTAAAAACATGTAAAAATATGTAAAAACATGTAAAAATATGTAAAAACATGTAAAAATATGTAAAAACATATAAAAATATGCAATATTTATAAAAATTTATAGAGAAATAACAAAATATATAAAATTATTTATTTACGATGCCCACATCACAGCATATTTATATACCATAGCCGCAGTTAAAGGGTTAAAGAAGTTTAAGTATAAAATACAACGTGGTATATGTTAATATTATTTTATAAATCAATTTGTACCAAATTACTTTTTATACTCTCTTTTATATCAAGTAAGTTTTATAAATTAATTAGATCAATAAAAAACAGGATCTATTTGCAGAAAACCAGGAACATTTTTATCTAAAACATTTTTAGAGAATATCGATAATAGATTTGTTGACACTAAACATGTTCCTCGACCAAAGCTCGAGTTCGAAGAACGGGTTGAGTGTCAACAAATCAATTAGATAATTTCTAAACATCCAGTGGTATTTAATAGGTTATACAACTTAAAAAAAAAACACATTTTTCTATTATCGAAAAATTTATTTAACTTCCAAAAAATGACTTATTTTGTAATTTTAATCTAAAATCAATTATTTCTGTTTCTAACACTTCTTATGTAATAAAACTATTTATCAACTACAATCGATTTTTATAGATACAAATCATTTAGTCACGGATGAACTGTTTAAGGCTATTTTAATAATATTTATATGATTAATTTAGTAGTTTTCCGAATATTAGACGATATGGTACAAAAATTTTAATTAATTAATTATTTTCTGTGATTAATGATCAATCAAAGAAAAACTGAGATAACATCGTTAATAAATATTAATAAAAAAGAACTAGCTCAAGGTAGGAACTTTGAGGTACTCCATTACATTTCGTGCGTAGGAGATTTCTAGAGCGGCGAACCGTGCTTATCAAAGAGACTGGAACAGTGCCGGACTTAATAATTCGTTACAATATGTACCACTACGCTACTTGTTCTGCACAGTTCTAAAATATTCTGCGAACTGTTATGAATACGAAACCAAAACAAATTCTTCTATTTTTCTGAATTATTTGTTATTTCAACCATTTTATGAATTAATGACATAGAAATTGAGTTGTTTATTGAATTTAATAAATTAAAAACAAATTCCTTAGTTTAGGAATCTGTTGTCCAAATTTTATATGTACGATTAGATATTTTATACACGATGTAACAAAAAGATAGGTCATAAATAATACCATAGTTTTTGGGGATAAAAATAACGTAAAAATCACAGACAATTTTTTGGTAGTTCTAAAAAAAATGAAGTACAACCAAATAGCCGTAATGAGCGAATTTCATTTATTCGTCATATCTCAAGAACCGGTCCTGATATTTTTGATTAGTTTTAACCGCTAAATGATGCTTCAGCCATCACGTTAATTCCTGCACGTTCTCCATTTATTTTAACACATACATCGGCGTCAGCACTAGGTCCTTGTACCGATAGAGTTCCGAAACCATCGCCATAACCTTTTTGTGCTTACGCTCGCTTTGGCGCCTATGTTGACCAGATTTGTGGAGCTTGTAACGCCTGTGTCATTACCTGCAAAAAATATGTATCTATATACAGAGCAAAAACCGGACACTGACATTATCCTTCGTAAAAACACCCTCCGCCTAATTAACCTTGAGTAGATCCTATTATATATCCCCGAAAAGGACTGACAGTACTTCAAGTCGACCATTCTGATGTTGCTGTCATCACAACAGAAATGTATTTATTATTTTGTTGACCGAAAAGCACGTACCAATCTTTGACCGAAACATAGGCGTACACTTAAGACTGTTTATTCAATACTGCTCTTAGGGGTCGAAATTATTTCATCCCGCTTAACAAGTTATAAACCTGGATGAGGCACAAATAAGTTAAAAGAAATCCATGAAGAAACAAAAGCCATCAACGAACGTAGATCTCAGATTAGAATTGAGCACATTGAAGATGTTCAAGATCGAAAAATGCCTAGCAAGAGCCCATTTTTTGAAAGATTAACTAGAAGAGTGCAAGTAGTGTAGTAATGCCGTTTCTGAACGGTAGAAAAGGATGACCTTGACCGCGTCCTTAACATGACCGTGTCAAGTTCATACCAAGGTCACAATCATGTGTCACGTCAAAGACACGGTTAATTTCATTGTCAAGGTCAAGGAAAAGATCAATGTCATGCTCAAGGTCACCCTCTCCTCCTGTCCAAAACCGGTATTACTACTCTACTCAATGAAAGCCAATATTTTTCGAATAAGTTTAAAGAAATCCATGAAGGAAAAATGTCATTAAGCAGAGTCTTCAAAAATAGAATTGAGCCTATACAAAACGAAAAGATCGTTAAATACTAAGCCAGTTTTTGAAAGATCAACTAGAAGAGTGTAAGTAGGGTAGCAATACCGGTTCGGGACGGGAGGCGTGGGTGACCTTGACCGCGATATTGACGTTTACCATGAAATTGACCGTGTAAAGTTATATCAAGATTAATGTCGAGTTCAAGGTCAAGGAAATGGTCAGTAACGCTCTTTGCGTCGTTAAACGGTCTTTTCGCGCTTTAGTTCAGGTTTCGGTTTGCTTCGGGCGCCACCTTCCGTTAATAATGTAAAGGCCACTTGCACGGGCAGCTTCAGAAGAGAATAAATACTCACTGGTGGTCAGAAAGGCGGCCTTTACCTCTCCTGATGAGTTAAGTATTGCTGGGATATTAAAAAGTAACAAATAATTAAATACAAAAAGTAGAAATACTTCTTTATTAAGAAACCAAATTAGCAAATCCGGATGAAGGTGTGTAATACGGTTTTTACTGTATCGTGTCGGTCGAACAGTAAAGGCACGTAGTCCAGGTTAGCTTTAACGGTCAGATCTGATGGATCCAGACTCCAGTACAATTGAAATTGGCTTCGCTCCCTTCAGCTTGATCTGTATCTAAAGGTTGGGGGAAGATCCACTCCGGCTGTGACCAAATACACAAGTTTTTCTCCATTTAACCGACCTTCTAACTAGTATGGTTTGGTAGTTACCAATATAATTCCACATTAAAAAGTGGCCACCCTGTATATGTTTCATTTGAAATAAAAATGTTAGCGCAAACTTGAAGCGGAAGTGGCGGATTGTTTTAAATATTTTAGATCGGGAAAATCCTTTATCCCAAAATTTCAAGAATCACCCTGTATATGTAAATATATTGTAATCTTATTTTGGGGTGGGTTCTAGAGAAAAAAATAGAAAATGTTTATCCTGTTATATTTCTTTTGTTGTGTTTTTCTTCTGAGCTATGATTTCTTTTTCTTCTAAATATATTCTTTCTTCATTGTTTCTTAATTTATAGATGTTTTCTATAATTTAATATTGAGAGTGTCTATAGGTCCGTCTAGTCGGACCCGGTGAAAACCCAATAGGTCCGTCCGAGCTTCGTCATGCGCACGGTCGGACTGCCTAATAGTTGAAAGTTTGATTATTTATCACTATGATAGGGTGTGGTCTAATGCTAGCGTGTGCGTTACATATAGAAGTTCCTGGTTCGATTCCTGAGGATATCTTTTTTTTAATTTTTTTTTTACGAAATAAATGAAAGTTATTTCTTTTTTTTAATACACAGGTTAGATTTAGAGAGTCAAGACTTCATTTAATAAAATAAATTAAAATACACAGGATAGATTTAGAAAGTCAAGACTTCTTTTAATAAAATAAAATAACTGGCTGTCTAGACTCTTGTTTTATTTTTTCATCTTTTCTTATATTTATTTAAAATTAAATCCTAACCGATTGACTGCCATTTTTTAATTAGACACCGGGTCCGACTAGACGGACCTCTAGACACTCTCTCTAATATTGTTATAATTTAATCTTCCTCGATTTTTTCTTACTACTGTGATTATTTTACAATTTTTTTTATTTTTAATTAAAACTATATTTTCAATAATTCATACTAATTATTTCATTAGATACAATATACAGTGTGTCCACTTAAGTTCGCACCATATGTGAAACTTTTTTATTATTAATTATACTAAAAAAAGTTATTCTTCATAAAAAGTTCAGCATTGTCTAAAACGTAAAATACAACAATGAAATAATAAATTTTTTGATCTGTATACGAGGTGCGTCAAAAAATGTAAATTTTGCTCAAGAGTAAAATACGCTTATTTTAAAAAATATAGAAAAATGTTATTCATAAAACTTGTTTAGAAACAATATTTACCTCAAAATCTAAAATCATCGTCTCCAATCTCAAATCAATATTTTTTCAAATTTTTTTCTTGTAGCAAAATTCGAATCCATGTTAAAAATAGGTAAAAAATGATTCTCGAGCATTGAAAATTATTAGGAAAGTCATTAGAGTGTTAAAAAATTGTTTAAATTTTATATGAACATTAAAAATAAACAAATAACGATTCTAGATAGGAACAAATGATCAGAAATTGATTCTCGAATATTAAAAATAAATGCTTTAAAAATACTAGAAAATTTAAATCAATGTAAAAAATGATTCTTGAGTATTGAAAATAATTAAGCAAGTCACTAGATTTTTTAAATTTTATATGAATGTTAAAAATGAACAAAAAATGATTCTAGCGAAAAAAAATGATCAAGAATTAATAGTCAAAGTGTTGAAAATAAATAATAAACGAACTAGAGCTGTAAAAAATATTGCAAAACTCACATCAATGTAAAAAATGATTCTCGAGCTTTGAAAATAATTAGAAAGTCACTTGAGTGTTAAAAAATAGCATAAATTTAATATGAGTGTCAAAAATTAACCGAAAATTAATCTAGAAAGCAAAGAATGAATCAGAAATTGATTTTCGAATGTTGAAAATAACCAAAAAACGAACTTGAACATTGAAAATAATTAGGAAAGTTATTAGAGTGTTAAAAAATTGTTTAAATTTTATATAAATAATAAAAATAAACCAAAAAAAGATTCATATAAAATTAGTTTCCACAAATTATTTTAAACCTATTTATTGGTTATTAGTTGAAATAATTATTTTAACCTAGTTTTAATGTGCCATTACAGAGTAAAATATCAATTTTGCATAAAGAAAACTAGTTTTGTATCTTTTTAAAGTCCATGTAAAAAATGAGTAAAACTAGATTGAATTTATTATTTTAACTAAAAACCAATAAATAGGCTTAAATTTAAAATAATTTTTGGAAACTAATTGTATGCCTCAATTCACTTCTAATTTTGCTACAAGAAAAACATTAGAAAAAATATTGTTTAGGGATAGGAGGCTATGATTGTTTCTAAAGAAGTTTTATCAATAAGATTTTTCTATATTTTTTAACATAGGCCTACTTTACTCTAGAGCAAAATTTATATTTTTTGTCGCATCTGATGGGGGACTTTTAGGTTTTAGACCTTGCCTAACTTTTTACATAAAATAATTTTTTTTCGTAAAACTAATAATTATGTTTATATGATGTTCCATTTCAAATAAAAATGTTAGGGTAAACTTACGGTATAAACGGAAGTGGCGGATTGTTTTAAATATTTTAGATCTTGAAAATCTCTTATTAAAAAATTTCAAGAATCGCCCTGTATATGGCTAAATTGTAATAAAAAAAATGGCATACTCGGAAATTAAACTTAAGTGGACACACTGTATATAAAATGTTCCATTTCATATAAAAATGTTAGGGCAAACTTACGGTATAAACGGAAGTGGCGGATTGTTTTAAATATTTTAGATCTTGAAAATCTCTTATTAAAAAATTTCAAGAATCGCCCTGTATATGGCTAAATTGTAATAAAAAAATGGTATACCCGGAAATTGAACTTAAGTGGACACACTGTATATAGGATGTTCCATTTCATATAAAAATGTTAGGGCAAACTTACGGTATAAACGGAAGTGGCGGATTGTTTTAAATATTTTAGATCTTGAAAATCTCTTATTAAAAAATTTCAAGAATCGCCCTGTATATGGCTAAATTGTAATAAACAAAAATGGCATACCCGGAAATTGAACTTAAGTGGACACACTGTATATAGGATGTTCCATTTCATATAAAAATGTTAGGGTAAACTTCCGGTATAAACGGAAGTGGTGGATTGTTTTAAATATTTTAGATCTTGAAAATCTCTTATTAAAAAATTTCAAGAATCGCCCTGTATATGGCTAAATTGTAATAAACAAAAATGGCATACCCGGAAATTGAACTTAAGTGGACACACTGTATATAGGATGTTCCATTTCATATAAAAATGTTAGGGTAAACTTCCGGTATAAACGGAAGTGGTGGATTGTTTTAAATATTTTAGATCTTGAAAATCTCTTATTAAAAAATTTCAAGAATCGCCCTGTATATGTCTAAATTGTAAAAAAAAAATGGCATACTCGGAAATTGAACTTAAGTGGACACACTGTATATAGGATGTTCCATTTCATATAAAAATGTTAGGGTAAACTTCCGGTATAAACGGAAGTGGTGGATTGTTTTAAATATTTTAGATCTTGAAAATCTCTTATTAAAAAATTTCAAGAATCGCCCTGTATATGTCTAAATTGTAAAAAAAAATGGCATACTCGGAAATTGAACTTAAGTGGACACACTGTATATAGGATGTTCCATTTCATATAAAAATGTTAAGGTAAACTTACGGTATAAACGGAAGTGGCGGATTGTTTTAAATATTTTAGATCTTGAAAATCTCTTATTAAAAAATTTCAAGAATCGCCCTGTATATGGCTAAATTGTAATAAACAAAAATGGCATACTCGGAAATTGAACTTAAATAGACACACTGTATATACCATGTTTCATTTCAAATAAAAATATTAGGGCAAACTTACGGTATAAACGGAAGTGGCGGATTGTTTTAAATATTTTAGATCTTGAAAATCTCTTATTAAAAAATTTCAAGAATCGCCCTGTATATATCTAAATTGTAATAAAAAATTGGCATACCCGGAAATTGAACTTAAGTGGACACACTGTATATACCATGTTCCATTTCAAATAAAAATATTAGGGCAAACTTACGGTATAAACGAAAGTGGCGGATTGTTTTAAATATTTTAGATCTTTAAAATCTCTTATTAAAGAATTTCAAGAATCGCCCTGTATATGGCTAAACTGTAATAAAAAAAATGGCATACTCGGAAATTGAACTTAAGTGGACACACTGTATATAGGATGTTCCATTTCATATCAAAATGTTAGGGTAAACTTACGGTATTAACGGAAGTGGCAGATTGTTTTAAATATTTTAGATCTCGAAAATCTCTTATTAAAAAATTTCAAGAATCGCCCTGTATATGGCTAAATTGAAATAAAAAAAATGGCATACCCGGAAATTGAACTTAAGTGGACACACTGTATATACCATGTTCCATTTCAAATAAAAATATTAGGGCAAACTTACGGTATAAACGAAAGTGGCGGATTGTTTTAAATATTTTAGATCTTTAAAATCTCTTATTAAAGAATTTCAAGAATCGCCCTGTATATGGCTAAACTGTAATAAAAAAAATGGCATACTCGGAAATTGAACTTAAGTAGACACACTGTATATACCATGTTCCATTTCAAATAAAAATATTAGGGCAAACTTACGGTATAAACGAAAGTGGCGGATTGTTTTAAATATTTTAGATCTCGAAAATCTTTTATCCAAAAATTTCAAGAATCACCCTGTATATGGCTAAATTGTAATAAAAAATGGCATACCCGGAAATTGAACTTAAGTGGACACACTGTATATAGGATGTTCCATTTCATATAAAAATGTTAGGGTAAACTTCCGGTATAAACGGAAGTGGTGGATTGTTTTAAATATTTTAGATCTTGAAAATCTCTTATTAAAAAATTTCAAGAATCGCCCTGTATATGGCTAAATTGTAATAAAAAAATGGTATACCCGGAAATTGAACTTAAGTGGACACACTGTATATAGGATGTTCCATTTCATATAAAAATGTTAGGGTAAACTTACGGTATAAACGGAAGTGGCGGATTGTTTTAAATATTTTAGATCTTGAAAATCTCTTATTAAAAAATTTCAAGAATCGCCCTGTATATGTCTAAATTGTAATAAAAAATTGGCATACCCGGAAATTGAACTTAAGTGGACACACTGTATATATGATGTTCCATTTCATATAAAAATGTTAGGGTAAACTTACGGTTTAAACGGAAGTGGCGGATTGTTTTAAATATTTTAGATCTCGAAAATCTTTTATCCAAAAATTTCAAGAATCACCCTGTATATGGCTAAATTGTAATAAAAAATGGCATACCCGGAAATTGAACTTAAGTGGACACACTGTATATAGGATGTTCCATTTCATATAAAAATGTTAGGGCAAACTTACGGTATAAACGGAAGTGGCGGATTGTTTTAAATATTTTAGATCTTTAAAATCTCTTATTAAAGAATTTCAAGAATCGCCCTGTATATGTCTAAATTGTAATAAAAAATTGTCATACCCGGAAATTGAACTTAAGTGGACACACTGTATATAAAATGTTCCATTTCATATAAAAATGTTAGGGTAATCTTACGGTATAAACGGAAGTGGCGAATTGTTTTAAATATTTTAGATCTTGAAAATCTCTTATTAAAAAATTTCAAGAATCGCCCTGTATATGGCTAAATTGTAATAAAAAAAAATGGCATACGCGGAAATCGGATTATTTCCCACGGCATGCGACAACACCGCTTTGGTCGCTCTGAAAGCTCCCGTTCCCAATATACGCTACCGAGCTTTTAGTAGTGTTCAAGATGGCGTACAGGGGTAAAAAGCTCACGCCCGGCGGAGATCGACAAAGCTACATTTCGCGAATGGTGAGTTTTTCGAAAATCTCTTTGTTACCGTTTATCGATACGTAAACTACCGTTGACTGTGTTGCACGGGTTTTGGTGTGGCTTAATTGGCCAGTAAATAGGTTTTATTGATTCTATACAAGAAAATAGAAAATAGGCTCTCGTGTTGCTGATATAAGCGAAGCTCAACAGTTGAATCGAAGCTTTATGTTAGTTTTAAATTGAATTAAATAGAACTGGACGGTGTGGGAGGGTGGTGTGAATATTGTGCGCGATGCTAAAACAACTTTTTTTTCTATTAAATTATCCTTATTTTTAGTTTTAATTTATAAATGTTTAATTTTTCTCATTCAATAATATTTGAGTTTTTTTTGTTATAAAATGTGATTTAGAAAACTTTTAAAAATCTTATGAATTTTCATTGAATAAATATTGCGCAAAACTGACCAGTTTTTATGACAAAATCTGTGTAGAAATGTGTTTTAAGTAGAAAATTTTATATTTTTGGGCGAATTCGCGTAAAAGCAAAATTTCTTGGCGTATTTGGTTAAAAATTCTCGACGGTCACTTATTTTAACAAAATCTTTACAAATATAAATAAATATACAGGACTAACAATACGTTAAATATGATTAAAAATAACTCTTAGTTTGCACACCCTGTAGCAATAATTTTACAGAAAATTTCACTATTGATAAAAGTTTCTAAACCCAATAAGCTTTTCAAAATTAAATAAGAAATATAAAAATAGACAGGATGATGCCAAAAATACGTTAATTATGATTAAAAATAACTATTTAATTTGCACACCCTGTAGTAATTATTTGACAGAAAATTTCACTCTTGATAAAAATTACCAAATCCAATGGGCTTTGTAAAATTAGATAACAAATATACAAAAATAGACAGGATGATGCCAAAAATACGTTAATTATGATTAAAAATAACTATTTAATTTGCACACCCTGTAGTAATAATTTGACAGAAAATTTCACTCTTGATAAAAATTACCAAATCCAATGGGCTTTGTAAAATTAGATAAGAAATATACAAAAATAGACAGGATGATGCCAAAAATACGTTATTTATGATTAAAAATAACTATTTAATTTGCACACTCTGTAGTAATAATTTGACAGAAAATTTCACTCTTGATAAAAATTACCAAATCCAATGGGCTTTGTAAAATTAGATAACAAATATACAAAAATAGACAGGATGATGCCAAAAATACGTTATTTATGATTAAAAATAACTATTTAATTTGCACACCCTGTAGTAATAATTTGACAGAAAATTTCACTCTTGATAAAAGTTACCAAATCCAATGGGCTTTGTAAAATTAGATAACAAATATACAAAAATAGACAGGATGATGCCAAAAATACGTTAATTATGATTAAAAATAACTATTTAATTTGCACACCCTATAGTAATAATTTGACAGAAAATTTCACTCTTGATAAAAGTTACCAAATCCAATGGGCTTTGTAAAATTAGATAACAAATATACAAAAATAGACAGGATGATGCCAAAAATACGTTAATTATGATTAAAAATAACTATTTAATTTGCACACCCTATAGTAATAATTTGACAGAAAATTTCACTCTTGATAAAAGTTACCAAATCCAATGGGCTTTGTAAAATTAGATAACAAATATACAAAAATAGACAGGATGATGCCAAAAATACGTTAATTTTGATTAAAAATAACTATTTAATTTGCACACCCTGTAGTAATAATTTGACAGAAAATTTCACTCTTGATAAAAATTACCAAATCCAATGGGCTTTGTAAAATTAGATAAGAAATATAAAAAATGGACAGGATGATGCCAAAAATACGTTAATTATGATTAAAAATAACTATTTAATTTGCACACCCTATAGTAATAATTTGACAGAAAATTTCACTCTTGATAAAAGTTACCAAATCCAATGGGCTTTGTAAAATTAGATAACAAATATACAAAAATAGACAGGATGATGCCAAAAATACGTTAATTTTGATTAAAAATAACTATTTAATTTGCACACCCTGTAGTAATAATTTGACAGAAAATTTCACTATTGATAAAAGTTTCTAAACCCAATAAGCTTTTCAAAATTAAATAAGAAATATAAAAATAGACAGGATGATGCCAAAAATACGTTAATTATGATTAAAAATAACTATTTAATTTGCACACCCTGTAGTAATTATTTGACAGAAAATTTCACTCTTGATAAAAATTACCAAATCCAATGGGCTTTGTAAAATTAGATAACAAATATACAAAAATAGACAGGATGATGCCAAAAATACGTTAATTATGATTAAAAATAACTATTTAATTTGCACACCCTGTAGTAATAATTTGACAGAAAATTTCACTCTTGATAAAAATTACCAAATCCAATGGGCTTTGTAAAATTAGATAAGAAATATACAAAAATAGACAGGATGATGCCAAAAATACGTTATTTATGATTAAAAATAACTATTTAATTTGCACACTCTGTAGTAATAATTTGACAGAAAATTTCACTCTTGATAAAAATTACCAAATCCAATGGGCTTTGTAAAATTAGATAACAAATATACAAAAATAGACAGGATGATGCCAAAAATACGTTATTTATGATTAAAAATAACTATTTAATTTGCACACCCTGTAGTAATAATTTGACAGAAAATTTCACTCTTGATAAAAGTTACCAAATCCAATGGGCTTTGTAAAATTAGATAACAAATATACAAAAATAGACAGGATGATGCCAAAAATACGTTAATTATGATTAAAAATAACTATTTAATTTGCACACCCTATAGTAATAATTTGACAGAAAATTTCACTCTTGATAAAAGTTACCAAATCCAATGGGCTTTGTAAAATTAGATAACAAATATACAAAAATAGACAGGATGATGCCAAAAATACGTTAATTATGATTAAAAATAACTATTTAATTTGCACACCCTATAGTAATAATTTGACAGAAAATTTCACTCTTGATAAAAGTTACCAAATCCAATGGGCTTTGTAAAATTAGATAACAAATATACAAAAATAGACAGGATGATGCCAAAAATACGTTAATTTTGATTAAAAATAACTATTTAATTTGCACACCCTGTAGTAATAATTTGACAGAAAATTTCACTCTTGATAAAAATTACCAAATCCAATGGGCTTTGTAAAATTAGATAAGAAATATAAAAAATGGACAGGATGATGCCAAAAATACGTTAATTATGATTAAAAATAACTATTTAATTTGCACACCCTATAGTAATAATTTGACAGAAAATTTCACTCTTGATAAAAGTTACCAAATCCAATGGGCTTTGTAAAATTAGATAACAAATATACAAAAATAGACAGGATGATGCCAAAAATACGTTAATTTTGATTAAAAATAACTATTTAATTTGCACACCCTGTAGTAATAATTTGACAGAAAATTTCACTCTTGATAAAAATTACCAAATCCAATGGGCTTTGTAAAATTAGATAAGAAATATAAAAAATGGACAGGATGATGCCAAAAATACGTTAATTATGATTAAAAATAACTATTTAATTTGCACACCCTATAGTAATAATTTGACAGAAAATTTCACTCTTGATAAAAATTACCAAATCCAATGGGCTTTGTAAAATGAGATAACAAAAATAGACAGGATGATGCCAAAAATACGTTAATTTTGATTAAAAATAACTATTTAATTTGCACACCCTGTAGTAATAATTTGACAGAAAATTTCACTCTTGATAAAAATTACCAAATCCAATGGGCTTTGTAAAATTAGATAAGAAATATAAAAAATGGACAGGATGATGCCAAAAATACGTTAATTATGATTAAAAATAACTATTTAATTTGCACACCCTATAGTAATAATTTGACAGAAAATTTCACTCTTGATAAAAATTACCAAATCCAATGGTCTTTGTAAAATTAGATAACAAATATACAAAAATAGACAGGATGATGCCAAAAATACATTATTTATGATTAAAAATTACTATTTAATTTGCACACCCTGTAGTAATTATTTGACAGAAAATTTCACTCTTGATAAAAATTACCAAATCCAATGGGCTTTGTAAAATTAGATAAGAAATATAAAAAATGGACAGGATGATGCCAAAAATACGTTAATTATGATTAAAAATAACTATTTAATTTGCACACCCTATAGTAATAATTTGACAGAAAATTTCACTCTTGATAAAAATTACCAAATCCAATGGGCTTTGTAAAATTAGATAAGAAATATAAAAAATGGACAGGATGATGCCAAAAATACGTTAATTATGATTAAAAATAACTATTTAATTTGCACACCCTATAGTAATAATTTGACAGAAAATTTCACTCTTGATAAAAATTACCAAATCCAATGGGCTTTGTAAAATTAGATAAGAAATATAAAAAATGGACAGGATGATGCCAAAAATACGTTAATTATGATTAAAAATAACTATTTAATTTGCACACCCTATAGTAATAATTTGACAGAAAATTTCACTCTTGATAAAAATTACCAAATCCAATGGTCTTTGTAAAATTAGATAACAAATATACAAAAATAGACAGGATGATGCCAAAAATACATTATTTATGATTAAAAATTACTATTTAATTTGCACACCCTGTAGTAATTATTTGACAGAAAATTTCACTCTTGATAAAAATTACCAAATCCAATGGGCTTTGTAAAATTAGATAAGAAATATAAAAAATGGACAGGATGATGCCAAAAATACGTTAATTATGATTAAAAATAACTATTTAATTTGCACACCCTGTAGTAATTATTTGACAGAAAATTTCACTCTTGATAAAAATTACCAAATCCAATGGGCTTTGTAAAATTAGATAAGAAATATAAAAAATGGACAGGATGATGCCAAAAATACGTTAATTATGATTAAAAATAACTATTTAATTTGCACACCCTATAGTAATAATTTGACAGAAAATTTCACTCTTGATAAAAATTATTAAATCCAATGGGCTTTGTAAAATTAGATAAGAAATATAAAAAATAGACAGGATGATGCCAAAAATACGTTAATTATGATTAAAAATAACTATTTAATTTGCACACCCTGTAGTAATAATTTGACAGAAAATTTCACTCTTGATAAAAATTACCAAATCCAATGGGCTTTGTAAAATTAGATAAGAAATATAAAAAATAGACAGGATGATGCCAAAAATACGTTAATTATGATTAAAAATAACTATTTAATTTGCACACCCTATAGTAATAATTTGACAGAAAATTTCACTTTTGATAAAAATTACCAAATCCAATGGGCTTTGTAAAATTAGATAAGAAATATAAAAAATAGACAGGATGATGCCAAAAATACGTTATTTATGATTAAAAATAACTATTTAATTTGCACACCCTATAGTAATAATTTGACAGAAAATTTCACTCTTGATAAAAATTACCAAATCCAATGGGCTTTGTAAAATTAGATAAGAAATATAAAAAATAGACAGGATGATGCCAAAAATACGTTAATTATGATTAAAAATAACTATTTAATTTGCACACCCTGTAGTAATAATTTGACAGAAAATTTCACTCTTGATAAAAATTACCAAATCCAATGGGCTTTGTAAAATTAGATAACAAATATACAAAAATAGACAGGATGATGCCAAAAATACGTTAATTGTGATTAAAAGTAACTTAGTTTGTACACCCTGTAGCAATAAATTGACAGAAAATTTCACTTCTGGTAAAAGTTTTTAAATCCATTAAGATTTAGAACTTTGGAAAACAATTGTACATAAATATACAGGACGATGCAAAATATACGTTAATTTTAATTGAAACAGAACACTTTACTTTGTACACCGTATAATATTAATTTGACAGAAAATTTCACTTTTGATAAAAATTTTTAAATCCAATAAATTTTGTATAATGAGATAACAAATATAAAAAATATACAGGATGTTGCTTAAAATACATTAATTATGATTAAAAACAACTCTTTTATTTTTCACACCCTGTAGCAATAATTTGACAGAAAATTTCACTCTTGATAAAAGTTTCTAAATCCAATAAGCTTTCTAAAATTAGATAACAAATATACAATTATATACAGGACGATGCAAAATATGCGTTAATTTTAATTGAAACAGAACACTTATAATATTAATATGACAGAAAATTTCACTTTTGATAAAAATTTTTAAATCCAATAAATTTTGTTTAATGAGATAACAAATATAAAAAATATACAGGATGTTGCTTAAAATACATTAATTATTATTAAAAACATCTCTTTTAGTTTGCACACCCTGTAGCAATAATTTGACAGAAAATTTCACTCTCGATAAAAGTTTTTAAATCCTATAAGATTTATAACATTAGTAAACAAATATACAAAAATATACAGGATGATGCCAAAAATACTTTAATTATGGTAAAAAAAATAGTTTTTAGTGTGCACACCCTGTAATAATAATTGACAAAAAATTTCAGTCTTGATAAAAGTTTTTAAAACCAATTGCCTTTGTATAATTAAATAACAAATATAAAAAATATACAGGATGGTGCTAAAAATACGTTAATTATGATTAAAAATAACTTTTAGTTTGTACACCCTGTAGTAATAATTTGACAGAAAATTTCACTCTTGGTAAAAGTTTTTAAATCCAACGGGATTTATAATATTAGAAAATAAATATACAAAAATATACAGGATGATGCCAAAAATACTTAATTATGATAAAAAATTACTTTTTAATTTGCACACCCTGTAGTTATAATTTGACAGAAAATTTTACTCTTGATAAAAGTTTTTAAATCCAGTAATATTTATAACATTAGAAAACAAATACACAAAATATACAGGATGATGCCAAAAATACTTAATTATGATAAAAAATTACTTTTTAATTTGCACACCCTGTAGTAATAATTTGACAGAAAATTTTACTCTTGATAAAAGTTTTTAAATTAAGTAATATTTATAACATTAGAAAACAAATACACAAAATATACAGGTTGATGCCAAAAATACTTAATTATGATAAAAAATTACTTTTTAATTTGCACACCCTGTAGTAATAATCTAACAGAAAATTTTACTCTTGATAAAAGTTTTTAAAACCAGTAATATTTATAACATTAGAAAACAAATACACAAAAATATACAGGATGATGCCAAAAATACTTAATTATGATAAAAAATTACTTTTTAATTTGCACACCCTGTAGTAATAATTTGACAGAAAATTTTACTCTTGATAAAAGTTTTTAAATCCAGTAATATTTATAACATTAGAAAACAAATACACAAAATATACAGGATGATGCCAAAAATACTTGATTATGATAAAAAATTAATTTTTAATTTGCACACCCTGTAGTAATAATCTGACAGAAAATTTTACTCTTGATAAAAGTTTTTAAATCCAGTAATATTTGTAACATTAGAAAACAAATACACAAAAATATACAGGATGATGCCAAAAATACTTAATTATGATAAAAAATTACTTTTTAATTTGCACACCCTGTAGTAATAATTTGACAGAAAATTTTACTCTTGATAAAAGTTTTTAAATCCAGTAATATTTATAACATTAGAAAACAAATACACAAAAATATACAGGATGATGCCAAAAATACTTAATTATGATAAAAAATTAATTTTTAATTTGCACACCCTGTAGTAATAATTTAACAGAAAATTTTACTCTTGATAAAAGTTTTTAAATCCAGTAATATTTATAACATTAGAAAACAAATACACAAAAATATACAGGATGATGTCAAAAATACTGTAATTATGATAAAAAAATTACTTTTTTTGCACACCCTGTAGTAATAATTTGACAGAAAACTTCACTCTTGATAAAAGTTTTTAAATCCAATACACTTTGTATAATTAGATAACAAATATAAAAAATATACAGGATGGTGCTAAAAATACGTTAATTATGATTATAAATAACTCTTTAGTTTTCACACCCTGTACCAATAATTTTACAGAAAATTTCACTTTTGGTAAAAGTTTTTAAATCCAATATTTTTAACATTAAAAAACAAATATACAGGATGATGCAAAAAATATATTAATTTTAATTGAAACAGAACACTTTAATTTGTACACCCAATAAAATTTTGACACAAAATTTCACTCTTCATAAAAGTTAATAAATCCAATAAGCTTTTTAAAATCAAAAAACAGATATAAAAAAATATACAGGATGGTGCTAAAAATACGTTAATTAGAATTAAAAATATCTCTTTTAGTTTGCATACCCTGTAGCAATAATTGGACAGAAAATTTCACTTGTGTTAAAAGTTTCTATATCCAATAAAATTTATTAAATTACAAAACAGATATAAAAAAATATACAGGATGATGCCAAAAACACTTTAATTATGATAAAAAATAACTTGATTTTGCACACCCTGTAGCAATAATTTGACAGAAAATTTCACTCTGGATAAGTTTCTAAATCCAATAATCTTTGTAAAATTAAATTAAATATATTGTCCAATAGGCTTCACTCTTGGTGGAATTAATACCGTTTGATGTTTGACTTTGTGAAAAATATAGTTATTTTCCTAACAAGTGCGGAAAGTTATACTTTTCCGCACGCAATTGCAGTTGTCCGAACGACGCGAAGCGGAGTTCGGGCGTGCAATTAAGTGGGGAAAAGATACTTTACGCAAGTGTTAGGAACAATATTTTTTCTACAAGCGCCTAGAATTAAAAAAAAATTTTAGCAAAAATAATCGTTAATGTTGGAGGCCCTTATTTCTTAAATATTATTAGTTAACTTTTTATTTTTTTGTAAATTGTTTCATAATTTTTACAATAAATTAAATATTTCATGAATAATATTTTTATTTAGTTACCAAATATTTTTTTAAAAGTATACTTTTCCGCACGCTTGTAGAAAAAAAAAACATTTTCGACCGGGAAGACTATAAGCAGATTTTTTTTAACTTATTTCTAAAATGATGTTAATTTTATTATCCTATACTCTTACACAATAGCAAGTAGGTAATTATCCCTTTATGGACTGGAACATACATTACGAGATTTCGATACTTTTACGAGACTTTCGTATGAAAAGCGAGACTCGAAACGAGACTGGAGGCTACGAAACGAGACTAGAGACATAGTTTCTTATTTCATCAGCTAGAACAAAATTTTTTGATTATCTCCTGTCGTCTCGTTGGTCACTAAAAATGAATATAAATAATCCGAATGGATGGAAAAGAGTTATTTGAATTTTGTAGGTTGCGTTAGATAAATTAATATATTTTGTTAAACGTGTTTTATATAAATTAGAATTTGTATTACTTAAATACGAAAGCGAATCCAAAGTACAAAAATATTACAATAATAATAATAGTTTATATGTAATTATTTTTTAATTCACTCAAAATGAAAATGAACCTATAATGTTGAGGAAATAGGAAACTCTTGCATGTACTGATTTATAGTGTAATACATCTTCCTTTTAATTCAAATAGACGAGCAATCAGTATTTTAAGACAAACGATAAAATAATAATATAATAATAAAATTATACCTGTCGTTAAATTTGGTTTTATTCGTTTCAACACTCTCTTATTAAAACTTAACAATATTCAAGTAATAGTTTATGACGATATTAAATCCTTTTTTTTATAAATAAAATTACTTTAGCAATTTTTAGTTTGTAAAGAAATCTTAATTAAATATAACAAAGATTAGTAATAACGTGTGACACTTTTTAATTAAAAATTATGGAATTTTATCGACATCATATTAAAATTTAGGTTAATTCATTAACATAATTCAATTTTATGGGCTTTAAATAATTTTTTTTGTTACAGAGAGAACGTAAACAAAAGAAACTCTATTCGGAGGACTGGGCTTTGGGCGAGGAAGACATAGAAGGACATCGAACGTTTAATTTGCAGGACAAACTCGAAGATCCTTCGTTCGTGGCGCATAATATCGTTAAAGAAATGCACGGCAATGAATTAAACGTGGCTTACTTCCAGAGGCACGGCTTCAATACACCATTATTATTTAAAGAAAAGACTGGATTGGGTAAGTTTTTATCTCTGTATATGCTAAATTTAGATCTTCAATATGAAATTATTCTCTATTTAAATAATGTATGAAATCCTAAAGCAAGTCATTCAAAATAAGGAATATTTTTCCGGAAAAAATATATCAGAAACTTGAAACCGTCATAAAAAATAAAAATACATTATAAGTCGAATATAAAATATGATAAAATGTTAAAATAAATTGGTGACTATTCTGAGAAACACCGGAAATAATATGCTCGTACACCTTAGATCATTACCTCTGTTGGGAATAAATTTCAGCTTCGTGGGTCAAAAGGAACCTAAGATTCTGGGTCATTCAACAGAAAGCTGCAAATATTTTTCAGGAGGTACTATAATTACTGTTCTACTGGTCCGATTCATATCATATTTGGACAGTAGACACCTTAGATCAGTATCTCTCTTGGGAATAAATTTCAGCTTCGTAGGTAAAAAGGAACCTAAGATATGAGGTCATTAAATAGAAAGCTGCAAACATTTTTCAGGAGGTACTATAATTACTGTTCTACTGGTCCGATTCATATCATATTTGGTCAGTAGACACCTTAGATCAGTATCTCTCTTGTGAATAAATTTCAGCTTCGTAGGTAAAAACGAACCTAAGATTATGGGTCATTCAACAGAAAGCTTCAAACATTTTTCAGGAGGTACTATAATTTCTGTTCTACTGATGCGATTCACATCATATTTGGTCAGTAGATACCTTACATCAGTATCTCTCTTGGGAATAAATTTCAGCTTCGTAGGTAAAAAGGAACCTAAGATTATGAGTCATTAAATAGAAAGTTGCAAACATTTTTCCGGAGGTACTATAATTTCTGTTCTACTGGTGTGATTCATATCATCTTTGGTCAGTAGACACCTTAGATCAATATCTCTCTTGGGAATAAATTTGAGCTTCGTGGGTAAAAAGAAACCTAAGATTATGGGTCATTTAACAGAAAGCTGCAAACATTTTTCAGGAGGTACTATAATTTCTGTTCTACTGATGCGATTCACATCATATTTGGTCAGTAGATACCTTACATCAGTATCTCTCTTGGGAATAAATTTCAGCTTCGTGGGTAAAAAGGAACCTAAGATATGAGGTCATTAAATAGAAAGCTGCAAACATTTTTCAGGAGGTACTATAATTACTGTTCTGCTGATCCGATTCATATCATATTTGGTCAGTAGACACCTTAGATCAGTATCTCTGTTGGGAATAAATTTCAGCTTCGTAGGTAAAAAGGAACCTAAGATTATGGGTCATTCAACAGAAAGCTGCAAACATTTTTCAGGAGGTACTATAATTTCTGTTATACTGATGCGATTCATATCATATTTGGTCAGTAGACACCTTAGATCAGTATCTCTGTTGGGAATAAATTTCAGCTTCGTAGGTAAAAAGGAACCTAAGATTATGGGTCATTTAACAGAAAGCTGCATACATTTTTCAGGAGGTACTATAATTTCTGTTCTACTGGTGCGATTCATATCATCTTTGGTCAGTAGACACCTTAGATCAGTATCTCTCTTGGGAATAAATTTGAGCTTCGTGGGTAAAAAGAAACCTAAGATTATGGGTCATTTAACAGAAAGCTGCAAACATTTTTCAGGAGGTACTATAATTTCTGTTCTACTGATGCGATTCACATCATATTTGGTCAGTAGATACCTTACATCAGTATCTCTCTTGGGAATAAATTTCAGCTTCGTGGGTAAAAAGGAACCTAAGATATGAGGTCATTAAATAGAAAGCTGCAAACATTTTTCAGGAGGTACTATAATTACTGTTCTACTGATCCGATTCATATCATATTTGGTCAGTAGACACCTTAGATCAGTATCTCTGTTGGGAATAAATTTCAGCTTCGTAGGTAAAAAGGAACCTAAGATTATGGGTCATTCAACAGAAAGCTGCAAACATTTTTCAGGAGGTACTATAATTTCTGTTATACTGATGCGATTCATATCATATTTGGTCAGTAGACACCTTAGATCAGTATCTCTGTTGGGAATAAATTTCAGCTTCGTAGGTAAAAAGGAACCTAAGATTATGGGTCATTTAACAGAAAGCTGCATACATTTTTCAGGAGGTACTATAATGTCTGTTCTACTGGTCCGATTCATATAATATTTGGTCAGTAGACACCTTACATCAGTATTTATCTTGGGAATAAATTTCAGCTTCGTAGGTAAAAAGGAACCTAAGATTGTGGGTCATTCAACAGAAAGCTTCAACCATTTTTCAGGAGGTACTATAATTTCTGTTCTACTGATGCGATTCACATCATATTTGGTCAGTAGATACCTTACATCAGTATCTCTCTTGGGAATAAATTTCAGCTTCGTGGATAAAAAGGAACCTAAGATATGAGGTCATTAAATAGAAAGCTGCAAACATTTTTCAGGAGGTACTATAATTACTGTTCTACTGGTCCGATTCATATCATATTTGGTCAGTAGACACCTTAAATCAGTATCTCTGTTGGGAATAAATTTCAGCTTCGTAGGTAAAAAGGAACCTAAGATTATGGGTCATTCAACAGAAAGCTGCAAACATTTTACAGGAGATACTATAATTTCTGTTCTATTGGTGCGATTTACATCATATTTGGTCTTAGATCAGTATCTTTCTTGGCAATACATTTCAGCTTCGTGTGTAAAAAGGAACCTAAAATATGGGGTCATTCAATAGAGAGCTGCAATTTTTTTCCAGGAGACACTTTAACTTCTGTTCTACTGATGCGATTCACATCATATTTGGTCAGTAGACACCTTAGATCAGTATCTCTCTTGGGAATAAATTTCAGCTTCGTGGGTAAAAAGGAACCTAAGATTATGGGTCATTAAATAGAAAGCTGCAAACATTTTTCAGGAGGTACTATAATTACTGTTCTACTGGTCCGATTCATATCATATTTGGTCAGTAGACACCTTAGATCAGTATCTCTATTGGGAATAAATTTCAGCTTCGTAGGTAAAAAGGAACCTAAGATTATGGGTCATTAAATAGAAAGCTGCAAACATTTTTCAGGAGGTACTATAATTACTGTTCTACTGGTCCGATTCATATCATATTTGGTCAGTTGACACCTTAGATCAGTATCTCTGTTGGGAATAAATTTCAGCTTCGTAGGTAAAAAGGAAACTAAGATTATGGGTCATTCAACAGAAAGCTGCAAACATTTTACAGGAGATACTATAATTTCTGTTCTATTGGTGCGATTTACATCATATTTGGTCAGTAGATACCTTAGATCAGTATCTCTCTTGGTAATAAATTTCAGCTTCGTGGGTAAAAAGGAACCTACTATATGGGGTCATTAAATAGAAATCCGCAAATATTTTTCAGGAAGCACTATAACTTCTGTTATACTTGTGCGATTCACATTTTTCAGGTAAGTATACGAGCACAGCCTGGGGAAATTTGCTATACCGATGTATGGAGTGACGTCACAATTTCCCCAGATCTGGGGAAAATGTTCATGGACCTCCGCGGGGCGGCGGGGGGAACGTGATTGGCCGATTAATATATCTTTAAAATTTTTGGAATTTGAGAATGTCAATTCTTCGTAACTTTCTCTGCGTCACGTTTTAAATCTGGCCAATAGTGATGAATATATAAGCTAAGGTCCTTTTGGCGTTCCTTCTACGTATGATATTTTTATATGTAATTATTCTACGTCACATTTCCCGCGTTTAAATTGGTTAATTTTAGTTTGATTTGTTTTTGATCTGGAACACCTTTAAAATGATCTTAAGACATTTGTGATTTTAATTTGATTTTGCATAATAAAGTTACAACACTGTATTTTCAATTTAAACGACTCTAATTTAAGGTATTTTCGATAAAAGTTGATTTTTTCGCAATGTTGCACTATTTGGATTATCTTGCACCGTTATTGATCATCTAGCGCTATTTTAAACGACCTAGTAACAATTTTTAATAACCTTGTGGAAATTTTATTAATTTTGCACCATTTTTGATTGCGCTTTTTATAATGATATTTCACCGTTTTATAATGATTTTGCATAAGTGTATCATTTTTAATAATCTTGCACAATTTTTGATGATTGTGGTCCACTTTTTGATGATGTAGCAAACATTTTAATGTACTACATTTTCTTTATCAGCTTGCCCCACTTTTTGTCAATTCTGGAATATTTTTCATATTCTTTCAACGTTTTTGATGGTATTACACCACTTTTTAATGACTGTATCTACTTTTTAATGATGTTTTTGATAATTTTATAATTTTGCTCAATTTTTCATAATGTTGTACCATTTTTCACGATCTTGCACCAGTTTTGATCATCTTGTGCCACGTTAAAAAAATATTCAATCACTTTTTAATTATCCTGTGACACTTTTTGATCATCATGTATCATTTTTCATTAATCTTGCACCATTTATGATGGTCATACACCACTTTTTGATGATCTTGCACCAATTTTTAATTGTGCATACTTTTTAATAATCTTGCACCATTTTGATCATCTTACACCATTTTTTGTGAATGTAGCGCTATTTTTAAATTATCTTGTACCACTTTTAAAAAATATTGTATTAATTTTTAATGATCTAGCAGCACTCTTGGATAATTCAAAACAAATTCTAAAAGTCTTGCACCATTTTCGATGATATTGTACAGCTTTTTAATGATATGACACCATTTCGCGATAATCTTGCACACTTTTTTTGATGATCGTGTATTATCTTTAATAAACTTTCACAATTTTTGTTAATCTTGCAATTTTTTGATGATTTTGTATCTTTTTGATGATCTTATAAAAATTTGAATAATCTTGCACATTTTTGAATAATCTTAATGATATTGTGAAACTTTTTTTACTTTATTTTGAAGTTTCGCCTTTACTTGATAATCGTGTATAATTTTCAAAACTTTTTATTATATTTTTATATTTTTGCACCATTTTTCACGATCTTGCATCAGTTTTGATGATCTTGTGCCACTTTAAAAAAATAATATTCAATTCGCTATTCCATATATTTTGATGATCTTTCACCAATTTATAATTGTGTATAATTTTTGTTAATCTTGCAATTTTTTTTATGATCTAGTATCGTTTTGTGATCCACTTTTTGATGATTTAGCTATAATTTTAATATTCTTGCACAATTTTTATTAATCTTGCAAATTTTTTGATGATTGTCATCTACTGTTTGATGTTTTAGCTAAAATTTTAATAATCTTGCACATTTTTTGTTAAATCTTGCAATTTTTTTTTATAATCGTATCATTTTGTGATTCACTTTTTGATGCTATATTTTTAATATTTTTGCACAATTTTTATTAATCTGCAAATTTTTTGATGATCTCGTATCATTATGATGATTGCGATCCACTTTTTGATGATTTTAATAATCTTGCACAATTTTTGTCAATCTTGCAAATTTTTTTATGATCTCGTCTCATTTTGTGATCCACTTTTTGACGATTTAACTATAATTTTAATATTCTTGCATAATGTTTGTTAATCTTGCAAATTTTTTTGATGATTTAACAAAAAATTTTAATAATATTGCACAATTTTTAATAATCTTGTATTACATTTTTTTGAACATTTTTATAATGTTGCACAACATTTTTGATGTTATTGCGCCACTTTTTAATTGTCCCATACTACTTTTTAATGATTACTGATGTTTCACCTTTATTTGATAGTCATGTACAATTTTTGATTATCATTTAATGTTTTTGAGAATTTTTTCACAATTTTTCATATTTTTAAACCATTTTTCATGATCTTTAAATCTTAAAAAAAATATTCGCATCGTTTTTTGTTTATCTTGCGCCACTTGTCGATGATCTTGTATTAGATTTTGATAATCTTT
Source organism: Neocrepidodera transversa (assembly GCA_963243735.1). Classification (NCBI taxonomy): domain Eukaryota; kingdom Metazoa; phylum Arthropoda; class Insecta; order Coleoptera; family Chrysomelidae; genus Neocrepidodera; species Neocrepidodera transversa. The sequence continues at coordinate 5,034,609 of OY725355.1, forward strand.
TACCAATTTTTGTGTATACTTTTTAATGATCTTGCAGCATTTTTGACTTCTGTATACAATTTTACATAAGATCGCTCCATTTTTAATAATCCTGCATCATTTTTTTATAAAATTGCACCACATTACGAACTTTAAAAGAATAAGAAAATTGAATCAGAGAAAATTTTACCCTAATGTAAAATTTGTGGATAATTTATAATCAGAAAATCAATAATCAATTAGTAAACTTAAATACGCAAATAATTTTATTTAAGGAACAAATTAGTAACCGAAAGGGTAGATTTTACCAGATTTTCTTGTTGTCTTATTTAAGTTTACTTTGACGGGAATATCCCCGGTAGCTATTTTATTACGGTTGATAATATTTGTCAGTATAAATAGCATGAATATCCGACAAATATTGATTTTCATACAAAAATGCAGTTGAGAATTATAATCTTAATATAGATAATGTTTCAGTACATTAATATTAATATAGAAAATTCATTATATTTTTTTTTCTAATAAAATATATCTTTTGTGTTCATTTTACTAGTTATATTCCTGACAAATTTCATTTCTGTCTTATTTCTCGAGTTTCTATAATCTTTCCACTGTTTTTTTTATCCATTCTTCTCTATACAAAATCTTAAGTCATTATTGGTTCTTCTTTTCTCATATATCCTTTTTTTCGTGTTTACGTCATCTTTTTCTCTAATTTTTAAATATCCATTCTGTTCTGTTCATATCTTATCCGTTATTCGTTCTTGTTTCTCCATATTTTTTGTGTCTATTTCTGAGATTGTATAATATTTATGTTATTTTCTGCCTTCTTTATGCTACTACCATCCTTAATTATTTCATGGTCTGTTACAACTTTAATTCTTAGTCGATTACATAGAATTACCACCTCTTCTTTCATTTTTTCACATCATTATCTTTGTTTTTTTCGGTGTTTATTTCCATGCTGAAATTTTTACCTTCTTGTAAACAGACCAAGTCTGAACAGGTATAACAGACTGTCGCGATTAATTAATTTGAAACATTACGTATAATTAAAAGCACCAGGCTGGAAATTAAAAAAATATATTTCAGTTAGCATGAAAAAGTTTTTAGTTTTAAAGAAAGTGAATAATTTATTAAAAAAGAATAAGAAATCCGAAAGACGATTGAAAAGTAATACGAAAATTGAATTGGCTATCAAAAAATTAGAAGACAGGAAAACGATGAAAAATGGAGATAAACAAAAATGAAATTAAGATATAATAAATTCTAAAACAGACGACAGTCAGATCTCTGGAAGCGTTCCGAAAATCAAGTACAAAAATTATACGAATTGCTACTTTTTGGAGTACAAAAACCCAATGAAGTTGCCGACATTATTACCCACAATTCGTATTCTCGAGTGGAAAACCGCAAATATATATTATGGACCACTGAGAACGAGTCCGCTCTATTCGGATGAATATATAACCACTTTTTTCATTAATATATGTTTATCGAACATGATTGTGATGGTAAATATTGTAAAGAGAGTGTAAATATTGGTTTACTGGAAACTAGAAAGCCTTATTTAATATCCTGTATACTTAAATTAATAAATATATAACATTTTTGGTTTTTTTCATAATATTACAAGAGAATCATCCCCTTAACTTCCTAATAATAAATAAACTATACAAAAGTGTCCTCTTTCAATTTGATTACGGTAAAATATCTCTTGTTAGGCCGAGCAAACCTAGACGCGCGTGAATTACAATAAAATAATAATTATGGACAAATAATTATGTTATCAACAGTGATTGAAGTTCTATCCCCTTCTGAGTGAAGTTTTATATACCTTTTCCGTTGATAGGGGAAACATCACACCTTTTCACTGATAACTAGTTAGTAAAGTTGATTAGTTATTATTATTATGGTTGTATATCAAACTCGATACTTTTTCTCACTAATTTATTGGAAATGGTTAAATATCTATAAAGACACGTTAAGTCATATGATTTCCGGTGAGGTGTCAATGTTTATAACAGAAAACTTGCCCAAAAACTGACAAGCCCCGCTGGGAACCATCTTGTATCGCCAATGCGACTAAATAGATTCTTGTTCTTTGTTTTGACGAGTCAATTTTATTTGCTACCCATAAAAATGGTCACATTTACACAATATATTTTACTGGGTGTTTTTGCACTGTGTTACACAAACCTGCGGGTACATGTTGGTCTTTCCTCAGCACTAACGATTATTGAACCTATAAAGGATTTAATTGTATAACCAAGATAATTAATATTTAGTACCTACAAGTAGACTATATTTTTTTTAGGCTTCGATGTACTTACCTTGTCAAATATAGTTACAAAAACCCTAAATAGCAATCATTTTTAAGTACTTCCCTCGCCCCTTTGATGGTTCTTTTATGATAAAAAAAATCATAAAAGAAACAAATCGTTTATTCTATATATAGGCCTAAAGTTACGAATAAAGGGATGAAAGAAAAAAAAAAACAAAAGATGTAGTGTTCATTGATTTTTAACCACGATTCATCAAAGGTGTCACCAAAAACTTGAGCAATATTTCTTTTCTGTATTTATCGAGTGTTTCATTGTTTTATTTATTGATTTCAAAATAGTTGCGTTTATGTATAATTGGTAATTGATTTTAATCTATATATAAGTTTTTAATTATTTTAAAATTGTTTTGCAGGTTTGAGAGTCCCCACATCAAATTTTACAATAAACGACGTCAGAATGTGTGTAGGCTCTCGGCGAATTTTGGACGTTATGGACGTTAATACCCAAAAAAATAGCGAAATGACCATGAAAGAATGGCAAAAATACTACGAGGAACCAGAAAAAGACAGACTTTTAAATGTGATATCTTTAGAATTTTCTCACACTAAATTAGAAAACTATGTACAAAGCCCTACTGTAGTCAGGTAAGAAATTATATTATTTGCTTAATTCAGACCTTTCTAAGTAACAATCAGACCTACCAACTATCACTGCACTGAATCCGATTTTCGTCGGATTACAGCATGCAGTAATCCGGTCTAAACGGACGAACAAAATCCGGTCGGATTTCGGTGTATAAATAAATACAAAAAAAAGAACCTCACTAATATGTTTTAATTTACATAGAAGTATACAAAATAATTTGGACAATAAGCTGTCCAATAAAGAGGGTTCGCTCTCAAGTCGACTACATATAACGGACTAAAAAATTCCCAAGTTCGAAGGATTTCTTATATTTTCCATCGCCACCCAACTGAATCTTTCTAATCTTGTTCTATATCTTCCAAATTTGGTGACATATACAGATTATAGTTTTTTGTACCATACATAGCAATGTATCTAGTAAACAATACGACAATCGCTCTTTGCATTATGCTGCAGCCGACTCAACAATTACCACTCAACAATTACATTTAGATACCAGCGAACACGCCGTATTTCTTGTTAAAAATTCTCTTCCTAACAATTCTAGTTAGTTTTATTAAATTTTACTTACCAAAATTTAAGTTTAATAAAAAATTAAGAGGGCGAAAAATATATAAAAAGTTGAAGTTTCGTTTTATGTCGGTTTTGAGATATACGAATTTTATTTATATGTCGTTATACCTAGAAAATTGTATTCTGTATAAGATAGTTACAATTGAATTCTAAAAGCATTGAATCTCGGAACCAGAATATAATAGATTCTTGTCAAAAAGACACAGTATGACGCAGACTATGGATTGGAGATTCCTAGTCCTCATTTATATCTGTCTGTATGTATTTCTTCCCTGCTTAGAATAAACGCCGTTACTAATCTCGAAAAACGTGACACCACAAATTAGAAAATCAATATTCACCTGTCGACAAATTTACTGCTCTTCATGAACATCGTCGTGTTCGTGCAATTGATCATCTTTGATCAATCCATAGTAAATCATCTAAATAGAGAATTTTGTTTATCTAATCGATATCGTATGTGAATCACTGTGGACTGACGATGTGTAACGTATCTCAATGGGTATCGGGAACATGAGACACTGCTAATTATTTATTCACTGGTTAATTTTTTACTATAATATAATTAACATATCTTTTGAGTTCTCATACCAGCCCTGTAACACTAGCGGCACAAACTCCGTACTTTTAATTGAATGGAACTCAACCTAATTGTAATGAGCCCATCTCAAAGAAACGACAACCTATTTATGCAAATCCACCAATAAACATTTACTTGACCTGACACAAAGTCGAACTTGAACTGTCTGTTGTTACCTTGCGATATCACGTTACCGCATGAAATAATAACATCGCGTCTTGGTCTTTATATTGTTTAAATTATAACTAGTTTAATGAACTACAATATTTTATTATTTAAAGGGTTATTCTGTGTAGCCTAAAAGGTCGGTGATTTGACTGACTAGAATTACGTAAATTCTGGTCGGACGGTACACTAGATTAAACCATAGGCTCTCTTTGCGTTATTTTTTTTCGAAATAAAGTAAAAGCTTAGGAGCTATTCCAGTACCCTCTTTTGTGGTTTTATCTATCATAATTCCTAAATATTTAGTATTTTCAACTTCTTTTATGTTTCCAATGCCCTTAATATTAATGTTGTGGAATTTGGGTCTGTTTATATCTGTGATATATAATATGACTCCAACCAAAAAGTCCAGGAACAAATTAAAATGGTTGTTGCTTTATGCTTTGTCAACATGTCAATAGGGCATTTGAGGCCATCTCAAAAAAATATATATCTAAAAATTGAATCGGCTCATTTTTGGATTACTTTAAGGATACATATGGCTTGGCAGTGTTTCCAACAAAGCAAAAAAGAATCAATTTGACCAAAATGTATGAAATTATTATTTACGATCAGCAAATGGACAATCAAGAACCAACAGAAACTTGAAAAATCATGTTCATGGCAGTCATCCATCTTACTGGTTACTTATAGAAGGATTACATAGAGAACAGGCTGTTAAAAATACATCAACAAATTACAGGATATCAAAAACTGATAAAAAAAATCGGCTGTGTCACCCCAGAACTTTCCCGGCTCGACCGTAGAGAATATGTTATTTATTATTATTATTTTCATTACAAAATACTAAGCATTACAATAATTTATGGAACACATTAAAAATAGTGAGCCGATGGTAAATACGTCTACCGAATTGACATTTCAATGTTGATAATGACATAAGGTGCGCATGCGTGAAAACTATTGGGAATTCGGGAAAAATTTTCATACAATAGTTGTAGGGAATTTTATGCTTTACAACTTCGCACTGAAACATTTTGCACTAAATAGCAGAATGTACCTCCAATTTTAAAAAAATGGAAAATTAAAAATGTGTATTTTTCTCGCTATCTAGCGGCGAAACTATACGGAATTCGATAAAAGTCAAACATAAAAGTTAAAGAAAATTTGATGATTTACAACTTTGCATCAGAAAATTTTGCACTAAAATGCATTATTTGTCCTCAAAATCAAGAAAAACTGGAGAAAACCTACATGTACATCTTTTACGCGCCCTCTAGTGGAGCAACTATTGGAAATTCTAGAAAAAGTTTCAGACAAGAGTTGTAGATAATTTTATGCTCTAAAACTTTGTACTACAACATTTTACACTAAAGTGTATTATTTGTCCTCAAAATCAAGAAAAACTAGGGAAAACATACATGCACATCTTTTACGCGCCCTCTAGTGGCGCAACTATTGAAATTTCTGGAAAAAGCTTAAGACAAAAGTTGTAGAGAATTTTATGTTCTAAATCGTTGTACTACAACATTTTGCACTAAAGTGTATTGTTTGTCCTCAAAATCAAGAAAAACTAGAGAAAACCTACATGCACATTTTTTATGCGCCCTCTAGTGGCGCAACTATTTCAAATTCTAGAAAAAGTTTGAAACAAAAGTTGTAGGAAATTTTATGCTTTAAAACTTTGCACTACAATATTTTGCACTAAAGTGTATAGTTTGTGCTTAAAATTTAAAAAAGTAAATAATTGTTACATGTGCATTTAATCAATGTCGGTCTTGAGGACCTTCTACTGTACCAATTTAAACCAAAATCTAATGGTCGCATTCTAAGCCCACACTGACCCTCCATACCAAATTTCAGCTTGATTGGTCAAACGGTTCGGCAGTTATCGTGGAAGATTACACACAGACAGACCATGCGCTGGAAATGGTTTCAATCTTCTTGGGGGACCTCAAAATGGATATTTCCATCGATATCTCGATTTTTTTTTGCTCGTTCACCTTACTTTCCCTTTGATGGGTCCGGGAAAGTAAAATACAAAGACAAAAATAGCCAACTAGTGAACCTTGTTTGTCGCTTTCCTAATGATTATGAGAACAACAATCAATTTTTCGTAGGTTATGTTAAAAAAATTGCTAGCATCATATAAATTATATCCAATAGTAATTATAATTTACTTTGTTCTATTCTTAATCAGTATTATTTACCATTATCTTATTTTTATTAAATTTTCAATTTCACTTTTTTTAATCTGTCAATTTTAGATATATTGTCATTTCGATCTAATGATTTTTCAATCTATTGTCTTTTCGATCAATTGAATTTCAAAAAAATGTATTTTCGATCAATTGTTATTTGATAAAATGTATTTTCGATCAAATTTCAAAAACGATCAAATGTTTTCGATAAATTTTATGCCACCCATAAACAACACCCGGCTATTTGACTTTGGTCGTTGAAACGACCGAATTGGCGTTTATACACTTAAACTAGTAACTAGTATAAATGAAATTTGCCTTATAGTCACGTTAGTCTCGAAAGTGTTTATTTTATCAGAGATAGTAGATGACTGAAGCCCATAATAGGTGTTCCTTTTTATTTTAGACAAATAGACTGGGTAGATTGCGTATGGCCTAGGCATCTAAAAGAAAGTCAAGTAGAAGCTACAAACGTCCTAGAAGAAATGAAATATCCTAAAGTTCAAAAATACTGCCTTATGTCCGTCAAAGGTTGCTACACAGATTTCCACGTCGATTTTGGCGGAACATCCGTATGGTATCATATATTAAAAGGTGGTAAAGTTTTTTGGTTGATTCCGCCCACTGAACACAATCTAGGTCTATACGAACGTTGGGTGCTGTCCGGCAAACAGTCGGACATTTTCTTCGGTGATACAGTCGAAAAATGTGCCAGGATAATTTTACAAGAAGGCAATACGTTTTTTATACCTACAGGATGGATCCATGCTGTATATACACCAAAGGATTCATTGGTATTCGGTGGAAACTTTTTACATAGTTACGGAATTGATAAGCAATTAAAAATTGCACAAGTTGAAGATACGACAAAGGTAAATGTTAGACATAAAAATATAGATTAAGTGACAATAATATTAATTATAAATATTATTTTTAGGTTCCACAGAAATTCCGTTACCCATTTTTCACAGAAATGTTGTGGTACGTACTAGAAAGATATGTCCATTGCTTATTAGGTAATTCTCATTTAACTACTGGTCAAGATGCTCCTATTCCTCCGGATAGGCTACATATACATCTCACACAAGCAGAACTGCATGGTTTAAAAGTAAGTTTAATTATAATTTTTTTTTAATATATATTAATTATTTTTTTGTAGGAAATAGTATTGTATCTACATATGTTACCTCCAAATAAAAAAAATGTACCAGACTTATTAAAGGATCCTATATCTTTGATACAGGATGTTAGGACACTTATTGGACTTCACAGGCAGGATAATAGGGAAATGGCAGTAACGGGACGTCCAATTTTGACAGGTAATTTTTTAAAATATTTTAACTATAATCTAGAAAAGAAAAGAGTACAGTAATTTACAGTGGCGGCTCCTCGAAGGAGGCTCAGCCTCCTCACCAATTTATCCAGTAAATAGCACCATAAATATTTTGTTGATCATTCTTCATTTTATTTCCTGTTTCTCTAATAATTTTTTAAATTTTACAATTAATTCTCCGTTCTCAGTAGTTATTTTTGAATCTGACAACAGTGTCCTAAGGCTAGATTCTGAAACTCTGTATATATATCTCAAATCCTAAACACGTGTTTCTCAACACAGTTGCCGTTTTTTCAACCAGTCCAATTGCTAAATTCCGTAAAAATACCTGAAATGGCAACGATCTCAGTAGGCTAGCCTCTAACCTGCCACCTGCATTTTTTCAGTTCAGTTTCAGTACAGACGGTGGTATCCGAAGTGTTGCGTGGGTCACCTTTCCTGTCACGTCGGTATCAGTTCTACTCTCAAACGAATTAAAAAAGAAGAAAAATAGTATGAAAATAAAGGCAAAAAGACAAAAAAGTCAAAGAAAAAAGCAAAAAGGGGTAAAAAGCAACAAAAAAGATAAAAAAGCAACAAAACGGCAAAAAGTTCAAAAAGTTTATCAAAAAAGTTTTAAAAAGGGCAAAAAAATCAAAAAAGGGAAAAAAGGGTAAAGCCAAATCAAAAATGCCCAAAAAAGTCAAAATAGGGGTGAAAGGGCAAAAACGATAAAATAGTAAAAAAAAAAAGCAAAATAATATGAAAATAAAAGCAAAAATGGTAAAATAATTCAAAAAATGGAAAGAAAGGGTAAAAAAGCAACAAAAAGGGTAAAAAAGCAACAAAAATGCAAAAAGGTCAAAAAAGTAAAAAAAAATTAAAACAGGGCGAAAAGGCGTAAAAAGGCCAAAAAAAAAGGAAAAAAAGGTAAAAAAAAAAACAAAAAAAGACAAAATAAAGCTGGATTAAAGCAAAAATAAAGAAAGCCAAAATGGTAAAAAGGCAAAAAAATTTAAAAAACAAAAAGAGGCCAAAAAGGTGTAAAAAAGCCACAAAAAAAGGCTAAAAAGGTTAAAAAAATAGTTTAAAAAACTTAAAAAAAAAGGGGCAAAAAAAGTTAAAAAAAGGAAAAAAGGGTCAAAACAAAACAATCGGTTGTGTCACCCCAAAACTTTCCCGACGAGTATCCACGAATACTTTTTCAGATTTTTAATGTTAAAGTTTCAAATTTTGACATTTTTTTATTTTTGACAGGTGGCAGTTGGAGAAATAATTTTGACTGTTCTGAATAGAGTTTTTTAAGTTCTTTCAAATGACATATTGCAAGTTAAATTCGGTGACATATTGCATCTGTAATTTCTGATAGTGACACTTCCTTTTGACAGATGTCGTACAAAAACTAATGCGTTTTTGATGGGTAACCCAAATCCATATACCAAATTTCAGCTCAATCGGATTAAACGTGTGGCCTCTATCGTGGAAGAATACATACATACATCTGGAAACGGTGTTAATCATCTCAGGTGACCTCAAAATGGATATTTCCATCTTTATCTCGAAAATTTTTTTTAGCTCGTTCACAATATTTTCCCTTCTCGGAGGCGAGTCGGGAAAATAAAAGTTAATAAAATTAATAAAAAAAACACAAAATAAAAAAGTTAAAAAAAATGGAAAAAATATTAAAAAAAAAAAAAAAAAATTTTGGTAAGAGAAACTATACCTCCACGTTGGTTCTTGCTGGGCAACAATTAATTTTGTCACTGAAGTAGCTGGTACGGCCGTTGCGTAAAGGTTAAATTAATTGGCTGCAAAAAGTAAATTTTTACAAAAACGTTTTATGTCTAGCCTCCTCTCTTAAAAATTTCACGAGCCGCCACTGGTAATTTAATGTGTAGAACGTACTCTTTAATGCTTATTTATAATTCATCTGTTCTCCAGTCATTGAACATAAAAATTGTATTTACCTCGAAAATCTTGTTTTTAAGGGCTGAAACTATCCCTTGTATTAAAAAATTGAAAAACAATAGATTTATGGTATTTTACAATTTTTAATTTTAAACTACATCTCCAGGAAGGGGTAACATTCACCCCCAAGCTGGAAGCGAATATCGGTACTATATAATTTTTATTATTTGTGTCAAAATTTCAAATCAATCGGTACAGTTTTAAAAGCGGAAAAAGTTCATTGGTCTAATAAAAATTTTTGGTATTGGAGAAAATGCCCACCAGAAGAAACAAGATCATCAGTTAAACTTGGGTAAAGTACCGACTAAGGCAAATGATCCAATTTTTTTTTTCTATTTGGACAACCCAAGACTTCCAAAATTATCATATTGTCATCTACAAATAAAAATAGGAAACATTTGAGGAATATAGCATATAAATCGGTAATACTTTGTTCTGAGGATGATGCGATTAAAAAAAAATTGTTCTTACGTATTTTGGTCTCCTGAAAAATCCGAAATCAAAACGTGATAGTCTCAAGTAGTTTCGGAGATACTTTCTGTTATTGAGAACACAAAATTCTTCCTTATTATTGTTTTCAGCACTTTGTAAAGAAAAAACTACTATTTTTCATAAAAATTCACTAATTTAAATCGCTAAAGTTGCGTTAATCAGCTGATAATTATGTCTGTTATTTTTTATTTTTGGCTCCTGTCGGTTCTTGCTGAATTTTTGAATTTCATTATCAAATGAAATACCTACCATTTTCTTGGTAACTTTTTTAATTGTATTTCTAAACGAAATCATAAAAAAATGAATCTCGCAATAAAATTTCGGATGGCAAATTTTTTCTTTTTTTTTTAACGAAAAACTGTAGATGATACTTTGTGGAAAATACATAGTTGGGATACTTTGAGCTGTGAGATGATTATATAATAAATTAAAGGTTAAAATTTGGCTTAGCGGATATCAGTTATGGGAAACTCTGTTGTCGTGGTAACCATTACCATGATAACTTGTAAACAAAAATCCAAGTCCAAGTTTGCAGAAATGTTTAGTTACGAAATTAAAAATTACTGAAAATCTGTTATGGAAAAATGAATATCACGATTTTAGCCCTTAGCCGAATCAAATGACACCATTTTTGTTTTGCGAAAATGCGCTGTTGCCAAGATATAGATGATATCGCACAGTAACTAAGGCCTGAATATTTTTTTTTAGTAAAATACCATTGAAATTAAGCCTTAAATCACGTTTTCATGGTTAAAATTTCATAATTTTCCCCACTGATTTTTTTACCAAAATTCCATTGAAATTAAGCTTAAAAACACGTTTTCAGGGTTAAAAATGTCAAAAATTCCCCGGTGGAGGAATCCCAAATTATTCCCCGCTTTACTGATTTTTTTTTACTAAAATTCCATTAAAATCAAACCTAAAATCACGCTTTCGGGATTCAAAATCTTCCCCACAGAATTTTTTTTCTAAAATTCCATTGAAATTATGCCTGAAACCACGTTTTCATGTTTAAAAATTTCATAATTTTCCCCACTGATTTTTTTACCAAAATTCCATTGAAATTATGCTTAAAATCACGTTTTGAGGGTTAAAATTCCCATGTGGAGGAATCTCAAATTCTCCGCTTTACTGATTTTTTTTTACTAAAATTCTATTGATTTTAAGTCTAAAATCACGTTCCCAGGGTTAAAACGATGAAAGAATCCCAGATTCCCCGCTTTCCTGTTTTTTTTTAATCAAAATTCCATTTAAATTAAGCCAAAAATCACGCTTTCACCTTTCAAAATTTTCCTCACAATTTTTTTTCTAAAATCCCATTGAAATTAAGCGTAAAATCACGTTTTCATGGTTGAAAATTGAATCCCAGATTCCCCGCTTTACTATTTTTTTTTTACCAAAATTCCATTGAAATTAAGTCTAAAATCACGCTTTCAGGGTTCAAAATTTTCCCCACAGAATTTTTTTCTGAAATTAAGCTTAAAATCACGTTTTCAGGGTTAAAATTTTCAAAAATTACCCGGTCTAGGGTCACGGGATTTTTTTTTACTAAAATTCTATTAAAATTAAGTCTAAAATCACGTTTCCAGGGTTAAAACGGTGAAAGAATCCCAGATTCCCCGCTTTCCTGTTTTTTTTTTAATCAAAATTCCATTTAAATTAAGCCAAAAATCACGCTTTCACCTTTCAAAATTTTCCTCACAATTTTTTTTTCTAAAATCCCATTGAAATTAAGCGTAAAATCACGTTTTCATGGTTGAAAATTGAATCCCAGATTCCCCGCTTTACTAATTTTTTTTTACCAAAATTCCATTGAAATTAAGTCTAAAATCTCGTTTTCAGAGTTAAAAATTTCAAAATTTTATCCACTGAATTTTTGTGTACTAAAATTCCATTGAAATTAAGCTTGAAACCACATTTTTAGGATTAAAAATCCCAAAATTTTCCCGGGACTGTATTCCATACCCCCCAGACTCCCGGTAGGCTCCCCTTGTGGAAATCCCTTAAAATAAACACTGGAACTAAAAAAATACTAACACCTTATATAAACTTTATAATTAACTTTACTAAAATTAATTAACATAAAATTGAATTGAAAATTCTGACTCATATTTCGTTTTTTACAATCACTAAAACTACTTTACTAAAAAAATGTATTATATAAATTGGATTTGATTTTTATTTCTATCGAAAATACCATTTACTCGTTTAGTTCCTGAAGATACGGAAAAAACAAAATTACCAAGCCCTCGAGGACCTTATAACAAAACAAACAATAATTTACCAAAACCAGCGAAATCGCCAGGAGTTTTTAAAGGACCTAGAGGTGCTCACGGTGAAAAAGGAGGACCTAGACGAAGACGAACAAGGTAAGTTTAAATATTAATTTTTAATAATAATAATAAATTGATCGTAAATATACAATTTGACTAATTAATGTCTTATGAAACTTGTATTTTAATATAATAATAAACCCAGCAAGTTATGGCAAACGAGAACTTCGAAAAGATTGCGCAGATCCTTAAATTCGTGGAATATAAAAAAACAGAAGATTATCCATACTCAAATGTGATAAAAATTATTTAAAGAATAATAAAAAAAACTCGTAGTCGTACCACAATCATATAATTTAGAATCTTAAACGAGAGACAACATGTTTCGGCCATTCGATGGCCATCATCAGGCCTGTAATACAAAAAGTTACATTAAAGAAAGGCAAAAAACACAGTTTACTAGTTACTTACAGAAATTGTTTAAACAAGTATAACATACGGTTTTTTATGTTTTTTTACATTTTTTTATGATTTTTTTTAATTTTATTTTGTTTTTTTGATTTTTTTCGATTTTTTCTAATTTATTCACGTTTTATGTTTCCGGATTTTATCCTGTTTTTCCATTTGTTCTAGATTTTTCCTGTTTCTTTTCGGATTATTACGATTTTTCACGATTTTTTATGATGTTTTACGATTATTTAGCATTATTTACGAAATTTTACGACTTTTTACTTTTTTACGATTTTTTTACAATTTTTTCATTTTTTTTCTTCTCTCTCTCAATTTTTTAAATTATTTACGAAATTTTAAGACCTTTTGCCTGTTTTTAAACTTTTTTTACGTATTTCTACATTTTTTTAACAATTCATTACGATTTTTTTCGATATTTCCCGATTTTATCCTTTTTTTCCATTTGTTCCAGATTTTTCCAGTTTCTTTTCGGTTTATTATAATTTCTCACTGTTTTTTACGATTGTTTACAATTTTTTACGATTTTTTTTCTCTTTCTCAATTTTTAAATTATTTACGAAATTTTACGACTTTTTACTTTTTTACGATTTTTTTACAATTTTTTTACACTTTTTTCATTTTTTTTTCTTCTCTTTCTCAATTTTTTAAATTATTTACGAAATTTTACGACTTTTTGCCTGTTTTTAAACTTTTTTTACGTATTTCTACATTTTTTGTCTGTTTCTTTTACGATTTTTTTCGATTTTATTTAATTTCTTTCGATTTTGTTCTAATTTATTCGCGTTTTTCGATATTTCCCGATTTTATCCTTTTTTTCCATTTGTTCCAGATTTTTCCAGTTTCTTTTCGGTTTATTATAATTTTTCACTGGTTTTTACGATTGTTTACAATTTTTTACGATTTTTTTTATGATTTTTTTCATTTTTTTTCTATCTTTCTCAATTTTTTAAATTATTTACGAAATGTTCTGACTTTTGCCTGTTTTTTACTATTTTTTTACACTTTTTTACCAGTTTTTCGTTTTTTTAAGATTATTTACGATTTTTTCCCATTTTCCCCATTTTTCTCAATTTTTTAAGAAATGTTTTGTCTTTTGCCTGTTTTTTACGATTTTTTTATGTTTTTTTTTTACGATTTTTCAAGATTTTTACGATTTTTTCTCTTTCTTTTTTAAATAATTTACGAAATTTTACAACTTTTTGCCTTTTTTACGTTTTTTTGCAATTTTTTTACGGTTTTTTATGATTTTCACGATTTTTTCCATCTTTCTCAATTTTTTAAATTCCGTAAAAAATCGTAAAACACCGTAAACATTAGCGAACTAATTTTATAAAAATTAGAACATGAAAAAAAAATCTAATGACCTGTTTCGATATTTTTAAAAATGGCCGCAGATATAATTTTTTTTTGATATTTCAACCACTACAGTTTCACAGTAGGTCGGATAAAAAAAAGTTTTATATAAATTAGTGTAAAGACCTGTTATAATATTTTCAAAAATTACGGATATGAATTTTTTGAAATTTCAACCCCCTCCACCCAAGAAAATTAATTTTCTAATAATTAGAACATAAAAAAAGTTTTATGACCTGTTTCGATATTTTTAAAAACGGCCAAGATATGAATTTTTTGAATCGGACCACTGGTTCTTGAGTTATCGTCCGGACCGAAGTAAAATTGTTATGAAATTTGAGAAAAAAGAACTGGGAGCAGATTGAGATAGGGTGAACACACAAAATAGTCAAATTCTAGAAAATAACAAAAAATAATTAAACTAGAATAGAAAAATAAGAAAGAGATCTAATAGGAAGATAAATTTCAAGATAAAAATTCAAGTAACAGAAGAGAAATTCTAAGAACTAAATTTATATTTTTTATTTAATTTTTATTTAAATTGTAATGTCTATTTTTGTATATTAGAACCCACCCCTAAATAGAGATAACATTACAATATATATCTATATAGGTATAAAGACTGTTATCGGATTGTTTCATTTGATTTCTTTAAAAAATGGGAAAAGCATAGAACAAATAGGGAACAATACGAAAAAACATGGAAAAGGGAAAAATGGAGACAAATAGGGAGAAATAGGGAAAGATAAAGTATAATAGGCAAAAATAGAGAAAAAGTGGAAAACATAGATACAAATTGGGAAAAATAGGGAAAGAGGAAAAAATTATGAAAAACAGGAAAAAAATC
This sequence comes from Neocrepidodera transversa, assembly GCA_963243735.1. NCBI lineage: Eukaryota > Metazoa > Arthropoda > Insecta > Coleoptera > Chrysomelidae > Neocrepidodera > Neocrepidodera transversa. The sequence continues at coordinate 5,049,756 of OY725355.1, forward strand.
AAAACTCGGTCGTCCAGGTACTAATCTTAAAGTCCGTAACAAAGAACTGGTATTCATCTAGTAGATTATATAATAAAATATAGTGAATAACTACAAGTAACTTTCTGGATTGCTAAAATAACAATCACTTGTATTCACATAAATAAAATCCAAAGGCTTAATTTGAATATTTTTTATTTTAGATGCAAAAAATGCGAGGCTTGTCAAAGAAGCGACTGCGGCGAATGCAGTTTCTGCTTGGACATGGTGAAATTCGGTGGTCCCGGTAGAGCCAAGCAAACTTGTAATATGCGACAATGTTTACAGCCGATGTTACCAGTAACAGCGGCGTGTTCCCATTGCGGTCTTGACGGCTGGATGCAAACACCTGTCACTCCATTACAGAAAGGTCCACAGCGATGCGAGAGTGCCAGCAATTTAATGGAATGTTCGGTAAGTTTAGTTTATGGATAATAGTAATAATGTTTTAACTATTAAATGTTTGTTTCAGGTTTGTTATGAGATAGCCCATCCTCAGTGCGTCCAAAGACTATGCCAAGATTTTACAGGTTACATAAACGAAGATATGCCCAATTCGTGGGAATGTCCAATGTGTTGTAAGCTCGGCAAAAATACGGATTATCGTCCGCGACATTTTCGGGCACGTCAAAAATCTTCCGATATCCGCCGTATGTCGATTAGTTCAGACGCTTCTAGTGCTATTGATAATAAAAATCATCAAGAACAAATGTCAGATTCGGGTAGTGACACCGAAGTTAAAGATCATAAAGAATTGTTACCTATAAAGAAAAGGAGATCTAGTGAAAGTGCCGATATCGAGACAAAAACTACATCGCCCGGTGATCCGCCTAGAAAAACCGCTTTTAGAATGCAGCTAGCTCACCAAATCGTTTCTAACTCGACAAAAGTGTTAAAGAAACCTATGGTAGTGGTACGACCGGCACCTATTTTGTCTCTAAATACGATGCCTACTAATAATTTGGCTATGGATAAACGTTGTATGTTATTGATATTCCGACATATGTCACCAAAAGAACTTCTAACGTGCGCTTTAGTCTGTAAAACTTGGGCGACATTTACTGTAGATCCTTCTCTTTGGCGAAAAATGTCTTTCAATAGAAAACACATATCGTCGGATATTTTGAAAGGAATAGTGAGGCGGCAACCAGAATGTTTAAATCTAGATTGGTGCCATATTAATAAATTCCAATTGCCTTGGTTAATCCAACGTTTAAGTCAACTCAAAGAATTGTCACTTGTTAGTATAAACATTAAAACTGCAATTTCTTTAAAATCCAACCATTCCGCGGTACTTCAAGCATTAGATTTAAGTTTCATTTCAGATTTCAGTGATTCAGCTTTAAGGGATATCCTAGGACCTAATAACGATTCGCGTACCGGATTGCCTTCGGCAAAGATTCGTTTTAGGAATCTCAAAGACTTAAAGCTTGCAGGAACCGATATTACTGATATAGCGCTCCGATATATTACCCAATATTTACCTAACCTGCATCATCTTAGCTTAGGTATGTGTCCGAGGATCTCGGACGCCGGTATTGCCCAGCTATCTACCAAACCATCTAATACCGTCACAAATTTAATAAGTTTAGACTTGAGCCACTGTAAATTGGTTACTGAAAACAGTTTAGAGCATCTTTCGAAATGCGAAAAGTTAATTAGGTTAGATTGTAGGCACTCATTACAGATTTCCACACAAGCACTTATTAAGTTTGCGGCTAAAAGTGAACATAATTTACAAGTTAGGGAAATTAAATTGGTAGACGTGAGACAAAAATAAATAATTATTTTTTCTTATTGTGCAAATTTGATACGCAAATATGAAATAAAAAAGTTATTTGAAGCGAAATTATTATTTACTAAAACTTTATTATATTTGATATTATGGATTAATATCTCCAAAAATATATTTATTTTTATTTAGAAGATAAAATTTTTATTAAACAATATTAAAAGTTTGTACTAAATGTGAAACGTTAGAATTATACAGTGTTTATTATGTTAGATTTCTGATTATTGATTTAATTATTCCATTTTACAAAAAAACAATCTTTATTCATCAATTTTTTATGTTGACAGCACCTGTGATAGATAGTAAATCGTTATTTTTAACATTTAATACCACAAGGGAATATTACAAAAGTTAGTTTCGAGTTTTAGAATCTTTTGCTTACTAAAATCAACACTGCCACTACTTAAAAAAAATATAATTGTGAGAAAACTTCAGAGCTTCAACTTTAAACATTTTTTTAACCCGAGATATATCAGTACTAATTGTTTTAATAAGACTAACTAGAGGGTTTTAACCCTTTCGACCTTACTTTTTTTTAACCCTCTAATGGACAAAATTAAATCTTGCATAGGAAAATTTTTTTAAATAGAGTTTAACTGAATCGTTAGAGTACGAATAAGCCCGTTAATTTTCTGAAAAACACTGTTTTTTGCAAAACTGCGAATGTATCTTCAGGGATACACTGCTTGGTACCTATAATTTCGCAAATTTAAACAAACATAAAGGAAAATAAATCATTATTTGTTATGAAAAGTAAAGAAACAGTTCCTTTTTTCTAAGGCACACAAACGAACATCACATTTTACGCATTTGGCCGTTGTTTGTCCAGTGGTGCACAATTTACACCGAACTTTTGTGGAAAAATTTAAATTGTGTCCAATTTGATCATACCGAACTTCTTGTAAAGGTCTAATCTTCGGTTTTTTGATAACTTTTGTTAGTCTATTTTGAGCCTACTATTTTGCTTTTCTTCATTAATTTCAGGGATTTGAAGGAGATTTTGATATAGACACCATTATTTACAGCTATATCAATAAGTTGTGAAAATATCGCCAAATTTCATCTTTGTGTTTTAAACCCAGTTCTGTACAGTGATATGATCATATCAGATAAGTCAACACTTCCCATCTGAGCATTGTACTGTTTGACAATGGTGGGACATGCAACTTCAACTTTTGTTTTCAAATCTTTGCAGTATCTCTTGGCACTTAAAATGGGATACGCAGAAACAAAATAAAATAACAGATCTGTTATCTTGCCATTTCACTACACAAATTTTCTGTGTATTATCTGCTTTTTGTTGAAAAAATCCCCTTCCTTTCTTCTTAAGAATTTTGTCACTTGCTAAAGGGCAATTTCTTAATCTGTTAGCACGAATAGTTCACAGACTCAAAATTCCAAACTCTTCTCTCAAATAATGCATAAGTTCAAGTGAAGCAAAGAATTTGTCAAAGTATACTTTAGTAAGTGGAGGATCTGGCAAGTACGACTTTTGCTCCAAAACCTAATGCCTCCTCATATTCAATAAAAGTGCATTGCCAAAATGTATTCTCACCAACATATAGGACAAAGTCATAAAGAATTCCAAAAGATCCAGATTTAACAAAATTCTTGTTCCCCATTTTTTGTTTTTTTTACATACTGTTTTCTTGAACCTGTTTTGATTCCCTTATACGGTATCATTTCATCTATTGACTGTATTCGTTCATTTTCAATTTCATTAAATTTTCTTTTTTATGGTCAATAAAAGGCCTCATTTTAAAATATCAATCAGTACCGGTATCGTGATCGTTGTCATTCAAATGTATATACCTTCTAATAAGTTTGTACCTTTTTACGGGCATTATCAGCGATTATGTTTATACATAAGTCACTACACCAATAATCTGTGTAAGCAGATAACTTTATAATACCCATTAGAAGCTCAATAGCTATAATAGTTAATTATGCAACAAGTTTGTAAAGTGAATGTGAATGTTATCGCACGAGCCAAAGGCGATTGCGACAATTACATGAGTGAAAAAAGGCACTTTACACACTAGTTGCATACAATATTTTTTCTACTACCATAATTTTTATGTACAAAAATAGATTTCGCATGCAAGAGCTATTTTTCAAAATCTTGAAGTTAACCAGTTGATTTCTGGCACATTAAATTAATCGTATAGTCATCGAAAACCGTTGACAGAATCAATGTTTACTTCATGAAAAAAATACATCATTCCACTCAAATTTTATTTCGTTTTGCTTCTTTGGTTTGATTCTTTTGCAATTTACTGTTTGGGTTGGTTTTATATTTTTTCATGATATTCCGTTATTTATTTTTGAACAAACCAAAACGGGTGGTGCTTTCTGGTCAAAAGTTGTTTTTTCACTCGAACAAATTGATGTTTTTTCTAAATATTTTCGTTTTGATTTTCTGCTTGATACTATTTCTGGAGGCTTTTATACTTTCGTTGGAGGTAGTTACAATAAAGGTCGTTGTATTGCTTCAGATGTGTTTTGTGCTTTAAATGATAAATGTGGTTCCTGCTGTGGATTAAGATATTCAGGATATTGAAAGTGGCAGCTTCTGAAACCAAGTCTGAAACTTCCTCTTGTCGCGTACCTCCTACTTCTATATTAGTATTCATATCAGACTTGCTATGAATTGTAATTGGTGGTAATTCTGTGTACGAAGAACATGGTAGATCTCCTTTTACTTTTTTCTATATTAGTAAGTACATCAGACTTGCACTCAATTTTCATTGGTGTTAAATCCTTCTAAAATAACTTTTATAGGTACAAGAACTGTTTCAGATATATTTACCATTGACTTATCAAAATATTGATTATTGGAAATTTTTCGCAATGTAGATGCAGAGAAAGAGAACTTTTTTAACCACTTCTTCAGTTCTGCTTCGATATTTCTGTAAATAGAAAAAAAATCTTGTATAAATTTCTTTCAAATGCGGTTTATGTATATAATAGGCAATGTGTCTCACCAGATACATTCCTCAAAAAACTGTATTATGTAGGGTACAGGCAATTTATTTCACTGGATACTAACTTTAAATTCACTTTTATGGTAACTTTCTAATGGATTTTATTCATAAATAATGATTGTATGACGTTAATTGACGGTTTAAGGCAATATTGATTTAGTTTAAAACATAATTAGTGTATTATAATAACATAAAATGAAAGTTAACTTACACGCTTTCTACATGTAGCGTCCATTTTTGTATACTCACTAGTTTCAAATTACGGCAGGTCACGACGGACTCTTAGATAACTGCCGCTCAGCTCAGATCATGTTTCTACAGATACATTGCACAGGTTGATAAATTTATGTTGGCTAGCATCTAGAGAGTTTCAAAATTAATGTATCTCAGGATATACATTACCCATTAGGTTGAGTAAAAAATTTGAAATTTGACATATCAGTTGCTTTAGGATTTTTGCCGCATGTTCCCAATTTTTTCCATTTTTGATGTGTACACTGGGACTTGGTGGAGTAAATAGATGTACACTATAATGTACATTAGGAGTAAGAGTCGTAGATAAAACAAGTAAAAAACGGCTTTATTTTAATATGCTTCAATTATATTAAACAATAATAAAGCTGAAGGACTTTAAATCATTCTCAATTCTCACTGTGATTATTTTTACTCTATCATATAATAATCCTGTTTTTTTTATAAAATGGAATAATTTTATTAAAAATTGTAATTTTATTTTGTAACATTTCCATTTACATATTTATACCTTTTTTTTGTATTGAGTTTCATTTATAAAACAAAAATTTGTCTATCCCTATGATTTGATAAGATTTTATGGTGTAAATAAATAAGTAAACGGAAAGAAGTTCAGTCTTATTTATTAAAATCATTTTTTTGTAATAACCAAAGTTTGTAACTTGATTTTTTATATGTGATTCACATACGTAAGTTTAAATGTATGTATATAGTAAGTTTATAAAATAAAGGATTTTTTGATCCTTTTTGTCGTTAAAAGGAATGAAAATAATCCTTTTGTTTTTGTTTTGTGCAATTTTTCAGAGAGCAGCACTTTTTTTGTATAAAAGTATTACTAGAGCGTAGAATATATTTTCGGTTTATTTGTATAAATTTATAGTAAAATAAATTTTGTACAAAACTGCTTGGTTTTAACTTAATTTACCTTTCCTTTAATTATTATTTACTCGATTGGATAAATGAAATATTAAAGATTACTAAAGTATCTAACTGTAATTTTTTATTCAAATCACAATTTTTAACATACAAAATCAAGCATATTCTACCGCACAGCTAATATCAAGAAATTTTATTTAAGGAATGCTTGTTTACTAAATTTTAATACAATTTAACAGTAAATTTCTCTCTAATACTAACTCCAGGTTTTCTCACAATTAAAACCTTATCTTCATTGCTATACGTAGTATCTAACTCGACAGTTCCTAAACTCTTACTAGTGAGTTTAGCGCCTTTAATCCCGGTAGGAGGACCTAAAATAACCAATCTTTCTACCCATTCTTTAGTAGGATAATCAGTTTTATCCATTAATTCACTCTTGAAAATATTATCTTCAAAAACAAAGTGAAGATACAAGTATTTTTTGTTTTTATATTCATAACTTTCGGTATCATCTACATATAAATATCCAGAAGCTTTTTGATTGGAATCTAGGGCGATATAGATGGTATAAGGGTCGTTATGCATTAAAGCAGATGCCCTTCGTGGTCTATCTTTTCTCGGAATAATACTACCACCTAAAAAATGTTTGCAGTACTAAAATGGAATTTATAAAAAATCATATATTTACCTCTATAAAACGCCAAGCTTTTGTCTAAAGAAACAGGAATATTATGATTTCCAGTACCATGATACAATCTAAAATCTTCAATATCATACCAGTACTCATTTGCGCCACCTGGTAGATAAACACTAACACTAGAAACTCCAGGCTCAGCGATAACACGAGCTAAAACGGAATCTCCGATCAAGATTTCATTATCGATATCCAAAACGTTCTCTTCACTGGGATACTGATAGAAGAGGGGACGTATTACAGGTTCACCAGTAGTCTCATGTTGCCAGAACAGAGTATACCATAAAGGTAGATGAGCGTATCTAAGTCTGGAATATAAAAATATATAAAACCAAGTCGCTTCATTGTTAATATTTTACCTTAATGCGATTCTAATTCTATTCTTAACATCATCGGCAAACAAGAATGGTTCTCTTCTCCTAGTATCAATATGTGCGTGTGCTCTAAAGAATGGTAACCATACACCAGCTTGGTACCATCTTTGTAAAAGTTCTATATCTGGATTATTAAAGAATCCACCGACATCAGCTCCGCAAAAACTGATACCGCCCAAAGCTTCAGAAAGACACATCGGGTAGCTTATAGCCAAGTGAGACCAATCTGCAACGTTATCACCTGTCCACATCGCTGTGTAACGTTGCGAACCAGTAAAGTGACCTCTAGTGAGGATGAAAGGACGTTTATTTGGTGTGCGCTTTAATAGTCCTTGAAACGTTGCATAAGTCTAAAATTTGAATTTTAGAATATTAAAGTTGTAAGTTAAATTATGACTTACATGTGCCAATGGATACTCATTATGTACATCTCGATGTTCCCAACCGCCATAATGTAAACAATCCTTAGGCATGGTGATCTCAGGTCCGTTAAATACTGAAGGTTCATTCATATCATTCCAAATATAAACATCATGGGTGGTACCCTTAAAACGATCCAAGGCATACAAATCTTTATAGTATTCTACAGTTTCTGGTTTGTAAAAATCTAAATAACTGCTAGAACCTGGCCAACACCAACCTATAATAAAATTATTATATAATTTTAGAATTATTATTAAATGCATTACTTACCTTCATACACACTATCATCTTTATTTTTAACATAATAATCATTAGATAAAGAATCTTCATGTACAAAATATCCTGATTCTCGTTTAATATGTGGATCTATAATGATTACAAGCTTTCTTCCAGTAGCTGTTAAATTTTGGATCATATTTTCAGGGTGAGGAAACTTGATTGGATCCCAAGTGAAATATCTACAAATATTCTTATGTAACAGAAATTAAATAAATAACCAAATATTACTTTTTCCCGTTAGTATATTCAATATCCAACCACATAATATCTACAGGCATATCATTAGCATCAAAATTTTGAACTACAGTAGTGACATCATCTTCATCATTGTAGTTCCAGCGACATTGGTGATAAGCTAGTGTAAAATATTGAGGTAGTGGATGTACACCAGTTAAGAAGGCATATTGTTTAACTGTATCTTTAGGAGTTGGGCCCATCAGAACAAAAAGATCAACAATACCGCTTTCGCTCATAAAATGAACATCAACATTGTTGTCAGTTTTGCTACCTACAAATTTTATTTATTACATAATCTATTGACCTAATAATAAAAAAATTACCTGAAACTAGGTTGACTATAGAAGCCATAACATTTCCATCTTTACTGTTATTTATATCAACCCAAGTTTCAGCAGCATTATGCCAAAATACCCCAACAGTGCGTTTGGAAGAATGAGCATAAACGACAGGAATAGCTCCATAAAGAGCCATAGTGGAATCTAATTCATATTCAAAAACGTCTAAATTGTATAGTCTATAAGGATCTAAACCACCTGGTCCAGTGGTTCTTAATGCAAGTCTAAATAAAAAAAAAACAAATAATTTTTCAAACTATAAAGTACAATATCTTACTTATCAGCATGTTCAGGTAAACCATAAATCCTCAAAGCTCCTGGAAAACTAACATCCAACCCAACAGCAGAAGGTCCCTTTGGTTTACTATCATGATGGGACTTGAAGTTCTCTTCCCATGCTCCTGGGTCTTCGACAACTTGATTTTCTTGACCTTCTTCATTACTCGGTTCTTGCTTCTTTCTGTAGTGTTCAAAGGTGAACAATCCTCTACCGTTGATAATGCTGACAAGTTCGTCGTTTTCGAAGAATTCAATTTTAAGCGGTCTAGCGTGAATTATTACTTTGTTTTTATTGTACTGTATAGATAGGAAGTCTTTGTTGCGCTCTAGTACTGTTAACCTTTAAAAAATAGTAAATTTAGATTTGATTTACTTGCCGAATATTAGTTATCAAAATTGTGTGAGATATCTCGTCACTCTGTATCTTAGTTGATTAAAAAAATAACATAATAAGAATGTCTACTTAATTTTATTTATTAAGAAAAAGTATGTGTTCTTTGGGGCGCAATTTTGGAAACACTCTGTATTAGGCGTAATAAACAGAAAAAAAATTAGAAAATTCACCTTGAATTCTATTTTTGTTGTCTGCAAAAACATAAAGGATTTAAGTTATATACTCAGCAAACAAAGCGTTTCTGAGCATAATAACTCCGAGAGGAAAGGACGGAAAGATTTGAAACTTAGGTGACATTTTCAAAAGTAATCAATATACACACTGAAAAAATGTCAACGCGTCCCGAATTTTCCAACGCTTTCCCAGAGCACGGCGAAGACTTTTTCGGCGATAACTCCCAGCGGAAACGGGACGTCTCGAAACTTGGGTGATATCTTTAAAAGTAGTTGATATCCACATTGAACAATTTTCAGCGTGTCTCGCATTTCCCAACGCTTTTCCAATATACTGACCAATTTTCAGTACGCCCCGTTTTTTCCAACGCTTTCCCGGAGCACAGAGAGGACCTGGTGATAGCTCCAAGGACAAACAACGGGACGCCTTAAAAATTATTGGGTGACGAAAAGAAAAGTTACCCAGCCTGATTTCTTTGGCAGAATGGAGGTCCTATTATACAAAAAAAGAAGAGGACACGAAAAAATACTGGAAAAAGCCAAGATAAAGAAAGATAAAATATTGAAAGTAAAATACGATAAAGAGGGTGGAGAAGCTAAATAAAAACGTCATTAATTAAATCTAAAAAAATTATTGGAAAAAGACATCAAGAAAACCAAGTTCCATCTCCATCAATAAGGAAAAATGGAGAAAAAAGGAAAAATGGAGAAAAAAGGAAAAATGGAGAAAAAAGGAAAAATGGGGAAAAAAAACAGAAGAAAATTAGGACAAATAGGTAAAAATTGGAAACAATAGGAAATAATGGAAAAAAAATAGAAAAAATAGGGCAAAACGGGCAAAAATGGTTAAACTTGAAAAAATAGGCAAACATATGGGAAAATAGTTAAACTAAAAAAAATAGGGAAACATGGGAAAATCGTGAAAAATAGGGAAATTAGGGAGGACAGATAAAAACGGGGAAAAATAAGGAAAAAAGGGAAGAGGTGAAAAATGGTTAACAATACGAAAAAAACATGGAAAAATTGTGAAAAATAGGATAAAAGTCCAAAAAGACATAAATAGAGAAACATATAAGAAAACAGTGAAAAGTAGAGGAAATTAAGGAAAAATAGTAAAAAAAAACACAGTAATGAAAAACAGGAAAATAGGAAGAAATAGGGAAAACTATAAAAAAATACTGAAAAATAGGAAAAATATGGAAAAGCAGGAAAAAATAGGAGAAAATGGGAAATAATAGCGATAAATAGGAAAAATAAGAAGAAATAGTAAAAAATAGCGAAAAACGGAAATGGGAAAAAATAGGCAAAAATAGGCAAAAACAGGAAAAAACAAGCAAAGCTCGGTCATCCAGGTACTACTTTTGTTTCTGTAGGAAGTATTCAGCAAGTTTAATATATTTAAAAAGACAAAATTAAATACTAGTTTATTATTGTTTCAATGAATGTATTTTATGTTTTTTTTGCGTTAATTTTTTTTAAAAATAATAATAAAATCCTGGCTTTCTTTCTAGTCAAGTAATAAACCCTTTTTTTCGACCATTAGATAGCTATTAATTATCATAAATCATTCTTTAGACTTCTATAACTTGTTGTATATAATAAAATATTTTCCTCTAAATTTTTCTGGCTTTACTACTTTTGCTATAACTAAACTAACACACTTCTAATGCGTTTATTAGTAGAGATGGGTAGTTCACAAACTATAAAAAAGAACTGTTCTTTAGTGTGAACTAAATAAGCTAGTTCATAAATCTCAGTTGAACTAGAATACGTCGTCGACCGACAAATATATTGATAGATTACTGAATGAGAAACAATTTGACAAAATCACTCGACGTAATGGTCTCGTGACTTTGTCAAATAGATCTCGTTAAATTGCCAATGCAAGTAAATGCTCCAAATGAAACTTATAAAAAGATATCCTGCCAAATCTGAGCTCTAGTGGTATTACTCCCGATAAATAAGTGTCAGTACTAATTCCTTAAAAACTAATAAGTAAATACTCCCTAATTATCATCTACATTTTATCACCCAAGTTTACGTTGTTTCAAAAAGATAAATAATCTTATCTATATCTAAATAATTATTAAATTTACTTACTTGGCTACTTGTGGTTCTCCACTTAAAGCAAGTTGTGGCCTATATCTCTGATAAAGAGGACTAGCCTCGTCTACTTGAATTCTAAATATATTTCCAATAATAGCAGTTAAAGATAATTTAAAAAGAACTCCAGCTTCGGTGTTAAGCAATTTGGCTTCTACAGAATTATCAGAGACTTCTAATGAATCTAGGTCTATTTCATATTTGCTTTCACCAGGTTTCACTGCTCTTAAACGTCTAAAAGAAATTAAAAATGATTTTATATAGAAATTAATTTAATAAATGTAAATTACGTACCTGCAAAAACTACTTTGTTCACAAGTCTTAAAATTATTTTTATCGACTCCCATGGTATAAAGGGTACATGATAGTATCACAAATATAAACCTAAAATTTTTTTTTTAATTAACCATGTTTTTTTTAATAAAACAAATTCGAAACTTACATCAATTGGTGCGCCATATTGGCAAACCGGTATTTTCTCATTAGATCTAATTACTGTATTTTTTTTTCTATTATTAATTATCGAAAATGTATTAAATATTACACTTAAAATATTTTACGCTTTCTTTTCAGTCTTTCAAATATAAATTTCCATTATCTACTTAACCTAAAATAACCAAACGTCGGTAAAATGTCAGATTTGACAAATAATTGATCCACCAATCAAAACTACTTATTCGATCTTTGCGACCAATTAAAAATTAACACACGTGAAGGAATTTATGTTGGTAACATTGTGAAGCCATCTGTTACACGCTGGCTAAACTACTTACCAAATTGAATTTTATATATAGCTGCATCAATTTAATTTGTCTAAAACAAGAAATTTTATTTTATATTTTTATTAAAAAAAAAAACAAAAAAAAGGGAAATAAAAGATAATATATATTGAATCAGTACTTTATTTAACGATGACCATTTATCAATTAAAATATAATTTACATTAAAAGTGCCTACTAGCTTTTTTTTTTTTCAAAAAAATATATAATAAAAATGCAGTACTAGCTAGTAGAAAAAGCAATTATTTCCAAATAATGTAAATTAAATTGTTCAATTACAATTCATCAGAAATAAAAATTATTTACAACTTAATTTTAATAAATTTTGGATATATACTTAGAAATATTTCTTAAAATCTACCCCTCGCCAAATTTATTCGATACAATTAATAGATAAATTTTACAAATAGACATAATTTCAATGTATCACAAAAGAGTATTTAATCAATAAACAAACATATATAATATTTGTAAATAAACATTTAGAAATTAATTGTGAAATATATATAATCAAGATATACTAAGAATAAAGTCCGTTTTCACGAAAAAAAAAATTAAAATTAATTGCAAAACAAATATTTTTTTGTCTTATGATACAAAATGAGAATGTCATGGAAACAAATAAAGCAAATATCAAATTTAATTTATTTTTTCATGAGAACGTCCACAAAATGGTTATTACTCTTTTTTATCCAATTCTTATTACTTAATTGGTCACTTGAATATTGCTAATTAACAAAAAAGAAATATATCTTTTAAATTTTATAAATTGTAAATAAATGTTAAAAAAGCAAACTATATATGGTTCATTAATTAAACAGAATTACCAATCACCAGCTCATGTCTTCTATAAATAAAAAATCGGGACGGAAATGAATATTAAAAAGCTTATAGATAAGATAAAAGCTGACTAAATTTATAAAAAAAAACTCTATACATTCACGGGTTTTTCCTGTATTAATCCAGTACCAGCTATAGCTAAAAGATGACGTGTACTAGAACCACTTGTATAACTATCACCACTGCTGCGGACACTTGCATGTGATAATGGAGTACCAGGTAAACGTTGAGGGGTACTTTCCACTGAACTACCATTAGTACTCTCATATAATGGAACTGAAGATGGAGCAGGTTCGTCTGGAGTATAGTAGTCTGATTCATCACCTCTTTCACCTAAATAAAAATCTTATTATTGCACCTAATGCAGATTCAGTGCCGTTACTTACCATAATTTTTATTTTTTTCGGGCAAATCTTGGTGTTCCTCTTGGTCAGTGTACTGGTCATCAATTGAATCAACTACGTCTTCCATATTTAGCGCTAAATTATTGTTAGCATTGTTCGATCTGTCAATTTTCTGTAAAAGAGGAGATAACTTTTCTGTTTCACTGTCTTCGTCCATGTTCTAGAACAAAATATGTTACATAAATATTGAACATATTGAATATCTGATGAAAAAGACGAGTATAAAATTACAGGAAGAAACTTTCATACTCAAATTTATCATAAAATATACCTGTCGACTATAATTGTTAGGAACCCAGTTGTGATGTATTTTTATTCGTTATAGTAAAGTAAACCTTCAAAATTCCAGAAAATTACTAGGTACAAACAAAAAAACCATGAAACATCATTATTGAATTTAAATCCTTGAGGGCCCTTCATAGAGACTCGCTACTCAGTGAACGAAAAGAACACGTTTGTCACATTTTACCAATTTGTATCTTATGTTTATGTATTTATTTTTAGATTTCTTATAACCTTTTTATTTGTGTGATTTTAAAACATGTGTATTTATTATGGTAAACAATGTCCTAATCATTTAGGTAGGAAGATAAAATGCCCGCGGGTCTATAGCCGTCTGCAAAATCCCTTATTGGGAAAATTTCACGGGTACAGGATATCACATTGGCTCCTAATCATCCCAAAAATATATTTTTGTTTAAAAAGGAACCATATCGTAAATCTTGACCAACAAAACACAAGATTTTATTTGTGTAACATATTATATATTCAACGAATAATAAAACTCCAAGTCATAGAACAATAATTTTATGTAGGTTATAAAATTTAACAAGGAACGGCGACATGTTTCGGCCAAACGGTGGCCATCATCAGGCATATAATACAAATATAACACTAGTTAAAATACAAAAATTATACTTAAATGTGATTACTTACTATTTGTGTCTCAAGCACAATAAAACTGGATACTTATAAAATGGTATGAAACTGACAAATTGTTAAATATATATCGACGATAACATTATTGTAATTGGTAAATGAGACTAATGACTTAACCCTTCCGCCCACATAAAAGCGAGACGCTGTGAAAGACCAATTAAACAAATGGTTTACCTGTTCTTGTGCAAATTAAATATGAATTTTCTTCCCCGGATTCTGAATTCTTGTGAGACATTTCACTTAGACAGATATCTTTATTTTGCAACGAATTATGATTTATTTTTCTTACATGGGAAGTTTTTTCTATGTATGGTAGACACAGGCCTACAAAATAATTGAATTTTTCGCTGATGGGTAATTTTGCCGGAACTATTTTTTCTTTCTGGCTGGTTTTAATTTATTCTTTCTCAAAACGTGGTTACTGCAGAGATAACTTAGGTGGGCATTTATAGAAAAAGTATTATTTTAACTTTTCACTGCTTGTGATTGTTACTAGAATTTTTAAAACGCAAAGAACACAGGATTAAATAGTAATCAAGTTAGAGAGAACTTAGCAGATTACAGGGACATACAAGGAATTTGGTCCAGACAATTTGTGTCAAAAGAAGTGGGTGTTAAAGAAAAGAATGTTTATCTTGTAACTCCTTCATTGTAGTGGTGAGGATTGAGAGTAACTTGTAAACTGGCCCAAAAAATTTTTAGGGCACCTGCTACATCTGATTTTTAGCACTGTTGGCTAGATACAGGCCCGACAAAATAACTGAAAAGACTAGACAGAAAAAAATCCAGCATCCAGTAAAGAATGAATTATAGGACAAGAGGAGGATTCAGAATCAGAATTGCCAGAAGAATCTGAGATAACTATTTAAAAGTTCATCAGAACAAAGTGATAAAGAATTAATTAATTTCGAATTAGAATATATCAACCTAATTTGTTTAATTTTTCTACACTGAATATAGCATAAATAATATGTATTAGTTCAAATGTCAGTAAAAATATCAAACTCAGTAAATAATTCTAAAGATGTGTTAAGTGAATTTTTCCCCAATTACAAAACCAACATTCATGAAATATTCATAGGCCTATGTCTAAAAATCCACTTAAGAGGCAATAGAAAAATATTACTTTGCTAAAACATTATTTATAAGCATTGAAATCATGTTTTTAAAAAAAATAAATGCCCGGGTATTATTTTTACTTACTGCTTCTTTTTCACTTTTCTCATTAATCAATTTTAGATCATCTCTTTTTCGCCTTCTATCTTCTTTCTCCAGTAGAGGTAATTTTCCATCTTTATTTTTATCTTCCTCTTCTAATCTTCTAGTAGCAATCATGTTGATTTCTCGACCATAATCTGGACTTGGAGGAGAATCTAAACTACCTCCTCTTTTTTTTGTAGGAGTACTTCGATCACATTGTCTAAAATAGATAAAACAATCTGTAAAATGATGTTCACAAGTATACTTGTCTTTACCTGTTTAATATTTGTGCAGCTTGAATGGCATGCTCATTATCTGGAGTTTCTACCAAATCTGGCATGGCTGCAGAGGGGGGTTGGCGGGGTGCGCAAGGACCATTTAGAGCTTCTATTAGAGAGACAGCTTCGTAGCCAGGTGGTATATTGTCGCAACTACCCTGCATTTTTAGTTTGTTTGTTACAATTATTTTTTCTTTATGCAAATGTAACTATTGACACAAATAAAAAAATAAACATGCCTAAATTTAGAGTTTGTATAAAGTATTTAAATATAACTTACATCTGGAGGGCTAATAGCAGCTAGATTTGAATTTGAACATTTTTGCAAAGCTCTAATTTGTAAAAGAGCTCTAAAAGGTGCCCTGCAAATAGGACAGTAATTAGTCTGGTACCTTAAAGCATCAGCACAAGAATTGCAAAGGCATAAATGTCGGCAGGGTAAGATTAAGGTGTCTCTAACATCACACATACAAATGACACATTCTGAACCATTATCCTCAGTATCATCATCTCCTCCAGCCTACAGAACATTTTTGAATAAAAACTTTTTAATTTAAACATAGAAATATACCTACTTTTTCGTTATTCTTATTTTCAATCCCATAAATCTCTTGCAATAAATAACAGAGACCATCAACAAATAATTTCTGTTTCAAGGCTTTTAAGATATAAATTCCATCAGTAAGTTTCTCAACTGTAGCAATTGTAGTATGTGATTGTCTCATTTCATCAGGTCCTTCTTCTGTAACACAATGAATAGCTAAAGGGATAACTTCCCTATCAACATCATAGGTGAGCTCTTCCTCATTAAATCTTGCAGGATTAAAGAGATGAGTAGGTTGGCAGAATTGTTGATTAGAACCTCGACTGTAGTGGAATGTTTCAGATGTGATAGATGGATCTTTTGCAGTATATCTAAATAAAAATAAAAATGAAATAAGGTCATTTTAAAATCAAATAAACTTACGTTACACCATTAGGAGTGAAGTCTTCAGAGGAAAAATAATAGATTGTAATTGCACATCTAACATCACAATCAAAAGTAAATTCGATGTTAAATGATGTATTAGTTCCCAATTCTACGTCTCTGTACTCACAATTATCCAAGTTTAACTTACTATAGTCATTACTTGCTCTTACAAATCTCAAGGACTCCTTTCTTATATTAACAAGACATTTTAATGTTTTTGTAGGCTCACTGGGTTGTGGAGGAGGGTATGGAAACTGAAAGAATAAATTTAAAAATTAAATATTAATAATATATTAAGAAATTAGCACTTACTGGTGTTGGTTTACTTCCAAGGAAGTTCAAGTCAGAATTTTCTCCAAACAAATAAGATTCTGGCTGTGGAGTATCAAAACGTTCTCCTCCCATTATAAAATGAGTTCCAAAGTAACTACCTAAAATATATTCAAATATATTCCAGAATTCTTAATGATAAAGTGATAACTTACCAGATCTGGGTGGGTACTTATACGAGTGATTTGAAGCAATGTCAATTTCTTCAACACCATCATGTTGTCTTGTAGTTAACAAAGCACCCATTTTTTTTAATTTAATTTATTTAAAATAATGTAAAGAAACAAATTAGAATTGCATTGTTCAAAATATTTACGAATATCTTATTTTGATAAACGTCAAAATAAAATGACATCTCAAAACGTCAGTTTTCACTTGCAGTGTTGCCACAGTTGGTATAGTTGTACTATTCGAAGTAGAATTTGCGTGTATCCCACACTAATTTTGTACTAATGGTTTGATGCTTTCATTTTCATCGCTGCGTGGATATGACGTCATAAAATAGAGGATTCTGTTCGACTCACTTCAATTGCGCTTAATTTCGAACATTTCTGTTATTTTCTGGAGAATAAATTAATTTCTGGTCATCTTTGGTCCAAGAAATTTATTCAATAACAAAGTCATTGCAGGCGAAAAATATCATATAATGAAACGGTGACAGTTTTTCTCTATTTTTCAATGCATGTTCTAGTGGCACTCCAGACCTGAAAGTGCCACTTTTGGAACAATTGTGCAATATTTGACACAACTTGACCCCGATCTAGTACAATCAGCTGTTATTATTTTATCCGATATTTGTTGTAAGATTGAAATTTTAAATTTATAATTCAGATCAGAGAATTTCTTATAATTAAATATTGTCGGCCTGAAGTAAACATAAATAATTTAGTAGAAAAATGTATTTTGATATTATTTGACAAATCAATTGTAATTTTGGCTGGTAGATGGCAACATTGTTTTTGACATGTTTGTGTTGTATTTGTAATTAATTTATAAAAAAAGCAAAATTCCTCAGAAAATGGATACAGAGGAATCGAATACAGAAAATAATAATAAAATATTAAATGTCGAAGACCTAAATATCGATATTTTACCTATAATTTACGATATTATTAAAAGGTGAGGTTATAAATTTTTTTTGACGTCAATAAATTATATAAAATGTTTCAGTGTGGATAAAGACAACCACCACGATAACACAGCAAAAACAAGAGATTCTCAAGATTGTTCTCAAAAAGTGTTAGAGTTACAGAAGAGACTTGAACAAGCTAGAGCAGAGGTATAAAAATCTACTAAAAAAAATCTAGGTTAGAGTATTTATTTTGTCTTACGTTTTAGATTCGGATGCTTCCCGGTATAGATTTTAGTAAAGAACAACAACTTAATCACCTAGAAGCCCTAAAAACTCAATTAAAACTCAAACAAGAGCTCCTACAAAAGTATCGTTACATGTACCCTTTCGAAATTCAAAAATCCTAAAATGGTGTTTCGTTTTCTAATAAGAATACTTGTAAATAATGAAGAATTAGTAAAAACACTCAGCGAGTCATATCCAATGAGGAGAGCTGCACAAATTGCCGTTAGAGTAATGTTTACTGGAAGAAATTTTATAGAGGAGAAAAAATTACATGAAAAATTAAATCCCGAGCAATTTAGGGCTCTGATGAAAGAAATAGCTGGTAATTTTCAAAATCAAATTAAACAAGCGCATGATAATATTCGAAAAAAAATGAAGTAGTTAAAACAATAAATTATTAGACAATTGTTTTAATTATTTTAGATATCCTTTATGTGAAATCCGGAATATATAATAGTATAAAAAAACCGTATAATTCCTGGTTTCTAAACTTTTTATATTATAAATAATTAAAATGATTCTTATTTTTATTAGAAGTTACCAATATTTTTTAATTACATTGTAACACAGTAATTATCTGTTATAATATTCATTAAAATTAATTGATTCAATGATTCTTTAAAAGACTTAAGAAATAAAATTGAAGCAGTACCTGTGATCTTGAAATGTACAGGTTCTGAAGATGCTCGTATTTTCTTAAAAATGTTAAAAATAGATTATAGAAACAAGCTTCAAATAAAAGCAAAGCAACTTGGCAACTAATTAATTCGCAGTTCAAACGCAACAAAAATCAAGATATAGATATATCTGCACAAACATGAAACTGATAGTCTTTTTTTATGAATCCTACTGATAAACATGAAGTTTATACATAGTGAATCAGTTTATTCAGACTATTAGGGATATGTACGGTATGAATGCGTAGATTTAAAATATATTTCTATACTACTAATTCTGACTTATATTATCAATAAATGTTTTGAACAACAAATTTGCAAAAGTTATCTCTTAACAATATTTCAAGTCTTTAATAAAAGAACGAGTTATATCAAACATTGTTTTTTCTCAAAAAATCAGTTGGGTTACTTACCAAATAGAAATACAATAAAAACGATACTTTTAATACTCGAAAAAGTTATAGATAAAGAAATACCGTCTGCCACACTACTTGACCTATCAAAATCTTTCGATTGTGTAAACTATGAGTGTTTTCTGACAAAATTACAATATTACGGCTTTCGTGGAGATAATTTCCCAAAAGATAGGTCTCAGATAGTTGTATTACTTTCAGGTGATTCTTCTCAATTTCTCTAAATATGAGAGTGCCACAAGGGTCCGTAGTGTGTCCAATTTTCTTCCTTATTTTTATAAACGATTTACCAGCTAATGTTTATGCAGAAATCTTATCTTTATATACAGATAACGCTACAATAATTAATTTTAGCCAAAATATTGAAACTAAACGCGATGAATCTATGAGAGAAGCTAATATATTAAAATTAAATGAATATGACAGATAATATAACGTTCAAATGCAATTCCTCTTCAAATCAATATACTAAACTGTTAGGATTTTTTATAGATCAAAATTTAAGTTGGTATTTTCAAGTAGATCATTTAGAATCTAAAGTAGTTTTTCAAATAAAAAAATTAATTCAGTTAACAACAATAGACACAGCTCTGTTATTTTACTACAGTAATTTTTATAGCCTGCTAAATTATGGTTTGATTTTATGGGGAGGTACCTCGGAGTCTGCACGAATTTTTAAAACCTAAAAAAAGTTAAGAATTATGACTGGTGTAGAGAACACTGTCGACCTATTTTTAAAAAGATAGGAATGTTGGCCTTATCCTCTATGTTCTTCCAACACCTTTTCACCTCTCCTTCCAAATTCGTCTGAATTGTTTTCTTGTTCGGTAGCACTTTCTTCAGCTTGTTGCTCGATTTCTTCTTCCGAAAACTAGCTGACACTGGATAATAAAACTTATTGAATATACTTACACTTTAAGGCGCGTGTCGTATAATTTACGCTCAACGAAAATTCTGAAATATCGATGAATAACAAAAACTTCTAAGCTCTGTGGTTTAGAGAGACACTGACCCTCGATTAGTTCGGGGCTTGCGACTAAGTGATAAAAGAAGAGAAAGCGATAAAGAGCATTTGTGACATATCAATAGATAAAAATATATAATGAAGATCTTTAATTTATAAAACAATTAATGTACATTTCTATAAACTGACTGAATTCTAAGCTAAATATGTTTATATTAAAAAAGTTAATTCTTAAATATTTTATTTTAAGTAAGTTTCCAATAATACAGTTTTAAATTTTATTAAAATGTCTAGGAATTCCTACGAAAAAAAAATATAAAAGTTAATTTTTGTCGATATTTTTACTGTATTTTATCTTCCAACAATATTTCAGGCCCTGCAGAGTTATCTATTAACAACTTGCTTCGATCAGGTGGCGAAACAGTTATTTCTATTGGTTTATCTTCACCTTCATGATACGGTTCTTCTGGTTCATCTTCACCATCATCGTCTCCCGTGGTATTGTCAGGTTCTGAGCCTTCTAAAATTAATAAAACGGTTAATTATTATTTATTTTACTACGTGTGTATCTAACCTGTGGGCAATTGTGATGGTATTTGTTGTCCTGTTTGTAATTCTTCACACTGTACATAACATCCAAATGGTGCATATTGTCTAATAAGTCTGTAAGACTTTTTCCTACCTTTGGTTCTAAATATAAATTGTTTCAGAATAATACCTTTTTGACCATTCCTCAAATTTATTAAATGATCTAAAAATACATGCATCGATATTAACAAAACAAAATTTTTTTTATACGTACTTCTATTTGTTCCTAGTAAATTTGAGAAACCTCTACCAAGATAAGGACCCAAATTATTTGCAAGCTGTGGTAAAATACCAGGTGGTTTAGGGATAGTCTGGTTGGGTGGAGGACCTGTAGCTGGCACAATTAAACTTGGCAAAGTGTAGTCCTGAAAATAATATTCACTTGTGAAATAGTCCTTTTGTTAATATCATATAATTATGTCCTTTAAAAATTGAGAAAGGCTAACACCAATCAAACAGAAAGAGAATATTAGAAATTGATGTATGGTATATGCTTTTTTAATGTAATTCTATAAAGTATGCTTTATTTATGGGAAATACCTAACTGATTTTCTAATTTTATTAATAAATAATTCCAGAAAAGTTGTTTTCTAAATCTTCAAATCAGTTCTACCTTTATTTGTGATGATTCTTGTGTCTTGTTTGACTCAAATCTAAATTTAGGACTTACAACTTTTTGAATACTATTAACTAAACTCTAAAAAATTACCTACCTGAGTTACTTTGCTGGGTGGTGTAGCTATGGTAACTGGTAATGGTATCAGTACAGGATTCTGGTTACTAGGCGGCGGTTGAACTTGTATGGGACAAATTATATTGCATCTTTGTGGAAAACATTTAGTATTATGTTTGGCGCGGTGTTTTGGTGATTTTTCTCTATGTTTCAAATCATGTATGTTATGATTATGAGAAACTTGTTTTTCTTCTGCTAGAAACAAAGTAAACATTTTTATATTTATATGAGAATCACGAGCTTTAAAAAAACGTTAATATTTGACTTCATCTGCAAAAAGTATTGATTTATGATGTTTTGAAACCGTTTTGTCTGTGATTTTATTTTACCTAAAGCTATTTGGACAAACAATATCAATACATATTATCCACCACTAGCTATTATTTTAAACTTGTTCATTTTATTAATTATAAATTTGGTGATTGGTAAATATTTTTATCATTTTATTCTCGGGAAATTGTTTACTTTGCTGATTATTTGGAATCTTCTGGATTGCATTCCCACTGTAAACTTATTCCTAACATGATTATAGCAAACCTTTAAGTGTGTAATAGCAATATTAATATTTCGGAAATTCAAAAAGGAGTAATGATTAATTACCTTGCAAAATTCACAACGTTAAATTTTCTGTGAAAAATGATGATGCTAATTTATTCCATGATTTTTTAGTTATCTTTACAGTAACAAAGCTTCTCAAGTCTTTAAAATACTGATCATTAGTGAATTTTTCTGAAATATACAGGTTACTCAACTTTATTATAAAAGTTTAGAATCAAGTTTTAGATTTTAAAATAATTTCGTAATATACAGGATATATATTATCTTGAATTTCTCTCATTTTCTACATTCCGGCAATATAGGGTTTTACTAGGTTCTACGAGGTACTTTTATTTGAAAATAATAATTAAATCGCCACCCTGTGTATTATATAAAATCATTAATTTTGGGTTTATCTCTCCATTTCAAAGGATTATCATATTCGTATAGTTTCGTTGCAACTTTTCATGTTTTGTATAGGAATTGACCAATCACGTGCATGATTTTCTCGGTTCATAGTCAAAAAGTACTTACAAAATACTTTTACAGCATATTCGGCAAATAAATGCATGAAGTTGAGTGCTTACATTTTAGTCACATTTTAGAAGTGTCCACTTTAATTGATATGCATAAAAATGTGAGTAGAAGCTCAAACTCTTATACTTATATCCTGAGGAGGTACTCAAGTCTTATTGAGTAGCGACTCTCATTTTCATATGAGCAGCATAAATAAGAATGCCCACTATGACAGAAAACTTGCCCAAAAACTGCCAAGCCCCATCAATTGAAGTCAATTGTATTTGCTACCCATAAAAATGGTCATATTACACAATATATTATACTGGGTACTCTGTTACATCTATAATGATTTTGTATATTAAATAGTTTTAATTCTTGATACAGTAGATTAGTCGGGAATTTTTTTTTTGATAAAGTATTTTTATTAGCAAATTTTGCGCTATTTATAAACTGTTGTTTTATATGCTCCACCACAGGCAATTATGCAATATCTTATAATGGATTCTACTTAAGATGGATATATGATAATTTCTCTTCGTAAGTTAGTAAAATTTATGCATTTATAGCAGTGTAACTTGTTGATCTACTATATGGGTAAATAAGCAATATATTTATTTTTTTTTTATATTTAGAATTAAGAAATTATGGTTTAGCCATAAATCTAACGTTTATAATTCTATTTATGCCATTAGTTTTATATTTTCCTAGTTATATCCAGTAAATATTATAGCTACATCATCGACATAAAAAACTATATATGGCTTTTGAAATTTTTAATTTATGTGATACTATGAATAGAATAAAATTGGCCCTAACACTGTTTCTTGAGGAACGTCAGTTTTTACTGCAGTGTCAGAACTAAATTTCCAATTTTTACTCTTTGAGTTCTATCTGACAGATATTTTTCTAATAACTGAGTACTATACCTCTAATTATGTAGTTTAGTAATTAAAATTGATTGTTTCAATATGTTAACATTATGAAAAATGGATTCTTTATAACGTATCATAATTTTTTATTACTGGCATGCAAATTTAATCAAAAGCCATTTTGCTTTTAAAAAGTGCGGGGTCCTTTGTTCGAAATAAATCTACAGGTAAAGTCCCAAACTCGTTAGAAAATTCTTTGATTTCTAATTAAACAACATTTGTAAAATTTTATTTATTTTAAACCCGTTCGCTGCGGCAAAAGTATCAAAAAAATACACAATATTTTATTTAAAAATTAAAATTTTGTTGTGTACTCTATACGTTTTTGTCCAACTAGATCCTATTTGCTGGGTTTTTCAGTAATTTTTCCAAGACGCTCATGAGCGCTAAGCATATTTTGAAAAAGATTTCAGAATATGTCAAGAGCGCACTTGAAAACGATACAGTTTTGTGATATCTGTTTATTTTATAAACTAAACAATTAATACTATTAAAACAAATACACATATTATGACGAATAGGTATAAAATATTAATTTTTATTATATTCTTGGAAACATTTGCCCTGAATAATATATACTTTTCATTTTTTGAGTCAAATAATCTAATACAGGTATTATTATTTATCTGTAACTTCTTGTGAAAAGTTTAATTCTCAACTTAGTACAATACGTAGAACCCAACTCCATCTATGAACTAATCTGTTCTAAATCTGAACTAAACTTCCCGAGAAACTAAAGTTGCCTAAAAAGAAATACATCTAGCTACATGCGGACAAAATTCTGTACACTTACAGCGAAGGGGTTAATAGAAAAATTTAAAATAAACTTATCAAGTCTATGCAATTGATAATTTTGCACCTTATAATATTTTTCTTGATACTGTTATAAAAAATCGATCAAGTGCGTGTCGGACTTCGCACATTTAGAGTTCCGTACCAAATGTAGAATATAAGCCGGCTGTGCAGAGCAGTTCCGCCAAAGAGACCATGTCAGCCAAATCTGAAACTAGGGGCCCGGGCTCAAGGATTTTTTAGCGCCCGAATCAGGCACTCATATTCTTATTAAAAAACGAACAAATAGCTTTATTAGTTTAAATAACGTTAAATAACATCTGATTTTCAGTTTAGTTCTCGAACATGTTAGGGAGGGGGAATGAAATCCTTCCCTCTCCAACCATGACGAGGGGGAGCTCGTAGACCTCTAAACTTCGCGGCCCTGGTGCAGAGGCAGGGTTATTGAAGGAAAACTTGAAAATTTGAATCGAACTTAAAAAGTCAAAAATACTTGGTAAAAAAATTTAAAGAACTGAAAAGAAAAATAACCTGGCGGATGTGTTCGACGAAGAAAAAAAATTACGAGACGAAACTATTAATGGCACAGATAAAAATATCGAATATCACAATTCGCACATATATACGAAGGTACGGAACCCTAAAAATGAGGAAATGTTAATGAAAAAATGATATTTATTAATATATTGGTAAAATATAAGTAACAATAAACAATATCACCAAATTTCAAGTTGATAGGTCAATGGAAAGTTAAAAAATAGTTCGGAACAAAATTTTGTAAAAAATGCTGACTTTGGCGGCTCCTCATGCCTACGTTTCGCAATATTTTTTTTAACTACTCAATGAGCTCTAAACAACGATACTCCACTCGATGGGGTAGGCCAAATTTTTTTTTCAGCGCCCCACTTTAGCTGCATGGAAGTCATCATTGAAAACATTTTAAAATATTTGAAGACTGTAGCTCAAACAAACGGTTTAGCTGCTAGACCAGTGTGACAGAGTGAGAGCAATAGGGCTCCGTTTGGACCCTAAAAAGTACGTAGTTCCGAAACTTTCAATAGCTTAGATAAATTTACGAAATATTCTGTTGTAAGACGTCTCCCAAGTTTCGTTTTCAATGGAAAAATGAAAGAATTTGCTTTTTTCTCGTTCGTTAATTAATTAATAAATAACTATATCCCAAAATCTAATTAGTTCTTCCTTGGCATGATAGAAACTAAATTCAAAAAATCCGACGTCTTTATACAGTTTGGTAATCGTGCGGACTAACTTGCTTGCTTAAAAGAAAGTGTTTTTTGGGCATTTCTCTGAAATGGGACAACCGATTTGTCTGCCGTTTTTTGCAAATGATAGATATTTACCGGCGCAAACTAAACATGTAACAGTAAACTTTGTCCAACTACTAAACCTACCGCTCGGTTAAAAATTGAGGTTGCTTTAGGTGTCGTTTTAGTGGTTGGACAATCAATCTATAAAAGTAGTTTTCTCGGAAAATTTAAAAGTGTGGTTTTTATACAAAACTGAAAGCAAGTTGTGAATATTATTGCGTTTTATTACTTTCGTACATAAAAATAAGAAAATACTGCCTGTGAAAAAAACAATTTGTTATTTAATATGTCTTTGTGTTAAGCTTAATTATAGACATAAAAATATTCCCCTTACCAGCCATCATCAGTTCTAAACCACTTAAAACCAACAATAAAAACAAACTTTTCTTTATCTCCATAATGTTCAAATATGCTCTTGCTTTATGTATTAGAAAATACGAAGTGCAGTTTAAAACCGATCGGAATATCAAGTAAAGTTGAATAATTAAAATTCTAACACTAGAATGCCACTGATAAAATAAATATTTATTTTATCAGCAAGGTTTGAATTTGCATAAATATTTATTAACAATTTTCATACAGGATATAACTTTATTTAATCCAGAAAGTGCTACAAAAATATAATTAATTAAAAAATATTCAAAACAGATCTAAATGGTAAAACTGGTATTGACAGTAAACGAAAATATGGCAACTTAGTCATGTTCATACAAATAATATAATTTATTTTTCCCAAGTACAGTAATCCTCTCTTGTAGCAGCAACATATTCATCTACCAAATCTTGTACAACTTCTCTGCTCGAATCTAACTCATCTAGATTATCCTTAAACATGTCTTCCTTTCGGAATTGATCTAAAAACGCTTCTCGTTTTCTCAATTTGTCGTATTGAGTCAAAGCTCGATCAAAAAGCTAAAAAAAAGTACATCAAGTTATGGTTTCAAATATTTTTACTACTTACTGAACTAATATTTGTATGATTGGCAAGCATAAGTCCTGATACACGGTGAGCAGACTGTATGTAGGGTGATTTTCTAGAAAGTGCCACTTGGATACTAGCTGGGCCCCAAGGGATGAACTGAGCTAGTTTTCGCTCTCTAATTCTTTGTAAAGACTTGTGTACTTGAGTGGGATCTACTTCACCCTATTGTAAAATTAAATATTAACAATTTAACAGTATTATAGACATATTCTTACTTGAATGATGTTGAGAATGGAAATAAAGCAATGCTGTGAATTTCTGTCTTGTGCAGTAGATACCATCATGTTTTTCGGTTGTAGTAATCTTCTCATTACATCCAGAACTGTTGTTTTCCTAACACTAGCTTCATCAGTATCTGTAGAAAGGGGTGTGTATCCTGTCATTAAGAAATGTAAACGAGGAGTTGGAATTAAAGGACCCAATAACTCCATCAAATCATTATTCATGTAAGAAGGATACCTTAAAAAAAATCAAACTTAATGATATAATTATATTTAATAATTTATTTACCTTAAAGTTGTTGTAGAAACAGACATTATTGTACTAACTAAACTGTTGATTTGTGTGAAAGTAGGATTTTGTATTTTTAAACGATCAGCAGCTATCCTATTTAAAGCTGTATTATCTAAAACCACTACAGAATCTGTCGATTCTGTTAGACGCTTTAATGTAAGTAAGGAATTGTAGGGTTGAACAACTACATCACTAAAAACAAAAATTATACATACTTAAAATATTATTTAATTAAATATTTACCTGATTTCATCTAAATTAGGAAACACGCTATATGTCTGGACTAATTTTTTTGGAAACCTGTCTGAAAGTTTTTCAAGTATATTTGAACCCATTCCAGAACCTGTACCGCCAGCAATAGAATGGCATAAAACAAAACCCTCCAAACTGTCACTACCTTCCGCTTCTCTATCGATAATATCGAAAATCTCTTCATTGAGTTTCTCACCTTGCGAGAATCCTGAGGCCCAGTTGTTACCTTAAAATTAATTTAACCTTTAAAATGGGGCTTCTTACATTACTACTTGGTTTTTAATTTAATTTGTTGGTTTACTAATACTTATTAGTACTAAACTGACCGCTACATTACATAAATGAAAAACTAAAAAACAAATTAGAGAAGTGGGGACGCTAAGACGTCGTTTTAGTTATTGGACAATCTATACAGCAATCATGTAGGTATAATTTAGATTAAAACAAAATGCTTACCTGCACCTCCACCATTTTTGGACAAAAATACATTTTCTTGGTTATACAACTTTGAGTATGGAGAATTTAGAATAGTATTAATTACTCTCGGTTCTAAATCTAATAGTACTGCTCTGGGTATATAATGTTCATCATCAGCCTGGTAAAAAAATACATCTTTGCGATCGATACCTAAAAAATAGATCATAAAAGAACATTTCCAACATTATTTTTGAACTTAATTACTTTCTGTGGCGTAATCTTCAAGTATTCCTTCTGGATTTATTCCATGTTCGGCACATAATCGTTTCCAAAATTCGAAACCAACTATAGAACCAAAATATTACAATAAAAACCTAACAATAAATTATTATAAAAACTTACTTTGATTACCGCATTGGCCTAATTGGAGGGTTATCATTTCACATGGCATGTTTGTATAGATTTTCTTTATAATTAGTTACAAATTATTCAGTTTATATGCATCAATGATCAAAGAAATGGTTCATTTTTTATATTTTGTCGTTAAATAATTAAATATGACATTTGACATCGCAGTGTTGCCCAATACTTTATCACAGAGTCGGCGACATCTATCCTTGACTGTTTGAACGACTCGAGGTGTGATCAACAAACCAGGTGCGTTTGTTTATATCCGCGGAAAGTGAACTTTTTATATTATTTTAAGTCATTTCTACATTGAAATTGATATTTTAGGATAATATTGTGTGAAGAATTATTATATAAATCATACCATCTGAAAATACGAACCTCTAATCAAATTGTAAAAAAATTAAAATCAACTGAAATCTCTCAGAAAACTCCTCTTCTTTCATGTTTCTTGGCTTTGTGTTCAAATCATAAAAGCTATATTTTTACAAGAGATCAAATAACGGACTATTTTTGATCACACCTCAATCCGACATTTTGTCATTTTGCAGTGCCATCTCGCGGTACTTGACTTATCGATTATGTTGTCATTTTCATGGAATGAAAAAAAAAGAAGATTTACACAGTAAAAATTTCATATAAATCTTTAAATTTCACAGAACTTACTACTTGAAATCGATATATTTTTTATTTTATTTAAACAATATTATTTATTTATTTATTCAACATGTAATTAAAAATGTTCATTTGCCTGCTAAATATTAATAAATAGGGAAAAATCACGTACCGAGAGATGGCACTGCAAATACAAAATGTCGGATTGAGGTGTGAACAACGAATATTCTAATCCGATTTGATCATTTCGTATGTTCTAAAAATGAGAGTGATTAGGTATTGTTTTTAGTTCATCCATACCAGTTTCGGTCACTTCGATCTTTCTTATTAATTTTTAAATATTGATAAATAAACACTGGAAGGTTCTGCCTATGAAAAGATTCGTTTTTCACACGGTTGAAGTCAGTATATTAATAATCACCAATAAATCAGTATGAAAGGAAAACCTATGGAAACTATGGAAGTTATACCAGTAGAAAAAATCTATGGCCTTGCCCTTTTTTTCGGGTCAGATTTTTTATCTTTCCGATTCAACTGAAATTTGTAGTATAGATAGAGATAGGTAATTCGAATTAAGGAATGTTGTCTGTTTCTTTTTATTTTCTTTCTTAACGTCTTTTTTGTCGAATTATTTAAAAGTTGCGCTTTCACCATTTTTTAAAAGAACTCAATTTCCTCCGAAACTAAAAGAGCTAGGGAGGAACTGATCATGTTTTTGGAATCTCCGCCCCTTAAACCACCCCCCTCCCAATTATTGTGAAATTCTGAGTGATGAAAAATTTTGAAAATTTTTGAACTTTTTGAAAAATACGATCTCTCCGGTTTGGATGAAACTTTGTAAAAAGGTAGTAAAAAGTACGTGGATTTCGAAAAACAAGGTAGTTTTTCTCTAAAAAATTTATTAAGGGAGTTATCGATTTTTTAAGAATGGACGATGACGCTCTCGCCATTTTTTTAAAATTGTTAATAACTCCTGAACTACCAGGAATTAAAAAACGAAACTTCACACGTTTATAATATCCGAACTACACTAGAAAATGCATAATAGAGGGAGAAAATTCAACCAATAAGTAACTAGAAAATTCAAATTATTTTTCGAAAAAAAAAGATAAAAAGAAACAGATTGCACTTTGGAGTTCCAATTGTCATTCTCTATCCATTCCTAAAATTTCATCAAAATCAGAGACAAAAAAAAAATTGGCCCGAAAAAACGGAAGGTTAACCCCTTTGAATTTTTTGAAAAATACGATCTCTCCGATTTTAATGAAAATTTGTATAAAAGTAGTTTAAAGTGCGTGGATTTCGAAAAAGAAGGTTGTTTTTCTCAAAAAAATTTATTAAGGGAGTTATTGATTTTTAAAAAATGCACAATAGCGCTCTCGCCATTTTTTTAAAATTGTTAATAACTCCTAAACTAGGAGGAATTAAAAAACGAAACTTCACACGTTTATAATATCCGAACTACACTAGAAAATGCATAACACAGGGAGAAAATTCAACCAATAAGTAACTAGAAAATTCAAATTATTTTTCAAAAAAAAAAGATAAAAAGAAACAGATTGCACTTTGAAGTTCCAATTGTCATTCTCTATCCATTCCTAAAATTTCATCAAAATCAGAGACAAAAAAAAAATTGGCCCGAAAAAACGGAAGGTTAACCCCTTTGAATTTTTTGAAAAATACGATCTCTCCGATTTGAATGGAAATTTGTATAAAAGTAGTTTAAAGTGCGTGGATTTCGAAAAAGAAGGTTGTTTTTCTCAAAAAAATTTATTAAGGGAGTTATTGATTTTTTAAAAATGCACAATAGCGCTCTCGCCATTTTTTTAAAATTGTTAATAACTCCTAAACTAGGAGGAATTAAAAAACGAAACTTCACACGTTTATAATATCCGAACTACACTAGAAAATGCATAACACAGGGAGAAAATTCAACCAATAAGTAACTAGAAAATTCAAATTATTTTTCAAAAAAAAAAGATAAAAAGAAACAGATTGCACTTTGAAGTTCCAATTGTCATTCTCTATCCATTCCTAAAATTTCATCAAAATCAGAGACAAAAAAAAAATTGGCCCGAAAAAACGGAAGGTCCCCTTTGAATTTTTTGAAAAATACGATCTCTCCGATTTGAATGAAAATTTGGACAAAAGTAGTTTAAAGTGCGTGGATTTCGAAAAAGAAGGTTATTTTTTTCAAAAAAATTTATTAAGGGAGTTATCGATTTTTAAAAAATGCACAATAGCGCTCTCGCCATTTTTTTAAAATTGTTAATAACTCCTAAACTAGGAGGAATTGAAAAACGAAACTTCACACGTTTATAATATCAGAACTACACTAGAAAATGCATAACACAGGGAGAAAATTCAACCAATAAGTAACTAGAAAATTCAAATTATTTTTCAAAAAAAAAAGATAAAAAGAAACAGATTGCACTTTGAAGTTCCAATTGTCATTCTCTATCCATTCCTAAAATTTCATCAAAATCAGAGACAAAAAAAAAATTGGCCCGAAAAAACGGAAGGTTAACCCCTTTGAATTTTTTGAAAAATACGATCTCTCCGATTTGAATGAAAATTTGGACAAAAGTAGTTTAAAGTGCGTGGATTTCGAAAAAGAAGGTTATTTTTTTCAAAAAAATTTATTAAGGGAGTTATCGATTTTTAAAAAATGCACAATAGCGCTCTCGCCATTTTTTTAAAATTGTTAATAACTCCTAAACTAGGAGGAATTAAAAAAGGAAACATCACACGTTTATAATATCCGAACTACACTAGAAAATGCATAACACAGGGAGAAAATTCAACCAATAAGTAACTAGAAAATTCAAATTATTTTTCGAAAAAAAAAAAGATAAAAAGAAACAGATTGCACTTTGGAGTTCCAATTGTCATTCTCTATCCATTCCTAAAATTTCATCAAAATCAGAGACAAAAAAAAAATTGGCCCGAAAAAACGGAAGGTTAACAACCCCTTTGAATTTTTTGAAAAATACGATCTCTCCGATTTGAATGGAAATTTGTACAAAAGTAGTTGAAAGTGCGTGGATTTCGAAAAAGAAGGTTGTTTTTCTCAAAAAAATTTATTAAGGGAGTTATCGATTTTTAAAAAATGCACAATAGCGCTCTCGCCATTTTTTTAAAATTGTTAATAACTCCTAAACTAGGAGGAATTAAAAAACGAAACTTCACACGTTTATAATATCAGAACTACACTAGAAAATGCATAACACAGGGAGAAAATTCAACCAATAAGTAACTAGAAAATTCAAATTATTTTTCGAAAAAAAAAGATAAAAAGAAACAGATTGCACTTTGGAGATCCAATTGTCATTCTCTATCCATTCCTAAAATTTCATCAAAATCAGAGACAAAAAAAAAATTGGCCCGAAAAAACGGATTTGAATTTTTTGAAAAATACGATCTCTCCGATTTGAATGAAAATTTGGACAAAAGTAGTTTAAAGTGCGTGGATTTCGAAAAAGAAGGTTATTTTTTTCAAAAAAATTTATTAAGGGAGTTATCGATTTTTAAAAAATGCACAATAGCGCTCTCGCCATTTTTTTAAAATTGTTAATAACTCCTAAACTAGGAGGAATTAAAAAACGAAACTTCACACGTTTATAATATCCGAACTACACTAGAAAATGCATAATAGAGGGAGAAAATTCAACCAATAAGTAACTAGAAAATTCAAATTATTTTTCGAAAAAAAAAGATAAAAAGAAACAGATTGCACTTTGGAGCTCCAATTGTCATTCTCTATCCATTCCTAAAATTTCATCAAAATCAGAGACAAAAAAAAAATTGGCCCGAAAAAACGGATTTGAATTTTTTGAAAAATACGATCTCTCCGATTTGAATGAAAATTTGGACAAAAGTAGTTTAAAGTGCGTGGATTTCGAAAAAGAAGGTTATTTTTTTCAAAAAAATTTATTAAGGGAGTTATCGATTTTTAAAAAATGCACAATAGCGCTCTCGCCATTTTTTTAAAATTGTTAATAACTCCTAAACTAGGAGGAATTAAAAAACGAAACTTCACACGTTTATAATATCCGAACTACACTAGAAAATGCATAATAGAGGGAGAAAATTCAACCAATAAGTAACTAGAAAATTCAAATTATTTTTCGAAAAAAAAAGATAAAAAGAAACAGATTGCACTTTGGAGATCCAATTGTCATTCTCTATCCATTCCTAAAATTTCATCAAAATCAGAGACAAAAAAAAAATTGGCCCGAAAAAACGGATTTGAATTTTTTGAAAAATACGATCTCTCCGATTTGAATGAAAATTTGGACAAAAGTAGTTTAAAGTGCGTGGATTTCGAAAAAGAAGGTTATTTTTTTCAAAAAAATTTATTAAGGGAGTTATCGATTTTTAAAAAATGCACAATAGCGCTCTCGCCATTTTTTTAAAATTGTTAATAACTCCTAAACTAGGAGGAATTAAAAAACGAAACTTCACACGTTTATAATATCCGAACTACACTAGAAAATGCATAATAGAGGGAGAAAATTCAACCAATAAGTAACTAGAAAATTCAAATTATTTTTCGAAAAAAAAAAGATAAAAAGAAACAGATTGCACTTTGGAGATCCAATTGTCATTCTCTATCCATTCCTAAAATTTCATCAAAATCAGAGACAAAAAAAAAATTGGCCCGAAAAAACGGATTTGAATTTTTTGAAAAATACGATCTCTCCGATTTGAATGAAAATTTGGACAAAAGTAGTTTAAAGTGCGTGGATTTCGAAAAAGAAGGTTATTTTTTTCAAAAAAATTTATTAAGGGAGTTATCGATTTTTAAAAAATGCACAATAGCGCTCTCGCCATTTTTTTAAAATTGTTAATAACTCCTAAACTAGGAGGAATTAAAAAACGAAACTTCACACGTTTATAATATCCGAACTACACTAGAAAATGCATAATAGAGGGAGAAAATTCAACCAATAAGTAACTAGAAAATTCAAATTATTTTTCGAAAAAAAAAAGATAAAAAGAAACAGATTGCACTTTGGAGTTCCAATTGTCATTCTCTATCCATTCCTAAAATTTCATCAAAATCAGAGACAAAAAAAAAATTGGCCCGAAAAAACGGAAGGTTAACCCCTTTGAATTTTTTGAAAAATACGATCTCTCCGATTTGAATGAAAATTTGGACAAAAGTAGTTTAAAGTGCGTGGATTTCGAAAAAGAAGGTTATTTTTTTCAAAAAAATTTATTAAGGGAGTTATCGATTTTTAAAAAATGCACAATAGCGCTCTCGCCATTTTTTTAAAATTGTTAATAACTCCTAAACTAGGAGGAATTAAAAAACGAAACTTCACACGTTTATAATATCCGAACTACACTAGAAAATGCATAATAGAGGGAGAAAATTCAACCAATTAGTAACTAGAAAATTCAAATTATTTTTCAAAAAAAAAAGATAAAAAGAAACAGATTGCACTTTGAAGTTCCAATTGTCATTCTCTATCCATTCCTAAAATTTCATCAAAATCAGAGACAAAAAAAAAATTGGCCCGAAAAAACGGAAGGTTAACCCCTTTGAATTTTTTGAAAAATACGATCTCTCCGATTTGAATGAAAATTTGGACAAAAGTAGTTTAAAGTGCGTGGATTTCGAAAAAGAAGGTTATTTTTTTCAAAAAAATTTATTAAGGGAGTTATCGATTTTTAAAAAATGCACAATAGCGCTCTCGCCATTTTTTTAAAATTGTTAATAACTCCTAAACTAGGAGGAATTGAAAAACGAAACTTCACACGTTTATAATATCCGAACTACACTAGAAAATGCATAACACAGGGAGAAAATTCAACCAATAAGTAACTAGAAAATTCAAATTATTTTTCGAAAAAAAAAGATAAAAAGAAACAGATTGCACTTTGGAGATCCAATTGTCATTCTCTATCCATTCCTAAAATTTCATCAAAATCAGAGACAAAAAAAAAATTGGCCCGAAAAAACGGAAGGTTAACCCCTTTGAATTTTTTGAAAAATACGATCTCTCCGATTTGAATGAAAATTTGGACAAAAGTAGTTTAAAGTGCGTGGATTTCGAAAAAGAAGGTTATTTTTTTCAAAAAAATTTATTAAGGGAGTTATCGATTTTTAAAAAATGCACAATAGCGCTCTCGCCATTTTTTTAAAATTGTTAATAACTCCTAAACTAGGAGGAATTAAAAAAGGAAACATCACACGTTTATAATATCCGAACTACACTAGAAAATGCATAACACAGGGAGAAAATTCAACCAATAAGTAACTAGAAAATTCAAATTATTTTTCGAAAAAAAAAAAGATAAAAAGAAACAGATTGCACTTTGGAGTTCCAATTGTCATTCTCTATCCATTCCTAAAATTTCATCAAAATCAGAGACAAAAAAAAAATTGGCCCGAAAAAACGGAAGGTTAACCCCTTTGAATTTTTTGAAAAATACGATCTCTCCGATTTGAATGGAAATTTGTACAAAAGTAGTTGAAAGTGCGTGGATTTCGAAAAAGAAGGTTGTTTTTCTCAAAAAAATTTATTAAGGGAGTTATCGATTTTTAAAAAATGCACAATAGCGCTCTCGCCATTTTTTTAAAATTGTTAATAACTCCTAAACTAGGAGGAATTAAAAAACGAAACTTCACACGTTTATAATATCAGAACTACACTAGAAAATGCATAACACAGGGAGAAAATTCAACCAATAAGTAACTAGAAAATTCAAATTATTTTTCGAAAAAAAAAGATAAAAAGAAACAGATTGCACTTTGGAGATCCAATTGTCATTCTCTATCCATTCCTAAAATTTCATCAAAATCAGAGACAAAAAAAAAATTGGCCCGAAAAAACGGATTTGAATTTTTTGAAAAATACGATCTCTCCGATTTGAATGAAAATTTGGACAAAAGTAGTTTAAAGTGCGTGGATTTCGAAAAAGAAGGTTATTTTTTTCAAAAAAATTTATTAAGGGAGTTATCGATTTTTAAAAAATGCACAATAGCGCTCTCGCCATTTTTTTAAAATTGTTAATAACTCCTAAACTAGGAGGAATTAAAAAACGAAACTTCACACGTTTATAATATCCGAACTACACTAGAAAATGCATAATAGAGGGAGAAAATTCAACCAATAAGTAACTAGAAAATTCAAATTATTTTTCGAAAAAAAAAGATAAAAAGAAACAGATTGCACTTTGGAGCTCCAATTGTCATTCTCTATCCATTCCTAAAATTTCATCAAAATCAGAGACAAAAAAAAAATTGGCCCGAAAAAACGGATTTGAATTTTTTGAAAAATACGATCTCTCCGATTTGAATGAAAATTTGGACAAAAGTAGTTTAAAGTGCGTGGATTTCGAAAAAGAAGGTTATTTTTTTCAAAAAAATTTATTAAGGGAGTTATCGATTTTTAAAAAATGCACAATAGCGCTCTCGCCATTTTTTTAAAATTGTTAATAACTCCTAAACTAGGAGGAATTAAAAAACGAAACTTCACACGTTTATAATATCAGAACTACACTAGAAAATGCATAACACAGGGAGAAAATTCAACCAATAAGTAACTAGAAAATTCAAATTATTTTTCGAAAAAAAAAGATAAAAAGAAACAGATTGCACTTTGGAGATCCAATTGTCATTCTCTATCCATTCCTAAAATTTCATCAAAATCAGAGACAAAAAAAAAATTGGCCCGAAAAAACGGATTTGAATTTTTTGAAAAATACGATCTCTCCGATTTGAATGAAAATTTGGACAAAAGTAGTTTAAAGTGCGTGGATTTCGAAAAAGAAGGTTATTTTTTTCAAAAAAATTTATTAAGGGAGTTATCGATTTTTAAAAAATGCACAATAGCGCTCTCGCCATTTTTTTAAAATTGTTAATAACTCCTAAACTAGGAGGAATTAAAAAACGAAACTTCACACGTTTATAATATCCGAACTACACTAGAAAATGCATAATAGAGGGAGAAAATTCAACCAATAAGTAACTAGAAAATTCAAATTATTTTTCGAAAAAAAAAGATAAAAAGAAACAGATTGCACTTTGGAGCTCCAATTGTCATTCTCTATCCATTCCTAAAATTTCATCAAAATCAGAGACAAAAAAAAAATTGGCCCGAAAAAACGGATTTGAATTTTTTGAAAAATACGATCTCTCCGATTTGAATGAAAATTTGGACAAAAGTAGTTTAAAGTGCGTGGATTTCGAAAAAGAAGGTTATTTTTTTCAAAAAAATTTATTAAGGGAGTTATCGATTTTTAAAAAATGCACAATAGCGCTCTCGCCATTTTTTTAAAATTGTTAATAACTCCTAAACTAGGAGGAATTAAAAAACGAAACTTCACACGTTTATAATATCCGAACTACACTAGAAAATGCATAACACAGGGAGAAAATTCAACCAATAAGTAACTAGAAAATTCAAATTATTTTTCGAAAAAAAAAGATAAAAAGAAACAGATTGCACTTTGGAGATCCAATTGTCATTCTCTATCCATTCCTAAAATTTCATCAAAATCAGAGACAAAAAAAAAATTGGCCCGAAAAAACGGATTTGAATTTTTTGAAAAATACGATCTCTCCGATTTGAATGAAAATTTGGACAAAAGTAGTTTAAAGTGCGTGGATTTCGAAAAAGAAGGTTATTTTTTTCAAAAAAATTTATTAAGGGAGTTATCGATTTTTAAAAAATGCACAATAGCGCTCTCGCCATTTTTTTAAAATTGTTAATAACTCCTAAACTAGGAGGAATTAAAAAACGAAACTTCACACGTTTATAATATCCGAACTACACTAGAAAATGCATAATAGAGGGAGAAAATTCAACCAATAAGTAACTAGAAAATTCAAATTATTTTTCGAAAAAAAAAGATAAAAAGAAACAGATTGCACTTTGGAGCTCCAATTGTCATTCTCTATCCATTCCTAAAATTTCATCAAAATCAGAGACAAAAAAAAAATTGGCCCGAAAAAACGGATTTGAATTTTTTGAAAAATACGATCTCTCCGATTTGAATGAAAATTTGGACAAAAGTAGTTTAAAGTGCGTGGATTTCGAAAAAGAAGGTTATTTTTTTCAAAAAAATTTATTAAGGGAGTTATCGATTTTTAAAAAATGCACAATAGCGCTCTCGCCATTTTTTTAAAATTGTTAATAACTCCTAAACTAGGAGGAATTAAAAAACGAAACTTCACACGTTTATAATATCCGAACTACACTAGAAAATGCATAATAGAGGGAGAAAATTCAACCAATAAGTAACTAGAAAATTCAAATTATTTTTCGAAAAAAAAAAGATAAAAAGAAACAGATTGCACTTTGGAGTTCCAATTGTCATTCTCTATCCATTCCTAAAATTTCATCAAAATCAGAGACAAAAAAAAAATTGGCCCGAAAAAACGGAAGGTTAACCCCTTTGAATTTTTTGAAAAATACGATCTCTCCGATTTGAATGAAAATTTGGACAAAAGTAGTTTAAAGTGCGTGGATTTCGAAAAAGAAGGTTATTTTTTTCAAAAAAATTTATTAAGGGAGTTATCGATTTTTAAAAAATGCACAATAGCGCTCTCGCCATTTTTTTAAAATTGTTAATAACTCCTAAACTAGGAGGAATTAAAAAACGAAACTTCACACGTTTATAATATCCGAACTACACTAG
The DNA here is from genome assembly GCA_963243735.1 of Neocrepidodera transversa. Taxonomy (NCBI): domain Eukaryota; kingdom Metazoa; phylum Arthropoda; class Insecta; order Coleoptera; family Chrysomelidae; genus Neocrepidodera; species Neocrepidodera transversa. The sequence continues at coordinate 5,088,390 of OY725355.1, forward strand.
AAAATGCATAATAGAGGGAGAAAATTCAACCAATAAGTAACTAGAAAATTCAAATTATTTTTCGAAAAAAAAAGATAAAAAGAAACAGATTGCACTTTGGAGGTCCAATTGTCATTCTCTATCCATTCCTAAAATTTCATCAAAATCAGAGACAAAAAAAAAATTGGCCCGAAAAAACGGAAGGTTAACCCCTTTGAATTTTTTGAAAAATACGATCTCTCCGATTTGAATGAAAATTTGGACAAAAGTAGTTTAAAGTGCGTGGATTTCGAAAAAGAAGGTTGTTTTTCTCAAAAAAATTTATTAAGGGAGTTATGGATTTTTTAAAAATGCACAATAGCGCTCTCGCCATTTTTTTAAAATTGTTAATAACTCCTAAACTAGGAGGAATTAAAAAACGAAACTTCACACGTTTATAATATCCGAACTACACTAGAAAATGCATAATAGAGGGAGAAAATTCAACCAATAAGTAACTAGAAAATTCAAATTATTTTTCGAAAAAAAAAGATAAAAAGAAACAGATTGCACTTTGGAGCTCCAATTGTCATTCTCTATCCATTCCTAAAATTTCATCAAAATCAGAGACAAAAAAAAAATTGGCCCGAAAAAACGGATTTGAATTTTTTGAAAAATACGATCTCTCCGATTTGAATGAAAATTTGGACAAAAGTAGTTTAAAGTGCGTGGATTTCGAAAAAGAAGGTTATTTTTTTCAAAAAAATTTATTAAGGGAGTTATCGATTTTTAAAAAATGCACAATAGCGCTCTCGCCATTTTTTTAAAATTGTTAATAACTCCTAAACTAGGAGGAATTAAAAAACGAAACTTCACACGTTTATAATATCCGAACTACACTAGAAAATGCATAATAGAGGGAGAAAATTCAACCAATAAGTAACTAGAAAATTCAAATTATTTTTCGAAAAAAAAAAGATAAAAAGAAACAGATTGCACTTTGGAGTTCCAATTGTCATTCTCTATCCATTCCTAAAATTTCATCAAAATCAGAGACAAAAAAAAAATTGGCCCGAAAAAACGGAAGGTTAACCCCTTTGAATTTTTTGAAAAATACGATCTCTCCGATTTGAATGAAAATTTGGACAAAAGTAGTTTAAAGTGCGTGGATTTCGAAAAAGAAGGTTATTTTTTTCAAAAAAATTTATTAAGGGAGTTATCGATTTTTAAAAAATGCACAATAGCGCTCTCGCCATTTTTTTAAAATTGTTAATAACTCCTAAACTAGGAGGAATTAAAAAACGAAACTTCACACGTTTATAATATCCGAACTACACTAGAAAATGCATAATAGAGGGAGAAAATTCAACCAATAAGTAACTAGAAAATTCAAATTATTTTTCGAAAAAAAAAGATAAAAAGAAACAGATTGCACTTTGGAGGTCCAATTGTCATTCTCTATCCATTCCTAAAATTTCATCAAAATCAGAGACAAAAAAAAAATTGGCCCGAAAAAACGGAAGGTTAACCCCTTTGAATTTTTTGAAAAATACGATCTCTCCGATTTGAATGAAAATTTGGACAAAAGTAGTTTAAAGTGCGTGGATTTCGAAAAAGAAGGTTGTTTTTCTCAAAAAAATTTATTAAGGGAGTTATGGATTTTTTAAAAATGCACAATAGCGCTCTCGCCATTTTTTTAAAATTGTTAATAACTCCTAAACTAGGAGGAATTAAAAAACGAAACTTCACACGTTTATAATATCCGAACTACACTAGATAATGCATAATAGAGGGAGAAAATTCAACCAATAAGTAACTAGAAAATTCAAATTATTTTTCGAAAAAAAAAGATAAAAAGAAACAGATTGCACTTTGGAGTTCCAATTGTCATTCTCTATCCATTCCTAAAATTTCATCAAAATCAGAGACAAAAAAAAAATTGGCCCGAAAAAACGGAAGGTTAACCCCTTTGAATTTTTTGAAAAATACGATCTCTCCGATTTGAATGGAAATTTGTATAAAAGTAGTTTAAAGTGCGTGGATTTCGAAAAAGAAGGTTATTTTTTTCAAAAAAATTTATTAAGGGAGTTATCGATTTTTAAAAAATGCACAATAGCGCTCTCGCCATTTTTTTAAAATTGTTAATAACTCCTAAACTAGGAGGAATTAAAAAACGAAACTTCACACGTTTATAATATCCGAACTACACTAGAAAATGCATAATAGAGGGAGAAAATTCAACCAATAAGTAACTAGAAAATTCAAATTATTTTTCGAAAAAAAAAAGATAAAAAGAAACAGATTGCACTTTGGAGTTCCAATTGTCATTCTCTATCCATTCCTAAAATTTCATCAAAATCAGAGACAAAAAAAAAATTGGCCCGAAAAAACGGAAGGTTAACCCCTTTGAATTTTTTGAAAAATACGATCTCTCCGATTTGAATGGAAATTTGTACAAAAGTAGTCTAAAGTGCGTGGATTTCGAAAAAGAAGGTTGTTTTTCTCAAAAAAATTTATTAAGGGAGTTATCGATTTTTAAAAAATGCACAATAGCGCTCTCGCCATTTTTTTAAAATTGTTAATAACTCCTAAACTAGGAGGAATTAAAAAACGAAACTTCACACGTTTATAATATCCGAACTACACTAGAAAATGCATAATAGAGGGAGAAAATTCAACCAATAAGTAACTAGAAAATTCAAATTATTTTTCGAAAAAAAAAGATAAAAAGAAACAGATTGCACTTTGGAGTTCCAATTGTCATTCTCTATCCATTCCTAAAATTTCATCAAAATCAGAGACAAAAAAAAAATTGGCCCGAAAAAACGGAAGGTTAACCCCTTTGAATTTTTTGAAAAATACGATCTCTCCGATTTGAATGGAAATTTGTACAAAAGTAGTCTAAAGTGCGTGGATTTCGAAAAAGAAGGTTGTTTTTCTCAAAAAAATTTATTAAGGGAGTTATCGATTTTTAAAAAATGCACAATAGCGCTCTCGCCATTTTTTTAAAATTGTTAATAACTCCTAAACTAGGAGGAATTAAAAAACGAAACTTCACACGTTTATAATATCCGAACTACACTAGAAAATGCATAATAGAGGGAGAAAATTCAACCAATAAGTAACTAGAAAATTCAAATTATTTTTCGAAAAAAAAAAGATAAAAAGAAACAGATTGCACTTTGGAGGTCCAATTGTCATTCTCTATCCATTCCTAAAATTTCATCAAAATCAGAGACAAAAAAAAAATTGGCCCGAAAAAACGGAAGGTTAACCCCTTTGAATTTTTTGAAAAATACGATCTCTCCGATTTGAATGAAAATTTGGACAAAAGTAGTTTAAAGTGCGTGGATTTCGAAAAAGAAGGTTGTTTTTCTCAAAAAAATTTATTAAGGGAGTTATGGATTTTTTAAAAATGCACAATAGCGCTCTCGCCATTTTTTTAAAATTGTTAATAACTCCTAAACTAGGAGGAATTAAAAAACGAAACTTCACACGTTTATAATATCCGAACTACACTAGAAAATGCATAATAGAGGGAGAAAATTCAACCAATAAGTAACTAGAAAATTCAAATTATTTTTCGAAAAAAAAAGATAAAAAGAAACAGATTGCACTTTGGAGTTCCAATTGTCATTCTCTATCCATTCCTAAAATTTCATCAAAATCAGAGACAAAAAAAAAATTGGCCCGAAAAAACGGAAGGCCCTTTGAATTTTTTGAAAAATACGATCTCTCCGATTTTAATGAAAATTTGTATAAAAGTAGTTTAAAGTGCGTGGATTTCGAAAAAGAAGGTTGTTTTTCTCAAAAAAATTTATTAAGGGAGTTATTGATTTTTAAAAAATGCACAATAGCGCTCTCGCCATTTTTTTAAAATTGTTAATAACTCCTGAACTAGGGGGAAGAGCTAGAGAGAAACTGATCATTTTTTTGGAATCCACGCCCACAAACTACCCCTCCTCCATTTTTTTTGAAAAGTTGAGTGATGAAAAATTTTGAAGATGTGTGAAGTCTTGCCCTCTTTCCGATTCAACTGAAATTTGTTGTATAGATAGAGATAGTTAATTCGAATTAAGGATTGTTGTCTGTTTCTTTTTACTTAATTTTTTAACGTCTTTTTGTTGAATTATTTAAAAGTTGCACTTTCACCATTTTTTAAAAGAACTGAATTTCCTCTGAAGCAAAAATGGTAGAGAGGAACAGATCATTTTTTTTGAATCTACGCCCCTTAAACCACCCCTTCACCATTTATTTAGAAAAAGAGCGAGAGAAGACTGGAAACAGTATCACCTGTTGTTCATTTTTTTGGGGAAAATAAAACACAAATCTAGATTATACAGTTTATTTAACATAACCATATTCTTCTTGGATTTAAAGCATAGTTACAGTTATTTACATTATTCGAGAAAAAAAAAATAAATTATTAAAATAAAAAAAACTTAAAAGGAAGAATCAAATGCGCAATCATAATTTACATTATTGTCCTTAAAATTTTAATTTTATTTTGTTTATTTATAAAGCTACTTCAAAACAACTGAAAACTTATCATTAGTATTATTTTTATTAGTTAAAAATGTTTTTATTAATATAAATAAAATGTATGTATTTTTTGTAATAGTAATATGAATTATTTTTTATAACTGGTATATTTTATTATTATTATTTTATTTAACTGGGCAACTTGTTATTTGACACATATTTTATTTCCATTCTCACTTTTTTATTTGTTATTATTTTGTGTGATTTTTTAATTAAATTTGAATAATAAATTCGGTTTATGATTATAATTTGAAAATAGTAATTTTTATTATTATTAAAAGGTTCTAAGACACCTTAAAAATATTATCTAATCTATATATTATGAAAATTTCATTTAAGAATTGAAAATATTGCTGTTCTATAAGAAATCTATTTTAGCATTGATTAGAATTTTTTATTATTATATATTAATTTTAACTTTATTTATTCTCTAATTTTAGCTCTATTCTATTATTGCTAAAAACGCAGTTTTCAGTTAACCGTAGCTCTATAATTTCACATTTTTTTTTATTTCGAAGAAATTTTGAACACCGAATCCTAATAAGTCATTAACAACTGGAAATACATAAATTTTAATTGTAATATGTAGTTTTTTAGGACATTATTAAATCAGTGCCTAATTTATTTCGAATCTGTGATATTTAGAATAATAAAATTGTTCATGCAGAATAAAAAATAAATTGTAGCATTGCATTTTTACTTACCAGGTCGCCATAAAATATCGCAATACATTATTCTGTATCGATTACTCTATGAGTGTGACAACCTGTATTTAACATCAGGCATATAACAAACAAAGTGAACATAAAAACACTAAAAAAATATATACAGATTTTCAAAATTCATTTTTTTACAAAGTAAATAACATTTGGTCAATTTGCTTTATTTTAGATTTTTGCTAATAACCTAATACAATGTATTTTTTTTTGTTAATATTAATATTTAATAAGTTACTGTTTTGACTTTGATTCAAAAATCGCTTTCATGTCTTTTATGCAGTATGTCGGTGACGCCTTTTCTTTCCTAAAAACAAAAAATTCAATAAAAAATTTATTAAATAAAATTTCTATTATGTTTAAAAAATATTTTGAGAGACTTCGATCGAAACGAAGTAAATTATTCTGGACTTTTTTGGAACGCTGTAGAGATGAAAGAGAAATAATTCAGGATACCAGAAAAATTTTGGATGAGATCAACAAAAATCTTTTACAACTACATTTTCACCTTAGCAATAGGCAGGTTCTACATTTTTTATATTATAACTTAAATCGAGAGATTTTGTTATTTAAAAACAATCAAAAAAAAATTTGAGCGCAAAATATTAACATTTACGTCCGCTGTAAGCATTTTGGAATCAAGGATCGGCGAGAGGCTGGAAAACGTACCCGTGCGCGAGACTAGACCGTGTGACATCAGTAGCCATGAAAGCTTCGCCCCTGGCCGGCTGCTGCGCTGTATTCACGATACACACATCGTGAATATAGGGCAATAACAAAATCTCTCGATTTAAGTTTAAATAAAAAAATGTCGAACCTGCCTATTGTCTCCACTCGTCTAAAGTAGATCAGTAGGTTGACTTGCGATTTTAAACTGATGCCAAATAGAGCACAGACAAACAAAAATAGAAGTTTGAGAAACTAAAAAACAGACCCAGAAACCAGACAATGTCTAACCAACGGAACTGAAGAAACTGGTACACAACCTGTTTAGTTTATCTCTAGATGACTACGCACAAAGTTCGCTTGCTACAGGGCTCAACTATACCATGGCCCCAACCAAAATTCCAGTTGAAGAAAGTTTGAAGCTTCCATAGTTAACATACCATCAACTTCAGCTGAGACTATAAGACAAGACATTATACGAATCTTAAAGACAGTCAAACCACCAAAAAAGAATCTCTCTCGCGAAGAACATCACACTTTAAAGAAAATAAAGAGATTATTATTTTACCAGCTGATAAATGAAATGCAATGGTACAAAATTCTTACAACATACCTAGAAAAAATCACCAAACAAAAAATTAAGAATTAAGAAGACCAACAAAAACTAATCCTAAGAGAGAAGTCGTCCAAATGCCCAAAGTTCTATAACCTGCCAAAAATTCACTATAAAGACTTATTGTCAACTCAATAGGCTCACCCACACAAGAGCTCGCAAACTATATAGAGAATCATACGACGAATTTAACACTAGAACCAGGACAAATGCTAGTAAGTTTTGATGTCGTGTCTCTCTTCACAAACATCCCAGGAATCGATATCATTTGAAATAAATATCGAGTCGAACACTGTCTCAAAAATGCATATTTTATCTATAAAGACCAACGGTATAAACAAATTAAAGGAGCTCCTATGGGATAACCATTATCGCCAGTAATGGCAAATATATTTATAAGGGAAATTGTGTCAACATGGATGATACTGTCTTCGTTTGGACCCATGGAGAAAGTGAACTACTGAAATTCCTAGACCACCATAATGGGATTCACAATAAAATATAATTCATTAGCGAAACTGAGAAAAACAATAAACTTCCTTTACTAGACGTTCTAGTGACCAAGAAACAGAATGGCAAAATTGGATACAGTGTATACTAAAAACTAACACAGACTAAATACCTATTCACATGACCATTAAGTATAGCTACAGCCGGATGTAAAGATGTTAGTAACAAGGTGAGAATGACTAACAGATGAAGAAAACAAAAAACAGGAAGTAGACAATACTACAACAAAACGGTTTCCCTTTTAGATACATCAAGAAGGCCTTGAGACCACGTTGCCTAAAGGAATCGGATAATGAAAAAGAAGAGCCAATTGGAAGAGTTTACCTACCATATGTCAAAAAAACAACGGATAAAATAAGCAAAGTTCTTAAAAAACATAATACAAAGATATGATTTAGCACCAATAGAAAGGTAAATCAAACACTTCCTAATGCCCAAACAAGAATACCACCAAAGTGTCTACAAAATAACTTGCAAGAAACGCGAAGATAACTATATAGGACAAACAAACAAAAAAATCAGTGGTAGACGTCAGGAACACCAGAACGCAAGAAAGCACTTCTTCACTAGCAGAACACGATAGGAAAATATACATATATTCTGCCTCGGCGAATAAAACTTGGAACATCTTCAGTCACATGTTCTTAATGATTGGTTTGCATTGCTTAGTAAATCTTAATTTAATTTCTGTTCTTGAAAATTATTGAGAGAACTGTTTAAACAGAAACTGAATTTATTTCAATCATCTTTATAATTAAACCTACATTGCGAGAGGTCCCAATACCACCATTTTTTCCTGTTTATTTTATCTTTCTTTCCTTTTCTTTTCCCCCTTTTTCCACCGTTTTCCCATTTTACTAACAAGTAAATTTATTCTAGACCAAGCAAAGTTACTCTAGCCTGAGCAAATTTAGTCTACCCCGAGCAAAGTTACTCTAATCCAAGCAAAATTAGTCCACCCCGAGCAAAATTAGTCTACCCCGAGCAAAGTTTCTCTACCCCAAGCAAAGTTACTCTACCCCAAGCAAGTATAACCTGAAAACAATTTGGTTGGCAGCACCTCAAAAAGGAAAAACATCAGAAGATTTTGTACGACTTAATATGGTATTGAAGATAATCAATAGTTAGAGCTGAAGGAAGTAACGAGAAGAACCTTAGATATAAAATTATATACAGGAACAACGTATAAGTCTATTCCAAATATACACACCTTAATTTTTGAGCAGAGAGTTACTAAGTAATTTCGTTACTTTTTATATTACCAGTAACTGCGTTACTTCGTTATTGCAAAAGTAACGTTACTTTAAAACTAAGATTTTTCTTTTGCTACTCTTAGGGCTGTTTAATATGAAATAATATGTTATTATCAAAATTCAAAATTATGGAAACTTGGAATTAAAAAGCACATAAAAAATAATTCTAGGTTTTGCTGTCATATTTTTTTTTAATCTCAAGTTATTTAAATATCTCGTAGTTTCGTATTTTTTAATTCGTTCTCGGTTTTTTGGTCAAATATTTTTAATCTCGTATTTTTGCTCTGATTAATCCTTTTGCTCTGCTTGGTTTTTACGCTTTTAAAGCGTTGACTATCGACATTTTGCTCAAGTGGTTTTTCTTACTCGAGCTTGTTTCTCCTTTTACGCCAGCTTTTATTTTTACCCACATATTTACTCGTATTTTTGCTCTCGAATTTTTACCCTCTAGTGTGTTTGCTCACGTTTAACATTATGACAGGATCTTGGATTTTCATATAATTCAGCGATGATTACATTACTGAATCAAGAGTGAATCTGATCCTAGGGAAAAATTCAAGTAGAGTTTGTATAGAAGCGAACTTTGCGGTACACCTGGGATGTTTGGATGTGTATTTTAATATTTAGAATTTTGTTTTTACCGAAATTTTTAATAATGTATATAAGATCATCAAAAATATTAGAAAGCACTTACTGTTACCCAATAAATGTTGAGTTTCAAAGTTTGCGCCGGTAATTATCTATCATTTGCAAAAAACAGCATGCAAATCGGTTGTTCCATTTTCGAGAAATGCCCAAAAAAACACTTTCTGTTAAGTAAGCAAGTTAGTCCGTACGATAACTCATAAACTAAATTGAATAAAAGCGTTCATTTTTCCACAGAAACAAAATTGGACAAGTTGTGAATATGACCGTGAAGCGTGATCTACTTCATTACTAGTTAATTATTCAATTTTGTTGAAAGCTAAAAACTAACAGAATAGTTGGTACCAAAATGGATATTTGTTGTCTAATCCGAATTTAAAAATTGCAGAATTAGATCGTTTAATGAGTTTTCAAATAGATTTACCCAGAACTCGAAGAAAGTTGATTTGACTATAATTATAAATTCTTATGTGGTTTCTACCTGCAAGAAGAATGATGGCGCTGAACAAATATGGTTAAGAATCGATATAAGTTTGGAATAATTTACTACGGCAGACAACGTGTTTACGCTGTCTAATTTTCGAAGGACCAACCTTAATACCACAAATAAATCAAATCATTTAAGTGAACTGTTAAGAGGCCATTTACTCACCCATTTATTAGCAAACCAAAATTACTAATCTTACATTTTTTATTACAAGTTATTCTTATTATTATTAGAGTAACTGCTCTCACTTATTAAAAACATATTTACAATGTATGTATATTTTTAGAATATCAGAAAATTTATAGTTATAATTATTAGAGTGTGGTCAACCGCTTTTTATAAAGCCGAGACATGTTAATTAACAATTAATTGTTCTGAAGCTATTTCCCTATTTATAGTACCAAAAGTGGGGAGTTGTAACGGTTTTCTTTTTTCTAGTATGAATATCAACTTATCAGGTGATCAGAGATATATCTGCGCTTGTCGCTCTTATTAATATTATAGCGCTTAGAGGAAGATGGGGATGGGGAGAATTATTTTTTATAAATTAGATTTTTGCACACGGGTCTAAAGTCAATGACGCACGAAAACGCATAGTTAAATCTTATTTTTAGATTATGGAATTGTAAAATATACAGTACTGGCCAAAAGTATAAATTAAAAATGAATCTTATTAAATTAAAAGGAAATATAAGTTTGTTTTGTGAAGTATTCCAGTGAAATTTATCCAGGCGTCTCACATTTGAAGTAGGTGTGTTTAACCAATATCGCTGACAAAAAAAGGAAAAAGAAGTACGTTCTAATTTTTTCTACACTCAGAATTTTACCAACTTGGACTCCTCCCTCCCCCATCGTCACACTTTCAGCGATATCCCTAACAAATATTACATCACAAAAGCTAGCCCACCCCCCTATAAACGATTTCTTATGATTAAAAATAGTATAGATTATTTTTTGTTATCCATGTTTATTTACAGGCTTTTAGTACTTCAGAATTACTAATGAAAAAATTTTAAGACCTGCCTAGTTAATAACGTCACAGTTCTTTAGACACACCCCCCCTTGTCATACCTCGTTACGCTAAGCAACATTCCTCCCTATTTGCGATCGTATTTTAAGTGTCATCAAAATTTTAAGAACTGGGAAGTTAAGAAAAAAATCACAGATCTTTAGACTTTACACTCTCTAATTTGTGAACGTATTTTATAAAGTGTCAAATCTGACATTATGAAGTATTATATAATTCTTATTTTACTGGAATTAACTTCTTTATATTGCTTAAAATGCCTTCATAGTCCGTTATCAATAAAAAGATACGATCAAGCAGATTTACTGCAAGAAGATGAAGATAGACGGGAAATTTTGAAAGATTACAAAACTATATACGCACCTGAATACAGAATTTATACAAACGATACTATATGTAGTACTGTTACGGTAGCTAAAAGAAAACGAGAGTACGAAAATTGTAGAGAAGATCTTTACAAAGAGTATGATCCTAGAAGAGATTTTTTTTCTAAGAGTTCCAAGGATGGATTTTATGAAGATAGATTGATGTACGGTAAGAAAATATCTTCAAAACAAATACTCAAAGATCTTCATATTAATACTGATTTACTTGAAAGTGAAGTAAATAAAACTGCAGTACGATTTCATATATCTACTGAAAATCCGGAAGATTCTTTAAATATTCAATCGCTTTGGCACACTTCCTTAAACACTAAAGAAGTAAGGACAATGCAAAGTAAAATAATGCAAAAATTTATGAACAAAGATATCGATCCATGTTTAGATTTCTACGAATATGCGTGTGGTAATTGGAAGAAGTACTATACTATTCCGCCAGATCGAGCAACTTATGATATTTTTGAAATGGCAAGATAAATATATTTTTTTAATTAAATCTACTAGTTATATTTCAGGTAAGAGAAAACTTGGATCAAGTACTAAATAGCCTTCTAGCTCAGAAAATGGAGTTACCTCCAATGAAAGAACCTTATTTCAAAATGTATAGCTTTATAGACAAAGAATTTTTGCCTCAAGATACTTCTGATGCCGTAACCAAAGCTAAACTCTTCTACCAGTCTTGTATGGATGAGAAAACGTTACAAATAAGAGGCGATGAACCTCTCAGAAAGCTTTTAAAAGAATTAGGTACGAATTATATAAATGCAACTAAATTTACAAACCTAACCATGTTTCTCTGATTTTTTTTATTTTTTCTAATTTTTTTTTAATTCTTTATATTTTTGTTTTCAATTTTTTTAGATTCTAAATTTTTTCCTTTCATTTTTCCTATTTTCTTTTTATTCCGATTTTTTGAACTTTTTATCATTTTTTACTTTCCCGGACCCATCAAAGGGAAAGTAAGGTGAACGAGCAAAAAAAATCGAGATATCGATGGAAATATCCATTTTGAGGTCCCCCAAGAAGATTGAGATCATTTCCAGCGTATGGTCTGTCTGTGTGTCTGTGTGTAATCTTCCACGATAACTGCCGAACCGTTTGACCAATCAAGCTGAAATTTGGTTTAAATTGGTACAGTGGAGGGTCCTCAAGACCGACATTGGTTAAATATACATTTTTTTTGTTTGTGTTCAATTTCTCCAATATTTATTGATTAAAAACAATTTTTTTCTCAATTTTTCCTATTTTTCTGGTTTCAATTTTTTTTGTTTGTTTTCGATTTCTCCAATATTTGTTGATTAATAACAATTTTTTCAGATTTTCTTTGATTTCCTTAATTTTTCCCAATATTTTCTTTTCTTATTATTACTTTGCATTGATGTCCTTTAAACGAATAGTACTTGAAACAAAAGCGATATCTAAAAATAGATTCATATGTATCACATCGTTTGCTCATTTTTCTCTATCTCTTATAAAATTACTATAATGAAAGCCAGATTTAGAATGCAGTGTGGACCTTATGGAGAGCAAGGTTGCCGCCGATGACAGGTAGTCGAACACGTTAGAAAACTGAAGGTTGGGCACGACAGGACTAGCATTGCCGCCGAACATTTTGCCCAGTAAAATGCATTGGGCTATGCTGCCTAGACTGCATTCTAAATCTGGTTTTTACTATAGCTGAATACCCCTGTTTGGCTACCTAGCAGTGTTGCCATTGTGCTATTTTTGCGCTTTTTATAGATAAGCTCAAACCTCACAAAGATGCTGCACATAATTTTGAAATTTTTATATCACAAAACCAAAGAAGATCAGAAGGAGAAACGCCGGTGCTTGTACCTCACTTTAAAGTGAAATTTGATATTTAACAATACTGTCAGTGACAAAGAACCGTCAGTTGTCGAACAGCTAATCGGAGAGCAAACAAATAGCCTAGGCAGCTTAGCCCTCAAAAAAAAGAAGATTAAAAGCAATACGTCTACCAGGCCTTTGAATTTTAATATTATTAATATTTATAATATGATTTCTATTCGAATCGAATAAAAGATCAGATAATACGTACAAATACACACCGTGTCAGTCATTGACATATGTCAGTGGTGTAAATTGACATATTTTGCCGTTTTAATCGAATATTGCGCTTTTAAGTAGACTTTATTGCGCTATATCAAAAGGAACCCTTATAGGATCACTTGGTTGTCCGTCTGTCTGTCTGTACGTGTTCCTTTTTCTCTGGAACGCGTGGATGTATCAAGTTAAAATTGATATCAAATACCAAGGTCTATGGTCCCTGAGATTTTTTGGTTGCTTCGTTTTTTTTCTTCTCGTTTTTCTGATTTATTTGCCGTTTTTTTTCAAATTCTTTCAGGTTTTATCTCTTTTTCTCATTGTTTCGTATTCTGCTTATTCTTCAGATTTTTCGCTTTTTGTCAATTTTTGTCGATTTCTTTCGGTTTTTTCGATTTTTTTCTCGTTTTAAAAGTGAAAATACAGCGTAAGGAACTTCATTCCTGACGGGGTGCCCCCGACCGCACAATTGTTTTGTTTAAAAATGTCCAATTGAACACAAAAATGAAAAAAAATGACTTTGCTAAATCTGGCAACACTGGACAAAATGTAAAAAAATTAATCAACATTATTTTAGTTTGTACCTTATACTGTTTAATTGGTTTTAAGCATTTTTGGAACTAAACAAATTTCTAATATTTTTTTTATTTTTAATTTGTACAATTATCTCAATACGTCCTTAAAGTAGTTTTTCCTATTCATATTTCTTCCTACTTTTCATTATTTTTTCCTGTTTTCCCTAGTATTATATATTTTTGCCTATTTTTACTATTTTTCCTTATTTTCTCCTATTGTTCTAGATTTTATTTCCCCTACTTTTTCCCTATTTTTAACCATTTTCCCCATTTTTCATATTTCTTCATATCTTTCTTGTTTTTCATTATTTTTTCCCATTTATTCCTATTATTTTTCCTATTTTTGCTTATTTTTATGAATTTTTTTGCTATTTTAAATACTATTCACTATTTTCCGAAATTTCCCTATTTTTCACCATTTTACCCTATTCTTTTCTATTTTCCCCAATTTTTCCTTATTTCCACATTTTTTCCTATTTGTTTATATTTCTCCCTACTATGCCCTAATTTCCCCATTTTCTCAATTATTCACCATTTTTCCTTATTTCTCCCTATTTTTCCAATTTTTTTCCTAAAAAATCAAATCACAGAATATAAAAAAACCGTTAAAATCTCCCACTTGGTCTCACATCCCTTTTCGCGCGGAAATTGATATTAGACATTCATTAGTTCTCTGATCGAACAGTCTATTACTAAATGTCTTCGTTAAAATGGCGACATAACCGCACCCTTATTTTATTAAATTATTACTCAAAAAGTACAAAGATTTCACAACGTAATGTACTTATTTTATACAGTGAAAGTATTAAAAATAATGATTGTTATAAATAAATGTGTGCGAAAATAGGCTTTACAGTTCACTTTAATACTAGTTTTTTAACACGTCGACTGCCATATTAACGGTTTCAAACATTTATCGATTCTTAATCATATTTGTTCAATTTTTTTGTATTGATAATTTTTTTTTTGAAGGTGATTGGCCGATTTTAGTATCAAACTGGAATAAACCTGACTTTGATGTGATTTGGTTACTGGCAAGATTGCGCATGCTCAATAATGATATTTTAATAGCTCAGTGGGTGGGTCCCGATATGAAAAATTCTAATGAATATATCGTTCATATTGATCAAACAACTCTTGGACTACCGACAAGAGAATATTACTTGGACGATTATAATATGAAGTATTTGCAAGCTTATAGAGTATTTATTTTAACAGGTTTATTATAAGATTTTTATTGTGTTTATATTGAATAAAATTTTTTTATAGTGGTTGAAATAATGGGTGCAGATTTTAAATTGGCAGAAAAAGATGTGGATGATTTAATAAATTTTGAAATATCGTTAGCAAAAATAATGGCGTCGCCAGATGAACGACGTAACATATCAGAAATATATCTAAGGACTGATATAGCATCTTTGACGTTATACTTCCCGCAATTCGACTGGAAATCGTATTTTGATGTTGTTTTAGGTACAAATATTGATTTAAGGACGCCTGTGGCGTGTTACTGTTCTAAATTTTTGCGTCAATTGTTGTATCTATTGAGTATAACGAAACCTAGACTTTTACAGAATTATATATTATGGCGGTTTGTTAGGCATAGAACGAATAATTTGGATCAAAGGTAAAAACCTATATTAGGAATATTTATCACCAATTAAATTAATTTATTTATAGATTTTTGGAAGCAAAACAGAGATTTTATTATATACTTTTCGGACGTGAAAAAAGTCCAGCTAGATGGCAATTTTGTGTAACCCAAGTAAATTCAAATATGGGTATGGCTTTGGGTTCAATGTTTGTAAATAAATATTTTGATCAAAGTAGTAAAACAGACACAATTGAAATGACTAAGGACCTAATGGAAGCTTTCAAATCCACTATAGAGGTACTTTCACTTAAAAAACATTCCGTCCATTAGCATACATGTTTCATCCTTATAATAATCATCAGTGACACTTTGTTGGAATGCATAGTATCGTAGATTGAAGAGTACCAACCGGACATAGTCACTTAATGGGTTAAAATCATCTGTACAAGGGCGTAGATATAGAGAGGGTAAATGGGGTAATTACCCCGCTCCCCCAGGATACCAAAAAATATGAAAAGAAAAAATAAAGTATATGAAATGTAGAAATGAACAAATATAAATGCGTCTGGGCACATTGCCGCTGATGAGTCCTTAAGGGACGAAACAGCTGCCCGGTATACGGTCTGGATGCATAGAAATCAAATTCTCATAACAAATATATATTTACCCCCCCCCCCAGAACAAAAATTACCACCGCCCCCAGAAAAAAAAGTTATCTACGTCCTTGTATACAGCTTGTTTCACAAGAGGGTTTCATCGCGAGGGTTAGAAAAAATATTCAATCAGATAATCACTTTCGTAAATGAAAGTTTAGATACAATAATTATAGAATCACTGTTGAAATTGATCTCCGGAAAATGTGATGGAAAATTCACGGAAAACTCCAGAAAATCAAAGAAATAAACGCCGAAAAGTATTTTTCTGGAGAAAATCAGAGAAAAATGATGTCGAAATGCCCACAGTTTCCAATGGGGACGTTTTTTCCTAAAATTCTTCCAATAAAAACGAAAGTATGAAAAAAACACATATAAAGTGCATATTTTTACAATAATAAATAAATTTTATTTACGAAAATTAGGAGAAAAAACTAAAAAAAGGCCTAGCAAAAAATCACACATGGATTGGCACAGAACCGTGAATACATTTTTTCGCAGTTCAATTTGAATAAAAAGAAGCAAGAATTAATTTTTCCAGTTAAATTTGAAAACAATGAGCAAGAATTACCTACCCCAGGATACCAAAAAATAGCACGAAAATATATAGAATGTAGACATATTTGTCCACTGGTTGATTACTTCCCCCAGGAAAAAAGTACCCACTTCAGGAAAAAAAAAAGTTATCTACGTCCTTGCTGTAAAAGCGACTAACCTAGTACAACTTGGTGCTAGTAGATGATGGAACCCATCCGCCATTATAATGCCTTATGGGAGGGAGCGGGTACTACGCAAATAAATCAAAAACAAATAGAGTAAATTTTTGAAACTATACACTCCGACCATTACGATACCATTATCATTGCGGATGGGTTCTATCATCTACCCGCACCAAGTTGTACTTGGTTAGTTGCTTTTACAGAGGATTTTATTCTATTAAGTGACTATGTCCGGTTTGTACCCATCAACCTACTATCTATCATTTTTATAGTACTTTTAATTTATTAAAAAAATATTTACAAACAAAATTTGTTGTTTAAAGGATAGCACATGGTTAGATAATAACACAAAAGAATACGCAATCATGAAACTGCATAATATGGATCTAAAAATTGGATTTCCAGACTTTATTCTTAATAAAAAACTACTAAATATGCGTTATTACGACGTTGAAATACATCCTAAATACTTTTTCGAAAACGTTATGACATTTTTAAGGCATTTAACTAAAGTGGAGCAAAGAAGAATGGGTACACTCGTAAATAGAACCCAGTGGAGTACTCCACCTGCAATTGTAAACGCTTATTATAGTAGAAATAAAAACCAAATTATGTTTCCAGCAGGTAAATTGAAAAAATTAATCCATAGTTTTCATGTTAACAGCCGATTTACATCCAGTAGCCAAATGACCAGTGGCATCGGAAGAGGATTTTATTCATGAAAATAATACTTTGAAGGGACTTGAGGTACAAGTCTGTAAAAGGGTATCGAAGTTTATTCGGTTGTCAGTCCCACAGATAAGTAAAGTTCTTTATTTTCCTTGTGGACAATTACAGTTTCTTATCTCTTCAGTCAAATTATTAAATAGTTTTAAGCCCAGAACACATGGAGATTTTTTCACAATATTATAATTGCAGAAAGGTATATGAAAATCACATCTTTGTCGTGTTTTTTTCATGATATGAAGAATTATTAAGAGAAAACTTATTTTTATTTTGAAAAACAAACACAGTGTTTAGAAATCGTTTGCGATTTCTTTTGATATTCCTCCTTTTCTTGCGTTTTTTAAGGCTTTTTTACCTCTCGCCCTTCAGATAAGAGAGGTATAGGAATCATGCTAAAAATTGGGTAGTGAGTTTTCAATGGATAAACACGTTTTAGGGTCCCTAGAATACGATTTTAATATTTTCGCGATGATGTCTGTGTGTGTGTGTGTGTGTGTGTGTTAGTGTGTGTGTTTGGATGGATGTTGTAGTAACGATAACTCAAAAACTAATGAATAAAAAAATTTGAAATTTTGCATACAGGATTCTGATACCCTAGATTAGATCTGATTAGATTTTGGTGCCAATCGCACAACCGAAAGTGGCAGTTACTATGGGTGATGATGACGCCATTGTTATACAAAACGGCAATAAAGTTTTACACATATATTTTGTATACCCTATAGTTTATGTTCATCTCATTAAAATTTTCGAAACTTTGTCCATTGTTGCCAGATTTACAAAAAAATAATTTTTTTTCGTACTTTTTTGGGTCAACCTGTAAATTTTTGATTCAAAAATGGCGAGAGGTCATGTGCTGGCCACATCAGATTTTTTTTCATTTTTTTGCGATTTTTACCGATTTTGTTTTGATATCTTCATTTTTTCCGTGTTTTACAATTTTATTTTTCATTTTTTCCCAATATTTTCTTTCTCAATTTTTTTTCAAAGTTTGTTTTGTTTTTTATTTATTTTTCCGATTTTTTCTGTTTTTTTTTTCTACAATTTTTTTCGATTCTTCTAATTTTTGTCACAAGAATATTAAAAATAGGGTCCCGAATTTCGAATTTTGAAATCTCGTCACCATAATTTTAATTCTAAAAGAAACTTAAGTTTACGTCCACTAAAATAGTATTTTTAACACCATTTTAAAAATATTGGAACAAAGACAGAAATTTATATAGCATTTGTAATTATTTTATAGTTTTTTTTTATTTTTTCTGGTTTTTTCTCATTTTCTGTGTTTTTTCTTGTGAATTTTTCGATTATTTTCTTCTGTTTTTACTTTTTTTTCATTTTTCGAAATCTTCTGATTTTTTGTAATTATTTATAACTTTTTTGGGATTTATTTGCTATTTTTTGCAATTTATTTAATTTTTTTTTTAATTATTTCAGTTTTTTATGGTTACAGTTGTTTCCGGTTTTTTGATTGTTCTTTGGTTTTTTCGATTTTTCTCGCTTTTCTTATTTTTTCTTATTTGCGATTTTTTGTCAGTTTTTTTTTGTGATTTTGTTGCGGTTTTTTCCGATTGTTTTATGATTTTTTGTTTTCTTGCATTTTTTCCGTATTTAACAATTTTATTTTTCGTTTTCCCAATATTTTCTCATTTCTCCCTCATTTTTTTTCA
The DNA here is from genome assembly GCA_963243735.1 of Neocrepidodera transversa. Taxonomy (NCBI): domain Eukaryota; kingdom Metazoa; phylum Arthropoda; class Insecta; order Coleoptera; family Chrysomelidae; genus Neocrepidodera; species Neocrepidodera transversa. The sequence continues at coordinate 5,107,185 of OY725355.1, forward strand.
AAGTTTTTTGTTTTTTTCCGATTTTTTCTGATTTTTTTCAGATTTTTTCTAGTTTTTTTTTTATTTTTATAATTTTTTGTTCTTTTTTTGTCTTTTTTTCTATTTTTTTCCATTTTTTTTAATTCTTCTTCATTGTTCTGTTTTTCTATTCTTTTTTTTATTTTTTCTCATCTTTTTTTGATTTCATTGATTTTTTGTGTAATTTTTTTGTGATTTTGCGATTTTTTTGCAATTTTTTGTGACATTTTCTCTTTTCGTTTTTTGGCGATTTTTAGCGGTTTTTTTTGGTTCTTGTATTTCTTCATTTTTTCCGTATTTTACAATTTTATTTTTAATTTTTTTCTAATATTTTCTAATTTCCCTCTCAATTTTCTTTGTTTTTTTTTCTCATTTTTCTGATTTTTTCGATTGTTTCTAATTTTTCCTCATTGTTCTGTTTTTTTTCTTATTTGCGATTTTTTTGTCATTTTTTTTTGTGATTTTATTGCGATTGTTTTATGATTTTTTGTGATATTTTTCGATTTCTTGCATTTTTTCCGCAGTTTACAATTTTGTTTTCCAATTTTTCCCAACATTTTGTCTCTCAATTTTTTTCTTTTGTTCAAAGTTTTTTGTTTTTTTTTATGATTTTTTCTGATTTTTTCGATTTTTTTTAATTTTTTTCACGTTTTTTTGGTTCATTTTTATAATTTTTTCTTTTTTTTTTCTAATCTTTCTTCATTGTTCTGTTTCTCTATTCTTTTTTTTTGTTTTTTATTTTTTCTCATTTTTTTTTGTTTTCATTGATTTTTTGTGATAATTTGCGATTTTTTTGTGTTTTTGTTGCGGGTTTTTTTGCGATATTTTCCGATTTCTTCCGTTTTTTTTTGCGACTTTTAGCGTTTTTCAGCGGTTTTTTTTTGGTTTTTTCATTTCTTCATTTTTTCCGATATTTTCTGTTTTTTTTTTCAAATGTTTTCGATTCTAATTTTTGCAAAAAAAAATATTAAAAATAGCGTCCCGAATTTCGAAATCTAGTCACCATAATTTTAATTCTAAAAAAAACTTAGTTTTCATTAGGTACTAAACTAAAATAATAATTTTAGCAGCATTTTAAAAATATTGGAACAAAAACATAAATTTTATATTAAAATATCGAATTTCCTTTTTTCTGCTACTTAAAAATATGACAGCAACATTGCGTTACGTATACATGAATTATATACCTCAAAATAATTATTTTCCAGGTAGCGCCATCTATAAAAAAGTACGTGAACTGTAAAATTGCCAAAATAACAGGTCTCTGATGTATTTTTGGTGATGTTCAATGGTTCAAATTATAAATTTTTGAACACTTGCATATATTTATTGTTTGGATAGTCCGTCTTATATGTTCAAAAATTTCTGTATGTTTGTCCATTTGCTAAAGCCGCCTTAAATGCGTATTATAAAAGCCCAAATTTTATTCTTATTATTTACCATTTTTTTAAAGTGGAATAAAGAAGTCTTTTCAACAAATAATCAATTTACACCGTCCCAGCATAAAAGCACCTTTTGGTCACGGTACCACTCATGGGCTGAATACGTCCACTGTTGAAACCACGCCTATTAAGCAATCCAGAACACGTGACCAAACGTCATAAAAAATGGCCGCTGGTAGACACACAAATTGTATTTTTACTGCATTTTGCATGTGGTTTAAGTTTATTTTAAGTATTTTGTGCTTTTAGAAGGTATTTGAAATAAAAATAATTGCTTTTTCCGATAAGAGTGATCATTTATTGATCTTGGACAGTAAAAGTAAACAGAATAAAATACATACAGAAAATAAGAAAACAAATAATCCTTTCACACTCATGAATGTTTTTATTATTATTTATTACTATTCAAACAGGTTTATACCCAACTACAGAACAAAATTAATAAGTAAATTCAGGTATAACAGAATAAAACACATACAGAAAATAAAAAAATAACAGTTTAAATGACAGTATAATTACATAACAGGGATGGTAAGCAAATTAAAAAACAGAAATATAATACTCGAGAAGATGACTTTCCATCAGTGACTGCTTTCCACATTTTCAAATATTTGGTTCACACACAAAGTTTTTACATTAAAGAAAAAGCCAAGGTCTACAAGTGTTTGTCAGCATATAAATATTTTTCGTGGATTTTGAGAGATAATTCCGTTCTGGTTTGTGTGAAAAATATAGTTCACTAGGTATTCTATAAAATCTAACAATTTCCGACCTCTTCGACTCCTACAATTGACTTCAGAACAAGTAGTATGCATGTTTTACAGTTTCTATAAACACATGGAAAGACATGGATTTGTGTGTCTACCAGCGGCCATTTTGAATTTCATCTGACAGCATCTTGGATAGGTCTATTAGAGGTACTAACAATTTTAGGTTAGGTAAGCGCCAAAACGCGTTGATGGACTCATAAAGAACGCAGGTAGTTTGGCGCCAAAATCGTGTCCTATAGTCTGTAATATTTGTGCAAAATTTGAACTTGGCTAAACATTTCTGAAGGGTACTTTTGATTTTTTAATAATTCTTGGGCTGATAACTTTTTTTATTGTTTCTGTTCTGTGACAATATTTAATATTTTCATTTTATATGTTACTATCTACAGGTCCCTTAAAAGTAGTTTTTTCACGAATAAAATTATCTTCCAATGCCACTGGGTAAAAATAGAAAGGTATTATTCTTTAGGTATATTACAACCTCCATTCTACAATCGGCATTTCCCCAAAGCGTTAAATTTTGGAGGTATTGGGGTGGTTATTGGACACGAAATAACCCATGGTTTCGACGATAAGGGTAGATTATTCGACCACGAGGGTAATCTTCATATGTGGTGGAGAGAATCATCCATACAGAAATTCTACGAAAAATCCCAGTGTATGATCGATCAATACTCACAATATGTATTACCAGAAATAAATTTAGCACTTGATGGGTATGTTTAAAAAATATTATAATTATAATCATTTTTATAATAATCTTAATTTCAGGTATATGACTCAAGGTGAAAATATAGCCGATAATGGCGGCTTAAAACAATCTTTTAAAGCTTACAAAACTTGGTTAAAAAAACATCCAAATGTAGACGAAACTTTACCAGGAATGAACCTAACCAATAAACAATTATTTTTTCTCAATTTCGCGCAAGTTTGGTGCGGACAACAAAGAGTAGAAGCCGCTACAAGTAGGATAAAAATATCGGTGCACGCTCCTGGAATTTTTAGAGTTATTGGAGTACTTAGTAATTCTGAAGATTTTTCAAAAGAGTTCAATTGTCCTAAAAATAGCCCTATGAATCCTGATTATAAATGTATTATATGGTAGAATTAATATAATTAAAAAATTACCTCGGGCTTCTATTATCCAAACTAATTCTTCTTAATCTCTCAGCTTCAGATTCTCTTTCTCTACTTTCATAAGTATGCCTTCTTTCTTTTAAAATTTCTCCATCTCTACATTTATTCCTTATAAACTCCAAATCTTTTAATTCTTCTTCCAAACTTTCTTTTCTCTCAAATTTTCCGTACGTTTTTCCGCGACTCTCTTGTTTTACCGTTCGAGGTTTATGGATAATCAAACTAGTAGGCGGAGACATCTTTTGAGAGTTTTGTTCAAAAATTGCTGCTCGAGACTTTAAACTTTCCGTCATCGGTTTGGATATGGGAGGTGAACGTTCTTCCTTGGGAGATTCTTGTATTTGCTTCGCTTTAGAGAATTCCTCGAATCTTAAAGTAGGTTTTGTTTCTTCTAACCTTGGATTATCTGCTTTGGTATGATCTTCCGATGGAGGTGTTTTTGGTGGTTCTTCTAGTCTCAATGATGGTTGTTCTTGGGTGTCGCTATCCTCGCTGCGAGAACTGCGTCTACGGCTACGAGGTGGTTTGTCGATTTTCGGTGTTTCTGGTGGTTCATCTTTAGGTTTAAAAATGCGTAACCTAGTTAGCAAAACCTCTTTATCTTCTTTAAACGATTCTGACCTATAAAAAAATTTAATAAACAACAAATTTATTATAATTGAATGAATTTTTTTACCTATATCTATCCTGTAATATCCTTCTTCTTTCTTCTTTATACCTCTCTATTCTTTCCCTCTTTTTCTGCTGTTCCTCTTCACTTAGATTACTGCTAATATTCTCTGAACTATGTGCCATATGCAAAGAACTAACTTTACCGTCATCTAGTGGTAATGATTTGGGTTGGTTTAAAGTTTTTGGCAAAGAATTTGTTTTGTAGCCCATATGTTCATTTTGTCCTATTGTATTAGAGCCAAATTCCTTTTCGAATTCTTCTTCATCTAAAGATCGTGTTTTTAATTGGTGTTTCAGGTTACGGGCTCTTAAGCACGGAGGAAGGCTATCTTTCTCATAGAATTTCATTAACCTATTAATAAATAAAATAATAAAGAATATCCACAGCAAAAATTAAACTCACCTATGATTACTATCAAGATTTGTACTATCTTCAGATTCTTCTAGGGGTAATACTGAGTTTTCACTAATATCTACAGCTACCTCTTTCTTATCTTCTATACAACTCTGTTCTATTATTTCTTCTTCTTTTTTATCTTTATCAGTCTTGATCTCTACGTTTTCATACACCCTATCATCACGCAGAATTCTTTCATCAACATTTTCATACACATTCACATTCTCTGGTTCCAAAGAGTCGTAATTCTCTTCGAAACATTCATTTTTGACTTCACCTAATTCTTCTTTAGCTTTTATTTCGGGTTTAGTATCTTTTTCCAAATCTAATAAAGCGTTAATTTCGTGAATAGATCGTCTAAAGTATTTGACTTGTTGGTAGATGGCGTTGTCGTCCGTATACTCAGTCTCATCCGATTTTCTCTTATCGTTGTAGGCCAATCGACTTGGACTTAGATCCGTTCCTGTTTCTGTCGGACTAAATTCGATTAAATTCAAATTTGCGGGACATTCTGACGCTTCTTCCGATATTAAATTTTCAATGCTAAGTCCTTCGCTAGTATTTTTATTTTCACTTGGACTAACTGGTGTTAAAATTTCGTTTGAAGAACAATCATAAATTTGAGTTAAACTAACGTTCGGACTTAGGGTATTTTTTAAAGGACTCCCAGGATAACTTAATGAGGTTTGACTAGTAGTTAAATTGTCTAAGGAGCTTTCTACTACCTCGCTTAAGCTTAAGTCGCTAAGACTGCAGCGTTCGGAATTATCGATGTAGTGATAAGGGGCTGAACTAATACTAGCAGTATATTGGATATTAGAAGTCGAGGATTGATTAGAGCTTAAAGTTTTTTGATCATTATAGCTACCGAGAGATAGTTGTTCGCTTGTATTACAGATGGCGCTTGAACTTAGATTAGCTTTGATCGTTGAATCATTAGTTGGAGTTAAACTTTCTAGAGCGCTTAGACTTTTCGGTCTGTCAGATACATATTCGCCGTTAACTGTTAAACAGGCTTCTTGAATTGGAAGTGAAGCAGTTGAAGTTGGGATATCTACTTTTTCTGGATTTATAATAACGTTTTCGTAAATATGATTTACAGGATTTTTTAATGGTGATGTAGGAGTACTACGAGGTGGAGATTTATAAGTTATACTAATTGTCGTACGGATATTTTCATAATTAGGAGATTTTGGTTTGATATCCAAAGTATTATCAGTCGGTGAACTGTCATATGCTGGGGAAATACCTGGTGTTGTATTAGCACTACTCTCTCCTAATTGCTTATATCCTGGAGATCCCGGTGTCGGAGTAGTTAACAAACTATATGGTTGGTTAAGATCTAATTCAGTAAAAGACTTTGGTAAAATAGTCTTACAGTTATTATCCAAATCCAATGATTGTCTCTTATCTAAATTATCCGAATTTCTGGGAGATTTGTTCTTAGGTTGATAAGAATCGAATAATTTGTTCTTTTGAACTACTGGGCTTTCGGGAAAAGTATGTATCACAGCAGTGGTCGAGACTACATTATCCGGAGTATTACAATCAATGTACTGGATATCCGAGAGTTGGTCTTCGAGTCTAGTACGCTTTCGGGATTGGGAATCTGGAGAAAGTACCACGCGTGCTTGCTTTTTCGGCGAAGGATTTACGGAATTCGTAGCGCTGTTGTAATCGTCTGGTCTTGATCGGGTCAGCACTCTTCTTTGAGACTATAATATAAAAATTTAAATTAAAACTAAATAAAGAAAATTTTATATAAAAGGAACAGATGTCTTGTCTAAGATGATCAGTTCTGGCTAAATTATTGTTTGGCAATTTGAAAATTATGTTAATCAAGTAAGAAAACATAATAATTGGGGAAATTTTTGTCAATTGATGTTTAAAAATTTAGAAATTATTAGACTAAAGAAATTTTGTAAAGTTTTAGTTGTCTTACTTCGGACCCCTTTTTAAGCGTAAAGCAAGAACGAAGAAGTGTGAAATTTTATATAGTTAAAGTTTATATACAGGATGAATACTTCTCTTTATTGTATTTTTATTTTTGAAGCGAAAACTTCTTTAAGCGCATAGAACGATTTTTGAGTAGGTAAAAAACAAGGAAAATGCAGGGAAATATACAAAAATAGGCAAAATGGGGAAAATAGAAAAAAATAGAAAAAACAGAAAAAAAAACAGTAATAAAACCGGAAAAAATATATGGAATCAAAAAAACAGAAAAAAAATCAGCAAAAACAGAAAAAGTAAGAAAAATAGGAAAAAAACAGGAAACAATAGGGAACAATTGAAAACAAAAAAAAAATAGGAAAAATGGGAAACTTATAGAAAAAAAAAATAAAAAAATAATAAGAAACGGGAAAAAAACAAGGAAAAACAGGAAAAAAATGGGAAAGAACAACAATTGGTAAAAAAAAGGAAAAAACAGGAAAAGATAAGGACAAATAGAAACAAATAGGAAAAAATTAAAAAAATAAAGAAACAAGAAATCGAAAAATATCGCAAAAAAAAATTTAAGAAAATTGTAAAAGAGCGCAAAAAAATCGAAATAAAATCCCAAAAAAAATCGTAAAAAATCTGAAAAAAAAACAAAAAATGGCAGAAAATTGCAAAAAATAAAAAATTGGGGAAAAAATTGTAAATGCAAATAATCGAAAAAAAAAAACGTAAAAATGGCAAAAAAAATCGGAAAAAAATGGAAAAAAAAACAAACCAAAAAACCGAAAACAATTGTAACCATTTAAAAATTAAAAAAAAAAAAATGGAAAAATGAAGGAATTGAAATAAATTGAAAAAAATCAGAGGAATAAGAAAAAATGAGAAAAAAAGCAGAAAACAAAAAAAATAGAAAAAAATACAGAAGAGAGAAGAGAAAAAATGAGGAAAAATTAGAAAAAAATCGAAAAAATCAAAATCAGAACAAAACAGAAAATAAAATTTGAAAAATGATACAAAAAACGAGAAAAAATCGAAAAATTAAGGAAACATTGAAAAAATCAGAAAATGTTGGAAAGAAAATTGAAAACAAAATTATAAAATATGAAAAAAATGAGAAAATCAAAAAAGTTGTAAAAAACCGGAAAAAAAAATTAAATTAAATTAGAAAAATGAAAAAAAAAAACGATAAAAAAACGCAAAAAAAATAAATCATTGGACAAAGTTGAAAAAATCAGAAAATATTGGAAAAAAATGGAAAACAAAATTATAAAGTATTAAAGAAAAAACACTAAATTCGCAAAAAACGAAAAAAAGTCGCTAACAAAACTAAAGAAATCGAAAAAATTAAAAAAATAAAAATTAAAAAATCCGCAGAAAATCGGAAAAAATTTGTAAAAAACTGCAAATGCGCAAAAAATCGGAAAAAATGTAAAAAAATCGGAAGAATAAACGCAAAAAAGATAAAAAATCGCAAAAAACAACAAAAAACCGAAAACAATTGTAACCATCTAAAAAAACAAAAACAAAAATCGAACGAATTGAAATAAATCGAAAAAAAATCAGAGGAATAAGAAAAAAATTAGAAAAAATCAGCAAAACGAAAGAAATTGAAAAAAAAAACAAAAAAAAAGGAAATACAAGTAAAAATTGAAACAAATAGAAAAAACCCTGAAAAAATAGTAAAAAAACAGGAAAAGTAGAAAAATAGGGAAATATGGGTAACAATAGGAAAATGGGGAAAATTAAAAAAACAATAAAAAAAATAGTAAAAAACAGAAAACAAAAGGAAAAAAAAAACAGAATGAGAAAAGATTACAAAACAAACGAGAACAATCAGAAAAAAAAACAAAACAAGGAAATATAAGTAAAAATAGTAAAAAAACCATGAAAAAAAAACAGGAAAAGTAGAAAAATAGGGAAATATGGACAAAAAAAAAACAGAAATCAAAATAAAGAAATAGAAAAGAAAACATAATGAGAAAAGATTAGAAACAACCGAAAACAATAAAAAAAAACAAAAAACAAAATATAAGTAAAAATAGGAAAAAATAGAAAAAACCATGAAAAAATAGTTAAAAAAAAAACAGCAAAAGTAGAAAAATAGGGAAATATGGACAAAAATGGGAAAATTGGGAATATTAAAAAAAAACAATAAATAGTAAAAAACAGAAATCAAAAAAAAAAATAGAATGAAAAAAGATTAGAAACAATTAAAACAAATCATAAAAAAACAAAAATAGTAAAAAAGAGAAGAAAAAATAAAACAAAAAAATGAAGAAAAATATAAAAAAATCGGTATATATATATATAAACTTTAAAACTTAATGAATTATGGTTAAATTTCGACCAGTGGGCGACAACTAGTTTATATAAAAGGATAAGCCCATATTATTTATTAAAAAAGAAATATAAAAATTATACCAAAAGATGAAAAAGGGAAGGTACAATAGCATATTGTTCTTTAGTAGACCAGACAAGAAAAAACCTACTTGTGACAAAAGAAAGAGAAAAATATATACCAACTAAAGACATTAGAAACCAGAGAAAAGCAGCATCAAAGACAAATAGGCAGATCGATATAAGAGTGATAGAAGAAACACTAGTGAAGAGGAGACAGGAAGCATTAAAATTAATCAAATTGTATATTTTTTTATTTAAAATTTATAAATTTATTATAGAATGAACCCGGAGAATCTTATATAAGTCATCTGGTCTACCGGGTGGTTTATATCAATAAATAGTAAGATTATTTTATGTATACCTCTTTGAGCATTCTGGGCGAACTAACCAGACTCTCATCTTCGGAAAATATCCTCATTTCCGATTCCTCCAATTCAAAATTGAGTTGTATTTCGCTTAGATCTAGTAAAGAACCTTCAGAATTGTTTTGAGAACCCTGAAGGGTATCAAAGTACGAATCGTGTGATACAGATCTAAAAAAATTAATCGTTAGAAAACAATTTAGTCTGTAAATTCATTCTTACATTATTATTTTTTTTATCAAAGATCCATGTTAGTAATTCTGTCATTTTGACTTCATTTTTTTTTTGTTGTTCCTTTTCCAAATTAAGGTTTATTTTTTTTTATACAGAATGAAATTAAAAAGCATGCAATATTAATTTAGATTTTTATTTGTTCAAAAAAATACCTGTTGTGACCAGGGGGTTTATTTAACGAACGTAATGGCGCTAAAATATCTTCAGAATTTGCCGGTTCCGAATGACCTGACGTCAAACTTTCCGCCGATTTTACCGTCCTTAATTTTCGTTTCATATCAACTATATCCGACTCGGTTACGAACTTCTCCTAAAAGTAAAAAATATATTAGTAAAATTCAAACTGAAATATTAATGCTTACATTTATTGTGACGGGTGTCGAAGATTTGCGATTTTTTGGCATGTTTCCCTGAGATTGGTTCCTGGATTTTGAGAAAAACATTCTCCATCCCAATGGAGATCGTTTTGTATGGCCTCTCTTTCTTGCACCTAAAATCGAACATATCAAAATTAATAAATACAGCGACAAGTTTTTTTATTATCATATTCTTAAAATTTACATAAAAACAAACAATCACATATTCCGATATGCTGGAGACTAGGAAAAATAGGAAAAAAGTCGATTAAGTACGCCCCTGTAAAATGGAAGGGTTGCGTTATTATCTAATTACAGCGTTGCCAATTGGAATAAAAATGCTCATATTATGAGGATTAAGGTACTAGCTGAAGCCAAATGCGAGGAAAATACAAGTGCGATTAACTCAGTTAAACAAACAATAAAAGCAGTTTCTTCCAGTGTTGCCAATATCCAAACTTGAAATTATACGGTGGGTACAAAAGATACGCTTTTTATACGTCATTATTCTACTTCACTTGTAAATTGTTTTGGATTGAATTAATTTCCTTATCAGTGATTATTTTTTTTTGATTCAACCATAAAAAATAATTTACTTACCTGAAGGTAGTTCGATGACAGTATGGTACTTCTTAGGCAGATTTTTAGGTCCCCCACCGACTTCGATATAGTTGCAATCTTCATTTTTATGAGGTAAGTGTTTACTTCTAGCTTCTTCTAAAGTTATGAGCTTCGTAGGAGTAGAAATGGCCAAACTGTTAGGTCGACATTTTTTCGATAGCAGACTTTCGTTAGCTAAAGTTGGTTGATCAAAATTTGGGAGACGATCGCAGAATATCAAATCGGCGTAACATATGAGAAATTCCGTTACTACGGCCTAAAAAAAATTGATTTTTATTCGATTATTGTTAGATTTTGTTAAGAAGATTATTACTTGTACTCCGACTCCTTGTAGGGCAGCTACGCCTCCTACTTCTAAAGCCTCGCATCTTAAAAGATTAGGGGCCCAAACGATTGCTACGTTTCTCGTTGTCATACCGGTACTAGAACCATGTTTGGCTACCTTAGCCAAGTGTCTCATAAGATACTCCAGTGTCCTAAACGTATAACATTTTTATTATATTTTCAAAACACTTACTTACACTTGTTTTGTTTACCTGTAATGAGGTGGCGGTAACTTTTGTACTGTTTCTCTCATTTTTAACAACCTATCGTGATCTGATTCTGAATTTCTTATTGCGGTATTACAACCTTGAACTGCGTTCACGAAACTTTGGTACAGTTGATACGTACATAAAGGATTTGGAAGTTCTCTGTAATAAATAAAATATGCTATTTACGGTTCAAATTTCGCAACATAGTGGTAACCAGGTTTTGATATTATTAACTTATTTCAGAGCGCTCCAGAGCTTAGTAAGTCATCCTGTTAGTGTGTGTATATCTGTGTGTTAGTGTGTCTGTCTGTAAGAGCTCTTACGGACCGATTTATTTCAAACTTTATAATATCTCGGCCGAGTTTAAATTTTAGCCCTGTATGTCAAAGTGGACTGGAGATATGGGGGTCACAAGCATTTCAAATGGCAAAAGTTTTGAAACCAAGTAAAGAAAAATAGTAAAAAATAGGAAAACATATCAAAAATAAGGAAATAGGGAAAATTTGGAAAAAGCAATAGTACTCTGGCCTACGCATTAAAAAGTTTGTGATAACCTAATCGTTCAGACTTCGTATATATGTTTTTTTATGTCGAGTCGGACAAATGTTTTATTTGAAAAATTCTGGGTAGGGGGGCGTTTTCTTTTGGAACTCCCGCAAACTCATTGCTTTAATGAACAAGAAAAATTAATGACCTAAACATAATTTTGTTTAAATCGAAAGTTTTTTTTTAATTCAAAAGCGAAAAACATATTGTCGGATAAATATATTGGACTTTTTAGCGCGCCCGACATGGCAAAGTTATAAAAATTTAATACCTCACAACAAATTTTTGTAGAATCGTTTAATGAAAATATTGAAAATTAACTGGTAAACTTGTCCGACAAATTTTTGGAGGTGTACTTGTTATCGGACGCGCTAAAATCAAGGGTTTTGATATTTTTATTTTAATCAAAATAAAATTTCAGTTCGGTATTGCTGCTTGGAAATCAAGCAGAAAGATGTCTACAGCGTTGTACGTAATAGGGGTTTTGAAATTGTACAATTCAGTGTTAAAATTGTACATATTGTATGACAGCCTTTTTCCTGAATTTGGCACGTTCGTTTCTTTATGAGTAATTCACGGGTTTGGTTTGTTTGCACTTTTCTTTTATAATAGGAAAATCCAAAACATATTTTTTTAAATTAAAAGACAACGAAAGTTCGACTCTCCATATGTTGCTAAAAAAATTGAAAATGCAGAAAATAAAATGAGGGAAAACTGGTAAATAGTAATAAACTTACAGGATAAATTTGTTGGACACCATAGCAAATAGGTTAGATTTATTTTTTCAAACCATTATTGTTATTTCAAGAACTATTAGCAGAAAAAAATAAAAGTGCCCTGACGCTGATTAGATTTGCCTGAGGATTTATGAAGACTTATCTGCACATTTAATAAAACCTTCTATTATTTATTCTTCCGGACTTTCTTAAAGTAGTTATGGTTATTTCCCTACTAAGAGGTGCCACCTTCTAATTATCGTCATTTGTCGCTTCTCTTCTTAACTTAACTATCAAATTCTGTCAAATATTTCAGTTCGGATTTCAATCAATAAATAAAGACAGTGCAATTTTTAATCACCTGAAAAGAGTGTGTGTCTTAAAACGAGTAAAAGCAGTTGCAACAGTGTTCTGTGATTTTCTCAGGCTTTTAAAATCAAGAAATATTGCAAGACACTTCTTTGAATTGTCCATGGCCTAGACTATGGTTTTCAATAAACTTATAGCAGATTCCTCTGTACTAGTTTTTGATACTTAAATCCAAATTGATTTTCGGAAATAATGTTATGTTGTTCCAAAAAGTTGATAAGCCTCTTTTTAAAGCAAAATTATTTATAACTGACTGATATAAGGACGGTAATTTGTTATGTCGCTATGATTTCCGGATTTAAATATTGAGTTTACTACAGACTCTTTCCATTGTGATGGTATATTACCATTTCAGATGTAGTCACATGATTTAGTTAGTCATTAATTCCTACATTTGTAAAGTGGCAGTTAAAAATATTTGACTTCTTTTTGTTATTTTTTATCAACTCACCATTTTGATTGATTAATTACATTAGTATGTGAAATTTGAGCATTTTTTTTTATTTCCTGTTATATCATTAATAATATTCCATACTTTACAGTTTTTAATTTATTTTTGTATTTTAGCTTTTTTTTAATAGAGCATTTAAAGTGTTTCTATATTCTTTGTATTGCAGATTTGAGGACTGTAGTTTTTGGTTAGTCTTTTTTTAAAAGGTCTCTGTTATAGGTAATAGTATATTATATACCAAAGGACTAAAGTGCATCTTTTAATTCCGAGGCTGAAAATTTGAGGTATTAAAAGACACTTTAATCCAGTAGTATATAAGCTATTTTTTACACCCCTATAATTGAAGTAATTATTTACCTGTTAATTTTGTTAATATTTAAACGTAACAATCAATTCTATTATTTGTAAGTTTCCTACTTCTGATTAGGTTTGATATTAAATTATGTATTTAAAAAAACATTTTTTTATAAAATTCCCGCTCTTACAAGAATTAAAAAAAAACGTGGTTTCCCCGGATGGTGCTCGAAATCAGACTAAATGTGATCAGCTTTCAACTGAGCTAATTCTAGCCATAACAACTATTTGCTAAACCTTGTCTTATAGGAATACATTATAAAAATAATGACAGAAGATTGCGATTTTGCCCTATTTAAGATATTTTAGATTTTTCGTGGTTTTAATATAATTCCAACAATGCCGTAAAAAAAACGTCTATCAACTTAGCAAGGCAACTTCCGAAAATTACAACCGTATCTTATTAGTAATTTTCCCATTTTTTGCCGTTAATTACTTGTGGGAAAATAAATTTTGCCGCTCTTTTTTTTTATTAAAAATTAAACGTTTTGTTATCTTGATATCAAGTTAGCAAGACAACTGCGTAAACAATGACGATATCAAAAAACTAAAAGCTGGAGAATTTGCCGCTTTTTTGCCGTTAATTACTCGTGGGAAAATAAATTTTGCCGCTCTTTTTTTTTATTAAAAATTAAACGTTTTGTTATCTTGATATCAAGTTAGCAAGACAACTGCGTAAACAATGACGATATCAAAAAACTAAAAGCTGGAGAATTTGCCGCTTTTTTGCCGTTAATTATTTGTGGAAAAATAAATTTTGCCGCTCTTTTTTTTATTAAAAACTATACATATTGCTAACTTGATTACAAGTTAGCAAGACAACTGCGTAAACAATGACGATACTAAAAAACTGAAAGTTGGAGAATTTGCCGCTTTTTTTGTCGCTAATTAGTTGGGTTTTTTAATTTTATATCTTTCAATTTCGTTTCTATCCGTGAGTCTTTTGAATCAACATTTCAGATTCATTTCATTTCAAGCTTACTATGAAATTTCCAATGTATCCAAAAATTACTTAAGATTATTAAAATTGTTCCATTTCGATTTGAAAAATTATAGTTAAAACAATATTTCTTTCTGAATTGTATTTTTTACGATTTTCTCGTTTAAAAAAAATTAAACGCATAAAAAATGGGACGGCCCAATTTAGCTGAATTTAAAAGAATAAACTGATAGTTTAGCAAAAATGTATTATATCAAATTATTAAAAAAGCAAACATTTATTACAGCAAAATGATATTTTATCAAAACCCTAAAAAATCGAATCGTATTTAAACAAATATTAAAGAACCAGATAGATCTTTTCAAAAAACTAAAAGACCAGAACGTTAAAATTTTAAATAATTAATACAACAAAAAAGTAAAATACAATAAGACTAACGTAGCGAAATAGCAATAGATATAACTATTCTAAATTCAGATTGCTATTAAAACAGAACGCTAACCGGATTGTGGGAGTGTCAAAAAAATTTTTAATCAAAATTTGAATGTTCACATGCCCCTGACGTATTGCACAAATTGTTATAAAAATCTATAAAAATTGGAGAAAAAACTTTTCGCTGAGACATGAGTTGTACAAAAATTTTTCATATGCCTTGAATGATATATTTATTTATTCAAACATATATTCCAATTAAAAACAATTACTCATTTCAGTAAAACTTTTTTTGTAAAATTTTAAGTTGCTTTATAAAAAACCTGGAAATAAAAAACAGGCGACAAATTTTTGGTTTCCACAATTATTTTGCAGCAAATTCATTTACAATTCAATCCATTTAGAGCAAATGTCTGTTTTGTTGTTTTCTTTCTACATTTCTGTTTTTTTCTACATTCATGTCTATTATTTTCTGTATTTTTCCATCTACAAATCGGAATTCAAAGTTTTTTTAACCAACTGTAGATTGTACTTTGTTCTTTTTCTAGCATTCTTTGTTACTATATCTATTTAAATATAAATAAGCCTACATAAAACTTTTATTATTATCTAAATAATTTGCGAATATTTAAAAGATAATTTTGTTACCTTTATGATAACATTTTGACCTAAATGTAAATTTGTTTTATTATAACATAACTGCAATTTCTTTATTTTAAGTTGAATTTGAAAAATGTTTAAATCATTAGTGATTATTTATTTATAACTTTTTCAAATGTTAATTGACCTCTTAATTTTTTTTAACGGTTGCGGGTCAATTAACAGTATACGAACAATTTCATTTAGTAACAATTATGTATTCGTATTCGTTATAACAAAAAGTGTAAATATAGTAATGTAACAGTATAAACGACATTGAGTAATTCATTCAAAATATGTTTTTCGTATCGTAACACAAATAAATCTATTTGTCCCGTATCTGTTTATGTAAGTAAAAAATATTAAATTTTTTTAAAACAATAATATTTTTTATTTACACCCCCATCTAACGTCAATCTACATCCGAGTTATTTTTTTCCAGGTATCTAAATCTAGAAAAACATGCACGTTTATTATATATAAAAATTTAACAATAAAAAGATAAGATTCTTAGTTGGCTATTGTCATTTTATGCACGATCTCGCACGTTGCATTTTCTAAAACTTTGATAGATTCAAAAATTGATTGATCAAAGCAGAATTATGGAAACGAAATTAGTTTTGATTTTTTTCGCATGGTATTTTTATAATGCAGATGCGAAAAGTGTAATTTTGGGTGAGTATTAAAATTATTTTTTATAATTCTACAAAATTTAAATTTTGTGTTATTTGGATATTACAACTTAAATCGATAATTTTTTAGTGTATATATTTAATTTCTATTAAAAAAATTTATTAATGTAGCATGTCTTATTTTCTTCCTAAAATTTTTTTTAATAAACGGCAACTACTTTCGGCTAAATAGCCATCTTCAAGCTAAATATCAAAGTTTACAACAGCAAAAATTAATAATAAGGAATAAAGAAATTGTCGGGATCAAGTTTTTACATTTACCTCATTACAAAAATGTTGCCCAATTTCCAAGAGTCTCGCTAAATTTAAAGATTTTCTATAAAAAATCTCTAAATTTAGTGATTAGAAAGAAATTTTTTTTGTATTCCAGAGATTAATAAAAATACAATAGGAAGAATTTTAATAAGTTTAAAATTAATTTTAACACATTGTATCTATTTTTATGGTGGTTTCCTATTTTACTATTTTTTCCTATTTTTTATTTTCCCATTTTTTCCTATTATTTTCTATTTTTCATGTTTTTCTATTTTCCCTCACTATTCCTCGTTTTTCCCCATTTTCCTATTTTTGCATATATTTTACAATTTTTCTCTATTTTTTTTTAATTTTTCCGGTTTTTTCCTGTTCATCCTTTTTTTTTTCTATTTTCCCTAATTTCCTTGGCTTGCCTATATTTCCATATTTTTCTCTACTGTTTTATATTTGTTCCTATTTTTTTCTATTATTTACTATTTTCAACCATTTTGAATATTTATCCCTGTACTTCCCTGTTTTTTTCCTATTTTTTCCACATTTTTGTTTATTTTTATCACGTGTTCTTATTTTTGGTTATTTTTCTGTTTTCCCCATTTTTTTTTTTACTATATTTTCTTATTTTAAATCATTTTTCCAATTTTGTTCCTATTTTTTTTCTATTTGTTCCTAATTTTCTATTTTTTTCTGTATTTCCCTGTTTCCTTTTTTCCTGTTTTTTTTTCTAGTTTGCCTATTTTTTCTCATTTTATCTATTTCTCCCACGTTTTGTTATTTTTTCTCTATTTTCCTTATTTGTTTTTAACTATTTTTTCCCATTTAAATATACCTATTTTTCCTATTTTCCCGTTTTTCCTATTATTTTGTATTTTTCATGTTTTTCTATTTTCCCTCACTTTCCCCATTTTTTTATTTTTTACTATATTTTCTTATTTTAAATCATTTTTCCTATTTTTTTTATTTCTTACTAATTTTCAATTTTTTTCTATATTTCCCTGTTTCCTTTTTTCCTGTATTTTTTCTAGTTTGCCTATTTTTTCTGATTTTCTCTATTTCTCCCACGTTTTCATATTTTCTCTATTTTCCTAATTTGTTTTAACTATTTTTTCCCATTTCTTTCTACTTATGCCCATTTTTTCCCATTTTTCTCTATATTTTCTACTTTTTCCTTATTTTTCCCATTTTCTACTTTTTCTCACATTTTTTCATATTTTTCACTATTTTTTTGATTTTTCGCACTTTCCTATTTTTCCCTTATTTATTCTATTTTTTCTATTTTTTACCGTTTTCAATAATTTTATTCTATTTTTCTCATTTTTTTCTCTTTGTCCCTATTTGTACTTACTTTTCCCTATTTTTCCCATTTTCTTCATTTCTCCTGTTTTTCGTTATTTTTCCTATTTCTTCCATTTATCTCTATTTTCTATTACTTCCTATTTTCCTTTTTTTTTCTTATTTTCCCTATTTTTCACCAATTATCCTATTTTTTCATTTTTTTCTTGTTTTTTTACTTTACCCTATTTTTCCCTTTTCCTCTTTGTCGAAGTTTTTCCCTATTTTTCCCAAATTTCTCTATTTTATTAACAAAATATCCTTATTCCCAATTTTAAAACTATTTTTCCCTATATTTCTCTATTATTTTCCATATTTACCGTTATTTTTTCCCATTTTCCCCTATTTTACAAATTTTTTTCCGATTGTTTTTATTTTTCCATGTTTCTACTTATTTTTCACTGTTTTTGCCCATTTTTTTACATTATTTTTCCGAATTTTTTATTATTTTTCAATAATTTTTCCATTTTTCACTATTTTTTATTATTTTTCCTTAGTGTTTTCAAATTTCCCTATTTCCCTGTCTTTTCGTATTTTCCTTGATGTTTCTCCATTTTTCAACGTTTTTTTTCCATTTTTTCCGTTTTTTTCTATTTTTCAAATTTTTTTTATTGTTCCTATTCTTTCCTATTCTTCAATTTTATGCTGGTTTTCATTGTTTTTTCTTCTTTTTTTTATTTTCTTACTATTTTTTCATATTATTTAATCCTATTTTTTTCATTTTTTTCTATTTGTACTTATTTTTCCCTATAATTTTTCCTATTTCTTGATATTCTTCCTGTTCATTATTTTTTCCTATTTCTCCCTATTTATCTCTATTATTTTCTATTACTTCTAATTTTCCTGTTTTTTTTTTATTTTCCTTATTTTTCCATATTTTTTCCTATCTTACTGTGTCACTATATTTCCCGTTCCCTCTTTGTCGCAGTTTTTTTCAAATTTCTCTATTTTCCCTATTTTTTCCAAATTTTGTTATATTATTCCCTATTTTCCAATTATTTTCATTTAATTTTAATAACTTTATATTTTATTATTGGGGCGCATATGTCGGGGAGCGCATTTGTTAGGTTAACCTGTAGAAGATTGCACAAAAAACATATCTAGCTCTTGAACTATATTTTGTTGTGTTAATGACAGTTAATAAATTACGAACTGAAATTAAAATAGTTATATGCATCAATCGTATCGTGGCATAGAATAATACAGTTTGTAGTACGGCGGTTTAGTTATGCGGAGACGTGACGTCACACGCACCACAATCCGCCCTAAAAAGCATATTTCTCCGTTATTTATTGACCGATTTCAATTTTTTTTTACTGATTTATTAGTTTTTGTCTATATTTTAGTTAAATGTAAAAATATATTATTTTATATGATCCAAGTGTAAAAATATGAATTTTTCTTTTAGAAAACCAACAGCCACAAAACGATAAATCAGCAGATTCATCAGAAAGTAACCAAAAAAGTTGTATAATAGAAAACCAACAGATACCACATGAAGAAAAATGTAACTTATATTACAGATGCGTTTATGGAATAAAAATTTGTAAAGAATGTCCAAACGGTATGTTTTTTAACACCCAAACAGCTAATTGCGATAGCAGTTATAACGTCGCTTGTGGAACCTTAGTAACAGATAAAGATACTAATAAGTAAGAAAAAATTGATCTCTTAATAATTTTTATTTTATTCATTTTTTATTTGTAGATATTATGGTGATTTTTCTGATTATTATGGTTTAGAAGATAATATTACACCGAGTAATGAAGAATGTCCAGTAAAAGAAGATATATACGAGCCTAATCCTTTATTACCTCACGAAGAAAGTTGTAACGCTTTTTATAAATGCTTCAATGGTAAGAAATACCTTATGAAGTGTCCAGGAATGCTTCAATTCAATCCTAGAGTATCAGCTTGTGATTGGCCAAATAATGTCAAATGTATAGACCAAAGAATCACTACTACAACCGAAAGTAGATCTAGAGCGAGTAGTACTAATAATTTTGATAGTTCAGAAAAATTGAATAGTGGTAAAAAATAACAAATTGGAAAAAGTCAACAATGAGAATTCTTAAAAAATGAATAATTGGAAGAGATCTAATTTTAGAATGATCTGAAATATAGTTTTTAATGTAGAAATGTTTTATATTATTTTTATAATAAAAAATTAAAACTTACCTAAAGTACATTTTTAGTAGTGATGCTACAGAGTGAATATCTTGTAAAATATCTTCAGTAAACAAATTTGGTATCCTATCTTCATCAAAGGAATTCCTAAGTTTCTGAATATTTGAAGTAACACCAGATAACCTATAATATTAAAAAATCAAACTTGCTTTTTTCGTATTAATTTTTTAACACTCACCTATATATTCCATCAACGATTCCGTTCCTTTCGATGAATTCGGCACAGCATTTGAGCACCATAGGTATATCGTTACCGGAATTGAGCAGGTGTTCCCCAAGGTCGCATCCGAACACGCGCTCTTTCAATATCCCCGATTGTTTGAGTCTCCTCCTCGACGGCCTGTTCAAAATAAAACTCCTAAAGAACGTGATCAGTTTACCGTGTTTTCTCAAAACTGGCTTAATCGGTGTTAAAGCTAAGGACCTACAACAACGAGTTAATAGTAAGATTCCGTTCTAATTTTATTTTCAACAGAGATATAATGCACATACAGACATGTCATAGTTAATAGAGGTCACAATAAAGAAGGTATAAAGAAAGGAAAAAGACTAGAAGGTTTATTAATTTAATTTTTATAAACTCTGGTGGGAATAAAGTCAAATTAAAAAATATTTTTGACCAAATATAATTAAGAATGGATAAATTTACTACGATAATCGATGTGCTAATATCGAGCAATCTTCGAAGGACCAACCAATGGATTTTTTAATATTTTAAATATGAAACTGCGTGTCACACAGTCTCATTAATAGAGAGTTAAAGCACGACCAGTTTTCAACACGTATACCTATCCGTATCGATCTGCGACTGCGCACAGAGGATACGGATAGGTTTAAGTGTTACGTCGAACGTAACTCTACGGATTTCTGTGTTTACGTATCTCTTTAACGCATCACGCATCTCGTTGTCAAAATATGGAAGGAAATCATACAAAATGAAAACCTAACCTCACTAAACGTCTTAGCAGCATGCACAGTGCAGTACATCCTACAAAAGTGTTTAAAAAAATTCAGTATTTTCACTATTCCAAATAGTTTCCAAAAAAATAAACTTTATAAGAGTTACATACAAATTAATTGTTATTAAAAAAAATTGTTCAGGCAACCCAACGCCTATTCTCAGAGGCAGTAAATGTACTTTTTTTAAACCGAAATAAAGATAAGCACTGGGTATCACTTAGGGAATTGAGGACAAAAACCCCGTATAGGACTGCTCTATTACCTAGAAGTACTTAATCTTGCAAAATATGATTTAAAATCATGTCATCAACGAAAAGTTTGGTTAGAAACCACTGTGCAACATTGACGTTACGTTGTAAAAGAAGTCGTGCTTTAAGGGCCGGTTGTACCAACGTGGTTCAACAATAGTTCAAGCGTGAACTCCGATCACGCCGAAAAAGAAGTTGTACCAGTTTCAATCAAGCCTGAACCTTAGATCAAAATCGGGTTCACGTGAACGGTCACTTTTGTTCGTTCAAGCCACGTTCAAGCACCTGAACTTACGACATAACCTAGCTTGTTGTATTGTGTGTTAAAATAAATATTTTGTTGAGTTATTTGCAAATATGGATTTTATACAAGAAATGACAGATGATGAGGATTTTTTAGACCTAATTGCTCTGCATGAAAATCCTAGACGCCCGCAAACTTACAGAGAGAGGAAAAATCATTTTGAAATTTGGAATAACCACGAATTTAAATGTAGGTTCCGATTTTCAAAGGAAACTGCCCAATTTATAATTGAAGAATTACATGAGGAGATTGTTTCAGAAACAAATAAGTATGTGGTATTTAGAATTTATTATTACAATGTTTCTATTAATTATATCTTTCAGAAATCATGCTCTTTCTCCAAGTGAAATGGTCTTATTAACTCTACGATTTTTGGCTACTGGTTCATTTTTGCAAGTGTTGGGCGACTTTTGTGGAGTAGATAAATCTACAGCGAGTAGAGCCGTTAACAAAGTAATACCAGCAATTGCAGGTCTCAAAAATCAATTTATATCGATGCCACACACTGAGGAAGAAAAACAGATTGTGAGGGAAGGTTTTTACAATATATCAAGATTTCCCAGGTGTATATAGGGGCTATTGATTGTACTCACATAAAAATAATTAGTACAGGAGGGCCACATGCAGAAATATATAGGAATAGGAAAAACTTCTTTTCCATTAATATACAAATGATAGGAGATGCTAATTTAAATATCACAAATATTGTTTGTAGATGGCCAGGATCGGCCCATGATACAAATATATTTCGAAACTCCAGAGTTAGGCATGAGTTTGAAAATGGGATATATGGTGAAGATTTGCTAGTTGGAGACAGTGGTTATGGTATAAAACCATACTTAATCACACCCTTGTCTAATCCAACAACGGCCCCTCAAAATCTTTTTAATGAGTCTCAAATTCGGACTAGAATTGAAAGACTTTTTGGCGTTTTAAAAAGACGTTTTCCCATTTTAGCCTTGGGAATTCGTCACCATTTGAGGAAAGTAGAGGCTATAGTAGTTGCATGCTCAGTTCTTCACAATATATGTATGATAAAAGGTGAAGATGAACTACCACACGTGATGAAGAGGTTGAAGCAGCAATCGAATTAACAAATAATGTTAATAATTATATACAGGACCCAAATATCAGACGTAATGAGTTTACTATAAACAATGCAACTAGACAAATTTTGATTGGTTACTTTCAGAATATTATGGGTGCAAGGAACTAATGAAAACATTAAAAAAATATTATTAAGTCCTATTTTTAAAAGTAAACAATGAATTATTTTTTAATTTTTTTTATTAAAATATAAACACACTATAATTCATTATTTAATTTCCTTTGTAAAACTTCTTTTTCGAGTCTTAAAATTTGTTTAGAACAAATGCTTTCCATTTCAAATCAAATATTTTAATAATAAAAAGACACAAATCAAGAGACAGCAATTTCACAATCAAACACGAACACGACAAACCTAACCTTAAAATTAAAATCTCACAAATGTTTCTTCTTCTTTCACTTCTTTCTTTTATTGGGCTATGATCTATAGATCAATTTACCCATAATCTCACAAATTATCCTGTTTTTTATGGCCTCGGTAATTCAGCTTTGGTTAAAAAACAAAAAAGTAGTAGGTGACGTTAGGAATTTAAAACTTCATGTTAGCGAACCTACCCTGACCGTGAGATCACTTGAACTGGGGCTAGTACAACAGTATTTTCCTTGAACGACGTTCAACATTGATCATTGGTTCAAGTGAACTGTCTATGATCTGACTTTGGTACAACCGGCCCTAAGTCTTTTTAATGGTACAATTTTTCTAAGACGTAACCCCAATACGTTAAGGTATACGTGATTGAGATGCGTTTACGTTGTGTGTTGGCTTTAACTCTCTAATATAAACAAAAACACGCGTATTAATGTGAAATGTAAGAGATATTTTCTTACCCATTTATTATATAATAAAACATATGTACATTATTTTTAACCCTTTGAGACCGAGTGGTCCCACTGTGAAACCACCTTTTAAAAAATTTTTCCTTGCGTTCTAGTAGTGCTTTGCTGAAACCACCGACAGAAATGAATCACAACTAGGCAGACAGTATAAATGCATGAGAGAGAAAAATACTTAAATGATATACGGAGGTGTTAAAGAAGAGGAAATACTGACAAGACGACAAAAAAAAAATGTTATGGAAATGTATAGACAAGCTAAAATTACTAATTTAACGAAAGTGTTACCTGTTAATATACAATTCTGAACGTCCTCTTAGAATTGTCGAACACTACCTGACAGTCTGTCAATGTCAATATATACACGAAAAATATAAGATAAGATGATGTAGGTTGCTCTCGTTGTTCTGTATGTAAAACAGAAACTACATTAAAAGTTAATCTTTTTATTCGGCGTTTTACTGCAAATGTTCACAGGTTATGGGTCCAGTACCTAACTGAAGCTTAGACAGAAAGAACTGAAAAGTAGTAATAAAAATAAGAAGTGGAAATAACTTTGTCACTTCGTTCACGTGGAAAGTGCCTACAACAAAATGGCGAAACCGAAATTGTATTAAACCCTTTGATGGCAACGGATATTCAAACTGGGAATTTAGGGTACAAGTACTGCTGGAACAGCAAGTTGTGCTTGAGATTTTAAGCACAGATCCTCCTACAGATGCCAATGAACTTATCGAATTTAAGAAAAATGATATAAAAGCAAGAAATCTGATAATAAACTGTCTTGCAGATAATATATTGGAAATGGTCAAAGGAAAGAAAACTGCAAAATAAATAATTACTACACTGAAAGGAACATATATGAAATCAGGTGTAGCGAATCATATACAACTTCAAAGAAAATTGAGAAACCTTAAATTTTGTGACAAAAACTCATTAAACGATTTTATTGTTGACTTTGAGAAAACTGTTTGAGAATTAAGAAGTTGTGGTGGTTCTATTCAAGATAATGAATTAATATCTCAACTACTCTCTATAATGCCAGATTCCTATCAAAGTGTAACCACAGCACTTGACGTTCTATTTCGTCAAGGCAGTGCAATCACTCTAGACTTTGTTAAGAGCAAGTTGTTGACTGAAGAATCAAGACAAATGAAAAATCAAGATACAGAAGCAGATGTATCACAAGCTTTCGTTGGTGCAAGAGGTAAAAATTGGAATAAATTTAAAAATAAAAATTACAATACTAAACAAGAATTCAATACGAAATTTAACTTTAAATGTTATTACTGTGGTGTAAGAGGTCATAAAAGGTCAGAATGGCGTAAAAGAAAAAGCAACAATGGCAATTGTAATGTAACTGAAGAGGAAGAAGCAATATCTTTTATTACATCGATAGATGCTATGACATCACAGGAAGAAGCACATAGTGCCATCCTCTTTATTGTCGACAATGGTGCATCTAATCATTTGGTGAACTCTGATGTTGGAAAATATTTGACAGATGTTAAGCAAGTCAATTACAAAATAAGTGTTGCAAAAAGAGGTGAAACTATAATTGCTAAAAAATATTTGAAATCTACTGAAAATTTCGGTCTTAAATATGTAAAATCACAAGACAATGATGTTATCTCAGCATTTGCATATGCAGACTTTGCTAATAATACAATTGATAGAAAAAGTATTTCTGGTTATGCTATAAAGGTTCATGATAATTTTGTATTTTGGAAAACCAAAAAACAGGCAACTGTTTCATTATCTAGTGCAGAAGCCGAATACATTGCACTAGCAAGCTGTTCAACTGAATGCATTTTTATTGCTCAATTATTAAATGAAATATTAAATAGAAATATATTTCCTATTAGAATTCTTGAAGACAATCAATCTTCTATTAAAATGGCTACTACATTAGAAACTAAGAGAACAAAACACATAAATGTTCGTCATCATTTTATTAGAGATTGTGTAAGTCAAAATGAAATAGCTTTAAATTATATATCAACTTCTGAACAAGTAGCTGATATATTTACTAAAGCTCTACCTGTAGTTAAGTTTGAATACTTTAGAGATAAGCTAAATATTGTAACAATTTAAATGTAATAGTTTGTGTTATACTAGTTTTAATCCCATTAACAAATAATTGCAGAATTGAAGAGAGGTGTTAATATACAATTCTGAACGTCCTCTTAGAATTGTCGAACACTACCTGACAGTCTGTCAATGTCAATATATACATGAAAAATATAAGATAAGATGATGTAGGTTGCTCTCGTTGTTCTGTATGTAAAACAGAAACTACATTAAAAGTTAATCTTTTTATTCGGTGTTTTACTGCAAATGTTCACATTACCAACTACAACAATTCGGAAATATAGCAAAGAGCACAAAACAGAAATTAAATTGACCAAAAAGGAAATTTTCAAGGATTGGAAACTAGCTAAGAATAAAAATAAATGGAGAACCATAAAATCAAAATCTTAGACCTTTAAAACCTGTTGTTTAGGGACCCCGTTTTACAGGTGAAATCCGCTAACACGTTTGGAGTCTTTTTCAATTCTCCGGTGCACTAATTTCAGTAGGAAACTGATTTGTAGGTTTCTTGTCGCGGATTTTGATACGAAGACTAATATTTAAGGAAAAATGCTTCACTTATTTATTATGTTTATTCATCTATGAATAATATGCTGCGTCGGATATATACATCTATTTACAATTGTGGCGGTACAAGTAAATTCGTGGGACAAGCTCGTTGAATTTATAATGAGTACTTACAGATCTCTAGAGGTTTACACTATTAACTATCTAATTGACACTATTAAACTTATAACTAATTTATACTTTTGCACTTAATTTGGCAACGCAGGAAAAGGAACCAAAGTGGATACGACTTAACCGTCAAGCGAAAGAATACGGAATGTGATTTTAGTCCATTTAAAGGAACGGTAAAAGGGGTAGAAATACTCCGCATGAAGAGACCCCCTATCCCCCATGTTTTTGGGGTCGCTGATTACGAAAATGAAGGTTAAAACTACCAGCAAGGGGCGGAACACCCTTAAAATTGCAAAAAACACCCCTAAATAGGAGTGTTTTTCGACTGTACCTGTTGTTTTGCTCAACTAAGCCATCTTATATGTTTTTTGGGGCGCTGATTACGAAAATGAGGGTTAAAGCTACCTGTAAGGGTTGGAACATACTTAAAATTGCAAAAAATACCCCTAAATAGGTACAACAACAAAAACTTATAAGATGGCTTAGTTTCGCGAAACAACGAGTTCAGCCAAAAAACACCCCTATTTATGGGTGTTTTTTGCAATTTTAAGGGTGTTCCAAGCCTTGCAGGTAGCTTTAACCCTCATTTTCGTAATCAGCGCCCCAAAAAACATATAAGATGGCTTAGTTGAGAAAAACAACAGGTACAGTCGAAAAACACTCCTATTTAGGGGTGTTTTTTGCAATTTTAAGGGTGTTCCGCCCCTTGCTGGTAGTTTTAACCTTCATTTTCGTAATCAGCGACCCCAAAAACATAGGGGATAGGGGGTCTCTTCATGCGGAGTATTTCTACCCCTTTTACCGTTCCTTTAAATGGACTATTTTTACAATTTAAGAGTTTTTAAAAAGGGACAACTCTGCGGTATTTTTACAGGGTAGTAGAGGCAACAAACTACCAACGAGGCAGGGACGGACTTACTTGTTGAAGTACTTTCAACACCTGTCGAGTTGTTCTATAGAAACAGATTTCTACTAAAGTACATTATTTTATCCCTAGATGTTATTTTATGCAAATTATAATGCATTTAAAGTTACTAAACATGGTATAATTTATACTATACTTAAAATATATATGCGTTAATATTTTTTGTCTTTATTACATAACGTTATTTGTATAATTTTAATAAAATCTAAGTGTATGTGTTAAATTAAGAAGTGGGAGGGAGTTTAAAAACAACAATTTTTTTAATAGTTGTCCTTTGAATTGATTGATGAATCGATGCTCAAATATGGTGGCTATGACATAATGTAGTAACGTATCGACACAATTAGGAAACAGTTTTTTTTTATCTTTAATTTAATGATTAGGTTAAAATTGAAAATTCAACAGGGACCACTGAACCTTTGCATTTATAAATTTATTTTCCACCAGTTCTCACAGAAAACGCGAAAGGAATAATAAATATGTATTAGGAGCAACATGCGACAGAAATTCATGCGATCAAAACAGAAATGTGCAAGACGATAATTCTTTTTTATAAAACAAAAACTTACCCAACTACAGGAGGCGGTAAAGGCATATTTCTAGGTACCTTATCACCTATGATATGAACACAATGTTGAGGAAAAAACCCTACTTGAAATCCCCTTTTACCCCGCCACCACATCGATTCCCCAGGACTAGCCATATCGATAACAGAGATCATGTCCCCAACTTCCAGGTTCAGTTCGTCCCGAGCCTAAAAAATAGATCGGTTAAAAATTATGAGACAGCTCTTTCTGCCTTTAGGTTTTGATACGTACCTGCGAGACGTATCTACGAACGCTGTAGGCGGCTGCGACTGCTGGCGTATTAATCGAACGACATTCTTCGCTTGGAACGAGCAATCGGTGGCCTTTGTTGTCCATCTGTAGCCAATTTAGTACCGGGCCACAGTTTACTGAATTATCAGCTATCTTGCTGAAGCGTTCCAAGTAGAGAATCAAATTTGTCTGTAAAAGAAAACACCTTCATTAATAGTTATTTAGATTATTTTCAATACATTTCCACCAATGCACATTAATGTTGTTTCCTTTTAGGAGGTAAAAAAACAATGTTATTTCTTTATTTTTAAATACTGTGTGGTTGGTATTGAATATGTATTTCTTTTTATTTTAATTTTTTAGTATTTCGGCAAATCTTGTTAATTTCAGTCCGTTTGGCAACGCCGTCTTGCTCTATTGTTTTTTCATCAGTGTTGCCGTTTTAGTAGATTTGTACTATTTCTAGTACATTTTCGACAACAAAGTACAAAAGTACATTTAATCATAAATAGGCCTAATCTAGTACAATTTTAAATAAGACCAAGATCACATATTTTCTGCTATATAATTAGAAATTTAGAAAAATAACAGTTTTATGTTTGATGTTTTTTGGCATATATTACAAAATATATTATTATTATTATTATTAAGAGTAGTACCTGGACGACCGAGCTTTCCTTGTTTTTTTCCCTATGTTTACCCTTTTTTCCTGTTTTTTCCTAATTTCTTTATATTCTCCTATTTTTTCCTTTTTTCACCATTTATCCTTATTTTTCTCCAATTTATCCCTATTTTACCCTATTTTGATCATTTTTTTATAATTTTCCGTATTCTTCTCCATTTTTCTTGCCTATTTATACTGTTTTTTCTTATTTTCCCCCATTTTTCGAGTATTCCCTTGTAGAACCACTTTACCCGGTTTGCGTCATTAAATTATCAAAATAGAAAACAAAGTTTGCCGCTAAGGACATTCTTTTGGCAAAGTTGGGAAGTTGCGACCTTATTTATTACCGAAAAATGTTGCTCTAGTTGGGTAGTGTGACCTATTTTCATAGTCTGTAGAGATATTTATCGATTTCCGTCTTATTTTAACTATCCATAGATCCGTAGTTTAATGAACAGGAAATTGTGTCAAGCCAGAGGAAATTGTATTAAATACATTGTAATCTTGTACAAAAATACATAAAGTACTATAAAAAAAAATATCCTCCTTTAATTCTCTATTGTAGATTCATTATTTTTGTATACCTTGTATACATTGATTATTATATATGTTTATCCTATCTTAATCTCTCCTCAGTTATTTTTCTTCAAATTTTATAAATTTTAGGTAGTTTTACCACTAATACTACGGCTCTGTCTGTCTGTCCGCATTTATTTCGCAGGAACTATAACAGATAGCGACAAACGGTCAACGGCTATAAATTCGGCACATCTTGAATATGTGCATAGGCTAGTTACAGGTTTCTACGATTTCCGGTCTCAAAACCGGTTTTACAAACCTGTACCGGAAGAGTTAATTCCGGTTTTAAAAATAGCCAGTTCGATGTTAAACTGATTCATATACTTTTTGAGATAATCATAAATGTTATGGGTCAAAAGTTGCCCATGACACTTACTAGTTGATGTTTTTTGAAGTTACCCGGAGTCTAGACTTTGTGCTTTTGAGCATACTAGGCCCTGAGGTATAGCTGAAGAAAAAACGCTGAAAAAATTGATCCTATATAGTCTATATGGGAGTAAGTGAATGAGCAAACGGCTGATTAGTGGAAAAAACTTTATAACTTGAAAACTTCAACTTTTTGTAAATAATTTTATTTCAACTTAAAGTACATACAATTTCCTACATATTTTACTATTCAGCTTCTTTTTTTTCGAGAAACTGTTCGGGATCAAGCGCTAGTTGAAAACCCACTTGTCAATTAGTGAATTCCTCCCATTTGTATGCACATACCATATTTAGATCATATAGGTCAGGCCATTTTTTAAAAAAAAACTGAAATACGTCAATTTTCAACGAGCACTTGAGCCCGAATGGTTTGTTAGAGAAAAAATCTGAATTTTTAATTTGAAATAGGGAGGTTATTTACGAATAGTTCATAATTTTAGAGTTATAAGCAAAAAACCGCCAAAAATTGGGTTTTAAAATTTTTTTGCGTTTTTTCATTAGAAACTTTTATCAAAAATAAGATTTCCTGAGAAATTAATTATACAGGGTGTTTAGCTGAAAAATGGTTTTTTAATAATTTATCTATTTTTTCAATCACTCTGTAAGTTTTTTATTTCTTTTTCTCAATTTAATGTAGGATATTTAATTTAGAAACTTTTATCAAGATTAAGATTTTCTGAGAAATTAATTATACGAATTCAACACCGCAAAAAATGGGATAAATCAAAACTACCCCACAACTTTCTTTAGAAAAAGCAAATTTAACCAAAAAAACGTTTTTTTGAAAAATGTATATTCGCGGGATTTTTGAAAACAATATTTTCAAACGGCAACCAATTTGAATCAAATTTTCAAGAAAAAATAATTTTAGAACTGGTTAAAATTTTGAAAAATCGTAGAAAAAATTTGGGTAAATTTCAATAAAAATGTGTTTCCGCATTTTTCTTAAGGTATCTTTCATATCTGCCAAATTCTGTAAAAAATTTACTTCAAATATATTTTTTTCGAAAAAGCTTTTAAACATAATAGTGATCTTTCTGACTTAACAAATTAGTTATAAAAATTTTAATAGGTGACTTATCATGTATGGTATAGCAATAAAATAGAGAAATTTAAAAGGATTTTTAAAGCTATACGTTTAAACATGCCTCACATAAGTTTAATCCTCACCTGTGTATCACTTTTTCATAACATAATATAATTAAACTTTATTAAGTGATTTAACACCTTATAATTTCATGTTTTTTCAGGTTTTTCCTGTATTCCAGTTGATTTTCAGAATATATTGTCTCGCTAGGCTTATAAAAGGATGTTTTTTTAGGTTTTTCATGTATTCCAGGTAATTTTCATAATATATTGTCTGTTTAACTGTGGTTAACGTTGTTTTATTTATTTAAATTTAATATATTGTCTCTCTAGACATACAAAAGAATGTCTTTTCAGGTTCTTCATGTATTTCAAGTGATTTTCAGAATATATTGTTTCGTTAACTTAGGTAGGTTCAATGTGAGTGGAGCGTTTGCTCGCCCCTCCACTGCGGCCAACAGAGGCCTATTGTGGCTCTTCGTTAACTTATAAAAGGATGTTTTTTCAGGTTT
Organism: Neocrepidodera transversa; assembly: GCA_963243735.1. Lineage (NCBI taxonomy): Eukaryota > Metazoa > Arthropoda > Insecta > Coleoptera > Chrysomelidae > Neocrepidodera > Neocrepidodera transversa. The sequence continues at coordinate 5,138,207 of OY725355.1, forward strand.
TTCATATTTTCCAGGTAATTTTCAGAATATATTGTCCCGCTAGACATACAAAAGGATGTTTTTTCAGGCTTTCCCTGTATTTCAGGTAATTTTCAGAATAGACATACACAGGATGTTTTTTCATGTTTTTCATGTATTTCAAGTGATTTTCAGTATATATTGTTACGTTAACTTATTAAAGGATGTTTTTTCAGGTTTTACATGTATTCCAGGTAATTTTCAGAATATATTGTCCCGCAAGACATACAAAAGGATGTTTTTTAGGGCTTTTCCTGTATTCCAGTTGATTTTCAGAATATATTGTCTCGCTAGGCTTAAAAAAGGATGTTTTTTCAGGTTTTTCATGTATTCCAGGTAATTTTCAGAATATGTTGTCTGGCTAGACAAACCTAGGATGTTTTTTCAGGTTTTTCTTGTATTCCAGTTGATTTTCAGAATATATTGTCTCACTAGACTTATAAAAGGATGTTTTTTCAGGTTTTTCCTATATTCCAGTTGATTTTCAGAATATATTGTCTCACTAGACTTATAAAAGGATGTTTTTTACCGGTGTGAACTTAGCAGCCACTTTCCACCCAGCAGCCAAATGACCAGTGGCGTCGGAAGATGATTTTATTCGTAAAAAATTCTTTAAAGAGACCTGTGGAAAGTAACATACAAAATAAAATTATTAAATTTTTATTAAATATTTCCATATATCAGAAACACTAAAAAAATATTATAAAGGGCTTTTTAAGGAAATGTTTACAGCATCACAATTAAAAAATCGAAAATAATCTTAAAAGTACCCTCAGAAAAGTTTAGGGAAGTTCAAATTTTGCACAAACATTACTGACTTCATGTAGAATAATCGTATTAAGATGTGAATTATTTGCAGGCCGTCAAAGGGGTAGTAAATACCCTCACAAGTAGAAAATAAATCAAAAGTACCCTTCAGAAAAGTTTGATTTTTTTTCTATTTGTGAGGGTATTTACTACCCCTTTGACGGCCTGCAAATAATTCGCATCCTAATACGATTATTCTACATGAAGTCAGTAATGTTTGTGCAAAATTTGAACTTGGCTAAACTTTTCTGAAGGGTACTTTTGATTTTTTTTATAATATTTTTTTAGTGTTTCTGATATATGGAAATATTTAGTAAAAATTTAATAATTTTATTTTATATGTTCCTTTCCACAGGTCTCTTTAAAGAATTTTTTACGAATAAAATCATCTTCCGACGCCACTGGTCATTTGGCTGCTGGGTGAGAATCGGCTGCCAGAAAGTGGCTGCTAAGTTCACACCGGTATGTTTTTTCAAGTTTTTACTGTATTTCAGGTTATTTTCAGAATAGACATACAAAAGGATGTTTTTTCAGGTTTTTCATGTATTCCAGGTAATTTTCAGAATATATTGTCTCGCTAAACTTATACAAGGATATTTTTCAGGGTTTTCTTATATTCCAGATAATTATCAGAATATATTGTCCCGCTAGACATACAAAAAGATGTTTTTTCAGTTTTTTCCTGTATTCCAGGTGATTTTCAGAATAAATTGTCTCGCTAGACTTATAAAAGGATTACGTGGCGCAATAATTATATGCTCGATGCATAGTGTGGAAAATAATAAGCAGCTATCTGGGTTGTTGCTGCATGAATAAGGGGGACGTTTTGGCATTAAAATGAGTCAGCCCTTTTTGACGAGGTGTATGCACTTACTGTTGTTTGTATACATGCTTGTATTGATTTAACAAGACGCCAAATTCACTTATATGGGAATATGCAAAATTCAATTTTTATTAAATTAAAAATAAATTTTTAGTAAACTATAAAAAGCATTTGTGGAAATTCTAGCGTGATAAAATTATCAAAAACCACAAAGAATACGATAAAAATGACCACACTAATAATAAAACGTATTTAATCTTTCCGAACAAGATTCTATTCTAAAATAATAAGTTTGATTGAAAAAAGTGCATATTTTATGCGTTAAAAATATTAAAATTTTACCGGAGGACGACCCCCGAACACGTTTTCAGGACCCCGGACACGTTTTCAGGTTTAAAAATGTCAAATTTTTCCTAGGGGTGGATCCACGGACCCCCGCCTCACTGAATGTTTTTAAACTGTAATTCCATAGAAATTAAGTTTAAAATCACGTTTTCAGGGTTACAAATCTCAAAAAGTTCCCAGACTCGTTTTCAGGACCTCCGAACACGTTTTTAGGGTTAAAAATCCACGGACCCCGCCTCCCTGATTTTTTTTTACTGAAATTTACTAAAATTCCATAGAAATTAAGTAATCCTAATATCAAAACTTTCCCGGAGAAGGTTCTCGGGCATGTTTTCATGAACCCCGAACACGTTTTCAGGGTTAAAAATCTCAAAAATTTCCCTGGAGAAGACCCACGGACCCCCCACCTGCCTGATTTTTTTTAACTAAAATTCCATAGAAATTAAATAATTCTAATCTCAAAATTTTCCCTGAGGAGGCCCTCGGGTACGTTTTCAGGACCCTCGAACAAGTTTTCAGGGTTAAAAATCTGAAAATTCTCGAGTGAGAATACCCACGGACTGCTACTAAAATTCCATAGAAATTTAGTAATCCTAATCTCAAAATTCTCCCGGATTAGGTCCTCGGGCACGTTTTCAGGACCACCGAACACGTTTTCAAGGTTAAAAATTTCAAAATTCTCCCAGGGGAAGACCCACGGATTTTTTACTAAAATTCCATAGAAATTAAGATTGAACTTACGTTTTCAGGGTTAAAAATCTCTAAATTTTCCCGGGGAAAGACCCACGGACCCCCCTACCTCCCTGAATTTTTTTTCCTAAAATTCTATATAAATTATGTTTGAAATTACATTTTCAGGGTTAAAAATCTCAAAATTTTTCCGGGGAAGACCGATAGACCGTCGGATATCCTGAAATTTGTTTTTACTAAAATTCCATAAAAATTAAGTTTAAAACCACGTTTCCAGGGTTAAAAATCTTAAAATTTTCCGGAGGGATGACCCCCGGACGTTTCCAGGGTTAAAAATCTAAAACATTTTCCGGAGGAGGACCCCCGGACGTTTCCATGGTTAGAAATCTCATAATTTTCAATAAGAGGACTCTGGACATATTTTCAGGATCCCCGTAAACGTTTCCAGGGTTAAAAATCTCAAAAATTTCCCGGAGGAGGATCCCCGGACGTTTCCAAAGTTAAAAATCTCAAAATTTTCCCGGGGAAGGACCCCCGGACGTTTTCAGGGATAACATTCTCAAAAAATTTCCGGAGAGTACCCAGGGCACGTTTTCAGGGTTAAAAATTTCGAATTTTCTTCAGGATGAGAAACGACTGAATTTTTTTAAACTAAAATTCCATAGAAATTAAGTTTAAAATCAAGTTTTCAAGGTAAAAAATCTGAAAATAATTTGTGAGGAGGACTTTTCCAGGGTTAAAAATCTCACAAATTTTCCGCGTGAAGAACCACGGACCTCCCGATTCACTGAATGTTTTTAAACGAAAATTCCATAGAAATTAAGTTTAAAATCACCTTTTCAAGGTTAAAAATCTCAAAATTTTTCCGGAGGACCCCCGGACGTTTTCAGGATTAGAAATCTCGAAATTTTCCAGGAACAGGACCCCGGATATATTTTCAGGATCCCTGGAAACGTTACCAGGGTTAAAAAGCTCAAAAATTTCCCGAGGGAGGAACCACGGACATTTTCAGCGTTAAAAATCTCGAAATTTTCCAGAAGGAGGACCCCGGACATGTTTTCAGGATTCCCGGAAAAGTTTTCAGGATCCCCGGAAACGTTTTCAGGGTTAAAAATCCAAAAATTTTCCGGGTGAGGAACCACGGTTCACTTTACTAATTTTTTTTAATATTTCCGGAGCAGGACCCCGGGCGTTTCCAGGGTTAAAATTCTCAAATTTTTTTCAAAGAGTACCCCGGACACGTTTTCAAGATTCCTGGAAACATATTCAGATTTAAAAATATTAAAATTTTCCCGGACAGGGACCACCCTCTAACATGTTTTCAGGACCCCGGAAACGTTTTCATCGTTAAAAATCTGAAAATTTTCCCGTAGAAGGGCCACCCTCGAACACGTTTGAATCCCTTAAAATAGGCACTGTTATATTAAACCACTACTAAATACTTATTTTATAGTTAACAATAGTTTAAAATGTCAAAATTAAGTAACCATTCAATATACTAATAATCTGTCTAAAAATTTTTAATATAAATCTAGCAATTTCGTACAACTTATGGCGTCACAACCCTTTCGGTTGATCTACTAGGGGTAAAGTGCACTACCGTAAATAATTGTATTATATAGGGATCAGCGACCTTTAGAGAGAATTGTCGAGACGTTTTTAAAACCCCGAAGCCACAATTGAGTCAGACCTAGTTCGAGTTTTATAATTTTCCACAATCTCGACTTTTCGCGATTTTATGGTCTAAGATAATTCAAAGTAGACGGTTAAGTTTTTATTTAGTTAGAGATCTCGTATTTTTAGAAAATGAGAAAATTACAATTAAAAATATAAATTCGACTGTATTTAGAAGCGTAATTCAAAATTTTAAAAGCCCTTCAGGAGGTTCGTAAGTTTTCAATTGTCAAAATTAAAAGGAACCGGTAAAATTTAATACTGTTTGGCAAAAATAAGTTGAACCATAATATGCGCAACGTGGAAAGGAACCCAATGTTTTTATGTTTCATGTTGACAACACCGCACTAAATTCTTACGAAGCGAACAGCTTGAATAATCTGATTAAATGAGTCCATGACTCATAGCTCAATTAGGGTTTTAATTACTTACCTCTAGGTCTTCATCGTTGGGCGATTGACTAGAAAGGTCTTGGAGATGGGATATTTTTCTATCGAAAATACACTGATGCAATTGATCGTCCAACATTTGGAAATTTTCGAAATTTCTCTGGATGATCCAGCAGGCGTCTGCTGATGTTACTTGTACCATGAACCATTCAATATCGGTATCATCATTTGCTGAAAAAAAACAAGATCTTTTAATAATATACTACTTTAGACCAGTAAGAATAATTGAAAAAAGAGGAAAAAATGATACAAAATCAGGAAACAATAGCAACATGGGAAAAATAGGAAAAAAATCGGCTCTGTCACCCCAGAACTTTCTCGGCTTTGCTGCGGAGAATAGGATTATTTTAATTACTAAATACAAAATTCCTGAATGGAAAAGTAAAATGAAGTAGCTGAAAACAAAAATTAATTAAAATGAAAAACCACAAAAGTTACTAAAACTGGTAACAAGTTATTATAAATAGCAACAAGATAATTAATTATTTCAAAAAATTGCAAAAAAAATTGTTAAAAGTGAAAAAAAATTGCTAAATTTCAGTAAAAATTACAACTATAATAAAAAAAGAGTAAAAATAGACAAAAATCAAAAATGGGATAAGAATAATATAATATGTAAAAACTGGCAAAAAAGGTAGCAAAAGGAAAAAAAGGTAAAATAAGTAAAAAGAAAAAATACTTAATAAAGGCAAAAAAGACAAAAAAAAAATGGACAAAAAAACGGAAAAAAAATCAACAAATAGGTACCAAAAAAAGCCAAATACGATAAAGTCACGGAAACAAAAAGCCAAAAAGGGCAAAATATTCAAAAAAGGTAATAAAAAATACCAAAAATGTCCATAAAATCCAGATACGATACAGTAAACGGAAAAAACGCCAAAAAAGTAAAAAAAAATTAAAAAGAGCAAAAAAAATAGGCCAAAAAAGGGGTAAAAATGCCAAAAAGGGTCAAAGCAAAAAAAGAAGCAAATAAAGGAAAAAATGCAAAAAAGGTCAAAAACGGCCAAAAAAAATAAAAAAAAGCTCAAAAGGCCAAAAATGGAAAAATAAAAGAAAAAATCCAAAATAAAGATAAAAGCCTGGTAAAAAAGCAAACAAGGTAAAAGAAGGTAAAAAAGGAAAAAACAGGGTTAATAAAGACAAAAAAGACCAAAAAAAAATCGGCAAAAAAACGGAAAGAAGGATAAAAAATCAACAAAAAGTCAAAAAAAGGCAAATACGACAAAGTAAATGGGAAAAACACCAAAAAAGTTAAAAAAAAAAGTTGAAAAAAGCGAAATATAGGCAAAATAAAGAAAAAAAGGGCAAAATAACGACCAAAAAGTCCAAAAAAGTTATAAAAATTTAAAAGAAGTTTAAAGCGCAAAAAAAGCACAAGATTGGTAAAAAGGAAAAAAAGACAAAAAAAAAGAAAAACGGGAAAAGGGTTAAAAAAAATAACAAAAAAGCCAAATACGATAAAGTAAACGGAAAAAGCCAAAAAACGCAAAAAAATTTAAAAATAAGGTTGAGAAAAAAAATAATAGAGGAAAAATAAAGGCAAAAAAGTCAGGAAGTCCAGAAAAGTTAAAAGTTTAAAAAAATACTAAAAAAGGGGTAAAAATGCAAAAAGGTCAAAAAAAGATAAAAAAATTTCAAAAAAAATGAAAAAGAGCAAAAATAATGAGAACAAAAGAGGCCAAAAAATTAAAAAAGGAAAAAAAGAAAAAGGCCTAAAAAGGGCAAAATAGGGCTATAAAAATTAAAAAAGTTAAAAAGAGCAAAAAAATAGGGCAAAGGGGTAAAGATTTTAAAAAAGGTAAAAGCAAAAAACAGAGACAAATAAAGGAAAAAATGCAAAAAAAGCCAAAAAAATAAATAAATAAAGCTTCAAAAGGGATAAAAAGGCCAAAAAAGGAAAACAAGCAAAAAAATCAAAAAAAAAGGGCAAAACACAGGCAAACACGGTAAAAGAAGGTAAAAAAGGCAAAAAAAAGAAAAACAGGCTAATAAAGATAAAAAAATCGGCAAAAAACGGAAAGAAGGAAGGATAAAAAAATCAACAAAAGTCCAAAAAAAGGCAAATATGACAAAGTAAACGGGAAAAAAGTCAAAACCACCAAAAAAGTTAAAAAAAGCAAAATAGAGGCAAAATAAGGACAAAAAAAGACAAAAAAGGACCAAAAAAAATGAACAAAACGGAAAAAAGGATAAAACGAATCCAAATACGATAAAGCAAACGGAAAAAAGCCAAAAACGCCAAAAAATTAAAAAATAAAGTTGAAAAAAGCAAAATAAAGAAAAAATAAAGGCAAAAAGCCAGAAAGTCCAAAAAAGTTTAAAAAAAATATGAAAAAAGCAAAAAGAAGATCAACAAAAGGGGGTAAAAAGGCCAAAAAAGGAAAAAAAGAAAAAAGGAAAAAAAGAAAAAAGCTAAAAAAGAGTAAAATAAAGTTAAAATTAAAAAGTTTCAAACGAACAAAAAAAGGTAAAATGCCAAAAAGGTAAAAGCAAAAAAAAGAGGCAAATAAAGGAAAAAATGCAAAAAGGACAAAAAATTAATAAAAAAAATCTCAAAAAGGGATAAAAAGCCAATAACACGGAAAAACACGGGCAAAATAAAGGTAAAAACCTGGTAAAAAATCAAACACGGTAAAAGAACGTAAAAAAAGAAAAAACCTTCTTAATAAAGGCAAAAAAGGCGAAAAAAATCAGCAAAAAACGGAAAAAAGGATAAAAAAATCAATAACAAAAAAAGGCAAATACGACAAAGCAGACGGAAAAAATTACAAAAAGTTGAAAAAAGCAGTATAGAGGCAAAATTAAGACAAAAAAGTCCAAAAAAAAATTATTAAAAATTAAAAGAAGTTTAAAAATAGCAAAAAAAGAAAGCAAAAGAGGGGTGAAAGTGCCAAAAAAGGTAGCAAAAGAAAAAAAAGGACAAAAACGGAAAATAAAGGAAAAAAGCTTAACAGATCAAAAAAAAAACGGATAATGGATAAAAAAAATCAACAATTGTCCAAAAAAAAAGCCAAATACGATAAAGCAAACGGAAAAAAGACAAAAAAGTTAAAAAAAAAGTTACAAAATAGAGATGCAAAAAGCAAAAAATTCCAAATATAGAGATAAAAAAATTAAAAAAATTTAAAAATAAAGTTGAAAAAAGCAAGAAAAAATAAAGGCAAAAAGCCAGAAAGTCCAAAAAGTTTAAAAAAAAACATGAAAAAATGCAAAAGAGCAAAAAGAAGGTTAACAAAAGAGGGTAAAAAGGCCAAAAATGGAAAAAAAGGCAAAAAAAAAGAAAAAAGTAAAATGAACAAAACGGAAAAAAGGGTAAAACGAATCCAAATACGATAAAGCAAACGGAAAAAAGTTAAAAATGCCAAAAAATTTAAAAATAAAGTTGAAAAAAGCAAAATAAAGAAAAAATAAAGACAAAAAGCCAGAAAGTCCAAAAAAGTTAAAAAAAAAAACATGAAAAAATGCGAAAGACCAAAAAGAAGGTTAACAAAAGAGGGTAAAAGGCCAAAAAGGCAAAAAAAAGAAAAAAGTAAAAAAAGGACAAAACAAAGGTAGAAACATGGTTAAAAAAAAAAACAAAAGTGGAAAAACGAACTTGGTAAAGACAAAAAAATTGGAAAAAATAAAGCGAAATAGAAAAAAAAGAGAAAAAATAATTATGAAAATAAACTTACTATGTTGCGAATGTAGCGATTGATCCATGTTGGTCTGCAGACTGATGTTCAGCGGGGGTAATTGCACCCTTTCGTAATGAAAATGGGCGCATTCTTCCAGTTTAGGGAACCTGCAAGGTTCCGCCCCATGGGTCGGTACCCCACCAGCCGCTTCGCTGATTTGCATCTCATATACTTCAGAACATAATGCCTGGAACATAAAAAACAAAACGTTATTAGATTTTACTTTACTAAAGATTATATGTAGTTTTCATATTATTTTATACCTTAGGAGTATTCTTTATTATGAAATCATTAATATTGTGAGGCGTTCGTTTTCCTTTATGAAACGTTTTCATTAACCTTCTTCGTTCCCACTTTTTCATCGTATTTATCTTTGTTAGGTTCTTTTTTTTCTTCTTATTCTTTCCGCATTTTTGTTTTAATTTTTTTAGACTAATTTTTTTAAACTTTTCAAATCTATTAGGTTCCTGTTTAATAAAATAATATTTGCATTTACTCATTTAGTCGTTCGGTTTAATTTTATTTGTAAGAGAAAATTGCAAATATTAAAATACAATTTCATCTCAATGTAATATAAACTTTCGATCCGAAAAATATAATAATTTAAATTTAATTTTGTCTCAATCACAACTAACTGTATAACTATTTGCACTGCCGAACCAAAACTATTTAATAATTCAGTATGATCTGTTAAAAGTTGTTAAAAAAGTTATAAGTCACTTCGTATTCTTTTTTGATGATAACAATAGTTGAAATTCATAAATGATTACGAAGAACTTATTAATTCAAAATATTGAGTCAGTTTCGAGATAAGTTCGGTATTTTTAGGTTGAAATATTCAAGGGGGTACTGCACTTTGAATAATAAAAGTATTTTTTTCTATAATGAACTAGTTTGTAATAATAATTTATACTTCATCAGTATCTAGAGTGGGATTAATTTGTCATGCCTTAGATTTTTATTTCTATATTTTTTACAGGTGCCAAAATTTTATAAGAGAAAGGAAGGTGCAAAACCGTGAGAAAAAAATTATAAAGTAACATAATGTTTTATAAAGAAATAGTAATAATCCAGTAACATATTTAATATAATTTTTTTAAAAAACACTTCTTAATTACATTGAATGAAAGGGGGGCGGTAACTAGTTTCGGAAATATGCCATCATCAGGACTATAAAACATAGTGTTAATAAGGGCCGAATTTGTACATTAAATAAACTTACCAAACTAATTACAAATGAGACGAAAAATAAATAACAGTAGATAGTCTACGTGAGTTCTACCGCCACTATAGGGAATTCAATGTGCTAGAGAGAGAGAGGTATAGGAAACTCAGCGTGCCAGAAAGAGACAGCGCGACGTTTTTTAACGTTCATTATTTTGAAGTGTTCGAAACGTCACATTTTACAATATTACACGTCAAACAATGCCACATTTCATATTGACATGTTATTTTTATGTTTCCTTATGGAAAATCTATGTAGTGAGTTTTTTATATAAAAAAATAAACGTTAAAAAAACGTTGAAAACCACAGGGACCCTATAGGAGGCCACTCAGTATCAAACAAATTAAAAATAAATGTAATAACATTATCATTGGACTATCAATTGTTTTAAAGGACCACCTTCAACTATTTTTTTAATACGGACCTGTACTTTTTAGTTCAATTTTGAAATCGCCATTTTTTTGTCTTTCCAACCATGTAGAATATTTAATTTATTAGGTTTTAACAATGAGATGTACTTCTAAGTACGACCCTGGTCCATTTTCATTTATAAATCTATTTAAATAAAATATGCATAAAAACTAACATTCTGGGGAAAAATGAACAGAACCGTACAGATTTTGATTTATTCAAAAATATTTATACTGAAAATAGAACAGGACCGTACTTAAAAAAAAAATCGTAAAGTACAAATCCTAAAAAAGTAACAAAATCAACTTTTCAATATTTTATAAAAAAATACCAAAAAAGGCTAATTTTTTTGTCTTTCCAACCATGTAGAATATTTAATTTTGTAGGTTTTAACAATGAACTGTACTTTAGGAATTTTTATAAGTACGGTCCTGTTCCATTTTCATTGAAAACATTTATAAATCTTTTTAAATAAAATATGCATAAAATCTAACATTCTGCGGAAAAATGAACAGAACCGTACAGATTTTGATTTATTCAAAAATATTTATACTTAAAATGGAACAGGAACGTACTTAAAAAAAATCGTAAAGTACAAATCATAAAAAAATAACAAAATCAACTTTTGAATGTTTTATAAAAAAAATACCAAAAAAAGGCTAATTTTTAAACGACCATCTTCAACAATTTTTTAAAAACGGACCTGTACTTTTTATTTTAATTTTGAAATCGCAATTTTTTTGTCTTTCCAACCATGTAGAATATTTAATTTTTTAGGTTTTAACAATGAACTGTACTTTAGGAATTTTTATAAGTACGGTCCTGGTCCATTTTCATTGGAAAACATTTATAAATCTTTAAAATATGCATAAAATCTAACATTCTGGGGAAAAATGAAGAGAACCGTCAAATTTTGATTTACTCAAAAATATTTATACTGAAAATGGAACAGGACCGTACTTAAAAAAAATCGTAAAGTACAAATCCTAAAAAAGTAACAAAATCAACTTTTCAATATTTTATAAAAAAATACCAAAAAAGGCTAATTTTTTTAATACGGACCTGTACTTTTTATTTTAATTTTGAAATCGCCATTTTTTTGTCTTTCCAACCATGTAGAATATTTAATTTTTTAGGTTTTAACAATGAACTGTACTTTAGGAATTTTTAGAAGTACGGTCCTGTTCCATTTTCATTGAAAACATTTATAAATCTTTTTAAATAAAATATGCATAATAAATAAAAATAGAAATTTTTTATAAAGTTTAGAAATAAAAATAAAACGAAAATCGCCAAATTCTGTTTTCTCCAAATACCTCTGAAACCGGATCTGCTATTTTCAGACAAGAATTTCTTTTATTTCATAAATTGTTTTATTATTTTTTTAACTGTAATTTAGGAATTTTTCTAAGTACGGTCCTGTCCATTGTCATTGTAAACATTTATAAATCTTTTTAAATAAAATATGCATACAAACTAACATTCTGGGGAAAAATGAAGAGAACCGTCAAATTTTCATTTATTCAAAAATATTTATACTGAAAATGAAACAGGACCGCACTTTGAAAATTTCGTAAAGTACAAATCCTAAAAATTTAAGTGTTCTACATGATTGGATAGAGAAAGAGATAGAGATTTAAAAAATAAAATAAAGAGTACAGGTCCGTATTAAAAAAATAATCACAGGCGAAATGTTTAAAAAAAAATTGAATATGATATGTTAAATGGTATTTGTACTTCAATAAAATTTGTTTATAAAGTTTAAAAATAAAAATAAAATGAAAATCGCCAAATTCTGTTTTCTCCAAATACCTCTGAAACCGGATCTGGTATTTTCAGACAAGAATTTCTTTTATTTTATAAATTTTTTTTTTATTTTTTAATTGGTCAAGTCTTCCCTTAGTGAACTAGCATCCCCCAAGTATTCCAGAGCTTTAAATTTTTGATGAAATACCCTTTTTATTAATAAAAGTAAAACTATTACAATACAGAGTGATTCATTAAATAAAAAAAAGTAATGTTTTAACTTCTCCTAAAAATAATATAAAACGAAAAAAATGGGAAAAAATAGAAAAAAAGAGGGAAAAACCTGGAAAAATAAAGGAAAATTGGAAAAAATATGAAAAAATAGAAAAACTAGGAAAAAACAGAAAACAAGAAAATAGTAAATTAGGAAAAAAATAGTAAAATGGAAAAAAATTGAAAAGAAATGGGAAAATAAAGAAAAATAGGGAAAAACGGGGAAAATGGGTAAAATGGGGAAAGTAGGAAAAATATTGAAAAATGGAAAAAATAAAGAAAAATAGAAAAAAATAGTAAAAATAGGAAAAGTAGAAAACACAAAAAAACCAAAAAAATATGGAAAAATAAAGAAATAGGAGAAAATAGGAATAAAGAAAAATATGGAAAAATAAAAATGGAGAAAATAGTAAAAAAATGGAAAAATAGAAGAAAACACCAAAAAATAAAAAGATATTAAAAAACATAAGAGAAAGTAGGAAAAAATAGAAAAATTGGAAAATAGGAAAAAACAGGAAAATTTTGAAAAAACAGGAAAATAGGAAAAATAGGAAAATATATTTATTTTCCGATTTTTTCTTTTGAACTTAAAATTAAGTATTTCAAAAGATATTTACTTTATTGCGTTGATTTTGATTCGAATTCTGCCAGCTCTTTGATAAACAAGATTATACAGAGTGTCCAAAATTTCCGGCTAGAAAAAATAATTTAAAATTTGTACAATACTTGAGACATTAAACTAAAAATTAGAATAAACACATTTTAAAAATAAAAACCATATATATGTATATATAGGGTGAATAGAGTTATAAAAATATTTTCAGTATGTCTCTAGTAAACATTTAATAAATTTTATACAGTGTCAAAATAATTATTAAAAATCATTTTTATATTAAACACTCTGTATATCAGTAAATACAAGGATGGTACAAGTGTAATCCCGTTTAGAAATTCGTCACAAGCCAGTATTGTCCTATTCAACTGGAATAAATATTTTACTGATTTATTACAAAATTTAAATTCGAGTATTTATTTAAAGGGGCAAATACTGACTTGTGACGTCCTCTAAAGAAGTACGTCACAATGAGACTATTTTTCTAATCGGACAGAAGTTCATCACAATGAGTCTAAACGTTGATTGAACAGACACTGTCTTGTGACGTCCTGTAAAAAAATACATCACAATGAGTCTAAATTAAGTATTTCTCTAATTGGATAGATACTGATTTGTGATATGCTCTATAAAAGTACGTCACAATGATTTTAAACGTTGAGTATTTCTCTAATCGGGCAGATACTGATTTGTAACGTGCTCTAAATAAGTTATCACAAATTAGTCTAAACGTTGATTGAACAGACACTGTCTTGTGACGTCCTGTAAAGAAATACGTCACAATGAGTCTAAACGTTGAGTATATCTTAAATCGGACAGATACTGATTTGTGACATGCTCTATAAAAGTACGTCACAATGATTTTAAACGTTGAGTATTTCTCTAATCGGGCAGATACTGATTTGTAACGTGCTCTAAATAAGTTATCACAAATGAGTCTAAACGTTGATTGAACAGATGCTGTCTTGTGACGTCCTGTAAAGAAGTACGTCACAATGAGTCTAAACGTTGAGTATATCTTAAATCGGACAGATACTGATTTGTGACATGCTCTATAAAAGTACGTCACAATGATTTTAAACGTTGAGTATTTCTCTAATCGGGCAGATACTGATTTGTAACGTGCTCTAAATAAGTTATCACAAATGAGTCTAAACGTTGATTGAACAGATGCTGTCTTGTGACGTCCTGTAAAGTAATACGTCACAATGAGTCTAAACGTTGAGTATATCTTTAATCGGGCAGATACTGATTTGTAACGTGCTCTAAATAAGTTATCACAAATGAGTCTAAACGTTGATTGAACAGATGCTGTCTTGTGACGTCCTGTAAAGAAATACGTCACAATGAGTCTAAACGTTGAGTATATCTTTAATCGGGCAGATACTGATTTGTAACGTGCTCTAAATAAGTTATCACAAATGAGTCTAAACGTTGATTGAACAGATGCTGTCTTGTGACGTCCTGTAAAGTAATACGTCACAATGAGTTTAAACGTTGAGTATTTCTCTAATCGGGCAGATACTGATTTGTAACGTGCGCTTAATAAGTTATCACAAATGAGTCTAAACGTTGATTGAACAGATGCTGTCTTGTGACGTCCTGTAAAGTAATACGTCACAATGAGTTTAAACGTTGAGTATTTCTCTAATCGGGCAGATACTGATTTGTAACGTGCTTTAAATAAGTTCATCACAATGAGTCTAAACGTTGATTAAACAGATGCTGTCTTGTGACGTCCTGTAAAGAAATACGTCACAATGAGTCTAAACGTTGAGTATTTATCTAATCGGACAGATACTGATTTGTAACATGTTCTATAAAAGTACGTCACAATGATTTTAAACGTTGAGTATTTCTCTAATTCGGCAGATACCGATTTGTAACGTGCTTTAAATAAGTTGATCACAATGAGTCTAAACGTTGATTGAAAATATACTATCTTGTGAAGTCCTGTAAAGAAATACGTCACAATGAGTCAAAAGATTGAGTATTTCTCTAATCGGACAGATACTAATTTGTGACGTCCTGTAAAGAAATACGTCACAATGAGTTTAAACGTTGAGTATTTATCTAATCGGACAGATACTGATTTGTAACATGTTCTATAAAAGTACGTCACAATGATTTTAAACGTTGAGTATTTCTCTAATCCGGCAGATACCGATTTGTAACGTGTTTTAAAACAGTTCATCACAATGAGTCTAAACGTTGATTAAACAGATGCTGTCTTGTGACGTCCTGTAAAGAAATACGTCATAATGAGTCAAAATATTGAGTATTTCTCTAATCGGACAGATACTACTTTGTGACGTCCTGTAAAGAAATACGTCACAATGAGTCTAAACGTTGAGTATTTATCTAATCGGACAGATACTGATTTATGACATGCTCTATAACAGTACGTCACAATGATTTTAAACGTTGAGTATTTATCTAATCGGACAGATATCGATTTGTAACGTGCTTTAAATAAGTTCATCATAATGAGTCTAAACGTTGATTGAACATATACTGTCTTGTGACGTCCTGTAAAGAAATACGTCACAAACGTCTAATCGGATAGATATTAATTTGTGACGTTCTCTAAAGAAGTACGTCACAATGAGTATAAACGTTGATCAGAACGATACTGCCTTGTGATGTTCTGTAAAGAAATACGTCACAATGAGTCTAAACCTTGAGTATATTTCTAATCGGACAGATACTGATTTGTGACGTGCTCTAAAGAAGTACGTCACAAGGAGTCTAAACGTTGATCAGACCGATAATGCCTTGTGATGTCCTGTAAAAAATACGTCACAATGAGTCTAAACGTTGAGTATATCTCTAATCGGACAGATACTGATTTGTAACATGTTCTATAAAAGTACGTCACAATGATTTTAAACGTTGAGTATTTCTCTAATCCGGCAGATACCGATTTGTAACGTGCTTTAAATAAGTTCATCATAATGAGTCTAAACGTTGATTGAACAGATACTGTCTTGTGACGTCCTGTAAAGAAATACGTCACAAACGTCTAATCGGATAGATATTAATTTGTGACGTGCTCTAAAGAAGTAAATCACAATGAGTATAAACGTTGATCAGAACGATACTGCCTTGTGACGTTCTGTAAAGAAATACGTCACAATGAGTCTAAACGTTGAGTATATCTCTAATCGGACAGATACTGATTTGTGACGTGCTCTAAAGAAGTACGTCACAAGGAGTCTAAACGTTGATCAGACCGATACTGCCTTGTGATGTCCTGTAAAAAAATACGTCACAATGAATCTAAACGTTGAGTATATCTCTAATCGGACAGATACTGATTTGTGACGTGCTCTAAAGAAGTACGTCACAAGGAGTCTAAACGTTGATCTGACAGATACTGTCTTGTGACGTCCTTTAAAGAAGTAAGTCACAATGAGTCTAAATGTGAGAACGATAAATATCTTTCATTTTGTTTTAATACAAAATTACAAAAAAATAAAGTGGTATATAATTGCTTAGATAAAAGATAAAGAAAGTGTTTACTGATTATATGATTTTAAAAAAAATTGTGTTATTTAATATTTCTAACACTAAGTGCAGATTCTTCTAAATTACACTTTCATTTTTGTTCCAAACGCCTCATAAAACGCCGAATCATTATAAAAACACGTTTCATAACTAACATCCATATAAAAACAATAAATGTTACAATTTAAACATTCTTTTTTTTTTAAAGAACTTCTTCATAGACTTGGTGAAATTCGAAGAATTTTTATAGTTCCACGTGACAGCGGTTCGAAATGTATATTTTCTCTTGGCTTTCTCGAGTCAGTTGTTGGAAGTTTTTAAGTTTTATTTTGTATTTTGCAACGACACACACACACACACAGTCAGTCGTCTAACTTTAGATCGTCGAATAGCTGAAATAGCTTCCTAGTATAGGCCAGTCCCAAGAGATTATTCTCGAACTTCATTTTTCATTTCAAATATCTTTATACAAAAAAATCAATATTAGATTAATCAGAAAATACATTATTATAACAGAATTTTTTCGAAATACTGACAACAGCAAAAAGAAAACTGGTCTAATTTTTAAATAAAACTTATATTAATTACACCCATAAAATTATAGAGGGTAGTATTAAAAAATAAAAAAAATATATCACTTCCGGAAAAAACCGGATGGAATATTTCTGAATTGAAATCTAATAAAAATATCACGAATTTCAAAATTAGTCTTAAAACATTTTTTAAATAATTATCCAAAGCATTTTGATACTAACTATAAGTTTATTTAGTAATTAGAAATCAATACGTTTTATAGTTTTTCAATTATTGAAAATTAGTGACAGTAATTATATTGGTAAAATTTAATCGAACAATGTTTAATTTAATTATCCAAAGTATTTTGGTAGTAACTATAAATTTTGTTTTTTATGGAAATAATAAAAAAACAGTTTTTATTCTTTATCAATATTAATTACAATTATTTAAAATTAAATCGTTAATTATATTTTTTGTATTTTTGTTGATGAACATGAAATAATATTTCGTTTTTTTTTAAATCAACAAAAATATTGATTGTTAAAAAAATTTGAATGTTGACTCAATTTCCATGAAATATTATTTTATACTTTTTATTTTATGAAAAATGATTATATTTAAGTAACTTAATTTAACTATCCAGAGTATTTTGGTACTAACTATAAATAATAAAAATCTAAAATAGAATTTTTATTCTGTATCAATATTAATTATAATTATTTCAAATTAAATCGTTATAATCATATTTTTTTATATTTTTTTTTAAATCTTGATTAATATTTCGTTTTTTTTTATTAAAAAAAATGTCAAAAAATTGTTCAAAAATTTAGAATGTTGACTCTAACTTTCCATGAAATATTATTTAATACTTTTTATTTTATGAAAAATAATTATATTTAATGAACTTAATTTAATTACCCAAAGTATTTTGATACTAACTATAAATTTTGTTTTTTTTTTATCCAAATAATAAAAATCTAAAATAGAGTTTTTATTCTGTATTTTTTTTAATGTTGATTAAGATGAAAAAATATTTTTTTTTATTAAAAAAAAAAATGTCAAAATATATTGATTGTTAAAACATTTTGAATGTTGACTCTGAATTTCCATGAAATATCTTTATATTTTTTTTATTTTATGAAAAATGATTATATTTAAGTAACTTAATTTAATTATCCAGAGTATTTTGGTACTAACTATAAATTTTGTTTTTTTATGGAAATAATAAAAATCTAAAATAAAGTTTTTATTCTGTATCAATATTAATTATAATTATTTCAAATTAAATTTTTTTTTGTATTTTTTTTTAAATGTTGATTAAGATGAAATAATATTTTGTTTTTTTTTGATAAAAAAAAATGTGAAAATATATTGATTGTTAAATAATTTTAAATATTGATTATCAATTTCCGTGAAATATTATTTTATACATTTTATTTTATGAAAAATGATTATATTTAAGTAACTTAATTTAATTATTCAGAGTATTTTGGTACTAACTATAAAATTTGTTTTTTATGGAAATAATAAAAATCTAAAATAAAGTTTTTATTCTGTATCAATATTAATTATGATTATTTCATATTTTTTTGATTTTTTTTTAAATATTGATTAACATTTAATAATATTTCGTTTTTTTTTTAATTAAAAAAAAATGTGAAAATATATTAATTATTAAAAAAATTTAAATGTTTCAATTTCCATGAAATATTATTTTATATTTTTTATTTTATGAAAACTGATATTAAAGGTAATTATCCAAAGTATTTTGGTACTAATTATAAATTTTGTTTTTTTTATTAAAAATCTAAAATACAATTTTTATTCCCTATTAATTTTCCTTATCCTTGTTTCAAATCAAATTGTTAATGATACTTTTTGTATTTTTCATTGCTCTTGGAACAAATTTTAATTTAATTATCCAAAGTATTTTGGTACTAACTATATATTTTGTTTTTTCATAAAAAATACAAAAAATCGCGCTAAAAATATTTTTTCTAGATAAAGACAGAAATATTCATTTCGGGATCTGCTGAGACGGTTACGACCATTTCCAGATGTAAGTCTGTCTGTCTGCGTGTCTGTATGTGTGTATAAGTTTTTGAATGACACCTGTCAAACGGAACTGTCACTGTCAAAAAAATGACAGAAGCAATATGACACGAAATTTAAATGTCACTTAAAAGATCTTGAAAAACTCTATTCAGAGATTTCTGTAACCTGTCACCTGTCAAAAATAAAAAATGTCAAAATTTGAAAATTTAACATTAAATATTTGAAAAAGTACTTTATGGATTTGAACCAATTTCGGTAAAATGGGTTCCGGTTAATTGTCGGAAAAAACCGTTACGGTTTGTCTGACATCTGTCAAACGGAACTGTCACTGTCAAAAAAAATGACAGAAGCAGTATGACACGAAATTTAAATGGCATTTGAAAGATCTTGAAAAACTCTATTCAGAGAGTCAAGATTATTTCTCTAACTGTCACCTGTCAAAAAAAAATGTCAAAATTTGAAATTTTAACATTAAACATTTGAAAAATTACTTTATGGATTTGAAGCAATTTCGATAAAATGGGTTCCGGTTAATTGTCGGAAAAAACCGTTACGATTTGTCTGACATCTGTCAAACGGAACTGTCACTGTCAAAAAAATGACAGAAGCAATATGACACGAAATTTAAATGTCATTTAAAAGATCTTGAAAAACTCTATTCAGAGAGTCAAGATTATTTCTCACACTGTCACCTGTCAAAAAAAAATGTCAAAATTTGAAATTTTAACATTAAATATTTGAAAAATTACTTTATGGATTTGAACCAATTTCGGTAAAATGTGTTCCGGTTAATTGTCGGAAAAAACCGTTACGGTTTGTCTGACATCTGTCAAACGGAACTGTCACTGTCAAAAAAAATGACAGAAGCAGTATGACACGAAATTTAAATGGCATTTGAAAGATCTTGAAAAACTCTATTCAGAGAGTCAAGATTATTTCTCTAACTGTCACCTGTCAAAAAAAAAATGTCAAAATTTGAAATTTTAACATTAAACATTTGAAAAATTACTTTATGGATTTGAAGCAATTTCGATAAAATGGGTTCCGGTTAATTGTCGGAAAAAACCGTTACGATTTGTCTGACATCTGTCAAACGGAACTGTCACTGTCAAAAAAATGACAGAAGCAATATGACACGAAATTTAAATGTCATTTAAAAGATCTTGAAAAACTCTATTCAGAGAGTCAAGATTATTTCTCACACTGTCACCTGTCAAAAAAAAATGTCAAAATTTGAAATTTTAACATTAAATATTTGAAAAATTACTTTATGGATTTGAACCAATTTCGGTAAAATGTGTTCCGGTTAATTGTCGGAAAAAACCGTTACGGTTTGTCTGACATCTGTCAAACGGAACTGTCACTTTCAAAAAAATGAAAGAATCAATATGACATGAAATTTAAATGTCATTTAAAAGATCTTGAAAAACTCTATTCAGAGAGTCAAAGATTATTTCTCTAACTGTCACCTGTCAAAAATAAAAAATGTCAAAATTTGAAATTTTAACATTAAATATTTAAAAAAGTACTTTATGGATTTGAACCAATTTCGGTAAAATGGGTTCCGGTTAATTGTCGGAAAAAACCGTTACGGTTTGTCTGACATCTGTCAAACGGAACTGTCACTGTCAGAAAAATGATAGAAGCAATATGACACGAAATTTAAATGTCATTTAAAAGATCTTGAAAAATTCTATTCAGAGAGTCAAGATTATTTCTCTAACTGTCACCTGTCAAAAATAAAAAATGTCAAAATTTGAAATTTTAACATTAAATATTTGAAAAATTACTTTATGGATTTGAAGCAATTTCGGTAAAATGGGTTCCGGTTAATTGTCGGAAAAAACCGTTACGGTTTGTCTGACATCTGTCAAACGGAACTTTCACTGTCAAAAAAATGACAGAAGCAATATGACACGAAATTTAAATGTCATTTAAAAGATCTTGAAAAATTCTATTCAGAGAGTCAAGATTATTTCTCTAACTGTCACCTGTCAAAATTAAAAATATCAAAATTTGAAACTTGACGTTAAATATCTGAAAACGTACTTTACAGATTTGAAAAAAATTTGGTAAAATGGCTTTGTCCGACATTTGTCAAATGGAAGTGTCCCAGTCAAAAAATGACATAAGCAATATGTCACGGAATATAACTTGTAATATGTCATTTGAAAGCCCTTGAAAAACTCTATTCAGAAGAGTCAAGATTATTTCTCTAATTGTCACCTGTCAAACAGAAAATGTCAAAATTTGAAACTTTAACATTAAATATCTGAAAAAGTATTTTACGGATTTAAAAAAAAATTTGGTAAAATGGCTTCGTCCGACATTTGTCAAATGGAAGTGTCCCTGTCAAAAAATGACATAAGCAATATGTCACGGAATATAACTTGTAATATGTCATTTGAAAGCCCTTGAAAAACTCTATTCAGAAGAGTCAAGATTATTTCTCTAATTGTCACCTGTCAAACAGAAAATGTCAAAATTTGAAACTTTAACATTAAATATCTGAAAAAGTATTTTACGGATTTAAAAAAAAAATTTGGTAAAATGGCTTCGTCCGACATTTGTCAAATGGAAGTGTCCCAGTCAAAAAATGACATAAGCAATATGTCACGGAATATAACTTGTAATATGTCATTTGAAAGCCCTTGAAAAACTCTATTCAGAAGAGTCAAGATTATTTCTCTAATTGTCACCTGTCAAACAGAAAATGTCAAAATTTGAAACTTTAACATTAAATATCTGAAAAAGTATTTTACGGATTTGAAAAAAAATTTGGTAAAATGGCTTCGTCCGACATTTGTCAAATGGAAGTGTCCCTGTCAAAAAATGACATAAGCAATATGTCACGGAATATAACTTGTAATATGTCATTTGAAAGCCCTTGAAAAACTCTATTCAGAAGAGTCAAGATTATTTCTCTAATTGTCACCTGTCAAACAGAAAATGTCAAAATTTGAAACTTTAACATTAAATATCTGAAAAAGTATTTTACGGATTTAAAAAAAAAATTTGGTAAAATGGCTTCGTCCGACATTTGTCAAATGGAAGTGTCCCTGTCAAAAAATGACATAAGCAATATGTCACGGAATATAACTTGCAATATGTCATTTGAAAGCCCTTGAAAAACTCTATTCAGAAGAGTCAAGATTATTTCTCTAACTGTCACCTGTCAAAATTAAAAAATGTCAAAATTTGAAACTTAACGTTAAATATCTGAAAAAGTACTTTCCGGATTTGAAAAAAATTTGGTAAAATGGCTTTGTCCGACATTTGTCAAATGGAAGTGTCCTTGTCAAAAAATGACATAAGCAATATGTCACGGAATATAACTTGTAATATGTCATTTGAAAGCCCTCGAGAAACTCTATTCCGAACAGTCAATACTATTTCTCTAATTGTCAACTGTCAAAAATAAAAAATGTCAAAATTTGAAACTTTAACGTTACATATCTAAAAAAGTACTTTACGGATTTGAAAAAAAATTGGTAAAATGGCTTTCGGTTAAAACCTTTAGTTTTTGTCCGACATCTGTCAAATGGAAGTGTCGCTGTCAAAAAATGACATAAACAATATGTCACGGAATATAATTTGTAATATGTCATTTGAAAGCCCTTGAAAAACTCTATTCAGAACAGTCAAGATTATTTCTCTAACTGTCAACTGTCAAAAATGAAAAAATGTTAAAGTTTGAAACTTCGTAAGGAAAGTTTTGGGGGATTTTTAAAAAAATGTATTGAATAGTATAAAATCCAATTGATCAAAATAACAACGATGTGTTTTTGATAAGCAAAAACATATTTTAAAATATTAATAATTTGACCGTACTATAAACGATGCCAAAATAAAACGCAGCAGCCAATCAGTGGCAGATGTTGGTCTTGGGAATCTCTCGCTTCGGTCTTCACATAAAAAGTGACTACTTTATAATGTGTACTTTAATTTTGATGACATTTTAGTTCTGGATATAATAAAGTCATGAATTATTTAGAAAATCTGACAAATGAATTTTTTGACAAGACAGACAGTAAGTCTGACGAATCCTGAAATCTGGAGATTTGCCGGAAATCCGTTCTTGACCTAAATATTTTTTAGCTAAATTTAAGATTGAACAATGGAAAAATAAAGAAAAGCAAAATAAATAGTTGGTATTAAAGTACTTTGGATAATTTAAACAATATTTAAGATCTTTAAAAAAACAACGCACATAGTTAGTAGTAAAATACTTTGGATAATTCAAATCAAATTCGATCCAAGACACAATTAAAATTTATCAATATAATTAATAATTGGTATCAAAGTACTTTGGATAATTTAAACAATATTTAAGATCTTTAAAGAAACAACGACCATAGTTAGTAGCAAAATACTTTGTATAATTAAAATGAAATTCGATCTAAGACGCAATTAAAATTTATCAATATAATTAATAATTGGTATCAAAGTACTTTGGATAATTTAAAAAATATTTAAGATCTTTAAAGAAACAACGACCATAGTTAGTAGCAAAATACTTTATATAATTAAAATGAAATTCGATCTAAGACGCAATTAAAATGTATCAATATAATTAATAATTGGTATTAAAGTACTTTGGATAATTTAAACAATATTTAAGATCTTTAAAGAAACAACGCACATAGTTAGTAGCAAAATACTTTGGATAATTAAAATCAAATTCGATCTAAGACGCAATAAAAATTTATCAATATAATTAATAATTGGTATCAAAGTACTTTGGATAATTTAAACAATATTTAAGATCTTTAAAGAAACAACGCACATAGTTAGTAGTAAAATACTTTGGATAATTAAAATCAAATTCGATCCAAGACACAATTAAAATTTATCAATATAATTAATAATTGGTATTAAAGTACTTTGGATAATTTACACAATATTTTATATCCTTAAAGAAACAACACACTTAGTTAGTAGCAAAATACTTTGGATAATTCAAATCAAATTCGATCCAAGACACAATTAAAATTTATCAATATAATTAATAATTGGTATTAAAGTACTTTGGATAATTTAAACAATATTTAAGATATTTAAAGAAACAACGCACATAGTTAGTAGTAAAATACATTGGATAATTAAAATCAAATTCGATCTAAGACGCAATTAAAATTTATCAATATAATTAATAATTAGTATCAAAGTACTTTGGATAATTTAAACAATATTTAAGATCTTTAAAGAAACAACGCACATAGTTAGTAGTAAAATACTTTGGATAATTAAAATCAAATTCAATCTAAGACGCAATTAAAATTTATCAATATAATTAATAATTAGTATCAAAGTACTTTGGATAATTTACACAATATTTTAGATCCTTAAAGAAACAACACACTTAGTTAGTAGCAAAATACTTTGGATAATTAAAATCAAATTCGATCCAAGACACAATTAAAATTTATCAATATAATTAATAATTGGTATTAAAGTACTTTGGATAATTTAAACAATATTTAAGATCTTTAAAGAAACAACGCACATAGTTAGTAGTAAAATACTTTGGATAATTAAAATCAAATTCGATCCAAGACTCAATTAAAATTTATCAATATAATTAATAATTGGTATCAAAGTACTTTGGATAATTTACACAATATTTTATATCCTTAAAGAAACAACACACTTAGTAGCAAAATACTTTGGAAAATTCAAGTGCTTTGGATAATTTAAACAATATTTTAGATCTTTAAACAACACACGTAGTTAGTAGCAAAATATTATGGATAATTAAATTCATTCGATCCAAGACGCAAAAAATTTAGTCAATAAAAATTAATGTAACGTATTTAATAAATATATTTTCACGTTTTGATGAATTAAAAAAATCAGAAATAATATTTTGCATAAATAGAGCCAACAATCTATTTTAAAATAAGAATAAGGAATTTTTGATACGTAATAAAACTTATATAGTTAGTATCAAAATAATTTAAATAATTCTAGTTGTTTCACAAATTTATTTTTTGGTGGAAATTTTTGTCATTTTCCATATCTTTATGCTAGGGTAGATAAAATAAGATTTGAGATCTTAAATGACCATCTGTGGGTAGTTTTATTACCACTTATCGGCCACAGGGGAGAAAATCAAGAAAGGCTTAATAAATCTATTAAAACAACACTTATCCTTAATGGACCACTTGATGGAAAGCGGAAAACTCTTTAGAGAAAATGAGATAAAACGTTGATTAAATAGAAAAATAATAATTATTATTATTATTCATTAAATATGTATGTTCTATTTAGTTTACTTATAAAGTTGTAATAAATATTTTATCTGTACATATAAAAGTCATAAAATTCTTCATTGCGTAATGTATCATAGTAGTCGACCTACTTTTCCGAATGATTTTTAATCCCAGAGAAACATAAAACCTTATTCCTTACACAATTACGTTTATTTTTATAGGAATAACGGTTATTTTTATAGGGTACTAGAAGAAAAAAACCGAAAGCTAGCAAAAGACAAAAAAATCTAAATGAGTTAAAAAAAATAAAAAATATTAGAAAAAAAATCCCTAATTTTAAAAAAAGACAAAAATTATTCCAAGTATTTTGAAACTAACTATAAAATTTAAGTTACGAAAATAAATTTCTTGTGTGCAGCAATCAAAAAAAAAAAAAAATGTGCGGTCGGGACCTTCCCTCTCTTTCTCTTATATGTCTCTTTCTACAATATGAATTTATTCTTATTTAATTTTTTTTCATTTCATTTATAATTATTTTATAGAGAAAGAGAGAGATTTTTTCTCATTTTTCTGATTTTTTATTTTTATTTTGTTTTTTTTTTTTCCGATTTTTTTCTAACTTTTTGTTACGATTTTTTGCGATTATTTCAAATTTTTTGCGATTTGTTTACATTTATTCTTCTCTTCGTTCTTTAGCGATTTTTTGCAATTTTTTTTTTGATTTTTTTCTAATTTTTCGTCACTTGTTCTAATTGGTCTGTTTTTTCTATTGTTTTCTAGTTTTTTCTCATTTTTTCTTATGCCTCGATTTTTTGCGATTATTTCAGATTTTTTTGCGATTTATTCTTCTCTTCTTTCTTTAGCGATTTTTTGCAATTTTTTTTCTGATTTTTTTTTCTAATTTTTCGTCACTTTTTCTCATTGTTCTGTTTTTTCTATTGTTTTCTCATTTCATTCTTTCTTATTCCTCCGATTTTTTGCAATTTTTTTCTGATTTTTTTTTCTAATTTTTCGTCACTTGTTCTCATTGGTCTGTTTCTTTCTACTGTTTTCTAGTTTTTTCTCATTTTTTCTTATGCCTCTGATTTTTTGCGATTATTTCAGAATTTTTTGCGATTTTTTTACATTTTTTCTTCTCTTCGTTCTTTAGCGATTTTTTACAATTTTTTTTCTGATTTTTTTTTCTAATTTTTCGTCACTTTTTCTCATTGTTCTGTTTTTTCTATTGTTTTCTCATTTCATTCTTTCTTATTCCTCCGATTTTTTGCAATTTTTTTCTGATTTTTTTTTCTAATTTTTCGTCACTTGTTCTCATTGGTCTGTTTCTTTCTACTGTTTTCTAGTTTTTTCTCATTTTTTCTTATGCCTCTGATTTTTTGCGATTATTTCAGAATTTTTTGCGATTTTTTTACATTTTTTCTTCTCTTCGTTCTTTAGCGATTTTTTGCAATTTTTTTCTAATTTTTTTCTAATTTTTCGTCACTTGTTCTCATTGGTCTGTTTTTTCTATTGTTTTCTATTTTTTTCTCATTCTTTCTTATTCCTCCGATTTTTTGCGATTATTTCAGAATGTTTTGCGTTTTTTTACATTTTTTCTTCTCTTCGTTGTTTAGCGATTTTTTGCAATTTTTTTTCTAATTTTTCGTCACTTTTTTTCATTGTTCTGTTTTTTCTATTGTTTTCTATTTTTCTCATTTTTTCTTATTTCTCTGATTTTTTGCGGTTATTTCAGAATTTTTTGCGATTTTTTTACATTTTTTCTTCTCTTCGTTCTTTAGCGATTTTTTGCAATTTTCTACAATTTTTTCGATTCTGCTAATTTTACCTCATTTTTTCTCATTGTTCTGTTTTTTTGTTCTATTTCTTTCTTTTGTTTTCTAATTTTTTCTCATTTATTTACCATTTTTTTGGGATTTTTATGCGTTTTTTTGCTATTTATTTCAATTTCGAATTTTTTCATTTTAGAAATTTTTTTTATGGTTTCCAGTTTTTGATTGCTTTTCGTTCTTTAGCGATTTTTGCAATTTCAATTTTTTAAATTTTCATTTTTCCATATTTTACAATTTCATTTTTCATTTTCTTTTTCAACTTTTTCTGATTTTTCTTTCAATTTTTACCAATGTTTTCTGTTTTGTTCTTGCTTTTTTTATTTTATTTTATCAATCCTGATAATTTTCTCGTTTTTTTTTTCTCATTTTTTTCTTATTGTTGTGTATTTTTCTATAGAATTTCTTTTGTCTTCTAGTTTTTTTCTCATTCCTCTGATTTTTTGTGATGATTTGCGATTTTTTGCCATTTTTTTGGGATTTTTTTCTGCGATTTTTTGCCTTTTTTTTTGATATTTTTCTGCGATTTATTTCAATTTCGAATTTTTTCATTTGAGAAATTTTGTTTATGGTTACAATTGTTTTCAATGTTTACTGATTTTTCTTTCAATTCTTTCTAATGTTTTCTGTTTTTTTCAATTTATAGATTCTTTTAATTTTTCTCGTTTTTTTTCTCACTTTTCTGATTTATGTTTGTTTTTTTTCTGATTTTTTCGAATTTTTCCTCATTTTTTTCTCATTATTCTATAGTTTTCCGTTAATTTCTTTTGTTTTCTAGTTTTTTTTTTATTATTTTTTTCTTATTCCTTTAATTTTTTGCGATTTTTGTTGCCATTTTTTTGCAAATTTTTTGCGATTTATTTTAATTTCTAATTTTTTAAGGTTTTAAATTTTATTTTATGGTTAGAATTATTTTCGGTTTTTTGGCTCGCTCTTCGTTCTTTTTCTTGCGTTTTTTTTTTGTTTTTTAGCGTTTTTCAGTTTTCTCATTTTTCTTTATTCCTCTTGATAATTTTAGTTTTTTCTCATTTTTCTATTTTTTTTTCGGTATGTTGATTCATTCTTTATTTTCCCTATTTTACTTTATTTTTTTCCAATTTTCCCTATTTCCCCATTTTTCTTATTTTTTCCTATTTTTCATTATTTTTTTCCCATTATCTTCTAAAAAATATACAGAATTAATGAAAAAAAAACAAAAATTTTCCCAAATATATTAAAACTAACTATAAAAATTTCTGTTATTAAAATTACTTTCTTACATAACAAATGTTAGTTCAAACTTCCTGCGAAAAAAAGAACAGCAACTGCAATTGAGATCTGCGTCGCAATATGTCATGGGAATCACAAAAAAAAAACACTATAAATTCGAGATGGCGACACAACACAAAAAAAAACAATTGAATAAGTATATTAGACACATGGCTGCCATATTTATTAGACCAAGTATTTTATTGTGAAATCCAGTGGTGTGCAGATCTTTTTCTCTGTTCATTATATTTTTAAGAACAAGTTATTTTTTTTAATTTCCAATTATTTTTATTCAATATATTTTTTAATTATTAATTATTAATTATTAGTGGTTTCCTTTTGTAGTTTCTCCTGATATTTAATGTTCGTTTTAGATGAATTGTATGGCGGGGACTGCGAGTCGGTGAGCGTACTGATACTTTAGTCGAAATGAAGCAGGATAGCAAGAATATTTCTTTTCTGGGAACAATTTCCCCAGTTATTCGGTCAAAGGTTTTAAGCGTCATTTAAAGTTAAATTTTTATGAATTTTTATTGTTTATTCTTATTATTTTGTTTTTTAGTGACAAACCATTTTTAAAAAATTTTGTAGGTTTTTCATATTTTTTTTTACAATTTTCTACCGTTTTTCTTGATTTTAAAGTTTTTATTAATTTGGTTAGAGAATTTTAAGTTGATTAGATTTTTTATGAATTTAAAATGTGTAGAATTTTATTAATAATTTTTATCAAGTTTTTTCATAATTTATTTGTACAATTTTTTTCCATTTATTCTTTAAAGTGTTTATTATTTTCTTTAGTTTTTTCATTAGTTTTTTAATAATTTTTATCAAATTTTGAAGATTTTTCCGATTTTTTTTTAAAATTTTCCATCTTTCTTCATTTTAAGGTTTTTATTAATTTGATTAACAACTTTTAACAGTTTCTCAGATTTTTTATTTATTTTAAATGTGTACAATTTTATTAATATTTTTTGACAATTTTTTACTCTTTTTCTTCTTCAAATTTTGTACTTTTTTTATTTTTTTTTTTATTTTTTATATATTATTTTCTGATCTTTATAATTTTTTCTTAATTTTTTATAATTATTGGCATATATTCATCCAATCATTTACTTGGATCATTTTTAGTGCTATATTATTTTTCCATTCAGCTATTCCTAAATTTTAGTACGAAAATCTTTGAAAATATTTTTATTTTGTTTCTTTTAATTGTTGTCTTAATTTGATATCTTTTCTACATAATATAATTCCTGCTTTCTTTTTTCATCACTAGCTTTGGACTAAATTTCTTGAAATTTGGACCAAAATTCTTGACATTTGATCAGAATTCTTGAAATTTAGACGAAAATTCTTGATATTTCATCAAAAAATTTTGAAATTTGGACCAAAATTCTTGACATTTGATCAAAATTCTTGAAATTTGGACAAAAATTCTTGACATTTGATCAAATTTTTTGAAATTTGGAACAGAATTCTTGACATTTGATCAAAATTCTTGAAATTTGGACCAAAATTCTTAATATTTGATCAAACTTCTTGAAAATTGAACCAAAATTCTTGACATTTGATCAGAATTCTTGAAATTTAGACGAAAATTCTTGACATTTGATCAGAATTCTTGAAATTTAGACGAAAATTCTTGACATTTGATCGAAATTCTTGAAACTTGGACCACAATTCTTAAGATTTAATCAAACTTATTGAAAATTGAACCAAAATTCTTGACATTTGATCAAAATTCTTTAAATTTGGACCAATATTCTTCAGATTTGATCGAAATTCTTAAAATTTGGACCAGAATTTTTAACATTTGACCAAAATTCTTGAAATTTGGGGCAAAATTCTAAACGTTTTATCAAAGTTCTTGACATTTGATCAAAATTTTTGAAATATGGACAACAATTCATGAAATTTGGACCAACATTCTTGAAATTTAATCAAAATTCTTGAAATTTACACCAAAATTATACTATACTATACTTGACAATTGATCAAAATTCTTACAATATGGACCAGAATTCTTGATATTAGATCAAAATTCTTTTAATTTGGACCAAAATTCTTCACATTAGATCAAAATTCTTGAAATTTCGACCAAAATTCTTCACATTTGATCAAAATTCTTGAAATTTGGACCAGTAATCTTAACATTTCATTAAAATTCTTGAAATCTGGGACAAAATTCTTTAAATTTGGACCAAAATTCTAAACAATTGATCCAAATTTTTGAAATTTGGACAAGAATTCTTGACATTTGATCGAAATTCTTGAAATTTGAACCAAAATTCTTCACATTTGATCAAAATTCTTAAAATTTGGACCAAAATTCTTAAGATTTGATCAAACTTCTTGAAAATTGAACCAAAATTCTTGACAATTGATCAAAATTCTTACAATATGGACCATAATTCTTCACATTAGATCAAAATTCTTGAAATTTGGACCAAAATTCTTCACATTTGATCAAAATTCTTGAAATTTGGACTAATATTCTTAACATTTCATTAAAATTCTTGAAATCTGGGACAAAATTCTTTAAATTTGGGCCAAAATTCTAAACAATTGATCAAAATTTTTGAAATTTGGACAAGAATTCTTGACATTTGATCGAAATTCTTGAAATTTGAACCAAAATTCTTCACATTTGATCAAAATTCTTAAAATTTGGACCATAATTCTTAACATTTGATCAAAATTCTTAAAATTTGGACCAGAATTCTTGAAATTTGATCAAAATTCTTAAAATTTGGTACATAATTCTTAACATTTGATCAAAACTCTTGAAATTTACTCAATTTTTTTGTAATTTTTACCAAAATTCTTGAAATGTGATCAAAATTTTTTAAATTTGTACCAAAATTCTTGACATTTGACCTAAATTGTTACAATGTGGACCAGAATTCTTGACATTTGATCAAAATTTATGAAATTTGGACCAACATTCTTAACATTTAATCAAAATTCTTGATATTTGATCAAAATTCTTCAAATTGGGACCCGAATTCTTGACATTTGATCAAAATTCTCGAAATGTGGGCCAAAATTCTTGAAATTTGGACCAAAATTCTGGACATTTGATCAAAATTCTTAAAATTTGGACCTAAATTCTAAATATTTGATCAAAATTCTTAAAATTTGGACCTGAATTCTTGACATTTAATCAAAATTCTTAACATTTGATTAAAATTCTTCAAATTTGGATTAAAATTCTTGAAATTTGGATTAAAATTCTAAACATTTGATCAAAATTCATGAAATTTGGATCAAAATTTTTCACATTCGATCAAAATTCTTGAAATTTGGACCAACATTATTGACATTTGATCAAAATTCTTAAAATTTGGACCTAAATTCTAAATATTTGATCAAAATTCTTAAAATTTGGACCTGAATTCTTGACATTTAATCAAAATTCTTAACATTTGATTAAAATTCTTCAAATTTGGATTAAAATTCTTGAAATTTGGATTAAAATTCTAAACATTTGATCAAAATTCATGAAATTTGGATCAAAATTTTTCACATTCGATCAAAATTCTTGAAATTTGGACCAACATTATTGACATTTGATCAAAATTCTTAAAATTTGGACCAGACTTCTTGAAATTTGATCAAAATTCTTACAATTTGGTCCAGAATTCTTAACATTTGATCAAAATTCTTAAAATTCGGACCAGAATTCTTTACATTGGATCAAAAATCTTGAAAGATGGACCAAAATTCTTAATATTTGATCAAAATGTTTGAAATTTGGAACAACATTCTTGACATTTAATCAATTTTTTTGTAATTTGGACCAAAATTCTTGAAATGTGATCAAAATTTTTAAAATTTGTACCAAAATTCTTGAAATTTTGACCAAACTTCTTAACATCTGATAAAAATAATAGAAATTTGGATTTAACAACATTTTTAGACTTAGTTTACATCATTTCCATAAAATAGAAGGTTACAGTCTATGCTGTTATAATTTTAATTGATTGATTAATTTAAGTCATCCAAACAAGTTAATCTAGCATAATTACTTGGATAATAAAATTGTATAAATGTACAGTTTTCTAAGGATAAAAATCATTCAACATTTATCAATTGATCAAGATTATTATTAAGTCGCAACATGGTTGCAAGTAGAGCTCTAACTATTAAGATTAACGCAGATATATTAAACAACAACGTGGGACGAATAAGTCGCTAGGCAGTAATTTCAGGAATATTGATTTGATTAATGATCATAGATGAATACTAAATTATTTAAATTAATTTTTTAATCAATGATAAATCCAACCTAAAATAATAAACTTGTTCCCACTAAACTAATAATAGAAGCATGTTAAAAAAATTTTATAAAAAATTAGGAATGCTTTAACATGCTTCCATGATTACCAAAAAATTTTTATGTACTTTCCTGTTTTTACATTGTTAATTACCCTCTTAACTATTACACTATTAGTTTAAATTTTTAATAAGTTTGTACATGACCTGAAGATGATTTGTTAGCCGAAACTAGTTGAATAATTAATTTTTATTATTTATATGTAGTACATGACTTTTGGTTTTATTAAAACAATAAAATTTAGATTGAGAAATTATTATATTTTTATTTTGAGGGTAAATTTCAAATTAAATATTTTTTTTTATTTCAAACCTTAGCAAAATTGACGCAGAACATATCATAGCACGAAAGAGTCATTTGAACTGCCTCCTGTATCCTTCCAGGGCATTCCAGGATTTTCCAATGTCTAAAGGGAAATCCCTAAAATATTTTATCACTCACAATTTCATTGTCTCACTTTTTCACAAAAAAAAAAAAACGTAATTACGTACACACCCCTTTCTTCTAAATCATGCACGATATACTAGAACGGATTTTGAGGTTATGTCCGGATTATTTTCAGCGCTTCCAGCTGAAATCGCCGCCGGTTCGATTGAAACTGCTGATCGAGCGTCGCCTGAAACGGCTGAAAAGCGAAAGCCCTGCGTCGGGAGGCGTACTTGGAAATACAGGGTGTGGTCGATAATTTGTAAAAAAAAAATATAGTTTATTATTATTATTATTATTATTATTATACCAATAGAAAATATTATATTTGTTTGAAATAAAAGATGTTCATTTTTTTATTTTAATCAATTTTTTTTTCTATGAAATTTTGCTATCAAATTTTATCTTGACTTAAATTTTTTTCAAAAAAAAAATATCTTTGAAAATAGTTAGTGTATAAAAAAATGTTGATACGGTTAGTCAACATTGAATATTTGTAATTTTTTTCATAGCATGTAAGATTTGCTTTTTAGTTGATAAAAAATTAAAGAATTATTTATTTTTAAATGAACTTATTATTTTCATGCAATAACAGAAAAAATAAAAAAAAAAACAACAAAATTTCAAGAATAAGAAAAAGTGTAAAAAGTTGTTAATAGTACGGGAAAATTTCTTTTTGACGAAAAATTTCCCACTCATTTGGGCACATTTGGGTCAAAAAATTTTTCGATGGTGAAATTTTCAAGTCAGTTTTGGTACCGCCCCTCCTTTTAAATAATGTGACAAATTATGTTTAAAAAAAAATTAATTTTTGTACACACCGATGAAATCTACAATGATCAGGCTTTCGACTGATGCAAGAATTTTGAAAAAATATTAAAAAAATGGCGTCACAATCGCCACACAAAAAACTTGTAAAAAGTGAAAGAAAATTGTTAGAAATTCTGAAAAATTATTGATAAAGTTGTAAATTTAAAATTAATAAAATATTCTAAAAATTTGCTAAACAAATTAATAAAAATTTTAAAATTAAGAAAAATGGTAGAAAATTATTAAAAAAATTATGAAAAACTTTCAGAATTTGATAAAAATTGTTAGAAATTGTCAAAAATTATTGATAAAGTTGTACATTTAAAATTAATAAAAAAAATCTAAATTTTTTTTAAAATTTGCTAAAAAAAATTAATAAAAATTTTAAAATTAAGAAAAATGGTAGAAAATTATTAAAAAAATTATGAAAAACTTTCAGAATTTGATAAAAATTGTTAGAAATTGTCAAAAATTATTGATAAAGTTGTACATTTAAAATTAATAAAAAAATCTAAAACATTCTTAAAATTTGCTAAACAAATTAATAAAAATTTTAAAATTAAGAAAAATGGTAGAAAATTGTTAAAAAAAAAATTATGAAAAACTTTCGGATTTGATAAAAATTGTCTAAAATTATTGATAAAGTTGTACATTTAAAATTAATAAAAAAAATCTAATTTTTTTTTAAAATTTGTTAAAAAAAATTAATAAAAATTTTAAAATTAAGAAAAATGGTAGAAAATTATTAAAAAAATTATAAAAGACCTTCAAAACTTGATAATAATTGTTGGAAATTTTGAAAAATTATGGACATTTAAAATTAATAAAAAATTTTTAAATTTTTCTAAAGAAATTAATAAAAAACTTAAAATGAAGAAAAATGGACGAAATAAAACAATATAAAAACTTTCAAAATTAAAATACTAATTAATAATATTTTTCGAAATTTTATTTTTTTTAAAATTAATTAAAAAAAAGTTAATTCATTTAATTAGTCAGAATTTTAAAAAATTGTATTTTTTTTAATTTAATGTTGATTTTAAAAATTTTCCCAATTTATGTTTAAAAATTCTGAAACTTTTTCAAAATTTGAATCACTCGTTTTTCAAAAATTTGGTATTTTTAGTTTTATTTTAAATAATAATTCAGGTTTTTATTAAAAACGAAACAAAAATTTATAATTTTGAAAAAAATTTGGATTTTGCATTTAAATTATTTTTTTTTTAATTAAATATTAATTAAGATTTTTTAAAATGCTCCCAATGTCTTTTTTTGAAATTCTGAAACTTATTTTTTCAAAATTTGAATTTTTTGTTTTTTAAAAAGTTGGTACTTTTAGTTTTATTTTAAAATATAATTCAGGTTTTTATTAAAAATGAAACTAAAATTTATAATTTAGAAAAAAATTGGATTTGTATCTAAAATTAAAGTTTCTCCCAAAAATTATTTTTTTTAATATATTTTTTTAAATTTAATTTGAATTAAGATTTTTAAAAATTTCCCAATTAATTTTATGAAATTCTGAAACTTATTTTTTCAAAATTTGAATTTATCGTTTTTCAAAAATTTGGTTTTTTTATTTTATTTTAAAAAATAATTAGGGTTTTTATTAAAAATGAAACAAATATTTCTAATTTTTTGAAAAAATTTGGAATTGTATCTAAAATTAAAGATTCTATCCAAAATTATATTTTTTATATTTTATTTTTATTTATCTAAAAATTTTGAGTTTACACTTTTTATAATTTTTTTTAATTCAATTTTAATTAAGATTTTTAAAAATTTTCCAAATTTTGTTTTTTAAATTCTGAAACTTATTTTTTCAAAATTTGAATTTTTTGTTTTTCAAAAATTATGTACTTTTAGTTTTATTTTAAAAAATAATTCAGATTTTTATTAAAAATGAAACAAAAATGAATTCCAAAAATTGTTTATTCGATTTTTATTTTTTCTTAGTTTCTATTTTCATCAAATTTATATATTTTTTTAGTTTTATTTAAATTTAAGATATAAAAATATTTTTGATAAATATTTGTCTTTCTTGAATGAAAATCTATAAAGCAGCTAAGTTAGAACCAATTGACATTATAATGAGACTGACTGTCGCCTGAAATTTATATTCATTAAATTTCAACAACCAATCATTATTTTAATTAATAATAAACTTTAAATAAAAGAACACAAACTGCAGCTATTGTGGAAGATTACACACAGACAGGCACACAGAGAGCCACACAGACAAGACCTCACTTTGGAAATGGTTTCAATCTCCTCGGGGGACCTCAAAATGGATATTAACATTGATATCTCGACTTTTTTTGACCGTTCACTGTACTTTCCCTTCGAGGGGACCGGGACAGTAAAATAAAGGTATCTGGATGGCGCCCTTAGTAATAAATAATATAATCAGGTAATTTTTTGATATACTTTAGATGATTTGTACTTAATTTTATTAAAAAATTTTTATCGTTGATAAAAGTAAAAATAAATTTTAATGCGTTTACTGCCTTGTGTTTATCTTTTGTAACGTAAATTAACAAATTTTGTTAAAATAAAAAAAAATGTTAAACTGTACAAAATTTATAGCGCCTATTATATGTGTTGATCAAGATAACATCTCTCTCGTGCCTGCCCACTAGACCATTTCTTTCTTTTCTTTACTGAATCGGCAACCGTTAATCGCCATATGTTTATACAGGGCGATTTTGTTTTAAACACACAATTTTTTTATAATTTTAAATAATAATTTAATAAAAAGTACTGATTGTGTCGTTTTGCATTTTGTGAATATTTTGAAAAATTGTTATGAAATTAAATTTTCAATTATATATCCCCGAAAAGGACTGATATTATTTCAAGTCGACCATTCTAATACTGTCATCGTAATAGAAGTATATTCGTTATTTTGTTGACCGAATACCACGTTGAGATCTTTGACCGAAACATAGGCGTACACTTAAGTCTGTCCATTCAATATCTCAAATATCCCACCGCTATTTCATCCCAATGTGTTAAATTAAGCGTTATGTTTATAGTAATATAAATTTCAAATTTTGAATCTTAATTATATAATCTCAAAACTGTGTTTTTAATATATTATAGCAGTTTTATATTATAATTTGTCCACATTTCAGATATGTGGATTTGAACATATTTTAGTTTAATAATAATAATAAAATTATTTTTTTTACTTCTTACGATTTTTCAGTTTATACTTATCTTGTATTAAAAAAAGAGGATATCAACATTTAATTCGATTAAAATAAATTTATTTACGATTACTAAAATTTCTATTATTAAACTTGTCTACAGGGTAGACCAAAAGTAAATTATAAAATTATTGATAATTTTGTAATAATAATATACAGGATGGGCCCCTTAAAAGTTTGACCCCTTCTTAACTTCGTTTTTAGTGAGATATCAGGATTATTTTTTTTGTTCGAAAGCGTGGAATAAATACTTTCTTATAATGGATTCAATTGCTTTGGATAAATCATATTAACAATCCAATTTTAAATTCAAATTGTTACTATCTATAACAAAGAAAATAAATTAAAATACTTTTCTGCAGTTCCTAGCTTGTATATTTACTTCATTCAAAGTTCTAGAAACATCCAACATTCTTTCTTCATTTAAACTCATCCCTCTCTATTCGATAAAAATACCAGTTAAAACCGCGCACATCATTCAGAAAACATTTTTTGACATGTAAAAATAGCCCTTAGAGTTCACTTCAATATGCGTTTTTATATTATTTTAATAGCTTGAAACTAAAGTTGTTTGGTCCTTCGATTATTAGTCGATCTTAACACGTCGACTGATAAGCTTTTATCGATTCTTAATAATATTTGTTCATGTTTACTTCCGCTTATTCGGGAATACCCCATTATATTGAAATTTTTCTACAGGACAGACCCAAAATGTTTTAATTTAGGTGACAGTGTACATTTGAGTCTCAACAATAAGTTTTTTGAACAATCAATTTTTTTTAAATTTAAATAAATAGTTACTTAATTAGTTATAGTGCCCAACTAAAAGAATATTTTTAGCGTTACAAAATAACGGTCTTTTTAGTGTTAACAGATACTCCTATAGCCACTATAGGGGATTCAATGTGTTAGAGTGAGATAATGCAGAGATCCAACGCGCCAGAGAGAGCTATATCGATGACGCAAAGGATGCTGACAGGGCAAAAGGGTCTGACAGACCTGAAAACTAGACCAGACACATATCTCTCTCTGACACGCTGAACCTCAGCATCCTCTCACTTTAACACTTTAAATTCCCTATATCGCCAGTAGGAGAGGTCTAGAGTATATACCAGGTTATCAAAAATACGTCCTTTTTAGTGTTTGTTTTATGTAAAAACTGTTACTAATACTGGATAAGAGTGATTCGGAGTTTGACAGACTTGAAAACGGGGATGAAAGTGACAATTAGGAGCTAGCTAAAGACGGAGATGGCGATTAGTAGAAAAAAACAGAGCATCACGAACAAAAAGGAGTTTAAGAAAAATCCGAAGAGCTTGAAGATGAAAATTAATTGGAGTGTCTAATATTTACTGGTCAGTTTTATCTGAAACGTCCGTTCTTGGTGTACACCTGAGATAATCTATGACGTAATTTTTAATATCCGTCTCTCTATTATACACATGTGCGTAATTCACTTGTACGAGTCACGTTTATTATGCTAAAGTTAGATAAACACATTATTAATCGGAGTCAAGAAAACACTCATGTTTAGCAGTTTTATATTTTTATAACATATGTTTCGCAGTGACGTTTGTCGGTGATATTTAAGTGAGCGTGCTTAGCAAATGACAGATAACTGACAGTGACGTGCGCAAGAATATTTCCTAAATGTATAAGATTTTTTTTTGTAATTATATTATTATCACACTGTATATCTTTTATTTCCTTTTCCCCAATCGGTGAAAGTCACGTTTGTTATGCTAAGGTGAGATAAACACATTATTCATCGGATTCAAGAAAACACTCACGTTTCGCAGTTTTATATTTTTATAACATATGTTTCGCAGTGAGGTTTGTCGGTGATACTGAAGTGCGTTTAGCGAATGACAGATAACTGACAGTGACGTGCGCAAGAATATTTTCAAATTGTATAAGAATTTTTTTTGTAATTATATTATTATCACCATGTATATTTTTAGTTTCCTTTTTCCCAACCGATGAAAGTCACGTTTGTTATGCTAAAGTGAGATAAACACATTATTCATCGGATTCAAGAAAACACTCACGTTTCGCAGTTTTGTATTTTTATAACATATGTTTCGCAGTGACGTTTGTCGGTGATACTTAAATGCGTTTAGCGAATGACAGATAACTGACAGTGATGTGCGCAAGAATATTTTCTAATTGTATAAGATTTTTTTTTGTAATTATATTATTATCAACATGTATATT
Source organism: Neocrepidodera transversa (assembly GCA_963243735.1). Classification (NCBI taxonomy): domain Eukaryota; kingdom Metazoa; phylum Arthropoda; class Insecta; order Coleoptera; family Chrysomelidae; genus Neocrepidodera; species Neocrepidodera transversa. The sequence goes on from OY725355.1 coordinate 5,177,314, forward strand.
TTTAGTTTCCTTTTTCCCAACCGATGAAAGTCACGTTTGTTATGCTAAAGTGAAATAAACACATTATCCATCGGAGTAAAGAAAACACTCACGTTTAGCAGTTTTATATTTTTATAGAATATATTTTGCAGTGACGTTTGTCGGTGATACTTAAATGCGTTTAGCGAATGACAGATAACTGACAGTGACGTGCGCAAGAATATTTTCAAATTGTATAAGAATTTTTTTTGTAATTATATTATTATCACCATGTATATTTTTAGTTTCCTTTTTCCCAACCGATGAAAGTCACGTTTGTTATGCTAAAGTGAGATAAACACATTATTCATCGGATTCAAGAAAACACTCACGTTTCGCAGTTTTGTATTTTTATAACATATGTTTCGCAGTGACGTTTGTCGGTGATACTTAAATGCGTTTAGCGAATGACAGATAACTGACAGTGATGTGCGCAAGAATATTTTCTAATTGTATAAGATTTTTTTTTGTAATTATATTATTATCAACATGTATATTTTTAGTTTCCTTTTTCCCAACCGATGAAAGTCACGTTTGTTATGCTAAAGTGAAATAAACACATTATCCATCGGAGTAAAGAAAACACTCACGTTTAGCAGTTTTATATTTTTATAGAATATATTTTGCAGTGACGTTTGTCGGTGATACTTAAATGCGTTTAGCGAATGACAGATAACTGACAGTGACGTGCGCAAGAATATTTTCTAATTGTATAAGATTTTTTTTTGTAATTATATTATTATCAACATGTATATTTTTAGTTTCCTTTTTCCCAACCGATGAAAGTCACGTTTGTTATGCTAAAGTGAAATAAACACATTATCCATCGGAGTAAAGAAAACACTCACGTTTCGCAGTTTTGTATTTTTATAACATATGTTTCGCAGTGACGTTTGTCGGTGATACTGAAGTGCGTTTAGCGAATGACAGATAACTGACAGTGACGTGCGCAAGAATATTTTCTAATTGTATAAGATTTTTTTTTGTAATTATATTATTATCAACATGTATATTTTTAGTTTCCTTTTTCCCAACCGATGAAAGTCACGTTTGTTATGCTAAAGTGAAATAAACACATTATTCATCGGAGTCAAGAAAACACTCACGTTTAGCAGTTTTATATTTTATAGAATATATGTTTCGCAGTGACGTTTGTCGGTGATACTGAAGTGCGTTTAGCGAATGACAGATAACTGACAGTGACGTGCGCAAGAATATTTTCTAATTGTATAAGATTTTTTTTTGTAATTATATTATTATCAACATGTATATTTTTAGTTTCCTTTTTCCCAACCGATGAAAGTCACGTTTGTTATGCTAAAGTGAAATAAACACATTATTCATCGGAGTCAAGAAAACACTCACGTTTAGCAGTTTTATATTTTATAGAATATATTTTGCAGTGACGTTTGTCGGTGATACTTAAATGCGTGTGCTTAGCAAATAACAGATAACTGACAGTAAATATTTTCTAATTGTATAAAATTTATATTATTATCACCCTGTATATCTTTTGTTTCCTTTTCGCTGCTCATCGCTGCGAGCCGGCTCTAGCACGCCACCAACAACCGTGGAAACCGACAATGCACGCACGTTCATATCCACAGGTTCGAGTCACGTGGATGACGTCACTTCGAACAAAACGAACAACTGTTCCGGTTGGTTCGTTCGCGAAAAACTATCTAACTGTTCTTCCGTGTCATTCAGAGCAGACTTAGAGACTCTTTCTTTTTTTTTTTAGTTTACATCGATAAAACGAGTTCCGTTGTAGTAGTGATTTAAAAAAAAAATAGATTGAGAATTTTTTTGGTATTTTATAAAATATTAAAAGATGAAAATTTAATCGTTAATAGTTAATATTTTAATCAGTTGTTTCGTATAAAATGCATTTTTATTGTTTTATTAGCAGTAAAAATGTACATTATTATTAAGTGATTTTAAATTACTCGGGCAAACTTCTATCTAAAAATATAGTAGATGTATAAACCTGAAAAGTAGCTTTAGCTACTTTTTTTTAATATAAACTTGTGTTTTATTTGTTTTTTAACTAAAAAATTTGTACATTTTGATTACTTTTATAATTTTAATCAAAAAATGAATAACTTTCACTATATATCAAATAAATTGAAACATTTATAGTTTCCCGAAAAAATACGTAATTTATTATAGTCTTGAATCTTCTGTAATGGTAAGTAGTAGAGTTGGCCCGTTTAGAGAAGAACCCATTACGTCATACTTCACGCATCGACAACGCCTCCCTTGTACGTTTTAGTATCAAATTAAAACTGGTACTAAAAAAGTAAATTATTTATAACTGCCAACTGTACAAAAAAATTATCAATAAAATTAATAAAAAAACAAAATCTGCCATATTATTTAAAAAAATTAAACATACTTTATTATTAGTTATTGAAGGCAAAACAAAACTGCTTACATAAGATTTGGAAGTATTTTTAATTGTTTATCAATTAAACTATAAAGATTGTTTAAATTAATTCTTTGGAAAATATAAAAAAATTAAATAGTGTTTGTGTACTTGTAATGAACATCTACGAATATAATTTTTTATTTAAATGGTTCTATTCAAAAGACTAATTATTCATCAGTGGACGTAAAGGATCAAAATTTGAAATTTGGGTAATGGGTTCTTCTCTAAACGAGCCATATTGTATTTAAAAGTGTATTTATTAAAAAATCTGTTGGATAGATCATTAGCGGATGTGACGCACAAGTGTGAATGTGCAAGATACTCGGAAAATAGAGGAGAAAAATAAGAAAATTGTGAAAAATAGAAAATTAGGAAAACGTAAAAAAAATAGGGGAAAATGGAGAAAATATAAAAAAAAGATATACACAAAAATAGGAAAATATAGACAAAAATAAGAAATATATGGAAAAAATACAAAAATTTTTTAGAAAAACAAGGAAAAATATTTGGACTCTCAACTGCCTTATGCCTGCTCATGTAATAACTGACCATGTAAAAATATTTTTGATCCTGATCCCGTATACTTTATTTTTGTTGAACAATCTGATTCCTAATATAAAAAAAAACAATCGAACGCACGAACAACCATATGAAATTCTGGTACGAGCTCAATTTGGGAAAGTAAGATTTAAATTTTTTAACTTATAGTTCTGTTTTTTGCCAAAGCTTTTTTTGATTGATTTTCGTTTAATCAAATAAATCTACAAAAAATATAAAAAATTGTTTTTATTCGTTACGTTGGTTAGATTTTGTTCATATCAGGAATAACTATTGGTAAAATTCTTTTACTTATATACAAATTTGTTGTCAATAGTAAAAATAATAAAATAAATGAAAAAAAATAAATAGCATATCCGAAAAGGATCCAAAAGTACTATGTGTGTAAATTATTTCATAATTTTTACATAGTATTTGTAAAAGTTATAGCGATTTTTTTTGGTTTTTCCTTATTTTCTCGTTTTTTCTCATTTTTTTGTTTTTTTTTCTTTTCCTTTCTTTTCTAATTTTTCTCATTGTTTTCTTATTTCTCAGGTTTTTTCAAAATTTTTGTAATTTCTGTAGTTTTTTCTTATTTTTTCTAATTTTTTGTTTTTTTCTAATTTTTTTTCTTGTTTTTTTTCCGATTCTTTCTCCTTGTGTTTTTTTTCTATTTTTTTCTTTTGTTTTCAGATTTTTTCTCATTGTTTTCTTATTCCTCTGATTTTTTTCGATTTTTTTCAATTCTTTCAAGTTTTGTATTGTTTTTACGATTTTTTTGGTTGTTTTTTGTTTTTTTTTTTCGAATTTTAGCAGTTTTTTCAATTTTTTGTTACTTTTTCAAGTTTTTTTTCGTTTTTTTGCAATTATTAGCGTTTTTTGCAATTTTTTCTGTATTTTTTCAAGTTTTTTTTTTTTATTAAATTTTTGGATTTGTCTGTTTTTTCCGTATTTTAGTAGTTTATTTTTCTTTTTTTCCCAATATTTTCTGATATTTCCAATTTTTCGATTATTCTAATTTGTTCTCGGTTTTTTTCTAATTTTTTCTCGTTTTTTCCCGTTTTTTTTTTTGTTTTTTTTTCTATTTCTTTCTTTTGTTTTCAGATTTTTCTCATTTTTTTTATTCCTCTGATTTTTTTCGATTTATTTCAATTCTTTTGGATTTTTCAATGTTTTGTACGATTTTTTTGGTTTTTTTGTTCTTTTTTCCAAATTTTTGCAGTTTTTTAAAATCTTTGTGTTTTTTTCGTTTTTTGTGATTTTTAGCGTTCTTTTGCCGTTTTTCCTTATTTTTTTGTTGGTTTTTTAAAAATTGTGATTTTTCTGTTTTTTCCGTACTTTACAATTATTTTTCATTTTTTCTGATTTTTCCAATATTTCGTGTTTTTTTTCTTCTTATTTTCTCAGATTTTTTCGATTCTTCTAATTTTTTTCGTTTTTTTCTCATTTTCCTGTTTATTTTTAGTTTTTTTTTCTGATTTGTTTTGATAAAAAATTTGATTTTTTTTTTCGTTTATTAAACAAATTTTGATCCAGAAAACCTGTATTAATGTATTTTGATGTAGAAAAACTAAAATAATCGATTAAACAATTACTTTACTATGAGTGTTCGGAAAGTTGGGTGGGATTTCCCCCTCATTTTCTTTATAAATATTTAACCTTCGCCAATGAATTACTCATTAATAATCAGTGAAAAAGGTACGTAAAACTTTATACACTTTACTCAAAATGGGATAGAACTTCAATCACTATTTAAAACATAGACTTCACGCACGTCTAGGTTTGCTCGGCCTAGTATTGGTATTTATATAGAAAGGCAGCACCATTAGTACACATTAGGTACACCTTTTGTTACAAAAATATACTTATTTTTTTATTATTAAAATCTTTAAATTAGTTATTTTCGTTTCACCTATTTTTTATTTTTTATTCTTTTATTATTATTAAAATTTAACAATATTAATTTTTTAAATTCCATGCTGTAAAAACAAAAATATTATTTAGATTTGATATTGGTTAAATTTTAGCGGTCAATAATATTGTAAGAATTTTAAAAAAATTTACCGAAAATAAAAAGTAATTTTATTGCTCATTCATGGAGAATCCAAAATATTATTTTATGTACCATGTGACTAAAGTACTACTTTTAATCCCTCGAGCGGAATTAAAAGTATCACTTTAGTCACGTGGCACATATGCTAGTTTTTGTACTTTAGGGGCTAAAATTTTGATATTCATACGATAATTATGTGAAAAGATATTAAAGGTGGTACTTTAGTCCCTAAAATGAGGGAGTAAAACGCATGTTTTAGTCCCTGAGGTGCAAAAAAAAACATAGTTGAGTTGTAATTCGAAAATATTCCCAATTCGAATTTTATAAATTAATTTTTATGATCTGATTAATAAAAATTAAAAATCTAGAATTCCAAGAAAAATTTGGTTTTAATGTATAGCTCAACATTTTGGGTTACCCAATTTTTTTGTTTTTAACGAATATTTTTTTAATAAATTGTGCTCACGTGTTAATGTATTAGAAATTGTCGACATACCGTGTAAATCCAGAAAAAAAAAATCGGATGACAATGGCACTTGTAACACGCGAAATTCGATAAACTAAGTAACTGCTTTCGTGCAGATGGTACGCGTATATATTGAGGTTAAGTGCACAATTTTTTTGACTCACTTCGCTTAGAAAATACTTGAGGCTCATTGACAATAGATTCAATGAATGATTATATATTTATGATCGGTATGCAATGAAACGATGTTTTGTCGTCTCTTTAGTTCTATGAAATAATATTCATTGATAATATATTTTAAATATATTAAACAAGCAAAATTTTCAGGTCAAATCCTTTTAATGATTTGTTTTAAATTCACATTTCGGAGCCCTTTTTGCGTAATGCAAGAATGGAGGAATGTGAGATTTTGCATGGTTAAAGTTTATATACAGGAACAATGCAGAAAGCTAATATTAATCTATAATATGTGTTACAAATAAATTAAATTTAATATAATATTCATGGTGGGTCTAAATCCCTAATGCAGTCAACTTTTTTTTTTTAAAACATGTATTTACAGATTTTTATTTGAATTTTATTTTTTATAAAAATATATAAAACTTTTTTCTTGGAAAAAACGAAAATAGGAAAAAATAATGAAAAATAGAGGGAAAAATGGGAAAAAACATTATATAATTGAAAAAGTAGGAAAAATGTTTTCCCTGCAAGAATGCGAATATAGAAATTAACAGAGGAAAATAGAGAAAATTGGCGAAAATGAGAAAAATATGAAAAAGCTAGAGAAAACCACGAAAAACAAATAAGAGAAAATTAAGATGAACATCCGTGTAAAAATGAGAAAATAAGAAAAATAAGGTATAATATTTTCCTATAATGTAAAATAGGGAAATTGTCCTTGGTAAAATGCGAAAACAGGAAAAAATAGGGAAAATAGGAAAAAATGGAATAAGTAAAAAAATCGAAAAATAGAAGAAAAAAACGAAAAACAGGTTAAAATGAAAAATAGGAAAACACAGAAAAAAATAGGAAAACAATAAAAAATTTAGAAAATTGGGAAAAAAATAGGGGAAAATAAGAAAACATTTGGAAAAAATAAGAAAAAATAGGAAGAAATAAAAAAAATATTGAAAAATAGAGAAAAATTGTAAAAAAAAAGAAAAAAGAGGAACACAATAAAAATAAAAAGCAGAAAAAATTGGGAGTTAGGATATGGAAAAATGGGAGAAAATAAAAAAAATAAGAACAAATAGAAAAAAATGGGTAAAAACTGGAAAAAAAAAAACAGAAAAATAATAAACATATAAAAAAAATAAAAATATAGGAGAAATGGAAGAAAACAGGAAAAACTGAAAAAATTGTAGAAATAAAGAAAAATGGAGAAAATGGGAAAAGGTAGTACAAAATAAGAGAAAAACAATGAAAATAGAGAAAGATAAGAAAAAAATAGGAAAAATAATGAAAAATAGAGAAAGATCCGAAAAAAAAGGCTATTGTGCCATTTTTTGGAGAGAAAAGAGGGGAAATTTTTGAGTGAAACGAGGGGAAATTTTCGAGTGAAGATGGCAAAAAAAGGACAAAAGTGCCTTTTTTCGAGAGGGAAGAGGGAAAATTTGTGTAAAATGAGGGGAAATTTTTATCCAAAAAAATGCAAATTGCAATTTTTTTTAAAAAAGGCAGAAAAGTGCCATTTTTTTAAGTGACAAGAGCGAAAATTTTTGAGTGAAAAGGGAAATTTTTGAATGAAAAGAGGGAAGTTCAAAAATGCAAATTTTTGAAAAAAAAATAAAGGCAACAAGTGCCATTTTTTTTTCAAGAGGAAAGAGAGAAAATTTGAGTAAAAAGAGGAGAAATTTCGATCCAAAAAATGCAAAATTTTAAAAAAAAAAAAAAAGCAGAAAAGTGTTATTTTTTTTAGATAAAAGAGGCTAAATTTTTGAGTGAAAAGACTGGAAATTAAAGTTCAATAAAGGCAAAGGTGTCATTTTTTCAAGAGGAAAGAGGGGAAATTTTCGAATGAAGATGGCAGGCAAAAAAATTGCAAATTTTTTATAAAAAAAGCAGAAAAATATCATTTTTTAAGTGAAAAGAGGGAACATTTTCGAGTTAAAAGGGAAATTTTTGATTGAAAAGAGGGGAAATGGAGTTCAAAAAATGCAAATTTTTGAAAAAAATAAAGGCAACCAGTTTTTTTCAAGAGGAAATGGGGGAAATTTTAGTAAAAAAAGGGGAAATTTCGACCCAAAAAATGCAAATTTTTGAGTGAAAAGAGGGGAAATTAAAGTTCTAAAAATGTAAATTTTTGAAAAAAATAAAGGCAAAAAGTGTCAGTTTTTCAAGAGATTTTTCCAGTGAAGATAGCAAAATGCAAATTTTTAAAAAAAATAAATGCAAAAGTGTCATTTTTTCAAGAGGAAAGAGGGGAAATTTTCGAATGAAGATGGCAGGCAAAAAAATTGCAAAAGAGCGGAAATTTTGAGTAAAATGAGGAAAAAGTTCTATCCAAAAAATGCAAATTGCAAATTTTTTATAAAAGGCAGAAAAATGTCATTTTTTAAGTGAAAAGAGGGAACATTTTTGAGTGAAAAGGGAAATTTTTGATTGAAAAGAGGGGAAATGGAGCAAAAAATGCAAATTTTTTAAAAAAATAAAGGCAACCATTTTTTTCTAGAGTAAATAGGGGAAATTTTAGTAAAAAAAGGGGAAATTTCGACCCAAAAAATACAAATTTTTTTGAAAAAAAAGTAGAAAAATTTTTTTTAATGGAAAGAGGGGAAATTTTTAAGTGAAACGAGGGGAAATTAAAGTTCAAAAAATGTAAATTTTTGAAAAAAATTAAGGCAAAAGTTTTTCATGAGATTTTTCCAGTGAAGATAGCAAAAAAGGGCAAAAGAGGGGAAATTTGAGTAAAATGAAGAAAAATCTCTATCCAAAAAAAATGCAAAATGGAAATTTTTTATAAAAAAGGCAGAAAAGTGCCATTTTTGAAGTAAAAAGAGGGAACATTTTTGAGTGAAAAGGGAAATTTTAGAATGAAAAGGGGAAATAAAGTTAAAATAAATGCAAATTTTGAAAAAAAAATTAAGGCAAAAAGTGCAATTTTTTTCAAAAGGAAACAGTGGAAATTTGAGTAAAAAGGGGAAATTTCGATCCAAAAAACGCAAAATTTTTGAAAAAAAATCAGAAAAATACGATTTTTTTGAGAGGAAAGAGGGGAAATTTGAGTGAAAGTGGGGGGAAATTTAGGTCAAAAAAATGCAAATTTTTGAAAAATTAAAACAGAAAAATGCCATTTTTTCGAGAGGAAATTTGAGTGAAAAGGTCAAATTTAGGTCAAAATAAATGCAAATTAAAAAAAAAAACCCATTTTTTCGAGAGGAAATTTGAGTGAAAAGAGTGGAAATTTGGGTCCAAAAAATGCAAAAATTTAAAAAAAAAAAAAAGCAGATAAATGCCATTTTTCCAGAGTTGAGTGAAAAGAGTGGAAATTTGGGTCCAAAAAATGCAAAATTTTGAAGAAAAAGGCGAAAAAATGCCATTTTTTTCGAGAGGAAAGAGGGGAAATTTGAGTTCACAGTGGATTTTTTTGACCTTCATATTTTGCTTGTGTATCCACGCAATATTATTTGTCCAACTAGATGCTGATAATAAATTTATATGAGGTCTATTTTATATGGGAAGTTTTATATAACATTAACTAAATTTATCAAACCCGGTACATATAGTTATTTTCCTAACAAGTGCGGAAAGTTATACTTTTCCGCACGCAATCGGAGTTCGAGCATGCAATTAAGTGAGGAAAAGATACTTTACGCAAGTGTTAGGAACAATATTTTTTCTACAAGCGCCTAGAATTAAAAAAAAAATTTTAGCAAAAATAATCGTTAATGTTGGAGGCCCTTATTTCTTAAATATTATTAATTAACTTTTTGTTTTTTTGTAAATTGTTTCATAATTTTTACAATAAATTAAATATTTCATGAACAATATTTTTATTTAGTTACCAAATATTTTTTTAATCATTCCGAACTCAAATGCGTGCGGAAAAGTATACTTTTACGCACGCTTGTAGAAAAAATCTTTTTTTTTTTTTAGCTGTTCGGATTGACTTCATATAGACTTTAATACTCCTCCGGGACACAAAAAAAAATATTTTTAAAATTCCCATGCTCTTATCAAAAATATGCGAAAAAGATTTTTCAACGATTTCATTGCATAGATTCAAATTAATGATGTTACCGCTATAAATAAATTCCATCGTGTTTAAAATATTGCTAGGTCACTTGTCAATCATAATGTAACAACAAGTTAGATTTTTTAACGGTCCGTTAAATGGTTTTTCGTATTAAAAGTGTTGACAACATTTTTCATGGCCGGTATAAAATTCCAACAAAGTTACTTGTTTTATTTAGCTCAAATAAACTTGCAATACATAATAAATATACAATTCAAAAAGTAGTACAAATAAAAAAAAAAATTTAAATCTTTTGTTTCTTTTTTATTTATAAAAATATCAAAAAATAGAACAGGAAAGTTTTATTGTATCTCAAATTTGCTATGAAACTGTACTAATTAATCTTTGATACGACGTTTCGTGTCTTAATCAAGTAATTTTTTTTAAATACAGACCTGTCTTTTTTATTATAAAAATAGATAGACTGTTAAAATCGTTTTATCTAACATCATCAGTGACAATAATTTTTAATTACGGTCCTGTCGTAGTTCTTTTGTAAATTCGTTTTAATTTCGTCAAAACAAATATAACATTACCTAAAAATTTCAATAAAAAAAATATCAGTGAAATAAAAATATATATAAATAGTAGAAATTAAACAGACAGAAAAATATTTGACCTGCGTCGTGATTAAAAAATATTGAAACACTGAAAAATCATAAGTTGGAAATGGTAATAATTAAACAGACTTAATTTTTGTTTAAATGTAACACAGGATGTCATTTAAAATTTTGGAGTGGGGGCGGCAGATGACCATATGGGGCGGTATGAGATACACTGTTAATTGTCCCCCTATATCTTAAAAAACCACCTTAAATAAGTTTAATAATTCAATATAATAAGTTATCGTGTGGACACTTGGTATACATAATGAACCGGAGTTAATTTGCGTATACAGAGATCTTGTAAACCGCAATATATGCAGTTAAATGGGGAAAAAGTTGATTTTTTCAAAATTAAAATAACAGATCCGGTTTCAGGGATATTTTGGAAAAACCGAAATTGGACCTTCAATAAAAAAACCTCATAAAGTTTTTTTTCTATCATTAAAATTGAATATGTTAATTAAATAAAACGAATATCGTTGATTTCGGTTTTTCTCAAATATCTCGAAAATTGGACCTGATTTTTTAATTTTGAAAAAAACCAATCAATTCGTCTTGAAAATATGCAAATTAAATACGGTCCACCCTGTATACGTTTATATCTGTTAATTTCCTTAGCAAACTTATTTTAAAATGTAGAAATAACAAGATATCGGTTGTTTTTTGTGGGACTAAAAAAAACTGCAACCGCAAAATTTTAAATTGATTTTTTTTTTCATTTTGTTCTTTTATTGATTTTTTCTCATTTTTCTGATTTTTTTGATTATTTTCTGCTTTTTAATGATTTTTTCGATTTTTCTAATTTTTTTCTCATTTGTCTGGTTTTTCTGGTTTATTTTTGCCCTTTTTTTCGTTTTTTTATTTTTATGACTTTTAACGATTTTTTTGATTTTTGCTCATTTTTCTGATTTTTTTTTGGTTTTTTTTTTCATTTTTTATTCAGTTTTTAGCTTTTCCTCATTTTCCTTTTGTTGTTTTTCTCTCATTTTATACTTTATATTTCTAGCTTATTTTTGTGATTTTTTTTTATTTATTTGCGCTTTTTTGCGATTTTTGTGATGTTTTCAAGTTTTTCGATTTTTCCTCATTGTCGCATTTTCTTTTTCTTGTTTTTTTTATTTTATTTTTATTCTTTCTAATTCTATCTTATCTTTCTGATTTTTTTGATTATTTTCAGTCTTGTGATTTTTTCTGTTCATAGTGAGATTTTTTCAAAATAATGAAAATAACGAAAATCGAAAAATACTGTAAGGGCTCTTTTCGATTTTTTTTTTCAAAATTAAAAAAAAATGTTTTTGAGTGAAAAGGGGAAATTTAGGTCCAAAGAATGCAAAAATTTTGAAAAGAAGGCAGAAAAATACCATTTTTCGAGAGGAAAAAAGGAAAAGTTGAGTGAAAAGAGGGGACATGTGGGTCCAAAAAATGTAAATTTTGGAAAAAAAGGAAGGCAGAAAAATGCTATTTTTCGAGAGGAAAGAGGAAATTTCAGTGAAAAAAGGTGAAATGTAGGTCCAAAAAATGCAAATTTTTGAAAAAAAGACACAAAATGCCATTTTTTCGAGAGGAAAGTAAGGAAATTTCAGTGAAAAGGGGAAATTTAGATCCAAAAGGGGAAATTTGAGTGAAAGGAGGGGAAAATTAGGTCCAAAAAAATGCAAATTTTGCAAAAAAAAGCAGAAAAATGCCACGTTTTCGAGAGGAAAAAGGAAATTTGAATGAAAAGAGGGGAAATTTAGGTCCAAAAAATGCAAATTTTTGGAAAAAAGGCAGAAAATGCCATTTTTTCGAGAGGAAAGTAGGGAAATTTGAGTGAAAAGGGGAAATTTGAGTGAAAAGAAGAAATTCAGATCCAAAAGGGGAAATTTGAGTGAAAGGAGGGGAAAATTAGGTCCAAAAGAATGCAAAATTTTGCAAAAAAAAAAGCAGAAAAATGCCACGTTTTCGAGAGGAAACAGGAAATTTGAATGAAAAGAGGGGAAATTTAGGTCCAAAAAATGAAAATTTTTGAAAAAAGGCAGAAAATGCCATTTTTTCGAGAGGAAAAAGGGGAAGCTTAAGTGAAAAGAGGGGAAATTTGAGTGAAAAGAGAGGAAATTTAGGTCCTAAAATTGCAAATTTTTGACAAAAAAACAGCAGAGAATAATGCCATTTTTCTGAAAGATTGAAAAGGGGAAATTTAGGTCCAAAAAAAGCAAATTTTTGAAAAAAGGCAGAAAATGCCGTTTTTCGAGAGGGGAAATTTAGGTCGCAAAAATGCAAATTTTTGAAAAAAAGAAAAATCCCATTTTATCGAAAGGAAATTTGAGTAAAAAGGGAAAATTTAGGTCCAAAAACTGCAAAATTTTGAAGAAAAAAAAAAGAAAAAAATTTGCAGACAAACGCCATTTTTTTGAGAGGAAAGAGGAAATTTAGGTTCAAATAATGCACATTTAAAAAAAAAAAGCAGAAAAATGCCATTTTTTCGAGAGGAAAGAGAGGAAATTTGAATGAAAAGAGGCGAAATTTAGGTCCAAATAATGCAAATTTTTGAAAAAAAAAAACAGAAAAATGCAATTTTACGAGATGAAAGAGGGGAAACTTGAGTGAAAAGAGGGTCCCCTTTCGATTTTTTTCTAAATTTAAAAAAAAATTGTTTTCGAAAACTAGAGTTACTTTGATCCAGAAAAACCGAAAGTGATCTATTTTGCATTAAGGGCAATTTTTGAAAAATCAGAAATTTATAAAATTTCAGAAATATAATTTCTTTTAATTCCTATAACAAAAAAACTATACAAGATATTAAATTGAACCAAACACCATTTAAACGACAATAAAAAATACTATAAGTGACATTTTTTTAAAAATAACAAAAATCTCTTTTCGAGTTCTTTTTTCAAATTTTGAAAAAAAATTGTCTTTCAAATCACTTTTCCAGGAATACATTCAGAAAGATAAAGGCCAATTTTTCTGTAAGTGATTTTTTTTTCAAATACTGATAATATAATTATAGACTTTAGAAGTACATAACGAAAAATATTGTAAGATTTGTTTTTTTTTTAAATTTTGAAAAAATGTATTTGTTTAAATCACAGTTAATGTTATAATAAAAAAACACTAGCAATTTTCAGCCCTCGGTATTTATGGTTTGTGATTTTTTTTTATATAAATAGACATTAATGATGATTTCTTTAAAAATAACTTTTTTCCATGTTAAAAAAAATTCTTTTTGACTAACTCGCCCTAGTATATTTATTTCCTTGATACCATAATGAAATTGGAATATCGGATAACCGATAGCTTTATTGTTTTCGCGTGCCGATCGGGGTGTGTCCTTTTAATTCGGGAAAATGCTTGGATACCTTCATAATATGCGTTCGAACAAATAAAGAAGAAAAAAAAAGAGTAAAGCCAGTGAAAGTGAGTCGGCGAACCGATACACATTTACATAACCAATGAATAATAAATCAACTGCCAGTTTTGGAGGTGGGTCCATAACTTATTAATCTCGAGTTTGCAAGTGTGTTTTCGGGGCCCTTCCCCTCGCTTTAAGACAATTGGACAAGACAAGTTACTTGCGGTCATTAAACTTGTTGCGTGTAAATTTGTTGGAAGCTAAATATTTTGTTCAATTTCGAAAAAAAAAAACGTATCTAAGCCACTGTTTTTTCCATTTTTATATAAATGTACCTTTTTTCAGAAAAATTTATATAAATTTGAACATCTTGGCAACACAGCATGCGATTTTTAAAAATAAATTATTGTTGTTAAGGCTACCAAAAGCTTAAAAATTTTGAAAAAATTCCCATTTATAGAATTTTTTATTCTCTTTTTAATGGTAGTAAATAGATCTTAATATATTTTTTAATTAAACAAAATACCGTAGATAATTGTAGATTTTAATAAATAATTTTTTGTTTAACCCCTGTAACAAAAAAACTGTCAATACTATTAAAACGTATTAAATGTTGATAGAAAGAGAAAAAAATATTCTATATAAGTGAATTTTATCAAAATTTTAAATAAAATATTGTGGTTGTGAAAATAGGGAGAGACCATAACTATATTTTTTCTCATTTTGGTCTCTCCCTTTTCTCAAGGTCACAATTTTTGCTTAAAAATTTTGAAAAAATTCCCATTTATAGAATTTTTTATTCTCTTTTTAATGGTATTAAATATATTTTAATATATTTTTTTAATTAAACAAAATAACTTAGATAATTGTAGATTTTAATAAATAATTTTTTGTTTAACCCCTGTAAAAAAAAAACTATCGATACTATTAAAACGTATTAAATGTTGATAAAAAGAGAAAAAAATATTCTATATAAGTGAATTTTATCGAAATTTTAGATAAAATATTGTGATTGTGAAAATAGGGAGAGACCATAACTATATTTTTTCTCATTTTGGTCTTTCCCTTTTCTCAAGGTCACAATTTTTGCTTAAAAATTTTGAAAAAATTCCCATTTATAGAATTTTTTATTCTCTTTTTAATGGTATTAAATATATTTTAATATATTTTTTTAATTAAACAAAATACCGTAGATAATTGTAGATTTTAATAAATAATTTTTTGTTTAACCCCTGTAACAAAAAAACTGTCAATACTATTAAAACGTATTAAATGTTGATAGAAAGAGAAAAAAATATTCTATATAAGTGAATTTTATCAAAATTTTAAATAAAATATTGTGGTTGTGAAAATAGGGAGAGACCATAACTATATTTTTTCTCATTTTGGTCTCTCCCTTTTCTCAAGGTCACAATTTTTGCTTAAAAATTTTGAAAAAATTCCCATTTATAGAATTTTTTATTCTCTTTTTAATAGTATTAAATAGATTTTAATATATTTTTTTAATTAAACAAAATAACTTTGATAATTGTAGATTTTAATAAATAATTTTTTGTTTAACCCCTGTAACAAAAAAACTATCAATACTATTAAAACGTATTAAATGTTGATAGAAAGAGAAAAAAATATTCTATAGAAGTGAATTTTATCAAAATTTTAGATAAAATATTGTGATTGTGAAAATAGGGAGAGACCATAACTATATTTTTTCTCATTTTGGTCTCTCCCTTTTCTCAAGGTCACAGTTTTTGCTTAAAAATTTTGAAAAAGTTCCCATTTATAGAATTTTTTATTCTCTTTTTAATAGTATTAAATAGATTTTAATATATTTTTTTAATTAAACAAAATAACTTTGATAATTGTAGATTTTAATAAATAATTTTTTGTTTAACCCCTGTAACAAAAAAACTATCAATACTATTAAAACGTATTAAATGTTGATAGAAAGAGAAAAAAATATTCTATATAAGCGAATTTTATCAAAATTTTAGATAAAATATTGTGATTGTGAAAATAGGGAGAGACCATAACTATATTTTTTCTCATTTTGGTCTCTCCCTTTTCTCAAGGTCACAGTTTTTGCTTAAAAATTTTGAAAAAATTCCCATTTATAGAATTTTTTATTCTCTTTTTAATGGTATTAGAATAATTTTAATAAATTTATCTATTTTCCGTTTTTCATTGTTTTCCTATTTTGTCCCTATTCCATTTATTTTTCCATTTTTTTCTTTATTTTTAACCATTTTGCTTTATTTCCTTATGTCAAATTTATTTTTTCCTATTTTTGGAGGGGGGAGGGGGCTGGAACGAAATGGTTTTTATTGATTTTGGGCTTGAAATAATTTTTTCAAGATATAAAAATTTGGAACAAAGTTCAGAACTAGAACAATCTGATACAATAAAAAGAAATCGAAAAAAAAATAATGGGGGGCTAAATCTAACAATGTTTTTTCGAGTTTTTTGTTTAGGAATTTAAAAAATAATTTTCTGGAAAAATTTGGAACAAACCTGGAACACTTTGGACATTCAAAATTTTAAAATTAGAAAAATGGGGGGCCAACTTCACACACACGCATATAAAAGAAGAGATAAAAAATAGGAGAAATTAAATAATTCATGGATAAAAAGAATTAAAGTCAATAAAAGAGAAATGAAAAATATGAAAAAAAAGTTTTTTATTTTTCCCTATTTTTCCCTAATTTTCCCGGCTTTTCCTTATTTGTCACTATTTGTATCTAATTTCCGTACTTTCCTATTATTTCCTATTTTTTCTATTTTTCCATATTTTTCATATATTTTCCAATTTTTTGCTATTTTTCCCTATATTTTTCCATGTTTCCTCTTTTTAGCTATTTTCTGCATTTCTCCTATTTTTCATTGTTTTTTCCTATTTTTACCTATTTGTCCTTATTTATATGTATTTTTCCATACTTTCTGTATATTTCCTATTTTTTTGCTATTTTCTATATTTCTTGTATTTTTCCTATTTTTTCCAATTTTCTCCTGTTTTTCATTATTTTTGTTCCAATTTTTCACTACTTTTCATTATTTTTTTCCCATTTACCGATATGTTTTCTTATTTTTCCAAATTTTTTTCTGTTCTTAATTTTTATTTGATATTTTTACTTTATTTTCCCCTCTCTTTCCCACGTTTTTTCTTATTTTGTTAGATATTTCACTTTTTTTGTCCTGTTTTTTTTACGATTTTTCACTGTTTTTTCTTTATTTTTCGTCATTTTTCCATATTTTTGTCCTATTCCATTTATTTTTCCCCATATTATTTTTTCCCTATTTTGTTTTATTTCCATGGCTGGTACCAAATGGTTTTTATTGATTTTGGACTTGAAATAATTTTTTTAAAACACAAAAAAATTGGAACAGAACAATCTGATACAATAAAAAAAATCGAAAAAAAAAATAATGGGGCTAACTCTAAAAATGGTTTTTTGAGTTTTTCGGAATTTGTATTTAAGTTTAAAAAATAATTTAGTACAAACCTAGAACACTTTGTAACAACATTCAAAATTTTAAAATTAGAAAAATGGGGGCTAACTTCACATATACAAAAAAAGAGACAAAAAACAGGAATTTAAGAAGCATGGATAAAAAGAATTAAAATCAATAAAAGATAAATGAAAAATATGAAAAAAAAGTTTTTATTTTTCCCTATTTGTTCCTCATTTTCCCGGTTTTTCCTTATTTGTCCCTATTTGTATCTATTTTCCCTATTTTTTCTATTTGTCCGTATTTTTCATATATTTCCCAATTTTTCTCTATTTTTCCCTATATTCCTCCATGTTTCCCTCTTTTTGGCTTTCTTTATTTTTCCCTATTTATTTGCTGCTTTCTCTATTTCTCCTATTTTTCCTATTTTTTCTATTTTCTCCTATTTTTCATTATTTTTGTTCCAATTTTTTACTACTTTTTCCCATTTACATATATTTTTTCCTATCTTTCCATATTTTATTCTGTTCGTTATTTTTATTTAATATTTTACTTTATTTTGCCGTCTCTTTCCCAGTGTTTTTTATTTTGTTAGATTTTCCACTATTTTTCCCTGGTTTTTCCGTATTTTTCACTGTTTTTTATTTATTTTTCATAATTTTGCCATATTTTTTTCCTATTTTCCGTTTCATTATTTTTTCATTATTCCATTTATTTTTCCCCATTTTTCCTATTTTGCCTTATTTCCATATTTCACTTTTATTTTTCCCTATTTTTTGGGGGACTGGTACCAAATGGTTTTTATTGATTTTGGGCTTGAAATAATTTTTTTAAAACACAAAAAATTGGAACAGAACAATCTGATACAATAAAAAAAAATCGAAAAGAAAATAATGGGGCTAGCTCTAAAAATGGTTTTTGTGACTTTCTCAGTCTTTGTATTTAAGATTAAGGAATGGAAAAAAAGACAAAAAAAGGAGAAATTAAAGAATTCGTTATTATAAACAATAAAAATAAATAAAAGATAGTTAAAAAAATGACAAGTTCCAGGAACTGAAACTCGAAAACAAATATTTCAACGACTAAAAAATTTATCAAAATTACTACATTTACAAATATTTATAAAAAAAATACGGGGTTAATACCAAAAATATATTTACATACCCTTAGTCGTAACGATTTCTCGAATCACTTAAAACACCGTTAAAAATCCAAACCACCACCATCAATAATTCAAACAAAACCATCTGTTTATACACCTCATAGTTTTCGAATAATTATATCATTTAATTGTGCAATTTAAATGCGTATCATCGGTTTTAATCGATACCATTACTAATCCAAATACAATTTAATTCGTCGTCGATTTTTTTTTCTTCTCTCTCTCTCTCTCCATGCCGTCGATTGTTTTGGAATATCGGATCGTGTCAGTCGCGGTTTCGAAAGTTAAAATTAAAATCAATTTGATTTGTTTTTTTGCCACTTGTTAGTTCTACTTGGATCAGGATCCATCAAGTTTTTTTTTATAATGATCCGAGTTATATGGGTATCGGTTTTACGGGGAGTGATTTAAAAATAATAAAATTCGTCTTACATTTTAACCCTTAATCGATAAAGGTTACAAAAATATTATAAATAAGCCAACAGTATCCAAGTAGCTTAGCTACGGACAAACGGAACCGCCCAGAAGTTGGCACCCCAACTATCGGAACCCTTTGATTTTTTCGGAGTTCTGGACTCGTCTCGAAGAGTTCTAGAGTTCTCGAGGGGGTGCAGATAAAGTTCTGCAATTTTTTTGCGGAATTTTTAAAAAACAAATTTTGGGGTGCCAACTTCATGCCGCACCCCTTTTGTGAGAAAAAAGAGTTCTGGGTGAATAGATATCTCAGAAATAAAGAGTTCTAGAGTTCTCGGTAGGTTTTGGAAAGAGTTCTGGGAATTTTTGGAAATTACAAAAAAAAATAAATTTTGGAGTGTTAACTTCATGCGGCATCCTTTTTTATTTATTGGGTAGTTTTGGTCACTTAAGGCTGCTTTTAAATACAGCACCCCTGAGTTCTGACTCGAAAAAATACTGAAAATTATGAAAATGGACATTTTCAAGGGGTGCTACAAAGTTCCGATTTTTGTCGCTAATTTTTCGCCAAAATATTCAAATTTTTTTTTTACGGGGCAGTTTTGGTCACTTAGGGCTGCTTTTAAATACAGCACCCCTGAGTTCTGACTCGAAAAAATACTGAAAATTATGAAAATGGACATTTTCAAGGGGTGCTACAAAGTTCCGATTTTTGTCGCTAATTTTTCGATTTTTCCATTTTTATAATTTTCAGTATTTTTTCGAGTCAGAACTCAGGGGTGCTGTATTTAAAAGCAGCCCTTAGTGACCAAAACTGCCAAGTAAATAAAAACTTGAATATTTTGGCGAAAAATTAGCGACAAAAATCGGAACTTTGTAGCACCCCTTGAAAATGTCCATTTTCATAATTTTCAGTATTTTTTCGAGTCAAAACTCAGTGGTGCTGTATTTAAAAGCAGCCCTATGTGACCAAAACTGCCCAGTAAAAAAAAAAATTGAATATTTTGGCGAAAAATTAGCGACAAAAATCGGAACTTTGTAGCACCCCTTGAAAATGTCCATTTTCATAATTTTCAGTATTTTTTCGAGTCAGAACTCAGAGGTGCTGTATTTAAAAGCAGCCCTAAGTGACCAAAACTGCCAAGTAAATAAAAACTTGAATATTTTTGCGAAAAATTAGCGACAAAAATCGGAACTTTGTAGCACCCCTTGAAAATGTCCATTTTCATAATTTTCAGTATTTTTTCGAGTCAGAACTCAGGGGTGCTGTATTTAAAAGCAGCCCTAAGTGACCAAAACTGCCAAGTAAATAAAAACTTGGAATATTTTGGCGAAAAATTAGCGACAAAAATCGGAACTTTGTAGCACCCCTTGAAAATGTCCATTTTCATAATTTTCAGTAATTTGTCGAGTCAGAACTCAGGGGTGCTGTATTTAAAAGCAGCCCTATGTGACCAAAACTGCCCAGTAAAAAAAAAATTTGAATATTTTGGCGAAAAATTAGCGACAAAAATCGGAACTTTGTAGCACCCCTTGAAAATGTCCATTTTCATAATTTTCAGTATTTTTTCGAGTCAGAACTCAGGGGTGCTGTATTTAAAAGCAGCCCTAAGTGACCAAAACTGCCAAGTAAATAAAAATTTGAATATTTTGGCGAAAAATTAGAGACAAAAATCGGAACTTTGTAGCACCCCTTGAAAATGTCCATTTTCATAATTTTCAGTAATTTGTCGAGTCAGAACTCAGGGGTGCTGTATTTAAAAGCAGCCCTATGTGACCAAAACTGCCCAGTAAAAAAAAAATTTGAATATTTTGGCGAAAAATTAGCGACAAAAATCGGAACTTTGTAGCACCCCTTGAAAATGTCCATTTTCATAATTTTCAGTATTTTTTCGAGTCAGAACTCAGGGGTGCTGTATATAAAAGCAGCCCTAAGTGACCTAAACTGCCCAGTAAATAAAAATTTGAATATTTTGGCGAAAAATTAGCGACAAAAATCGGAACTTTGTAGCACCCCTTGAAAATATCCATTTTCATAATTTTCAGTATTTTTTCGAGTCAGAACTCAGGGGTGCTGTATTTAAAAGCAGCCCTAAGTGACCAAAACTACCCAATAAATAAAAAAGGATGCCGCATGAAGTTAACACTCCAAAATTTATTTTTTTTTGTAATTTCCAAAAATTCCCAGAACTCTTTCCAAAACCTACCGAGAACTCTAGAACTCTTTATTTCTGAGATATCTATTCACCCAGAACTCTTTTTTCTCACAAAAGGGGTGCGGCATGAAGTTGGCACCCCAAAATTTGTTTTTTAAAAATTCCGCAAAAAAAATGCAGAACTTTATCTGCACCCCCTCGAGAACTCTAGAACTCTTCGAGACGAGTCCAGAACTCCGAAAAAATCAAAGGGTTCCGATAGTTGGGGTGCCAACTTCCGGGCGGTACAAACGGACAGATAGACGGTTTTAATTGACTTGGGTCACTGAAAATAATAAAATTCGATTGCTGAAAACAGAAATCTAAAATTCGAAACCGTTCTCGATTTATTGCTAAGACAAACTGAAAGACGCACGTACAAACGGACAGACAGACAGTTGCAGTTGACTTAGGTCATTGAAAATGGTAGGTGGGTGAGTTATTGTGATCGGCTATTGATTGTTGAAAACAGAGTTAAAAAATTCAAAATCGAGTTAAAAAATTCAAAATCGTTCTAGAGTTATCCCTGTGACAGACAGACAGACTGACTTACAGACATTGTAAATTCAATAAGTACATTCGCTTTGCTTCGTTACATAATAATGTTTATTTGCATTAGAAAAAATAAGCAGTTGGCAAATTTAAAGAAAAAATAAAAAACAAGGGGAAAACAAGAAAAAAAAACAAACAAAAATAAGAAAAAATTTATAAATCAAAATTTTGAAAATAAAATTTAACACTTTTATGTATCTATGTAACTCAATCTTTAAAATTAGTTTTCAGCCACTTTTAGACTTCTAATTTCAAATTTTGCACACTGATGCTAATAGAATAAAAAAAAATAGAAAAATAAGAAAAAATCAGAAAGAATTAGAAAAAAAAAAGAAAGAATCAGAAAAAAAAACAAACAAAAATTAGAAATAATTAGAAAGAATCAGAAAAAACCAGAAAGAATCGGAAAGGAAACAAATAAAAATAAGAAAAAATTTAAAAAAAAAAAACGAAAATATTAGAAAAATCAGAAAAATATCATACCCAATAAAAAAAATAGAAAAATTGAAAAAAATCAGAAAGAATCGAAAAAATTCAGAAAGAATCGAAAAAATTAAAAAAAAATGAATGAACTAGAAAAATCAGAAAAAATCGGATAAAATATCCTGCCCAATTAAAAAAAATACAAAAACAGGCAAAAATCAGAAAGAATCAGAAAAAGCCAGAATAATCGAAAAAAAAACCAACAAAAATGAGAAAAAATTTAAAAAAAAATTAAAAAACTAGAAACTAGAAAGATCAGAAAAATCGGCTAAAATACCCTGCCAATTAAAAAAATAGGAAAAAATCAGAAAGAATCTGAAAAAAGCAGAAAGAATCGAAAAAAACAACAAAAATAAGACAAAATTTAAAAAAAATTAAAAAACTAGAAAAATTAGAAAAAAATTTGGAAAAATCGGATAAAATATCCTGCCCAATTAAAAAAATATATAGAAAAATAGGAAAAAATCAGAAAGAATCGAAAAAAAAAACCAAAAATATGAAAAAATTTAAAAAAAAAGAAAAAACTAGAAAAATTAGAAAAAATTTTGGAAAGATCGGATAAAATATCCTGCCCAATTAAAAGAAAAAAGAAAAGTAGGAAAAAATCAGAAAGAATCGAAAAAAAAAAAAAATATGAAAAAATTTAAAAAAAAAGAAAAAACTAGAAAAATTAGAAAAAATTTTGGAAAGATCGGATAAAATATGATGCCCAATTAAAAGAAAAAAGAAAAGTAGGAAAAAATCAGAAAGAATCGAAAAAAAAACAAAAATATGAA
This sequence comes from Neocrepidodera transversa, assembly GCA_963243735.1. Lineage (NCBI taxonomy): Eukaryota > Metazoa > Arthropoda > Insecta > Coleoptera > Chrysomelidae > Neocrepidodera > Neocrepidodera transversa. The sequence continues at coordinate 5,200,012 of OY725355.1, forward strand.
AAAATTTAAAAAAAAAGAAAAAACTAGAAGAATTAGAAAAAATTTTGGAAAGATCGGATAAAATATCCTGCCCAATTAAAAGAAAATAGAAAAGTAGGAAAAAATCAGAAAGAATCAGAAAAAACCGGAAAGAATCGAAAAAAAAACAACAAAAATAAGAAATAATTAAAAAAAATGAAAACTAGAAAAATTAGAAAAAAATTGGAAAAATCTGATAAAATATCCTGCCCCATTAAAAAAAAATATAGAAACTTGGGAAAAAATCAGAATCAGAAAAAAAACAAACAAAAACAAGAAAAAAATTTAAAAAAAAAACGAAAAAAACTAGAAAAAATTTGGAAAAATCGGATAAAGTATGCCCAATTAAAAGAAAATAGAAAAGTAGAAAAAAATCAGAAAGAATCGGAAAAATTCAGAAAGAATCGAAAAAAAACAACAATGAGAAAAAATTTAAAAAAAATGAATGAACTAGAAAAATCAGAACAAATCGGATAAAATATCCTGCCCAATTTAAAAAAATACAAAAACAGGCAAAAATCAGAAAGAATCAGAAAAAGCCAGAAGTAATCGAAAAAAAAAACCAACAAAAATGAGAAAAAATTTTAAAAAAAATTAAAAAACTAAAAACTAGAAAGATCAGAAAAATCGGCTAAAATACCCTGCCAATTAAAATTAAAATAGGAAAAAATCAGAAAGAATCTGAAAAAAGCAGAAAGGATCGAAAAAAACAACAAAAATTAGACAAAATTTAAAAAAAAATTAAAAAACTAGAAAAATTAGAAAAAAATTTGGAAAAATCGGATAAAATATCCTGCCCAATTAAAAAAATATATAGAAAAATAGGAAAAAATCAGAAAGAATCGAAAAAAAAAACCAAAAATATGAAAAAATTTAAAAAAAAAGAAAAAACTAGAAAAATTAGAAAAAATTTTGGAAAGATCGGATAAAATATCCTGCGCAATTAAAAAAATATATAGAAAAATAGGAAAAAATCAGAAAGAATCGAAAAAAAAACAAAAATATGAAAAAATTTAAAAAAAAAGAAAAAACTAGAAAAATCAGAAAAAATTTTGGAAAGATCGGATAAAATATCCTGCCCAATTAAAAGAAAATAGAAAAGTAGGAAAAAATCAGAAAGAATCAGAAAAAACCGGAAAGAATCGGAAAAAAAAACAACAAAAATAAGAAATAATTAAAAAAAAATGAAAACTAGAAAAATTAGAAAAAAATTGGAAAAATCTGATAAAATATCCTGACACCATTAAAAAAAAATATAGAAAAATAGGAAAAAATCAGAATCAGAAAAAAACAAACAAAAACAAGAAAAAAATTTAAAAAAAACGAAAAAACTAGAAAAATTTTGGAAAAATCGGATAAAGTATGACCAATTAAAAGAAAATAGAAAAGTAGGAAAAAATCAGAAAGAATCAGAAAAAACCGGAAAGAATCGAAAAAAAATAAAAAAATAAGAAAAAATTAAAAAAAAATGAAAAAATCTTGAAAAACCAGAAAAAATTTGGAAAAATCGGATAAACTATCCTGCTCAATTCAAAAAAAAAATAGAAACAGGAAAAATTCAGAAAGAATCGAAAAAAAAACAAAAATAAGAAAAAATTAAAATACTAGAAAAATCAGAAAACATTTAGAAAAATCGGATAAACTATCCTGCCCAATTAAAAAAATATAGAAAAATGGGAAAAAAACAGAAAGAATCGAACAAATAAAACAAAAATTACACAAAAAATAAAAATCTAGAAAAATCAGAAAAAATAGGATCATGCGCATTATCATAAGGATAAAAGATCCTTAATTTTACAGGTTTTACAGATGAAGTAAAATGGAAAAACTAAAAAAATTAGTTAAACAAAATTTTGAAAATTAATCTTGATTGAAATTTATAAAAAAATGAAAAAAATATCACCAAAATGTTTAAAAATAAAAATAATTACAGAAAAAAGGTTTTCACCAACTAAAAGAGAAGAAAATTTTCTAAATGAAGGTTTTTTGGAAAATTAAAAAAATTTCCAAAAATCCTGTGGTAAAAAATCAAAATACGGTTTTCACTAACGAAAAAAAAAGAAAAATTTCTACAATGCGAAGATTTTTTGAAGCAAAAAATACAAAAAAATTAAAAACGTTATCAATAATGTTGGGTGAAATTTGTAAAAAATAAAACCGAAAAGATCTATATATAAAAAATAAAAATTAAAAAAAAAAACTGTTTTCACCAAGGAAAAGAGAAGAAAATTTTATATAGAACAATGATTTTTCTAGTAAAAATACAAAAAATTACAAATTTGGGAAAAATCCAAAAAAAAATCACCAAAAGGCTAAATAAAAATATATTTTTTTTTTAGAAAATAACGCTTTCCACCAACCAAATGAGAAGAAAATTTTCTACAATAAGATATTCATCAAGACAATTTTCTTCACAAAGAAGATTTTTGGAGAACAAATGCAAAAAAGTTTAAAAATTAAGTGGAATTTGTAAAAATAAAAGAAGAAAATCACCAAAAGACTCGTAAGTAAAAAATGAAAATTATTACAAAAAAAACGATTTTCATCAATGAAAAGAGAAGACAATTTTCTTTACAAAGAAAATTTTTGGAATAAAAATGCAAAAAAATTAACCAACAGTCTTAAGTGGAATTTGTAAAAATAAAAGAAAAAAATCACTAAAAGATTTATAAGTAAAAAATGAAAATTATTCAAAAAAAAACGGTTTTCACCAACGAAAAGAGAAGAAAATTCAATTCTTTTTATTATTAAGATTTTTGTAATAAAAATACAAAAAATTAAAAAAGTTACCAATCTTTAGTAAAATATGTATTAATCAAAAAAAAAAAATCACCAAAAGACGTATAAATAAAAAAATGAAAATTGTTACAAAAAAACGGTTTTTACCAATAAAAAATAAAATATCGGGCGAACCAGAAATGTTTATTAATATAGTAAAAAACATGATATTTTTTAAATGCATTTATTGTCGATTTTTTAAATAGAACACCCTGTATATCTCTAATCAATAAAAGATAATCCTTACAAATCAAATAATTTAATCATTTTTTTATTAAACCACAACTAATTATACATTTTAAGATAGTATAAAAATATACAGGGGGTTTAAAAAAAATAATAAATAAATAATTAATTTCTTTCTTAATAATGGTATTATCTACTACTTTTTTTTCAATTTTCTTAATTTTAATATTTTCTAGTTTTTTTGATTTTTATACTTTTTTTGATTTTTTTCTGGTTTTGTCTTAATTCCTCTATTATTATTTTTTTCACTTCCAATTTTTTCAAATTCTTTCTGATATTTTCTGTTTTTTTTGCCCACTCAGTGATTTATGATAAAGAATCCGCAACGAAGAATCATATTATAGTAATTTAAATGGCACCAATTTTATTCGCCATTTCTGATGCGTTCACGATTGTGCCACCCTGTATTATTATTATTATTCCTCTGCTCGGTATATTTTAATTCCAGAATCGCTTGATATCCCTTCTCAAGATCTCCCTCTCTTCTAGGTATTACTATAAAATGTCTTTACCATGTTATTATATTTTCACCAAGATCCCCATTATTAATTATTTCGACGCTTTAACTTTTATTCACTGTTATTTTTAATTACTTTTAATACCGGTATATATTTTTTTATATTTACTTAAAAGTTCATATGTTATCTTTTATAACAACATAAATTATCTGATGTTTGTGGTGCTCTTTCAGTCTCGATTACAAAAAGAGAATCTATTTTTAATTTGTTTTTATATTTCATATTTTGATCTAAAATAACATGCCCATTTTTTATATTTCCAAAGTTTCTTATTCTCAAAATTTTTATGTCTGAAAGAATAATCATTCTCATTAATTTAAAAATTCTTTTAATAGTTGAGGGAACAAACTCTTGAATGCTAACGCGATTAAAAATAACCCAATTTTGAAGATTCCCATTCGGAAATCTAAATTGGCTTGTCGACTTATGTAAATGGTTATACATTATTGTTAAGCGTTTCTAATTGCTTTCAAACATTTTTAATACAAAGGCGTAAATCGGTTTAAAAGTTTTAATAACGTTTAAGTGTAATGTTTAGATAATGTTTGTCAACAAGAGCATTAAAGGTAATTATAGGGACATCTGTTTTTTTTTATGTTTACAAGTATAAGTGTCCGATAATCAAATTGTTTATATTTTAATATTCGTCAGAGAAATTTTTTAATTTTTTCTAAATTTCTCCTAGTTTCCTCTTTTAAATTTGTCATTTTTATCTCAAATTTCCCCTCTTTTCTCTTGAAATTTTGGTCATTTTTTTGTGTTAAAGAAGGTCATCCTTTTTTCTTGAAAATTTTACCTCTTTTCTATTTTAAATTTTTCATTTGTCAATATTAAATTTCCCCTCTTTTCTCTTGAAATTTTCCCCCTTTTTTCTATCAAAAAGGTTTCCCCTTGTCTCTTGAAAATGTTGTGACCTTTTTGCCTCAAATTTTCTTTTCTTTTTCTTAAAAATTTTGTCATTTTTTTATGTCAAATGTCTCCTAGTTTCCTCTTGATTATTTGCCGTCTTTTCTTTCTTAAATTTGTCATTTTTGTATCAAATTTCCCCTCTTTTCTCTTGAAATTTTCGGTCATTTTTTGTGTCAACTAAAGTCAAATTCAAACCTTTTTTTTCTTTTAATTTTTTCATTCGTCACTATTAACTTTCCCCTCTTTTCTCTTGAAATTTTCCCTCTTTTTTTATAAATTTTGTAATACCTTTCGTTCTTTATACTTCTGTTTCCTTTATTAGTTTTATCACTTTTTACTATCAAATTCACCCTTTTTTCTATCAAAAATGTTTCCCACTTTTATATCGAAAATGTTTTGTCTCAAATTTTCTTTTCTTTTTCTTAAAAATTTTGTCATTTTTTTTATGTCAAATTTATCCTCGTTTCCTCTTGATTATTTGCCCTCTTTTCTCTCTTAAATTTGTTATTTTTGTCTTACATTTCCCCTCTTTTCTCTTGAAATTTTTGGTCTTTTTTTTTGTCAAATAAGGTCAAATTCATATCTTTTTTTCTTGAAAATTTTTCCGCTTTTCTCTTTTAAATTTTTCATTTGTCAATATTAAATTTCCCCTCTTTTCTCTTGAAATTTTCCCTCTTTTTTTATAAATTTTTCGTTCTTTATTCTTCTCTTCTCTTTATTTGTTTTATCACTTTTCACTATCAATTTCCCTTTTTTTTCTATAATAAAGTTTTCCCCTTTTCTCTTGAAAATGTGACTTTTTTTATCTCAAATTTTCTTTTTTTTTTCTTGAAAATTTTGTCACTTTTTAGGTCAAATTTCTCCTCGTTTCCTCTTGATATTTGCCCTCTTTTCGGTCTTAAATTTGTCACTTTTGTCTTAAATTTCCCCTCTTTTCTCTTGAAATTTTTGGTCATTTTTTGTGTCAACTAAAGTCAAATTCAAATCTTTTTTTTCTTGAAAATTTTACCTTTTGTCTTTTAAATTTTTCATTTGTCAATATTAAATTTCCTCTCTATTCTCTTAAAATTTTTCCTCTTTTTTATAAATTTTGTAATACTTTTCGTTCTTTATTATTCTCTTTTCTTTATTAGTTTTATCACCTTTCACTATTAAATTCCCCCTTTTTTCTATCAAAAAGGTTTCCCCCTTGTCTCTTGAAAATGTTGTGACCTTTTTGCCTCCAATTGTCTTTTCTTTTTCTTAAAAATCTTGTCATTTTTTTATGTCAAATTTCTCCTCGTTTCCTCTTGATTATTTGCCCTCTTTTCTGTCTTAAATTTGTCGTTTTTGTCTTAAATTTCCCCTCTTTTCTCTTGAAATTTTTGATCATTTTTTGTGTCAACTAAAGTCAGATTCAAATCTTTTTTTTTGAAAATTTTACCTTTTCTCTTTTAAATTTTTTATTTGTCAATATTAAATTTCCCCTCTTTTCTCTTAAAATTTTCCCTTTTTTATAAATTTTGCAATAATTTTCGTTCTTTATTCTTCTCTTTTCTTTATTAGTTTTATCACTTTTCGCTATCAAATTTCCTCTTTTTTCTATCAAAAAGGTTTCCCCTTGTATCTTGAAAATGTTGTGACTTTTTTGCCTTAAATTTTCTTTTCTTTTCTTAAAAATTTTGTCATTTTTTTAGGTCAAATTTCTCCTCATTTCCTCTTGATTATTTTTCCATCTTTTCTGACTTAAATTAGTCATTTTTGTCTTAAATTTCCCCTCTTTTCTCTTGAAGTTTTTGGTCATTTTTTGTGTCAACTAAAGTCAAATTCATATCTTTTTTTCATGAAAATTTTAACTCTTTTGTCTTTTAAATTTTTCATCTGTCAATATTGAATTTCCCCTCTTTTCTCTTAAAATTTTTCCTCTTTTTTTATAAATTTTGTAATACTTTTCGTTCTTTATTATTCTCTTTTCTTTATTAGTTTTATCACTTTTCATTATCAAATTCCCCCTTTTTTCTATCAAAAAAGTTTCCCACTTTTCTCTTCAAAATGTTGTGACTTTTTGTCTTAAATTTTTTTTTTTATTTTTCTTAAAAATCTTGTAACTTTTTATGTCAAATTTCTCCTCGTTTCATTTTGATTATTTGCCCTCTTTTCTCTTAAAATTGTCATTTTTGTCTTACATTTCCCCTCTTTTCTCTTGAAATTTTTGGTCATTTTTTGTGTCAAATAAGGTCAAATTCATATCTTTTTTTTTCATGAAAATTTTACATCTTTTCTCTTTTAAATTTTTCATTTGTCAATATTAAATTTCCCCTCTTTTCTCTTAAAATTTTCCCTTTTTTATAAATTTTGAAATACTTTTCGTTCTTTATTCTTCTCTTTTCTTTATTAGTTTTCACTTTTCGCTATTAAATTCCCCCTTTTTTCTATCAAAAAGGTTTCCCCTTGTCTCTTGAAAATGTTGTGACCTTTTTGCCTCAAATTTTCTTTTCTTTTTCTTGAAAATTTTGTCACTTTTTATGTCAAATTCCTCCTCGTTTCCTCTTGATTATTTACCCTCTTTTCTCTCTTAAATTTGTAATTTTTGTCTCAAATTTCCCCTCTTTTCTCTTGAAATTTTCCCTCTTTTTTTATAAATTTTGTAATACTTTTCGTTCTTTATCCTTCTGTTTTCTTTATTAGTTTTATCACTTTTTACTATCAAATTCCCCCTTTTTTCTATCAAAAAGGTTTCCCCGTTTCTCTTCAAAATGTTGTGACTTTTTTGTCTTAATTTTTTTTTGTTTTTCTTAAAAATCTTGTAACTTTTTATGTCAAAGTTCTCCTCATTTCCTCTTGATTATTTGCCCTCTTTTCTGTCTTAAATTTGTCATTTTTGTCTTATATTTCCCCTCTTTTCTCTTGAAATTTTTGGTCATTTTTTGTGTCAAATAAGGTCAAATTCATCTTTTTTTTTTTGAAAATTTTTCCGCTTTTCTCTTTTAAATTTTTCATTTGTCAATATTAAATTTCCCCTCTTTTCTCTTAAAATGTATCCCTCTTTTTTTTATAAATTTTTCGTTCTTTATTCTTCTCTTTTCATTATTAGATTTATCACTTTTCACTATCAAATTCCCCCCTTTTCTATCAAAAAGGTTTCCCCCTTTTCTCTTGAAAATGTTGTGACTTTTTTATCTCAAATTTTATTTTTTTTTTCTTAAAAATTTTGTCACTTTTTTATGTCAAATTTCTCCTAGTTTCCTCTTGATTATTTGCCCTCTTTTCTCTCTTAAATTTGTCATTTTTGTCTCAAATTTCCCCTCTTTTTTCTTGAAATTTTGGTCATTTTTTGTGTTAAATAAGATCAATTTATATCTTTTTTTTTCTTGAAAATTTTACCTCTTTTCTCTTTTAAATTTTTCATTTGTCAATATTAAATTTCCCCTCTTTTCTCTTAAAAATTTCCCTCTTTTTTATAAATTTTGTAATACTTTTCGTTCTTTATTCTTCTCTTTTCTTAATTAGTTTTATCACTTTTCACTATCAAATTCCCCTTTTTTCAATCAAAAATGTTTCCCACTTTTTTCTCGAAAATGTCACTTTTTTGCTTCAAATTTTCTTTTCTTTTTCTTGAAAATTTTGTCACTTTTTTAGGTCAAATTTCTCCTCGTTTCCTCTTCATTATTTGCCCTCTTTTCTCTCTTAAATTTGTCATTTTTGTCTCAAATTTCCCCTCTTTTCTCTTGAAATTTTTGATCATTTTTTGTGTCAACTAAAGTCAAATTCAAATCTTTTTTTTTGAAAATTTTACCTTTTCTCTTTTAAATTTTTCATTTGTCAATATTAAATTTCCCCTCTTTTCTCTTGAAATTTTCCCTCTTTTTTTATAAATTTTGTAATAATTTTCGTTCTTTATTATTCTCTTTTCTTTATTAGTTTTATCACTGCTCATTATCAAATTCCTCCTTTTTTCTATCAAAAACGTTTCCCCTTGTCTCTTGAAAATGTTGTGACCCTATTGCCTCAAATTTTCTTTTCTTTTTCTTAAAAATTTTGCCACTTTTTTATGTCAAATTTCTCCTCGTTTCCTCTTGATTATTTGCCCTCTTAAATTTGTCATTTTTGTATCAAATTTCCCCTCTTGTCTCTTGAAATTTTTGGTCATTTTTTGTGTCAACTAAAGTCAAATTCAAATCTTTTTTTTCTTGAAAATTTTACCTTTTGTCTTTTAAATTTTTCATTTGTCAATATTAAATTTCCCCTCTTTTCTCTTAAAATTTTTCCTCTTTTTTTATAAATTTTGTAATATATTTCGTTCTTTATTATTCTCTTTTTTTTATTAGTTGTATCACTTTTCACTATCAAATTCACTCTTTTTTCAATCAAAAATGTTTCCCACTTTTTACGTTATAGTTTAATTTCGAATGTTTAAAATTTTCAAAAACTTTTGCCATTGTTGCCAGATTTATCAAAAGTAATTTTTTTTCATATTTTTCTTAAATAACCAAAATAATGCATATTTATGAAAAATTACAGGATATGAAAGTTGTAGAACATAAAATTTTCTACACATTTTGTCATTACCGGTTTTTTGAATTCCTCATAGTTTCGCCGCTAGAGGGCGTGAAAAAATTTATATAGACATTTTTGTGACTTTTTTAGATTTTGAAACAAATTTATGGATTTTTATGAAAAATTACATGGTATCAAAATTGTAGAACATAAAATTTTCTATAAATTTTGTCTTGACTATTTTTTCAAGTTACGCATAGTTTCGCCGCTAGTTTTTATTTTAATTATTATCTTTATTAAATTATTATTTTTTAGTTAAATTTTTATATTAAAAATTTAAAAAAAATATCTTTAAATTTGTAATAATTAATTTTATAATTAAAATTTTTTTCAAAATTTTATTACAAAAATTTTGGAATTTTTAAAAAATTGGCTAATAAATTTAAGATTATATTACGATTTTAAACTAAATTGAATAACTTCTAAAATATTAAAGTTATTGAAATGGGATTTTCACCATTCGAAAGATAATATAAAACTCTAAATTTTAAATGTATTTTAGTTTCTTAAAATTTAGAATTGTAATTATTATAGCCAAAATTAAGAATTTTTTTAAAATTATTTGTAATTTCGTTTTATCAATAAGTATAAAATAAATGAAAAAACTAAATAGCATATCCGAAAAGGATCCAAAAGTACTATGTGTGTAAATTATTTCATAATTTTAATATAGTATTTGTAAAAGTTATAGCAAAAAATGAAAAAAATAAAAAAAATTCAATGGACCCATGAATTTTTGAAAAAAAATTTGATTTTTTTTTAGTTTTTTAAACTAACTTTATTAATGCATTTTCATCCAGAAACCTAAAAAAAGGTCTGTTTCCCATTTTGAATAAAATTGAATGAGATATTAATTATTTATTGATTTTAAAATTATTCAAAAATAGGTTTTATTTGTTTTAAGGTTAAAATTAATATTAAAAATTTAAAAAAAATTACGCTTAAATTTATAGTAAAAAACTCTATAATTGTAATTTTTTTCAAAATTTTATTCAAAAAATTGTAGAATTCCTAATTTTTTTTTTGAAATTTAATATAAGTTTAAAAAAAATTGAATAACTTTAAAAATATTAAAGATATTAAAATGGGATTTATACCATTCGACAGGTAATATAATTAATGTATTTTAATGCAGAAAAACTAAAATAATCGATTAAACAATTAATTTACTAGGAGTGTTCGGAAAGTTTTTTTATAAATATTGTAATACCTGAAATTGAGGTTTTCAAAAAATACATATCGGCAAATTTTGTTTCGGAATTTTCTTTCTCATATGGACGTTTAATTAGGTGTAAAATTAAATATAGTTTTTCCCTTATTATAAGAACGTGAAGCAGGATACGATCAACTTCAAAAATAATCATCAACATCCGGGGACCTATAGCCGCTATTTTTCAATGTCACAATATTTGTTGCTTTTTGTTTTTTGTTTTCTTATTTTTAGATTCCTACTTACCAAATATTATGACTATCCGAAAATATTGTTGAAAATAAAAAAAAATATAATTCAAATTATAAAAAAAAAATAGTATTTGTTAAGTGTTCCCGTATCAATTTTATATTAAAAAATTATCATTTGTTACTAATTTTTATTAGGTCTTATTGCAAACAGAAAAATAGTTTTTACATAAAAAATCCGGATCTTCTGTATTAAAAAAAAATAGTTGAAGATGATCCTGTTTAAACGAAACGTCGTATGTATGATTTTTTTTTTGACAAATTGATAAGGATTAATTTAGTTTTTTTAGTGAAAATAAATTTTTCCAATAAAAATCTAAATTTTACTTACTTATTATTCGAGAAGAAAAAATATATGTTTGAACATCTTACCTGAAAAAAAAAATTATATTAGTATGTATTTAATGTATATAAAAAATATACAGAGTGGCTCAAAAAGTTTGTTACAACATATGGAAAAATATCAATTTTTTCTTATTAAAAATAGATCAAAATATGAAAAAATGGGAAAAAACAGAAAAATTTGAAAAATGGGAATAAACAAGAAAAATTGTAAAAACAAGAAAAAATAGAAAATATAGGAATATGGAAAAACGGGAACAATAAGGAAAATGCGGAAAAACAGGAAATAATAGGAAAAATAGGAGAAAATAGAGAAAAATAGGAAAAATAGGATAAAATATAGGAACAATAAAAAATGGGAAAACGGGAAAAATGGTAAAACACAAAAAAAAATTGCAAAAAATAGCAAAAAAAAATTAAATAAGTAATAGCGAAAAATTGGCAAAAATAAAGAAAAATATGGGGATAAATATGAGAATAGGGAAATATAGGCAAAAATAGTGAACATGGAAAAAATAGAAAGAATATTAAAAAAATGAGAAACAACATGAAAATAAAGAAAATATGAGGGCAAATAGGAAAAAAATGGGAAAAAAAGAAAAAAATTTAAAAATGGGAAAATAAGAAAAATTGTAAAAACAAAAAAAAAATAGAAAACAATATGAAAATGGGAACAATGGAAAAAGCGGAAAAACATGGTAAATAATATTAGGAAAAAATACAGAAAATTGGAAAAAATAGGAATATAGGAAAAATGTGAAAAAGTATACGAAAAATTGGCAAAAAAATATGAATAATGGCGAAAAATAGGAAAAATATAGGGAAAAAACAGAAAAAAATGGGAAACATATATAAAGTAAAATGGGCAAAAATAAGATAAAATAAAGAAAAATAGAAAAACATGGGGATAAAAATGAGAATAGGGAAATATAGGCAAAAATAGTGAAAATGGAAAAAATAGAAAAAAATATTAAAACATGAAAAAACAGGGAAATAGAGAGAAAAATAGGAAAAAAGGAAAAAATAGTAAAAGAGGCAAAAAACCTGGAAAGCCAGAGAATAATGAGGAAAAAATAGAGAAAAATAGAAAAAACCAGTAATAATATGAAAAAATATGGAAAACTAGGAAATTAGGGAAATATAGGCAAAACAGAAAAAAATGGAAAGTTAAAAAAATCAGGAAAAAATAGTAAAAACTTGAAAAACAGGAAAAAATGAAACAAGTAGAAAAAATGGGAAAAAATAGGCAAAAAAACAGGAAAGCCTGTGAAAAATAAAGAAAAAAATAGAGAAAAATAGGATAAAACAGGAAAAATCGGAAAAAATATGGAAATTAAGGAAATACAGTTTTTTTTTTAAATTTGCTCTAAATCAGTTTTTGTGCCCTTTAAAATTTGCTCTAAATCAATTTTTGTGCTCTTAAAAATCTCATGCACTAAAATCTGGAAATGTTGTAGCCTATTAAAAATAACAAAAATTAAAGTGATATAAATCGGAAAATCTTGCAGGCTGTATGGAAAATCTTGCAGGTATGGAAAATCTAATAGATTAAAATCTGGACATTTTGTAGCCTATTAAAAATAACAAAAATCCAAGTGATATAAATCGGAAAATCTTGCAGGCTGTATGGAAAATCTAATAGATTAAAATCTGGACATTTTGTAGCCTATTAAAAATAACAAAAATCCAAGTGATATAAATCGGAAAATCTTGCAGGCTGTATGGAAAATCTAATAGATTAAAATCTGGACATTTTGTAGCCTATTAAAAATAACAAAAATCCAAGTGATATAAATCGGAAAATCTTGCAGGCTGTATGGAAAATCTAATAGATTAAAATCTTTACATTTTGTAGCCTATTAAAAATAACAAAAATCCAAGTGATATAAATCGGAAAATCTTGCAGGCTGTATGGAAAACCTAATAGATTAAAATCTGGACATTTTGTAGCCTATTAAAAATAACAAAAATCCAAGTGATATAAATCGGAAAATCTTGCAGGTTACATGGAAAATCTAATAGATTAAAATCTGGACATTTTGTAGCCTATTAAAAATAACAAAAATCCAAGTGATATAAATCGGAAAATCTTGCAGGTTATATGGAAAATCTAATAGATTAAAATCTGGACATTTTGTAGCCTATTAAAAATAACAAAAATCCAAGTGATATAAATCGGAAAATCTTGCAGGTTACATGGAAAATCTAATAGATTAAAATCTGGACATTTTGTAGCCTATTAAAAATAACAAAAATCCAAGTGATATAAATCGGAAAATCTTGCAGGTTACATGGAAAATCTAATAGATTAAAATCTGGACATTTTGTAGCCTATTAAAAATAACAAAAATCCAAGTGATATAAATCGGAAAATCTTGCAGGTTACATGGTAAATCTAATAGATTAAAATCTGGACATTTTGTAGCCTATTAAAAATAACAAAAATCCAAGTGATATAAATCGGAAAATCTTGCAGGTTACATGGAAAATCTAATAGATTAAAATCTGGACATTTTGTAGCCTATTAAAAATAACAAAAATCCAAGTGATATAAATCGGAAAATCTTGCAGGTTACATGGAAAATCTAATAGATTAAAATCTGGACATTTTGTAGCCTATTAAAAATAACAAAAATCCAAGTGATATAAATCGGAAAATCTTGCAGGTTACATGGAAAATCTAATAGATTAAAATCTGGACATTTTGTAGCCTATTAAAAATAACAAAAATCCAAGTGATATAAATCGGAAAATCTTGCAGGTTATATGGAAAATCTAATAGATTAAAATCTGGACATTTTGTAGCCTATTAAAAATAACAAAAATCCAAGTGATATAAATCGGAAAATCTTGCAGGTTACATGGAAAATCTAATAGATTAAAATCTGGACATTTTGTAGCCTATTAAAAATAACAAAAATCCAAGTGATATAAATCGGAAAATCTTGCAGGTTATATGGAAAATCTAATAGATTAAAATCTGGACATTTTGTAGCCTATTAAAAATAACAAAAATCCAAGTGATATAAATCGGAAAATCTTGCAGGTTACATGGAAAATCTAATAGATTAAAATCTTTACATTTTGTAGCCTATTAAAAATAACAAAAATCCAAGTGATATAAATCGGAAAATCTTGCAGGCTGTATGGAAAACCTAATAGATTAAAATCTGGACATTTTGTAGCCTATTAAAAATAACAAAAATCCAAGTGATATAAATCGGAAAATCTTGCAGGTTACATGGAAAATCTAATAGATTAAAATCTGGACATTTTGTAGCCTATTAAAAATAACAAAAATCCAAGTGATATAAATCGGAAAATCTTGCAGGTTACATGGTAAATCTAATAGATTAAAATCTGGACATTTTGTAGCCTATTAAAAATAACAAAAATCCAAGTGATATAAATCGGAAAATCTTGCAGGTTACATGGAAAATCTAATAGATTAAAATCTGGACATTTTGTAGCCTATTAAAAATAACAAAAATCCAAGTGATATAAATCGGAAAATCTTGCAGGTTACATGGAAAATCTAATAGATTAAAATCTGGACATTTTGTAGCCTATTAAAAATAACAAAAATCCAAGTGATATAAATCGGAAAATCTTGCAGGTTACATGGAAAATCTAATAGATTAAAATCTGGACATTTTGTAGCCTATTAAAAATAACAAAAATCCAAGTGATATAAATCGGAAAATCTTGCAGGTTATATGGAAAATCTAATAGATTAAAATCTGGACATTTTGTAGCCTATTAAAAATAACAAAAATCCAAGTGATATAAATCGGAAAATCTTGCAGGTTACATGGAAAATCTAATAGATTAAAATCTGGACATTTTGTAGCCTATTAAAAATAACAAAAATCCAAGTGATATAAATCGGAAAATCTTGCAGGTTATATGGAAAATCTAATAGATTAAAATCTGGACATTTTGTAGCCTATTAAAAATAACAAAAATCCAAGTGATATAAATCGGAAAATCTTGCAGGCTGTATGGAAAATCTAATAGATTAAAATCTTTACATTTTGTAGCCTATTAAAAATAACAAAAATCCAAGTGATATAAATCGGAAAATCTTGCAGGCTGTATGGAAAACCTAATAGATTAAAATCTGGACATTTTGTAGCCTATTAAAAATAACAAAAATCCAAGTGATATAAATCGGAAAATCTTGCAGGTTACATGGAAAATCTAATAGATTAAAATCTGGACATTTTGTAGCCTATTAAAAATAACAAAAATCCAAGTGATATAAATCGGAAAATCTTGCAGGTTATATGGAAAATCTAATAGATTAAAATCTGGACATTTTGTAGCCTATTAAAAATAACAAAAATCCAAGTGATATAAATCGGAAAATCTTGCAGGTTACATGGAAAATCTAATAGATTAAAATCTGGACATTTTGTAGCCTATTAAAAATAACAAAAATCCAAGTGATATAAATCGGAAAATCTTGCAGGTTATATGGAAAATCTAATAGATTAAAATCTGGACATTTTGTAGCCTATTAAAAATAAGAAAAATTCAAGTGATATAAATCGGAAAATCTTGCAGGTTACATGGAAAATCTAATAGATTAAAATCTGGACATTTTGTAGCCTATTAAAAATAACAAAAATCCAAGTGATATAAATCGGAAAATCTTGCAGGTTATATGGAAAATCTAATAGATTAAAATCTGGACATTTTGTAGCCTATTAAAAATAAGAAAAATTCAAGTGATATAAATCGGAAAATCTTGCAGGTTACATGGAAAATCTAATAGATTAAAATCTGGACATTTTGTAGCCTATTAAAAATAAGAAAAATTCAAGTGATATCAGAGTTTCGAAATTCTGAGAAATTCTTGCCACCCTACAAAATGGTCACTTTTCGATGTTACAAGATTTTGAAAATTTGTGGATTTCGCAATGTTGCCAAGTTTGCGAAATTTTCCCTAAATATTACAATTTTTGTGGTGTAACAATATTTTTATAAAGTGTAATTTGTACGACGAATTTTTCCTCAAATCAGAGTTCAAATATTTTCCTAAACTTGTTGTTCTTGCAATGTTATACAATTTCGATTTTTTTTTATTTTTTAATATATTATTATTATTATTTAAAGCATTCCCTTACTTTTTATTTTTGAAAATGTTCTTAAATTTGTCAGTTAAAAATTGTCCCTAGACTGCATAAGTTTTTTTACTTAAAAAAAAAACAGTTTACTTTTATCAAAATATTTCCCCAAACTCATTATTTTTGCGAAATTAGTAATTTGTAAAGTTGCAAGATTTAAAAAATATTACTTAATTCGTGTTTTTTACAACGTTGCCAAATTTGCGAAATTTTCCTTAAATCTCAGGATGTTTATGATGTAAAAATATTTTTATAAAATGCCATTATTGCACGTTGTCAAATTCTCGAAATTATCCCTAAATCCGAGTAATTTGTATCACGTTAAAATATCTAAACTTATCGTTTGAGAAATTTTTGCTGGTTTATAAAATTACATTTATCAGTTTCGCGTGTGACTTTTACAAAATTGTCTACTGCATTAAGATTTTATCCATATAAGCACGATCATGTTTTTATTGTGCTTCTAAGAATTTTGTATCCTGTTTTTACAATATTTTCTGGTTCCATATAAAACTTTTCTTTATTAAATTCAGCCTATTTTAAACATTATAACGAATTTGGGTATTAATGAGGTATTTATGGTAAAACAAATAATATAACAAATGGAGTGATCTAAATACCAAAGAATTTAAAAAAAAACAACAACCATAGCGGTCAACTCAAGGTATAATATTTAATAAAAAAGATAAAAGATAAAGAAAATGACCAAGAATCGATTATTAATTAATTTAAAAAAAAAATAAAGAATGCCATAAGTAATAATAATCTAGAATTATAGAATGGAAGAAAAGAATGAAGAAAACTTTCTAATCTATGACTATAATAAATTAAATCTTGAATCTGGAAAGAATTTCTGAAGATCGAGAATTAAGCCTGCCAAACATCCGTATAATGTTAAAATATTATCATTATGGTGCATAAACCTCTAAGAAGTAAAAAAATTACAGACGTTAATGAGCTATTTTGTATAATATTAAAAAAAAAAAAGTATTCACGCACGAAAGCATATTATGGTAACAATTTAACAGATGTTTATAGTTCATACGGCCGATAAACGCTTAGGGAGAATTATTACTAAACAGGGCCGGTGTGTAAAATTAATCGATATCGCGAAAATGAAAATTTTTAGAAATTTTGGAAATAGAAAATTTGTTCAAGGTTCTATTAATGGTGGTTATAATATTTTTTCCCAAATACGGATCTGTACTCTCGTTTATATTAAGGTTAGGATCTAGAAATTAAGAGAATATGAAATAGTTGATGATTTTATTGATTAAAGCTGGAAAATTATCATTTAGGAAAGAAAAAGTATTTTTTTTTACTTTTTTTGCTCTTTTTAAAAATGAAACAAAAATTTTAAAATATTGTTTCAACTTAAGACCGGACCTGGAATAAGATTTTTATTTATTACGCTAATCGACGCAGTGGACAAAAAACATACGCATCTAATATTACAAAAATGTATAGGGTGATTCGTAAGTTATGATGAATTAAAAAAAGAGGCAAAATTATTAAATCACTTTGTATCTTATTTAGAATCACCTCGGTGTACCCCATCTATAGTTACTGTATGCGCATTTCCCAATGAATCACACTGTATAATTTTCAAAATTTTAATGTACTTATATCTCAATCTCTTTCTGAAACGATACTTTATTTTGATGATAATAAAAATTTAGGTGTCGGCCAACTTGCGCCCGACCGGCTTGCGCCCGGTCATTAATTCAGACAGTTTGCGCCCAATGTAATAAGGGTACCTGCTGGATGGCCTGTTTGCGCTCATCGTAATAATTCTTAGAAGAGTTTATTTTGTAGTTATATTTTATGCGTAAAAAAATAAATGTTTATTATCCTAAAATATCACTTGCTTAGTTGTCAGATATAATGATCGCTGGATTTTAGTTTTAGGGAATTTGGAATTTGAGTGATATCAGGTAAATAGGAGATTTTTATGACACCATTAAACTCGCCTGGCCAAAAACTACTGACCTATAATCTCGCATATGAATGTTAGTTATCTTTAATATTTTTTCAATATTTTTATCTAAATCTGATTTGTACGGTAAACAATTTTTTTTAATTTTTTTTTGTCCAAATAAATAACCTCGGTTTGATTTATATTATAATGATTTTTTTCAGTACCATTCTTGACTTTTGTGGAAATGATTTGTTAGTTACAATTTCTTTTATTAGGAAATGATTTCGGAAGTTGTTTTTTTCTATTTTTTCGTTTTCTAATTTTTTTCTTATTCATTTGATTTTTTGTGATAATTTGCGTTTTTTTTTGAAATTTTTTGTGATTTTGTTGCGATTGTTTTGCGATTTTTTGTGGTATTTTTCGATTTCTTGCGTTTTTTGAGCCCTCTTTTTCGTTTTTTAGCGTTTTTTGATTTCTTCTTTTTTTTTGTATTTTACAACTTTATTTTTCATTTTTTTTCCCAATGTTTTCTAATTTCTCTTTTAATTTTTTCTTTTTTCAATGTTTTTTGTTTTTTTTGTTATTATTATCGATTTTTTCTGATTTTTTCGGCTCTTCTAATTTTTTCACGTTTTTTTATTTATTTTTGTTTTTTTGTGTTTTTTCTGTTTTTTTTTTGGTTTTTCAATTTTTTGTAATCTTACCTCATTTTTTTCTCGTTGTCCTGGTTTTCTATTCTATTTTGTTTTCTCATTTTTTCTTATTTCATTGATTTTTTGTGATAATTTGCGATTTTTTTGTGATTTTTTGCGGTTTTTTTTGCGATTATTTTGGATTTTTTGTGATATTTTTTGTAATTTTTTCGATTCTTCTAATTTTTTCTCTTTTTTTCTCATTTTTATTATTATTTGTATTTTTTTCTTATTTTTTAAATGTTTCTGTTTTTTCTATTCTTTATTTTGTTTTCTAATTTATTTTTCTCATTTTTTCTTATTCCTCTGATTTTTTGTGATAATTTGCGATTTTTTTGTGATTTTTTGCGGTTTTTTTGCGATTATTTTGGATTTTTTGTGATATTTTTTGTAATTTTTTCGATTCTTCTAATTTTTTCTCATTTTTATTATTATTTGTATTTTTTTCTTATTTTTTAAATGTTTCTGTTTTTTCTATTCTTTATTTTGTTTTCTAATTTATTTTTCTCATTTTTTCTTATTCCTCTGATTTTTTGTGATAATTTGCGATTTTTTTGTGATTTTTTGCGGTTTTTTTGCGATTATTTTGGATTTTTTGTGATATTTTTTGTAATTTTTTCGATTCTTCTAATTTTTTCTCATTTTTATTATTATTTGTATTTTTTTCTTATTTTTTAAATGTTTCTGTTTTTTCTATTCTTTATTTTGTTTTCTAATTTATTTTTCTCATTTTTTCTTATTCCTCTGATTTTTTGTGATAATTTGCGATTTTTTTGTGATTTTTTGCGGTTTTTTTGCGATTATTTTGGATTTTTTGTGATATTTTTTGTAATTTTTTCGATTCTTCTAATTTTTTCTCTTTTTTTTTCTCATTTTTATTATTATTTGTATTTTTTTCGTATTTTTTAAATGTTTCTGTTTTTTCTATTCTTTATTTTGTTTTCTAATTTATTTTTCTCATTTTTCTTATTCCTCTGATTTTTTGTGATTATTTGCGATTTTTTTGAGAGTGCTTTGCGATTATTTGTGATATTTTTCGTTTTCTTGCGTTTTTCGATACTTTATTTTCGTTTTTTTTTTTGTGATTTTTCGCGTTTTTTTATTCTTCTTTTTTACAATTTTTATTATTTCTCGTTTTTGCCGTAGTTAACTAATGTATTTTTCATTTTTTCCCAATAATTTCCATTTTCTTTCTCAATTTTTTTTCTTTTTTTAATTTTTTCCTATTTTTTCTGATTTTTTCAGATTCTATCGATTCCTATCATTCTTTATGATTTTTTTTTTAAATTTTTACTCATTGTTTAGTTTTTTCCTTTTTTTATGTTTTCTAATTTTTCCAAATTTTTTTTTCATTTTTCAATTTTCTCATTTTTTCTCATTCTTATCATTCGAATGACTATGCGATACGGATTGATTATTTATTACGGGCGCAAATCGGTCGACCGTCAGGTACCTTTAGAATTTTGGGCGCAAACCGGCTGAATTAATGAGAGGGCGCAAGCTGACCGTATCCAAAAATTTATGTTATTAAAGCTCAAATCTTTTTATTATGGGTTCGTTCCACACGAATAGAATTTGAAATATATCAGAAGTAAAATATTAAATAAAAAAAAAATTTGGACCCAGCCAAATTGATTTTTTGATGTAATTAGAAATAATTGACAAGAAAACTATGATATATTTCAAAATCCGTCTTTTCTTTTTTTTGGGCGAAAGAAATTATATTTGTTTATTTCACGATAAAAAAGTTAGAGATTTTTTCTTTTTCTTTTAAAAAAAAATTTCTTGGGGTTCGCCCCATCTTCCTTCTCCAAAGGAATACTGAACGTAGTCCAGGAAAAAAATGTCAAAGAAACACAAGCTTGATCCAAAAGAACGTAATCCCCCCCAAAAAAAACTGTAGTCCAAAGGGAAAAAAACTTGGTCCAAAGGAAAAAAGTGTAGCCCAAAGGAAAAAAAAACCCTATAAAATGAGGGAAGAAACAAAAGAAATCTTCAGTAAGTGACACGAACGATATAAAAGTCAATTATTTTTACTGAATTAGCAAGGAGAAGAACATTATTAACATGGGAACGACATTTTATAGGAATACCAAGAGAATAGAGGAACATGACGCGAAGAAATAAGAAGGGGATATCAAGCGAGTATGAAATTAAAATATATTGAGTAGAGAAATAATGAAAATACAAAGAATACACAAAAAACATAACATTTCTCTTTAACTTTTTCAAAATTTCCTGCTCATTCCTTATACATTTGCTCTCCGTAATATTTTCACCTTGTCTGTCTTTATTTTTAATTTCTTTAAAAACACATCCTTCCATTTTATTCCTGCTCATCAAATAAATCCAATTTTATTAGGCATCTCGATCCCCCAAGTTATCCTTTACAAAAAGAAAAATACTCTTTGTTGTTGCCCAGTGTTTTTTGACCCGCTTGGGATACAAAAATAACTGATCATTTGTTCCTCCAAGAGTGGGAATGAAACTATAGAGAAAATAGAATTTCACGATTTTTCAGATGCTAGTTCTCAAGCATATGCTATTTCAATGGATCTATGTCCTGCCATCTCATTTAAGTCTCGTGTCACACCATTAAAAGTAATCTCCATTCCCCGTCTTTTGGTCCTTCGAGCCGGAGTATATAAGGCAATTTATTTTTGAATAACTATGTAACTTGCTAAGAGTTACTCATATTATAGTTAAATATTCAGACTAACTATGACGTCACACCATACTACTGTCTGTAACCACTTTTAAACTCAAGTTACAAGGCTGGTATGTATAGTCATCTCACTTCTTAAGGGGACAATAGTACCTCCGAACTTTTTACATCAGCTTCTCTCTTCAAAAGTTCGGAGAGAGACAGATCGAGACTCTTCGCTAAGTACACGTAGATATATCCGGGTGGAAAAATATGACTGTGTGCAGTTAACACCAGTTGAGTGAGAGGTACATTCCGAACACCAAATAAAATACAATGGTTCTATTTTAAACAGTTAATTGGAATTACTATGAATTTTTTCTAATATCATGAATTTTGACTAAAGACGATTAGTTTTATTTGATCTAGGTAAAAAGAATTTAAACAATTTTGGAAATATGAATAAAGTAAAGGTATCTACAAATATTTAAAAAATATATTAGAATGTTTTGGTACGCGTTTAAATAAATTAAAAGTCATAACTACATAAATACTATAGTTGAGAATATTTTTAATGCACACCAATAACCGATAATTCAATCATTTTGTTTTTAACAAATGAGGTAAATTAAAAAATAAATTATACAAAATTTTAAAACTAAGTAATAAAATAGAACAGAATTTAAATTATCAAATAATTGTACAACACATATTTATATTTATTGTTGTCGCAACTGAAACGCATATGTATTTCTAATAAAAGAAATAAACCAAAATTTACGTACTTAACAACTTTTACAGAATAAATTATTTATCTACATTAATAATTATTTGTCTCGCAAAAAAAATCACGATGTAAAGAGCGGCCGCTTCTATTATTTATTCACTCAAAGTATTATTGTAAAGTTGCTCTGAAAGAAAATATTTTTGTCAACTAGTCGAAGTCAGCAAGGTTTCGAATATTTTTAACTTTATCTGTAAAGTTGCAAGTAGAATTCGGCAAAAAATCGAGACCAAGGCCGAATATCCACGTAAAGGTCTAGAGGAATACGTTATTGTTCCTGTATATATTAATAAATGTTAATATTCAAAATAGTTGTATAATTATATTTTTTAAGGTGTACAAAATATTTGATTGCTAGCAGAAATCAATAATAATAATAATATTCAGATGTTTTTCTTTTTTCTTGGTTTCTGTTTTTTTCCTAGTTGGCCGAGAAATCCGGAACGATTTCTTTCTTCTGCTAGTTCTATGCCAGAAATTTGTAAAAGAGGTTATGAAATAAAAACCGACCAACTGTCATTATACAACTAAGGAAATGTAGAGAGTGAAAACGCACACTACATTGCATATCGAGAGCAATCATTTTTCGGCCATTTTTCAAATTAAAAAAAAATGCCAATAAAGTTACCCACTCACAAATGATATAACGTATAACCCAAATATTTCTGAAATGAAAAGATATATTAATTGAAATTAAAATAAGGTAATAAATAGGTACTAAATGTTTTTTATTATTTACAGAGCCACGGAAGAAAAATAAAAGGAAGATAATTGATTTTTCATATTTTCATTTCTCACACATGTTATGCAAAACTTATTTTTGATCCCATAATATTTTTCTGGTTGCTTCACCTATAATAACAGCAACTCCGTAAAGGGCATTATAATTGGTTTTGTATGACCTCTTACTCCATGCTAAATCTACTACTACAGTAATGCAAGAGAATCCGTCTTTGTCAACGTCCCCTTTTTCTTTTGCAATTTTAACTTCTTCCTCTCCTGCAAGTTTCATTTGCCTCAATAATGTACTTTCAATAGTCTTGTAATTTTAAATATTGAACTTGGTTCATTGGAGGAATATCCAAAATAGCTAATATTTCCTCTAATTGTGAATAACCGCAACCAGCTGAAGTTACACCTATAAAATGATGTCTTATATAAATATAAATTGTATTAGCTGATAAAGACACTTAAATATTATTACCAATTTCAAACAATTTTATAAGCTTTTCCCCTTTTCTAAATGGATAATAATAGTGCCTTATACAATAAAAAAAGTTTAGTTTTTGAAATAGGCCTGATGAAAATAAATTGTGAAATAAAATTAAAAAGATGTATCTAAGTGTTCAACAGTTCAAAAGTTGATTAAACTATCAATTTCTGAGTGTAAATTTTATTCAGTTTTTTTTAGTAGCTAGTGTCATTAAAATTTTAAGTAAATTAAAATATACCAATTACACACTTATTTTAACAAACTAAATTTAAATAGTGCGGTAAGTTATTTTAGGTAATTTTATACTATGCACTGAAGAAAAAAATACTTTAGATCTGTTACACTTAAAAAAAACGTTGTTGATCAAAGAACTTTTATTTGATTTTTCCATTACTGTGTCTTAGAACAACCGATACATTTTTGTTACCTGAATAATATGAAATAGAGTTACTTCTATAAAACAGATGTGTATATGCGCATACGCGTTGCTTTTTTTATATTATTGCTTTGTGTATGTTTTCACAATTATTTATTATTACTCAAAATATCATTAAATACTGCAAATTTTAAATCAGTCTGTATATTTACGCTTACCTAAGACCGCAGATACATTTACATCCATCACATCTAATGTTTTATCTGTTTTAGAATTTAGAACAAAATACCAGTTTTCCTTCATCAGTCATTTCACAGTCACTAATTAAACAGTTAAAATACGGCATGTGTTTAAATTGTTTAATTTGTTCCCAAAAATAGGTAACGTCCACAATTCTCCGCCCCTGAATTTCGACTTTTTTTTATTAGAAAAATCACACACAATTTCAATGTTCCTATTATCTATTTGCTGTGAAGTTCCAGGGACATTTTCTATATTTTCATGACTTTTATTCCATCGAGAATTAACCAAACTAAAATGTACAAATAGTTTGCTATTATTTTTTTTAACTTAATTTAAATAGTTTACTTACCGTCTACCTTTTCTAATAGCCACAGAATAACTTTTAATAGGTCTTTTATTTTTTTTTGTTGCCCATCGTCACACCACTACACTAGGATAAAACACAAATACAAAAAATCACCTCAAGATCTAAAACAATAATGACCCGTCTATTCTATTGATTTGCGCCGCTTGCATTTCGAAATCGGACGTGTATCTTCTCCCGAGTGTACAGAGTGAAGTTACTGCCAATATCCGCTAGGAAGCAGGAGCAGCTGGATCCATATAAATAAGAAATTTTGAAAAATGTTTTTTCGACACTGGTTTGATATTAAGAAACAAAATTTTTACAGCATATTTATTGTGACATTATCTAGGTCAGGTCATATTTATTTGTCAAAATTCCAATTTTATGAGGAAACCGAATTTTTTTCTCTTTAACAAAAAGTACGTATAAGAAAAAAAATATCGGATGCCCTCGACAACTTCCTACAATATATACATTTCAAATTTCAGAATATTTTACAAAAGGATTTTCGATTTATCGATGTTTGAAATTTAACTGAGGTGCTATTATACCCTTAAACGAAGTAGTTGATATTTGAAAGAAGAATAACCGTTTTTTATATTTCAGGTTATGTTAACACTGATAGTTCATATTTTGGGTTTGAATATAATTAAACTGCAGGTTATTAAAAATGTCTATACAGACAAAGGTACTACTATTGTCTAA
The DNA here is from genome assembly GCA_963243735.1 of Neocrepidodera transversa. Taxonomy (NCBI): domain Eukaryota; kingdom Metazoa; phylum Arthropoda; class Insecta; order Coleoptera; family Chrysomelidae; genus Neocrepidodera; species Neocrepidodera transversa. Next base: position 5,224,867 of record OY725355.1, read on the forward strand.
TTCTTCTAATAAGTTTTTTCTTAAGAGGATCCATTTTACTACAATCACAAAATGTTTATGATGGCTAAAACTTTGCACCATATAAAACAATAATTTGACACTGTTGACGTTGACAGCGGTTACAGGCAGTAACTATGACGTCATGAATTAACTGGTATGTTTTGGTTACCCAAAAATAAATTGCCTATAGTATATAGAAAATTATTATGGAAAATGGGCCAGCGGATAGTCGGAATTCACCTTTGTCAGTCATCATATTACAGATGGTCACACACACACACACACACACACTCAGGGATGACTGTCTCGAGGTAAAAAAAAAAAATTATATACCGGTACCTCACTTCTAAATCTTCATCTTCTTTTACTCCACTTGTATTCTTTTTCTTGAATTTGTACTAATTTATCATCCTATATTTTTTCTGTTATCCTTTCTATCATTTCTATTCTTCTTTTTTGGTTTCTTCTTCTGGTTCTTGTGCTATTCCAATTATTTTATTCCCTATTATCTCTTCTTTCATTTGACCAATTTCATTACTCATACCTTGTTTATTTTTATCAATTTTCTTATTATTTCCATACTCATTTTCATCATTATTTGTACAGGTTCTTTAATGTCTTCTGGATCCAGTTTTCGTTTTCCATATATTCTTTTCCTTCTGTGATCCAGTGCCTTACAGTTGAGTAGTATATGGAGTGCATTTTCGGTTCCTTTATTGAATTGTCTGAATCTATAGCCTCATTTTGTTTAGATGCTCTCTGGTGCAAAGGTGTCCCATGGGGAGCCCTGTGGTAACTCATAGTTAATCAGTTATTATCTTTGACGGTTCTTTTATGAACTTTTCCCCTGTAGTAGTCCGGGTATATTGTCCTAGTACAATTTGTCTTCTAGCTTGATCCTTTTATAATATACGTTTTGGTACTCCTATCGGACCAATTGATGAGGCTGCCGATCCGATTTTTGCGACCTCGTTAGCCTTTTCGTTACCAGCGATGCCTTTGTGACCTGGTACCTACGATAAAGTTACCTTATTGTGATCCAGTTCTTCGCCGCATTCCCATACCAGTACAGATGTCACCATTGGACTCCTTAGAGCCTTAAGGGCTGCTTGACTATCTGAGTAGATTATGATTCTTTCTGCTTGGAATACAGAAGTATATATTCCTAAAAAGAAGCTTTATTAGTACTTAATCTGTTCGCAGTATATTCGGTTTTTGACCCGTCTGTCTACCAGATATTTAGGGTTTGTCCTTATATTCAACTCATTCCGATTCTGAATTATTATCTTCAGATCTTTATTGAAGCTGTATTTAACAGTCATGTGGTCTGACCTCATGCCATATGATCTAATTTTGTGTCCCAGTGTATGATTTCCTTCGTAGAAATGGTAAGTCCTGTAGTCGTCCTAGATCCATTCTAACCTCCCATATTATAATTGCGGGAGGTCAAACAGGGTTTCCATAGCAACTGTAAGTGTTGTTTTTATGTTTTTATATTCCCAAACAGGCAAGTCTCTGTATCTGGCTCAATTTGGAGATAGCGGTCCGTTGCTTTATCTTTGGCCACCAGTATTACCATATTGCACAATCAGTGTACCATTTTTGGACTGAGCCCCCAAGTTTTCCCATTCCATTTTATGAATCTGAAGGTTCCAGGTAAGTTTTGGGTCTAACATTACCTCAAGATATTTTACCCCTTCCTTCAGATTTGCCTCTTCACCACGAAGACTTAGTGAATGCTACTATGTTGGACTTGGAGGGGGTTATTTTCAAACCCTAATGTTCTGTCCATAGCGTGACTGTGTTTAGGGTCATCTGGGTCTACTTTATTCTGTTCTTCTTCTTGTTTTTTAAAATGTCCTACTTTTAATGTTTCACCTGAATTTTGTTCTAGTTCTTCTATATATTTCCTTGTTCTGCTTCTACTTCTTGTTCCAACTGTCCAAGCTTTTTTCCACCTTTCAAATTCAATTTATCTTCACTCAAATATTTTTTACTTCTTTAACAATATATCACCCTATATAGTTATGTCAAAATGTCATTATTTTATAAAAATTACTATCATTTCTTACGTTGTAGAAGTCATTTTTAGAGATGCTCCACGTTGGCAAGGGACATTTATTACGATACACCCTTAACCATTTAAATTATAGGAACCAAAATCTCACTTGGGGTGGGTTTGGGAATTAAAAAAAAAGAAAATAATTAACAATTTTGATTAATAAGAATTTTTAATGTCGATTTATAAGAATTTGTAAAAGGTATATAGTGTAGTGCCCTTTTGGCATCATAAACATAGGGGGTAAACAAAGAAGGAAAAGGGAATGATGTAGTGCCCTTTTTACAAAATAATTTAAATATTTTAAGTATTGTTAGTATTGAATCATCACGTATCGGTAACAGTAAAAGTAAATTATATGATTTTTTTTGTGGTTTATTAACTTTTGTTCTTTCTAAAATTTAATTTCATTTGCAGTGAAAATTTGTCTCAGGAGAAATTTTGTAATCTCTCTGTACGAAAAATAAGAAATACTTTAGGCTTCTCATCGTCTACACGCAGTTTATTAAAGATAAAAATTGTTGGTATTGAATCATCACGTATCAATAACAGTAAAAGTAAATAACATAATTTTTTGTGATTTATTAACTTTTGTTCTTTCTAAAATTTAATTTCATTTGTAGTGAAAATTTGTCTCAGGAGAAATTTTTTAATCTCTCTGTACGAAAAATAAGAAATACTTTAGGCTTCTCATCGTCTACACGCTGTTTATTAAAGATGAAAATTGTTGGTATTGAATCATCACGTATCGGTAACAGTAAAAGTAAATTATATGATTTTTTTTGTGGTTTATTAACTTTTGTTCTTTCTAAAATTTCATTTCATTTGCAGTGAAAATTTGTCTCAGGAGAAATTTTGTAATCTCTCTGTACGAAAAATAAGAAATACTTTAGGCTTCTCATCGTCTACACGCCGTTTATTAAAGATGAAAATTGTTGGTATTGAATCATCACGTATCGATAACAGTAAAAGTAAATTATATGATTTTTTTTTGTGATTTATTAACTTTTGTTCTTTCTAAAATTTAATTTCATTTGCAGTGAAAATTTGTCTCAAGAGAAATTTTGTAATCTCTCTGTACGAAAAATAAGAAATACTTTAGGCTTCTCATCGTCTACACGCAGTTTATTAAAGATGAAAATTGTTGGTATTGAATCATCACGTATCGATAACAGTAAAAGTAAATTATATGATTTTTTTTTGTGATTTATTAACTTTTGTTCTTTCTAAAATTTAATTTCATTTGCAGTGAAAATTTGTCTCAAGAGAAATTTTGTAATCTCTCTGTACGAAAAATAAGAAATACTTTAGGCTTCTCATCGTCTACACGCCGTTTATTAAAGATAAAAATTGTTGGTATTGAATCATCACGTATCGATAACAGTAAAAGTAAATTATATGATTTTTTTTGTGATTCATTAACTTTTGTTCTTTCTAAAATTTCATTTCATTTGCAGTGAAAATTTGTCTCAGGAGAAATTTTGTAATCTCTCTGTACGAAAAATAAGAAATACTTTAGGCTTCTCATCGTCTACACGCCGTTTATTAAAGATGAAAATTGTTGGTATTGAATCATCACGTATCGATAACAGTAAAAGTAAATTATATGATTTTTTTTTGTGATTTATTAACTTTTGTTCTTTCTAAAATTTAATTTCATTTGCAGTGAAAATTTGTCTCAAGAGAAATTTTGTAATCTCTCTGTACGAAAAATAAGAAATACTTTAGGCTTCTCATCGTCTACACGCAGTTTATTAAAGATGAAAATTGTTGGTATTGAATCATCACGTATCGATAACAGTAAAAGTAAATTATATGATTTTTTTGTGATTTATTAACTTTTGTTCTTTCTAAAATTTAATTTCATTTGCAGTGAAAATTTGTCTCAGGAGAAATTTTTTAATCTCTCTGTACGAAAAATAAGAAATTCTTTAGGCTTCTCATCGTCTACACGCAGTTTATTAAAGATGAAAATTGTTGGTATTGAATCATCACGTATCAATAACAGTAAAAGTAAATAACATAATTTTTTGTGATTTATTAACTTTTGTTCTTTTTAAAATTTAATTTCATTTGCACAGGAAATTTGTCTCGAAAGAAATTTTGTAATCTCTCTGTACGAGAAAAAAGAAATACTTTAGGCTTCTCATCGTTTAAAACACAGTTTATTAAAGCTGTTTATTTGAAATATACTTTAAATTTAGATTCAAGGAGAATTTGAATCGAATTGGCTGGCTATGTTGAAAAATACATGAATGCGATAATGCAATACATTGAATGCGTTTCAGAAAAAAAATTACAGTGTCGATTGATTTGTAACAGCCACTTCAAACATTGTATACTATTTTTAACATTTTTTTTTAGGTCGACAGGTAAAAATACCGTAACGAAGAATACACAATGTAGGTTATTACAGAGCAACAAAGAAAATATTATTAGTATATTACATAACAAGAGTTGTAAGAAGCATATTACGCACAAGTGGAAAGTTTGCGTATGAGCCATATAGCTGCGAGTAATGAGTGCGTAATTAGCTTACAACTCGAGTAATGTACTATACTTTTTCTACGACACCTATTTCTTCAGTGTTTAAATTATTACAGCATATATAATAAATGATATTGTGTTCTAAATTAAAATAGATAATTAAAGTTCCTACAAATCTGATTTCAATTTTTTGTTGAAACTGGAAATATTTTAACGGTATTAAAGATCTTATCCTTATTTTTAATTAAAAACAAAGTTACCAACTATATCATTTTTAATAATAAATTCGAAAAACCTCCAATTAAAAAAATATAACAAATCACAGTTTTAAGTTTTATTCTAAATTATATACTCGACCTAAAATACCACATTTTAATTATTAAAGATTGTTAAAAGGATATAACCATCAATAGTAAGATACAGAAGATTCTTAATAAGTTGCTATCAAATAAACTAGCAAGCCATGCGAAAATAAATGAATGTGTATTTAACAGGCTATCTCGATGATTAAAGAGGCCAATGATTTATACGAAAAATGGCCGCGATACGAGAATTGATTATGTCACTGTCCTTTTCAATTTTATTTTTATATCTTGTTCAATCCAATCAATATAAAATTCCAAGTTTTTAAAAAAAATTCAAATTATTATCCTTTGTGAGAATGGCTACTGGTGACAACAAATAGTAACAACCATAAGTTTACTTTTGATATATCCTTTATCTGAATCTTCTAAGGTGTAACGAAGTTACTTAATTACCGTGATAATTACAATATTTAAATTATGTCGTGCACGGCACTGGATTAGAATTAACTTAAAATTATAGTAAAGAAAATAAGGTCAGTTCAGTTGTACCAGTTGAACCTCCGCCTGACAGATGGAGGCACTCGCGTCCGTGCTTCTTAGATGCCGAAATTCTTATAGAGTATCTCGATTCAATCCGTTGTCATCAGTGTTGTTAATGGCTGCTGCAATTTGACGCCCTTTTTTGAAGTACACTTAAGAGTGTCCCTTTTCATTAAAATTGGCTACTAAAAATTCATTGTATAATCAAGAAATATAAAATCTGTCGAATGTCATTTACTAACGAGAAGTGGAAGAAATTCAAAATCTGTCAAATAGTGTCAAAAGTCAGTATTGACAGTTGTCATTATTGTCAATTGTGACTTGTGAGTATTTACCATCAAATAATCGTAATAATGTGTGAACAGTCGGCCATTACTAAGACCCATGTATGAGTAATATTTAGAACGTTAAATATATCTATATCGGGTTGTTTACATTCAAACTTAAACGAAAAATCTTCCCCTGTTTCGTAAAGACAGGATATTTACAAATATATGAAAATTAATCAAGTTTAAAACGCGACATTCACACTGCGCATACTCATACGGTTCGAAACAACGTGCTGGAACAAACCTAGTACTAGTAAAAATCTATTGCAAAAAATGTGCACTTTTAGAGATCTAAAGTGCAATATTTCACCAAAAAAACAATCCAGGTACAACACTGGTTGTCATCGGTTCCAGTTGCAGTCCAAGTTCCAGTTGAATCTCCAGCCGAGTACTGAGTACCGGTTCAGAGACCTTTAGAGAGGAGATAAGCCAAATGCAACCGTACCGGAATCGTCAATCGTCAATTCGACAGCCACGCTAGCCTGAAAGAATAGAACCGTGTTTCACACCTTTTCATCCTCGCTGAAGTATAAATACACCCATTAGGGCAAGTAAAGCCCGCCCTTCTGGACGCTACTGATTTTGTCGATGCCATAACGACCTCTGGAGTATTTTTGCTCAACTGCGGCTGCCTGGTGCAAGTAGCCTTCACACTATAAACAGAAGGCAGCGCACGAGGCAAAATCCGAGACCTGGAATAAAGCGCCAATAGACTACTTGACGACGCAGAACCAACCATAAGGACAACAAAAAAGTTAACTTGAGAGTAAAACAGCCTGCTACAAAAGTCCAGTGTTGGACTAGAATTATGAGTTTGTACCATATTGAAATTGAGCGAAAATATCTTTAAGAGCGAAAACATCTTCAAGGGCAAAAACATCTTCACGTGGGAAAACATCTTTAAGAGCGAAAACATCTTCAAGAGCGAAAACATCTTCAAGAGCGAAAACATCTTCAAGAACGAAAACATCTTCAAAAGTCAAAACATATTCAAGAGCGAAAACATCTTCAAGAGCGAAAACATCTTCAAGAACGAAAACATCTTCAAGAACGAAAACATCTTCAAGAACGAAAACATCTTCAAGTGGGAAAACATCTTAACGTGGGGAAAACATCTTCAAGAGCGAAAACATATTCAAGAGCGAAAACACCTTCAAGAACGAAAACATCTTCAAGAGTCAAAACATATTAAAGAACGAAAACATCTTCAAAAGTCAAAACATATTCAAGAGCGAAAACATCTTCAAGTGGGAAAACATCTTAACGTGGGGAAAACATCTTAACGTGGGGAAAACATCTTCACGTGGGAAAACATCTTCACGTGGGAAAACATCTTTAAGAGCGAAAACATCTTCAAGAGCGAAAACATCTTCAAATGAAAAACTTCATGGTGACAAAAACGAAGTTACATTATCGGAATTAAGCATAATTAACACATTGATTACCACGGGGGTGGCACTTGATTACTTCAATGCGCAGTGGTGGTAATTTGTGATAAACAAAGCATATTACGTCATCTACAAATTGGTTTAAGATTATTATATAACCGTTTTGTATTAAATTAAATGGCGTTCAATGTGTTAAAATTGCGTTGGCCCTAGACGAAACAAAATGTCGAATGCGGAAACGACAAAAGGTAGGAACAATTGGCAATTAAGTTCAATTGTTTTATTGGCTTAAAATTACAAGGACGGAGAATTGAAAGTTTGGAGAGGTCACTACAGTTTAAATTAGGGTACTAAACTAAATTAGATTTTTTGTGTCATTTATAATGTCATACTATATAAGAAAAATTAAAGAAGAAGATAAAAACGAAAAAAGAATAAGTTAAATCTATCATTTTTAAAGGAAAATCTGAGAATAATTATTTTTTCTAAAATGAGTAGAGTAAACATAAATAAATTCGTAGAAAAGTAGGGGAAAAAGGATGAAAAACAAAAGTTTGAAATATAAAAAAATTGTAAAAAAGTAAGGAGAAATGTGGAAAAATATTTGATAGCATAAAGAAACAGTAAAAAAGTAGGAAAAAAAGAGTGGGACAAAACAAGTGGAAAGAAAAAGTTCGAACAAAAGAGAACATTAAAAAAGTCGAGAAAAAAGAGTGGGGGAAAATGGATAAAAAAAAAGATGGAACAATAAGGATACAAAAAAAGTAAGTAAAAAGAGTGGATAAAAAAGTGAAAAAAATTTGGAGAACAAGTTTGAAACAAAAAGAAAAAAATGCAAAAAAAAGTGTAAGACAATAAAAAAGTCAGAAAAAAAAACGTCAAAAAATTTGGAAAAAAAGTTGAAACAAAGAAATCGGTAAAAAAGTATGGAAACAAGAGGGAAAAAAGTGGAAAAAAGTTGGAAAAAAGTGGAAATAATAGTTTTAAAAAAGGTTTGAAATATAAAGAAATTAGTAAAAAAAGTAAGGGAAAAGGACTAGGGGAAAAATGTAAAAAAAGATGAAAAATAAAAGTTTGAAATACAAAAAATAGTAAAAAAATTGAGGAAAAAAGAGTAAAAGAAATGAAGTGACAGAAAAGCTGAAAAGAAAATTTTGAAGCATAAGGTAAAAAAGTGGGGAAAAAAGTGTGGCAAAACAAGTGGAAAAAAGTTTGAAACAAAGAAAATATTAAAAAAGAGTGGAAAAAATGGAACAAGGTTGAAAAAATTTTTGAAATAGGAAAAAAAATCTGAAAAAAGAATCGTGAAAAAAGAAGGGGAAAAGAAGGGGAAACAATGGAAAAAAAAGTTAGAAAAAAGTTGGAATAAAGTGAGAATAACAGTTGGAAAAAAATTTAAAACAAAGAAATTAGTTTAAAATTAGGGGAAACGGATTAGTGGGAAAAATGGAATAAAAAGTTGAAAAATAAAAGATTGAAATATAAAAAATAATAACAATTGGGGGAAAAACAATGGAAGAAAAAAGTAGAAAAAAAAAGTTGAAAAAAGAATATTGAAGACAGAGAAACTGTAAAAAAATGGAAAAAAAGACTGGGGTAAAACAAGTGGAAAATAAAGTTTAAAACAAAGAAAATAATAAAAAAGTTGAGAAAAAGAGTGGCAGAAAATGGAAAAAAAGTTTAAAACATAAATAAACAGTAAAAAAGAAAGAGTGGAAAAAATGGAAAGAGAAAGTTTAAAAAAAAGAAGATTGAAAGATAAGGATAAAATAAAAAAAGGAGGTAAAAAAAACGTGGAGGAAAAATGAAAAAAAAAATTTGAGAAAAACTTTGAAACATAAAGAAACTGTATAAAAGTAGGGGGAAACGAATGGGGAAAAAAGTGGGGAAAAAGTAGGAAAACAAGTTGGAAAACAGTTTGAAATAAAGAAATCGGTAAAAAAGAAGGGAAAAAGAAGGGAAAAAGAAGGGAAAAAGAGGGAAAAAAGTTGGGAAAAAATTGGAAAAAAGTGGAGGAAAAAAGAATTGGAGAAAAAATGCAAGAAAGAGAAGAAAAATAAAAATTTGAAATATAAAAAAATAGCAAAAAGGTGGAGAAAAAAAGAGTGGAAAAAAAGTTCAAAAAAAATGTGTAGCATAAAGAAACAGTAAAAAAGTAGGAAAAAAACAAGGGGAAAAAAATTTGAAACGATGAAGATATTAAAAAAGTTGATAAAAAAAGTTTGAAACATAAAGAAACAGTAAAAAAGTGGGGGGAAACGAATGGGGAAAAAGTGGGAACAAAGTAGGAAAACAAGTTGGACAAAAGTTTGAAACAATGAAATCGGTAGAAAAAGAAGGAAAAAAGTGAAAAAAAGTTGAAAAAAAGTGGAAAAAAAATTGGAAAAAAGTTGGAAAACGTGAGCATAACAATCGAACAAAACGTTTGAAACAAAGAAGTAAAAAGTAGGCGAAAAAGCATTGGAGAAAAAATGCAAAAAATAGATGAAAAATAAAAGTTTCATATATAAACAAATAGTAAAAAAGTAGGGGAAAAAGTGGAAAAAAAGTTCAAAAAAAATTTGAAGCATAAAACAGTAAAAAAGTAAAAAAAAAGAGTGTAGTAAAACAAGCGGAAAAAAGTTTGAATCGACGAAAATATTAAAAATTGAGAAAAACGAAAAAAAGATGAAAAAAAGTTTGAAACATAAAGAAAAGTTGTTTGGTCCTTCAGTATATCTTAACACGTCGACTGCCATTATAACTTTTTCAAACATTCACCAATTCTTAATCATATTTGTTCAATATTCATAAAAAAAACCTGAGATCCACATACAAATGATAACTAATCTAGTGGAAACCGTTGCCTTCCACTCTCTTCGACCCCCGCGGTATCAGATAATTTAAGATGGATGGATATTAATTCAGTTATACAAAATAGCAAAAACATAAACTGTGTTTATAGGTTATGTCTTATTTGCCAGCAGCTTAATTTAAAAACACTTCTTATTTTATTATGACACAGACAAGATTGTTTTTTTCTATAATTCAGTAATTAATAGGTAAAATAACTATAATCCTAATGTCTAGTAACATCAATCATCAGTAAGTCGCCCCGGAGCGCCACGGAAAATAATAATAATAATAGCTGTTCCTTCCTCACACAAGTCTTAGGCTTCTGCGATTCACTCGTAAGGGAGTGAAATATAGGGAGAGTATTATTATTATTATTATTATAACAACAAAGAGACTATATTCTTTTTATAATAAGCTACACGTGTGAAAAATATATTTATTCAAAGTATTATATTTAGGTAAGTCTGAAGAAATGTAATATAACATTAGACGTGGCAACCTCGGAATTGTCGGCTACCGCGGGGGTCGAAGAGAGTAGAAGACAACACAGTTCCACCCGATTAGTCATTAAGGAAAACCCCTTTAAATTGAATCTAATTCTGCTCCATTCCCGAAGGAATTTAATGGCGTATTATATCTTTTTAAGGGTATATTAAAAGGGTTTAAAACAAATCGAGGTCAAAAATGAAATGAATAACTCACAATAACAAAAACTAACTATATTCAGTAGAGCACGCTGAGGCTATGTATACTTTGGATACTTGAATATGTGTTGGTGTTAAGTATATTTAGTAATATCGCGTTCGGGGTTGTTCAATATTAACCTTTAATTGTATAAAGAGGGTTAAATCCCAAAATTAATTAACCATCTGTCGGAACTCACTTCCGTAATTCGTTCGTTTAAAATATTAGAATAAACATTAATAAATGACGAATGAGTATGGTTAGTCCAAAAGCGTGCTCGAATTCAATGGTTTGAAAAAACAAACAAACAATAAACATAATACACACACAATAGGCTATAATAAATTAAAACTGTATATTTTCACGAAAATAGTGTTGAAATACTAGACCCATTTTCTGTTCAAATCCAACTGTTACGTATTATTATTATTAGTTCGTCTTTAAACTTTATTATTTTCTCGGTTTAAATTACAAACAGTACGATGAATCACCGGGTCTTTTCGGTGTTTACACTCGTTAAAATATTTCTTCGAATTAAATGTTTTTAAACTCGTGTATAACTATGTATTTTTTTTTGTCATAATAACATCCAATTAAGTAGATCAAATTCTTCAGTTAGGTGGACAGGAAATTAAAATTCCACTTGGTCCTTATCTGTTAGAGAAAATCACTTTTAGTTTCTTAGGCCAAATTGGAAGTGACAAATGTAACCATCAGCTTTTACTGATATGTAACAGAATGGAAAAACATCCAGTAAAATATATTCTATAAATGTGACCATTTTTAGGGGTAGCAAATACAATTAAGACTCATCAAAACAAAGAGTTAGGAAAAAATATCCGTTGGCGATGGAAGATAATGTTTGGCAGATTTTGGGCAAGTTTTCTGTCAGAAACATTGATGCCTCGCCGGAAATCATATTACTTAACTTGCCAAGTCGCGATTGTTTAAGGCCGCAGTGGCACACTCCAATATTCATAACAATAACTAAATGTGACATATGTCATATTAATGTCAAATTTCATAAATCTATTATTCAACAGATGTAGCAATATGTCTTATTTACGATTTATTTCAGCATACATTTGACCAAATTATTTACTCCTTTTAGTAGTAACATTTTATTTCATATTATTTTTCTGGTCTACTATACTAATATAATTTTAATCTTATTTCATTTTATGCCAAGAGCAAGAAAATATCTGAGCTCTGCTGGGATATGGCAATGCTGTAAAACAGATTTTCCTTCAAAATTGCCATATGGAGGTTTTTGGGGTTGGAGATTTCAAATTTTTTCTCAAAATTAATAAATTCAAGATGACAGACGAGATATGTGATTATGATCAGATTCTTTTCAAAATTGGTATTGGGGGTTTTTGGGGTCGGAGATCATGATTTTTTTTTTCAAAATAAATAAATTCAAGATGGCGACTCCAAAATGATGGACGAAATTTATGATTATTAACCGATTCCATTCAAAATGGGGTTTTTTGGTGTTGGAGATTTTGATTTTTTTTTTCAAAATAAATAAATTCAAGATGGCGACTCCAAAGTGGTGGACGAAATTTATGATTATTAACCGATTCCATTCAAATTTGGTACATGGGGATTTTTGGTGTCGGAGATTATGACTTTTTTTTTAAACTGCACAGAATTTTTTATTTACATTATCTAAATCAAAAAATATTTCTCCTGCAACATATACAGTAAACCATGATTGTTCATTTTCTCAAATATAAATATTTCGTTTTAACCTAGCAGATAACAAATTGATGCGCTCGAAAAAATAAAATAATAAAAATTCGGTTTACTCGCGAGTCCCATGATCAATATCGACATCTTATCACCAGCAGAAATACCGAACGCAGTGCGAAACTGGAAAGTTTGGCAAAAGAGGAGCGCCTATTGGGAGACAAATATTCCAAATGTGGAGACAAATATTCCAAATCTGGAAACAAATATTCCATAAAAATAATTTTGTTAGTGCCTATTGGGAGACACATATTCCATAATGAGAGACAAATCTTCCAAATGTGGAGACAAATATTCCAAATCTGGAGACAAATATTAAAACTTTGGAGACGAATTTTCCATAAAAATAATTTTGTTAGAGCTTATTGGGAGACAAATATTCCAAATGTGAAGACAAACATTCCAAATCTGGAAACAAATAATCCATAAAAATAATTTTGTTAGCGCCTATTGGGAGACAAATATTCCATAATGAGAGACAAATACTCCAAATGTGGAGACAAATATTCCAAATCTGGAGACAAATATTAAAACTTTGGAGACGAATTTTCCATAAAAATAATTTTGTTAGCGCTTATTGGGAGACAAATATTCCAAATGTGAAGACAAATATTCCATAAAAATAATTTTGTTAGCGCCCATTGGGAGACTAATATTCCATAATGAGAGACAAAAATTCCAAATGTGGAGATAAATATTCCAAATGTAGAGACAAATATTCTAAATCTGGAGACAAATATTAAAACTCTGGAGACGAATTTTCCATAAAAATAATTTTGTTAGCGCTTATTTAGAGACTAATATTCTATAATGAGAGACAAATATTCCAAATGTGGAAACAAATATTCCAAATCTGGAGACACATATTCCAAATGTGAAGACAAATATTCCAAATCTGGAAACAAATATTCCATAAAAATAATTTTGTTAGTGCCTATTGGGAGACACATATTCCATAATGAGAGACAAATACTCCAAATGTGGAGACAAATATTCCAAATCTGGAGACAAATATTAAAACTTTGGAGACGAATTTTCCATAAAAATAATTTTGTTAGCGCTTATTGGGAGACAAATATTCCAAATGTGAAGACAAATATTCCATAAAAATAATTTTGTTAGCGCCCATTGGGAGACTAATATTCCATAATGAGAGACAAAAATTCCAAATGTGGAGATAAATATTCCAAATGTAGAGACAAATATTCTAAATCTGGAGACAAATATTAAAACTCTGGAGACGAATTTTCCATAAAAATAATTTTGTTAGCGCTTATTTAGAGACTAATATTCTATAATGAGAGACAAATATTCCAAATGTGGAAACAAATATTCCAAATCTGGAGACAAATATTAAAACTCTGGAGACGAATTTTCCATAAAAATAATTTTGTTAGCGCTTATTTAGAGACTAATATTCTATAATGAGAGACAAATATTCCAAATGTGGAAACAAATATTCCAAATCTGGAGACAAATATTAAAACTCTGGAGACGAATTTTCCATAAAAATAATTTTGTTAGCGCTTATTGGGAGACTAATATTCTATAATGAGAGACAAATATTCCAAATCTGGAAACTAATATTCCATAAAAATAATTTTGTTAGTAACTATTGGGAGACACATATTCCATAATGAGAGACAAATATTCCAAATGTGGAGACAAATATTCCAAATGTGAAGACAAATATTAAAAATGTGGAGACAAATATTCCAAATGTGGAGACAAATATTCCAAATGTGGAGACAAATATTCCAAATCTGGAGACAAATATTAAAACTCTGGAGACGAATTTTCCATAAAAACTAATGGTCGCATTCTAGGCACACACCGACCCTCCATACCAAATTTCAGCTTGATTGGTCAAACGGTTCGGCAGTTATCGTGGAAGATTACACACAGACACACAGATAGACCATACGCTGGAAATGGTCTCAATCTTCTTGGGGGACCTCAAAATGGATATTTCCATCGATATCTCAAATTTTTTTTTTGCTCGTTCACCTTACTTTCCCTTTGATGGGTCCGGGAAAGTAAAAAAAAAAAATCTCTGAAGGATTTAAATTTTTCTTATAAAATAAAATATAACGATTGTTTATAATTACATCAAAAAATCAATTAGACTGGCATCCAAAATTTATTTTTTATTTAATATTTTAATTTTTATATATTTCAAATTCTATTCGTGGAACGAACCCATAATAAAAAGAATTGAGCTTAAATCACATTTATTATTAATTATCAACAAATTAAAACAATGTTTTATATTTTGGTGTACTTTGCGGGCCATAAAGTGACTTTCCGGCCCGCGCGGCATAAAGTGCACTTTATAGCCCGCGATTTTTTAAAATATTCATATTGTGTACGCAATATTGAAGACATAAAAGTTTGTATACACCGCGGGTATAAACAGACGATTATGCCCACGGGCGACTTACAAACCCTCGGGCCAGAGGTCCACGAGTTTGTAAGATCGTCGCGCTTAGGGCATAAAGATCTATTTATACCCTTGGTACATAAATAACTATTACGATTTGTCTCACCTTTTTTTTTAAACGTAATTTATTGTAATTATTACAGAAAATTTCTAGATCAAGGTAAAACTTATTACCACAAATCTACGCAGTAAACTAGGATTAGTCACACAAAAACAACTAATCCTATATAACATAATCACCTTAATATTGATAACCGGTCCGGTAAAATAAATTCATCGCTTCCGGTACTTCATTTTCATTTGGCTCTAGTTATAATGGCCACGTCCCATTGGTAACGAGCGACAAGACAAAACACACCAATAAACCAGATGTTTTAAAGTTTAATGTGCCGCTAGTAATTAGTTTTTGCATATAATTTGCATACAATTTACTAATTACATCGGTTTTTGTGTCACCGGTACAAATAACGAGTAAAAAATGTACGAGGTGTAAATGGTGTACGCCAACAGATTGTATGTAGGTCACCAAAAGAAATTAGAAATTAATATAGTGTACAAATAAGGTATATCTATATATTAATATGCCAAGAGAAAACTTTGGACCCCTTTTTAATTGTAATGGGTGAACTGAGGAGTGTGAGATTTTATATAGTTAAAGTTTATATACAAGAGCAGTGCAGAAAGCTAAAATTAATATCTATAATATACGTATTTTTTTTAAACAAGTTTTTACTAATCTTTATTGTCATTCTATTTTTAAAGTGAAAACTTCTTTGGGCGCGTTGGACAATTTTTGGATATTTAAAAAATGGTTAAATTAGAAAAAAATTGGAAAAAATAGGGAAAAATAAAAAAGTCAAAAAAGAAAAAACTGAAAAAATGGAAAATAATAGGCAAAAATACGGAAAAATCGAAAAAATGGGGAAACGTAAAAAAATAGGGAGAAGTGAAAAATAAGAAAAATGGGAAAAAATACGCAAAATTGGGAAAAAAGGGAAAATCGGCAAAATGGGGAGAATAGAAAAAAATAAAGTGAAAAATATTAAAAAATTGCAAAAAACAGAAAAATAGGAAAAAATAGACAAAATAGAGAAATAGTAAAAATAGGAACAAGACTGAAAAAAAAGAAAAATAAGAAAAATAGGAAGATATAAGTTAAAATACTTAGTAAAATATTGGTAAAAATAAAAAATATATGGAAAAATCGAAAAACTGGAAAAAATAGGCAAAAACACAAAAAATGGAGAGAAACAAGTAAAATTACGAAAAAACAGGAAAAATAAGAACAAATAGAGAAAGTAGAAAAAATAGGGAAAAATTGAAAACACAAAAAAAATGGTGGAAATGGAAAAATAAATAAAAAACGCTAAACATTGCCAAAAATAAAAAAAAGTCACAAAAAAAACGAAAAAGAAGTCGCTAACAAAGGCAAGAAATTAAAAATATCACAAAATTTATAAAAAAAAAAAAAATCCGTGAGAAAGCGCAAAAAAAAATCGCACAAAAATTTGAAAAAAATCCCAAAAAATCTCAAAATAAAAACACAGGAAATCGCAAAAATTGGCAAAAAAAAATTCAAAAAATTTGGGAAAAAATCAAAAAAAAAATCACAAAAAATTGCAAATGCAAATAATCTGAAAAAAAATGCAAAAAAATCTGAAAAAATCTCAGAAACAGCCAAAAACCCGAAAACAATTATAACTATATACAAAAATTAAAAAATTCGAAAGAATTGAAATAAATTTTATTGATTTATTTCGGGAATAAGCAAAACAATGAGAAAAAAAGACAAAACAGAAAAAAATTGAAAAATGAGAAAAAAAAACGCTAAAAGTTGTAAAAAAAATCGCAAACAATTGTAAAAATTCGTAAAAACCAGAAAAAAGTTATAAAAAAATGAAAAAATTTGCAATAAATCTCAAATAATTACAAAAAAAAAAACCGAAACAAAATCCCAAAAAATCGTAAAAAAAAACTCAGAAAATAGCAAAAAAATCGGAAAAAATAACAAAAATTAAAAATGCAAATAATCACAGAAAACCGAAAAAAAAAATTGCAAAAATATACAAAAAAAAATTGTAAAAAAATAAAAAACAACCAAAAAACCGTATAAAAAAATTAGAAAATTCGAAAGAATTGAAATAAATCCAAAAAGGAATTAGCAAAAATATTAGAAAAAAATCAGAAAACAAAAGAAATAAGATCAATGAGAAAAAATGTGGAAAAATTCGAAAAATACGAGAAAAAAAAAACGAAAAAATCGAAATAAAAGAGAACACTGGAAAAAAAATCAGAAAATATTGTGAAAAAAAATGAACAACAGAATTGTAAAATACGAAGAAAAAAAAAACGACAAAGTCAAAAATATTGAAAAAAAAAACGAAAAAAAAACCGAAAAAAAAACGCTAAAAATTGCAAAAAAAATCTGAATAAATGTATAAATTCGTAAAAAGCGGAAAAAAATAAAAAAATGAGAAGATTTGAAATAAATCGCAAATAATTACCAAAAAATCGAAACAAAATCCAAAAAAAAACCTCAGAAAATAGCAAAAAATCGGAACAAAATCACAAAAATTGAAAATGCAATCGCAAAAAAATGGAAAAAAAATCGCAAAAATATACGAAAAAAATTGGTAAAAAATCTAAAAAAAAAAACAATCAATAAACCGTATAATCAAATGAGGAAAAATTCGAAAAAAATCGAGAAAAAAACGAAAAAAATGAAAAACAAAATTCGAAAAAAAAAACGAGCGAGTCAAAAAAAATCGAAAAAAAAACGAGCGAGTCAAAAAAATTGTTAAAAACCCGAAAAAAAAACGCTAAAAATTGTAAAAAATAGCAAAATATTGTAAAAATTCGTAAAAACCAGAAAAAAACATAAAAAATGTAAAGATTCGCAACAAATCGAAAATAATTACAAAAAAAAATCGATACAAAATCCCAAAAAATCGTAAAAAGAACCGCAGAAAATAGAAAAAAATGACGATCCAAATAATCACAGAAAACTGGAAAAAAAGCAAAAAAAAATGGCAAAAATATAGGAAAAATTGGTAAAAAATCGCAAAAAACAATCAAGCAGCCGAAAACTATTGTAGCCAACTAAAAAAATTAAAAAAAAATCGAAAGAATTGAAATAAATAGACAAAAATCAGAGGAATAAGAAAAAAATCATAAAACAAAAGAAAGAAATAGGAAAAAACAGAAATTTTATTTTTTCCTATTTTACTTTATTATTATTAAAAATATCAGAGGAATAACAAAAAAAAATCAGAAAATAAAAGAAAGAAATAGGAAAAAACAGAAATTTTATTTTTTCCTATTTTACTTTATTATTATTAAAAAAATCAGAGGAATAACAAAAAAAAATCAGAAAATAAAAGAAAGAAATAGGAAAAAACAGAAATTTTATTTTTTCCTATTTTACTTTATTATTATTAAAAAAATCAGAGGAATAACAAAAAAAAAATCAGAAAATAAAAGAAAGAAATAGGAAAAAACAGAAATTTTATTTTTTCCTATTTTACTTTATTATTATTATTAAAAAAATCAGAGGAATAATAAAAAAATCAGAAAATAAAAGAAAGAAATAGGAAAAAACAGAAATTTTATTTTTCCCTATTTTACTTTATTATTATTATTAAAAAAATCAGAGGAATAATAAAAAAAATCAGAAAACAAAAGAAATAAATAGGAAAAAACAGAAATTTTATTTTTCCCTATTTTACTTTATTATTATTATTAAAAAAATCAGAGGAATAACAAAAAAAAAAATCAGAAAACAAAAAATAAATGGAAAAAAACTGAAATTTTATTTTTCCTTATTTTACTTTATTATTATTATTATTATTAAAAATTCAGAGGAATAACAAAAAAAATCAGAAAACAAAAGAAATAAATAGGAAAAAACAGAAATTTTATTTTTCCCTATTTTTCTTTATTATTATTATTAAAAAAATCAGAGGAATAACAAAAAAAAATCAGAAAACAAAAAATACATAGGAAAAAACAGAAATTTTATTTTTCCCTATTTTACTTTATAATTATTATAAAAAAAATTAGAGGAATAATAAAAAAAAATCAGAAAACAAAAGAAAGAAATAAAAAAAAACAGAAATTTTATTTTTCCCTATTAAATTATTATTATTATTAAAAAAATCAAAGGAATAACAAAAAAAAAATCAGAAAACAAAAAATAAATATGAAAAAACAGAAATTTTATTTTTCCCTATTTTACTTTATTATTATTATTAAAAAAATCAGAGGAATAACAAAAAAAATCATAAAAGAAAAGAAAGAAATAGGAAAAAACATAAATTTTATTTTTTCCTATTTTACTTTATAATTATTATTAAAAAAATTAGAGGAATAATAAAAAAAAATCAGAAAACAAAAGAAATAAATAGGAAAAAACAGAAATTTTATTTTTCCCTATTTTACTTTAGTATTATTATTAAACAAATCAGAGGAATAACAAAAAAATCAGAAAACAAAAGAAAAAAATGGGAAACAGAAATTTTATTTTTCCCTATTTTACTTTATTATTATTATTAAAAAAATCAGAGGAATAACAAAAAAATCAGAAAACAAAAGAAAAAATGGGAAAAAACAGAAATTTTATTTTTCAATATTTTACTTTATTTTTCCATATTTTTCACTATTTGTCCCTACTACTTATCCTCATTTTTCCCTATTTTTTCGTGAACATAGATTCCAATGTGTCTGGTAATTTAGAATATTGTGAAAAGAATTGTCCTTAGACATTGTTCTTTTTTTTAGGTAATAAACAAAACTGTTAAACCGGCGACAAATCTTGAATGTCAAGTTGACAGATATGATTTGTTTGCTTCTTTTTTCATGATCTTGATAGCTTAATTTTTTATATATTTATGACCGGAAAAAATTGTTATACTCACTTTCGTATATTTTAGAATATTAAATAAATACACTAAATATATCCGTATGTGTTTTTTTTGCTACCTTAGCAGGGCATTCGACTGTATCAACCGATTTTTTGCAATCAATGATATTGACTTAAGAAAAATTTTCGGAAATAAATTGTATCTTCTACTGCGTTAATTTTTTTTTTTTGACTGCCTACATTTAAAAGTTTTTTTTCTTAGATTTTATATCGAGCTGTGAATTGCATAAGGCAATTAAGTAAATAAAAATTAATTCTCACAATCATTATAAATTAAAGAAGTTATTGCTGCTCATAAATTGTATTGTTATCATCTAATGATACCTTTCAAATATGATTCATATACCCATTATATCAATTAAAACATTAGTTATATCTATAGTTTGATATTAAATAACATATATGATTATGCATTCTCTGGTTATTAATGTCAAATTACACCGTGTAAACGTTCATGAACAAGAATTTAACATACCACTCGAAGAAAGGCTATTTCTAAATTGTAAATACCAAATATTTGTTTCTTCGGCTCTTCATTTGTCAACGTACTTGTTAGGTAAGTATACTCGATTAAGCAGCGACAAAAGACAAAAGTCTATCGCGATATTCTCGAATCCGGTGCCAAGTAGGATTTGGTCTGTAAGCACATTGGATCAAGTGGCTTAAAAACTGGCCTAATTTTAAAAAATTCTCCCGCAAAATAAAAGATTTCATGAAGTTACATGTAACATAAGTAGATATTGTAACTGGATTAAAATTATGGAAAAGGCCAGAAGCTTAGAATATAAGGTCAGTCGTACCAGTTCAACCTACGTCCGAGAGATTTTCAGCAGTTGCAGTGGCAGTTCGAGTTCCAGCGACAGTCCGATCCGAGTTGCAGTGGCAGTCCCAGCTGGAATTCCAGAGAAAGTCCGAGCTCGAGCCAATAACCGTCAACTCAATCCAGTTAAAGTACCAATTCACAGCGACCTTTAGAGAAAAGTCAAGCTGAAGCCAAGTTCAATTATAACCGGAACCGTCCAACCGACCGCACCACCAGCCTACAAGCCGTACCTGTGCCTGATTTTATTAAGTTAAATGTAACATAAGTAGATAGTATAACTGGATTAGAATTAACTTAAATTTATGGGAAAGGCCACAAGCTTCGAATATATGGTCAGTCGTACCAGTTCAACCTCCGTCCGACAGATTGTCAGCAGTTGCAGTGACAGTCCGAATTGGGAGTCGCAGTGACAGTCCGAGTTCCAGTGACAGTCCGATCCGAGTTGCAGTGGCAGTCCCAGCTGAAGTTCCAGAGGCAGTCCGAGCTCGAGCCAATGGCCGACAACTCAATCCAGTTGAAGTACCGATTTACAGCGACCTTTAGAGAAAAGTCAAGCTGAAGCCAAGTTCAATTATAACCGGAACCCGGAACCGTCCAACCGACCGCACCACCAGTCTACAAGCCGTGCCTGTACCCAGTGAGCAGTGTTACCATTTTCAATAAACCGTATTCTATACCAACATTTCGATAATAAACTACTAAAATCTACTATCTAAATCTAACCTATGTATTTTAATTTATTTTATTAAAAGAAGTCTTAGACTATCTAAATCTAACCTGTGTTTTTAAAAAAAGAAGAAAATATAACTATTTTTATTTTTATTTTATTAAAAGAAGTCTTAACTATCTAACTCTAAACTGTGTATTTTAAAAAAAAGAAAATATAACTTTCCCTTTTCCCTTAAAAATTTTTTCCACTTAGTTCCTCATTGTTTTTCATTTTTCCCTATTTTTTTCCAGTTTTTTACCTATTTTTTTATTCCACTCCCACTACTTTTTTTCCACTCTTTCCACTAGTTTTTCCACTTTTCCCCTTAAAACTTTTTTCCATTTCTTCCCCTATTTTTTTCACTTTTCCCTTACTTTATTATTCTATCCTTTCCCCTACTTTTTTATTCTTATCTTTTCCCTACTTATTTCCACTCTTTCTCATAAATTTTTTACTACTTTTTTTGTGTAAAAAATTTTTTTGTTCCACTTTTTCTCCTTCTTTCCCTATATTTTTTTCATTTTTCTCCTACTTCCACTTTTCCCTACTTTTTATTCCACCCTTTCCCCTACTTTTTTTCCACTTTTCGCCGCAGCCTTTTTTCCCCTACTTTTTTAGTTTCAAACTTTTTCCCCAATTTTTTTATATGTATCTTTGTATTTATAATTTTCTCCCTCTCCCATTCTATCATTACAATGGAGTGGTAAGGGGGAAAGGGAGGGAAAAAAATAATTACTCAAAAAAGTGAATTTTTCGTAAAAAAAAGTGCAAATTTGACAAAAACTGACAATAATGAGAAAAATGGGTAGTTTTAGAAAAAAAAAGGGGGAAAACGGGGTAATTTCAAGAAAAAAGTGACAATTTGAAAGAAAAGAGGGGAAATTTAAGACAAAAAAGTTAGAAAATTTGAAAGAAAAGAGGGGACATTTGACAAAAAATAACAAAAATGAAAAATAAGGAGTAATTTTAAGAAAAAATGGGGTAATTTCAGGAAAAAGTGACAAAAATTGAGAGAAAAGAAGAAATTTAAGACAAAAAGTGACAGCATTTGAGAGAAAAGGGGAAATTTAAGCCAAAAAGTGACAGTATTTGAGAGAAAAGAGGGGAAATTTTGAAGGAAGAGGAAAAATATGACAAAAATAAAAAATAAATGGTAACTTTGAGAAAAAAGGGTGTAATTTTAGAAAAAAAGGAGGTATTTTCAGATAAAAGTGACAAAGTAAAAAGAGAAAAAAATTCAGACAAAAAAATTAACAGCATTTGAGAGAAAAGAGGGAACATTTATTTAAAATATATCAGGATTCGAATCTGATACGTCTACACTCTACCACTAGACCACATCGTTTAC
Organism: Neocrepidodera transversa; assembly: GCA_963243735.1. Taxonomy (NCBI): domain Eukaryota; kingdom Metazoa; phylum Arthropoda; class Insecta; order Coleoptera; family Chrysomelidae; genus Neocrepidodera; species Neocrepidodera transversa. Next base: position 5,247,484 of record OY725355.1, read on the forward strand.
AGTGATGAATAATCAAACTTTCAAGTTAACGTACAATAAAGGTCGATTAGGGCGAAACGAATAATGCGCAATAGTTTTAAATTAAAAACCAAAGAATCTACTGAAATCTACTAAAATTATCAATTCTACTAAATACCCCTCATTTTTCTGAAAAATTTACTAATTTAGTAGGAAATCTACTGAAAACGGTAACCCTGCCAGTGAGGCAAGTAAAGTCCGCCCTTCTGGTCACCAATTATACCATAACAACCCCTGGAGTATTTATTCTCCACTGACGCTGCCCAATTCAAGTGGCCTTCACACTAATAAACCGTAGGTGGCGCTCAAGGTAATCCAAAACCTGAACTAAGGCGCCAAAAGACCGCTTGATGACGCAAAGAGCGTTAGAATAGTCTCAGACATTAGGGATATGGCATTTAATGTGTTAGAAAGAGAAAGAGTGCTATATCGATAACGTAGTAGATACCAAAGGATGCTGACAGCGCAGAAGGGTCTTACAGACCTGAAGACTAGACCAGACGCATTCGAACCGGTCTTCAGGTCCGGCAGACACTTGTGCCCTGTCGGCATCCTCAGGTATCTACGTTATCGATATAGCACTCTCTCTATTTCTCTCTGACACATTGAATATCTGCATCCTCTCGCTCTAACACATTGAATTCCCTATACCTAATATCGGAGTTGTCTATACTAGTAACATGTGTTGATTTAGATTCGTTGGTCTTGCGCTGTCATTTTTGAACTGATTTTGGATCTTTGCGTACTCATTGCAGATGAGATTTTTACAACGTTAATTTTTTCCCTGGATATTTGTATCAACTTTTCTTGGACTTGTTTCTAGATTGTTCAAATTTCCATCTTCAGAAACTTTTTTCATTTTTGAAATTTGTCCATTGAAGTAGATATATTGACCCCACCTAGTATTGTCACAATGCACCATTTCTGTCAACACATGCGAGGGCCCGTTTTACATTTTACTTCCTATTTAGAGACCGCTGACGACTCGGAATCGGGGTAGGCCGCGACAGTAAAACAAATGCCGTACGCGTGGTGAATCAGTTATATTCCGGTACAGTAGGCCACGCCCCTCGTTACATATTACTCGAATTACAAAGTTACTAAGTTGGCTTTGTATTTGATCAATCCATTGTCTGCGAGTAATTTAATTCCTGTGAGGGTGCATTGAAAATAATGATTCACAGAAATTGTTTACATAATGGGTAAAAACCTACGTATTTATGTTATTTAAATCTGGTATTTTGGTTTTGCTTATGTATGAGTGTGCCAGGTGCTTTTATTTATTAAGTGATGTGTCCTTGTATAGCTAAAAAGGGCAAATTTGACCCTCTTTTGCCATTTATGAGGGATATGGGACATCAAAGAATTGCTCTATTAATTATTATGATTATGTAAGGGTTGACAAGTAAAAGGATGGTCCTATTTTAGACCTGATACAGGTATTACGACAAACAGTTCTTTGTATAGGGTGTTAAAAAATATCCCGTCAAGGGTAAAATGATAAATGACTTCTTTTTGATTTATATCCGACAAAAAAAATTATACTAAAAGATAAATTATTCAACTAATACTGTTAAATATAACCAGAAATCTTCCAAAAAAAAAACACCTGCCAGGTGATGAAGGGAACATACAATTATGCAAATGTCAAATAGAAGAAACAATTATAGCCTACTCGAAATATTTAATAAGTAGGTAAGCAATAATTTTCACAATAATTATTATCAATATACCCACATAAACCAGTGTATATTCCACGCTCACTTATACTATTTACAAATAGATTTTAATTATCTAGAATCGGGAAAAAATAGTAATAATCGAAGAAATCCGATTAAGTACTCAAAATATTGTCAATCAACCCATTACTGTCAATCAACAGATTAACTGTCAATCAACAAACTAACTTTCAATCAACAAATTAACTGTCAATCAACAAATTAACTGTCAATCAACAAATTAACTGTCAATCAACAAACTAACTGTCAATCAACAAACTAACTGTCAATCAACAAATTAACTGTCAATCAACAAATTAACTGTCAATCAACAAATTAACTGTCAATCAACAAATTAACTGTCAATCAACAAATTAACTGTCAATCAACAAACTAACTGTCAATCAACAAACTAACTGTCAATCAACAAACTAACTTTCAATCAACAAATTAACTGTCAATCAACAAATTAACTGTCAATCAACAAATTAACTGTCAATCAACAAATTAACTGTCAATCAACAAACTAACTGTCAATCAACAAACTAACTGTCAATCAACAAATTAACTGTCAATCAACAAATTAACTGTCAATCAAAAAAATAACGGAATATCAGTAACTGTCAATCAAAAAATAATATTGTTGATCAGAAAATTAACTGTTAATCAAAAAATTGACGGTGAATCATTAGCTGTCAATCAAAAAATTAACTGTTAATCAACAAATTAACTGTTAATCAACAAATTAACTGTTAATCAACAAATTAACTGCCAATCCAAAATTAATGGTCTATCGTTAACTATCGATCAAAAAATAATGTTGATCAAAAAATTAACTGTTAATCAAAAAATTAACGGCCAATCATTAACTGTCAATGGAAAAATTTATTGTCAATCAAAAAATGAATTGTCAATAATTACCTGTAATCAATAAAATTATTAGTCAGTCAAAAAATTAACGGTCAAACATTAACTGTCAATCAGAAAATTAAATGCTAATCAAAAAATTAACGGCCAATCATTAGCTGTCAATCAAAAAATTAACTATTGATCAACAAATTAACTGTCAATCAAAAATTAACGATCTATCGTTAACTGTTGATCAAAAAATAATACTGTTGATTAAAAAATTAACGGTCAATCATTAACTGTCAATGGGAAAATTTATAGTCAATCAAAAACTTAATGGTCAATAATTACCTGTAAACCATAAAATTAGCAGTCAGTCGAAAAAGTAACGGTCAAACATTAACAATCAGAAAATTAACTGTCGATTAGAAAAGTAACTGCTAGTTAAAAAATTAACGGTCAATCAGTAGCTGCCAATCAAAAAATTAAATGTTAATCAATAAATTAACTGTCAATAAAAAATTAACGGTCTAGCGTTAACTGTCGATCAAAAAATAATAATGTTAGTCAAAAAATTAACTGTTAATCAAAAAAATAACGGTCAATCATTAACTGTCAATCGAAAAATGTATTGTCCAGAAAAAAATTAATGGTAAACCATTGCCTGTAAACCACAAAATTATAAGTCAGTCAAAAATTAACGGTCAAACATTAACTGTCTATCAGAAAATAAACTGTCAATCAGAAAATTACCTGCTAGTCAAAAAATTAACGGTTAATCATTAGCTGTCAATTAAAAAAATTTCTGTAAATTAACAAATTAACTGGCAATCAAAAATTAACGGTCTATCAAAAAATAATACTGTTGATCAAAACATTAACTGTTAATCTAAAAATTAACGATCAGTCATTAACTGTCGATAGAAAAATGTATTGTCAATCAAAAAATTAATGGTCAATCATTACTTGTAAACCATAAAATTAGCAGTCACTCAAAAAATTAACTGTCAATCAAAAAATTTACGGCCAGTCAGAAAATTAGTGGTAAATCATTAGTTTTCAATCAAAAAATTAACTGCTGATCAAAAAATTAACTGCTAATCAGAAAATTACTTGTGAATCAGAAGATTAACTTTCAATCAACAAATTAACTATCAATCATTAACTGTCAATCAAAACATTAACTGTCGATCAAAAAATTAACTGTCAATCAAAGAATTAACGGCCAATCAGAAAATTAATGGTAAATCATTAGTTTTCAATCAAAAAATTAACTGCTGATCAGAAAATTAACTGCTAATCAGAAAATTACTTGTGAATCAGAAGATTAACTTTCAATCAACAAATTAACTATCAATCATTAACTGTCGATCAAAAAATTAACTGTCAACCAAAAAATTTACGGCCTATCAGAAAATAATGGCAAACCATTAGTTGTCAATCAAAAAATTAACTGCTAATTAGAAAATTACTTGTTAATCAGTAAATTAACTATCAATCAACAAATTAACTATCAGATATTAACTGTCGATCAAAAAATTAACTGTCAATCAAAAAATTAATGGCAAATCATTAGTTGTCAATCAAAAAATTAACTGCTAATCAGAAAATTACTTGTTAATCACAAAAGTAACTATCAATTAACAAATTAATTATCAATCATTAACTGTCGATCAAAAAATTAACTGTCAATCAAAAAATTAATGGCAAATCATTAGTTGTCAATCAAAAAATTAACTGCTAATCAGAAAATTACTTGTTAATCACAAAAGTAACTATCAATTAACAAATTAATTATCAATCATTAACTGTCGATCAAAAAAATAACGGTCGTCGATCAGAAAATTAATGGTACATCAATAACTGTCGATCAAAAAAATAACTGTCGATCAAAAGAGTAACTGCTAATCAGAAAATTAATGGTAAATCATTAGTTCTCATTCGAAAAATTAATTGCTAATCAGAAAATTACTTGTTAATAAGAAAATTACTTGTTAATAAGAAAATTAACTTTTAATCAAAAAATTAACTGTCAATCAAAAAATTAATGGCAAATCATTAGTTGTCAATCAAAAAATTAACTGCTAATCAGAAAATTACTTGTTAATCACAAAAGTAACTATCAATTAATAAATTAATTGTCAATCATTAACTGTCGATCAAAAAAATAACGGTCGTCGATCAGAAAATTAATGGTACATCAATAACTGTCGATCAAAAAAATAACTGTCGATCAAAATAGTAACTGCTAATCAGAAAATTAATGGTAAATCATTAGTTCTCATTCGAAAAATTAATTGCTAATCAGAAAATTACTTGTTAATAAGAAAATTAACTTTTAATCAAAAAATTAACTGTCAATCAAGAAATTAATGGCAAATCATTAGTTGTCAATCAAAAAATTAACTGCTAATCAGAAAATTACTTGTTAATCACAAAAGTAACTATCAATTAATAAATTAATTGTCAATCATTAACTGTCGATCAAAAAAGTAACTGTTGATCAGAAAATTAACCGTTAATCAAAAATTTAACGGACAATGATTAACCGTCAATCAAAAATTAACTTTCAATCGATAAATTAACTGTCAATCAAAAAAATTTCGGTCAAACATCAACTGTAAATCAAAAAATTAAGTGTCAATCAACAAATTAACTGTTAATCAAAAAAATTACGGTCAATCATTAACTGTGGATCAAAAAATTAACTGTTAATTAGAAAATTCCTCGAGTTGATCAGGAAAAAAGTACATAATTTTAGAAAATCTGAGAATTCATTTCTGTGATTTTCGGTTGTTTTAAACATTAACGATGTAATTTGGAAATAATTTCCGCATAGTTTACTTTAATACGATTTACCACATTGTCTATTTATATCGAGATATCATCTCGCGTCTAAAATATTCCGAATAGAATTTCATAACAAAGAACCAATAAATCCTCGAGCAAAACAAACATAAACTAACGCAAATAGGCAAAATAAATTTATCGGCCATTCTAAAATCGCAAAGAGATTTGTATCCGCTACACTTGTTGTTTGAAAAAAAAACAGTGGTGGGGTAGCAATAAGAAAAATATCTATCTAAGACCCTCTTATTGATCTAAATTATAAAATTCACATACATAGAATTATAATTCATCGATAATCAATTCATAGCAAAAAGTTTTTTACTTCTCAATGCAAACCGACACTATATTTAACTGATTCTATAAGTGTCATCACATATTTAATATACAGTGATCGCGTAAAATATGGAAACATGAAGATACAATAACAAAATTTTGGTTATGTATATTAGATGGATCAGAGATTTTAAATTTTATATTTTCGACGTTGCCAAATGTACAGTTTCTGAGATATACGGATAATATGTTTATTTATAAATATGACAAAGCGTATATTTTACAATTTTCTGTTAAAATTAAATTTCCAACAGAAATAAACTTGTTTGTAGTTTTTTTGAGATGATAATAAATTGTGTATGGGTCCGCCTATGTACTTATCTCTGAACGATTGAACTTTCACCGAGCATTGAATACAGTTTCCAATTAAATTTGGCATTGAAAACGTGAAATGTCAATGTACGTTATTAATAACACCTAGGCTAGGTCGTGGTTGAGGCTGAGCTCAGATTTTCTGTACTTAATCCGTAATTCCGATAAAAAAAACAACGATATGATTCATTTATTTAATATTACTATTCACTTTTACTTTTCCGTTATCAGTTAAAAAAAAATATTTATAATTATATATTAATTAGAAAATGTTATTGACAGGAAGTAATCAAAATATTAAAAAACAGTTATAGAATTAGGTTGAAATTTCAATAAAAATTTAAATTTTAATTAATAAGAAAATATTTAAATTAACTAATTATTTATTCTAAATTTCTTCAACCTAATTTCAATTTATGTACACCATTAAAAAATCTTGTAATCGATGTATCAATCGCCTTCCGTTCATATTAAAAAAAATTGCAACTTCCCCTACCACGAGAGTGTGAAATTTAATGCTGGATGATGTGGTCTCAAAGCCCTCTAAGAGTCTCAACAGTAAGTTCAGTAATTGATTCAGTTAGTCAATTCATTTTATTTTATTCATAATTTAAGGCTACATAATGTGACCTTAAATCCTCCTAACAGTAAATTCAGTAATTGAATTTTTCAGAAAGTCAATTTATGTATTTTATTCATAATTTAAGGCTACATAATGTGGCCTTAAATGCTCCTAACAGTAAATAAAGTAATGAGTTTTTCAGTAAGACAATTTTTTTTTTCAAAATTTAAGGCTACATGATGTAGCCTTAAACCCTTCCAAGAGTCTCAACAGTAAGTTCAGTAATTGAATTTTTCATAAGTCAATTTTTTTTATTTTATTCATTATTTAAGGATACATAACGAGGCCTTAAATCCTCCTAACAGTAAGTTCGGTAATTGAATTTTTCAGTAAGTTAATTATTTTTATTTTTCTCAAAATTTAAGGCTACATGATGTGGCCTTAAATCCTCCTAGGAGTCTCAACAGTAAGTTCAGTAATTAAATTTTTCAGTAAGTCAATTTTTTTTATTTTATTTATAATTTAAGGCTACGTAATGTGGCCTTAAATCCTCCTAACAGTAAATTCAGTAACTGCATTTTTCAGTAACTAATTTTTTTTATTTTTCTCAAAATTAAAGCCTACATGATGTGGCCTTAAAGCCTATTAAACATCTCAACAGTAAATTCAGTAATTGAATGTTTCAGTAAGTCAATTTTTTTTATTTTATTCATAATTTAAGGCTACATAATGTGGCCTTAAACTCTCCTAATAGTAAGTTCAGTAATTGAATTTTTCAGTAAGTCAATTTTTCTTATTTTATTCATAATTTAAGGCTACATAATTTGGCCTTAAATCCTCCTAACAGTAAGTTCAGTAATTGAGTTTTTCAGTAAGTCAATTTTTTTAGTTTTCTCAAAATTTAAGGCTACATGATGTGGCCTTAAACCCCCTTAAGAGTCTGAACAGTAAGTTCAGTAATTGAAATTTTCAGTAAGTCAATTTTTTTTATTTTATTCGTAATTTAAGGATACATAACGAGGCCTTAAATCCTCCTAACAGTAAGTTCAGTAATTGAATTTTTCAGTAAGTTAATTTTTTTTATTTTTCTCAAAATTTAAGGCTACATGATGTGGCCTTAAATCTTCCTAACAGTAAATTCAGTAAATTAATATTTCAGTAAGTCATTTTTTTTATTTTTCTCAAATTTTAAGGCTACATGATGTGGCCTTAAACCCTCCCAAGAGTCTCAACAGTAAGTTCAGTAATTAAGTTTGTCAGTAAGTCAATTTTATTTATTTTATTTGTAATTTAAGGCTACATAATGTTTTCAGTAACTAAATTTCTCCAAATTTAAGGCTACATGATGTGTCTAAAAGTCTCTACAGTAAGTTCAGTAACTGAATTTTTCAGTAAGTCAATTTTCAAAAATTTAAGGCTACATGATGTCAATTTTTAAAAAAAAAATTTTAAATATAATTTAGTTAAAATCCAGATGACAGGCCTCTAAGAGTCTAAACGGTAAGTTCAGTAATTCAATTTTGCAAGAAGTCAATTTTAAAACTTTAGACCGATATAACTTTTTTGTCTTAATAGGCACAAGTCAATTTTCAAAAATTTAAGGCTACATGATGTCAATTTTTAAAATTTTTTTTTAAATATAATTTAGTTAAAATCCAGATGACAGGCCTCTAAGAGTCTAAACGGTAAGTTCAGTAATTCAATTTTGCAATAAGTCAATTTTAAAACTTTAGACCGATATAACTTTTTTGTCTTAATAGGCACAAGTCAATTTTCAAAAATTTAAGGCTACATGATGTCAATTTTTTTATTTTTTTTTTTAAATATAATTTAGTTAAAATCTAGATAACATGGACTCTAAGAGTCTGAACGGTAAGTTCAGTAATTCAACTTTGCAATAAATCAATTTTAAAACTTTAGACCGATATAACTTTTTTGTCTTAATAGGCACAAGTCAATTTTCACAAATTTAAGGCTACATGATGTCAATTTTTTTAATTTTTTTTTTAAATGTAATTAAGTTAAAATCTAGATAACATGGACTCTTAAGAGTCTGAACGGTAAGTTCAGTAATTCAATTTTGCAATAAGTCAATTTTAAAACTTTAGACCGATATAACTTTTTTGTCTTAATAGGCACAAGTCAATTTTCAAAAAATTAAGGCTACATGATGTCAATTTTTAAAATTTTTTTTTTAAATATAATTTAGTTAAAATCTAGATGACATGGACTCTAAGAGTCTGAACGGTAAGTTCAGTAATTCAATTTTGCAAGAAGTCAATTTTAAAACTTTAGACCGATATAACTTTTTTGTCTTAATAGGCACAAGTCAATTTTCAAAAATTTAAGGCTACATGATGTCAATTTTTAAATTTTTTTTTTTAAATGTAATTTAGTTAAAATCTAGATGACATGGACTCTGAGTCTGAACGGTAAGTTCAGTAATTCAATTTTGCAAGTAGTCAATTTTAAAACTTTAGACCGATATAACTTTTTTGTCTTAATAGGCACAAGACAATTTTCAAAAATTTAAGGCTACATGATGTCAATTTTTTTAATTTTTTTTTTAAATGTAATTTAGTTAAAGTCTAGATAACATGGACTCTAAGAGTCTGAACGGTAAGTTCAGTAATTCAATTTTGCAAGAAGTCAATTTTAAAACTTTAGACCGATATAACTTTTTTGTCTTAATAGGCACAAGTCAATTTTCAAAAATTTAAGGCTACAAGATGTCAATTTTTAAAATTTTTTTTTTAAATATAATTTAGTTAAAATCTAGATGACATGGACTCTAAGAGTCTGAACGGTAAGTTCAGTAATTCAATTTTGCAAGAAGTCAATTTTAAAACTTTAGACCGATATAACTTTTTTGTCTTAATAGGCACAAGTCAATTTTCAAAAATTTAAGGCTACATGATGTCAATTTTTAAATTTTTTTTTTTAAATGTAATTTAGTTAAAATCTAGATGACATGGACTCTGAGTCTGAACGGTAAGTTCAGTAATTCAATTTTGCAAGTAGTCAATTTTAAAACTTTAGACCGATATAACTTTTTTGTCTTAATAGGCACAAGACAATTTTCAAAAATTTAAGGCTACATGATGTCAATTTTTTTAATTTTTTTTTTAAATGTAATTTAGTTAAAGTCTAGATAACATGGACTCTAAGAGTCTGAACGGTAAGTTCAGTAATTCAATTTTGCAAGAAGTCAATTTTAAAACTTTAGACCGATATAACTTTTTTGTCTTAATAGGCACAAGTCAATTTTCAAAAATTTAAGGCTACATGAAGTCAATTTTTAAAAAAAAAATTTTAAATGTAATTTAGTTAAAATCTAGATAACATGGACTCCAAGAGTCTGAACGGTAAGTTCAGTAATTCAATTTTGCAAGAAGTCAATTTTAAAACTTTAGACCGATATAACTTTTTTGTCTTAATAGGCACAAGTCAATTTTCAAAAATTTAAGGCTACAAGATGTCAATTTTTAAAATTTTTTTTTTAAATATAATTTAGTTAAAATCTAGATGACATGGACTCTAAGAGTCTGAACGGTAAGTTCAGTAATTCAATTTTGCAAGAAGTCAATTTTAAAACTTTAGACCGATATAACTTTTTTGTCTTAATAGGCACAAGTCAATTTTCAAAAATTTAAGGCTACATGATGTCAATTTTTAAATTTTTTTTTTTAAATGTAATTTAGTTAAAATCTAGATGACATGGACTCTGAGTCTGAACGGTAAGTTCAGTAATTCAATTTTGCAAGTAGTCAATTTTAAAACTTTAGACCGATATAACTTTTTTGTCTTAATAGGCACAAGACAATTTTCAAAAATTTAAGGCTACATGATGTCAATTTTTTTAATTTTTTTTTTAAATGTAATTTAGTTAAAGTCTAGATAACATGGACTCTAAGAGTCTGAACGGTAAGTTCAGTAATTCAATTTTGCAAGAAGTCAATTTTAAAACTTTAGACCGATATAACTTTTTTGTCTTAATAGGCACAAGTCAATTTTCAAAAATTTAAGGCTACATGAAGTCAATTTTTAAAAAAAAAATTTTAAATGTAATTTAGTTAAAATCTAGATAACATGGACTCCAAGAGTCTGAACGGTAAGTTCAGTAATTCAATTTTGCAAGAAGTCAATTTTAAAACTTTAGACCGATATAACTTTTTTGTCTTAATAGGCACAAGTCAATTTTCAAAAATTTAAGGCTACAAGATGTCAATTTTTTAATTTTTTTTTAAATGTAATTTAGTTAAAATCTAGATAACATGGACTCTAAGAGTCTGAACGGTAAGTTCAGTAATTCAATTTTGCAAGAAGTCAATTTTAAAACTTTAGACCGATATAACTTTTTTGTCTTAATATTCACAAATTTTTTGTAATAAAATTTTTTTTTATCAAAATCTGAAATCAGACATAAATTCGTCTACTAATCTATCTATAATATCCGCAGCGAAGATTGAAAAACTACCGATTACCGCATCTCTACGTTTATTATTTTATTGCTTTTCCGCGAAAATTGATCGAATATTTCCTCCGCATTTCCGCTGTCGAAAGCCAAAGTAAATTTACTCTAAAGACTGACAGCGAAACGAAAGAACTTTATTTCTCTGTTACAAGGGATGAGTCCCTTGAGGGATGTATACGGGGGGGTGAGGGAAGTAAAGTTTCAAGGGCGACACGAATTTTAAAAAGGGGTCCGTTAAGACATGAATTTTGATGAGATGAAAGTGTAAGTATGCATCGAGGGTATCAGAAAAGGTTGTGAATGTGTAGAGGACAGAATTTTTTCGGTATATTAGGACAATAAAATGCGAAGGATTTGTTAGAATGTGGCGATGTTTTGAAGTTTATTAGATTTCTTCTTCAAGGCTACAAAAGAAAAACAAAAATAGGGATTACTATTTTCCAACCCCAAAAAAAAGGCACAAAATTATGCAACTTCCTTAAATTTTTTGATCTAGAAAAAATTTTAAAATCCCCCAAATTTTCTGGGTTTTCCCTGACTTAACAATTATTTATCCAGAAAATAAAATACCCAAAAATTTTTTCCATTTTTCAAATTTATAATATAAAAAAAAAACTAATTTTACACCAAAAATTTTACAAAAATTTCCTGGCCGCCACTTTTAAAAAATTATTATTGATAAAACTTTCTAAATCCAATAAATTTTATTAAATTGTAAAAAAATATTAAAAACATACAGGATGATTCCAAGATAACAGAAATAAAATAACTCTACGTATTTAGAAATTTTATCTCTTGATAAAAGTTCTAAATTCAAAAAAATTGTGCGGTGAGGGGAACGAAGTTCTTTACGTTATTTTTTTAACTCTAAACGTGTTTTAATATCCCTCTCTCTCCTTCTTTTTTCCGTTTTTTCACTATTTTTTTCTATTTTTCCTGGTTTTCATAATCTTTTTCCCTATTTTTTCTATTATTCCCTATTTGTCCCTATATTTCCACATTTATTCCTATTTTTGCTTCTTTTCTCTTTCTTTCTTTCTTATTTTCCCCTATTATTCTCTATTCCTCTCTATTTGTCCCTATTTTTCCTATATTTCCCTATGTTTTCGTATATTTCTCCATGTTTCCCTATTTTGCCTATTTTCATTATTTTTCCCAATTTTTTTTAATTTTTCCTATTTTTCATTATTTTTACCTAGTTTTTCCAATTTTTCATTACTTTTCTTTATTTTGCAATATATTTTCCTATTTTCATATATTATTTCCTATTTTCAATTTTTTTCCCTATTTTTCCAAATTATATCCTATTTTTTATTATTTTTTATCCCTTGTATTTTCCCCTCTATGTTCCCGTTTTTTTTCAATTTTTTTCCCATTTTCACTATTTTTTTTTTTTACTCTTTTCCCCATTTTTTCCTATTTTTCCCTGTGTTCCAGTATTTTATTTATATTTCCTTTATTTTCCCCTATTTTTTTTTATTTTTCTCTATTTGTCTCTGTTGTTTCATTATTTTTTTCTATTTCCCACATTTTTTAATATTTTCTTTATTTTTCCAAATTTTCTCAATTTTTTTAAATTTTTTTCCTATTTTTCATTATTTTTACCTAGTTTTTCCAATTTTGCACTATTATTCTTAATTTTGAAATATGTTTTCCTATTTTCACACATTTTTTCCTATTTTCACATAATTTTTCCTATTTTCATTTTTTTTTCCTATTTTTCCAAATTTTATGCTTTTGTTTATTATTTTTTCTCCCATTTTATTTTCCCGTCTTTTTTTCAATTTATTTTCCTATTTTCACTACTTTTTATTTTTGACAATTTTTCCGCATTTTTTCCTATTTTTCCCTGTTTTTCATATGATCCTACTTTTCCATATTTCCTTTATCTTTTCCCTGTTTCACTTAATTTTTTCCTATTTTACTTTATTTTCCCTATTTTCTCAATTTTTTCCTTATTTTTTCTTAATAATCTGTACTAAAGAACGAATAGTTATTTTTTCAACATCTCTATTTTGCGTTACGTTACAATTTCTGGTTGTTAAATCCTACCGCAAGCCACGTTAAGGAACTTGGTTCCAAAAACCAAATTTTAAAAGAATCACGAATTAAAAAACAAATAAATTTTACACAAAAACGCAAATTTTGGAAATATTTTAAAAAATTTGTAATTTTTTCAAAATTAGGAATTACAGAATTACACATATTTTTAATTTTAAATTTTTTTTTTAAGTTGCATAAAAACCATAAGGTAGAAATGTAAACTTCGTTAGACATTTTGAGTGTTGAAATACAAATACAGGGTGATGCCAATAATACATTAATTATAATTAAGGAAGCCACTGAGTTTTAACACATTAAGTTCCCTTATTATTTATTGCATGTAAATTTTCATTCTTGATAAAAATTCTAATTTCAAAATTGGAAAAAGAAATACAGGATGATGCCAACAATACGTTAAATATAATTAAAAGAGAACAACTTAATTTGCACACTCTGTAGTTTTATTTATTCTGAAATTTTTTCTCCTGAAAAAATTTATTTATAAACCGACAGTCCACGAAAATTTTTTTACAAACTGGTTTATTGAGAAATTGAAATAAATAAGGAAAAGCTACTGGGTTTTAACACATTAAGTGCCTCAGTGTGTTTAAAGAATATAATTATTTATTGTATGTAAAAAAAATCTAAATTCAAAATTAAAAAAAACTAATACAGGATGATGCCAACAATACGGTAAATATAATTAAAAGAGAACAACTTAATTTGCACACCCTGTAGTTTTATTTATTCTGAAATTTTTTCTCCTGAAAAAATTTATTTATAAACCGGCAGTCCACGAAAATTTTTTTACAAACTGGTTTATTGAGAAATTGAAATAAATAAGGAAAAGCTACTGGGTTTTAACACATTAAGTGCCTCAGTGTGTTTAAAGAATATAATTATTTATTGTATGTAAAAAAAAAATCTAAATTCAAAATTAAAAAAAACAAATACAGGATGATGCCAACAATACGGTAAATATAATTAAAAGAAAACAACTTAATTTGCACACTCTGTAGTTTTATTTATTCTGAATTTTTTTCTACTGAAAAAATTTATTTATAAACCGACAGTCCACGAAAATTTTTTTACAAACTGGTTTATTGAGAAATTGAAATAAATAAGAAAAAGCTACTGGGTTTTAACACATTAAGTGCCTCAGGGTGTTTAAAGAATATAATTATTTATTGTATGTAAAAAAGTTCTAAATTCAAAATTAAAAAAACAAATACAGGATGATGCGTTAATTATGATTTAAAAAAAACGACTTAATTTACACACCCTGTAGTTTAGTTATATTGAATTTTTTCCCTTGTCAAAATTTATTTATAATCCGACAGTCCATGGAAATTTTGTTACAAATTTTATTGCAATAATAAGGAAGGTTTAACACGTTCAGTGCCCTCAGGGTGTTTAATGGATATAATTACTTAGTAGATCGTAATTGTATATTTATTTAGTGATTTATTAAAAAAAAACATTATTTATAAAAAAAAGGATTATAAACATAACCACTGTATTAAAAGATTAATTGTCAAGGCAAATCATATATCATATATTTAACGAGTCAATGGTCAATAGAAATTTCGTTTCCTAAACAATAAATCCAATTTTGGTTGTGGTACCTAAAAAAGTTAAAACGAACTTTTCTTTAGATGTCATGTCCGACATCGACAAACACTTTCACATTACCCAATACTTTTACTATAGATTGAATAGTATTGGCGATATAAAAATATCAGCCCGTGAAAATTTCAGAAATAGAAAAAATTTAACAAAAATAAAAATAATCAAAATATTAATAAAAATCGAAACACGTAAAAGAGTCAAAATATTTAAATTTGAAAAACTAAAAATTTCTAATTCGAATGAACCAAAAAATTCTAATATGCTAAAAAATTCAAATATGCCAAAAGAAATCAAATTTCGAAAATTTAAGTTTCAATTATTCCAAAAATTTTAGTAAATTCAAAAATTTCAAGAATTTTAAAAATCGAAACACTTTCAAAATTCAAAAATTTCACAAATTATTTCAAAAAAATCAAAATATTAAAAAATCTAAATAAGTACTCAAAATATTCATAATATTCTCAAATTTCGAAATTTCAAAAACAATTTGAAAAAATTCAAGGACATTAGAAAAAATGAAAAATATACAAAAATTTAAGTTTCAACTAAGTATTCCAAAAATTTCAGAAAAATCAAAAATTTAAACAATTTCAAAACATTCATAAAATTTAAAAATATTAAGAATATTTAAAAAAAAAATCAAATTTGCCAAAAACTTCGAATATACCAAAAAGTTCCAATATGCCAAAAAATTCAAATATGCCAAAAGAAATCAAAATTCGAAAATTTAAGTTTCAATTATTCCAAAAATTTCAAGAATTTAAAAAATTTAAACACTTTCAAAATTCAAAAATTTTATACAATTTAAAACATTCAAATTTTAAAAATTTTAAGAATATTTCAAAAAATTCAAATAGGACAAAAAATCGAAAAATTTCAGAAAATTCAAAACACTCATGAATTTTAAAAATTTTAAGAATATTTTAAAAAATTCAAATACGACAAAAAATTCAAAAATCTTAAAAAAACCGAACAAAGTTTCAAAAATTCAGAAAATGGTACCAACATTTAAACAATTTCAAAACAATTGCCAACAAATTCAAATGTTCTAAAAAAAAAATAAATTTCGAAATTTTAAGTTTCAATTATTCCAAAATGTCGGTAAATTCAAAAATTTAAGAATTTTAAAAATTTAAACACTTTCAAAATTCAAAAATTTTATACAAAACATTTAAAAATTTCAATAATATTTCAAAAAATTCAAATAAGATAAAAAATTCGAAAATCTTCAAAAATCGAACCAAGTTTCCAAAATTCAAAAAAAAACAAAAAAATCAAAAAATTTAAAATATTTCAATTTTTTTTATAAATTTCACAAATTATTTCAAAAAAATTAGAATATTAAAAAAATCTAAATACTCAAAATATTCATAATATTCTAAAATTTCGAAATTTTAAAAATTATTTGAAAAAATTATAGGACGTTAGAAAAAATGGAAAATATATAAAAATTTAAATAATTTCAAAACAATTGCCAAAAAAATCAAATGTGCCAAAAAAGAAATTAAATTTCTAGAATTTAAAAAATTTAAACACTTTCAAAATTCAAAAATTTCAGTAAATTCAAAACATTCATAAATTTTAAAAATTCCAATATTTCAAAAATTCAAATAGGACAAAAAATTCAAAAATCTTAAAAAAATCGAACAAAGTTTCCAAAATTCAGAAAATATACAAAAATTTAAACAATTTCCAAAAAATTCAAATGTGATAAAAAAGAAATTAAATTTCCAAAATTGAAGTTTCAATTATTCCAATAATTTCAGTAAATTCAAAAATTTCAAGAATTTTAAAAATTTCAGAAAATTCGAAACATTCATAAATTTTAAAAATTTCAAGAATATTTCAAAAAATTCAAATAGGACAAAAAATTCAAAAATCTTAAAAAAATCGAACTAAGTTTAGAAAATTCAGAAAATCCAAAAAATTCAAAAAATTAAAAATATTTCAAAAATTATTTTATAAATTTTATAAATTTTACAAATTATTTCAAATAAATTAAAATATTAATAAAATCTAAATACTCAAAATATTCTAAAATTTCGAAATTTTAAATTACAAAAAATGAAAAACATACACAAATTTAAACAATTTCAAAACAATTGCCAAGAAATTCAAATGTGCCAAAAAAATTAAATTTCGAAAACTTTAGCTTCAATTATTCCAAAAATTTCACAAAATTTAAGAATTTTAAAAATTTAAACACTTTCAAAATTCAGAAATTTCAGAAAATTCAAAACATTCATAAATTTTAAAATTCATTTTAAAAAAATCAAATATCAAAAAATTAAAATATTAATAAAATCTAAATACTCAAAATATTCTAAACTTTCGAAATTTTAAAAATTAATTGAAAAAATTCAAGAACATTACAAAAAATGAAAAATATATAAAAATTTAAACAATTTCAAAACAATTGCCAACAAATTAAAATGTGCCAAAAAAATTAAATTTCGAAAATTTAAGTTTCAATTATTCCAAAAATTTCAGAAAATTCAAGAATTTTAAAAATTTAAACACTTTCAAAATTCAGAAATTTCAGAAAATTCAAAACATTCATAAACTTTAAAATTCAAGAATATTTTAAAAAAATCAAATAGGACAAAAAATTCAAAAATTAAAAAAAAATCGAACCAAGTTTCCAAAATTCAGAAATTTCAAAAAATTCAAGAAAATTCAAAAAATTAAAAATATTTAAAAAAATCAAAATATTAATAAAATCTAAATACTCAAAAAATTTCGAAATTTTAAAAATTATTTGAAAAATTTCAAGGACATATCCAAAAAAAAAATTAAAAATATTTCAAAAATTTTATAAACTTCACAAATCGTTTCAAATAAATCCAAATATTAAAAAAATCTAAATACTCAAAATATTCATAATATTCTAAACTTTCGAAATTTTAAAAATTATTTCAAAAAATTCTAGGACATTAGAAAAAATGGAAAATATATAAAAATTTAAACAATTTCAAAACAATTGCCCAAAAATTAAAATGTGCCAAAAAAAATTAAATTTCGAAAATTTAAGCTTCAATTATTCCAAAAATTTCAGAAAATTCAAGAATTTTAAAAATTTAAAACACTTTCAAAATTCAAAACATTCATAAATTTTAAAATTCAAGAATATTTCAAAAAAATCAAATAGGACAAAAAATTCAAAAATTAAAAAAATAATCGAACCAAGTTTCTAAAATTCAGAAAATCCAAAAAATTTAAAAAATTAAAAATATTTCAAAAATTATTTTAAAAATTATATAAATTTCACAAATCATTTCAAATAAATTAAAATATTAATAAAATCTAAATACTCGAAATATTCTAAAATTTCGAAATTTTAAAAAGTATTTGAAAAAATTCAAGAACATTACAAAAAATGAAAAATATATAAAAATTTAAACAATTTCAAAACAATTGCCAACAAATTAAAATGTGCCAAAAAAATTAAATTTCGAAAATTCAACTATTCCAAATATTTCAAAAAATTCAAATGTGATAAAAAATTCAAAAAATTCAAAAATCTTAAAAAAATCGACTCAAGTTTCTGTTGTAAAATAAAATTATACAGAAAGGTGATTAAATTGGATTGGAATAAAAGGCTAAAAAAAAATATTGTTCAATGTAGATAGACATCCAGATATATTTTCTCTTCAATTCCATTCCCATTAATTATGGTAAATTTGAAACAATGACATGGTTATTAGGTACAGATAACACGTACAACAATCACATTGATCTATAGTTTTTTTTATGCATGAGAGAGTATGACTGATCCATAAGCGTAACAAATATTATAGTATCTAGTTCAAGGCAAAAAAAATATTTCAACAATAAAGTATGTCTACTGAAAAACGCCTTATGTGGATTTCAACAATCAGGAAGCATCAGGAAGGGTACTTCGTCCACGTCACTGAAGATATCTGCTGCAGTTGCAGTCGAAACGTTTGGAATTAATAACCCAAGAAAACCACGGCTAAAAGTTAGATATTGTCCTAAAAAAAATGGGTGTTGTTCCTACTAATTCCGAACCCTGTATATTTTATAAGAACAATGAATTTTAAATATTTGTAGTTTCTCGAAATTCGTTGGAATTATAAAATATTTGCAAAATTTTATTTTGAAGTATGTAGAAAAATTGATACGTCTATGCAATTTGTAATACTGTCTGCTTTTATATGTACAAACCTTTTTATATTGTTCCGGACGCCATATTGGAAATTTTTATAAGATCAGTATTAGCGTAGGTAAATTTAAAAGAATTTAAAAAAATATTCAAATTTGTCCAATTAAGGCCAGTAAAGTTGGCACCCACTTTAGGGAATTTCCCAAAGATTTTGTATGCATTCGTTTGTCCATTATTGTCCACTAATTATTTTCGTTTCTCCACTCTTCGGTTCAAAATGGTAAAATTTTGTAAAACACCGTTTCGTCTTTGAAGGGCCATCCTCAACTATTTTTTTTAAATACCTGTACTTGTAGTTTTTATTTCATCTTTGAAACCCTCATTTTTTTCTCTAGTCAACCATGTAGAACACTTAAGGTTTTGACAATAAACTAAACTTAAAGAATTTTTCTATGTACGGTACGGTCCTGTTCATTATATGGCCCGAAAAATGGAGTTTATGGCCCGCGCGCGCATAAAGACAAAAACAGGTTTTTTTTTTTAATATTGATATTTTGAATGGTATGACATAAAAATTTGTATGGACTGCGGGTATAAACAGATGGTACATAAATAACTATTATTTTTTAATTGTAGTTATTTAAGAAAATTTACATTCAAATATTTAATAGAAATTAAGGCTAAAGTAGACTCAATTTTTAACTAATTTTATTTAAAATGATTTATAAATATTTTCAGTGAAAATGGAATGAAAATAGGGAGAGACCATAACTATATTTTTTCTCATTTTGTTCTCACTTTTCTCAAGGTCACAATTTTTGCTTAAACATTTTGAAAAAATTCCCATTTATAGAATTTTTTGTTCTCTTTTTAATGGTATTAAATAGATTTTAATATGTTTTTTAATTAAACAAAATAACTTAGATAATTGTGATTTGAATAAATAATTTTTTGTTTAACCCCTGTAACAAGAAAACTATCGATACTATTAAATCGTGTTAAATATTGATAGAAAGAGAAAAAAATATTCTATATAAGTGAATTTTTTCAAAATTTTAGATAAAAAATTGTGGTTGTGAAAATAGGGAGAGACCATAACTATATTTTTTCTCATTTTGGTCTCTCCCTTTTCTCAAGGTTACAATTTTTGCTTAAAAATTTTGAAAAAATTCCAACTTATAGAATTTTTTGTTCTCTTTTTAATGGTATTAAATAGATTTTAATATGTTTTTTAATTAAACAAAATAACTTAGATAATTGTGATTTGAATAAATAATTTTTTGTTTAACCCCTGTAACAAGAAAACTATCGATACTATTAAATCGTGTTAAATATTGATAGAAAGAGAAAAAAATATTCTATATAAGTGAATTTTTTCAAAATTTTAGATAAAAAATTGTGGTTGTGAAAATAGGGAGAGACCATAACTATATTTTTTCTCATTTTGGTCTCTCCCTTTTCTCAAGGTTACAATTTTTGCTTAAAAATTTTGAAAAAATTCCAACTTATAGAATTTTTTGTTCTCTTTTTAATGGTATTAAATAGATTTTAATATGTTTTTTAATTAAACAAAATAACTTAGATAATTGTGATTTGAATAAATAATTTTTTGTTTAACCCCTGTAACAAGAAAACTATCGATACTATTAAATCGTGTTAAATATTGATAGAAAGAGAAAAAAATATTCTATATAAGTGATTTTTTTCAAAATTTTAGATAAAAAATTGTGGTTGTGAAAATAGGGAGAGACCATAACTATATTTTTTCTCATTTTGGTCTCTCCCTTTTCTCAAGGTTACAATTTTTGCTTAAAAATTTTGAAAAAATTCCAACTTATAGAATTTTTTGTTCTCTTTTTAATGGTATTAAATAGATTTTAATATGTTTTTTAATTAAACATAATAACTTAGATATTTGTGATTTGAATAAATAATTTTTTGTTTAACCCCTGTAACAAGAAAACTATCGATACTATTAAATCGTGTTAAATGTTGATAGAAAGAGAAAAAAATATTCTATATAAGTGAATTTTTTCAAAATTTTAGATAAAAAATTGTGGTTGTGAAAATAGGGAGAGACCGTAACTATATTTTTTCTCATTTTGGTCTCTCCCTTTTCTCAAAGTCACAATTTTTGCTTAAAAATTTTGAAAAAATTCCCATTTATAGAATTT
Source organism: Neocrepidodera transversa (assembly GCA_963243735.1). Classification (NCBI taxonomy): domain Eukaryota; kingdom Metazoa; phylum Arthropoda; class Insecta; order Coleoptera; family Chrysomelidae; genus Neocrepidodera; species Neocrepidodera transversa. The sequence continues at coordinate 5,268,569 of OY725355.1, forward strand.
TTTGTTATCTTTTAAATGGTATTAAATAGATTTTAATATGTTTTTTAATTAAACAAAATAACTTAGATAATTGTGATTTGAATAAATAATTTTTTGTTTAACCCCTGTAACAAGAAAACTATCGATACCATTAAATCGTGTTAAATGTTGATAGAAAGAGAAAAATATATTATATATAAGTGAATTTTTTCAAAATTTTAGATATAAAATTGTGGTTGTGAAAATAGGGAGAGACCGTAACTATATTTTTTCTCATTTTGGTCTCTCCCTTTTCTCAAGGTCACAATTTTTGCTTAAAGATTTTGAAAAAATTCCCATTTATAGAATTTTTTATTCTCTTTTTAATGGTATTACATAGATTTTAATATATTTTTTAATTAAACAAAATAACTTAGATAATTGTAGATTTTAATAAATAATTTTTTGTTTAACCCCTGTAACAAAAAAACTATCGATACTATTAAATCGTGTTAAATGTTGATAGAAAGAGAAAAAAATATTCTATATAAGTGAATTTTTTCAAAATTTTAGATAAAAAATTGTGGTTGTGAAAATAGGGAGAGACCATAACTATATTTTTTCTCATTTTGGTCTCTCCCTTTTCTCAAGGTCACAATTTTTGCTTAAAAATTTGGAAAAAATTCCCATTTATAGAATTTTTTGTTCTCTTTTTATTGGTATTAAATAGATTTTAATATATTTTTAATTAAACAAAATAACTTAGATACTTGTAGATTTTAATAAATAATTTTTTGTTTAACCCCTGTAACAAGAAAACTTTAGATGCTATTAAAACGTACTAAGTGCAGATAGAGAGGGAAAAAATATTCTATATATGTGAATTTTTTTAAAAATGTAGATGAAAAATTGTGGTTGTGAGAAAAGGGAGAGACCACACTATAAGGATTTTTTTAATTTTCCTCATTTTTGGTCTCTTCCCTTTCTCAAGGTCACAATTCTAGCTCAAAAATGTTGGAAAAACTCCCACTTATAGAATTTTTTATTCTCTTTTCACTAATATTAAAATGATTTTAATAAATAATTTTTTGTTTAACTCCTGTAGCAGAAAAACTATTAATGCTACTAAAACGTACTAAGTGTAGATAAAAAGAGAAAAAAGAAAAATTCCCAAAGTACATACAAAAATTAAATATTCTACATGGTTGGATAATGAAAAAATGGGGATTTCAAAAATGAAATAAAATGTACAGGTCCGTATTAAAAAAAATAGTTGATGTTGGCCCGTCAAAGACGAAACGTTGTGTTAAAAAATTGGATAGTCTATATTAAGCGCTATTTGACCTTCAATAAAAAAAACATTAAGTTTTTTCTATCTTTAAAAATTAAGGTGTTTATTAAATAAAACCAAAATCGTCGATTTTGAAATGGTATTTGGACAAACAAAAATTTTAGGTGGACAATCTTGGACTAACGATGAACAAACGAATGCACGAAAAAAATTTGAAAATTCAAAAAAGGTGTGTCAACTTCACAATATCACAATTTTTTAAAATTTATATAATTAATTATAATTAACCGGTGGGTGGACAAACAAAACTAATTGGTGGACAAACAAAGAACAAACGACCTGTGCGGTGAATTTTTTTTTGCAATTTGCAAACGAAAATAATTAGTGGACAATAATGGACAATCGATGGACAAACGAATGCACACAAAATCTTTGGAAAATTCGCAAAAATGGGTGCCAACTTCACTGACCTGTCCTATTATTTTATGATATTTTTTTAATTTTGTATTTAATTTATAATATATTTTGAAATTTAGGACTTATATTTCCCAATTATTGTATTATTTAATAAAATAAATAAATGACCTTCCTTTTTTATTTCGCCGATGATTTTTTATAAATAAATAAAATTTGACAACATTGCTTGCATTTTAAAATTATCATTTTAAGCTATAAGCACAGGTAAAATGGCCTGGTAGATATTGATCCATGACCTTTTTTTTACACAGGTAATAATTTTATTTTGGGATGAGTTACAATTTGTATAATTTTCTTCCTCATATTTCAGTCTTTTTAGAAATTCTGATTCTTATATTTTTCATAAAAAGTCATTATTTTTTGTCTATATATCATTCCTACTAACACTTTTATTTAAAAACTATCTAATAGAACTGGTAGGTAGTAACATTAGGTATTTTTACTAAATGGATTTGTGGTGAATTTTAATTAAAATTAATGACAGTTTCCTTGACTAGTAATTATATCTTCCGGTAAATCAATTAAAATCAATTTTTAATGGCAAATTGATGAGCTAGTACAATTTTGGTTCAGATTTAACTTTGCCTCATATTTTTTTGATTAATGGATTCGTACAGATTTATAGAGCTTTCGCTTTTGATTAATTAAGAAAAATTTTGAAAAATAGGAAAAAATACAGAAACCAACAATGTATTTTTCTTCACTCGAATTAGGAAAATTTATTTTTCCACACAGGAAATTGAAAAACAAAGCAACAATGCCTTTATCTAAATACAAATTTGAAATCTAAAGCAAAAGTGCATTTTTCCATATATAAATTTAAAAACAAACCGACAATGCATTTTTCTCCACCCGAATTACTAAAACAAAGCAACAAAACGTTTCTTTAAACACGATTTTGAAAAATATAGCAAGAGTTCATTTTTCCATACACAAATTTAAAAACAAACCAACAATGCATTTTTTTACAAACGAATTTGAAAAACAAGACACTAATGCATTTTTCCATTTTCCAATTTGGAAAATAACCAACAACATCAGTTAAATTGTTAAAAAAAATCAACGATGCGTTTTCCATTCTCGAATTTAAAACTAATTCGTATTTTATCAATCGAATTACAATTTTTTTATATCCTTCAGTAAAAAAAAAAACAATAATGCATTTTCCACTCGGTTTAGGAAAACAAAGGTAACAATGAATTTTTTTTCACATGATTTAAAAAAAACAAAGTAACAATGCATATTTCAATAAAAAGAAGCAAGAATACATTTTGACACACTCAATAAAAAAAAGAAGCAGCAATGAATTTTATCACACACGAATATGGAAAAATGAGGCAAGAATACATTTAATGGGGAAAAATATGGAAATAAGAAAAAATAGAATATAATAGGGACAAATAGGAAAAAACAGTGCATAATATATTTTTCAACATCCAATTCTAAAAAAAAAGAAGAAAGAAACATTTTGCCACACTCGATAAAAAAAAAGAAGCAGAAATGCATTTACCACACTCGAATTTGGAAAAATGAAGCAAGAATGCATTTAATAAGGAAAAGTATGGAAATAGGAAAAAACAGTGTATTTTTGAATAAAAAGAAGCAAGAATATATTTTTCAATATCCAATTCTAAAAAAAAGAAGAAAGAAATATTTTGCCACACTCGATAAAAAAAAAGAAGCAGAAATGCATTTTACCACACACGAATTTGGAAAAATGAAGCAAGAATGCATTTAATAAGGAAAAATATGGAAATAGGAAAAAACAGTGTATTTTTGAATAAAAAGAAGCAAGAATATATTTTTCAATATCCAATTCTAAAAAAAAGAAGAAAGAAATATTTTGCCACACTCGATAAAAAAAAAGAAGCAGAAATGCATTTTACCACACTCGAATTTGGAAAAATGAAGCAAGAATGCATTTAATAAGGAAAAATATGGAAATAGGAAAAAACAGTGTATTTTTGAATAAAAAGAAGCAAGAATATATTTTTCAATATCCGATTCTAAAAAAAAAGAAGAAAGAAACATTTTGCCACACTCGATAAAAAAAAAGAAACAGAAATGCATTTACCAGACTCGAATTTGGAAAAATGAAGCAAGAATGCATTTAATAAGGAAAAATATGGAAATAGGAAAAAACAGTGCATATTTGAATAAAAAGAAGCAAGAATATATTTTTCAATATCCAATTCTAAAAAAAAGAAGAAAGAAACATTTTGCCACACTCGATAAAAAAAAGAAGCAGAAATGCATTTACCACACTCGAATTTGGAAAAATGAAGCAAGAATGCATTTAATAAGGAAAAATATGGAAATAGGAAAAAACAGTGCATTTTTGAATAAAAAGAAGCAAGAATATATTTTTCAATATCCAATTCCAAAAAAAAGAAGAAAGAAACATTTTGCCACACTCGATAAAAAAAAGAAGCAGAAATGCATTTACCACACTCGAATTTGGAAAAATGAAGCAAGAATGCATTTAATAAGGAAAAATATGGAAATAGGAAAAAACAGTGCATTTTTGAATAAAAAGAAGCAAGAATATATTTTTCAATATCCAATTCTAAAAAAAAGAAGAAAGAAATATTTTGCCACACTCGATAAAAAAAAAGAAGCAGAAATGCATTTTACCACACACGAATTTGGAAAAATGAAGCAAGAATGCATTTAATAAGGAAAAATATGGAAATAGGAAAAAACAGTGTATTTTTGAATAAAAAGAAGCAAGAATATATTTTTCAATATCCGATTCTAAAAAAAAAAGAAGAAAGAAACATTTTGCCACACTCGATAAAAAAAAAAAAACAGAAATGCATTTACCAGACTCGAATTTGGAAAAATGAAGCAAGAATGCATTTAATAAGGAAAAATATGGAAATAGGAAAAAACAGTGCATATTTGAATAAAAAGAAGCAAGAATATATTTTTCAATATCCAATTCTAAAAAAAAGAAGAAAGAAATATTTTGCCACACTCGATAAAAAAAAAGAAGCAGAAATGCATTTTACCACACACGAATTTGGAAAAATGAAGCAAGAATGCATTTAATAAGGAAAAATATGGAAATAGGAAAAAACAGTGCATTTTTGAATAAAAAGAAGCAAGAATATATTTTTCAATATCCGATTCTAAAAAAAAAAGAAGAAAGAAACATTTTGCCACACTCGATAAAAAAAAAGAAACAGAAATGCATTTACCAGACTCGAATTTGGAAAAATGAAGCAAGAATGCATTTAATAAGGAAAAATATGGAAATAGGAAAAAACAGTGCATATTTGAATAAAAAGAAGCAAGAATATATTTTTCAATATCCAATTCTAAAAAAAAGAAGAAAGAAACATTTTGCCACACTCGATAAAAAAAAGAAGCAGAAATGCATTTACCACACTCGAATTTGGAAAAATGAAGCAAGAATGCATTTAATAAGGAAAAATATGGAAATAGGAAAAAACAGTGCATTTTTGAATAAAAAGAAGCAAGAATATATTTTTCAATATCCAATTCCAAAAAAAAGAAGAAAGAAACATTTTGCCACACTCGATAAAAAAAAAGAAACAGAAATGCATTTACCAGACTCGAATTTGGAAAAATGAAGCAAGAATGCATTTAATAAGGAAAAATATGGAAATAGGAAAAAACAGTGCATTTTTGAATAAAAAGAAGCAAGAATATATTTTTCAATATCCAATTCTAAAAAAAAGAAGAAAGAAATATTTTGCCATACTCGATAAAAAAAAAGAAGCAGAAATGCATTTACCACACTCGAATTTGGAAAAATGAAGCAAGAATGCATTTTATAAGGAAAAATATGGAAATAGGAAAAAACATTACATATTTGAATAAAAAGAAGCAAGAATATATTTTTCAATATCCAATTCTAAAAAAAAGAAGCAAGAATACATTTTGCCACACTCGATAAAAAAAAAGAAGCAGAAATGCATTTACCACACTCGAATTTGGAAAAATGAAGCAAGAATGCATTTTATAAGGAAAAGTATGGAAATAGGAAAAAACATTACATATTTGAATAAAAAGAAGCAAGAATATATTTTTCAATATCCAATTCTAAAAAAAAGAAGAAAGAAACATTTTGCCATACTCGATAAAAAAAAAGAAGCAGAAATGCATTTACCACACTCGAATTTGGAAAAATGAAGCAAGAATGCATTTAATAAGGAAAAATATGGAAATAGGAAAAAACAGTGCATTTTTGAATAAAAAGAAGCAAGAATATATTTTTCAATATCCAATTCTAAAAAAAAGAAGAATGAAACATTTTGCCACACTCGATAAAAAAAAGAAGCAGAAATGCATTTTACCACACTCATATTTGGAAAAATGAAGCATTTAATAAGGAAAAATATGGAAATAGGAAAAAACAGTGCATTTTTGAATAAAAAGAAGCAAGAATATATTTTTCAATATCCAATTCTAAAAAAAAGAAGAAAGAAACATTTTGCCACACTCGATAAAAAAAAAGAAGCAGAAATGCATTTACCACACTCGAATTTGGAAAAATGAAGCAAGAATGCATTTAATAAGGAAAAATATGGAAATAGGAAAAAACAGTGCATTTTTGAATAAAAAGAAGCAAGAATATATTTTTCAATATCCAATTCTAAAAAAAAGAAGAAAGAAACATTTTGCCACACTCGATAAAAAAAAAGAAGCAGAAATGCATTTACCACACTCGAATTTGGAAAAATGAAGCAAGAATGCATTTAATAAGGAAAAATATGGAAATAGGAAAAAACAGTGCATTTTTGAATAAAAAGAAGCAAGAATATATTTTTCAATATCCAATTCTAAAAAAAAGAAGCAAGAAATATTTTGCCATACTCGATAAAAAAAAAGAAGCAGAAATGCATTTACCACACTCGAATTTGGAAAAATGAAGCAAGAATGCATTTTATAAGGAAAAATATGGAAATAGGAAAAAACATTACATATTTGAATAAAAAGAAGCAAGAATATATTTTTCAATATCCAATTCTAAAAAAAAGAAGCAAGAATACATTTTGCCACACTCGATAAAAAAAAAGAAGCAGAAATGCATTTACCACACTCGAATTTGGAAAAATGAAGCAAGAATGCATTTTATAAGGAAAAGTATGGAAATAGGAAAAAACATTACATATTTGAATAAAAAGAAGCAAGAATATATTTTTCAATATCCAATTCTAAAAAAAAGAAGAAAGAAACATTTTGCCATACTCGATAAAAAAAAAGAAGCAGAAATGCATTTACCACACTCGAATTTGGAAAAATGAAGCAAGAATGCATTTAATAAGGAAAAATATGGAAATAGGAAAAAACAGTGCATTTTTGAATAAAAAGAAGCAAGAATATATTTTTCAATATCCAATTCTAAAAAAAAGAAGAATGAAACATTTTGCCACACTCGATAAAAAAAAGAAGCAGAAATGCATTTTACCACACTCATATTTGGAAAAATGAAGCATTTAATAAGGAAAAATATGGAAATAGGAAAAAACAGTGCATTTTTGAATAAAAAGAAGCAAGAATATATTTTTCAATATCCAATTCTAAAAAAAAGAAGAAAGAAACATTTTGCCACACTCGATAAAAAAAAAGAAGCAGAAATGCATTTACCACACTCGAATTTGGAAAAATGAAGCAAGAATGCATTTAATAAGGAAAAATATGGAAATAGGAAAAAACAGTGCATTTTTGAATAAAAAGAAGCAAGAATATATTTTTCAATATCCAATTCTAAAAAAAAGAAGAAAGAAACATTTTGCCACACTCGATAAAAAAAAAGAAGCAGAAATGCATTTACCACACTCGAATTTGGAAAAATGAAGCAAGAATGCATTTAATAAGGAAAAATATGGAAATAGGAAAAAACAGTGCATTTTTGAATAAAAAGAAGCAAGAATATATTTTTCAATATCCAATTCTAAAAAAAAGAAGAATGAAACATTTTGCCATACTCGATAAAAAAAAGAAGCAGAAATGCATTTTACCACACTCATATTTGGAAAAATGAAGCATTTAATAAGGAAAAATATGTAAATAGGAAAAAACAGTGCATTTTTGAATAAAAAGAAGCAAGAATGTATTTTGCAATATCCGATTCTAAAAAAAAGAAACAAGAATACATTTTGCCACACTCGATAAAAAATAAAGAAGCAGCAATGCATTTTACCACACTCAAATTTGGAAAAATGAAGTAAGAGGGAAAAATAGAGAGATAGGAAAAAATAGATGATAATAGAGACAAATACAAACAAATAGAAAAAACAGGAAAAAAACAATGATAAAGACGGAAAACTAGAAAAAATGGGGAAAGATAGAAAAAATAGTTGGAAAAAAATAGAGCAAAATATGAAAAAATGGGAATAAATGGAACATAATAGTTAAAAATAAGGAGAAACGGTGACAAATAGGAAACAATAAATACAAAGAGGAAAATAGGAAAAAATCGGGATAAAATAGAGCTAAAGATGAAAAAATTGGGATAAATAGGGAAAAAAAAGGTTAAAATGATAAGAGACGTTTAAAAATAGGGAAAATAAAGACAAAGCGGAAACCAGGAAAAAATGGGGCAACAAATATAGAACAATGGGAAAACAGGAAAAAATGGAGAAAAAGAGGAAGCTCGGTCATCCAGATACCACTCTTGAATAGACTTCATAGCAAAGGGCTATTCAGCTAGTTACAATACATTTTAACAATGAAGTTTTATTAATCCCTGTTTAACATAAGCAGTTAAAAATGGAAGAAAAATATGTAATAAATTACTTTTTATCTTCAGTAATCCTATTACAACTATAAAACCTACTTAAGTAAAAAAAAATGTAGGTAGACAAAAATTTAACTGATAGCATAAATTAGAGATTAAAAATTTTGAAAAATTTTACGATAACATAATTAATTATACATATTATTTGTGCGTTACTTGAACAATACTTACATAATTAATACATGTGAATTTTGCAAAAATAGGTAATTTCTCTTTGAACTTCAAGTTCAAGGTCAAATAAAGTTAATATCTATTATTATGAGTCAGACAAGACTAGTTCTTTAACTAGACTTAACTAAAAAGATTATTGACCCAAAATAAACAATAAAGAAGTAGATATCTAAATTTATACGGAACCAAAAAGAAAGTAGGTAGTTTGCTGTATAATTAATAACTAATTATTTTCACGTGTATGTATCAATTTAACATCAATATAAATGGGAAATTAAAAAAAAAACAATGACACTGAAAAGTACACCAATATAAAGGTTAAATTATAAATTTAACCAAAGATTCAAATACAATGTTTAAACATACTTTAAATTTATCTAAACTCAATATAAACACATTAATAAATCATCATTTAAAGTAAACATCTAATACATCTGTAAATAAATTATAAAAAAATAAATGTTACTTTCAAAAAGAATTAAGTACAAAATATATAAACTAACGCTCACCTGATGTGAATAAATTCAAAATCATTATTTCATAGTTCCAAAACACTAAACTACGTAATAAACTAAAGTTTTTCTTCGAATTTTAACACAGATGCACTTCACTTAGACTCCCGTAGCGACTGCCATTTTACGTTTATGACAACAAACTGTCTTTAATAATGACATTTGAGCATTAACTGCTTCTGGTGGTAATCCGAGAAAAGAATTTAGATCGTACGTAGGCAACCAATATTACGCTGAAGTGCTATGTTAGTGGGAGATAAATATTCCAGATTGAGAGACAAATATTGAAAAGAATAGACTAAATTAGTCGTGACGTCAGATTTAGGTTGGTACCTTTCCTAACATATTTGTCATTAGTTTCTGTTTCCAAACAAAGCTATTTAACATAGAAATTCCCATAAGAGATTTTAAAAAGTGATATTTTAAAACTATTTGCTACATCTTAATATTTTTAGGTGAGTTTTCTGTTTTGGTATCTAATTCTGAATTAACGTATAAAATAGACATGAAACGTAAGTCGTTACAAATGTCATTCTTGTCAAAAACCATAGAGATGGAATACGGTTAGAGAGAGCATGAAACTTATGTGTATTCAATATAAAGGAAAAGCACCTTTTGTTTTGATTAGGACTCATTAGCGTCGTTGGTTCAGAGGCGTAGTAATATTTCGAAATGGAAATCTAAAAATCATATTTTAATTTTTATTAAATATTAAAATGCGAATATATTATATAAAATCAATCTGTCTACAGAAGTTCGTTAAAAGCAAGAATGCTAATCTTTACCATCCTTGCGTTATGAGTACTAATCTAAACATTTAGGGTTTTATGTTGGATACAACTTCTATCCCTAATGCTACATCTACTCTACCATATCTCTGGTTTGGAATCACTTTTTGACAAGAATGACATTTATGATGTCATGACTTTCATCCTCCGTTTTAAGAAATAAATAATGGTAATTGTTAACCGCGGTTTGATTTGAAAACTATTTTTTTTAGTTTTATTCTAAATAAACAGAAAAAACTTTATCTGACAATAACTACGCATGGGCGTGATATGGATTATTTGTCTCCCGATAACTCCACCTGATGTAATAGTAACTCAGAAATAGGTTATGCAACCAGTTATACATATAAGTGTAATACTGGTTATATACACAATTTATTTGAATGCAAACTTAGTGCAATATTTTGAATAAATTAACGAAAAAGGAGAAAAATGTAGAGAAATTGGGGGAAATGGAGAAAAATGTAGAGAAATTGGGGGAATTGGAGAAAAATGTAATTAAAATGGAGAAAATGGATAAAAATGGAGAAAATTGGAATTAAAATCAAGAGCACCACAGCAAATAATAATAATAGCCGTCCCTTCCCCCCACAAGCCTTTGATTTCTAGGGTTCATAATAGGGTGAAATTTAGGGCGAGTGTTATTATTATTATTATTATTATTATTATAACATGGAGAAAAATGGAATTAAAATAGAGAAACATGGGGGGAAATGGATAAAAATGAAATTAAAATGGAGAAAAATGTAAGTAAAATGGAGAGAAATTGGGAGAAAATGAAGACAAATGTAATTAAAATGGAGAAAAATGAACAGAATTGTGAGAAAATGGAGAAAAATGAAGATAAATTAAATTAAAAATGGAGAAAATTTAATAAAATGGAATTAAAATAGAGAAAATGGGGGGAAATTGTTAAAAATGGAATTAAAATGGAGTAAATGTAGAAGAATGGAATTAAAATTGAGAAAAATGTAAATAAAATGGAGAGAAATTTGGGGAAAATGGATTGCTAGATTGAGGCGAGAAAAATGTTATTAAAATTCAGAAAAAAATTATTAAAAAGTAGAAAAATGGGAGAAATGGATAAAAATGAAGAACAATGAAATTAAAAAAGGGAAAATGGCGAAAAATGTAATTAAAATCGAGAAAAATGGGGGAAATGGATTAAGTTGGAGAAAATGGAATTAAAATGGAGAAAAATTGAATTAAAATGGAGAAAATGTACAAAAATGGAATTAAAATGGAGAAAAGTGTAATTAAAATGGATAGAAATTGGGGGGAAATGGAGAAAAATGGAATTGAAATGGAGAAAATGGGAAAATATAATTAAAAAGGAGAAAAATGAGGGAGAATATGTATAAAAATGGAGAAGAAATTGAGAAAACTGGAGGAAAATGAAATTAAAAAAGGGGGAGAAAATAGAGAAAAATGGAATTAAAATAGGGGAAAATGGGGGGAAATGGATAAAAATGGAGAAAACTGAAGAAAAATGAGGGAAAATGGAGACAAATTGATAAACACTGACAAAAATGGTAAAAATATGGAGAAAATGGTAAAAATATTGAGGAAAATGGAGAAAAAGTAAGAAAATTGGGAAAAAATGAAAACAAAATGCAGTTTTTATACATCTTTTAATTAAAGTAATTACTCAGTTGCTGTTACAGTTCCTCTTATGCGTCAATTGTCGTTTCTGCTGACGCAGTTGTGATTTGCGTAACGGCTGTAGTAGACTCAGCAGCTGCTGTAGTGGATTCAGCAGCGGCTGTAGTAGATTCCACAGCGGCTGTAGTGGATTCAGTAGTGACTGTAGTGGATTCAGCAGAAGTTGCAGTGGGCTTTACGACAGTTGTGGTAGATTCTGGAAGAGGTGAAGTAGGTGCTATAGCACGACTACTAGATTCAAGGGCAGCTGTTGTAGATTCAGGTTCAGCTGTAATTGTAGCTGTGGGAGACTTTTTTATTTCATATTTCTACTTTTTATTTCAAAATTCGACTGCCAACGAGTAATTTTCATTGTCAAAAGAACTACATTTTAAAAATGTTTATAAATATACAGGGTAGTTCAAACAATCCCGAGAATCGCATTTTTTCAAGTTTAAGTGATTGCACCGGCCAAACGACATAAAATCCGATAAACGACATAAAATCCGACACAACGACATAAAATCCGATAAAACGACTATCCCTATCTTAACTTTTTGAGTTCTACTTGGTGGCATAAGAAGAAAATATATACTAAATTTTGCATACTTTTGATCACCCTGTATACCTTTTTTTTATATAGACCGAAAGTTGAAAATATTGTCTTTATATGTGGCACAACGACAAACCGTTTTACACAAATTTTCATAAATATCGTGTAAGCTGTTTGTTTTATTTAATGTATATGTTCGGACATTTTGGACATGTTTATTTTATTTAATATATGTGTTCGGACATTTTGGACATGTTTGTTTTATTTAATGAGTGTTGTTAGATAATTTGGACATGTTTGTTTTATTTAATGTATGTGTTCGGACATTTTGGACATTTTTGTTTTATTTAATGTATGCGTTCGGACATTTTGGACATGTTTGTTTTATTTAATGTATGTGTTCTAATAATTTGGACATTTTTGTTTTATTTAATGTATGCGTTCGGACATTTTGGGAATGTTTGTTTTATTTAATGTATTCGTTCGGATAATTTATACATTTTTGTTTTATTTAATATATGTGTTCGGACATTTTGGACATTTTTGTTTTATTTAATGTATGCGTTCGGACATTTTGGACATTTTTGTTTTATTTAATGTATGCGTTCGGACATTTTGGACATTTTTGTTTTATTTAATGTATGCGTTCGGACATTTGGGACATGTTTGTTTTATTTAATATATGTGTTCGGACATTTTGGACATTTTTGTTTTATTTAATGTATGCGTTCGGACATTTTGGACATTTTTGTTTTATTTAATGTATGCGTTCGGACATTTTGGACATTTTTGTTTTATTTAATGTATGCGTTCGGACATTTTGGACATTTTTGTTTTATTTAATGTATGCGTTCGGACATTTTGGACATTTTTGTTTTATTTAATGTATGCGTTCGGACATTTTGGACATTTTTGTTTTATTTAATGTATGCGTTCGGACATTTTGGACATTTTTGTTTTATTTAATGTATGCGTTCGGACATTTGGGACATGTTTGTTTTATTTAATATATGTGTTCGGACATTTTGGACATTTTTGTTTTATTTAATGTATGCGTTCGGACATTTTGGACATTTTTGTTTTATTTAATGTATGCGTTCGGACATTTTGGACATTTTTGTTTTATTTAATGTATGCGTTAGGACATTTTGGACATGTTTGTTTTATTTAATGTATGTGTTCGGATAATTTGGACATTTTTGTTTTATTTAATGTATGCGTTCGGACATTTTGGACATGTTTATTTTATTTAATGTATGAGCTCTTACATTTTTTACGTTTTTGTTTTATTTAATATTTGTGTTCAGAAATTTTGGGTATGTTTGTTTTATTTAATGTATGAGCTCGTACATCTTTGACGTTTTTATTTTATTTAATTTACGAGTTCGGGCTTTTTTAACGTTTTTGTTTAATTTAATGTATGAATTTCGACTTTTTTGACGTTTTTATTTTATTTAATGTATGAGTTTCGACTTTTTTGACGTTTGTGTTTTATTTAATGTATGAGTTCGGACAATTTGGACGTTTTTATTTTATTTAATGTATGAGTTCGGACTTTTTTGACGTTTTTGTTTCATTTAATGTATGAGTTTCGATTTTTTTGACGTTTTTGTCTTATTTAATGTATGAATCGGCACATTTTTGGACGTTTTTGTTTTATATGATATATAAGTTTGGATATTTTGGACGTTTTTTATGTCTTTTTTAAAAACGTTCTTGGACAAACGTTTTATTTTAGTCTTTGGAAGTTTAGACGTTAATGGACTATAAAAAATCGTTAATATTACGTTGGTAGCCTAATTTTGAGTAACTACAAATGATATTTGTAAAAAAATGATATAGGCACCTACCTGTCGCATTTGGAGGTGGCATTGGATGTCGTCTTTTTATAACTATCCATAAACAAGGTCTTGTAATTTTTGGTTCAAGTCTATGATAAAATGTGGATTCCTAGAAAAGTATTAAATTTGATTGTCTATTCGAATGTTGTAATTAAATTTCTTGATTAGATAAATCTGGTTAATAGATTAACTACAGAACAATAAGAGATCAACAACTGCACTTCCATGGTAGATAGAAAAATTTTTTTTGAATGTCATCAAAAAATGGAAAATTTGATTTAGCCATATAATAATTATAATAATCTACTTACACAATGCATAATTATCCAAATAATTACAGCAAAAACACAAAGAACATTTATATTCATTTTTTTTAAAGCAATAATATGATCCGTTTCATCTAAACAAAACCTAATGACTAATAAAAAATAGGAAATTATTTTTTCACCAACATCATTGGAACAAAATGATAAAATCTTGTCGGACCATTTTAGATTAGTTTTTTCATTAAAGAGGATAATTATATCGAAAATGAGGTCTGTTCTTGCATTACATTTTATTGTTAACGACAATGAATCTATTTACAATCAGCATTTCCTATCGAAAAATGCAACATATCATGACAAAATCGTTTTGCAATCGAAATAATATGCATTTTTTTTTTGATTATTTTGTAAGGTTTATTAACGCAAATCAGGGGCGTATAATATAGATATTTCTACTAAAGTCCCAGTTACATTTTGGTTTTAATCTCTCTTACATAAAATATTAATTATCTAACTGGTAAGTGTTCCCTATAATGACCTCATTACTAATTGCTCATCTACACCACTGATCAAATTTATACAGGTTGAAACTGTCTTTAGTTCGCTCACTAATACTTCTATTGATGAGGAAAATAAATTGTACTAATTAAATTTATAAAAAAATTATTGACAAAATTGGTGGATACATAAAATTACAAGTTCAAACTAACTTACCTAAGTCAAGTTATATGAAGATCCTTGTCCGATATAATTGATAAATATTTCAAAAGTTACTCAGTCGACGTGTTAATAACGACTAATCATCGAAGGACCAACCAAATTTAGTTTTAAGCAATAAAATTAATAGAAAAACTCATATTGAAGTGAACTGTAATGTATATTTTTACACCCATTTATTATTATTAAAAAATTATATTATAAAAGATACATTATTTTTAACAATGATCAAATTAACTCATTATTCATTTTATAACTAATTACAATACTTTGAGAAATATCAGAAAATGTTTGCTAAATGATTTGATAAAAAAGGCGCGGTATTAACCGTTATTTTAACGGAAAACTTTTACATGTTATAATCTCTAGTACAAAAAGTAAGTGTAAAAACCAAAAAATGTTTTATTTATATAACACTAAGTAAATAATATGGCGTCAATTTTAATGTTTATATTTATCATGATCACAAAATGCTGCAGATAAAAATTTTATTGCACTAGTGTAATAAATAATCAGTTTTGTTTTTTACATAGACCTAGAAAAAAATATTTATAATATATGGTATTTGTGTGTTTTTGTTAGATTAATATTTTTGAAACTGAAGTGCGATTTTATTGTCTGTCAAATTGTTTTTTAATACTGTTATAACGCCTTGTGCGTAAAGATTTTTTTTAACAATAAACGATTATTACCACAACTTAAAAATAGTATTTAGTAGATGATTGATAACTATTATGATTACGTAACATTTTTCTAAATACTTCCTGTACCTCGATTTAATAAAATTATTGCTCTTATTAAATAAAATTATAAAATTACTGTCATTCAATTCAATTATATATTTTTTTTAGATACAATTTATTATTTATTGTGTTATTTATTTATTTATTTAAGTTTGAAGTGGATTTTATATTATTAGTTTTTGTATAAATACGGATTAAAATTTCATATCAGTACAGATTTACCAAACAAATCAAAATGTTCAAAGCTCTCTTACTCTTCTTGGTTGTTATGGCTGCAGTTTGCGTAAGTATTAATTTTTTTCTAAAATTTGATACATTTTTTTCATTTCCTAGTAAAAAGTTACAGTATTAATTTCGTGATGGCGAATAAAAAATTTTTATCCCCACTTTCTATTACTTTTGTCGATGTTTCTGAACTCCCAGAGTCGGAAAATACAAAAAAAATCCTATCTGGATGCAAACACTATAATTCTCGAACGAAAATTTCGATCTAGTTCCAATTTTCACTAGTTTTATTATTTTGAGTATCTATAACTAGAGCTTATAAAATTTAATGTGTAAAAATCGGGAAAAGCAGCAAAATATGAGAAAAGGCGTAAAACCGTGAAAAGTGGCCAAATAAGAAAAAATACCCACTAATCTGAAAAAATTGTAAAATATAAAAAAACTTGCGAAATCTGGAAAATATGCCAAACCAGGAAATGCAGCAAAATCTAAAAATCTTTAAAAAATAGGAAAAGTAGAAAAATCTGGAAAATGCGTAAAACTTGGAAAAGTAGCAAAATATGTGAAAAAACACACTAATCTGGATAAATTGCAAAAACCTAAAAAACTCGTTCCATCTGCAAAACTGGGAAAAGCAGTAAAATATTAAAAATTAATCTGGAACAATTGAAAAATACTTGCAAAAATTTATAAATATGCCAAATCAGGAAAAGTGGCAAAATCTAAAAAAATTGAAAAATCTGGAAAAAATGCAAAATCAAGAAAAGTATCAAAATTTGCAAAAATACGCAAAACCAGGAAAAGTAGCAAAATATGAAAAATACCCATTAATCTGAAAAAATTTCAAAATCTAGAATATGCCCAAAACCGGGAAATGTAGAAAAATCTAAAAAAATTGAAAAATCTGGAAAATATGCAAAAACAGTAAATATAAAATCTAATATTTAAAAACCAGGAAAATTAACAAAATAAGAAAATCTTGCCAAATCTTTAAAATACGCAAGACCAGGAAAAGTAATAAAATATGAAAAAAAACCCACTAATTAAGAAAAAATGCAAAATCTAAAAAACTTGCAAATCTAAGAAATGTAGCAAAATTTAAAAAACTTGAAACATCTAAAAAATATACAAAAAGAGGAAAAAGTAGCAAAATCTAGAAAATGTGCAAAATCGGGAAAAGTTGCAAAATCTAAAAAAATACCCACTAATCTGGAAACATTGCAAATTTAAAAAACTAGAAGATTTGTAAAATCAGGAAATACAGTAAAATATCTGGAAAATATGCAAAATGAAGAAAAGAAGCAAAATCTGGAAAATACGCAATACCAGGAAAAGTAGCAATATATGAAAAAATACTCATTAATCTAACAAATTGTAAAGTCTAGAATACTTCTAAAATCTGGAAAATGACCAAAACCAGTAAATGTAGAAAATCTAAAAATCTGGAAACTACCCGAGCCAGGTAAATTAGAAAAATATGAAGAAATACCCAGTAGTAGAAAAATTGCAAAATCCAAAATAGTTGCAAAAACTGGAAAATGCTCAAAATCAGGAAATGTAGCTAAAAAACTTGAAAAATCTGGAAAATATGCAAAATCAGTGAATGCAGCAAAATCTAATATGTAAAACCAGGAAAATTAACAAAATATGACGAATTGCGTATTCTTCATATGTAGGGAAAATAGTAAAATATGAAAAAGTATCCACTAATCTGGAAAAATTGCAAATATTTGCGAAAAATAGAAAATATGCAAAACTAAGAAATGCAGCAAAATCTAAAAATTTCGAAAAATCTGGAAAACACGCAAAATTACCAACAGCAGCCAAATCTGTAAATGCGTAACCCGGGAAAATATTGCAAAATCTGAAAAGCATGTGAAATCTGGAAAATATGCAAAATCAGGAAATGTGGAAAAATTTAAAAAACTTGAAAATATACAAAAGCAGGAAATGGTGCAAAATGTGGGAAAATCTCTACTTATTTGAAAATATTGCAAAATCTGAAAAGCATGTGAAATCTGGAAAATATGCAAAATCAGGAAATGTGGAAAAATTTAAAAGTCTTGAAAATATACAAAAGCAGGAAATGTTACAAAATGTGGGAAAATCCTCAATAATCTGAAAATATTGCAAAATCTGAAAAATATCTGAAATCTGGAAAATATGTAAAATCAGGTAATGTGGAAAAATTTAAAAAACTTGAAAATATACAAAAGCAGGAAATGTTGCAAAATGTGGGAAAATCCCCAATAATCTGAAAATATTGCAAAATCTGAAAAACATCTGAAATCTAGAAAATATGTAAAATCAGGAAATGTGGAAAAATTTAAAAAACTTGAAAATATACAAAAGCAGGAAATGTTGCAAAATGTAGGAAAATCTCTACTAATCTGAAAATATTGCAAAATCTGAAAAGCATGTGAAATCTGGAAAATATGCAAAATCAGGAAATGTGGAAAAATTTAAAAAATTTGAAGATATACAAAAGCAGGAAATGTTGCAAAATGTGGGAAAATCCCCAATAATCTGAAAATATTGCAAAATCTGAAAAACATGTGAAATCTGGAAAATATGTAAAATCAGGAAATGTGGAAAAATTTAAAAAACTTGAAAATATACAAAAGCAGGAAATGTTGCAAAATGTGGGAAAATCCCCAATAATCTAAAAATATTGCAAAATCTGAAAAACATGTGAAATCTGGAAAATATGCAAAATCAGGAAATGTGGAAAAATTTAAAAAACTTGAAAATATACAAAAGCAGGAAATGTTGCAAAATGTGGGAAAATCCCCAATAATCTGAAAATATTGCAAAATCTGAAAAACATCTGAAATCTAGAAAATATGTAAAATCAGGAAATGTGGAAAAATTTAAAAAACTTGAAAATATACAAAAGCAGGAAATGTTGCAAAATGTAGGAAAATCTCTACTAATCTGAAAATATTGCAAAATCTGAAAAGCATGTGAAATCTGGAAAATATGCAAAATCAGGAAATGTGGAAAAATTTAAAAAATTTGAAGATATACAAAAGCAGGAAATGTTGCAAAATGTGGGAAAATCCCCAATAATCTGAAAATATTGCAAAATCTGAAAAACATGTGAAATCTGGAAAATATGTAAAATCAGGAAATGTGGAAAAATTTAAAAAACTTGAAAATATACAAAAGCAGGAAATGTTGCAAAATGTGGGAAAATCCCCAATAATCTAAAAATATTGCAAAATCTGAAAAACATGTGAAATCTAGAAAATATGTAAAATCAGGAAATGTGGAAAAATTTAAAAAACTTGAAAATATACAAAAGCAGGAAATGTTGCAAAATGTAGGAAAATCTCTACTAATCTGAAAATATTGCAAAATCTGAAAAGCATGTGAAATCTGGAAAATATGCAAAATCAGGAAATGTGGAAAAATTTAAAAAATTTGAAGATATACAAAAGCAGGAAATGTTGCAAAATGTGGGAAAATCCCCAATAATCTGAAAATATTGCAAAATCTGAAAAACATGTGAAATCTGGAAAATATGTAAAATCAGGAAATGTGGAAAAATTTAAAAAACTTGAAAATATACAAAAGCAGGAAATGTTGCAAATGTGGGAAAATCCCCAATAATCTAAAAATATTGCAAAATCTGAAAAACATGTGAAATCTGGAAAATATGCAAAATCAGGAAATGTGGAAAAATTTAAAAAACTTGAAAATATACAAAAGCAGGAAATGTTGCAAAATGTGGGAAAATCCCCAATAATCTGAAAATATTGCAAAATCTGAAAAATATCTGAAATCTAGAAAATATGTAAAATCAGGTAATGTGGAAAAATTTAAAAAACTTGAAGATATACAAAAGCAGGAAATGTTGCAAAATGTGAGAAAATCCCTTCTAATCTGAAAATATTATAAAATCTAAAAAACATGTGAAATCTGGAAAATATGCAAAATCAGGAAATGCAGCAAAATCTAGAAATCTTGAAAAACCAGGAAAAGTAGCAAAATCTGGAAAATACATAAAACCGGGAAAGTAGCAAATTATAAGAAAATACCTAAAATCTTAAAAACTAATCTGGAAAAATTGAAACAATTTTAAAAACCAGGAAATGTAGCAAAATGTAAAAAACAATGGAAAATATGTAAAATCAAGAAAAGAAGCAAAATCTGCAAAAATAGGCAAAACCAGGAAAACTAGCGAAATATGAAAAAATACCGAATTGGAAAATATGCAAAACCAGGAAAGGTATCAAAATCTGGAAAATGCGCAAAACCTGGACATTATTGGAAAATTTGACTTCTAACGTTATTGGAAACAAAATTTTTGACTAATTGGCTTATTTCCTAGATTTACTCGGTTCTTTGCCTCTTTTTTGCACCATGGTCGACTGAAATCCATAAACCCATAGCACAAGAAGATTATTCTGTTATTTCCATCATAGATGAATTATTATTTTTAGTATTAGAAGAGCGTAGGATCTACTATTAGTTTTTGGTAACTTGAACGTACCAAATTTGACTTCTAACATTATTGGAAACAAAATTTTTGACTAATTGGCTTATTTCCTAGATTTATTCGGTTCTTTGTCTCTTTTTTGCATCATGGTCGACTGAAATCCATCAACCCATAGCACAAGAAGATTATTCGGTTATGCAAGCTGAATCACACACAAAAATGTCGCAATACATAAATTTAAATAATCAGTCTCAAGAAACTAGTGCTCCACGAAATTCCTCTAATCAAGAATGGAAAACTGTTCAAAACAATAGACGTCGTCGCCAAAATCTTATTGTAGGAACAAACACCGTAGATGTATCAATAAAAGGAGTACAAAAAAAAAGGTGTCATTACATGTTTGCAGACTTGAACCTAATTTAAAACCAGAGGATTTGAAGACTTTCTTAACCAAACATTTTCCAGAAGTGCAATGTGAGCAATTAAATTCTAAGTATCCGGAATACTATTCATCGTTTAAAGTTACGATTTATCAAAGCAACTTTAGATCAGCCATGGATCCGACCAAGTGACCCGCCAATGCATGCATAAGAAATTTTCTACAGGCCAAGAAAATCAGGGACACAATATAACAATATCTGGGTGTGTGGAAATGTTTGATCCTAATGTATTAATTTTAAATATTCAGGGTTTAAACTTTTCAAAAATTAGTGATATTTGTGTATGTGCATCTGAATTTAATAATCTTGAAATTTTATGTCTAACGGAAATTTTTCTGAAGAGTGAAGCTATAGAAACCTGTGTAGTGGATGGTTTTCAGTTAGCTAATTATTATTGTAGATCTCAATTTAATTGTGGAGGAGTAGGTATATGGATCAAATCAAACAAATCTTTTAAAAAAATTAATTTGACTAATTTTTGCCAAGAAAAACATATTGAAATTTGTGGCATCATAATAAAAAATAAAGATAAATTTGACACAATTGTCATTGTTTGTTATCGTTCACCATCTGGTATAATTTCTAACTTTCTTGATAAAATTTATGAAGTAATCAATTATGTATATAAACCTGGTAAGAAGATTTTTTTATGTGGTGATTTTAATTTAGATTCTTATCACGATGAACAGGATTTTAAAGACTTTAATAACTTATGTAGTATTTTAAATGAATTTAATTTATATCCAAAAATAAAGTGGCCGACAAGAATAAGTAAAAATAAGGTAAAAACCATAGATCACGTTTTTGTAAATTTTCAAACAAGTGTAAATTGTGTATTAGATAATATAGTTTCTGATCATAGATCCATATTTTATGAACTTGACGCGCCTGTCATATCAAAAAAATCTGTAAAATTTAAAAAAAGATATTATGATGACGAATCTTTAAATAACTTTGAAAATTGTTTATTTAATAAAAAATGGAATAATATTTACAAAATAAGTGATTTGGATTTAGCATTCGATTATTTTTCAAAAAAATTTTATCATGATTTTGATCTGCATTTTCCTTTAAAAAATCAAGTTAAAAGTACTGACATTTGTAATAAATGGGTTACTAATGAAATTAAAAAATCCAGTAATGAATTAAAACATCTGCACTACTTAAAAAAATCTTATCCTGAGCTTAAGGACATTTATAATTCACATAAACAGAAACACCAGTCTTTAATAGAGAGCACAAAACGTACTTACTATCAAAATAAAATTTTTCTTGCTGATAATAAAAATAAAGCGACATGGCAAGCGGTATCCAAAATAACACAAAAAAGTCACAAAAAAACTATAAATAAGTTATCTCTTGAAGTAGATGGTGAGACGGTAACTAACCCAACCACCATTGCCAGTTTATTTAATAAATATTTTGAATTTACACCAAGGAACATTGTTCAAAATATTTTGCAAAATAATGAAGATAAAAAAGTGTCAATTATAAAAGACGAGTTCACACCAATGATACTATATTCCTTCAGTGAAGAAGAATTTTATAACTTAATTATTTCTAAACTAAAAAATAAGCAATCTTCAGGACCGGACGAGGTTCCATGTTTTGTTGTAAAAAAAGTCCTTTTTTCAATTGTCAAGCCAATGGTTTACCTTATAAATCTATCCTTTAGTGATGGACTTTTTCCAGCGGCTTTAAAGTTAGGCAAAGTTATTCCTATTCACAAAAAAAATAATCCACTAGATATGGAAAATTATCGTCCAATAACTTTACCTTTTTCATTTTCTAAAGTTTTTGAATATTGTTTCTTGGATAGACTTTTAAAGCACTTAAACCAACATAAAATCTTATCTCAAAATCAGCACGGATTTTGTGAAGGTAAATCGACAGCAACTGCAATTCATTCCTTTTATGAAAGAATTGTAAATTATATTGAAGTAGGCGATTGCCCTGTCGGAATTTTCTGTGTTCTCACCAAGGCATTTGACTGCGTAGACTACAATATTTTATTGAAATGTTTGTCTGGGTACGGAGTAAATAACGCATCACTAAATTGGATTAAATCGTTTTTACATAATAGAAGTCAATACGTTGAAATAATAAATAACAACCATGGTACCATATCACATTTTAAATCCGATAAGCTTAATATAGATCAAGGGATCCCACAGGGATCTATTTTAGGCCCAGTTCTTTTTGCCTGTTACA
Source organism: Neocrepidodera transversa (assembly GCA_963243735.1). Lineage (NCBI taxonomy): Eukaryota > Metazoa > Arthropoda > Insecta > Coleoptera > Chrysomelidae > Neocrepidodera > Neocrepidodera transversa. The sequence goes on from OY725355.1 coordinate 5,291,613, forward strand.
TAAATGGAATTGAAAAGGTTTCCAATGATGCGATGTTTACTTTGTATGCGGATGACACGTCTATAATAATATCAAATAAAGAGGAGATTAGTCTAAGCCAGGAAAGTAATTTAACAATACAAAATATTGAAAATTGGTTTAAAACAAATCACTTATGTCTTAATTTAGGAAAAACTAATTGTATGAGATGTCATAATTTTCAAAAATCTGTAAATGAATTTGATTTGATTGTAAATGATGTTATCATTCCCTTTTCTCAGCATACAAAATTTTTGGGTATAATTCTAGATGAACACTTAAATTTTAAAATGCAATGTAATAAAATTATTGCGTCACTAAATTCAGAATGCTACAAATTTAAGAATGGTCCTCACAGAAAGTCAATTACTTCAATTATATCATGGTTTAATCGAAAGTAAGCTTAGATATGGTTTGTGTTTCTGGGGAACTTCACCTTCTTTCTCCGATGTATTTATTGCACAAAAAAAAGTAATCAGATGTATGGCAGGTGTTTCGAGAACATATAGTTGTCGAGACATTTTTAGAAAATATCAAATTTTAACTTTACCCGGCCTCTATATTTACGAATTATGTGTTTTTGTTTTTCAAAATAAAAATAAATTTTATCTTAATTGTACATATCATGAAAGAGAAACACGAAAAAGATTTGATTTTCATATACCTTTCTGCAATTATGATATTGGGAAAAAATCTCCATGTGTTTTGGGCTTAAAACTATTTAATAATTTGCCTGAAGAGATTAGAAATATAAATAAATTAAATAGTTTTAAAACTGCCTTAAAAAAATATTTTATTGATAAATGTTTGTACAGTGTGTGTGAATTTTTACCTTCTTGTATTTGATCGTTTTTATTGGTAGTGTTCTATTATATTTGTAATTTTTAACTGAGCCATAGTCATAGTAAATTAACCTAGTAAACTGTAATTGACGACTCCTATACAATTTGTAATTGTCCACAAGGAAAATAAAGAACTTTACTTTACTTTACTTTATTCTGTTATTTCCATAATAGATGAATTATTATTTTTAGTATTAGTTTTTGGTAACTTGAACGTATCAAATTTGACTTATAATATTATTGGAAACAAAATTTTGGACTAATTGACTTGTTTTTTATATTTTGTCATTTCGTTTGTCATAATGAAATCCATCAAATCACAGCCCAAAAATTTTATACTGTTATATTGTTTATTTTTTATTAATTTTACAGGTTGATATGGTTATTTCCCAAGGAGGTGGTGGTGGTCCACCAGGAGGTAATGGAGGTGGTATGGGACCTCCTCCACCAAGCAACAGCTCATCTAGTTAAATTGGTTTCATTTTGGCAAATGTATTGATTGGTGTATAAATAAACAAAATAGTTAAGAATTGAAGATAACTTTTGGTTTTTATTTTAAAATTTAAAATTCATATTCATATATTTTTCCTAATTTTTCCTATTTTTTTCCCATTTTTCCGATTTTTACTGGTGTTCTTTATTTTTCTCTATTTTTCCAATTTTCACCTATTGTTTTTTAATTTTCTCAACTTTTTTCCTTATATCTTCCCTTTTGTTTTTAATTTTTCACTTTTTTTCCCCTTTTTTATATATTTTCATGTTTTTTCCTATTTTTTATTATTTTTCCTGTTTTGTACTATTTTTTTACTCTTTTGTTCTGTATTTTTTCAGATTTCTCCTGTTTCTGCCGATATTTTTCTATTTTCCCAATTTCGTCCTTTTTTTAATTTCTAACTATTTTTGCCTATACTTAATATTCGTTTCCATTTTTTTCTATTTTTTCCAACTTTATCCTATTTTTTCTCTATTTTTCCAATTGTTCCTGTTTTTCCAGATTTTTTACTGTTTTTCCAAAGTTTTCCCTATTTCGTCCTCTTTTTTTAATTTCTTTCAACTTTTTTCAAATTTTTAATATTTTTCCTACTTTTCTTGTTTTTTCGTGATTTTTACTATTTTTTCCTATTTCTCCTACTTCGGCCTATATTTTCATATTTTTTCCTATTTTTTTTCTTGTTTTAACCGTTTTTTTTATATTTTTCTCTATTATTGCCTATTTTATATTATATTCGTTCCCATTTTTCTCTATTTTGTCCAACTTTTCCCCATTTTTTTCGTGTTTTTTCTTAATTTTTTTAAAATTTTTCTCCATGTTTCTCATTTTTTATTTTTACTGATGTTTCCTATTTTTCATTAGTTTTCAATATTTCTTTCCCTTTTTTTATATTCTTGATTATATTTTCATTTTTTCTCCTATTTTCTTGTCTTTTCCTGATTTTCCCATGCTTTCCTTTATTTTTCCATTTTTCCTATTTTTGTCTGGTTTTTTTCTTTTTTTCTACTTTTCTCTATTTTTTCCCAATTTTCTAATATTGTTTTTTAATTTTCTCTATTTTTTCCCTATATCTTCCCCTTTGTTTTTAATTTAATAATTTAATTTCTCCTATTTCTGCCTATATTTCCCTATTTTTCCCAATTTTGTCTATTTTTAACTATTTTTCTCTATTTTTGCCCAATTTTTTTAAATATTCGATTCCAATTTTTTTTCCTGTTTTTCCCGATTTTTTCCTATTTCTTCCCCTATTTTTTGTTTTTTTTTCGTAATTTTTTCATATTTCGCTAGTTTTCCTATTTTTGCCTATACTTTCATGATTTTTCCTGTTTTTTACTATTAATACCTGTTTATTTATATTTTTCCTCATTACTTCTGTTTTTGCCTATTTTTCCCTATTTTATCCATTTTTTTTTCGATTTTTCTATTTCTATTATTTCTTATTTGTTAATATTTTTCCCGTTTTTAATTTTTTTTCCTTATTTTCAATATATTTTCCTATTTTATCTATTTTCCCAATTTTTCCTATTTTTTTTCTATTTTGTCAATTTTTTCCCTTTTTTCAATTGTTTCTAAAAAAAAAAAAAATAGCATTGTTAGGATTTGAACCATCCGCCTCCTAACCCATTCGGCTATCCTACCGATATAATATTAATTTTAGCTTTCCACAATCCTCCTGTATATAAACTTTAACTATGCAAAATCTTACACTGTTCGGCTTGCGCATTACGATCTGAAGTTTTCTCTTAGCGTATATATATATATATATATATATATTGATAATTTAACATTTTCTTGAAAAATATAATGAAAACAAACTGTTTCTATTATTGTACGATTTATTTTTAATTCAGAAAATCCGAACACATTTTTCACAGAACGATGATGAATAAAACCAGTCGTTTTAAATTAATTAATTTGCATTTCCAATAAATAAAAAACAATCTGGAAAATATTCAAAAACCCAAAACATTTCCCGGTAAAATCTTAACCACCCGTAAAATCGTTTCTTTACGATCCGTACACTAAAAAAAAAAAAAAAAAATCAAAAGTACCAGTTGCGCCTCAAAGCTTTTATTTTGAAACTTAGAATCTGTGCCGCGCTTAGTTTAGTTAGACTCACGGTGTCCGGTTAGCTTTTTAGTTAGTGACTTGACTTGACTAGTTAGTTGTAGACCGGCGGTCGTGCGGACTTCGCGCATCTACCTCTTCTTCTCTCTCGCGGGAAAAAAAAACGTGTCTGGCCTCTGGTGTATTATTTAGGTACCCGCTTTCGTGGTGGTTTTTCTTAAGAAAATCAGCGCCGGCAGCTCGAGAAAGACGTCGTGGTGGTAGAGGCGAGTGAAGTGCCGAAGTTAAGAAATTTCGTAAGTACAAAAAAAAAAAATTAACCCTTCGATTCAATTAAAAAAGTTTCGGAATTTATTTAAAACATCATCAATTTTTTTATATTTTGTAATTTATAACAGCGATTAAACAATTATTTTGGAATTAAACTCTTATTTTAATTAAAAAAGTTTCGATCTTTATTGAGATCACCATCAATTTTTATTAAAATAACTTTTACTAAATTTGAGTAAAAATTTTTTATCAGGGATTAAAAAATTATAGATTCAATAATGATTATTTTAACATTAGATTCTTATTTTAATTAAAAAAGTTTCCAACTTTATTGAGATCACCATCAATTTTTATTAAAATAACTTTTACTAAATTTGAGTAAAAATATTTTATCAGGGATTAAAAAATTATAGATTCAATAATGATTATTTTAACATTAGATTCTTATTTTAATTAAAAAGTTTCGCACTTTATTGAGATCACCATCAATTTTTATTAAAATAACTTTTACTAAATTTGAGTAAAAATATTTTATCAGGGATTAAAAAATTATAGATTCAATTATAATAATTTTGGCATTAGATTCTTATTTTAATTAAAAAAGTTTCGAACTTTATTGAGATCACCATTAATTTTTATTAAAATAATTTTTGCTAAATTTGATTAAAAATATTTTATCAGGGATTAAAAAATTATAGATTCAATAATGATTATTTTAACATTAGATTCTTATTTTAATTAAAAAAGTTTCCAACTTTATTGAGATCACCATCAATTTTTATTAAAATAACTTTTACCAAAGAGTAAAAATATTTTATCAGGGATTAAAAAATTATAGATTCAATAATGATTATTTTAATATTAGATTCTTATTTTAATTAAAAAAGTTTCGAACTTTATTGAGATCACCATCAATTTTTATTAAAATAACTTTTACTAAATTTGAGTAAAAATTTTTTATCAGGGAATAAAAAATTATAGATTCAATAATATTTATTTTAACATTAGATTCTTATTTTAATTAAAAAAGTTTCGAACTTTATTGAGATCACCATCAATTTTTATTAAAATAACTTTTACTAAATTTGAGTAAAAATATTTTATCAGGGATTAAAAAATTATAGATTCAATAATGATTATTTTAACATTAGATTCTTATTTTAATTAAAAAAGTTTCGAACTTTATTGAGATCTCCATCAATTTTTATTAAAATAACTTTTACTAAATTTGATTAAAAATATTTTATCAGGGATTAAAAAATTATAGATTCAATAATGATTATTTTAACATTAGATTCTTATTTTAATTTAAAAAGTTTCGAACTTTATTGAGATCTCCATCAATTTTTATTAATATAACTTTTACTAAATTTGAGTAAAAATTTTTTATCAGGGATTAAAAAATTATAGATTCAATAATGATTATTTTAACATTAGATTCTTATTTTAATTAAAAAAGTTTCGAACTTTATTGAGATCTCCATCAATTTTTATTAAAATAACTTTTACTAAATTTGATTAAAAATATTTTATCAGGGATTAAAAAATTATAGATTCAATAATGATTATTTTAACATTAGATTCTTATTTTAATTTAAAAAGTTTCGAACTTTATTGAGATCTCCATCAATTTTTATTAATATAACTTTTACTAAATTTGAGTAAAAATTTTTTATCAGGGATTAAAAAATTATAGATTCAATAATGATTATTTTAACATTAGATTCTTATTTTAATTAAAAAAGTTTCGAACTTTATTGAGATCACCATCAATTTTTATTAAAATAACTTTTACTAAATTTGAGTAAAAATATTTTATCAGGGATTAAAAAATTATAGATTCAATAATGATTATTTTAACATTAGATTCTTATTTTAATTAAAAAAGTTTCGAACTTTATTGAGATCACCATCAATTTTTATTAAAATAACTTTTACTAAATTTGAGTAAAAATATTTTATCAGGGATTAAAAAATTATAGATTCAATAATGATTATTTTAACATTAGATTCTTATTTTAATTAAAAATGTTTCGAACTTTATTGATATCACCATCAATTTTTATTAAAATAACTTTTACTAATGAGTAAAAATATTTTATCAGGGATTAAAAAATTATAGATTCAATAATAATTATTTTGATATTAGATTCTTATTTTAATTAAAAAAGTTTCGAACTTTATTGGAACCACCATCAATTTTTATTAAAAAAATTTTTTTTAAATAAATTTATCAAGGATTAAAAGAAATAATTAATTTAATAATCATTATTTTAATATATAAAAATGTTTCGGATTTTATTGAAACCACCAGGACCTATACTATTATTTTGTTAGTTTTTGGTCTACACCTAAAAAAAATATAAGTAAATAACAATAGAACGACTATTATTTTTTTTATTTTGAAAAAAAATTCCAAGAAACACTTTCATTTTTAATAACTGATTATCTGTTATTTTGTTTAAAATTTTTAAATAAATTAAGATAATTTTAAAACCATATATTATTATCTTTAATGTTTAATATAAAAAATATATTTAAAAATTGTAAGTAGGTAAATTTTAAATAAATATTCACAATATGTAAGTTCATTGTTTAATTTTTTAAGACATTATAAAAAAATAATAATTTTATTATATACACTTTTTTTTTCCTCACTTTATTCCATTTCCATTTTTTCTCATTTTTTTCTCACTTTTTCCTCGTTCTTACCCACTTTTTTTCCTCACTTTATTCCATTTATTCCCCACTTTTTTTCCACTTTTTTCACCTTTTTTTTTTCTAATTACCCGATGATTCCTTTTTGGCCAAACATATCATGATAAACAATTCAAATTTCAATAAAATTGATAAACCAAAATATAAATATAATTTAAATTTTCATATTATACAGGGTATCCCAAAATACACATTTTAATTGCAAATATTTCATAACACTGAAGAAACACCCTGTATATTTCAGTAATTTTTCTTATTTGCTTAAAATATACATGTTTAAATTAAGACTTCGTACCGGTTTACTGATTATTGATGGCTACATTTGATAAACTGTATATATTAAAAATTCAACTACGGTTCTGTAGTTTTTTTTTTCAATTTAAAATTTAAATTGAATGTAAGCGGGGCTTAAAAATGTAAATATAAAAGTATTATCATATTGTGGATGGAGTTTATCGTACTGTTATTTTTATATGCATCAATAAAAAAACAATATTAATTTTATATTTGTCATTGATTCGGTTTATTTTTAAAACATGATAAAAATTGTTAGACTAAAACTATTAATTTTATCCAAACTTAACAAACAATTGAAAAAAAAAAGTATTAAAAAAATTTATCCAGTGGCGTAATAAATTGGAGGCAAAATACCCAATAGGAACGCCACTGGTAAAGGGTTTAAAAAAAATGTCTCATCACAATAAGGGTCGTTAAAAAAATGTTTTTATTTATTTATCGAAAATTAAAGGATTTTTGAATATTTTTTAACGTCAACACCCTGTATAAAAATATATGATTATAATTAAATTTTGATGAGTAACAGTATTTAGAAATAATTAATTATCCTTGAAGTAGCAAACAAGTAATTTAGCATTAATCAAAAATATTAATCTATTTGTTTGTAAAAAAAAAATCTGTGGATGAAAAATAGTTTTTTTTTTTTATTAATTTATATAATGTCGGTAAAAAATCACTGTTTAACTTTGCGTGTAAATATTAATCAATTTTGTCAAATATTTATACAGGTTACTGACACTTACGCACTCATTTTATTAACACGACACCTGGTAAAGTGTTTAAAAATTAATTAACTACTGACAATTTATTTATTACATTTTTTTTTAATTTAACGCAATTTTTTTTTCATTGTTTCACTCTGTATATTTGTTTAGATTATAATCGATAATATTTATGTAAGTTATATACCGCCCCGTTTCATAATTTTCGGTTACCCACTGTTTCAAAAAATAGGTAGAAATGGCATAAACTGGTTTTTTGGAATTTTTTGGGTAAATTATTATCGTGATATATTTGAAAACGATCAACTACCTGAACAAACCAACCATTGCCAGGGATTTTAAAAACTGGTTACATTTCCTGTATGCACCATATATAGGGTTGACCAACAAAAAATAATAAATATTATGGTCATATTCACAAGTTTTTTTTTGTGAATTTAATTTTTTCTCGTTGATTAATTGACTATATACCAAATTCTAATCAGTTCTTCTTTAAAGTGATAAAAACTAAATGGAAACAAGAATTTTCAATTTTGGGACATACTGTATATAACTTGGAAATTTTTTTTTCGTTAAAGCTCATCTTGGAACAAACTATACATACAACTTACTGTATACAAGAATTTTTATTTTTCGGACAAACTGTATATAACTTACAAATTTTTTTTCGAAAAAACTCATCTTGGAATAAACTATACATACAAAAATTTTCATTACAAAATTTTTTCTCCAAAAACTTAGAATACGTTGTATACAACTTATAATTTTTTTTTTGGGACATACTGTATACACATTCCAAAAACTGTATACAAGAATTTTTATTTTTGGGACATACTGTATACACATTACAAAAACTGTATACAAGAATTTTTATTTTTGGGACAAACTGTATACAACTTACAAATTTTTTCTCGAAAAAACTCATCTCGGAACAAACTATACATACAACTTACAAAAATTTTCATTACAAGATTTTTTCTCCAAAAACTTATAATACATTGTATACAACTTATAAATATTTTCTTTTTTGGGACATACTGTATACAAGAACTGTATACAAGAATTTTTATTTTTGGGACAAACTGTATATAACTTACAAATTTTTTTTCGAAAAAACTCATATTGGAACAAACTATACATACAACTTACAAAAATTTTCATTACAAAATTTTTTCTCCAAAAACTTATAATACATTGTATACAACTTATAAATATTTTCTTTTTTGGGACATACTGTATACAAGAACTGTATACAAGAATTTTTATTTTTGGGACAAACTGTATATAACTTACAAATTTTTTCTCGAAAAACTCATCTTGCAACAAACTATACATACAACTTACAAAAATTTTCATTACAAGATTTTTTCTCCAAAAACTTATAATACATTGTATACAACTTATAAATATTTTCTTTTTTGGGACATACTGTATACAAGAACTGTATACAAGAATTTTTATTTTTGGGACAAACTGTATATAACTTACAAATTTTTTCTCGAAAAAACTCATCTTGGAACAAACTATACATACAACTTACAAAAATTTTCATTACAAAATTTTTTCTCCAAAAACTTAGAATACGTTGTATACAACTTATAAATATTTTCTTTTTTGGGACATACTGTATACAAGAACTGTATACAAGAATTTTTATTTTTGGGACAAACTGTATATAACTTACAAATTTTTTTTCGAAAAAACTCATCTTGGAACAAACTATACATACAACTTACAAAAATTTTCATTACAAAATTTTTTCTCCAAAAACTTTAATACATTGTATACAACTTATAAATATTTTCTTTTTTGGGACATACTGTATACAAGAACTGTATACAAGAATTTTTATTTTTGGGACAAACTGTATATAACTTACAAATTTTTTTTCGAAAAAATTCATCTTGCAACAAACTATACATACAACTTACAAAAATTTTCATTACAAAATTTTTTCTCCAAAAACTTAGAATACATTGTATACAACTTATAAGTATTTTTTTTTGGGACATACTGTATACACATTACAAGAACTGTATACACGAATTTTTATTTTTGGGACATACTGTATATAACTTACAATTTTTTTTTCGAAAAAACTCATCTTTTCATATACAGTATGTCCCAATAATAAAAATTCTTGTAAGCTGTATACAGTGTGTCTCAGAACTGAAAATTATAGTTAAAAGCATATAGTACGTCCCAAGTTTAGTTGTTTGAGATAAATTCTAATAATGTATATACAGTATGTCCCAAACATGAAAATTTTTGTAAGCTGTCGGTATACAAGAAAAATGCTTGGAGAAAAAATTTTGTAATGAAAATTTTTGTAAGTTGTATGTATAGTTCGTTCCAAGATGAGTTTTTTCGAAAAAAATTTTTTAAGTTATATACAGTTTGTCCCAAAAATAAAAATTCTTGTATAGAGTTTTTGTAATGTGTATACAATATGTCCCAAAAAAAATATTTATAGGTTGTATACAAATGTATTCTAAGTTTTTGGAGAAAAAATTTTGTAATGAAAATTTTTGTAAGTTGTATGTATAGTTTGTTCCAAGATGAGTTTTTTCGAGGAAAAATTTGTAAGTTGTATACAGTTTGTCCCAAAAATAAAAATTGTTGTATACAGTTCTTGTATACAGTATGTCCCTAAAAAGAAAATATTTATAAGTTGTATACAATGCATTCAAAGTTTTTGGAGAAAAAATCTTGTAATGAAAAGTTTGTACGGTGGGGGGACCCCTGATATTTTTTCTCTAGACGTGTTTTAATATCTCTCTCCCTTTCGTTTTCTTTTTTCCTTTTTTTACCATTTCTTTCTATTTTACCTGTTTTTCATAATGTTTTCCTATTTGTTCCTATTTTTCCCTACATTTTCGTGTTTTTTCCTATTTTTCCTATTATTCTCTATTTGTTCATAGTTTTCCCTTTTTCCCCATTTTTCCTATTTTTGTTTCTTTTCTCTATTTTTGCCTCCTTTCTCTATTTTTCTGTATTTTTCCATATTTTCTGTATTATTCTCAATTTTTTCTGATTTTTTCCCATTTTTGATTATTTTTTTTCTAGTTTTTGCCATATTATTTCATATTTTTTCTATTTTTTTCAAATATTTTCCCATTTTTTTATTTTTTTTTTCTATTTTACTTTATTTTTCCCTCTTTTACACTGTTTTTGCCTCTTTTCCTATTTTCCTAGTTTTTCTATGTTTTTCACTTTTTTTCTTTATAGTATGGCAAAATACGAAAAAATAGTGAAAAACTAGGAAAATATTAAAAGAGGCAAAAACAGTGTAAAAGAGGGAAAAATAAAGCAAAATAGGAAAAAATATAGAAAATAGGGAAAAACATATACAAATAGGGACAAATGGGGAAAAACAGGAGAAAATGTGAAAAATAGGGAAAAATAGAAAAAAGAGGCAAAAACGTAGAAAAGAGGCAAAAAAAGAGAACAGAGTCAAAAATAGGAAAAAATGGGTCAAATAGGGAAAAAATTGTAAAAAACTATAAAAAATATATTTTGACAATTTTTTCAAATATTTTCCCATTTTTTATTATTTTTTTGCATTTTATTTTATTTTTTTCTAGTTTTCACTGTTTTTGCTTATTTTAATGATTTTTCCAGTTTTTCCCCGTTTTTTATTTTTTTACATTTTTCCATGTTTTTCCCCATTTTTCTCTATTTTCCCCAATTTGTCCCTTTTTGCTTTATATACTTATTTAACTTTATTTCTTCTTATTTTACGCTACTTTTTCCTCATTTTTCCCTAGTTTTCCCATTTTCTCTATTTTTCCATTATAAAATTGCAATAAACTCGTTATTTAATTAAACAATTATATTTCAAAATCTAATCAGTTCTTCATTGACCAGGTCCTAACTAAATGCAAAAAACCCAACGACTTTATTCAATTTAGTTTTAGAGTGCGGACTAACTTGCTTGCTTTAAAGTGTTTTTTCGGAATTTCTCAGAAATGGATTAACCGATTTGTATGCGGTTTTTTGCAAATGATAGATAATTACCGGCGCAAACTTTTAAACTCAACATTTATCGGGTAAAAGTTATTAGTTTTCTCGGAAAATGTAAAAGTGTGATTTTTCTACAAAATGTGAATATTAAAAAAAATCTAAAAATTACAATAAAAAACTTAATAAGCAAGATATATTTTTTTGTATTGTTTAGGGGGTAACTAGTTATAAAAAAATATTATTACCCATTAAGTACGTCTTTGGTTCGTTAAAACTGATGTATCGACAATTTTAAATTTCTGGAAAGGCATCATTAGAGTCGGTTATTTAAATTAAGTCTAAGTAAAATGTAAACGACAGAGTGACCTGTGTCAATTATGAACTTATAGTCGAGACGATTTTTTTTCATTTGTCTGAAATGCGAATTTTAATTGACGTCTAAAAGTCTTCATTAAAATTAGTAAAGGTCAAATTTTGTAACGAGAAAAAAGGATCAAGTAAAAAATAGATTCAATAGAATTTGTTTTTTTCTACTGTTAAAATATTTGAATCGATATTTATACTTGATGATGAATTTCACACACCAATATTTGAATTGGATTTTTCGATATTTATCCTGTTTTTCATTATTTTTTCCTTTTTTCCCCTATTTATCCCTATTAATTTCTATTTTTTCCAATTTTTCTTTTTTCCTTATTTTCTCCTATTTTTTACTGTTGTCCCATGTTTCCTTATTAATCTCTAATTTTTCTGTTTTTCCCTATTTTTTCCTATGTTTTCCTATCTGTCCATATTTGTCCCTATTTTCCTCGTTTTTCCCAATGTTTTCCTATTATTCCTATTTCTTCATATTTTTCCTGTTTTTAATTATTTTTACTGTACAGGGTGTTTCCACCCCCGATTTAGGCTTACCCAATAATTTTTGGCAAAAATGGCGAGACACGTCGATTTTTGATTTGAGGGGGACAAAATTTTTGATAACAAACATCACTCTGACGTCAACCCCCTTCACCCCTCGCCCCTCAACTTTAAAATTTAAATAGGGAACATATCATGTGTAGCACATCAGGGAAAAGGTACTTTTATGCAGAATTCAAATCACTAAGTTTAATTTTTTTACTACCCCCCTGAACAGAAATACAGGGTGTTTTTTCCTACCCTACCAAAAATTATTGTGCGAGAGTAAAGTGAGGGTAGGAAAAAACACCCTGTATTTCCGTTCAGGAGGGTAGTAAAAAAATTAAACTTGGTGATTTGAATTCTGCATTGAATTACCTTTTCCCTGGTATGTTCCCTATTTAAATTTTAAAGTTGATGGGCGAAGGGTGAAGGGGGTTGACGTTAGAGTGATGTTTGTTATCAAAAATTTTGTCCCCCTCAAATCAAAAATCGACGTGCCTCGCCATTTTTGCCAAAAATTATTGGGCAAACTTTTTAAAAAACACCCTGTATTCCTATTATTTTCTATTATATCCCATATTCCCTTTTTTCCTTATTTTTTCCCATTTTTACTATTTGCCCTATGTTCCTCTATGTTTCTCTAATTTCCCTATTTTTCCCAATTTTTTGCCCTGTTTCTTAAATTTTCCCTATTTTTTTTCTATTTTTCCCTTTTTTCCCCTTTTTTTCTTTATTCTTCCCAAATTTCCCTGCTAAAATATTTGTATCGATATTTATACTTTAAGATAAATTTCACACACCAGTATGTAAATATTTGAATTGGATTTTTTAATATTTTTCCTGTTTTTTGTTATTTTTTTCTTTTTTTCCCTATTTATCCCTATTAATTTTTATTTTTTTCCAATTTTGCCTTATTTTCTAATATTTTTTACTGTTGTCCCAGATTTCCTTATTTTTCTCTAATTTTACTGTTTTTTCCCTATTTTTTCCTATGTTTTCATATTTGTCCATATTTTTCTCTATTTTGCCCTATTTACCTATTTTTTCCCTATTTTTTCCGATAATTCCCTATGTTTCCTATTTCTTCATATTTTTCCTGTTTTTAATTGTTTTTCCTGTTTTTCTACATTTATTCCTATTATTTTCTATTATATCCCATTTTCCCTTTTTTCTTTATTTTTCCCAAATTTCCCTATTTTTTCCAATATTCACAATATATCTCAATTTCCCTCAATTTTTTTTCTGTTTTACCCCATTTTTTCAATTTTTTAAAATTTCTACAAAATTTTACAATTTTGCTCATTTTTTTCCCAAATTTTTCCAATTTTTCCGGCGTATTTGGTAAGTGCTCAACTTTTTCCAAATTTGAGTATAATTTACTTTATAAACCTATATAATATTTTTAAAACCACAATCTCATATCCGACGTAATTATTTGGACATTCCGTATAAAAAAAACTTTGTTTTATCATTTTGTTGATAGAATAATTAAAATATTAACTCGACTAATGAATCGACCTTCAAAATTAGGCTTGCAAAAATCGATCACTGTTTACATTAGTTAATAAACAGCTTACGATTACGTAAAAAATATTGATGACTTTTCATTAAGGTGACCATATTGATAGATTATTTTTAATTTGTTAACGTTTTTAAAAAATTATTATATTAATACTAATCCTCTCCCCCGGTGACTTACTGATGATTGACATGTAAATAATTATGATTTGTTTTATTATTAACCCCTTAAACCTATACCCTTTCTCTATAATTTTTCTCTATAATTTTTTATAAATTTTACAAATTTTTACATATTTTTACAAATTTTTACATATTGTTACATATTTTTACATATTTTTACATATTTTTACATATTTTTACATATTTTTACATATTTTTACATATTTTTACATATTTTTACATATTTTTACATATTTTTACATATTTTTACATATTTTTACATATTTTTACATATTTTTACATATTTTTACATATTTTTACATATTTTTACATATTTTTACATATTTTTACATATTTTTACATATTTTTACATATTTTTACATATTTTTACATATTTTTACATATTTTTACATATTTTTACATATGTTTACATATTTTTACATATTTTTACATATTTTTACATATTTTTACATATTTTTACATATTTTTACAAATTTATACATATTTTTACACATTTTTACATATTGTTACATGTTTTTACATATTTTTACAAATTTTTACATATTTTTATATATTTTTACATATTTTTACATATTTTTATATATTTTTATATATTTTTATATATTTTTATATATTTTTTGCATATTTTTACATATTTTTTTTTAATTTCGAGTTTTTTTTAAATCATTGCAATTTTTGAAAATTTCTGACAATAATTTTTTGAAATTTTTGATTGTTTTTGAAATTTTCGATATATTTTTGATATTTTTAATTAAACAATTTTTTTGAAATTTTGACTTAAAACTCTTTTTAAACTTTTGAATTTATTTTTAAATGATTTTAAATTTTTTGTTTTGAAATTTTTATTTTGTAATTTTCAAAACGAAATTTTTAAAATATTTGGAAATTTCTAACAAGTTTTTGAATATTTTTTAATGACGTTTTTGAAATTTGATATTTTTGATTTTCTTAACATTTTTTTTTTTGAAAATTTTGAATTTCTTAAAATTCAATTTTTTTTTTATTTTTGATTTTTTTAAATGATTTTTAAAATTTATGAAGTTTTGAAATTTTTATTTTTTCAAAACTTTCGAAATTTTTAATGTATTTCGAAATTTTTGGAAATTTCCAATGTAATTTTTTACTGTTTTTTTAAAATTTTTGATGTTTTTAAAATTTTCGATTTGTTTTTGATGTTTTTATTTTTTTTACATCTTTTTTGAAATTTTTGAATTTCTTAAAATTCTTTTTTAAATTTTTGATT
The DNA here is from genome assembly GCA_963243735.1 of Neocrepidodera transversa. NCBI lineage: Eukaryota > Metazoa > Arthropoda > Insecta > Coleoptera > Chrysomelidae > Neocrepidodera > Neocrepidodera transversa. The sequence goes on from OY725355.1 coordinate 5,306,847, forward strand.
TTTTTTAAATGATTTTGAAATTTTTAAAATTTATGAAGTTATGAAATTTTAATTTTGTAATTTTTGAAAATTTCTAATAGTTTTTGAATATTTTTAAAATTTTCGATATAATTTTGATTTTCTTCGGTTTTTTTTTTAATTTTTGTATGTCTTAAAATTCAATTTTTTTTTAAATTTTTGATTTCTTTTTTAAATGATGTGAAATTTTTAAAATTTATGAAGTTTTGAAATTTTTTTTTTCAAAACTTTCGAAACTTTAAATATATTTTGAAATTTTTGAAAATTTCTAGCAATGTAATTTTTTGTTTTTTAAAATTTTTGTTGTTTTGGAAAATTTCGATATATTTTTGATATTTTTATTTTTTTACTTTTTTTTTGAAATTTTTGAATTTCTTAAAATTCTTTTTAAATTTTTGATTTTTTTAAATGATTTTGAAATTTTTAAAACTTATAAAGTTTTGAAATTTTTATCTTGTAATTTTCAAAACGAAATTTTTAATATACTTGGAAATTTTTCAAAATTTCTAACAATAATTTTTTAATGTTTTTTAAAATTTTTGATGTTTTTGAAATTTTCGATTTATTTTTGATATTTGTATTTTTTTAACATCTTTTTTTTGAACTTTTTGAATTTCTAAAGTCAATTATGTTTTAAAAATTTTAGAATTTTTTAAATGATTTTGTAATTTTCAAAACTATCGAAATTTTTAATATATTTGGAAATTTTTGAAAATTTCAAACAATAATTTTTTAATGGTTTTTTAAATTTTTTGAAGTTTTTGAAATTTTCGATATATTTTTAATATTTTTAGTTTTTTTACATTTTTTTGACATTTTGGAATTTCTTAAAATTCATTTTTTTTTATTTTTGATTTTTTTTTTAAATGATTTTGAAATTTTTTAAAATTTATAATGTTTTGAAATTTTTATTTTGTAATTTTCAAAACGTTAAAAATTTTTAATAAATTCCGAAATTTTCTGTATATTTCAGAAATAATCCAAATTATTGAATTACTAGACAATTTTTTTTTAAATTTTTTTAATTTTTTGATTATTTTTGAAATTTAATTTTTTTTTAAATTTAGTTTTGTTTTTAATTTTTGAAAATTAATATAATCAACAATTAAATGGTTAATATTTATTTATTAAATATCAATATAACACAGAGATCGATAATTAGCTAATACATTTTATAATACACTGTAAAAATGGTACAAAAACGATGAAATAAGGAAGCGAATGTTAAAACACTATAAAAAATTACAGACCTGCAATAAACTGACCAATAAAATAACAATAACAATTAACAAACTAAATTATACAAAGTTGGGTTCGTTGATCTCTTAAATAATTTATTTACGCAATGTATCTATACTTAAATTATTTTTTTTAGTAATAAACTATGATATATTGTTTTTAAAATTTATCCTGAACGCCGCAATGAACGTGTTAATTATTTAATTCAATAAATATATTCCGAAAATTTCGAAATTTGTAGACGGTGAAAATTTTAAAAAATGATCAAAATTTAAAAAAATTATAAATAATTTTTTTTCTTCCAAAAAAAGAATCCAAATTTTAGGAAAAAATAATATCTATATAAAAAAATAGTTAATATGTGAAAAATTGTAAAAACTAATAAAATCAACAGGAGTAAAATCAGTTTGACTTGGAGACTTATTTTTAAACTATTTTAGTATTAAAAATGTGAAAAATAGTAAAAACTACTTAAACCAACAGGAGTAAAATCAGTTTGACTTGGCGACTTATTTTTAAACTATTTTATTCTTAAAAATGTGAAAAATTGTAAAAACTAATAAAATCAACAGGAGTAAAATCAGGTAGACTTGCGACTTATTTTTAAAGTCTTTTAATCTTAAAAATAATATGAAAAATTGTAAAAACTAATAAAATCAACAGGAGTTAAATCAGTTTGACTTGGCGACTTATTTTTAAACTATTTTATTCTTAAAAATGTGAAAATTTATAAAAACTAATGAAATCAACAGGAGTAAAATCAGTTTGACTTGGCGCCTTATTTTTAAACTATTTTATTCTTAAAAATGTGAAAAATTGTAAAAACTAATAAAATCAACATGAGTAAAATCAGGTAGACTTGCGACTTATTTTTAAAGTCTTTTAATCTTAAAAATAATATGAAAAATTGTAAAAACTAATAAAATCAACAGGAGTTAAATCAGTTTGACTTGGCGACTTATTTTTAAATTATTTTAATCTGAAAAATGTGAAAAATTGTAAAAACTAATAAAATCAACAGGAGTAAAATCAGTTTGACTTGGCGACTTATTTTTAAACTATTTTAGTATTAAAAATGTGAAAAATAGTAAAAACTACTCAAACCAACAGGAGTAAAATCAGTTTGACTTGGCGACTTATTTTTAAACTATTTTATTCTTAAAAATGTGAAAAATTGTAAAAAATTAAAAAATCAACAGGAGTAAAATCAGTTTGACTTGACGACAATTTTTCTCTTCAAAAAAAAAATGCGAATTTCAGGAAAAAATAATAATATCTATATAAAAAAATAGCTAATATGTGAAAAATTGCAAAAACTAATAAAATGAATAGGGGTTAAATCAGTTTGACTTGGCGACTTATATTGAAACTGTTTTAATCTTCAAAATAATGTGAAAAATTGTAAAAAATAAAAAAATCTACAGGAGTAAAATCAGTTTGACTTGACGACAATTTTTCTCTTCAAGAAAAAGAATCAAAATTTTTGGAAAAAATAATAACTATATAAAAAAATAATTAATATGTGAAAAATTGCAAAACTAATAAAATCAAGAGGACTTAAATCAGTTTGACTTGGAGACTTATTGTTAAACTATTTTAATATTAAAAATTTGAAAATTTATAAAAACTAATAAAATCAATAGGAGTAAAATCAGTTTGACTTGACGACAATTTTTCTCTTCAAGAAAAAGAATCAAAATTTTTGGAAAAAATAATTATATCTATATAAAAAAATAATTAATATGTGAAAAATTACAAAACTAATAAAATCAAGAGGACTTAAATCAGTTTGACTTGGAGACTTATTTTTAAACTATTTTAATATTAAAAATGTGAAAATTTATAAAAACTAATAAAATCAACAGGAGTAAAATCAGTTTGACTTGACGACAATTTTTCTCTTCAAGAAAAAGAATGCAAATTTTAGGAAAAAATAATAATAACTATATAAAAAAATAGTAAATATATGAAAAATTGTAACAACTAATAAAATCAACAGGAGTAAAATCAGTTTGACTTGGCGACTTATTTTTAAACTATTTTAATCTTAAAAATGTGAAAATTTATAAAAACTAATAAAATCAACAGGAGTAAAATCAGTTTGACTTGACGACAATTTTTCTCTTCAAGAAAAAGAATGCAAATTTTAGGAAAAAATAATAATAACTATATAAAAAAATAGTAAATATATGAAAAATTGTAACAACTAATAAAATCAACAGGAGTAAAATCAGTTTGACTTGGCGACTTATTTTTAAACTATTTTAATCTTAAAAATGTGAAAAATTGTAAAAACTAATAAAATCAACAGGAGTAAAATCAGTTTGACTTGGCAACTTATTTTTAACCTATTTTAATCTTAAAAATGTAAAAAATTGTAAAAACTAATAAAATCAATAAGAGTAAAATCAGTTTGACTTGGCGACTTATTTTTAACATATTTTAATCTTAAAAATGTAAAAATTGTAAAAACTAATAAAATCAATAAGAGTAAAATCAGTTTGACTTGGCGACTTATTTTTAACCTATTTTAATCTTAAAAATGTGAAAAATTGTAAAAACTAATAAAATCAACAGGAGTAAAATCAGTTTGACTTGGCGACTTATTTTTAAACTATTTTAATCTGAAAAATGTGAAAAAATTGTAATAACCAATAAAATCAACAGGAGTAAAATCAGTTTGACTTGGCGACTTATTTTTAAACTATTTTAATCTGAAAAATGTGAAAAAATTGTAATAACCAATAAAATCAACAGGAGTAAAATCAGTTTGACTTGGCGACTTATTTTTAAACTATTTTAATCTGAAAAATGTGAAAAAATTGTAATAACCAATAAAATCAACAGGAGTAAAATCAGTTTGACTTGGCGACTTATTTTTAAACTATTTTAGTATTAAAAATGTCAAAAATAGTAAAAACTACTCAAACCAACAGGAGTAAAATCAGTTTGACTTGGCGACTTATTTTTAAACTATTTTATTCTTAAAAATGTGAAAAATTGTAAAAACTAATAAAATCAACAGGAGTAAAATCAGTTTGACTTGGCGACTTATTTTTAAACTATTTTAATCTTAAAAATGTGAAAAATTGTAATAACCAATAAAATCAACAGGAGTAAAATCAGTTTGACTTGGCGACTTATTTTTAAACTATTTTAATCTGAAAAATGTGAAAAATTGTAAAAACTAATAAAATCAACAGGAGTAAAATCACTTTGACTTGGCGACTTATTTTTGAACTATTTTAGTATTAAAAATGTGAAAAATAGTAAAAACTACTCAAACCAACAGGAGTAAAATCAGTTTGACTTGGCGACTTATTTTTAAACTATTTTAATCTGAAAAATGTGAAAAATTGTAAAAACTAATAAAATCAATAGGAGTAAAATCTGTTTGATTTGGCGACTTATTTTTAAACTCTTTTTAATCTTAAAAATATCCTAAATTTAAGTCATTTATTGTGCACCATTCTTGCCACGTGCAATAATATTAAACATTTATTGGTCTGATCTAATTTTACCAATGTTTGTTTTCATTTTTTTTTATTTAGATTTAAAATCGTAAATTGTAGAATAATTTCTATAGTACAAACTTAAATATAGATATTTACTACTCTTTCGTGTTTTACAGTTTATGTGTAATAGTATATTTATGCAGATGTAATAATTTTTTTTTGAAAACTACAAAATCATGACTCATTTTTTTTCTATTTATAAAATAATTCATTAAACAAATCTATTTTCTTTGGCAGATTTTAAAACGGCGTATTAGATTTTCAGAAATTTTAATACATCTTGGCAACGTCGCATATACACTTAAACCCATTCACTATATTTTTTTTCGCTGAAATTGATTTACATAAAACATCAAAATACCAAATTTGTTTTTTCTTTATCGGGACATATTTATTTTTCATTTAACGGAAAACAACGTCATACAAAAAAAAACAGTTTTTCGTAAAAATTTATTTGCATCCTTTTAATCTATTTATTTTTGCATTCGATATTTACAAAAATAATACAAGGAAACTTTTTTATTTTTAAACATTTCCACTCTTTTATTTATAATAAGCACTTATACCGAATGGACTATAAGAAAGTTAAAATGATTGCCCAAAATGTTTTATAATAAAAAAAAAATGAAAGTAAAAATGATTTCAATATTTTAAAACTTTTATTATTTTGAAAAATCAAACTTATATTAATTTTTCTGTTAAATGTCAATTTTTATTACAAACTAGACAGCCATTAGTATTTTTGTCCTTCTTTATATGTAGCGAGAAAGTAAAAAGAACGAAACATGCGGTATAATATACTTAAAATATCCAAAAATGGGAAATTCCTCACAAATCAGCATCACTGTAGATTAAAAAATACCCAATAATGGGAAATTCCCTACAAATCGACATCACTGTTGATTGCAAAATGCCCACAAATTGGAAATTCCCCACAAATCGGCATCACTGTTGATTGAAAAATACCCAAAAATGGGAAATTCCCCACAAATCGGCATCACTGTTGATACAAAATACCCAAAAATGGGAAATTCCCCACAAATCGGCTTCGCTGTTGATTGCAAAATGCCCACAAATGGGAAATTCCCCACAAATCAGCATCAGTCTTGATTAAAAAATACCCAAAAATGGAAAATTCCCCACAAATCGGCATCACTGTTGATTGCAAAATGCCCACAAATGGGAAATTCCCCACAAATCGGCATCACTGTTGATTGCAAAATACCCAAAAATGGGAAATTCCCCACAAATAGGCATCAAATATATTTTACAAAAAAAAAATGGTCAACATCACGAAAATTATGGGGATTTGGTAAAAATTATTGCGAAAAATAGAAGAAAATACAAAAATGATAAATAATAGTCATTTGCTGAATAATTACGGGGGCATTACAAAAAGTGGGCAAGATTTTGTAGTACGTATACTTTTTCCAAAAAAAAAATAGTAAATATAATAAAAATTATGGGAATTTGGTAAAAATAATTGAGAAAAATAGTAGATACTACAAAAATAATAATTTTATAAAAAATAATAGTCATATACTGAATAATTACGGGGGTATTACAAAAAGTGGGCAAGATTTTGTAGTACGTATACTTTTTCCAAAAAAAAAATAGTAAATATAATAAAAATTATGGGAATTTGGTAAAAATAATTGAGAAAAATAGTAGATACTACAAAAATAATAATTATATTAAAAATAATAGTGATATACTGAATAATTACGGGGGTATTACAAAAAATGGCCAAGATTTTGTAGTAAGTATACTTTTCCAAGAAAAAAATATAGTCAAAATTTATTAAAAATAATTTCGAAAAATAGTAGATAATACAAAAATAATAATTATAGAAAAAATAATAGTTCATATACGGGGGTATTACAAAAAGTGGGAAAGATTTTGTAATAAATTAAAAATTAGATGAGCCATCTAAAATTTTTTGGGTGATTTCCATTATATACCCTTCCGGCTATAATTTTGTGTTAAAAATTTTAAAAAATTCAAATAATATTTCCATGTTACTTTTGAACTTACATTTATTATAATTTTCGTCTTATATTAATTTTTTTCCCTCTGTACAATCCTCCACTTATTTTTTTGTACTCCCCCTTATTCTTTATTTTCCTCTCTTTTCTCATTTACCACTTCCTTTAAAATAAATAAATCTAATTTATTAACACTATTTTATAACATTTTGGTCTTGATAACGCCGGATAATTTTATAAAACAAAAACTCTGGTACGAGAATGTTATTTTTTCATAAAATTAATTAAATTCTTGTAAGCAGTTAATCGACAACGTATTGATTAATCAAGCTAAATTAGAGGTTACTGTGATTGAATTTATCTGAAATTGCGCAACACAGTGGCGTGTCTAAAAAAAAAACAATAATAAAGCAATCAAACACTACAATATGATCTAATTAAATCCCTTTAATTTAGGTTATTAAATAATAAAATATAAATTCCGTCTGGGCCATTACGACTAAAATTGCACCGTTTTTTTATTATTATTTTTTTAAGTTCAACGTCGTTTACAAGAAACTAATTATCATTTTAAAGAAACCAAAACGGGCGCAAAATTAGCTTGAAATGGTAAAAAGAAGCCAAAACAAGCAGAGGATCAATTTCATTGCAAACGATCTTTTGACTGCATTTTTGCATGTACTTACAGTACCATTGGCGTGCAAATATCATATAAATGGGTTATTTTTCATAAAAACAAATGTATATCATTTAGTTGACTATAATGTTATCTTTTTCCAACAAATAATTTATTTAGTGAAATATAAAAGTTGGTGGAAATCAAAATTTGCAAAAAATACATTTTTATTTGAAACCGACAATCGATACGATTTTCTTAGAATTAATTATGTTATTCAATTCAGCAAAAAGCGTAATTTTCAACGATCGTAGTATATCCAATTTCATTCATAAAATTGACCGCCTATTCATGTTGTAAGTATCATTATCAATGACTGTAGTACATGTCATGTCGGTTGTTGTATAGGCAGTAGGTCACCTACGCGACTTTATTCAATTGTTAGTAAAACAGTGCAGTAGAGATCTAAATAGGTAAAATATAGTTTTTTTTTATCAAAAAATGTAAAAATAACTTTAAAAGTCCATTCGGGATCGCTTGAGAGTAATAAATCAACATAAGTCCATTCAGGATCATCATAATCCATTTTTGCAAATTTAATAAAAAACATTAGCGTGCGATACTTTTTATATTTTTATAAATCACTGTAAAACACTGATAGTAATTTGTTTTTTATTTTTCATTCCAAGAAAGATACAGAAAATGAAAATCGACACTAAAATAAATCAGCTAATAAAGCACAAACTCAGGTACCACAAAATTTAATTATACAAATGTACAGTACTAGCAGGCAACTAGCTTTTTTTATTGTAAAAATCACATAGTGACGTATCCATATGAAGAAAATAAAACATTAAACAATTAAAAAAAGATGGTACTTGAAAAAGAAATGTACAAAATAGTACGAAATTAATGAAATAAACTTAAAAATTAAAAAATAGGTTGCTCCCTATTGGGGGTAACCATGATAATCCCTAAAGGTGCTGTCCCTTTGTAGGGGTTATCATGGTTACCCCCCTAGGGAGCTTCTTTTTTGTTTGTTTAATGTTTTACTTTCTTCATATGGGTACGTCACTATGCAATTTTTACAAAAAAAACTTTTTCTCTCCTTAGTACTTAATATTGGCGTGATGATGGTCAGTGACCGAAACTAGTTGCCTCCTGTTATATTTACATTAAATTCTGTGGTATCTGACTATGTGCTTTATTACCTGAAACATTGGACCACACTTGAGATATGGATAACCTTTGGGACTAAAATAAATATAAAAAGTCATGATCGTTTTGTGCTTGAGGTCAAATAATAACGAAGGGGTTGTATGGTACGAATGAATTTTTCTGGTTACTATACCAGACAAATTAACTGAGGGTAATGGAATGTCTTAAGGAATAGTCACTAATATTTGGTACATTTCCACACTACCTTTCAGCTATTATCGCTGAGCATTACCATAATATGACCGTGTATAGCTACTACAGTATATATTGTACAAAATACATTTTTTTCTGAGCAATTAGGCTTAAATTTCAATAGATATTTAACAGGAATAGTTACTACAGTATATATTTTACTTAATACATTTTTTCTGAGCCAATATGCTTGAATTTGGATAGATATTTAACGGGAATTTTTACTACAGTATATACTGTACTTAATACATTTTTCTGAGCCAATGTGCTTAGATTTGGACATATTTTGAACAGGAATAGCAACACTACAATATATGCTGTATTTAATACATTTTTTATGAGCCAATGGGTTTGCATTTGGATAGATATTGAATACAAATAGTACCTACCGTATATACCGTACTTAATACATTTTTTTCTGAGCCAAGAGGCTTGGATTTTGACATATTTTGAACAGGAATAGCAACTACAGAATATACTGTACTTAATAATTTTTTTTCTGAGTCGAGAGGCTTGGATTTGGACAGATTTTGAACAGGAATAGTACCTACAGTATATACCGTACTTAATACATTTTTCTGAGTCAAGGGACTTGAATTTGGACAGATTTTGAACAGGAATAGCAACTGCAGTATAAACTGTACTTTATACATTTTTTCTGAGCCAAGGTGTTTGGATTTGGACAGATTTTGAACAGGAATAGTACCTACAGTAAATACTGTACTTAATACATTTTTTCTGAGTCAAGGGACTTGGATTTGGACAGATTTTGAACAGGAATAGCAACTGCAGTATAAACTGTACTTTATACATTTTTTTCTGAGCCAAGGTTTTTGGATTTTGACAGATTTTGAACAGGAGTAGCAACTACAGTATATACTGTACTTAATACATTTTTTTCTGAGCCAATGAGCTTGGATTTGGACATATTTTGAACACGAATAGCAACTAAAGTATAAGCTGTACTTAATACATTTTTTCTGAGCCAACGGGCTTGGACTTAGACATATTTTAAACAGGAATAGCAACACTACAATATATGCTGTATTTAATACATTTTTTATGAACCAATGAGCTTGCATTTTGATAGATATTGAATAGGAATAGTAACTACAGTATATACTGTACTTAATACATTTTTTTCTGAGCCAATGGGCATGGATTTGGATATATTTTGAACATAAATAGCAACTACAGTATATACTGTACTGAATACTTTTTTTTCTGAGCCAAGGGGTTTGGATTTGGATAGATTTTGAACACGAATAGCAACTACAGTATATACTGTTCTTAATACATTTTTTTCTAAGTCAAGGGCTTGGATTTGGACATATTTTGAACAGGAGTAGCAACTACAGTATATACTGTACTTAATACATTTTTTTCTAAGTCAAGGGCTTGGATTTGGACATATTTTGAACAGGAGTAGCAACTACAGTATATACTGTACTTAATACATTTTTTCTGAGCCAACGGGCTTGGACTTAGACATATTTTAAACAGGAATAGCAACACTACAATATATGCTGTATTTAATACATTTTTTATGAACCAATGAGCTTGCATTTTGATAGATATTGAATAGGAATAGTAACTACAGTATATACTGTACTTAATACATTTTTTTCTGAGCCAATGGGCATGGATTTGGATATATTTTGAACATAAATAGCAACTACAGTATATACTGTACTGAATACTTTTTTTTCTGAGCCAAGGGGTTTGGATTTGGATAGATTTTGAACACGAATAGCAACTACAGTATATACTGTTCTTAATACATTTTTTTCTAAGTCAAGGGCTTGGATTTGGACATATTTTGAACAGGAGTAGCAACTACAGTATATACTGTACTTAATACATTTTTTTCTAAGTCAAGGGCTTGGATTTGGACATATTTTGAACAGGAGTAGCAACTACAGTATATACTGTACTTAATACATTTTTTTCTAAGTCAAGGGCTTGGATTTGGACATATTTTGAACACGAATAGCAACTACAGTATATACTGTACTTAATACATTTTTTCTGAGCCAACGGGCTTGGACTTAGACATATTTTAAACAGGAATAGCAACACTACAATATATGCTGTATTTAATACATTTTTTATGAACCAATGAGCTTGCATTTTGATAGATATTGAATAGGAATAGTAACTACAGTATATACTGTACTTAATACATTTTTTTCTGAGCCAATGGGCATGGATTTGGATATATTTTGAACATAAATAGCAACTACAGTATATACTGTACTGAATACTTTTTTTTCTGAGCCAAGGGGTTTGGATTTGGATAGATTTTGAACACGAATAGCAACTACAGTATATACTGTTCTTAATACATTTTTTTCTAAGTCAAGGGCTTGGATTTGGACATATTTTGAACAGGAGTAGCAACTACAGTATATACTGTACTTAATACATTTTTTTCTAAGTCAAGGGCTTGGATTTGGACATATTTTGAACAGGAGTAGCAACTACAGTATATACTGTACTTAATACATTTTTTTCTAAGTCAAGGGCTTGGATTTGGACATATTTTGAACACGAATAGCAACTACAGTATACACTGTACTTAATACATTTTTTTCTAAGTCAAGGGCTTGGATTTGGACATATTTTGAACAGGAGTAGCAACTACAGTATATACTGTACTTAATACATTTTTTTTGAGCCAATGGGCTTGGATTTGGACATATTTTGAACACGAATAGCAACTACAGTATATACTGTACTTAATACATTTTTTTCTAAGTCAAGGGCTTGGATTTGGACATATTTTGAACACGAATAGCAACTACAGTATATACTGTACTTAATACATTTTTTTCTAAGTCAAGGGCTTGGATTTGGACATATTTTGAACAGGAGTAGCAACTACAGTATATACTGTACTTAATACATTTTTTTCTGAGCCAATGAGCTTGGATTTGGACATATTTTGAACACGAATAGCAACTAAAGTATAAGCTGTACTTAATACATTTTTTCTGAGCCAACGGGCTTGGACTTAGACATATTTTAAACAGGAATAGCAACACTACAATATATGCTGTATTTAATACATTTTTTATGAACCAATGAGCTTGCATTTTGATAGATATTGAATAGGAATAGTAACTACAGTATATACTGTACTTAATACATTTTTTTCTGAGCCAATGGGCATGGATTTGGATATATTTTGAACATAAATAGCAACTACAGTATATACTGTACTGAATACTTTTTTTTCTGAGCCAAGGGGTTTGGATTTGGATAGATTTTGAACACGAATAGCAACTACAGTATATACTGTTCTTAATACATTTTTTTCTAAGTCAAGGGCTTGGATTTGGACATATTTTGAACAGGAGTAGCAACTACAGTATATACTGTACTTAATACATTTTTTTTGAGCCAATGGGCTTGGATTTGGACATATTTTGAACACGAATAGCAACTACAGTATATACTGTACTTAATACATTTTTTTCTAAGTCAAGGGCTTGGATTTGGACATATTTTGAACACGAATAGCAACTACAGTATATACTGTACTTAATACATTTTTTTCTAAGTCAAGGGCTTGGATTTGGACATATTTTGAACAGGAGTAGCAACTACAGTATATACTGTACTTAATACATTTTTTTTTGAGCCAATGGGCTTGGATTTGGACATATTTTGAACACGAATAGCAACTACAGTATATACTGTACTTAATACATTTTTTTCTAAGTCAAGGGCTTGGATTTGGACATATTTTGAACAGGAGTAGCAACTACAGTATATACTGTACTTAATACATTTTTTTCTAAGTCAAGGGCTTGGATTTGGACATATTTTGAACACGAATAGCAACTACAGTATATACTGTACTTAATACATTTTTTTCTAAGTCAAGGGCTTGGATTTGGACATATTTTGAACAGGAGTAGCAACTACAGTATATACTGTACTTAATACATTTTTTTTTGAGCCAATGGGCTTGAATTTGGACATATTTTGAACACGAATAGCAACTACAGTATATACTGTACTTAATACATTTTTTTCTAAGTCAAGGGCTTGGATTTGGACATATTTTGAACACGAATAGCAACTACAGTATATACTGTACTTAATACATTTTTTTCTAAGTCAAGGGCTTGGATTTGGACATATTTTGAACAGGAGTAGCAACTACAGTATATACTGTACTTAATACATTTTTTTTTGAGCCAATGGGCTTGGATTTGGACATATTTTGAACACGAATAGCAACTACAGTATATACTGTACTTAATACTTTTTTTTCTAAGTCAAGGGCTTGGATTTGGACATATTTTGAACAGGAATAGGAACACTACAATATATGCTGTAATTAATACATTTTTTATGAGCCAATGAGCTTGCATTTTGATAGATATTGAATAGGAATAACCTACAGTATATAATGTACTTAAAACATTATTTACTGAGCCCAGGGGCTTTGATTTGGACAGATTTTGAACATAAATAGCAACTACAGTATGTATATGTTGTACTTAATACATTTTTATGAGCCAATGGGCTTGCATTTGGATAGATATTAAATAGGAATATTAACTACAGTATATACCGTACTTAATACATTTTTTTCTGAGCCAATAGGCTTGAATTTGGATAAATATTTAACAGGAGTAGAAACTACAGTATATTTTATATTTAATACATACAAATAGTATTTGCCTCAATAAATAAATATTATTTTTCCAGTTTTATATTTAATATTTAATTATTAACATCATAATTAAATTTCAAAATAAATAAATAAATTTTTGCTTCTAATACAACCTCCACGTCTAAATAGTTCAATAACCGCGCTTGCCAATTTATTTTCTTGACCTCTAAAAATTAATGATTATATTTCTGTAACACCAGGTATAAAATATTGTATGTAACTTGACGACGATTTTTTTAATACCATTTTCGTCAACGAAACAAACTTGGATCCATTATCCTTTTTACTATGCCATGTATTTAGCATTTAGAAGACCATATTAAGAGAGTCATAATGAATATTTTCATTTTGTATTACCATATAATACCAGAATAATTATAAACATTGTTTTTTTCTTTTGTTAAATTATTAATGATACATCATCTCGTTTAAGTTATTTTTTACATTTAAGCTTTTATTATTTTTTAAAAATGCCAATATTATTGGTCAAAACTAATGTTACCAACTGTTGATGGTGATATAATTTTACACAATTTAAACAAACCAACTGATAGTCTAGATTCCGAAATAATATAATTTTATACATAATTTTACCTTTGGCAACACTGGAATTAGAAGCTTAAGTGTACAGAGCTGTATTCAGGATTTAAAAATTATTAACTAATCAAACACAGTCTTTCAAATAAAGTATACTTGCTCTTTTTAAATTCACTTAAAAACAAACATTTTTATTTTTAGCTTTTAATTTTATTAACACAAAATAATAATTTTGTATATTTAAGTTTAAAATTAGTGAAAAATTAAAAGTTGAATCTGTTCATATAAAAATCCTGACTCATTATTTTTGGTTATTTTCATTCATACCATTCGATTAGCTGATATAATATGGACACCTGCCAAATTTTCAATGCCGACGATTTGATTATAAATAACGGAACAATAAAAATTTAAATAATTTATACTCGAAATTATTTAATTAAAATTACAAAATAGGTAAAAAGGATCCACCTGCCTAAATATAAAGACTCCTCCCAAATATTTAAGTGAGTCAACATTTATTGAACTTAAAATAAGATATTGCTGGTTATCTAAAAATGTATTTTGTTTAAAATAAAAAAAAAAGTCATACCATTCATTATTTAATAGAAGAAAAAACAATGTTATAATTCTTCTGGTATTATATGGTAATACATAATGAAAATATTCATACGTAATGATTGTGCTCTCTTAATATGGTCTTCTAAATGCTAATAGGCATAGTGAAAAGGCTAATGGATCAAAGTTTGTTTCGTTGGTCTGAAAAAAAAAACATATTTTTGAATCGTTCATTGCTGTAATGATCGTAATTGTGCATTTATTTGTTCAGTGTTGACGTATTTTTGATTATATAAACCAAGGTTAATTATTCGTAAAATTGTTTTTACTGTATTTGAGAAGAAGTATAAGAAAAATATTATATTTTATAATTTTTTTAAGAAAAAATAAATTTTTGATAAATAAAAAAACATTCACATTAACAGAATTTTTCCACTTTTTCTAATGATATAAAGTGCAAGTTTCTATGATGAATATTGTAGAAGTTGTGGATTATTATACAGGCTAATGTTGCGAATAGAAATTATGATTTATAATTAAAAAAAAAAAATTTGATAAACAGAAAAACGTTCACATTAACAGAATTTTTCCGCTGTTTCCAATGATACAAAGTACAAGTTTCTATGATGGATATTACAGGAACTGTAGACAATTATACAGGCTGATGTCGCGAAGAAATATTATATTTTATAATTTTTTAACAAAAAAATTAATTTGGATAAACATAAAAACATTCACATTAACATAATTTTTCCGCTCTTGCCAATGATACAAAGTACAAGTTTCTATAATGGATATTTACAGAACCTGTAAGCAATTATACAGGCTGATGTCGCGAGGATTTATGTTTTTTGATTAACCTCGTATACGACTGCAAAAAAATCGGAATCTGATTATTTCATTTTGGATTTTAGAACTTTTTATCAAGAATAACTTTTTTTCATAAAACCAAAAATAAAAAAAAATCCATATGATGTCGACTTAAGTAGACACACTGTATATTCATATAAAGATTTTTTTCTTAAAATCATTAAAGGATTGTTGCCCTTTAGGACCAACATTCAATTATGTAACACCCTATATATTATTTTAAAAAGTGATACCTGATATACAGGGTGAATAGAAATATACATGTACGTAACTTTAATTAGAAAATATATATTAATATCTTTAATTTAAATAATTTCTAAATACTGACATTGAGAACAAAATTAACTTCCCATTATGTTAATAAAAATTTTATGGTCTTAAAATCTTCTTGATTGATTAAAAGTGTAAAAAATATGTTCGATTCGTCATTGTGTCCTTGAATGCACTAAAACAAACATATATCTTTAATTAAAATGTAACTTTTTAAATTCCCCTCTAATTACTCAGATTACGTTATCTCCGTAATTGACCACTACGCATTGTTCGTTGAAAAAAAAAAATTAAGTTTGTAGTAGCGCGCGTCCATCTGTTTTACACTGTTAAAATGTCTCCGGATTAAAGCTTATTAGTATGCGGTTAAGATTTATTTGTTTCTGCTTTTTTCCATAAATTTACATTTTAATTTTTGACAAATACTATTATTAAAGATGAAACTATAAAAATAATCATTTTAAAAAACAAATATTTTTTTCCTTCCAATATTGTGTAATCCAATTTTTTTTTTTTAAATTTATGAAAAAATTTACAACAAATTTTATGGTTAATTAATAAAAATTTTTCCAATACGAGAAAATGAATTTAAATAAATAAATAACATTTAATTAAAGAACAACTTAACAATCAAGTTAAATAAATATAAAATAAAAATGAATTGAACCTACCCCGTATCTAAAATATTTTGCAATAAAAAAATGTATTTAAAATGTTTTAAATAAACAAACTAAACACAATTTTTCTGGAACAGGAAAAAATTTTAAAAAATGGTACCATCCTCCTGAAAATTTAAGTTAGGGAAAAAATGTATTTCAAATAATTTGGGATTATATGAAAATTGAAGAAAAATTAATAAGATTTTTTCAAGTA
The DNA here is from genome assembly GCA_963243735.1 of Neocrepidodera transversa. Classification (NCBI taxonomy): domain Eukaryota; kingdom Metazoa; phylum Arthropoda; class Insecta; order Coleoptera; family Chrysomelidae; genus Neocrepidodera; species Neocrepidodera transversa. Next base: position 5,323,425 of record OY725355.1, read on the forward strand.
TAGTAAAAAAATACTGTTGATATTTTTTAATATTTCCCCTCAATTCACACATTTTTGGAAGGTAAAATCCTTGAAAAATCATTGAAGATTCAAGTCATGAAATTTTTTGCAAGCTCCCAAAAAATTCTTGAAAAATATTAAAAAATCCTTGTTGAAAAATTCTAGCAAAATCCCTGAAAAATTCTTGATAAATACATTAAAAATCCTTGGAAAATCCTAGAAAAAGACTTAAAATTGCTTGAAAATATATCAAAAATTCAAGTCATGAAAAATCCTTGAGAAATCCTTGAAAAATCCCTGAGAAACCCTTGAAAAATCATCAAAAATTAAAGTCATAAACAATTCTTGCAAGTCCCAAAAAATTTTTGAAAAATACTAAAAAAATTCTTGGAAAATCATTGAAAATCACCAAAAATTAAAGTCATGAAAAATCATTGACAAATCCTTGAAATATTCTTGAAAAATCCTTATGAAACCCTTGAAAAGTCATTGAAAGATCATCAAAAATTAAAGTTATGAAAATTTCTTGCAAGATCTCTGAAAAATTCTTGAACAATAAAAAATCGTTGGAAAATTATCAAAAAACAGTTGAAGATCACTTGAAAAATTATCAAAAATTGAAGTTGTGAAAAATCCTTGACAAATCCTTGAAAAACTCTTGAAATGTCATCAAAAATTAAAATGATGAAAAATTCTTGCAAGATCCATGAAAAGTTCTTGCAAGATCCATGAAAAGTTCTTGCAAGATCCCTGAAAAGTTCTGGCAAGATCCCTGAAAAATTCTTACAAGATCTCTGCAAAATACTTTAAAAATCCTTGAAAAATCCTCGGAAAATTAGTTGAAAAAATATCAAAAATTGAAATAATGATAAATAAAAAATAAAAATGATGGAAAATTCTTGCAAGATCCCTGAAAAGTTACTGCAAGATCTTTGAAAAGTTCTTGCAAGATCCCTGAAAAGTTCTTGCAAGATCCCTGAAAAGTTCTTACAAGATCCCTGAAAAAGTCTTGCAAGATCCCTGAAAAATACTTTTAAAATCCTTGGAAATTCTTTGAAAAATAGTTAAAAATTATTTGAAAAATTATCAAAAATTGAAATCGTGAAAAATCCTTGAAAAATTTTTGGGAATCTCTTGAAATATCATCAAAAATTAAAATGATGAAAAATTCTTGCAAGATCCCTGAAAAGTTACTGCAAGATCTTTGAAAAGTTCTTGCAAGATCCCTGAAAAGCTCTTACAAGATCCCTGAAAAATTCTTGCAAGATTCCTGAAAAATACTTTTAAAATCCTTGGAAAAGAGTTGAAAATTATCAAAAATTAAAATCATGAAAAATTCTTGAGAATCTCTTGAAATATCATCAAGAATTAAAAAGGTGAAAAATTCTTGCAAGATCCCTGAAAAATTACTGTAAGATCCTTGAAAAGTTCTTACAAGATCCCTGAAAAGTTTTTACAAGATCCCTGAAAAGTTCTTACAAGATCCCTGAAAAATACTTTTAAAATCCTTGGAAAAGAGTTGAAAATTATCAAAAATTAAAATCGTGAAAAATCCTTGAAAAATTCTTGAGAATCTCTTGAAATATCATCAAAAATTAAAATGATGAAAAATTCTTGCAAGATCCCTGAAAAGTTACTACAAGATCCTTGAACAGTTCTTGCAAGATCCCTGAAAAGTTCTTGCAAGATCCCTGAAAAGTTCTTGCAAGATCCCTGAAAAGTTCTTACAAGATCCCTGAAAAGTTCTTAGAAGATCCCTGAAAAATACTTTTAAAATCCTTGGAAAACAGTTGAAATTATCAAAAATTAAAATCGTGAAAAATCCTTGAAAAATTCTTGAGAATCTCTTGAAATATCATCAAGAATTAAAATGGTGAAAAATTCTTGCAAGATCCCTGAAAAATTACTGTAATATCCTTGAAAAGTTCTTGCAGGATCCCTGAAAAGTTCTTACAAGATCCCTGAAAAATACTTTTAAAATTCTTGGAAAACAGTTGAAAATTATCAAAAATTAAAATCGTGAAAAATCCTTGAAAAATCCTTGAAAAATTCTTGAGAATCTCTTGAAATATCATCAAAAATTAAAATGATGAAAAATTCTTGCAAGATCCCTGAAAAATTACTGAAAGATCCTTGAAAAGTTCTTGCATTATCCCTGAAAAGTTCTAACAAGATCCCTGAAAAGTTCTTACAAGATCCCTGAAAAGTTCTTACAAGATCCCTGAAAAATACTTTTAAAATCCTTGGAAAAGAGTTGAAAATTATCAAAAATTAAAATCGTGAAAAATCCTTGAAAAATTCTTGAGAATCTCTTGAAATATCATCAAAAATTAAAATGATGAAAAATTCTTGCAAGATCCCTGAAAAATTACTGTAAGATCCTTGAAAAGTTCTTGCATTATCCCTGAAAAGTTCTTACAAGATCCCTGAAAAGTTCTTACAAGATCCCTGAAAAGTTCTTACAAGATCCCTGAAAAATACTTTTAAAATCCTTGGAAAACAGTTGAAAATTATCAAAAATTAAAATCGTGAAAAATCCTTGAAAAATTCTAGAGAATCTCTTGAAATATCATCAAAAAATAAAATGATGAAAAATTCTTGCAAGATCCCTGAAAAATTACTGTAAGATCCTTGAAAAGTTCTTGCATTATCCCTGAAAAGTTCTTACAAGATCCCTGAAAAGTTCTTACACGATCCCTGAAAAGTTCTTACAAGATCCCTGAAAAATACTTTTAAAATCCTTAAAAAACAGTTGAAAATTATCAAAAATTAAAATCGTGAAAAATCCTTGAAAAATTCTTGAGAATTTCTTGAAATATCATCAAAAATTAAAATGATGAAAAATTCTTGCAAGATCCCTGAAAAATTACTGAAAGATCCTTGAAAAGTTCTTGCATTATCCCTGAAAAGTTCTTACAAGATCCCTGAAAAGTTCTTACAAGATCCCTGAAAAGTTCTTACAAGATCCCTGAAAAATACTTTTAAAATCCTTGGAAAACAGTTGAAAATTATCAAAAATTAAAATCGTGAAAAATCCTTGAAAAATTCTTGAGAATCTCTTGAAATATCATCAAGAATTAAAATGGTGAAAAATTCTTGCAATATCCCTGAAAAATTACTGTAAGATCCTTGAAAAGTTCTTGCATTATCCCTGAAAAGTTCTTACAAGATCCCTGAAAAGTTCTTACAAGATCCCTGAAAAGTTCTTACAAGATCCCTGAAAAGTTCTTACAAGATCCCTGAAAAATTCTTTTAAAATCCTTGGAAAAGAGTTGAAAATTATCAAAAATTAAAATCGTGAAAAATCCTTGAAAAATTCTTGAGAATCTCTTGAAATATCATCAAAAATTAAAATGATGAAAAATTCTTGCAAGATCCCTGAAAAATTACTGTAAGATCCTTGAAAAGTTCTTGCATTATCCCTGAAAAGTTCTTGCAAGATCCCTGAAAAATACTTTTAAAATCCTTGGAAAACAGTTGAAAATTATCAAAAATTAAAATCGTGAAAAATCCTTGAAAAATTCTTGAGAATTTCTTGAAATATCATCAAAAATTAAAATGATGAAAAATTCTTGCAAGATCCCTGAAAAATTACTGTAAGATCCTTGAAAAGTTCTTGCATTATCCCTGAAAAGTTCTTACAAGATCCCTGAAAAGTTCTTACAAGATCCCTGAAAAGTTCTTACAAGATCCCTGAAAAATACTTTTAAAATCCTTGGAAAACAGTTGAAAATTATCAAAAATTAAAATCGTGAAAAATCCTTGAAAAATTCTTGAGAATCTCTTGAAATATCATCAAGAATTAAAATGGTGAAAAATTCTTGCAAGATCCCTGAAAAATTACTGTATTATCCTTGAAAAGTTCTTGCATGATCCCTGAAAAGTTCTTACAGGATCCCTGAAAAGTTCTTACAAGATCCCTGAAAAGTTCTTGCATTATCCCTGAAAAGTTCTTACAAGGTCCCTGAAAAGTTATTACAAGATCCCTGAAAAATACTTTTAAAATCCTTGGAAAAGAGTTGAAAATTATCAAAAATTAAAATCGTGAAAAATTCTTGAAAAATTCATGTAAAATTCGTGAGAATCTCTTGAAATATCATCAAAAATTAAAATGATGAAAAATTGTTGCAAGATCCCTGAAAAATTACTGTAAGATCCTTGAAAAGTTCTTGCATTATCCCTGAAAAGTTCTTACAAGATCCCTGAAAAATACTTTTAAAATCCTTGGAAAAGAGTTGAAAATTATCAAAAATTAAAATCGTGAAAAATTCTTGAAAAATTCTTGAGAATCTCTTGAAATATCATCAAAAATTAAAATGATGAAAAATTCTTACAAGATCCCTGAAAAATTAATGTAATATCCTTGAAAAGTTCTTGCAGGATCCCTGAAAAGTTCTTACAAGATCCCTGAAAAGTTCTTAGAAGATCCCTGAAAAGTTCTTACAAGATCCCTGAAAAATACTTTTAAAATCCTTGGAAAACAGTTGAAATTATCAAAAATTAAAATCGTGAAAAATCCTTGAAAAATTCTTAAGAATCTCTTGAAATATCATCAAAAATTAAAATGATGAAAAATTCTTACAAGATCCCTGAAAAATTAATGTAATATCCTTGAAAAGTTCTTGCAGGATCCCTGAAAAGTTCTTACAAGATCCCTGAAAAGTTCTTAGAAGATCCCTGAAAAGTTCTTACAAGATCCCTGAAAAATACTTTTAAAATCCTTGGAAAACAGTTGAAATTATCAAAAATTAAAATCGTGAAAAATCCTTGAAAAATTCTTAAGAATCTCTTGAAATATCATCAAGAATTAAAATGGTGAAAAATTCTTGCAAGATCCCTGAAAAATTACTATAATATCCTTGAAAAGTTCTTGCAGGATCCCTGAAAAGTTCTTACAAGATCCCTGAAAAGTTCTTACAAGATCCCTGAAAAGTTCTTAGAAGATCCCTGAAAAATACTTTTAAAATCCTTGGAAAACAGTTGAAAATTATCAAAAATTAAAATCGTGAAAAATCCTTGAAAAATTCTTGAGAATCTCTTGAAATATCATCAAGAATTAAAATGGTGAAAAATTCTTGCAAGATCCCTGAAAAATTACTGTATTATCCTTGAAAAGTTCTTGCATGATCCCTGAAAAGTTCTTACAGGATCCCTGAAAAGTTCTTACAAGATCCCTGAAAAGTTCTTGCATTATCCCTGAAAAGTTCTTACAAGGTCCCTGAAAAGTTATTACAAGATCCCTGAAAAATACTTTTAAAATCCTTGGAAAAGAGTTGAAAATTATCAAAAATTAAAATCGTGAAAAATTCTTGAAAAATTCATGTAAAATTCGTGAGAATCTCTTGAAATATCATCAAAAATTAAAATGATGAAAAATTGTTGCAAGATCCCTGAAAAATTACTGTAAGATCCTTGAAAAGTTCTTGCATTATCCCTGAAAAGTTCTTACAAGATCCCTGAAAAATACTTTTAAAATCCTTGGAAAAGAGTTGAAAATTATCAAAAATTAAAATCGTGAAAAATTCTTGAAAAATTCTTGAGAATCTCTTGAAATATCATCAAAAATTAAAATGATGAAAAATTCTTACAAGATCCCTGAAAAATTAATGTAATATCCTTGAAAAGTTCTTGCAGGATCCCTGAAAAGTTCTTACAAGATCCCTGAAAAGTTCTTAGAAGATCCCTGAAAAGTTCTTACAAGATCCCTGAAAAATACTTTTAAAATCCTTGGAAAACAGTTGAAATTATCAAAAATTAAAATCGTGAAAAATCCTTGAAAAATTCTTAAGAATCTCTTGAAATATCATCAAAAATTAAAATGATGAAAAATTCTTACAAGATCCCTGAAAAATTAATGTAATATCCTTGAAAAGTTCTTGCAGGATCCCTGAAAAGTTCTTACAAGATCCCTGAAAAGTTCTTAGAAGATCCCTGAAAAGTTCTTACAAGATCCCTGAAAAATACTTTTAAAATCCTTGGAAAACAGTTGAAAATTATCAAAAATTAAAATCGTGAAAAATCCTTGAAAAATTCTTGAGAATCTCTTGAAATATCATCAAGAATTAAAATGGTGAAAAATTCTTGCAAGATCCCTGAAAAATTACTGTATTATCCTTGAAAAGTTCTTGCATGATCCCTGAAAAGTTCTTACAGGATCCCTGAAAAGTTCTTACAAGATCCCTGAAAAGTTCTTGCATTATCCCTGAAAAGTTCTTACAAGGTCCCTGAAAAGTTATTACAAGATCCCTGAAAAATACTTTTAAAATCCTTGGAAAAGAGTTGAAAATTATCAAAAATTAAAATCGTGAAAAATTCTTGAAAAATTCATGTAAAATTCGTGAGAATCTCTTGAAATATCATCAAAAATTAAAATGATGAAAAATTGTTGCAAGATCCCTGAAAAATTACTGTAAGATCCTTGAAAAGTTCTTGCATTATCCCTGAAAAGTTCTTACAAGATCCCTGAAAAATACTTTTAAAATCCTTGGAAAAGAGTTGAAAATTATCAAAAATTAAAATCGTGAAAAATTCTTGAAAAATTCTTGAGAATCTCTTGAAATATCATCAAAAATTAAAATGATGAAAAATTCTTACAAGATCCCTGAAAAATTAATGTAATATCCTTGAAAAGTTCTTGCAGGATCCCTGAAAAGTTCTTACAAGATCCCTGAAAAGTTCTTAGAAGATCCCTGAAAAGTTCTTACAAGATCCCTGAAAAATACTTTTAAAATCCTTGGAAAACAGTTGAAATTATCAAAAATTAAAATCGTGAAAAATCCTTGAAAAATTCTTAAGAATCTCTTGAAATATCATCAAAAATTAAAATGATGAAAAATTCTTACAAGATCCCTGAAAAATTAATGTAATATCCTTGAAAAGTTCTTGCAGGATCCCTGAAAAGTTCTTACAAGATCCCTGAAAAGTTCTTAGAAGATCCCTGAAAAGTTCTTACAAGATCCCTGAAAAATACTTTTAAAATCCTTGGAAAACAGTTGAAAATTATCAAAAATTAAAATCGTGAAAAATCCTTGAAAAATTCTTAAGAATCTCTTGAAATATCATCAAGAATTAAAATGGTGAAAAATTCTTGCAAGATCCCTGAAAAATTACTATAATATCCTTGAAAAGTTCTTGCAGGATCCCTGAAAAGTTCTTACAAGATCCCTGAAAAGTTCTTACAAGATCCCTGAAAAGTTCTTAGAAGATCCCTGAAAAATACTTTTAAAATCCTTGGAAAACAGTTGAAAATTATCAAAAATTAAAATCGTGAAAAATCCTTGAAAAATTCTTGAGAATCTCTTGAAATATCATCAAGAATTAAAATGGTGAAAAATTCTTGCAAGATCCCTGAAAAATTACTGTATTATCCTTGAAAAGTTCTTGCATGATCCCTGAAAAGTTCTTACAGGATCCCTGAAAAGTTCTTACAAGATCCCTGAAAAGTTCTTGCATTATCCCTGAAAAGTTCTTACAAGGTCCCTGAAAAGTTATTACAAGATCCCTGAAAAATACTTTTAAAATCCTTGGAAAAGAGTTGAAAATTATCAAAAATTAAAATCGTGAAAAATTCTTGAAAAATTCATGTAAAATTCGTGAGAATCTCTTGAAATATCATCAAAAATTAAAATGATGAAAAATTGTTGCAAGATCCCTGAAAAATTACTGTAAGATCCTTGAAAAGTTCTTGCATTATCCCTGAAAAGTTCTTACAAGATCCCTGAAAAATACTTTTAAAATCCTTGGAAAAGAGTTGAAAATTATCAAAAATTAAAATCGTGAAAAATTCTTGAAAAATTCTTGAGAATCTCTTGAAATATCATCAAAAATTAAAATGATGAAAAATTCTTACAAGATCCCTGAAAAATTAATGTAATATCCTTGAAAAGTTCTTGCAGGATACCTGAAAAGTTCTTACAAGATCCCTGAAAAGTTCTTAGAAGATCCCTGAAAAGTTCTTACAAGATCCCTGAAAAATACTTTTAAAATCCTTGGAAAACAGTTGAAATTATCAAAAATTAAAATCGTGAAAAATCCTTGAAAAATTCTTAAGAATCTCTTGAAATATCATCAAAAATTAAAATGATGAAAAATTCTTACAAGATCCCTGAAAAATTAATGTAATATCCTTGAAAAGTTCTTGCAGGATCCCTGAAAAGTTCTTACAAGATCCCTGAAAAGTTCTTAGAAGATCCCTGAAAAGTTCTTACAAGATCCCTGAAAAATACTTTTAAAATCCTTGGAAAACAGTTGAAATTATCAAAAATTAAAATCGTGAAAAATCCTTGAAAAATTCTTAAGAATCTCTTGAAATATCATCAAGAATTAAAATGGTGAAAAATTCTTGCAAGATCCCTGAAAAATTACTATAATATCCTTGAAAAGTTCTTGCAGGATCCCTGAAAAGTTCTTACAAGATCCCTGAAAAGTTCTTACAAGATCCCTGAAAAGTTCTTAGAAGATCCCTGAAAAATACTTTTAAAATCCTTGGAAAACAGTTGAAATTATCAAAAATTAAAATCGTGAAAAATCCTTGAAAAATTCTTGAGAATCTCTTGAAATATCATCAAGAATTAAAATGGTGAAAAATTCTTGCAAGATCCCTGAAAAATTACTGTAATATCCTTGAAAAGTTCTTGCAGGATCCCTGAAAAGTTCTTACAAGATCCCTGAAAAGTTCTTACAAGATCCCTGAAAAATTTTTGCAAGATCTCTGAAAAATCATCAAAAAATCCTTGGAAAATCCTCGAAAAACAGTGGAAAATTACTTGATAAAAAATTAAAGTCATGAAAAATTCACGAAAAATTCTTGAAAAGTCCTTGATAATAGAAAAAATAATTTTTTTCCGATTTATTTTTTTTCTCAATTTTCTCAAAAAATTTCGAAAAAATTGTTTAAATAATAATTATTCAGCCATTCAATCACTACATTTTTGTTTTTGGAATATATTCCACGGTTTTATAGATATCGGTTATTAAAATATATAATTTTTTCTGAAAAATCGTCAAGAAATTTTCCAATTGATCCGATTTTTAATAATCTCCGTAACAGTACTTTAAGGTATCCTTCCACGAAATTGAATAAGATTTGTTTAAATGATAATTAAAGTGGAACAAAAAGGCGGGAGATAAAGGTATTCATAATGAATCCGGCTCCGGAAAAAAATTTTAAACGCGTCAAGTCAAATATTTTGAATGTTAAATAGAAATCAATCCAAACAAATTTTTGAAAATTGCTCTAGGTAAAATTTATATTATACATAATTTTTTTTCTTGAAGAAATATAATAACTAAATATTATATTAATGACCTGGTACTTGGGGTATTTTTATTTCAATTTCATGTCAATTTAAATATAAATTATAAACATCTGGTCACTTATATGAGTAAGATTATAAATTTTTTTATGGAGGTAATGATATCATTTTTAATGTTTTTAAAATTATTATCAATATTAAGACACACGTGTAATATATAATAAAATATTAACCTCTATATAAAATATATTTTAAACAGCATTAATCACGATGAATAAGAAAAATCATAATTATTTTTTTTTGCTAAGGCCCGAACTTAATCGGCCCAACCTTGATTCCAAATTTGAAGCTCTAAACGTAATTTATGTATCGACAGTTTTTGGAGCATGAAATATAAAATTAAACTCGACAATTTCAATTGAAGTTTAAGTACAATATTAGCGGTTAAAATACCGTAAAATTAAAATTACTTACTTATTTTTGCTGTATGTAAATAGGACAATTGGTTTATGGCACCTCGTATTGTTTCAGAAAATTATAATTTGTTTTTATTTATTTATTTATTAGACCTTAACAAAATTAAAATTATTAATATTTTTTTTTCGTATCGAGTAGACAAAACTTCCTGAAGTTCAATAACGATGTATCTTAGCCTAACAATAAAATGGCTAGAGCGAAATATAAAAACGAAAATAACTTTTTGGCACTGGTCGTTAGATCAGTCTGTTTATTGGGCAATAACAGGGAAGCGAAAAATGAGAAAACAATTTTAATACCAAGTGGTCCAAAGAAGCTTTAATACATATATTTCCAGGGTCAATACGAATATTTCAGAGAAAAAAAAAACAATTTTAGGGACGCTTCGGGCACTTCGCCCTATCGTGTACCGTAATGGCTAGTGCTATCCTGGTAAGGTAATTTTATACATGCTATAACGTGGAAAAAGTTTTTTATGCAAAACACCAAAATTGGATGGAAGCGTGGCAGAAGGGCCAGACCGGACCTACTCAAATTCAAAAAAATTAACTAATAAAGTGAAAATCGGAACTTGATCGAAACTGTGCTAACATCCAGACAGACAGAAGTCCGGAAAGGATTTTTTTGTATTGTCAAACTCCGGGAGCTCAGAAACGTCTGATTTTAGATTCGACTTGGAAAATGTCAAGTGTCATCCATGTCAATAGAAATAAAAAATGTAAGGTTATGATTTTGTTTTCACAAATTTTAAGTTGTTGTGGCTGTGTTCACAAGAATAGATTTTGTAACTGCACTGAGGCTCTAGGCCTATTGTAACTTACATTTTTTCCTTTTTTTCTCAGCCATTATAATAACGAATCCATCAGGTAGCACGTACCTACAATGTCAACAAAAAATTAACTTTAGTTTATATCAATAACCGGGCGTTAAGTGCAACTAAGTTACTTAATTAGCGTTATTATTAAAATATATTAATTATATCGCGTACGGCCCTGTACCAGAATTAACTTAAATGTAACGTAACGATATCATTAGAAGGTCAGTCGTAACAGTTCTAACCCCCGCCGAAAGATGGAGTCACTCGCGTACGTGTTTCGCATACGCACTCAACCTTATGGTATACCGCAGCCGGATCTAGTCAGTTCCAGTGGTAGTTCCAGTTCAAGTTGGAGCTCCAGACGAGAACCAGAACCAGTAACCTTTAGACTTTAGAGCTAGGTCGATGTGAAGGGAGCGAAGCAGATCTCAGTCGACCGTAAGCCATGTACCAGATCAAAAGGACCGTATACAGCCAAGCAGACAATGAAGGATCGATCGACACTGACAATAAGTAATAAATCTGGAAAATTAGACACCTTTTTTCCGAATTTTTCGCCACTGACGCTGCCTAGTGCAAGTGGTCTTCACACTATAAACGAAAGGTGGCGTCCGAGGCAATACGAGACATAGACCAAGGCTCTAAAAGACCGCTTGACGACGCAAAGAGCGTTATACAAACGTTTGCTTATTAGGAAGCTTTCCGGGCGTTAAGTGTAATTTTATAGCCCACTAACTCACCCACAAACTATAATAAATTCATACTCTGTCCATGAAATAATAATTTACTTCCCCAGGGACATAAACCCCTTCCAAATTTCTATTAGGGTGGTAGAAATTTGACGACTGGAATTACCCCAATGACCAATATTGCCCCATTCTCCCACACCTTGGAATTTTTAATTACTCCATCTGTAATACTGACCTGATTAAACACAATTTCATAGTAACGTTAATCTAAATCAATCGCACTTTATTTTACAAAAATGTGTGAAAAGTGTGTTTATTTCAGCATTTTAGAGTGTTCAATGAAAAAAAACTTCAGCATCTTAAAAAAACCCCAAAAATGATATTAATCTTTGACCTATTTTTACTTTCCTGCCACTTATACCATATATACTATATAGTTTATTTTCATAACTTTAAATTTTCGAAATGACTACAAAAATATTGCCGTTTTTCACTTACTTATTATGAATGAAACTGAAAATTTAAGCAATACTGAAAAAAAGCGTGAAAGCAAAATTAAGATATCTCAAAAACTAACAAAGTTATAACTTTTTAAGTTGCACTTTGCATTAATAATTTTGTTCCGTCCGATTCAGTGGCCTGACGTCATATCTTCTAACTAGTGTACATCAAGCGCCAAATAGGACGAGATTGCGCAGATCCTGAAATTCGTCATACTCCGCCCAATAATGCGCAGCTTAATTTGTTCTTAGTTCGAGAATACAGTACGAGACCGGATTGTACTGCGCTTTTTCATTCTCGTCATTCCTCGCATCAATTACGATGACTGAAATTAAAAAAAGGCTGCTATAAGTATTGTACTTTATTGGACTAGTACAATGATTAGGAGGCCGTTAAGTCATACATTCTCCAACTCAAATGATTGGGACGGAATTATGACGTCATTAACAAATGTCGACGTAAATGTTATTTTCAACAGTTCAATTAATTTTTCATTGTCAAAATGTCTTCCCGATATAATGAAAACGAGCAAAGTTTAATTTTGAAGTTGATTAATTGGTTTTTAAGAGAAAGAGATGCTCGAATACCGGTTTTACCGTTAAATGTAGTCTACAACGGTTGGGTTCACCCCAAAAATTTAATCGTTTAATACAATTTTTTTCGCCTTTTAATTAGGATTCGATCATCCGTAATTTTTTTTGAATTTAGTCAAAAATCATGCTACACGATTCCGTGGATTGTTGTATCTTATATGGGGCAGTGTCAGTGACGTAGAACTGTCAGCTTATCGGAGGGCATGCTCCATAAGAGTACGTGTGTCTTTCTTAACGATTTTTTATAAAAACCTATACGTTAGGCAATATTTGAATAGCTCACATGAACAACGTTTCAAGCGTTCCAAACTCATCATCAGGCCTATAATACAAATGTTGCAATGAGATACCAAAGGGAACTCTTATAATAGAGATACTTACCAAAAGAATTATACTTTAAATTATTAAAATTGAAGTAAATTAATTAGTATGTGGGGGGGGGTGTAAAGTAATGAAGCGTAATTTAATTGGACGTTTAATTTAATTTAAGTCAGGACATACGTAAATCGTGCCGTGGCATAGAATAAAAGTTTGGTTTGTAGTACGGGGCTTTGGCTATACGGAGACGTGACGTCATACGCACCACAAGCAACTTTAATATTATATTTCTCCGTTATTTATTGACTGATTTTAAAAATTTCTTTACCGATTTATTAGTTTTTGTCTATATTTTAATTAAATGCAAAAACATTTTTGTAAGGTTGTATTTTGTAAGGTTATAATAACTTTTAAAATATGGCATAATAAAAATTTTTGATGTCTTGTTTCAAGTTCCAAAATTATATTTGTGACAAGTTAATTTTTAATTGACACTCTGTTACTTTTAGTAGGTGTATAAATTTCTTTAAGGTCAGTTAAACGTGCATTTTAGTTCAGGACTCCTTGTAGATATTGTATGTCACATATAATTCTGGTGCCAAAATATTTCGAGATGCAGAAAAATTTCTCACGAGATTTATACAAAAATATCACTTAGAATTTAAAATTATAACGCCTGGCGTTTCGAAAGTGCCAAAACGACATTTTTAATTAACTGCACTTTTATTTTATTTTAAAGCACGTGGAACAGTAAAAATACATTGTAATATTTATGTATTTCCAATAACTATTAAATTGAAATACGAGGGCTAACATAAACAATTAATTTTAATTTGTTGTACGCCAATGATTGCAAGGTAATACCTACGGCCTTAAAGTATCCCATATCCTTCCAATGAATAATGAAAAAAATGCCAGACAAGTATAATTTAACAAACTGTTAGCTGTTCAACAAGTCTCGGACACGATGCGATAGTGGGATATCTATATATTGAGTTACACCTTAAGGTGTTCAGTAACTTTCCCGGTACCTTATTATCTTATCTAATTTCTAATTCCAAATAACGAACCGTACCGCGGTTCGTTCACCTACCACTAATGACCTGCAGTGATTTTTTAATAGATTATTCTATCCAATTAGAAAATATATAATAGAAATAATTGTTGAGATTATTTTTTAATCTAGTACCAACTACAAATTCCTTAAGGCTCTACCGTCCGCTGATTTGTTGGACTGATTTAGGGGTTCAGCTCATGCTGGATTATAGCAACATATTTAATTTTCTACTTTATTTCTAAATATTCTTGGCATTACAAAACATGAAGCTAGGATTATATGCAAGTCAAATTTAAAAAAAAATTGAAACGAAAATACTACGACAATTTAAAAACTATAAAAATACTACAATTTCCTGGTAACTTTTACGGGTTATGAAAAATTATAATAACATTTTACATGCATACAATCCCAAAGTTAACCTTTATCTTTAATCTAAAAAAAACAAAATTGTATTTTTTTAAAAGATAACCGAGTAATCGTGCACGACCGGAAGGTATATAAACCAAAATTTCGTATTTATTCATGTCGGTTCAGTACTGCCTCGCACGGACCGCGTGGAATATTCATTTATATTTCTCAGAGCCTTAAGTTTAGTCAAATCCGATCATGAAATAAAATATGTTAAAAGAACTACCATGGTTTGACTCTGAGTGTGCTGAATTAAAAAAGCAACTAAATATCACTTAAAAATGATATATTTTTTTTAAACTTACGTTTCGTGTAACTTGTTCTTTTACCTTCCGAAATTTGGTAATTGTAAAAATAATAAAAAAGACACGGTGGCCAGGTTGGTTAGGACATCGGCCTTTATACTTGGTCATTGTTCGGGTCGTGGGTTCGATTCCCATGAATCTTAAATGGAATTATAGTCAGATAAGACTTTTGGGCAAGTGCACAAAAAGTAATTATGCCATGCGCAGTTTCAACCAGGCCGGATGAGATCGGATAATTTCGTGGAACTGATAGGGATTATTTTGACATTTTTGACCCATTTTTTGAGATTTTTTATGATGGTTTGAAATTTTTGGGTTTTTTTTTTATAAAAATTATTAGCGATTTTTTTATAGTTTTGGCAATTTTTTTGACATTTTTAATGGTTTTTTGAAATTGTTTACTTTTTTAAAATATTTTTTTTATATCTTTAGAAATTAAAAAAATCTTTTTTATATTTTTTGCCCATTTTTCAGCACTTTTTTGTCACTGTTTTAAGTATTTTTTTCCTCAACTTTGGCACTTTTTGGTCTCAAATTTCCCCTCTTTTGCTTCACAAAAATTTTCTTTAAAAAATATCCCCACTTGTCTCTTAAATTTGGTCACTTTAATTAATTTTCTTTTTTTTTTCTCACATTTATCACTTTCCGTTTCAAATTTCCACTCTTTTCTCTCAAAAATTTCCTCTTTTCTATGAGTATTTTTTAAATTTTCTTCCTTTTCTCAAATTTGGCACGTTTTCGACTCAAATTTCCCCTTTTTGTTTTTTTTTTTATAAAAAATATTTGCGATTTTTTCATAGTTTTACCAGTTTTTTTGACATTTTTAATGGTTTTTTGAAATTGTTTACTTTTTTAAAATATTTTTTTTATATTTTTAGAAATTAAAAAAATCTTTTTTATATTTTTTGCCCATTTTTCAGCACTTTTTTGTCACTGTTTTAAGTATTTTTTTCCTCAACTTTGGCACTTTTTGGTCTCAAATTTCCCCTCTCTTGCCTCACAAAATTTCCTTTTTTCTCTCAAAAATATCCCCTCTTGTCTCTTAAATTTGGTAACTTTTTTAATTAATTTTCTTTTTTTTCTCACATTTGTGACTTTCCGTTTCAAATTTCCACTCTTTTCTCTCAAAAATTTCCTCTTTTCTATCAGTTTTTTTAAATTTTCTTCCTTTTCTCAAATTTGGCACGTTTTCGACTCAAATTTCCCCTCTTTTTGTTTTTTTTTTTATAAAAAATATTTACGATTTTTTCATAGTTTTACTTTTTTTGACATATTTAATGATTTTTTGGAATTGTTAACTTTTTAAGATTTTCTTTTATATTTTTAGAAATCAAAAAAAATCTTTTTTATATTTTTTGGCGAATTTTTTTTTGGCTCTTTTACGATTTTTTGATTTTTGTAGTAATTTTTTGACTTTTTTTCTAATTTGTTGACTTTTGCCTTTTTTTAGTAATTTTTTTTGTCTTTTTTACTTTTTTTTTACATTTTTTGACAATTCCTGGTACATTTTTGACGGTCTTTGACTTTTTTAGCAATTTTTTAAAATTTTTATGATTTTTTTTACATTTTTTATGTTTTTTGATGTTTTTATTGATTTTTTTTTAAATATTTTTAGCCACTTATTTATACTTTTAGCGATTTTTTGACAATTTCAGCGGGTTTTCAATATTTTTTAGCGATATTTTATACTTTTAGTGATTTTTTTAAAATATTGTTTTTTTTATAATTTTTTTGACATTTTTAGTAATTTTTTTAACGTTTTTAGTAATTTTTTTAATATATTTTGATATTCTTTGCGATTTTTTGACATTTTTTATGATTTTTTGACACTTAGCGGTTTTTTGACATTTTTTGTGATTTTGTGACATTTTTTATGATTTTTTTGACATTTTTAGTGTTTTTTTGACGTTTTGGCAATTTTTTAAAAATTTTTAGCGACTTGTTCATACTTTTAGCGATTTTTTGACAATTTCAGCGATTTTTTAATATTTCTTGGCAATATTTTATATTTTTAGCGATTGTTATACAATATTTTTAGCGATTTTTTAATAGTTTTAGCGATATTTTATACTTTTAGTGATTTTTTCAAAATATTGTTACCGATTTATTGATAGTTTTAGCGATTTTTTGACACTTCACGGTTTTTTGACATTTTTTGTGATTTTGTGACATTTTTTATAATTTTTTTGACATTTTTAGTAATTTTTTTGACGTTTTTAGCAATTTTTTAAATATTTTTAGCGACTCATTCATTCTTTTAGCGATTTTTTGACAATCTCAGCGATTTTTTTATATTTCTTGGCAATATTTTCCATTTTTAGCGATTTTTAAAAAATGTTTCTGGCGATTTTTTGATACTTTTAGCGATTTTTTAAAACTTTTTTAGTGATATTTTGACATTTTTGATAGTTTTTTGACATTTTCAGCGATGTTTTGGACACTTTTAGTTATTATTTTTGACATTTTTAGCGATTTTTTGACATTGATTAAGGACGTAGTTCGGAGCCCACGATAAGCTGTATTTCCAATAAATTTTCATCAGTTTTTTACTTTTTTGGGTTAAAATTACCCCCCAACTAAATTTCATCATTTTTTCACTTTTTTCAATTAAAATTACCCTAACAAATTTTCATCATTTTTTCACGTTTTTCTTCAATGAAAATAATCCACAACAAATTTTCATCATTTTTCACTTTATTGAGTTAAAATTACCCCCTCTAAATTTCTTATTTTTTTTACTTTTCACGTGTATCTGTCAATCTTTGAAATTACCTAAAAAATTCTTCTCTCCACGTGGTGTAACTCGTGGCCAACTTCAGAGCCCCCCACCTATGATTAAGGCCCTCTCTTTATCTGCCAAACTTTGACATAACCTAAAAAATTCCTCTCTAAATTTTTAAATTGCAGTACCTAACTATGAAGTAATAATAATTGTGTTCTATACTGAGTTTGCTCTGCCAGAGATATTTTTTTTAATCTCATTGCTGAAATTCTGGGTTATCAAATTAATTAGTTAACAAAAAATATACGTTAATTAATTAATATTCTATTAGAAATAAATTAATAACTGAACAGCTACTTTTATAAGACCGCTTTTTAGATGTAAATAAAGTAAGTGTATCAAAACAAAATTTTTGTTTCACCATCAACTTAATCGATGTAATTATTGTTGTATTTACGAATAATGTTTTTAACACACTTTTCTTGTCTAATCATCAATTTTTAATATTCGCAATAGAGAAAAAAATATTGATAAATAGGAAATAATAGAAAAAAAATGGGAAAAAATTATGAAAAATAGAAAGAAATAGTAAAAAAAAATAGAGAGAAAAGAAAAAAAGATGGAGATATTAAAACACATTTTTAATCTAGAAATAAAAAAATTGTTTAAATTTTGGATGTTTTCTTTTGATTGTAAATTTTTTTTTCTCTAAATTTCTTATATTAAAATCAAAATTTTTGATTATTATTTTAATCTAATATTGGGCTTTTGCTATATATAAATTATTTTTTAAGAATTCGAAATAAAGAAAAAATTATTTAACAAATATATTTCATAAATATAAAAATTTCAGATTTCAAGTTTTAATTAAATTAAAAGGAATATTAATGTTAAATTCATATTTTTTTTTCAAAATTTTTCTTGCGAGTTTATCTATAATTCATTATTTTTGAAATTTTTCTTTCTATCCAATTTTTTTTTCAAAATTGACGTTGTTTAAAAATTTAAATATACAAATATATAGAAACATAGAGAAATATATAGAAAGATTAGAAATATATAGAAACATATAGAAATATATAGAAATATATAGAAAGATATAGAAAAATATAGAAAGATTAGAAATATATAGAAAGATATAGAAATATATAGAAAAATATACAAATATATAGAAAGATTAGAAAGATATAGAAATATATAGAAAGATATAGAAAGATAAAGAAAGATGTAGAAAGATATAGAAATATATAGAAAGATATAGAAAGATTAGAAATATATAGAAAGATATAGAAATATATAGAAAAATATACAAATATATAGAAAGATTAGAAAGATATAGAAATATATAGAAAGATAAAGAAAGATATAGAAAGATATAGAAATATATAGAAAGATATAGAAAAATATAGAAAGATTAGAAATATATAGAAAGATATAGAAATATATAGAAAAATATACAAATATATAGAAATATTAGAAAGATATAGAAAGATTAGAAAAATAGAAATATATAGAAAGATAGATATAAAAAGATAGATTATTATTAAACACATTATGATATACAATTTTAATCATGGATGAAAAGAAATATTTTTTTTTTAACCTAATGCCATTTTTATGCGCACTTTTAACTATTTATGACTCCTATCTTGTACTAAGATCTTTTTTAAATGTCTAAAAATGAAATAAATTTAAATATACTGTTTAGAATTTTAAATTATGTACTTAAATTAAAAGTAGGGTACGTTCTACGCTACCGTGTTTATTATCTAAATAATAATATTTGTGTAGTCATTGTATAAATGTTTCAAAAAAATAATTTATATCAAGTGAATGGCTGAAGTTTTCCGTTTTATTTTTATTTATACGTTTTGTAAATATAGGAAATTTACCAAATTATAAAAATTAAATTTAGTGCGCCTCGAAAATAGTTAAATTATTTCAAACAAAAAATTATTATTCAATTTATTTCTAAATATTTTTGGAAATTAAATCTAATGGTAAAATAATCGGCAACATCGCTTTATTCCTAGAAAATGATAAGAAATTAGTAATTTTGTATACCATATATGATATATTTATGGTTTATGGTGAAACCCGCGGTAATGCCATATACTTTATGGTTTTAATAAAAATTAGTTATTTTATGTTATAAATATAAGTAACACTTTGATATTACAGTGTCGCAGATTTTAAATGCAAGTTCTTAAAATTTGATAAAAATTATTTTTGTTTGAAATAATTCTTAATTAAAAATAGTTTTATCAGAAAAACAATTGATTAAATAGTTACTTTACCAGGAGTGTTAGGAAAGTTGGGTGGGATTACTCCCTCTTTATTTTTATTTCAATTAATCAGATTTTTAGTGTTTTTTTGTCTCATTTTTTCTTCCTCCAAAATTACCACTCTTTTTTCTTTGATTTTTTTCACATTTTTAGCAATTTTTTTCAAAAAAATACAAATTTCACACTTTTTTTCTCCAAAATTACCTCTTTTGTCTCTTAAAAAGGCACTATTTTAATAGGTACTTTTTTGCCTTCTTTTTTTTGTCACCTTTTTCGACTAAAATGTCCCATTTTTTTTTTTCAAAAATATCCCCCCGTTTCTCTCAATTTTTGTCAATTTTTTAAGTATTTTTTTCCCCTCAAATTTGTCACTTTTCTTCTCAAATTTCTCCTTTTTTTCTCAAAAATTTCCGCTCTTTTTTTCTAGATTTACCCTGTTGTCATTCAAAATTTGTCACTTTTTTAACTCATTTTCTTTTTTTTTTCTCAATTTGTTATTACTTTTCGTCTCTTTTCTCTCAAAAATTTCCCCTCTCTTCTATCAAAAATTTCCCCTCATTTCTCCCAAAAATTTCACCTTTTCTCTCAAAATTTTTCCCTCTTTTCTCTCAAAAAGTTTTCCTCTTGCCTCTCACTTTTTGTCATTTTTTTAACTAATTCACTTTTTTTTTCAAATTTGTCACTTTTCGTCTCAAATTTCCACTCTTTTCTCTCAATTTTTGTCACTTTTTTAAATGTTCTTATTCTTCTCAAATTTGTCACTTTTTCGACTCAAATTTCCCCTGTTTTGTCCTATTTTTTTGTCACTTTTTAACTATTTTCTTTTTTTCACAAATTTGTTACTTTTTCGACTCAAATTTCCCTCCTTTCTCTCAAAAGTTTCCCCCCTTTTCTATCAATTTTTGTCATTTTTTTAAGTATGTTTTTCGACTCAAATTTTCCCTCTTTTCTCTCAAAAATTTCCCCTTTTGTCTCTCAAATGTTCTCACTTTTTTAACTAATTTTCTTCTTTTTTGTCAAATTTGTCACTTCTTGGAGACAAATTTCCATTTTTTTCTCTAAAAAATGTCCTCTCTTTTCTCTCCAATGTTGTCACTTTTTAAATTTTCTTCTTTTTCTCAAATTTGTCACTTTTTCGACTCAATTTTCACCCCTTTTCTCTCAAAAGTTTCCACCCTTTTCTTTCAATTTTTGTCACTTTTTTAAGTATGTTTTTCGCCTCAAATTTCCCCTCTTCTCTCTCAAAAATTTGGATCTCTTGTCTCTCAAATTTTGTCACTTTTTTAACTATTTTTTTCTCAAATTTGTCACTTTTTGGTCTCAAATTTCCCCTCTTGGTCTTTCAAAAATTTCCCCTCTTGTCTCTCAGCTTTTGTCGATTTTTTAACTAATTTTCTCCTTTTTTTTCAACGTCACAAATTTCCACACTTTTCTCTTATTTTTTGTCACTTTTTTAAATAATTTTTTTTCTCAAATTTGTCATTTTTTCGACTCAAATTTTCCCCGTTTTCTCTGAAAAGTTTCCCCCTTTTCTATAAAATTTTGTCACTTTTTAAAGTATGTTTTGTCGACTCAAATTTCCCCTCTTCTCACGCAAAAATTTTCTGTCTCTTGTCTCTCAAGTTATGTCACTTTTTTAACTAATTTCATTTTTTTTTTCTCAAATTTGTCACTTTTTGGTCTCAAATCCTCTTGGTCTCTCAAAAATTTCCCCTCTTGTCTCTCAGCTTTTGTCAATTTTTTAACTAATTTTCTCCTTTTTTTTCAACGTCACAAATTTCCACACTTTTCTCTTATTTTTTGTCACTTTTTTAAATAATTTTTTTCTCAAATTTGTCATTTTTTCGACTCAAATTTCCCCCGTTTTCTCTCAAAAGTTTCCCCCTTTTCTATAAATTTTTGTCACTTTTTAAGTATATTTTTTCGACTCAAATTTTCCCTCTTCTCTCTCAAAAATTTTCTGTCTCTTGTCTCTCAAGTTATGTCACTTTTTTAACTAGTGTTCTTTTTTTTTCTCAAATTTGTGACTTTTTGGTCTCAAATTTCCCCTCTTGATCTCTCAAAAATTTCCCCTCTTGTCTTTCAGCTTTTGTCAATTTTTTATCTAATTTTCTCCTTTTTTTTTCAAGTCTGTCACTTTTCTTCGTCACAAATTTCCACTCTTTTCTCTTACCTTTTGTCACTTTTTTAAATAATTTTTTTGACTCAAATTTCTCCCCTTTTCTCTCAAAAGTTTCCCCCATTTTCTATCAATTTTTGTCACTTTTTTAAGTATGTTCTTTCGACTCAAATTTCCCCTCTTGTCTCTCAAATTTTGTCACTTTTTTAACTATTTTTGGTCTTAAATTTCTCCTCTGTTCCCTCAAAAATTTCCCCTCTTGTCTCCAAGATTTTGTCAATTTTGAACTAATTTTCTCCTTTTTTTTCTCAATTTTGTCACTTTTTCGCCACAAATTCCCACTCTTTTCAATCAAAAAATTCCTGTCTTTTCTCTCAAGTTTTTAAATTTTCATCTTGTTCTCATAATTGTCACTTTTTCGACTCAAATTTCCCCTCTTTTCTCTCAATCTTTGTCTCACTTATTTCCTGAAATTACCCCTTTTTTTTGAAATTACCCCTTTTTTCTAATTTATGCCTTAAATTTCCCCTCTTTCCCTATTTTCTCTCAAATTTTGTCTCAAATTTCCCAAGGACGTAGATAATTGTTTTTTCTGGGTACGGGTAATTCTACCTATTCCTTATTTTGCGGGCGCGCCCTGTATATTATATAGTATTTTTAAAAACTATTCTATAGTATAAATATTTTTTTTGTTTTAGGTGGTGACTACTTCTAGACGATCTCCACATGGCTATAACCGTTTGATCTGCTACTTTGGAAATTTCGGTTTTCGCGTTTTGAAAAAAAAAATGTTAACAAAAAACCATTCGAGAAAAAGTTGTTGTCATTGGGATTACAGAGATTTGAATTTACTTATTTCGTGAAGTAAATATTTTATGGATTTTTGGAAATAATCTTTCTTTTAAAATAGAGGTAAGCAGAATTTAAAATATTAAAATTAAAAAACGTGCATAGATGTCACAATTTAACTTGTCTTATATTGGTTAATAATTATTAATCAAAGTTATTGTTATCATATTCATCTTTATTATTACATTATTTTCGTCAATAGGAGAAACTAATAAAAAACTAATTAAATAAATGAATGCAGGAATTTGTCATTTAAAAAGATTAAGTTCAAGGCCAAGGTCAAGAGTTAAAGAATGAAGGAAAAGGTCAATTTCATGGTCAAGGTTACAATCAGGAATTTGTCATTTAAAAAGATTAAGTTCAAGGCCAAGGTCAAGAGTTAAAGAATAAAGGAAAAGGAAACTTTCAAGGTCAAGGTTACAATCAAGGTCGCTACCAATGCCAAGGGTCAAGGTTGCTGTGCTCTGAGCCAGATTCGGCTAAGCTATCCTACTACTTTGGAGGCGGGAATTTTTTATGGAATTTATCATTTAAAAAGATTAGGCTCAAGGATAAGGTTAAAAATTAAAGGACAAGGGAAAAGGTCAATGTCAAGTTTACAATCAAGGTCGGTACTAATGCCAAGGCCAAGGCTGAAAGGTCAAGGTTACTCTGCTCTAAGCCAGGTTTGGCTAAGCTATACTACTACTATGGAGGCGGGAAACTTTTATGGAAACCCTAGGCAATGTTCAACGCTTGCTCTGGTACCATGGACTTGGACATATCTGTTAAACCCTCCTCGCCATTGTTTTCATGGCTGGCCTCAGTTTCTTTAATCGTTATAGGACTAGCATCCTTTTCAAGGTTAGTGTGTGGACATATTTTCCTTGAACATAAAATAGTACAACTTGAGATATTTTATTGAACTTAAGTTTCTATTTGAAGTATTGCTTGGTGAGTTTTCCAGAAGGAAAAGTCCGGCGAGGATTGGTGAGATCTTCGTTATGGTGTCGCAGACGATCAGATCCTGGAGCTCGTCCTGAACACCTTTAACCTGTTGTAAAATCCTGATGTTGGTTTGATAGAATTTCTTCTTTGGTCTGATGTTAAGGGCTCTTCTATTCCTTTCAATTGTCTATTTGGGAGTGTTTCTTGGGCTTGTGTTGCTGTTATCCAAGGTCCTCTTAACGTAATGTTCCTGGAGATCCTTAAATCTGGAACTTATGGGAGTGGTAGTAGTGGTATTATAGATTAGTCTAGAAGGGTATCGCCATGGGTTTTCTGGAGTTTTCTCCAATGGCGCGTTGGTGGTGAGAGGGGAGGATGGAGAAGGTGAGAGCTCTGTAATCGAGAACGACTGTAGGTTTTGAAGGTGTCTAGTAGTTTGAGGATTACATCTCCACCGAGAGATTGTTTTTTGCCATCTGACAAATGTGTCCAAACTATCTTAATTGTCCTTCTTCCACTTTATTATTTATGGATTCTATTTATGGGTTTGTTCATTAGTGCTACAAAGTCCAATATCTTCTAAGTCCTTATTGGTATATAAACAGAAATTTAACATATTGTAACCAGTTAAAATTTGCTGCAATTGTACAGTATGTTTCAGAACACCGGGCCAGATTAAAGGTACATATTTTTTTAAATCGTATTTTCATTGCTGCATAGTATACTACGTTTTCCACATCTTCTGTTTTTATATTTTTTGGTATCTCTTTTGCTCCTTTGCTGTTCAAAAAAAGTTTTCTTTGTCCTCTTTTGTCTTGGTTACAAATATTATTATAGTTCAGTTATCTTCATTTATTTTCAATTCTAACCTTATAATTTTGTCATTGACAAATTTTTCTAGTGCTAATCTTTTATTGTCTCCTTCTTTTTCTTCTACTTCTTACCTTCTAGTATCTTATCAGAATACAGCCCTTGTTTTTTTCTTTCTTCTTCGTTTTAGTTATTTCCAAAATTTTAATATCATTCTTCCAAGTAGATAGTCTATACAACTCCGAGTACAGATATATGAAATTCAAAGTGTTAGGGAGAGAAAATATCTATCTTTGTTATTATTAATCCAAATTGAAATCTGAAAATGGCATCGGCTCTGATCTTCAGGTATTTCAGCTCCATCTGATCTAGTATTCAGCTCCGTCTGGTCCAGTTTTCAGTTACTTCATCTCCATCTGGTCGAGTCTTCAGCTCCGTCTGGTCTAGACTTCAGCTACGTCTGGACCCGTCTTCAGTTACTTTGGCTCCATTTGGTCTAGTCTTCAGCTCCGTCTGGTCCAGTTTTCAGTTACTTCATCTCCAGCTGGTCGAGTCTTCAGCTCCGTCTGGTCTAGACTTCAGCTCCGTCTGGACCCATCTTCAGTTACTTTGGCTCCATTTGGTCTAGTCTTTAGCTCCGTCAGGTACGTCTGCTATGGGACCAGGCGGAGCTGAAGACTAGACCAGACAGAGCTGAAGCTTGACCGGCTCTGACATGCTGAACCTCTGCACCCTCTCACTCTAATACACTGAATTCCCTAAAGTGGCGTTAGGAACGGTGTAGAGTATCTACTGTAATGTAAGCCTTCAGGAAACAACATAAGTAAAAGTAATGGACAGAATATCACCAATAGTATTAAATTTAGTTTTTTTGATGTTTAATTGCTGTCAATGATTTTTCACTTTTTCTTGTTGACGATTCAGAATTTACAACTGATACGAACTCAACTTTAGACAAATTAAATTGTGCCAGCAATAGTTTGATGTTAAAAAGATGGTTTTTGAATTAAACGACCTTTAAACGGTCGAATTTATATTAAAAAATATCGATTGCGTCATTTCGGGATACCCAGACACCTCACTAGACTAAAATTAAATTTATCGAGCTTATTGAAGTTTATTAAAAATATACCAATATGATGAGATTTAACACGTTCATTGCTTCAACATTGAGTAAAAATTTTAAACGAAAATTTATTGGTAGTACAAAAATAATTATAAAATTAGTAACAACGCATGCAGAATCCATAAAATATCCATAAATCGACCAATATATCTTAAGTCTTAACAAAATAAAATTCAATTCAATAAAAGATAACCTTCATATACTTTTGTCACCAATGGTTGTACGATGACAGTTAAATAGACGAAAATAAAATTTGATTTATATTTGACATTTCAAATGCGTAAAAAGTAATAAAAATAATTTATTATGGATTTTTTTTTTCATATCACGATTCGTGGTGAAATTTAGATTAAATTTTTTAAGGTCTATGACCAGTACCATAAACAAGTAATAAAAACAAAAGGGTATAATTTTATGGTTTCTTTCAGCAAATCAACAATACTATTTTTTAATATTAAACGGTAAATCAAACAGAAATAAATCACATTTTTAAATTATTCAGGGTTAAACAAGATAAATTCTAAATTGTTTACATCAAAAATTAATCAAACTCAGTTTCGAAATTTCATAATCAATAGGAAAATAGATATTCTTATTTAATTTATAATCCGTTAAATAGAATTTTGTTGTGATTATTCAAGCTGGATAAAATTAGAAAATATGAAAATAAATCTTTAATCAATGAATTTGCTACTTTTTTGTACTAACAGATAAATAAATTTAATTGTTTTATAACAAAAAAAATTTCTCGTATAAACTAAATTTAAGACAAAGAATTGCTAATACACAAAACAAGTGCTTGTAGTCCGAAATTTTGATTAAAAATAAATATTAATATGTAATTACATCTTTTGTATAATATAATAAATTAAAAAAATTATTTTTTAATTTTTAAATAAATTTTTATTTTCATAAACATTATTTTGTTTGAAGTGGATCAAGATTTTTTTTCAAATGTCAAAATCCTTTTTCAGTCACAGATATTTCATTTGGAGTTTTCTTTTCAAACAATTTAGTACCCTTATTTTTAATAGTACCTTGTACAGTAATTTCATGTACGGTAAGGGATACGAAATATATAAATTTATCCATTTTTTTTTGTATTACCTTATTCCAAGCACGTTTACTGTTTATTTTTTTTATACAACTTTGAAAATGATTTTTTTTTAGATTTTAGTGGCATTTTTTCTGACCAATTTCAATTTTTTTTCTCAAAATATACATCGTTATAATTACTAATATTGAAAAGATAAATAAAAAAAAAATGAAAACACAAAAATTTTAAAAAATGTAAAATTTGGGGTTCGGAAATTCCATTTTTTTTGGTCGACGGTTCAAACTTTTATGGATAACTCCTACTTGCTCAGATTGTACAAAAAAAACTAATGGCATTTTCAGAATCTACAGTATTTTTTCTTATTAGTTTTAAAATTTGAAAACTGAGTCTTAATTGGTTATTTTTTTATACAGCTTTGAAAATGATTTTTGTTAGATTTTAGTGATTTTGAAAATTTTCGAAAATTTTTTTTGACCATTTTCAATTGTTTTTTCTCAAAATATACATCGTTATAATTACTAATATTGAAAAGATAAATAAAAAAAAAATGAAAATACAAAAATTTTGCAACATTCCACCGCCGTGATGGCGCTGCGATCTAGACGCAAGTCTCTTATTCAATAAAAATATTTCGGACACCGGACCTGATATTTTAATTTTGTATGTCTTGAATTTTTTCCCATTTAACCATTTTTATATCTATAACGGTTCACGAAATTCTAATCGTGTTCAATTAAATTTGCGCCACCCTGTATAATCAGGCCAGAGCAAGGACTAGTGCCTAGATCCCAATTGCAACTCGAGTGCCAGCCCTGTTGCCAGGTTTAAGTATTTTATTGACACAAAAAAAAATATTTATTTTATTAAAAGAAGTCTTGATTATCTAAATCTAACCTGTATATTAAATAAAATAAAAAAAAATTTCCTCTGGATTCAAACCAGGAAGTTTTATGTGTAAAGCATACACTCTAGCACTGGACCACGTCATATCACAATGATATATAATCAAACTTTCAAGTTAACGTACAAACCTATGGCAACAGCGGTGGGCACTCGATTTACAATTGGGATCTAGACGCTTCTGAGCAAGGTCCGAATCAAGTTAAGTCACAATAATAATCAGGAAAGTCACAACAAGGCTAAAGACATTCCCCAAAGTTATGTCATTAAAAGTAAAAACGAATTAATAACGTAATAACATTAGATTAGATATTAGAAGTACGTGAAAAACGACATGTATGTAGTTATAGGAGATAATTCCTTGTATCCTTCTGTAGGAGTAGAATTACTCCTTTTCCTAATCCTAACAAATTTGTAGCCCTGGAGGATGATCCATTTGATTGATAGGAGCCTGAAGGGCATACAAGCATTCATTTTTTTCTTTAACACCTTCATCGGCCACGTTGACGCTGAACCAATCACGAATATCATCAAAAGACCTATTAGTCCTAAGCAAGCTCAATATTTTTTGTTCAATATGATGATTGGTTAAGAACTATAGGTGTAGTACCACCCAACAAAAATTCAAATTGATTGGTCTGAAAAACAAAAATGTTGGAAAAAAGTCAGATATTTCATTGTATATTATTGTTGGACACCGGGAGAGTGGGGACCAGCTCATATGATGCCTAAATGTGCATCCTCGAAGAGATCTACGAGCTCTTTAGCTTCTTTTAGAATCCTGAGATTTATCTGGGGGAATTTTTTCTTAGGTCTTCTTGGTATTGCCCTTCTGTTCCTTACATCTATCCACTTGGTCCGAAGAGTTTCTTGGGCGTGGATACCGGAGCTGTACAGTCTTTTCCTGAACATTTATGAACCTGGAAATTATTGTTGGCATATTATTGTGGTTGTAGATATCGTAGGAAGTGCCAATGATTATCCTCTCGGTTGCTGCAATGGCGTGCAGGAGCAAAGGAGGAAGAGAGGAGAAGTTTAGAGCTATGTAGTCCATTACATCTACCAATTCGACCTCCCAGAGCTCCGATGAGAGCTTCTCGCCTCCTAACTTCGTCTACAGTATTTTGGACTTCGGTCGCCCAATTAAGAGTGCGCATGAAGGTACCTTTTCTCTCTCCCCAGAGCCTAAGGTTGATCTTACTGAGGGATTGGTTATTAGGGCGTAATTTGAATGATTAAATATGATAGGTCGGGTTTTTTGAAGGTCGGGTTTTTTGAAGGTTTATAGTAATAATCCACTATTGGGAAAAGTGGTTTAAAAGTTGTTGTGTTTTGGTGTTCAAAGCTCTAGTGGATGGTGCTGTTGCGGAGTCGTTAGTGTAGAGCTGAATGTCTTGGCTAGGTGAAGGGGAGTGAGGAATGTCGTGCGTGTATTTGGCGTACAGCACGAGTACTAACACTGAGCCTTGAGGGAGGAGTGAAAGAGTCTGCCAGGGAGTTTCCAATGACATAAATAGAGAGATTTTTGAGGTAGAAATAGATGAGTTTTATTAGGGGATAGGGAGTTCGATATTCTAGAGTTTTTTGGACATCAAACAGGACTGCCAATGCACAGGGACCAACATTGAGGGATTAGGAGGCATGGGTGTAGATTATCATTAGTGCATCGTGGATGGAGTGTTCAGAACTTAATCTATGTTGGAATTGGGGGATCGTTCCCCTGTCATCTAGAAAGTTTCAGATACGATCTTTGAGTAGGGTTTCAACGAGCTTATCCAGAACATTCGTTAGGGATATATGTCTGTAGGAATTTGAGGATGTGGGCTTTGTGGTATTTGACATCAGAATGGTATGGGAGGTTTTCCAGCAAGATGGAAAATAGGACTGCTGAAGGAAGATTAGTGGCGGGAAGGTGAACTTGATTTGATTATTCTAAGACATATTTTTTCGGTGTAGGGAACATAATTAATTTCCTTCCTCTCTTCTAAGTTTATTCAACGATTTAATTACTTTGACTATAATATAAACATCCATTTATGCTCTTGTTTTTTTATAAAATCTTAGAGATTTAAGTAAACAATGACAAAAGTTATTAGCTTATTTACTGAATGATTAACGTTAATAAGCGTTCTATCTACTGACCAAGACTTTAAAAAATACTAACTTTTAAACAAAAACCTTTAAATAATATACAGTAATTATTAGTTAAATTAAAAACAAGCTCTTCAACCTTTCAAAATAGCTCTTAGGCATTCGCTGTATATCACTCGTCGAACGTTCCATATGGGAAGTGAAAATTGATAAAAATAAATACGCTATTGGCAAATATACGATAAATTAGCAGGAAAATGGTAATCAGGACGTAGTAACACGTTCAACTATAAATCGTATAATTTTTTTTTTAATTCATTCATGGCTTACTTAATTCATTCAACTCGCATTTTTGGTTTCCGACAACGTGCGTGTTATAATAAAATCACGTTTTCGATTTTTTACGACAATTTACTGTTATTTTTTTTTTTCGTTGCAGTAACTAATTTCTGAAATGACAAATAAGTTTCTGAAGAAGCAGATATTAGCTAGTTGCGCCATATTGGTGCTGGGTGCGATGATCGTATTCGTTTGGGTGGCGTTTGGTCAAGGGACCTTCAAAAATAAAAGACAGTACAGCTCTGTCAACCATACTTCGACAGCTTCGATGCAAAGTGGTAGAATATTTAATAGGACCAAGCACAAAGGTAAGATTTTTATTTTATTTAATATAAATTAAATTTTCATATAAATAAATAATATAGTAAAAAGTTTATTTATCTATTTAAAAATAGCTACATTGAATTTTAATAAAAATTGGTTGTAAAATTACTATTATGTAACTATAGTAAATTCCGCATGAGTTGCTTATTGTACTTTCCACATTTTATTGGAAATTAGATACAAATTTATTCACAGGAAGTTTCTTTTGGAAAATAGTGTTTTAAGTATTTCTAAATCAACTTATAACTTAATTCATCTTTAGTTCTATTCCTGAATCGTTCTTTCATTAAAGATTGGTTAATTTTTTTTAAAAAACTTCATGATAATTTCAATGATTTTTCAAGATTTACTTCATACGGACGCCATATTGGATTTTTTTTAGGTGAATAATATTTTTTCGATG
Source organism: Neocrepidodera transversa (assembly GCA_963243735.1). NCBI lineage: Eukaryota > Metazoa > Arthropoda > Insecta > Coleoptera > Chrysomelidae > Neocrepidodera > Neocrepidodera transversa. The sequence continues at coordinate 5,353,799 of OY725355.1, forward strand.
ATTTACACATGGTATCATTTGCCATATTCATTTGGTAGAATAAGATATCCTGTAGTAAATGAATAACAATATAATGTAATAAAATGTTTTTTTACTGTGCCGAGCAAACCTGTGCGTGTGAATTCTGATATAAACATAAAGTGAGTAAAGTTCCATATCACCATGAATGAGTCTACAAAGTTTTACGTAGCTTCGCCGTTAATTATTAATTATTACTATTATTGTTAAATAACCTTGAGACTTTTTCTAACTAACTTATTGGTGAGGATTAAATAAATATAAATATGAAAACAATATGAATATAAAAATGATTACTTGTACTTTAGCTTCACTTGAATTTAAACACTGCGTCAGTAGATAGTTTATACAACTCCTACCGCCACTATAGGGAATTCAAAGAGTGACAGGATGTAGAGATTCAGCGTGTCAGTGTCGGGTCTTTAGGTAGTTCAGCTCCGTCTGGTCGACTCTTCAGGTATTTCAGCTTCGTCTGATCTCCAATCCTCAGCTATCGCATATAACTGCCTATACGTGTACTCTGAGTTGTATATACTACCGACTCTTCCACATTCTTCTATTAGTTCTTCTTTCCATTTTCAATATCTAGTCTTCAGCTCCGTCTGTTCTTGTCTTCAGCTCTGTCTGGTCCCGGTTCAGGTACTTCAGCTCCGTCTGGTCTAGTCTTCAGCTCCGTTTCGTCCGGTCTTTAAGTACATCAGCTCTGTTTGTGTGTTTGGTCCGGTATTCAGTTACTTCAACTCCGTCTGTTCTAGTCTTGAGCTCTGTCATGTTCAGGTACCAGACGAAGCTGAATATTAGTCTAGAGGGAGCAAAAATATAATTTTATATTTATTTTTAAGAAAAATATGAAAATTTATATTAATCGTACAAATTTTTCACAATTTTTTTTCTATTTTTTAACCTAATCTCCTTTTGGTGCAATACTTTTCTCAACTTTTTTTTGCCATTTATTTCACCCATCCAAAAAATAGACAAAATCCGCTTCTGTTTCGACGATCATTTGAACTGAACTTTTTCGCTCGAGCCACGTTTTCCTGTTGGGGAAAGGAAATAAGTCGAAGCTAGCCAAATCGGGCGACTACAGTGGATGTGGCAGCAATTCATCATGTATTTTATTCAATTTTTCTGCGGCAATTCTGGACGAATGTGCTGGTGTGTTATCGTTATCATTAATTTTTTATCGAATCGGTCTGATAATTTACTGTAGTACTGCTCCGTGATCATTCTTCATTTCTGCAAAAAGTCTATGAAGATTATTTTCTTGAAATCCTAAAAAATCGTGAGTAGTATACCTATGCAGGTTCTGGACCACTTCCAGACGAGGCCGACGACAATGACCAGAAGCGTAGTAGAAGAGGAGGACTTTTTGTTTTTCCGGTATATTGCAAAACTCATCGCTTATCGCTTGATCTCTTCTTCTTTTCCCAAAAAAGAGAAGGACTTTTTGTGCCCCCTTTATATTGCAAAACTCATCCCTTATCGCTTGATCTCTTCTACTTTTCGAAAAATATTCCACGACGACGCACCGCCTGTCTGTTTTGCGCGTCTGGACATGTCTGATGACGTCACAGAGCAAAAATAAATTTTAGTTTGTAGGCGCCTGGTTGTCGGGTATAATTTGATTAAAAAAGGTCAGTGGGGTCATCTCGCGTGTTTATTAATTTTCTCCATGATGTTGCCATCCATTTCTCAAACAACAACAACAACAGGTATCGAACAGCTTTCTAACATGTCTCGAACAGCTTTCGAACAGGTCTGGAACAGCTCTTGAACAGCTTTAAACAGGTCTCGAACAGCTTTGAACAAATTATACCCGACAACCTAACAAACTAAAATTTATTTTTGCTCTGTGACGTCACCCGACATGTCCAGACAAGCAGAACAGACCGGTAATGAAATATTTTTGAAAAAGTAGAAGAGATCAAGCGATAAGCGATGAGTTTTGCAATATACAGAGGGCACAAAAAGTCCTCCTCTTCTACTACCGCTTCTAGTCATTGTCGTCGATCGCAGCTGCCAAAAGTGCACTCATTACGTCCATACGTCCAATTGGAGTAGTTTCATAACAATTTATGGAAGTTTAGGGGGTAAACGAGGCTAAGCTAGTCTCTTCTCATCTAAGAGTACTCTTCTCTTCGGCTAGGGGTGATACTTCTTCGGTTAGGTGAATGAACTCGATGGAAGTGGTCCAGAACCGGCATAGGTATACTACTATCGTTGGTCATTAACTTTCCGGTCGATGGGGCTTTTTTTAGCAGATTCGCCCCGAAAAATCCATTATTTTGACTGTCGCTTGGTGTCTGGCATATAATAATGGATGCAGGTTTTATCAACAGTGTTGACTAGTCGCAATAACTCCTGCGACTTTGGCTTAAAGAGGTTTAAAGATTACTTCGACATTCACAGCAGTATCCGATTGATATTCTCCGTAAGCAATCCCGGGACCCATCGAGCCGACACCTTAATTTATGTAAAATATTAATTACCGTTCCGGCCTACTTCTGGACACTTTCGTTTGGCGATCAACGATGTCATGGACCTTTTTAAGGATTCCTCAGTAAAAACATCTATCGAACGCTCCTCATCAAAAACAGATGTACGACCACGTTTAAATTTGTTGAACCACAGAAGATAAACTAATAATGAGTCGACAAGTAGTTCCAGACTACTGACAAAATAATGACAGAATCGATCGAGTGTATGGTCCAGTGTATGATGCAGGAAAAGATTGGTGGTTTTTGGATATCAAACGTATAGAGTTTGGAACAATGGAACAATAAACGTACAGCAAGATTTCAATGAGTAGCAACTATAATAATCTTAATTTTGCTACGGATGACTTAAACGCTTATAAAACCATTTTAGAAGCAACGATATGCTAAAGGACATTTGAAAGGTACAAAAAGAAATTATACGTCCTCTGTTTCATCCTACAGAAGGTGCAGGATTATCGAAACCAGCCGCAACATAATGCGATTTGATTTACAAAGAAGAACCTATAGAATACGTATATTGGGACGATCCTAATGAGTTGGTTGATCGCTTACAGTTGCCAGTTGCTTCGAAACATGCTGGAAATACCTCACAAGATAATGAAATAGCAGCTAATATTAATGAGTTTATTAGTTTATCTTCTGTGGTTGAACCAATATCTTATGATTGTTATAGATGGTGAAGAGTGCCCATAGACTTCTTCGCATGTTTTTCCTCCATCCAAAAATAAAAAGCTAATCCATTTTATCAAGAAACAAACAAGTATGTTACAACTGGCTACCAAATAAAAACTAACCTATGGATCAGTTTGTCGTATGACAGATGACAATCTACTACGGTAATGCCAACTTCCCCCAACAACGCCACCAGATACTTATTGATAAAGAATAAAAAATAAACAGAATGGAATGATATAAAAGAACGTACAAAGTTAGTAACAAAACAGATTATAAGACTACACAAAAAAGAATAATAATGAATCTAGTTAAATAATAGTTATAACCAAGGGATAATGTAAATATAAACAGATAAAAATTCTATAAGAAAAGTATAAAAAAGGGGTATAAGAAGCCAACGAAAAACAATTGCTAATACATTCAACAAGAGGAGAGGACATCAGGCTCGAAGTAGTAGTCTGCTCGGAATACTTCTCAGGTGATGGTAATGAGGAGCAACCTCCTCCTTCAGCTATGCGAGAGTTAATCGCCTTCTGTAAGAGGAACAACAAGCAACTGATTATTGGATGTGATGCAAATGCCCACCATTTGGACTGGGGAAGCACGAACATTAAGAATGGAAGTATAACAATCAGTACTCAGTTTATGAGTACCAAGATCGGTAATTGGCGGGTGTCTACAGAACCTTCATGCTAGGATCATCGGATATAGAATGTCCCTTCAAACGTACCTGAAGAACGGCATTGCATCTATAAAGAATCAGGCTGAAATAGGGGCGGCGAGCGATCAGTTGCAGAAAGCCGTACTCAGAGCCTACCAAGATAACTGCCCACTTAAGAAGAGAGACCATAGAGGTTCACCTTGGTGGAGCAGAACCTTGGACAAAAAGAGAACAGAAGTTCGACGTCTCTTCAATCGAGTAAGGAAACAGGGTGCTGGGACACATACAGATCGGCTCTAACAGGATACACGAAAGATATTCGTAAAACCAAGAGGGAGTCTTGGAGGAGGTTCTGCCAGAGTATAACAGATCTACCTGCTGGAACAAGACTCCACAAAATTCTCTCTAGAGATCCGAATCAAGAGGTAGGGTCGATAAAACAACCGGACGGCTCTTTTACGGACTCCAAAAGGTAAACGTTAGAGATCCTCATGCAGAATCACTTCCCGGGTATCCAGCTTCTGGAGGATCGCCCGAAACCCTTTCCACTTCCACCTGGCTCGTCTATACGATCAGTTAAAGAAGACTGGAGGTTTGCATCTGAGGTGATCACTCCACACTCAATCCTATGGGCGTTGAAGTCTTTCTCCCCGTACAAATCACCAGGAGAAGATGGTATTTTTCCTGCCATGTTGCAAAACGGGACAAAGGAGCTGTCGCCTCTTCTAGTGAAACTATATCGTAAGAAGATGTGGATTGTATGGTGAATTATAGCCCATAGGCCTCTGTTGGCCGCAGTGGAGGGGCGATTAAACTACTCACATTGAACCTAACAAGAGGAAAATGAATACAAATTTAGGATCTTTAGGAAGAAAAAACAGTAACCAATAATATAGAGAAATAAGGGTACAATCCACCAAAAATGATGAAATCATCGATTATAGGAAAAAAATTTATTGTATATAAGAAATATATTGCCAAAAAAAGCTACAATGCTGAAATAAATCAAAAATAAATAAAAATTATTGTGTGGATGTGTTGTAGGTAAAACGACTTAAAGAGCGGTCAAATTTTGGATTTTTCAGGGTGCCTGGAAGACAGGTAAACCCAGTCTTTACAGTTTGGAAATGTTAGAGCAACAGACGATCAAAAAACGATCAAATCTTATGAATTAATGTACATTATTTAACGTTTTTATTAAAAACAATTTACCGCTTAGACTTGTAATTACTTTTCCTATAGAAAATATATAAAATTGTTTGTAACTGTGTGAACGTATATTGTATTTCATAAATCGCGTGGTATGTTACAAAAAAACAATTAGTAAAACTAAATAAGGCGTGTTTTTATGTTATTTTGCAATTAAAGAAGAACTCCCACAGTTAACGTATAATCTTTTATTACAAAAAATCCATTAAGCTTTCTATATTATGCTTTAAAATGAAAAATAATAGTATGCAATTTTTTTGATTAATGAAGTTACGGTTTTTCACAATATGTTTTGCCAACATAATAATTCATCTCGATTCAATGTTTTCTATGTTAAAAATATAACTGTTTTGTTCTGAAATTATCTCTAACAAATTATTCTCGCTGATTATTGTTTATAATGAAAAGCTTAAATATTTTATTATTAATGCATAATTTAAACACAGTTGAAGGTAATATTTATAAAAAGGTTAATCGATCAATAAATCCATCGAAAAATATTCTATTGACTCATCTAATTTGTTTTTTAAAATAAGGAGTATATTTCTACTAAAGTGCAATAATTGTGCTATTTAGAATTACAAGAATTATAGTGTATATAAAAAACAGAGGAATTCATTTTTCAAAAACAGAAAGAGTAAGTTTTTGAAACTATACACTCCGACCATTACCATACATGTTTCATCCTTGTAGGAATCATCAGTGGTACTTTGTCGGAATGCATAGTTTCAAAAACCTACTCTGTATACCCCAAGTATTTCTATGTACCATAAAAATGTATGATACAAGCCTCTAACATCGACTAACCAAGTATAACTTGGTGCTGGTAGATGGTGGAACCTATATTCCATCATAATGCCTTGGGGGTGCGGGCACCACGTAATTAAATCAAAAACAGAGTGTATAGTTTTAAAAACTTACTAATCATTTTCTCGTATCTCGTTTTTGGGCATTCTACCTGTAAGGGGGTGGAAACTGGAGGGGGTTGAAATATCAAAAAAAGATATATCTCCGCCATTTTGAAAAATATCAAAACAGGGCATATCGTAAAAAATCGTAAAAATCCGCAAAAAAATCGTAAAGTAAAAAATTGCGTAAACTAGCAAAAATCGTAAAAAACTGAAACAAGTCGTAAACGCCCGTAAAATATGGTAAAAATCATAACAATCCGTAAAAAAAACGTAAAAATCCGTAAAAAATCGAAAAAAAAGAAAAAACTCGGAAGAAATCGTAAAAGATCGTAAAGTAAAAAATTGCGTAAAAACTAGCAAAAATCGTAAAAAACCCGTAAATAAATCGTAAAAAATCTGAAAAAACCGTAAATATTCGGAAAAAATCGTAAAGTAAAAAAACGTAAAATAAAAAATCGTAAAAAACTGTAATAAATCGTAAATACTCGTAAACACTCGTAAAAAATGGTAAAAAATCGTAAAAATCCGTAAAAATTCGGAAAAATCCTAAAAATCCGTAGAAAGACTGGAAAAGACCGAAAAAATTCGGAAAAAATCGTAAAGTAAAAATTCGTAAAGTAAAAATTCGCGAAAAATTATAAAAAATTGTAAAAACTACCAAAAAATCGTTAAAAATGTAACAAGTCGTAAACAACCATAAAAAATGGCCAAAACACGTAAAAATCCATAAAAAAATCGTAAAAATTCGGAAAAAATCGTAAAGTAAAAATCGTAAAGCAAAAATCGTAAAAAATCGTATAAAAAATCGTAAAAAATGGCAAAAAATCATAAAACATCGTAAAAACTACCAAAAATTGTAAAAAACTATAACAAGTCGTAAACACCCGTAAAAAATGGTAAAAATCTATAAAAATCGTAAAAATCCGTAAAAAATCGGAAAAAACCGTAAAAACTCGGAAAAAAACGTAAAGTAAAAAACGTAAAAAATCTAAAAAAATCGTAAATTAAAAAATCGTTAAAAATCGCGAAAAAACATAAAAAATCGTAAAAACTACCAAAAAATCGTAAAAAACTGTAACAAGTCGTAAAGACCCTTAAAAATGGTAAAAAATCGTAAAAATCCGTACAAAATCGTAAATAATCTTAGAAAACGTGAAAAATCGTGATGTCCATAAATTACGTATTGCGTATAGTTCTTGTGTTTATTGTTAAAGTGAAAACTTCGGGCCGAAGTACTAAAAACACCTGTGTAATATTTTAATTTATTTGTAACATATATTTTATGTATTAATTTGAACTTTCGGCACTCCTCCTGTATATAAACTTTAACTATGCAAAATATCACACTTCTCCGTTCGCGCAACACGCTTAAAAAGGGGTTTTCCCTTTATGTATATAGATACCATTAGTATAGTTAACAGTAAACAGAGAAGTATTTCAAATTTTAAAATTTTACCAAATGTTAAAATTAATAACAGGAAAATAAAAAAAATCAATTAATGTCTAAAAGCCGCAAATCAGTAGATCAAACGAGAACAGGTTAATGGATATACAGGGTGTATCGATGGGTGGGTGTACTTTTATCATAATTTCTAACGACGTTATTAAAATCGTTATTGTAAATCTTGTGAAAATAAATACTGTGATGATAAATTTGACTGTCACATCTTAAAATATGTAACTGCCTCTTTTGGAATTCCACAGCGATCTGTCTTAGGCCCTCTTTTCTATTTATATTTGAATGCTAATATTAAAATCTGCGAAGGAATTATGTAACTACTTCACTGATGTTTAGAATAAAAATTTACAGGATCATTTATTTTAACACTTGTAGATTACTTAAGATCAATTCTTCTTTCGGGTATTTATAAATAATAATAATAATTTGTGTTGTTAATTTGCGAAAAACTTAAAACTTATTAAGCAACACACCAACGTTCTCCAAATATGTAAATTTCGCAATGAGATGTGCGTAGGCTCTAACGAATGCAGCTTCCACGTCTTACATCTTCCTTAAGTCGAGATAATGTAAATTTACAATGTAAAACTAGTTTACATCTAGGAAGATGAATATGCTCGTCTTATTACCTTGTAAATAATTATGTAATCTAAATCGTTGGTTTTTATTAAGACACAAGAGAACGTTTTGACAAATTGTTACCGAGATAATATGCTAAATAGAATATTTAATCTTTTTTAATCCTTTTAGGATTAACAATAAATCTCGGAAGTTGTAGAAATTATTGTTCTGAATTTGAGTATGTGAAATGTTTATGGTTTTTTTCAAGGATTTATTATTTCACGGATTCGATTACAGAAAAATTGTAAGGAGACAGATTTATTATTAAAAAAAAAATGTAAAAATGAGAAAAAAACAAAGTGAAACCAGTTTATAAACACTCTGTAGAACTATAATTAATTTCTATACGTAAAAACACAACTAATAATATTAATTTAAATCCATATCTGAAATGTGGTCAAGTGTTCATTGTAAATCAATACCCTTCGGGTTTTTTGTTCTTCCCCCATTCACATTATGCTACTTTAATTTGTTTGTCAGTTGTCACTTGTCACTGTTCGTTTTACGGTTGACATTTAACTAATGTTCAGGTCTCTCGCACCACCTTTTGTTGTATCGCTGTACTGCCCTTAATTGGATCACGGTAGTACAACAACTTATTATCATTTTAAACTCCTTCGAGCTGCCTTTGTGGATTCTTTCTCCCAACGTAGGTGTTCTCTCCTACCCCTACGTGGGATATTCGACTGGCTCTCGCGCCGCACAAATATTTGGGTAAGGATTTCCCTGATCCTTCTCCCTTTGTACTTGGTACTACCGTGTTCCAAAATGAGACACATCATGTGTCCCCAATTTTTTTTACTTTTTTAACCTTAACCCACTCTTTACAGCATAAAGAGATTGCGCTGACAGCTTTCCTCGACATTGAAGAGGCGTTCAACAATGCCCTGCCTCAATCCCTTTACGCTACACTTCTGCGAAGGGGAATAAGCAGACTAATCTGCAATTGGATTAAATGCATGCTTGAAAATCGTTTTGTCACATCATCACTGCAGGAGGAGACTGTCAGATTTAGGGCGGCGAAGGGGTGTCCTCAAGGTGGAGTGCTGTCTCCACTTCTTTGGTCACTCTTGGTCGACCCCCTACTGGACAGGCTCTCCCAGCTGGGGGTGGATTTTCAATGCTATGCCGATGACCTTTTAATATTGGTTAGAGGCTTATTTGAAGAGATTATTTCCAATATCCTTCAGGAAGCTCTTAACATCGTATATGGTGTGAGGAGGAACAGATGTCTGTGAACCCCCACAAAACGGTAGTAGTTCCTTTTACAAAAAGGAGGAAGCTAGACAAGCTACGTCATCCAATTTTAAAGGCGTAACCATTCCGTTTGCGGAGGAGGTAAAATATCTGGGGATTATCCTTGATAGAAAACTTACCTGGAACTCCCATCTGGAAAGAACAATCAATAAAGCCAGGGCATCGCTCTGGAATATCAGAAGGGTATGCGGCAAGTCGTGGGGAATGAACCCTAAACATATTTACTGGATTTATCAAACGATGATAAAACCAATGGTCACATATGGCGCAATGGCCTGGTGGACTAAGGGGCTCCACTTTATTGCGGCGGCTAAATTATCTGGACTACAGAGATTAGCATGTGTGGCTATTACAGGCGCTATGTCATCTACCCCGACAGCGGCAATGGAAAGATTTCTGGGTCTTACTCCTCTCCATATATTACTGGAGCAGGAGACCAGAATGACCTCCTATAGAGCCATGTCGGTGGCAGGTCAAATTGAGGGGGAGAGGCTATGGGACCACTCTGGACTGCTGCGAGAGATGAGTACTCACCACACTCTCGGAATGGTTTCGGATGTGCTCTCTCCCAGAACTCACATACAGAAGTCCTTCAACGTCCTTCTTCCGAGAAGAGACGAATGGGAAAGGGGGGAGATCCTCTTTCCAGGGACGGCTGATGTACTGTACACAGATGGTTCAAAGACCCCAAGTGGTGTACAGCAGAAAACCGAGAGTTGACATCACAGTAAGCCTCGGCAAGTATGCTACCATCTTTCAGGCGGAGGTTTTCGCTATAGAATTGTGTGCAAGAGAGTTGGCAAACCATCATCTTGTCAACAAAAGTATTTATATTTTATCAGACAGACAGGCAGCTTTAAAAGCACTGAGCTCCAGCCGGCTGGACTCGAAGCTGGTGTGGAACTGCATCGAATCCCTGGATCGCATTGCTACCAGTAACAGAGTAACCCTACTCTGGGTACCTGGGCATGAAGGGGTGGAGGGCAATGAGAAAGCCGACACCCTTGCGAAAAGAGGTGCAGAATCCGAGTTCATTGGACCGGAACCATTTTTTGGCATAGCCAAAAGCAGTGCCAAAGACACTATCTGTAAATGGACCGAGAGGAAAACTCTCCAGCACTGGAAAGATATTCCTGGGTTAGCTCACTCTAAGGCGTTTATAGTCAAACCCTTAGCTAGCACCCTATCGCAGATCCTAGAATGGAGTAGAAGTGATCTACGCATCCTAATTGGACTGCTTACAGGGCACTGTCGTCTGCGGTACCATCTGAAGAAGCTAGATGTGAGTCAAACATCGGACTGTCGCTTCTGCAGTGTGGAAGACGAAACGGCGGAGCATATTTTATGCTCCTGCCCTGCCCTGGAAATGAATAGGCTTCGTACGTTTGGTTTTGTACAGCTGGAGCCTACCGACTTCAAGGAAGCTTCACCTAAATATACCATAGACTTCGTAAGAAGGTGTGGATTGTATGGTGAATTATAGCCCATAGGGGTGAGCCACAATAGGCCTCTGTTGGCCGCAGTGGAGGGGCGAGCAAACGCTCCACTCACATTGAAACTACCTACCTAACCTTATTAATATTTTATATTCAGTACCCCGCAACTTTATTAATTAAAAAATTTTTAAAGGTTGCAAAGCCAAATAAATTTTATTTCACTGTTTGCTACATGATGTTTATGGTAAGCCACTCACACTAATATTTTATTATTACCTGTTGTTTGTTAACGAGCGCTATTGTAGGCCTGATGATGGTGGAAGCCGAAACTAGTTACCAACTTCACATTTGAACTAATTTAACAAATATATTTCTGTGGTAGTGGACTTTGTGTGTTTCTTTACTCATTTCTTGACCACATTTGAGACATGGATAACCTGATGAATTTATTAACGTTTAAGTTGACCTATATTTATTACGTTTTTTTGTATGCAAGAGGGCTCTACGAGACGTGTCGTTTTACTTTTAGTAATCTCCACTAGATGGTGTGCTCAGAAAAAAATTCTCGTTACGCTGCATTGCCACGTTTAAATTTCATATATCATATCTGCGTTACTGTCTAATAGTGTTGTTTTTGTTTTTTACAATTTAAAACGTAAGTAGAAAACTCACTTAAAATGATAGAAATCCAAAAGAAAATGCTTTTATTATAGAATTTATTATTATAGTTATTAATGGAAACTTTTATGACAAATTCAATGAATGTTGCCTCTACTTCTAGCGCCACATGGTATATAGGATATTAATGAAGTTTCAAAATATTGCGTTTCGTTTGTTATATATGTAACTGTTCCATGATATACTACATTTCTTTTATTATTGTTGAAAGTTTGATATACCTCTAAATGGCCCCGTCTTAATTTCATAATTTCTAATTTTACAATAAACGTCACACCAGGTATGTGGTCACACTAATGTGATCATCTATGACAACATAGAGATTCGTAAGGGTAAGAGAGACTCGTGGAGAAGGTTTTATGAAGAGGTAGAAACAACCTCCGATCAATCAGATCGGGAACCGGACGAGAAATACACGAAATCCAGCAGGGACACTACTACAGACATATCTGCCAGATTGAAGTGAAATTAGGAGAAAATCAAACAATCCCTAACAAGTTACAAGGTCTCAAAAAGGGATTGGAAACTGGCAAACAAAGTCATAACCCACGGCAAAGTTAGCTGGGGAATAGACACTTTTGAACCGTACAAATCACCCGGATCAGACGGTATTTTCTCAGCTTTCCTACACTGCTGGTATCGGTGATTTGCAAATTACTTAGTGCAAGTTTGGCTACAGGCCACATTCCAGTTAGCTGGATAAAAGCAAAAGTTGTCTTTATTCAAAAACCTGGGACGAATCCCCAGGCAAAAGCATTCAGAACAATAACTTTATCGTCTTTTATAATAAAACTATTGGAAAAACTGGTGTAAATACCAAACTGGAAAATCCTGCGAAACAGCACTCCATCAACTTGTATCAAGGATAGAGGCTACACACAGGAACAAAGAAATTGCTATAGCAGCATTTCTGGACATAGTGGGTATATTTGAGTATACCTCTTTTAGATCAATGCACCTGTGGAAAGGTGTGGCACCACATGTAGGTGGATACAAACCATGCTATGCCATCGGACAGCTGAAGCGTCATTGTTGGGTTAGACCATGGAGGTGTCAATCTTCAAAGGATGCCCATAGGGAGGAGTTTTATCTCCTCTATTTTGGGATTTGGTAATTGACGAGCACTTGGTATAGCTCAATAATGACAGATTCTACATCCATGGGGATGCAGAAGACGTACTCATACTTGTCACAAACATTGTCTCAGGCTTTATCCAACATACATTAACAAAACTTACCAAATAATACTGGTTATAATTAAATGAAGGTAAGCATAGCGCTTAATTAAAGTATCGCTACTAAGAAGGGTAGGTGAGGAAATAAAGGTACATGGAAACTATATTAAAATAATTAAAAAAATGGAGGTTAGTTATCAAAGGAGCTAACAAAATGGAAAAATGGCCTAGATAAATATATAAACACTGATATTATTAACACTGCGTTTTCCTTCGCCTACCATATTTTTTCACATAATCATTCTTTGTCTATGTTTAACGCCTATGTTTGCCATAAAGACTTACATTTTGCACAGGTTACACTTGTGACCTCCCACCCCCTGTTTGGATATCAGTGATATCATCTTTTGTATGGACAATCCTACTAGATTGCGACCGGATCAATAGCAGCGATGCAACCCTTATATTCAGACTGAATACTCGTTGGACCATAATTTAGAAAAATATTGACATTATCCTCTACATAGCACTGACAATATATTTTAAAAAAATAGTTATTTAGGATGGTACAATTAACAGATAAATGACACCTTCCCCGGCGAACCCATGAAAGATGGAAATCTTATAAGCTGGTTCAGTCGATACGTATTTAACCTTTGGCTCAGGGACTATAAGAAGTTGGCGAATTAAAATATGCAAATACTTAATCTGATTTAGTTTTACGAAGATAAAATAAATCTAAACGTAGAGAAGAAATTGTCGTTTACGATGAGATGTAAAATATTTAGCGTCGGGACGAATAGCGTAGCGACGCTGAATGGACGTCGAATATTGTAACTTCTGCTAATGGCGTTCGTAGATTAATTTGTGGGAATGGACTGGATTTTGAAGAAGTAAAACCCAACTGTTTGTTCTAATTATCGGCGTCGTCGTCTTGGCGCTGAATACAGGAACTTCGGTGATGACGGTATTATTAGTCTGAAATTTGATTTTGACTGATACCTCTCTGAGCTACATTTTACGTCATAAATTTTTGTATTTTAATATTTTTTCAACTGGTTCAAGTGTGTATTATCGTTTTGTAGAAACATGTACTGACAGATGAATGTTTTTTTTTGGGAAAAACAACTTGACTTTGTTGTGGTTATCTCTCTAAAATTCCAGGAAACAAACTTAATAACACGAGACAAAATACCATTAGAAATAGCTAAAAAAATAAAAATAATATACCGGGGGTTGGTTCGTCACACACTTAAGGTGGACTTGAGATCTAAGTAGAACTTAAGATTCCCTTTTGTATTGCATTAACGTCTAAGTGGAAATTAAGTTAAGCTAAGGATATCTGGAGCTTATTTTCTACTTAGCATATATCATAACCTAACTTATCAATAATTTTCATATGTTTTGATTATCAAGTGTTGGTGTATTTTAATATTGAGTTGATTTAAAATAGCAATTAACAGGCTAGTAATTGGAATAAGAAGTCCTTCTGGAATATAGAAAAAAAAACAAGAAAAAATATGAAAAATATTTTTAAGTAGACAAGACAGAAAAGGAGATAAATGGTGAACAGAGAGAGAAAATGACAAAAAAAAGATCTGAAGAAAAAGAAACGGACAAAGATGTAATAATTTTTTCAAAGTTATAAATTAACTTATTAGGTATAATCTCCAACTAAAAAAAAAAAATTATTTAACAATGACATTTTTAGCAGTGAACCAAAGAACAATAACTTCGGATTCTAATTGCAATTCGCAATTCTCCAAACTCATAAATTCTCTCTCACTAATTTAAAATAATCATCGCGTTTAAGACTCTCAATCGAGTTAATGACATATGACCGAGTGAGGGCGCTGCTCGACAGCAGAAACAATCGAACGCGAAGACGCCCACTCGATTGGATATTACGAATGTGGCTCGAATTGGCCACCGGCTGATGATTATTTTTTCCTTTTTGATAGAAGATAAATTGAATGATACAGCGAAATGATAACGAAAAATGGCTGTTGAAGTATGAGGTGAGATTAAGTAGCTGTTATGCTTTATATGTGTGGTCGTGTAGTGAGAAGATCATTTTTTTTTCGAGTTGTTTTCAACGGCGTAGGTAGATATAAGATATGTGGTTTTGTACTGAAGTAAAAAGCCATTAAGCTTTAAAAAATAAATTAAATGAAAAGGTGATTATCACGCAAAACTTCCAGAAGAATTTTGTGATAATTTAATTTGTTACAACTGAATAGGAAAAGGCCAAAAGAAAGACGAAAGTAGAAGATAATGAATATCTAATATATCCAAACTTTTTATCATTTTGCAACAACATTTAAAAAATCACGATCTAAAAATAGATTTATATTTCTTGGTATTTGCTTCACATTGTGTTTGTTTCTCTTATAATATTTTCTGTCTTCGTCTCGCTTCCTAAGAAACGAAAACAAATTCTTTATATCTCTCCTTAATAATAATAATAGTAATTTCGTGCTAAAATTTTCATATCTCTTAGAGATCAGTCGATTATAACATGTAAAATTTCTTCTTTAAAATGCTGGTTAATACCGCACCTTTTTTATTAAATCATTCAGCAAATATTTTCTGAGATTTCAAAAAAATGTTTGTCCTTCGATGATTAGTTGATCTTAACATGTCGATTTGTTTTTATACTATATGATTTATTTTATACATTTGGCAACCTAGTTTCAATTTTATTTAATGGAGAACAAATAAAAGTTCTTTCTCGTCACTGGCTACACGATTCAACTTTTAAAAACATTTTGTTTAAAACAGTCTATTTTCGAAAAAATCTATTAGTTGCGAATTAATTATTTGTTTTATCACTTTGACTGATCGAACCGGTGTTTAAAAAAATTGGCAAACGTTTCGATATAAAAATAACTCATCCCAGGTGTACTTTGAATATTAGAAAATTGACGTTAGCAATCAAGTAATAAACTTTAGGTGAATGAACGTAAACGAGAGATTCGAACTATTTTAATCATTTTCAAACGTCAATGTATGTCTATCAAGTTTTAAACATTGAATTATTTCTGTAACAAATTTTAAACTAAATTCTAACTCACTAAATGCAGGGAAAAATAAAAAAATATCTGAAGGGCGAAAGGTAAAAAGTAGTATTTTTAGATAAAACGCAGGTTTTAAAATTGCTAGATTTTTGTGGTGGAATAATTAGGACCAAAGAATTTTCGAAAAATTTCTCCAATGTATACGTTAAGTAAAAATGATGTATTTTATTTGAAAAAAAAAATTTTTTCATACTTTTTGTGGTTAGTTTTACCCAAAAATTTTTTGGGGGTTTTTAAACTATGGGAAGACTATGGGAAGGGGAGGAGTGTCTTTTGGAAATAAAAAAGGTTGTGGAACATTTAATAAAAGCCCAACAGGAAACAATTTGTGATCCTTGATAAGGAAATAAATGGATCCTGATATTTTGTTTGCGCATGTTTGGTTTTAGGGAATACATAAACTTTTACCAACAATAATTTTTGTCAAAAAACCCTTAATAAATAAATTTCCCATATGGTGCATACTTTGAGGGTGACACTGTATATTTAGTGAATTATATTAATAAAAAATTGGTATTTTTAGTCTATTTAAATAGAACAAAATTAAAAAATGTCCAATAACTATTTTTTTTGTGGTGGAATAATTAGGACAATTTTTTTTTCGAAAAATTCCTGTTTACGTGTATTAACAATGAAGATTATTATTTAAAAAAATTATATATTTTTTTAATATTTGTAATAAATGAATGAAAGAACAATATCAATCAATATTTTTTTGTGGTGGAATAATTAGGACAAAAGTTTTTCCGAAAAATTCCTCCAATGTTTACGTTTAGTAACAATGATTATTATTTTTTTAAAAAATTATATTTTTTTTCTTAATATTTGTAATGAATGAATGAAAAAACAATATCAATCAATATTTTTTTATGATGGAATAATTAGGACAAAAATTTTTCCGAAATTTTTTTCCAAAGTTTACGTTTATTAACAATGAAGATTATTGTTTTAAAAATAATATTTTTTTTTAATATTTGTAATGGATTTGAAAAAAAATCAATCAATATTTTTTGTGGTGTAATAATTAGGACAAAAATGTTCCCGAAAAATTCCTCCACTGTTACGTTTAGTAACAATGAAGATTATTATTTAAAAAAATAATATTTTTTTCTTAATATTTGTGATGAATAAATAAAAACCAATATTAAACAATATTTTTTGTAGTGGAATAATTAGGACAAAATTTGTCCGAAAAATTCCTCCAATGTTCACGTTTAGTAACAATGAAGATTATTATTAAAAAAAAAATAATATTTTTTTCTTAATATTTGTAATGAATGAATGAAAAAACAATATTAATCAATATTTTTTTGTAGTGGAATAATTAGGACAAAAAATTTTCCGAAAAATTCCTCCAATGTTTACGTTTAGTAACAATGAAGATTATTATTTAAAAAAAAATAATATTTTTTTCTTAATATTTCTAATAAATGAATGAAAAAACAATCTTAATCAATATTTTTTGTAGTGGAATAATTAGGACAAAATGTGCCCGAAAAATTCCTCCAATGTTTATATTCAGTAACAATGAAGATTATTATTTAAAAAAAATAATATTTTTTTCTTAATATTTGTAATGAATGAATGAAAAAACAATATCAATCAATATTTTTTTGTAGTGGAATAATTAGGACAAATTTTGTCCGAAAAATTCCTCCAATGTTTACATTTAGTAACAATGAAGATTATTATTTAAAAAAAAATAATATTTTTTTCTTAATATTTGTAATGAATGAATGAAAAAACAATATCAATCAATATTTTTTTGTAGTGGAATAATTAGGACAAAATTTGTCCGAAAAATTCCTCCAATGTTTATATTAGATTTTTATTTAAATCTTAATATTTGTAATGAATGAATGAAAAAACAAAATATTTTTTATGGTGGAATAATTAGGACAAAAATTTGTCCGAAAAATTCCTCCAATGTTTACGTTTAGTAACAATGAAGATTATTATTTAAAAAATATTTTTTTCTTAATATTTATATTTGTATTTCGACTAATACTTATTGGAAATCAATTTTTTTACCAGGTTATTAATTTTGAGTCGAAATAAATATAATACATGCATTTTTCATTATTTTCAAATTTTTAAAACAATTACAATTTTTCTAAAATTTTTAATCCAAAATTGAAAATTCTTTCAGCTTTTAATGTTTCTAATTATTAATTTTTTTTTGGTTATATCAATCTTTATTGGACTTTTTCCAAAATTTCCACATGAATTAAAAAATTGCAAATAATTGATTAAAACAGAAAATTAATTAGGTATAATTTTCGTCATAAACAATTTTTAAACCATTAAAAAAAAATTAAATTAAATAGTAACCATCATATCATAATTTAGTAATACCTATAATAATTTTATAGCTTGAAGTATAAGTAAGAAATTGTTAATCTACTGTTTATCCATTTCTTATTAGCCATAACGTGATAATGATGATTATAGTTAGAAGATAAAATTAATAAAACAGTTAGATGTTTATTTACAACATAAATAATTTAATACATTATTTCCTGTTTCAAAGGAAGATTTTTTTTCTTTAAAAATCATTAAATACAACAATTGTAATTTCCCGACAATTTTCTTTTAACTAGAAAAACAAATCCTAGAAATTTCTTTGATTCATCATTCTAACAATCATGTTGGTAATAGTAAAATTAATTAATGTCTTTATACATATGTTAGTTGACGGTTCATTAAATTTAAATCGTCTGTTTAATTGCGGCTTAGATTTCTCAAAATTATTGCTCATTGCTACTTATATTGGAATATCCAGACAAATGTTAGATTTTTTAACAGAAAATAATGATATTATGAATTAAAAATTTTTTAATATTCTATCGTGTTTCGCAGCAATTTTTTTGGAAATTCTTTATCTGTGAATATAGGCGTGGTACCGTTAACATGATATTTCCATCCCCAATCCGCAGCTGTTAATTGAAATATTAATTTATTTAGAGATGTATATTGCTGTACTTTTATTCCATTTTTAGCAATTATTGTTTAGTCCGCATTTTATTATAAAAAATTTCTGCTAGATTCCATAAATGTTTCTTAGCTAATAATAATTTTACTATTGATCTTTTTCCTTTTCCTTTGGATCATAACCAGAAAAATAAATGAGAAAAAATCGAAAAAGAAGAAAAAAATCGGTAATAGAAAAAAACAAACAAATCGAAAGAATCAGAAAAAATTTAAAAAAACAACAGAAAAAAATAAGAAAGAATGGGAAAGAGTTAGCAAACCTGAAAGAAATTGAAAAAATCAAAAAACAACAGAAAATGAGAAAAACGAAAAACAATTAGAAAATTGTTAATTGTTAATTCTAGCATAAAATTGGCAAATTAAAAACAGAAGAAGTTACTAGAATTTAGTATCGAATATCAAAAGTAAAATAACAAAATAAAAAAAGAAATATGAATGGACAATCGATAAAAATATGAATAGATCAATTTATTTTACCAACTTAAAGATAAATTGCTCAAAATTATCTCTCGGCACACAGCTGCTATTTTCAAATCCAAATTTACCGTTTTATATATGGCAAATCTAGCATCTTGCTCATTTTAGATCTGGCAACACTGCCAATACACAAAAGTTCATCATAAGAGACAGTTTTAGCACCTCACCCTCCAACGCTAACGCTAATCCTCATTTCGAGCAGACTGCGCATGCTCAAGTAAAAATAAAAATAGGTAAACATAACTTAAAATGAAGAAAAAAGCAATTGCTTTGCTAAAACTCTATTTTTGACATTCCGTTATTCTATACGCTAACCAAATTTCGGTATAGTTGTTGGATGAGCATAGAAAAAGCTCTTTAGTATCAAAATAATAGTTTATTAATTTATTAGTGCGGTCTCAGTTCTGCAAATAACTGAGTGGTCCTTCGACATGAATTATCTTTCTACTCCACTTTGATCTATAACCAAAAATGTATCAATTAATATTGTTATTTTAATATTTTTCTCAAATTAAAACAAATTTAATGTAATATAAACTTTTCTGGTGTAAAAATTCAAGCGATATTTCCTTGAATATTAATTACTTTTTTCTTGTTATTTTTTCTGTAGAGGTCATCAATTTTATTTGGGAATCGAACAACTTAATTAAACTTACTGTAAACAAAAATTCATAAACTTTTGAATTAACTAAACAGCATTTACATAAAACTTTTTAGGTCGATGAAATAAAAGCTGATTCTCGATTGATCCAATTGAAGTTAATGGATAAATTTATTTTTGACTCGTGCCTAAGGTCTGGGACTAATGATTATGACACATTATATATAGTGTGAACCAAATATAAAATTACCCCGGTTATATTAGCACCTAGCAAACAGTGTTTTTATTTTTAAAATAATTATTGTTTTTTTTTATATCAAGAAAGCATATAAAAACAAATAATTTTTGCCTATTCCATTTTTATAGCTGTATTTATTTAAAAAGTTTGAGGATTTTGAAAAAATCGAAAAAATGCTGCTGGACTATAAATTTTAAAATTTATTAATTTTTTTCTCGGATATTAAAACAAAACATTCAAAAACAGAACGAAAAAAAAACATGAAAAAATCAAAAAACAAGAGAAAAAAAAAACAAATGAGGAAAAAATCGAAAAAACCTAAAAAGCGAAAACTATCGAAAAAATGAAAAAATAAGAGGGATAAGAAAAAAATAGAAAACATAAGAAAGAATTAGAAAAAAAACAACCATAAGAAAAAAATGAATAAAAACGAAAAAATCGAAAGAATCAGAAAAAAATCAAAAAACCATAGAAAAAAATTAAAAAAAAAAATGGAGGAGTTTTGAAAAAACCTGAAAAGACGTCAAAAAACAACAGAAAAAAAATCAAAAATGAGAAATGAGAAAAATCGAAAAAAAACAGAAAAAAACTTAAAAAAAGGGAAAAAGTGCGAAAAAATCTGAAAGAATTTGAAATAAATCAGAAAACAGAAAAAAATAAAAACTAAGAGAAAAAATTAAAAACAATTGAAAAAAATCAGAAACAATTGAAAATAATCAGAGTGAAAAAAAACCGAAAAACCCGAAAAAACGAAAAATCGAAAAAAAAATGAAAATAAAACCTGAGGAATAAGAAAAAGAAAATAATAACAGAAACAATAAAAAACAGAAAAAAAAACAGAAAGGAGAAAAAACCGAGAACAAATTTAAAGAATCGAAAAAATCGGAGAAAAAATAAGCAAGAAACAGAAAATATTGGAAAAGATCAGAAAATATTGGAAAAAAAAGAAAAAGAAAATTGTAAAAAATCGGTAACACGAAAGAATCGGAAAAATAAAAAAACAGAAAAAAAATCAAAAAACAACAGAAAAAAATTAAAAAACAACGAAAAAAATTTTAAAAATAGCTAAGTTTGAAAAAACCTGAAAGAATTTGAAAAAATCATAAATCAACAGAAAAAATCAAAAATCGATCGAAAAAAATCAGAAAAATGAGAAAAAAATCGAAAAGACCGGATAATCGAAAAGAACGGAAAAAATCAAAGGAATAAGAAAAAATTAGGAAAAGAATAGGAAAAAAAAACCAGAACAATGAGAAAAAAATGAGTAAAGATTGAAAGAATTAAAAAAAAAAAGAAATCAAAACCGAAAAAATCATAAAAAATAAGAAAAAAATTAGAAAATATTGAAAAGAAAATGAAAAATGTAAAAAATATGAAAAAAAAATTAAAAACACTAATAAAGATTGGAAATAATTTAAAAAAAAATAGGAAAAACAGAAAAAAAAACACAAAAAGGAGTAAAAAACGAGAAAAAATTAGAAGAATCAGAAAAAAACGGAAAAAATAGAAAAAAAAACATATTCGAAAAAATCAGAAATTTTAGCAAAAAAATGAATAATAAAATTGTATAATACGGAAAACCCGAAAACATCAAAAACATTGTAAAAAATAAAAAAAACACAAAAATCGAAAAAAAAGTCGCAAAAAATCGGAAAAAAGAAAAAAAACGAGAAATAATTAAAAGAATTGAAAAATCAAAGAAAAACATAAAAAATAAGACAAAATAGAAAACATTGGAAAAAATCAGACAATATTTGAAAAAAAGCATAATAAAATTGTAAAATATGGAAAAAAACGAAAACATCAAAGAAAATTGTAAAAAATCGAAAAAAGCGTAAAAAACCGCACAAAATACTAAAAAAATGCAAGAAAAACGAAAATAGTAGCAAAATATCGAAAAAATAATCGCAAAAATAACCGGAAAAAATTGTAACCATCAAACAAAATTTGAAAGAATCGAAATAAATCAGAGGAATAAGAAAAAATGAGAAAACAAAAGAAAGAAATAGAGAAATAGACCGAACAATGAAAAAAAAATGAGGAAAAATTAGAAAAAAATCGAAAAAACCGAAAACTTAAAAAATATCGAAAAAAAACGTATAAAAGAAATAATTAAATAATTTTTTCCTACAATTTTCATATCTTTTATTTAAAGTTTGAGGATTAATAAATTTCAAAATTTAGTTCCAGCACCTTTTTTTGATTTTTTTTTCAAAATCTTATAACACTGAAAATAAGAGACAGCTATGAAAATGGAATAAAAAAATTTATTAGTTTTTATATTCTTTTTTGACATACGAAAAAAAAATTAATCAATATACCTTTATAATATCCTAGACGCGTAGCTCAATCAGTAATCAAACAGTGATGCCGAATTGTCGAGAATTTCCTATTTTTGGGTATTTTGTTATCAACAGTGTTGCCGATTTGTGGCGAATTTCCCATTTTTTGGGTAATTATTGGAGGATACCTTTTTACTTTCTCGCTACATATAAAGAAGAACAAAAAAATTAGTAGCTCAGTCGGTCAGTAATCAACAGTGATGCCGATTTATGGGGAATTTCCCACTTTTGTGCATTTTGTAATCAAGAGTGATGCCGATTTGTGGGGAATTTCCCATTTTTTATAGGTCGCCCAGGCATTATGGTTGTCTAGTTATTTTATAAAAAACTGGCGCATCGGCTATTGCCGAATTTAAGTGCTAGTTTGATAGGTGCTAACATAAGCGGGGTAAAAAATGTTCAAGACAAATTTACGGAAAAACAGTACCTAATAAATGTCATCATATTTAATATCCTGACCTTCGATTATCGTATATATACGAAATTATATATTTTTGTAATTACAATAAATTTCAAACAACGCTTAAATATTTCAAGCAACGCTCAAATTTTATGAGGTCTACCACCATAAAATAACTCAAAATTCAACCTTCAAAATATCTAATATGTCATATCCAGCTGCGAGTAACGTAAACGTATTCATTTTTGATTATCGTAATTAAAGAAATATATTCTTAATTATCTGATATAAGTCATTACATAGATGAATTATTTCAACTAAAACAAAAATAAACAGATTGCGTATTTGCGAAGCATCCATCCTGTATCCATAAACAAGAAGATGCGTTTTATTTTTTTTTACGTAAGCACTAACCGTATAATCTAATCTTAATTAGCTTCGTTCATCTAAAAATAAACCTTTAGGTCAAGGTTATGCGATCACTGATTTTAGATTCAACAAAAAACTTATTTTTTTTTAACACACTGAACCTTCGAAAAAAACGAAAGTCAAAATTAATGGAGTGGGCAAGTTCAAAAATGAGTGTAACGCCCTGTATTGTACTTGGATACAATTACCGTGGGTAGTCGCATATAAAAATAAAATTAGTTATTATTAGGCGCGCCAAATTATATACGAATATAAACGTTGATGCGTCTGCCAATCTCTACAGACTTTGATTTTTTTTAATAGAATTTAATCATCTACATTTTATCTGGAAGAAATTTAAATAGTTTTCTTCAATTAACTATAAATTTAATTTTATTTAAATATTTTTCTTCATATAAACATAATTTATTTTGTGTAAGGGTCGTTTACTAAAATGCTCGATTCATTAACTTAAACTTTATTAGAAACAATATTTGATAAGTGTGCCCAGTCATACTGATTCTATCTGAATGTCTGTACTTCTCTCTTGCCTCCCAATGTTGTCTCAGATTCATAAGCAACGAACATCCATTGATTTATGACACCATTAAAGTGGTCCTGTCCAAGCCCTTGACTCGTTATAATAATAATAAATATTTTTTATATAATAATATGATCAGAAATTCTATCAATGAATAACTTTTTTGTAACGTAAAATGATAC
Source organism: Neocrepidodera transversa (assembly GCA_963243735.1). NCBI lineage: Eukaryota > Metazoa > Arthropoda > Insecta > Coleoptera > Chrysomelidae > Neocrepidodera > Neocrepidodera transversa. The sequence continues at coordinate 5,377,654 of OY725355.1, forward strand.
AGTTAAAATTTAACAAAGGTTGTACTAACTAGTCTGCTTAAAAAAAATGGAATAAAATGTTACATTCCAATTTCAAATACTATTTTTATTTCAACGTTCATATTGGTTTAACTTCTACCCAAGAAGTTTGGTCCTTCGAAATTCTGGATTTATGTTAACACGTTCGCCGCCTAGTATTCTTCCAACAGTTATGAATACTAATATTGTGTTCTGTTCAAGATTAGGTATGTCACTCGTATAGTATTGGACCTAATACGCTACCTTGTGGCACTCCTGCTTTTATTTGTTTTAAATCAAAGTAGGCATCTTCTTGCTTAATTTCTTCATTTTATGAATTAGGTCCTCATAGCAAACTTTATCGATAGCCTGAGCCACATCTAAAAAGATAGTAGAACAGACTTTTCTTTTCTTCAAATGATTTTTCAATAATGTCCAGAATGGACAAAACTGGACAAAATTGAAGAAAACTGGAAAAAAATGGATAAAGCAGGATATATCTGAAGGAAACTAAATAAAACTGAAGAAATTGTGAGAATACGAGAAAATGAGAGAAATCTAGATAAATCCGGAAACATCTGGATAAAACTGGAGAGAGCTGGGTAAAAATAAACAAAAATGGACAAAACTGGACAGAAATGGACAAATTGACAAAAATGGAGAAAGCAGGATATTTTTAAAGGAAACTAGAGAAAACTGAAAAAAAAACTGGAGAAAACTGGAGTAATGAGAGAATTCTGGACAATTTCGTGGTTACAGGCAACAGGCCTATATGACGAAAAGACATAGGGTGATTTTCCTGGTTCCTTGGATCCCCGATGGGTGTAAACTGATAATTTAATTAAATATTTATATTTTATTCTAAATGTATAATTTTCCTGGAAATTAACCTTATAATATGAATCTGGCAACGTCGTAGAGTTTTTCCAGTTTTTTAGTTTTTAGCATGTCTATTTTGTGATAATATGTTTTTAAAATTAAGAAATATTATTTGCTAGCATGTGTTATTAATTTAATTAATTAATTTAATTCGCAACATAAGCTAATTTTTATTATTATTTTTATTGATCTCACCCATTATCAATTTCTTGGTATTGATAATTATAATAAAAATAGAGTTATTTTCATATAGTTACAAAACTGTTCGTCTCCATTTAGTAAAATTATTTGTTAAAAAAAATGGTCGTTCCATTTAAAATAAATGCACAAAAGTTACTCGTCATTTTCTTCAAAAATAATAATATTAGGATAGAAATAATATAAAAAAATTGAGTTTGTTTGAAAAGCACTCCCTACTTTGTATTTAATTTAAAAAAAAAATATGTAGAGGTTGCCACCCAAATATGTGATATTTTGTGTAGAATTATACGAATAAATAAAGTATGGAAAAAATTTGGAAATGGAAAATAAGCTTCGAATAGAAATTGGGGTTTGTTGAAAAAGTGCTTCGCGCACTTCACTGTACTTGAAATTTAATAAAAAAAAAATTGTGCGGTTATGTTTTAAAATTTTTTAATGAGAAAAAAAATCGAAAAAATTGGAAAAAAACCAATGAAATCGAAATAAACAGAACAAATAAAAAACAACAGAAAAAAATAAGAAAAAACCTGAAAGAATAAGAAAAAAACAATAAACAATAGAAAAAAAATCAAAAACCGACAGAGAAAAATCAAAAAACAACAGAAAAAATCAGGAAAATGAGAAAATATATCGAAAAACCCGAAAAAAAACTAAAAAAATCAGAGGAATAAAAAAAAATTAGAAAAAAAAACAGAACTATGAGAAAAATGATGAAATAGAAAGAATAAAAAAGAGTCAGAAAAAACAGAAAAAAAAACAAAAAATCAGAAAAATTAGAAAAACCAAGAAAAAATTAATAGCCTAGAAAAGAAAAATAAGAAGAAAGAAAACATTGGAAGAAATTAGAAAATATTGGAAAAAAATGAAAAATAAAATTGTAAAATACAGATAAACGAAAATATCAAAAAAATTGTAAAACATCGAAAAAACCGCAAAAAACTGCAAAATGAGAAAAAAAAACGAGAAAAAAATTGGAGAATCGAAAAAATTAAAAAACAAAAATAAAAACTAAAAACATAGGAAAAAAAAGTAGTAAGAAACCTAAAAAGATTAAAAAAATTCAGAAAATATTGAAAAAAAAATGATAAAATAAAATTGTAAAATACGGAAAAAACAAAAACGTAAAAAAATTGTAAAAATGAGAAAAAAAACGGTAAAAATTGCAAGAAAAACGAATAAAGTAGCAAAAAATCTGAAAAATTGTAACCATCAAAAAAAAAATAAAAAAATCGAATAAATTGAAAAAATCTGTGGAAAAAGAAAAAAATAAGAAAAAACCAGAAAACTAAAGAAGAAAATATAAATAACACAGAACAATGAGAAAAAATATAAGAAAAAAATAAAAAAAAAAATTAAGAAAAAACAAGAAAAATGAAAAAAAAACGAGAAAAAATTATAAATAAAAAAAGTCTGTAAAAAAAATAAGTAATAAGAAAAAATGAGAAAAAACTAGAAACAAAAGAAAGAAATAAAAAACCCACAGAACAATAAGAAAAAAACAGGAAAAAATTATAAAAAAATCAGACAAATAAAAAATAAAAAAAATGAGAAAAAAATCCAAAAAGATCAAAAAAATTAGTGGATTACGAAGAAATGGAAAAATAACAAACAAACAATTTAATAATTTTAGTTATACCATTTTTTTTTCAAAAATAGGGCTTTTATTTAAATTCAATTTTTTTTAAATTCTCATTTAAATTATTTTTTAAGGACTATAATTACGTCCTTAAAAACTGGTAGGATCAATCATAAATTGTTAATATAATAATGCTACTTTTGCAAAAAATATTCTTGTTATTCCTTGTTATAAATTCTTAAATAAATATATAGGTCATATTATTTTCCTATCTGAAAGTTTTTGGACGAACGCTCCCTTAATTTTAAAGATAGGAAGCTGCGGATTTCAACAATCGATTTATACGACTATCAACTTTTTTTTCTAGTAAAATTTGAATAAAGTAGCATAGACTCACTCTTTTAGTAAATATTTCCAATATCATGAAACAAACCGCATATTAGTTGCTATATTAGGCGAGATCTCGTCCAAAAACGTAAAATTATTTTTTGTGGCGCTCTACCCTGTTCTGCGCTGAAAAAATTTAACATACAAGATAAAATTGATTAAAATATGTTCACCAGGATATTTTTTATTGGTATACAATTTTTGGTAGTCAAAGATTTCTTTTAATCCTTTCTGCACTTCCGCTTGTCGGAACGAAATTTGAAGCCGCGATCGTCAATAAATTATTAACTCCATGCAAATTAAGTTCATTAATCCTCATGGTCACAACGGCCTCGGTAGTGACGATTGTATTGTAGAGCCAAAAATAAATGCTAAAATATTTCGTCGATGTTTTTATATCGCGAATTTGTTAGTGGTCCTGTCGTCTGGTGATTTCGACAATGTTCATTTCCAAAATACGAATCGCCTAATTGGGATTTCCTTGGTATATTTAGATCTATTAATCAATGTCAAAGAACTTTCTATTCAACTACTTAAATCCAACAAGTTTGTTATTGTTACTTAAATTTTTTAGATGACTGTAATCATTAAAGTCATAAGAAAATATCTTCTTTCAACGACTTTTTTTCTCCTCTATTTTGATGTTGCCATATATATTTCTAGTTCTTCTTATTTTCCTTTTTACAATTCTATATTGATTTGTGTATAACACGACAATACTTATCGGAAAATTCTTCCCCAAACAATCTTTCCCCGACAATCCTTTCCCACGACAATCCTTCTTGGCGACAATAATTTCCCATGAGAATCATTCCAACGATAATCCTTCCCCAGACAATCCTTACTGTACAATCCATACAGGACAATCCTTCCAGAAACAATCATTTCCGGAAAATCTTTCCCCACGACAATCCTTCCTCGCAACAATCATTTCCCACGAAATTATTAACACGGCAATCATTTTCCATACAATCCTTCCCTAGACAATCCTTCCCTGACAATCCATCCCTAAGACGATTTAACCACAATTATTCTTTACTACAATTTCCCATAATATGATTGCCACTTCTTCTATTCTAGGGGGCGGGGGGGGGCATAAGACTATACAAGAGTAGAGGAACATGCAGGTCTTAAGAGAGTGCACTTTTTGTGGGAGGATTGTCGTAGGGAAGGATTGGCGCTGGGAAGAATTATCCTGGAAGGATTGTCCCGGTAAGGATTATACGGGAAGGATTATCCGGTAAAGATTATCGGGAAATGATTGTCCGGGGAAGAACTGTCCGGAGAAGGATTGTTCGAGATGGATTGTCCGAGGAAGGATTATACCAGGAAGGATTTTTCGGGGAAGGATTGTCATAGACTCGATTTTTGCTCTTATTTCTTTCACTGACATCTTTATCCCATATAGATAGACAAATCCTTTTTATTCTAAAAATATATAAAAATAGTGTAGTAGTAGGAAAGGATTGTCGTAGGGAAGATTTGGCGCTGGGAAGAATTATTATGGGGAAGAATTGTCCTGGAAGGATTATCCTGAGAAAGATTGTCCGGGGAAGAATTGTCCAGGAGGATTGTTCGGGGAAGAATTATTCGAGATGAATTGTCCGAGGAAGGATTATACCAGAAAGGATTTTCCGGGGAAGGATTCTCATAGACTCGTTTTTTGCTCTTATTCCTTTATTTCTTTCACTGAGAATTTTATCCTATATAGATAGATAAATCCTTTTTATTCTAAAAATATATAAAAATAGTGTAGATGTAGGAACGGATTGTCATAGGGAAGGGTTGGCACTGGGAAGAATTGTCATCGGGAAGAATTGTCCTGGAAAGAATAGTCCTGGAAGGATTATCCGGAGAAGTATTGTCCGATGACGAATTATCCATGAAGATTGTCCGAAAAAGGATTGTTCAAGATGGATTGTCCGAGGAAGGATTATCCAAGGAAGGATTATACCAGGAAGGATTTTCCGGGGAAGGATTGTCCTAGACATGATTTTTGCTCTTATTCCTTTATTTCTTTCACTGATATATTTATCCCATATAGATAAACGAATTCTTTTTATTCTAAAAATATATAAAAATAGTATAGTAGTAGGAAACTGATTGTCGTAGGGAAGGATTGGCGCTGGGAAGAATTATCATGGGGAAGAATTGTAGTGGAAAGAATTGTCCTGGAAGTATTATCCGGAGAAGGATTGTCCGATGACGAATTATCCAGGAGGATTGTCCAAGGAAGGATTATCCGGTGAAGGATTATACCAGGACGGATTTTCCGAGGAAGGATGTCATAGACTTGATTCTTGCTCTTATTGCTTTATTTCTTTCACTGACATATTTATCCCATATAGATAGACAAATCCTTTTTATTCTAAAAATATATAAAAATTGTGTAGTAGTAGGAAAGGATTGTCGTAGGGAAGGATTGGCGCTGAGAATATTTATCATGGGGAAGAATTGTCCCGGAAGGATTATCCAGAGAAAGATTGTCCTGAAAGGATTGTACGGAAAAGAATTGTCCGGCGAAAAATTGTCCAGGAAGGATTGTCCTGAGAAAGATTGTGTGGAGAAGGATTGTCTGAAGAAGGATTGTCTGGAGAAGGATTGTTCGGAGAAGAATTCTCAGGGGTGGATTTTCTAGAACGAATTATCGAAGGAAGAATTATCTGGGGAAGGATTGTCCCAGGAAGGAATTTACGGGGAAGAATTGTCTAAGGAAGGATTGTGATAGATTCGATTTTTGCACTTATTCCTTTATTTCTTTCACTGACAGGAACATCTACTTATGTTACTTTCACAGCAATCCTAATATTTTGTTTATATGTTTTTCTTTTTCAAGATTCATAATTTTCGTCGTTTACTTTCAATTATTTTACTTTTTGACTACTTCTCAATTTATAATTCTACGAAGATGGCAATTTTTTTTTATTTTAAACATATATTAGAATAAAGTAGAACTAGAAAAGGATTGTCACAGAGAAGAATTGTCATGGGGAAGAATTGGCACTGGGAAGAATTATCATGGGGAGGAATTGCCCGGGAAGGATTGTCCGGGCAAGAATTATCCTGAAAGGATTGTCTGGGAAGCATTTGTACGGAGAAGGATTGTTCGAAGAAGGATTTTCAGAGGTGAATTATCTGCGGAAGCTTTATCCTAGGAAGGATTATCCGGGGAGACTAATTCTCTCCCCCCTTCCCCGCCCACCGTTTTAAATGATACTGTACACGAGTTAACCGTACCCCCCAAAAAGCCAAAAAACCGCCCCCGAAAGAGGTAAAACGCGGATACACCGTCTCATAACAACAAAACCTGCGCAAACGGCCAAAAACCACCCCTAAAAAGGTTACCGCGGATATGCCGTCTCATACCGAAAAAAGCAGGTTTCAAAGGGGTAGTTTTTGACCGTTTGAGGGGTTGGTTTGCTTCGGGGTGAAGATCCAGGATCACCATCTTGTTCAGCATCCTCGAAAACAGGGAGTGACGCAAGGTTTTGTCGGTTTGAGAGGACATACCCGGGTTTTACCTCTTTCTGGGGCGTTTTTTTTACTTTTTTGGGGGGTGCGGAATCTTGTCACTTTTCCTATTCTAAACAACATACAAATAAGTACACAATTGTCGTGGAAAAGTATTGCCGCTGGAAAGAATTTTCCGGAAGGATTGTTCGGGGAAGGATTTTGGGAATGAATTTTCCGGGGAAAGATTGTCTGGGGAAGTATCTTAATCCTAATTCCTCTAATTTTTATAATATTCTAGTCTACTTTTTTTGCTCATGTGTAATTTACAATCATGTTTTTTACTTGCTTTTTTTATTTTGTTAACAATCAATCTTTAATGAATTAATGCCATTATTAATTTCATACCTTTACAATTTTCTTATAAAACATGGGCTTGGTTTGATTAGAAAAATTGTCAATTATGAAATTGTATGTACAGCGAATCTTGAAATGTATTTGAAGATACAAACTCACGTAATATGCATAGTTTGTTTGGGAGAAAAATCAATTAGAAAGTTTCTTCTCGTAACTAGTTGTTTGTTAATTAACTGCCTTGACGGTAAAGCTGGAAACCATTAAAAAAATATATATTTTACTTAATGATTATTAAATGTTCAATCTTTTAGTGCCATAAATCTGCTAATATATGGTTTTTCTATCATAAGGAAGAGTTAAATCAGTAAAAGTTGCTTTTTACTTGGTTAGAAATTTTGCATATTTTTAACCATATGAAAAATATATAAAAATTAATAATTCCGTGAAAATAGTCAAAGCTTTGCCAATCAAAAAAGTTATTGCCCTGATTATTTTAAATTGCTATGAGTTAGAGCTTCCGTGTTTAAAATAAATTAGTCAACAACAAAAAACAGAAAATATTGCGTTCGCGAATAAAAATAGGAATATTGCTAAAAAAACCCATAAGCGCAGAATATTTTTAATATTTAGTAAAACCATAATTTGATTTCTTACATATTTTTTTGTCCTCTTTATATCTACGCCTCTGGTCATAATTGTAAAAATAGAAATATTGCATAAATAAACGCGGCAAATTTTGGTGTTTTGAATCACTACGTTAAAAATAAATATTCATTAGTAGGTTTTTACTTATTCAAAACGACAAATTTTAAAATTCGTAGGCAGATAAAAAGGTGTATTATGACTTCCGGAAATAAATATTAGATTTAGGTCTAGATGGTGTTATTTAATGGCTAATTTAAATCAAAAAAATGTAAATTAATCAATGGTTTTATTAGGATAGAAACTGAACATGTTATAAATACATTTTGGCAGGTTTTATTATATTTTACTTTTACTTTTATTCTATTTTTATTAGTAGGTTAAGAAAAATATACGTATTCAATAAAAAGTAAAACGTATTACAAGTTTGTAGGGGTCTAAATTAAAATTTGTACATTTTTTTCTAATTTAATATAATTAGATTTAGCATAAAAAAGTAAAAAAAAAAATAAAAGTTTGCGCCTATTAAGATAAAAAAGTTAAATAGTGAAGGGAAATAATAAAAGGGGGGGTCACAAGGAACATGTAAAAAAACGGCGCCCTGGCTGGTTGGTCTAATTTATTTAGGGGTAAAGTTGTAGATTATGAAAAAAACCTACAATTTGTGTATAGACCATTTTTGACCATAACCTCAAAATTTCTAAGAAAAGTAATTTTTTTTTCATGAAAGTATTAGTTTAATCACTTTATTGATTTAAATTTTTTGGAGATATTCATTTTTTTCGTTCAAAACCACTTTTTTCGAATTCAATGGCGAAATTTCATTGTACAGTTTCCATTTAAAAACATGTTCAAAAATCGAAAAAACTAAAAAAAAATGACTGCTACAATGATTTTTTTAATAATTTTTCTTTTTTTTTATTTTAAGGTTAACACTTCTACAAGTTTTTTTCATAATCTACAACTTTTTTGATTCTGCAGAGAAAAAATAAAAAATGATTGTTTTTAATTTTTATCTAAAGATAAAAAAATTAATATCTTATAAAAAATGTTGTTATGATTACTTAAGACAAAAACGAATACTTAAAACTAAGTTTCATCAAAATCGAAAGATTTTTGCGGAAATGAAAATTGAAAAACAAAAAAAAATTACTACGAATTTCCTCATTTTTATCGGAAATTTTGAGGTCATGGTCAAAAGTGACCTATAAAAAAGTTTTAGGTTTTTTCATAAACTACAACTTTGCTCTTGAATATTTTTTGATATGATATCAAGCTTTTTCGGAAATCGCAAAAAATCGCAAAAAACAAACATTTTTTACCCCCGTTAAAAACCACCCAATGTATCTCGCCTGCATTAATAGGGATCTGAAATTTTAAAATTTGTATTTTTTTTCATTTGTGTAAAGTTTAAAATTCCGATTTCAGATTTAGATTTAGCAGCAAAAAGTGAAAAAAAAAACTAATATTAGTAAAAATTTGTGCCTATTAAATTTATAGGGGCCTGAATTTTAAAATTTGTGATTTTTTTACTTATTTGTGTAAAATTTAAAATTCCGATTTCAGATTTAGATTTAGCAGCAAAAAGTGAAAAAAAATAATATTAGTAGAAATTTGTGCTCATTAAGAAAAAAATTTATAAGGGCCTGAAATTTTAAAATTTGTGATTTTTTTTCTTATTTCTATAAAATTTAAAACTCCGATTTCAGATTTAGATTTAGCAGCATAAAGTGAAAAAAAAATAATATTAGTAGAAATTTGTGCTCATTAAGAAAAAAATTTATAAGGGCCTGAAATTTTAAAATTTGTGATTTTTTTTCTTATTTCTATAAAATTTAAAACTCCGATTTCAGATTTAGATTTAGCAGCATAAAGTGAAAAAAAAATAATATTAGTAGAAATTTGTGCTCATTAAGAAAAAAATTTATAAGGGCCTGAAATTTTAAAATTTGTGATTTTTTTTTCTTATTTTTGTAGTTTAAAATTCCGATTTCAGATTTAGATTTAGCAGCATAAAGTGAAAAAAAAATAATATTAGTAGAAATTTGTGCCCATTAAGAAAAAAATTTATAGGGGTCTGAAATTTTAAAATTTGTGATTTTTTTTCTTATTTGTATAAAATTTAAAAGTCCGATTTCAGATTTAGATTTAGCAGCATAAAGTGAAAAAAAAATAATATTAGTAGAAATTTGTGCCCATTAAGATAAAAATTTATAGGTCTGAAATTTTAAAATTTGTGTTTTTTTTCTTATTTCTATAAAATTTAAAATTCCGATTTCAGATTTAGATTTACCAGCAAAAAGTGAAAAAAAAATAATATTAGTAAAAATTTGTACCTATTAAGACAAAAAATTTATAGGGGCCTGAAATTTTAAAATTTGTGATTTTTTTTTCTTATTTCTATAAAATTTAAAAGTCCGATTTCAGATTTAGATTTAGCAGCAAAAAGTGAACAAAAAATAATATTAGTAAAAATTGATTCCTATTAAGACAAAAAATTTATAGGGGCCTGAAATTTTAAAATTTGTGATTTTTTTTTCTTATTTCTGTAGTTTAAAATTCCGATTTCAGATTTAAATTTAGCAGCAAAAAGTGAAAAAAAATATTAGTAGAAATTTGTGCCTTGAGCCAAAAAATTTATAGGGGTCTGAAATTTTAAAATTTGTGATTTTTTTTCTTATATCTATAAAATTTAAAACTCCGATTTCAGATTTAGATTTAGCAGCAAAAAGTGAAAAAAAAAAAATAATATTAATAAAAATTTGTGATTTTTTTTTCTTATTTCTGTAGTTTAAAATTCCGATTTCAGATTTAAATTTAGCAGCAAAAAGTGAAAAAAAATATTAGTAGAAATTTGTGCCTATTAAGACAAAAAATTTATAGGGGCCTGAAATTATAAAATTTGGAATTTTTTTCTTATTTCTGTAAAGTTTAAAATTCCGATTTCAGATTTAGATTTAGCAGCAAAAAGTGAAAAAAAAATAACATTAGTAAAAATTTGTGCCTATTAAGACAAAAAATTTATAGGGGCCTGAAATTTTAAAATTTGGGATTTTTTTCTTATTTGTATAAAATTTAAAATTCCGATTTCAGATTTAGATTTAGCAGCAAAAAGTGAAAAAAAAATAATATTAGTAAAAATTTGTGCCTATTAAGACAAAAAATTTATAGGGGCCTGAAATTTTAAAATTTGTGATTTTTTTTCTTATTTGTGTTAAATTTAAAATTCCGATTTCAGATTTAGATTTAGCAGAAAAAAGTAAAAAAAAAATAATATTGGTAAAAATTTGTGCCTATTAAGACAAAAAATTTATAGGGGCCTGAAATTTTAAAATTTGGGATTTTTTTTCTTATTTGTATAAAATTTAAAAGTCCGATTTCAGATTTAGATTTAGCAGCAAAAAGTGAAAAAAAAATAATATTAGTAAAAATTTGTGCCTATTAAGACAAAAAATTTATAGGGGCCTGAAATTTTAAAATTTGGGATTTTTTTCTTATTTGTATAAAATTTAAAATTCCGATTTCAGATTTAGATTTAGCAGAAAAAAGTAAAAAAAAAATAATATTGGTAAAAATTTGTGCCTATTAAGACAAAAAATTTATAGGGGCCTGAAATTTTAAAATTTGTGATTTTTTTTCTTATTTGTATAAAATTTAAAAGTCCGATTTCAGATTTAGATTTAGCAGCATAACGTGAAAAAAAAAATAATATCAGTAGAAATTTGTGCCCATTAAGAAAAAAAATTATAGGGGCTTGAAGTTTTAAAATTTTGGATTTTTATTTCTTATTTGTGTAAAATTTAAAATTCCGATTTCAGATTTAGATTTAGCAGCAAAAAGTGAAAAAAAAAATAATATTAGTAAAAATTTGTGCCTATTAAGACAAAAAATTTATAGGGGCCTGAAATTTTAAAATTTGGGATTTTTTTCTTATTTGTATAAAATTTAAAATTTCGATTTCAGATTTAGATTTAGCAGCAAAAAGTGAAAAAAAAATAATATTAGTAAAAATTTGTGCCTATTAAGACAAAAAATTTATAGGGGCCTGAAATTTTAAAATTTGGGATTTTTTTTCTTATTTGTATAAAATTTAAAAGTCCGATTTCAGATTTAGATTTAGCAGCAAAAAGTGAAAAAAAAATAATATTAGTAAAAATTTGTGCCTATTAAGACAAAAAATTTATAGGGCCCTGAAATTTTAAAATTTGGGATTTTTTTTTCTAATTTGTGTAAAATTTAAATTACAATTTCAGATTTAGATTATCAGCAAAAAATGAAAAAAATATTAGTAGAAATTTGTGCCTTGAGCCAAAAAATTTATAGGGCCTGAACTTTTAAAATTTGTGATTTTTTTTCTTATTTCTATAAAACTTAAAATTCCGATTTAGATTTAGCAGCATAAAGTGAAAAAAAAAATAATATTAGTAGAAATTTGTGCCCATTAAGAAAAAAATTTATAGGGGTCTGAAATTTTAAAATTTGTGATTTTTTTTTCTAATTTCTGTAGTTTAAAATTCCGATTTCAGATTTAAATTTAGCAGCAAAAGTGAAAAAAAATAATATTAGTAGAAATTTGTACCTATTAAGACAAAAAATTTCTAAGTATCTGAAATTTTAAAATTTGTGATTTTTTTTTTATTTTTGCAAAGTTTAAAATTCCGATTTCAGAATTAGATTTAGCAGGAAAAAGTGAAACAAACAATAATATTAATAAAAGTTTGTGCCTATTAAGACAAAACATTTATAGAGGTCTAAAATTTTAAAATTTGTGATTTTTTCTTAATTGCATAAAATTTAAACTTACCAATTTAGATTTAGCAGCAAAACCTGAAACAAAAAATAATATTAGTAAAAATTTTTACCTAATAAGACAAAAAATTTATAGGGGTCTAAAATGTTAAAATTTGTGATTTTTTCTTATTTGTATAAAATTTTTTATGCATATTAAAATTTCATCTGGCTTGATTTCTTGTATCTTGGTACTTCTTTATTTCATAACAATTAATAATACAATTTTTCTGGAATAAATTGTATATTATGAAAAATTAAGGAAACAAATAAATTGTTCCCGATTTTTATTTTATTTGATCATACCATAAGACAGTTGGTGATGTCATTGTAGTAATGACAAGTGTTAAATTTTATTTATTCGTTAGATGTGTGTGTGTGTGTCTTAAATATTCTCCGCTAAAAATAAGAGGTGACATAAGTTTGTATCCAGAGGTTTTTGCTCCTGAATAAAAATTAACTTGAAGGCTGAATAACTTCCGCGTATGATACATCTTTTATTGTAACTTGTGTTATAGATAATGAAAAAATATAATATTAGAATTCATTGTTTTATTATAATAACTGTTTCTAATTCATCTTTGACCAACAAACAATTATCACATTGCTATTGTTTACGTAGCTGTTAATCCAATGTAAACCGACTTGTACCGTACCGCGCGCGGCTTTTTTTTTATATAAATAACTATTAGATCGAGAATCGAGAATGTATGTAAATTTTATTAACGGACAAGGACGACACTAACGACCTAGAGACACTTTGCTCCTGCTTAAAACACGCTTTGTAAATAAATACAAAATTATACATGGGAAATAATTTTAATAGTGTTTGTTTTATTACTTCATAGTTTTCTATTCAACAAATTTCGTTCACAAGATTTGTAAGAATAATATTTATTTAACCAAAATAATTTATTTTGTTATCTAATAATAACAGGTGAATGGGACCAGGCCGAGATTTAAAGCTACTAAATTTTTATATTTTATTCTTCTATTACTTTTTATTAATCGTCACCCCTCTTTATATTGATTTTTATTTTTTATTACTCTTTTAGTATTTTTTGTTTTTATATTCAATTTAATTTATTTTTTATTTATTGGGAGAATATTAAAATAAGATGAATTCAAACGGTTATTTTCTAAAAATAATAATTTTTTGGTTTAGTAATTTAAATGTATGTTATTTTTTCGTCTAAGATATTTATTTTATATGTCGAAAAAAAATTTTAAACGCACCTACATCCTTATTTGAGTTTAACAAAATAATCATTTTTTTTATTCTTAATTTGTTTAGGGTAATTGATATTAATGTAAAGAACGGTTTCTATTTTCTAGTGTACACATTCTAGTTGAATTTATAGAAATAATATTCAAAAACGTAGGCGAGTTCTTAAGAGAAACGGTGATCTTTTGCAAGTTTTATTATTTATTATTTACCTTAGATGTAATCGTAGATAGAAAACAAAATAAAAAATATACTATTTTTATTCAATATTTTTATACTAGGTACATATAAATCATATTAAATGTTTAATAAAACTAAATTTATGGTCATAATCTTTATATTTATTTTACTATAAAAAGTATCAATTATTTATGTTTATACGCATGGATACAAATATACTATTTTCCCATTTATTGTTTTTCCTTACTTGGTATATTTAAATAATTGATTATATGTTACTAATTGCAGCTATAAAGTAGTTTTTTCGATTTAATTACCTATTATAAAGTACAAGATGATTAATATCAAGGAGTGCCAATCATTGATGCTGGTCTGTAATTATTGATTATTATTTTCCCACAATTAAATATTTAAATACAAAATATGGTCCAGAATATTTTCAAAAATTTAAATAAAAAACGGTTTATAATTAAAATTGTTAAAATCAGGCAACTAGTTTCGGTTAAAAAACCATCATCAGGCATGTAAATTAACAAATTTTAGTTAAAAAATATTAAGAATAGAATATAATTTGGTCAAATAACGGATTGACTCCCAACCATCCCTCAACGGTTACCCTTTTCTTAATTTAAGTTTCTTCTTGTACCACAAATTAATTTTTAAACCCCCCCCCCCCATGAACTTTATTAATATTTGATCCAGAAAACCTAAAAAAAGGGTCTGTTTAGCATTTTGAATAAAATTGAATGAGGTATTTAATTTTTGTTATGTTAATATTAATATTAAAAACTTAAAAAAAATACCATTAAATTTGTAGTAAAAATATCTATAATTGTAATTTTTTTCAAAATTTTATTCAAAAAAATGTACAATTCGTAACAAAAATCGCGAATTTTGTTTGAAATTTAATATATATTAAAAAATAAAATTGAATAACTTTAAAAATATTAAAGATATTAAAATAGGATTTGTTCCATTCGAAAGGTAATTTACAACTCTAAATTTAAAATATATTTTAGTTTCATCGAATTTAAAATTATAATGGTTATAACCAAAATAAAGAAATTTTTTGAAATGATAAAACAAATGAAAAAAGTAATTAGTACATCTGAAAGGGATCAAAAAGTACCTTATATGTGAAATATTTCATAATTTTAAAATAATACTTATCTAAAATTATAAAAAATACAAAAAATTTATTTTTTTTTTATTTTTTAAACAGACTTTATTAATGTATTTTGATGCAGAAAAACTTCAAATAATTGATAAAACAATTACTTTACTAGAAGTATTCGGAAACAATGTTTTAAAGGACCCTGTAGTTTTTAAATGCAAATTCCCAGTCAAAATGAATGAAATTTTGGTATCTTGTATATCTGAAGATGGCGAACAAATAAATTCAATTGTGACCTCAATTACAATAATTATTGATACGAGGTACAGTAATTTCCACAATGTACGTAATTAATCAATAGGAAAAATAACAGAAGACATCTATATACAGCGTGGTCCATATGTATATGGAATAAATTCATTTTTAGCAATATTATGTATTTTGGGAAAAAAACCTGAATCAGGTCGATTTTTATTTTTAATTTTCTATAGTCTAAGAAAATAAGTTTTACACAGGGTGATCCACATGGAAGTAATTACATAGTAGATTTTTTTTTAATGCAACACCCTGTATATTATGATATTTTTGTAGTACTAGTAAAAAGTTGATTCTGATTGGAGTCTAACGCTAAGGATGTAGAAGCCTTGGAAACTAAATACAGTTATTGTACAATTCTTTTATAACACTGTAAAAACTATCAACTCACTTTCACTTTATAACAATAATTTTGTGAAATATCAGAAAATTTTATAAGAAAGTTTGCTGTAATCAATGATAAAAAACCACAGCCGTAGTTGGCTAGTTTAAAAACATTGCGACTGCTCTCTATGGGAAATAATGAAACAGTGATTTCTGGCAGGTTATTTTATTTACCTAAACCATAAATTCCAGGTCTGGTGAGAAGTTGGAACGTATTTCATTGGTTAATATTTAGTAACGCGATTTTGTGTTGAATCTTTCTAGGAATTGGAGTGACGTAGTTATGCAAGCTGTGATTTGAAGAAAATATTTGTCGTCTTTATAAAAGGCGTAGTTGCACAATAATAATGATATTGGATATATATGCCTTTAGAAACTAAAATACAATTGTTGTACATTCTTTTATAACACTGTAAAAATTATCAACTCACTTGTTGTCACTTACTTTCATTTTATAACAATAATTCTGTAAAATATCAGAAAATGTTATGATAAAGTAATATAACTACAACAAGAAATATGTTTGGTAGTCAATAGTAAAAAACCATAGCCATAGTTGGCTAGTTTAAAAACATTGCGACTGCTCTCTATGAGAAATAATGAAACAGTGATTTATGGCGCGTTATTTTATTTACCCAAACCATAAATTCCAGGTCTGGTGAGAAGTTAAACGAATCTCATTGGTGAATATTTAGTAACGCGATTTTTGTTGTTTTTATAAAAAAACGTAGTTGCAATATAATATTGATATTGGATATGATTTTAAATAAGAACTCATATAGATTGGATTATAAATTCTGGATAATTATTCAGTGAATTTTCAGAAAATAAAAAACTTTGACCCTTCCTCAATGCCATAAATCTTTTGATAAATAAAGCGTAAAACTTATTATCGTAAATTATTTTAAATAGCTACCTTGTACCTAGAATTGACATTCAATGTTGAACAGAATTCTATACAATTTTCCATTAAACCAAATATATACTTATACCATTATTTTCTACATGCGTCGTACCAAATAATAGCTTTAAATTATAAGTTTTCTAACGCAACATTATCTTATTAAATTATTTAAAAAAATATATATGCATCGGCGATCGATTGATAAAAAGATACAAGAAAATACACTTATTTGTTTTCTTGACATATGTATATATAAACGAGTTAATTATAAATAGATTATATTATTCTTATGAATAGAATTTAAATAATTATTACTTCATTGAAAACATGTTATACTTCCTAATTTCATAATTTTACTGACGTTTTGATTAGATGAAAAACTGCAGCCAATTATAGTCGTAAATAAACAAGATACCACATCAATTACATTTATATTTGAAAGAAAAATTATAAAGACATATCAAGGGCAGTTTTTTTTTATATAAAAATTTTTTGAACAGAATATAAAACAATAAAACTAAAAAATATTATTACTTTATATTATGATTTTTTAATAAATTTCAATTTTATTTGTTTCATGTTTTAACATAAAAATATAATTCAATTCATTTCTACTTGCATATCTCTTACGTCATTGCATATATACATTACCAGACATATTCCGTCTCTTGTTAAAACTATTATCTCCTTTGTTCTCGTAGCTGCTTTAAAATATTATATCCAAAATTATTCATCCAACGAAATTTACCCAAATGCAGCCTCTCAAAATCTACACATGACTCTTATTTAACCAATAAAATGAACGATTTAACGGTTTCTGGAGTACTGGTATATAAAGCGCTCTTCAGAATAAAAATAAAGTTTTATTCATTTATTCGTGCAGTCTCAGTTCTACAAATAACTGAGTGGTACTTCGACAAAAATTATCTTTCAAGTCCAGTTTGACACACAAAATTTACATTAGGAAAAGGACTAAACAATATTTTGGGTTTTAGAACTAAAAATTGCAACCAAAAAGTTTAATCAAAAAACTCGAAATTTTCAAAAAGGATAAAGGAGAAAAATCCTTTAACAAAAACCCAACATTTTCTCAAAAATTAAAACAAAAAATAGTGTTTTAAATTTTTTTTATCTTTTTAATTTATCATCATTTTAAATAAACTTTATTGACTTTGTTTTTCAAAAATAAATTTGTATATAGGGTGTCCCATCTCTGATGAAGTTTAAAATCAGAAATACAATTTTATTATACAATAGTATAAAGTGGCCGGTCCTGTCTGATGGAATGCACACAGAATCTTTATGACTCATCACTGATTAGCTCGAGAAACAACAACTAGACGCACGAGATATCTCTCGAATATTCGCGAATCGCTAGAAAATAATAGAGCCACCAAAATGGATATAAATAGGAGGGAAATGACCGGCAAGAGTTGAATTTTGTATATTGGGTTAGATAATAACGAGTGAATCCTAGAAGCCAAAGGCTTGTGAGGGAAGGGACGGCTATTATTATTATTTACCGTGGCTCTCCGGTGATTTCTAACTGAGTTTTCCAATTGGTCATTATAGAAAATCTAAATTCTATTCAGCGTACTTTATTTGTTCGATTAATTATTATCAATTTACTGATTACGTTAGAAAATTAAATTTTACGAGGATTTTTCGTGGAAAATTAAAATAGAAAATAATAATTTTGTTAGATAAACATTGAGAGTTATTATTTAATCAATCACCATATCTCTAATCATATTTTAGTAAGTTCGCCTTTCATATTTAAATTTTTTTCTGATATTGAAATAAAAACAAAAAAAAATATTCAAAACAAATAATTTCGTGTTATTGATTACAGAAAAATAATATGAATAGATTTATAATAATAATTTATTAAAATGATTTTCTTTAGAAATAGTTCAGCCAGATCCGGATTCTAGCCGGACAAATAGTAAGCTGACCATTTGGGCCCACTCGAATTGCATAAAAATTAAGAAGGGTCAATTTTATTTAATAGGTATCTATAATCCCTTACCCGAATTGCACGATTTTCAATTCTCGGCACTTAATCCCTCACCTGAACTGCACAAATTTATATTTTTCCAAAAAATTCGAAAATTTCAAAAAATAAAAATAAAAATGTCTGGAAATTAAAAAATTTCGAAAATATATTAAAAATTTCGAAAGTTATGAAAATTGCAAAATAAAAATTTCACAAATTCATAAATTTTAAGAATTTCAAAAATATTAAAAAAAAAATCAAAAATTAAAAAAAGAACCTAAATTTTAAAAATATATCAAAAAATTCAAAAATTTAAAAAATTAAAATGTCTGGAAATTAAAAAATTCGAAAATATATTGAAAATGTCCAAATATATTAAAAATTTCGAAAGATTTGAAAATTGCAAAATTAAAATTTCAACTTCATAAATTTTAAGAATTTCTAAAAGATTTTAAAAAAAAAATCAAAAATTAAGAAAAAACCTAAATTTTAAAAATATATCAAAAAATTAAAATGTCTAGAAATTAAAAAAATCGAAAATATATTAAAAATTTCGAAAGATTTGAAAATTGCAAAATTAAAATTTCAACTTTATAAATTTTAAGAATTTCAAAAATATTTTAAAAAAATTTAAAATTTAAAAAAAAAAATTGAATTTTAAGAAATTCAAACATTTCAGAAGTACATCAAAAAATAACAAAAAAAATGTTGAAAAACTAAAAATATTAAAAATATATCGAAAATTTCAAAAACATCAAAAATTTCAAAAAACATTAAAAAAAATAATTGTCAAAAATTTTCAAAAATTGCAGATTTAAAAAAACCCCAAATTTTAAAAAAAGTACATCAAAAAATAACAAAAAAAATGTTGAAAAACTAAAAATATTAAAAATATATCGAAAATTTCAAAAACATCAAAAATTTCAAAAAACATTAAAAAAAATAATTGTCAAAAATTTTCAAAAATTGCAGATTTAAAAAAACCCGAAATTTTAAAAAAAGTACATCAAAAAATAACAAAAAAAATGTTGAAAAACTAAAAATATTAAAAATATATCGAAAATTTCAAAAAAATCAAAAATTTCAAAAAACATTAAAAAAACAATCGTCAAAAATTTTCAAAAATTGCAGATTTAAAAAAACCCGAAATTTTAAAAAAAGTACATCAAAAAATAACAAAAAAAATGTTGAAAAACTAAAAATATTAAAAATATATCGAAAATTTCAAAAAAATCAAAAATTTCAAAAAACATTAAAAAAAATAATTGTCAAAAATTTTCAAAAATTGCAGATTTAAAAAAACCCGAAATTTTAAAAAAAGTACATCAAAAAATAACAAAAAAAATGTTGAAAAACTAAAAATATTAAAAATATATCGAAAATTTCAAAAATATCAAAAATTTCAAAAATTTCAAAAAACATTAAAAAAAATAATTGTCAAAAATTTTCAAAAATTGCAGATTTAAAAAAAACCCGAAATTTAAAAAAAATTCAAGAATTTTACACATTTAAAAAAAAAATTCAAAATATGTAATAATATATAAAAATTTGTTAAAATATTTTTCTATTTATTCTAACTTACCTATAGTCCTCTATTTTATTTTCAATAATTTTTTGTTTCTGCAAGACTTCTTTTCTGACAGCTCTTTTTTGGTTTAAATTTACAGAATTCACTTTTATATATGTATCATTTTGCATTTTTTTTTATAATATCCAAAAATACATAAATATTCGGATGCGGAGAAGAACAATAATTTTTTATCTTTTTAATTGTTTAAAATTCCCCAACAAATTAAAAATATGGAAGTAGTGCAATTCGAGCTAGGGATTAAATACAAAATATTTACCCAGAGATATTTTAGTGCAATTCAGGTAGGGGCAATTCGGGTGCACTGGACCGTTTATTATTTCTCGGGGTAGAAACTACCCCTTCGAGGAAAGCCAAGTGATTCTCCTTCTACATAATTGTTTCTTGTATTATATTAAAGGCTCAGAGAAAATATTAAATTGATCCCTCATTTTTAAATCCTTCAAATAAAACATTTATTATTACTCGGGGTAGGAACTACCCCTTAGAGGAGGGGTAATATATTCTCCTTTTCCATAGTTGTATCTTATGTTATATTAAAGGTTCTAAGAAAATATTAAGTTGATATCGGTCAAATAAAACATTTATTATTTCTCGGGATAGAAACTACCCCTTTGAGGAGAGGTAAGTGATTCTCCTTTTCCATAGTTGTTTTTTGTATTATATTAAAGGTTATATGAAAATATCAACTTGATCTCTCATTTTTAAACATTGTAAAATATGGATTTTTAATTATTTATATCTATTTAATTTGATATAAATTGTTATTTTTACTATTGCCAGTACTTCCAGAGTAATATAAATATAAAATTACTATTAGGAAATATTTTCCCGTTTTAAGGCCGCCACTGTTTGTTCGGCAATGTCTACTAACTTCACACCGGTTGTTTAGTTAATATTGTGTTAATGTAATGCTTCAATTGTTATTAAATACCACTTTTACCACCTACAACATCCCATTGAATTCCCACCTTAGACCTATTGGTAGGTATCGATATGTATCAATCACTTCTAATAAAAACCAGTAACAATAATATTGATAGAAGTGTGAGTCATTCGATTCTCGCGGGATCCTCGTGTTTTTGACCTATGTCAAGTATCGTGTTTTCATGGGAGGGTGAACAACCTATACACGATTTAGCTATCGGATATCAACCATAAAATAACTATCAAATATCAATTCACAAGAAAGTGCGATTACCTAGCACTTAGCCACAACATTTGATGACCAAATCAATCGTATACATGATTTTTATAAGATGATTAAAATAAATAAATATAGATTTAAAAACTACTGTTATTTACTTAAGTGAACGTGGCGGAATACTTCTAAAAAGCTCATTGATTTACTGAAAAAGCCTTCACAAGGACATTGCCCGTTTTAACAGATTGACTGTTTGAATACATCATCTTGCGAGCCAGACTGCGATTTTTTTGTTCTCGTTTTTTAAATTTTATTAGCTTTTATATTAGCCGCATCGTCTGGCATTAATTCGCGGATTTTCTGTTAATTATACTTAAAGAACAGACTTTAGATTTGTCAAAATTCATGAAGCAAACGGGTATTTTTGAAGCCGGTTATCTATTTTTCGGTCAAGAAAAATAACTACAAAATAAAATAATTAGTCAAACAAAAAGTAAACTTAATTGTTAATCTGTTAAAAAAAAATGAATTTTTTTTATAAATCCTCAAATGTGGTCCAAGTTTTAAGGAAATTAAGCACAAAGTCAGGTACCACAGAATTTAATGTAAATATAACAGGAGGCAACTAGTTTCGGTCACTGACCATCATCAGGACATTATGAAGAACTTCCGGAAGGGAAAAAAGAAAATTTTACATATGCGACACCCGATAAGGGTAGTAAAAAAATTAATTAAAAAAATATAAATGGTACTTGAAAAAGAAGAAAAACTTCAGGTAAGAGTTAAAAAGACTAAAACTAGACTAGGTTGCTCCCTAGGGCTGGCAGTAGTTACCAGCACCTAAGGACAACACCTAGTGGGGGGATCATCACCCCGGAAGACTAAAAAAAGGAAAAAAACCACCCTAAACCGAAAAATACTACAAGGTGGTCATTGAGCGAAGAAAGGTAATTTGCTTATATGCCCCACACTTAAAAATTTAGGGAGAAAGTCGCCACGTGTCACAACAATTCTCTCCGGAAATCAATCTTATTGTCGTTTTTTTTTATGATTATCCTTGTTCTTGTTTAAAAAGTATAAAAATAAATTAATCGTCCAGCCTAACAAATGATAGCCTAAACCTAGTACAGCCTGCCAAATTGCAGTTTTGAAAATTGTCCAACTTTACACAAATGATGACCTATAAATGGTCCGGTGGCCTTGAAAATCATCCAGTCTGACAAAAGGCGACCTTGAAAGTAGTAGTAGATTACAAATGATGGCCTCCTAGAAATGGTCCAGCCTGACAAATGACGGCCTTGAAAATCATCTATCCTGATAAATGGCGACCTTGAAAGTAGTAGTAGATTACAAATAATGGCCTAGAAATGGTCTGGCCTGACAAATAATGGCCTAGAAATGGTCTAACCGGACAAATGGCGGCCTTGAAAATTTGCCATCCTGACATAGTAAAATCGCCCAACTTTACAAATGATGGCCTAGAAATGGTCCATCCGGATTAATGGCGGTTTTGAAAATCGTCGGTCCTGACAAATGGCGAAGTAGAAGTGGTCCGTCCTGACAAATGGCGAAGTAGAAGTGGTCAAGTGAGACAAATGGCAGCCTTGAAAATCGTTCAGCCTGATATATGGCGGCCTTGAAATCGTTAATCCTGATAAATAATGGTATTAAAAATCGTTCAACATTACAAATGACGATCTATAAATGGTCCAGCCTGACAAATGGCGGCCTTGAAAATCGTCCATCCTGACAAATAGTGGTCTTGAAAATCGCCGAACCTTAAAAATGATGGCCTAGAAATGATCCAGCCGGACAAATGGCGGCCTTGAAAATCGTCCACCCTGACAAATGGCGACCTTAAAAATCGTCCTACTTTACAAATGACGACCTAGAAATGGTCCAGTCGGACTACCGGCGGCCTTGAAAATCGTCCATCATGATAAATTTCGACATTAAAAATCGTCCAACTTTACAAATATTGGTCTAGAAATGGTCCAGTTTGAGAAATGATGGCCTAATAAATGGTGGCCTAGAAAATCGTTCATCATGACAGATGAAAATTGTCCATCTTAAAAAATGATCGCCTAGAAATGGTCCAGCCTGATATATGGCGGCCTGTAAAATCGTTCAGCTTGATAAATAGCGGCCTTGAAAATCGTCGATCCTGACAAATAATGGTATTGAAAACCGTTCAATCGTACAAATGACGGCCTAGAAATGCTCCAGCCGGACAAATGGCGGTCTTGGAAATCGTCCAACCTTACAAATGATGGCCTAGAAATGGTCCGGCCCAACAATTGGTTGCCTTGAAAATCGTCCAGCCTGATAAATGATGACGTCGAAATGATCCAGCCCGACAAATGGCGGCCTAGAAAATCGTTCAGCTTGACAATTGGCGGCCTTGGAAATGGTGCAGCCTGACAAATGATGGCCTAGAAATGACCCAGCCTGACAAATGACTGCCTGGAAAATCGTTGAACTTGACAAATGGTGGCCTTGAAAATCGTCCAACATGACAAATAATGGAGTAGAAATGGTCCAGCCAAACAAATGGTGGCCTGTAAAAGCGTTCAGCTTGACAAATGGCGGCCTTGGAAATGGTCCAGCCTGACAAATGATGGCCTAGAAATAACCCAGCCTGACAAATGACGGCCTGGAAAATCGTTGAACTTGACAAATAATGGCCTTGAAAATAGTCCAGCCTGACAAATGATGGCCTTGAAAATCGTCCAGCCTGACAAATGATGGCGTAGATATGATCCAGCCCGACAAATGGCGGCCTGGAAAATCGTTCAGCTTGACAAATGACGCCCTTAGAAATCGTAACAAATGATGGCCTAGAAATTGCCCAGCCTGACAAATGATGGCCTGGAGAATCGTTGAACTTGACAAATGATGGCCTTGAAAATCGTCCAGAGTTACAAATGATGGCCTAGAATTGGTCCAGCCTAATAAATGGCGACCTGGAAAATGTATGAAACATCTACTGAAAGTTTAAGGATTTTTATAATAACGCGGATTTTTAAAGTCGTGTTATTTATTTTTCAGTCAAAATACATTTAACTACAAAAGAAAATAATTATTAGTAAAATAAAAAGTAAACTTAATATCTCTAAAAAAAACTAATATTTTTTTATGATTATCCTTGTTCTTGTTTAAAAACTATAAAAATAAATCATTTTTTTTAAACACTTTCAACTAATACCAAGGATACCATGCGTGGTTTTCGGTAGTTTGTTTAAACTTTTTTATTGATTTTTTATTACATTTTCCAAATGTTAGGTGTAATCCATAGGCGTAGTTATGTAAGTTATTCAAAACAAATATAGAATTGTATTTCCCCAAATTTGCCTCTGCATCATCTCACTCTAACACATTAAATTCCTTATCCTGACCAATGGACCAACGTAGACTATCTACTGTAAACGAGCAAAAATAATTCGAGATATTGATGGAAATATCCATTTTGAAGTCCCCCGAGAGGATTAAGACCATTTACAGAGTCAGGTCTGTCTGTGTGTAATCTTCCACGATAGGTGCCGAACCGTCTGACAAATCTAGCTGAATTTTTTTATGAAGGGTTGGTGTGTGCCTAGATTTTTTTTGGTTTAAATTGAAACAGTAGAAGGTCCTTAAGTACTACATTGATTCTTCTTTTTTACGCATAACTTTTTAAATATTAAAGATGTGGACCAGAAATTTTGGGTATTATATTTATTAATGTATTCGATAATCATTTTTCCCATCTTTATAATCTTCTAAATCAGTTTAATAATTATTGACATTCTACATAGCCGAGCTTGAAAAGTTCCGGGAGACATTGCCGATTTTTTTTTTACTTCATTTTACATATTTTTTATTTCGTTACAATTTTGCCAACAGCATAAAGAAAAATAAATATGCACCAGACTACTGCATGTTTGTCCACCAAATCTAATAAATAAACAATTAAAATCGATGGAATACCATCAGTCTAGCAAATCAATCAATAAATCAAAAGTTTTGTCAACAAATTGTTTTGCAAATAATTTCATTGTCAAAGTGTAACGTACTTTAGTCAGTCCAGAAACTATATCGCGATCATTTGATTGAACAAGTTATCTCGATAATAAATTGATTGGCGTGATCGCAAACACTACACAAATAATACAGCGGCTGTTCTGTGTCATATCGACTGACCTTTGTGAGTCACTTTTGACAATTAATTAACGAGAATTAGGCCAGTTTAAAAAGGATAATCACAACCATTTTATTATATAAAGCCGCGTCCATCACATCAATAATTATTTATTTTGTGCGTTGTGACATCAAGATATTTCAAATTTGACACTACAAAAGAAAATGACAGACATACAGTTTCCAAAACAGCAGATTTATGAAAAATAATTCCCAATTTAAATTATTTCTCTTGAAATTAGCTTTCTTTTGTTTTTGTTCTTAAAGTTCAACATAACCTTGCTTTTTCTTCTTTTAGTAGCTATTGTCAGTCACCATTCTTTTCTTCTTTCTTACGGTGGCCTGTACCCAATTTCCCTTATTGTTAACGTGGATTTCAGTACTAATTTTTCTTTTTGTCTCAACCTGTTTCAAAATTAATTATTTTCTCTAACCTTTAACTATTGAATATTCTTTATTTTTACAATGTTACTATTATTATTAGTGTTCGTACAACTACTTTCTTATTTGTTTTCCTTCACTTCCCCTTCCTTTTTTTGCCAGTTCTTATTTTAAATATTATACAAATTCCTGTCAATGGGCAGTTCAACTTGAAATATTAGTCCATCCTTTTTTGCATTATTTGAGAAAATTGCTATTTAAAAATTACTGCATCTATGCAACTTGTAGTGCACCTACGTCACGTATGTGCAATAGCTGCAGCATAATATTAACGTGGGCCAGTTTCTCTAAATAAAATTGACTGTTTCAAATATACATGACGTTTGCTTATAAAGTGGTCAATATGTTTTTAATTGTGTTTACTTTTACCTTTGTTTACGTATCTTTACAAAAACAAATAAACACGAAAAATTATTAACATCAACCAGCTCTACAGAGTACAAACTACAAAAGTGACAGTGAGCTATACAGTAAGCAGACGCGGACGCGACCTTTCACTTAATCAGGAACGTTTGTGCCTTGCACTTATGTACCAAACAGCAAATTATTACCTGATCTCATTAAAATAGTCGTTTTCTTTATCTAACATCGGAATCTAATATCTATTTATCTCTCTCGATTTTGAATGCGAATTCACAGTGGATAGGTCCAAGTTTTCATCTTCATCCAATTATCATATAATGGTTTTCTCCATCTTTGTCTGTATAAGTGAGATTTAACAGCTGTTATTTATTCGTATTCTCTTCTTTACACATTTGGAGTTAATGGCTTGACGGTAACTTCATTGCACATAAGTGACGTCACGATCGTAATGGCGGCATATTCAAATAATCAGAAATTTTAATTTTTAAATTATTTTATTCAAAAATCTAGCTCAAATTACGGTAAATAATTAAACTCAATGGGTTCTATTTGATTAATTCTAACTGTTAATAAAGAAAAAACGTGATGTTATATTTTTGTTGAACTCCCCATTGTACAAGTCACTTCCGGTATTATCTTCCATTTTGTTTACTTAGTTATTGCGACTTTTTGATGTTGTCAATGTCGACGCTTTTTAATAAGTTTCTTAAGGAGCGTTTAATGATCGCTTCCCTTTACTTAGTCCTTTGGTGGACGGTTACTCTTGCCAATTACCCCGTTTGTAGTTGGTTTATTTTTACTTTCACTGCAGAAGTACAAACGATGTGTTTTGTTCTTGATAATATGGGGCCCCCCCATGTGTTTTCACTTATTGTTGGAGGCTTTCCTTCTAGGAACCTTCCTTATTATTTTTCATGTTTTTTTTCTGAACGACCTAAAGGGCTATTAGCTGTGACATAGGTCAGAAATATCCTTCCAAAACATTTTTTAATTTCAAGTATATTTTCTTACCTACTTGGGTTTATTTGTACTTTCATGTACCCCATACTTACTATCCTTCCAATTCCACCCCCCACCTTTCTTAGTAGCGGCACTATAGCAATATGCTAAAATATTGTTATTTTGGTAAGTTATTATCTTTTTCTTTGTAAATTTTTTTTCCCTATTTGTTGTATATACTATTATAGGCCTGAAGATGGTTTGTTAACCGAAACTAGATTATATAATATATTCATTCATTCATTAATGTAATCAATCTATAATTGAAAAATGCTGCATAATTTATAAAATTTAGTTTGGTAAATTAAAACTTAATTTAGAATTAAAAAAAATAGTAATATAAGAAAAAACAGTAGTAAAAAGTTAATGTTTTAATGAATATCACTAGGACTAGCTGAAATTGTAATTTTTGGTCGAAAAAAAAACCCAAAAAAACATGATAAGGAGCATCTGTTAGGACAGTCTTCAATCATCCACCCAACTGTAATTAGCTACAGTCAGTAATTCCGTCGCAGGCGAAGGATCTACGATTTTTAAGAACTTTTTAAGGATTTTTGAGGATTTTAAAGGGTTTTTAAGGATTTTTCGGATTTTTAAGGATTTTCAAGGATTATTAAGGTTTTTTAAGGATTTTAAAGGGTTTTAATGACATTAAGGATTTTTTGGATTTTTAAGGATATTCAAGGACTTTTAGGGATTTTTAGGAATTTTTAAGGATTTTAAACCATATTTGGGGATTTTAATGTTTTTTAAGACTTATTTTAGAATCTTTAAGAATTGCTTAAGGTTTTAAAGTAATTTTAAGGGTTTTTATGGATTTCCAAGGATTTTTTAAGGATTTTTAAGGATTTTTTGAGAATTTTTTTAAGGATTTTTTAAGGATTTTAAAGTATTTTTATGATTTTTAAGAATTTTTACGGATTTTTAAGGTTTTTTAAGGATTTTTAAAAAAAATTGTGGATTTTTGAGGATCTTTATGGATTTTTAAGAGTTTTTGGGTTTTTAAGGATTTTCAAATACTTTTAAGGATTTTTAAGGTTTTTTAAGGATTTTTAAACTGTTTTTAGGGATTTTAATGTTTTTTAAGGATTATTTTAGTATCTTTAAGAATTGTTTAAGGTTTTTAAGTAATTTTAAGTATTTTTAAGGGTTTTAAGGGATTTCAAAGGATTTTTTAAAAATTGTCCAATGATTTTTTAAGGATTTTTAAATTTTTTTTTTGGATTTTAAAGTATTTTTAAGAGTTGCGTAAGATTTTTAAGAATTTTCAAGGTTTTTTAAGGATTTTTAAGGATTTTTAAAAAAAATTATGGATCTTTATGGATTTTTAAGAATTTTTAAGGTTTTTTAAGGATTTTTGTGGATTTTTAAGGATTTTTAAAAAAAAATGTGGATTTTTGAGGATCTTTATAGATTTTTAAGAGTTTTTGGGTTTTTTAAGGATTTTCAAATACTTTTAAGGATTTTTAGGGATTTTTAAGAATTTTTAAACTGTTTTTAGGGATTTTAATGTTTTTTAAGGATTATTTTAGTATCTTTAAGAATTGTTTAAGGTTTTTAAGTATTTTTAAGGGTTTTAAGGGATTTCTAAGGATTTTTTAAAAATTGTCCAATGATTTTTTAAGGATTTTTAAAAATTTTTATGGAATTTTAATGATTTTTACGGATTTTTAAGAATATTTGGGATTTTTAAGGATTTTCAAGTACTTTTAAGGATTCTTAAGAATCTTAAACTCTTTTATTTTTGATTGTTTTTTAAGGATTATTTTAGGATCTTTAAGAATTGTTTAAGGTTTTTAAGTCTTTTTAAGTATTTTTAAGGGTTATTAGGGGTTTCTAAAGAGTTTTTAAGGATTTTTTAAGAATATTTTAAGGATTTTTAAAGTATTTTTAAGGATTTTTAGAATTTTTTAAGAATTTTAAGGGTTTTTTTACGGATTTTTAAGGTTTTTTAAGGATTTTTAAGAATTTTTGGTATTTTTAAGGATTATCTTAGTTTTTAGTAATTTTAAATCTTTTTAATTATTTTTAAAGATTTTTAGGAATTCCTAAGGATATTTTTGGAATTTTTTTAAGATTTTTTTAAGGATTTTTAAGGATTTTAAAGTATATTTAAGATTTGCCCAAGATTTTTACGAATTTTTAAGGTTTTTTAAGGATTTTTAAGGATCTTTAAGGATTTTTAAGGATCTTTGAGGATTTTTAATGATTATTAAGAATTTTAAACTATTTTTAGTGATTTTAATGTTTTTTAAGGATTGTTTTAGGATCTTTAAGAATTGTTTAAAGGTTTCAAGTAATTTTAAGTATTTTTAAGGGTTTTTAGGGATTTTTAAGTATTTTTATGATTTTTAAGGATTTTTAGATTTGTTTAAGGATCTTTAGATATTTTTAAGAATTTTTTGGATTTTTAAGGATTTTTAATGATTATTAAGAATTTTAAACTATTTTTAGGAATTTTAATGTTTTTTAAAGATTATTGTAGGATCTTTAAGAATTGCTTAAAGTTTTTAAGTAATTTTAAGTCTTTTTAAGTATTTTTAAGGGTTTTTAGGGGATCCTAAGAAGTTTTTAACAATTTTTTAAGGATTTCAAAGTATTTTTAAGATTTGCGTAAAATTTTTGATGATTTTTTGAATTTTTCAAGAACTTTAAGGGATTTTAAAGGATTTTAAGGACTTTTTAAGTATTTTTAGGGTTTTTATTGATGATTTCAAAGGATTTTTTAAGATTTTTTTAAGGATTCATTAAGATTGTTTTGGATTTTAAAGTATTTTTAAAATTTGCGTAAGATTTTTAAGGACTTTTAAATTTTTTTAAGAATACACAGCTTCCAATACAGTTAGCAATGTTGTTGTAGGTATCTGTCTGTCACTAAGCCAATTATAATCTTGAATTTTTTGCTCGTTCACTATAATTTCTCTTCTATGTTACCGGCAAAGCAATATAAGATAAGACATAAAAAATGTATAAGAAATATTGTATAATTTATAGTAATTTTATCTATAACTATTTTTTTTCTTGTCACGCTGTATACAATTACAGATTACAAAATCGTCAAAATAATTAAATTTAATTTAATAAGTACTATCCGGTAATTTTTTATTATACATATTATTTCCTAATAACTACTTTGTAGTTGAAACTTAATTAAAAAAGATCAAATTCATGTGATTGATATAATTTGTCACGAAATAATAAATAATTTCCTGACAAGACAACCTTGAGTTATGTAAAAATAAAAAATCCAATGCATAAAACATTGTAATTGCAAAAAATCGATGCAAATGTAATTTAAATTATTCAAATTAAATAATATTTTGACAACACAACAATTAATTCTAATCGATATCTAAAGATACGTCAAAGAAATGATAAATTCGGTAATGGTATAATATGGTTTCAATCTTATCCTGTCATAATAATATAATATAATTTACTTTAAATGGCATTGAAACTGTCAGTTTTGATATTTCCTAGATTTCATCTTCGTGATAATGTTAACGAGTTTAATGAAGACGTCTAATTATGCATTTTACCGATTTGTAATCTCACGTTTGTCTGTTAACAGCTTTAATTTTTTTTTAACTACATAAAAAGATGGATTTGTTATTTTTATACACGGATGTAGTACTTAGACTTTTGGAATTTAGATACAGATTTACAAGGTAATCCTAATAGCCTTCCAATAACTAGTTATTTACCAATTTTAGTTGCATTATATAAGGAATTATAATGACGAGGTAACAGCTTTGGATCAGACCACTTAAATGACGTCGTAAATCAATGGGTGTTGATTGTTTTAGGTCTAAAGACGCAATTGAGAGGTAAAAAGGAACAATTGAATATTTTAGTAATAAAAAAAGCCAATTAAGTTTATTTTTTAAATATAGAAAAGCGTTTATAAATTCTTCTTTTAAAGTTAAAGACTTAAACTATATATTTTAAAATATAATACAGATTGTTCTATATTAAATTTATATATTTTTAAATCGAACACCGTGTATATATTTTTAAAATGTGTTATGCTCACAGTTTAATATTTAAATTAAAACATTATTTTTCTACTTTCATACTTTAATTGACTTATTATAATTCCAAGTTTAATAAGATTCATTAGAATTTACATTTAACTAAAATGTAGACAAAAAATTTTAAAATCGGTCAATAAATAACAGAGAATTATAATAAAGTTGTTGCTTTTTAGCGTTGATTGTGGTATGTGACGTCACATCTTCGCATAACCAAAGCACACTACAAACCAAACTCTATATTCTAAGTCACAACACGATTGAGGCATGGCTGACTTTAATTTCATTGAAAGTTAGTAATTTATTAACTGTACGTTTCGCTAACTACGTTAGCATGATCAGGATCTGAGGATAAACCTACGATCTAGCGTACTTTTGGTTAGTAGTGACAAGAGCATGGTAGTTTTTTTTCTGTAATCTTCTACAAAAAAAACATATTCAGGGGTGTCCCCTGAAAGTAAATTCAAATTCAAGTTGGTGGGACGGGAGGGCGCAAGCGTTATCTTGGAAAACACGTTTTGTGAAATATCTCGTGAACCGTGCATCGTACGAGAAAAATAGTAAAGATCAGTTTTGTAGATTTAAATATTCTCTACAATATACAAAAATGGGCACAACTTTATTGTAAACATGATTTTTCTACTACGATGCTTAAAGTATTTACTGTAACCTCCCACCCCCCTGGCCATTTATCTCATGAAAAAGGCGAGTACAAAGTAATAAACCGATGGCCATTTCGGTAAGAAACTTTTATACTCAAATTTATCATAAAATATACCTGATCGTCTAGTATTGTTAAAGGACCCAGTTGTGCTGTATTTTTATTCGTTATAGTAAAGTTTGCTGCAAGTAAAAAAAATAAAACACTGAAAAACCTTCAAATCGTATAGTCCGTAATTTCAACCTTTTATGATAATTACAAAAATCAAAACCTTGAAACATTATTTACTCTTTACTCTATTTGTATGTGAGGACCCCTCACAGAGACCCGTCACTGGGTGGACAAAAGAGAAGACATTTATCACATTTTACCAATTTGTATTTTGTGTATTTTTGTATTTTTAATTGATTGATTTGAAATCACATGTATTTATACTATGGTCAATAATGTCCTAATCATTCTGGTAGGAAGATGGAATGCCCGCGGGTCTATTGCCGTCTGCGACATCCCTCATTGGGAAAATTTCACGGTTAGGGGAGATCACATTGCCTCCTACCGTCCCAAAATAATTAATTCTTTTTTTGTTTAAAAGGGACCGTACCTTAATAGACATAGTAACAATCTTGACCAACTCATAAAAACACAAGATTCCTAGGGTAGGAACGTTTCATTACTTTACGCACGCTAAGGAGTGCTTAAAGTTTAACTTTTTTTCACTAGTGCATAAAATAAAATAAAATTTTCAAAATAACTTTTTTACATGTGCAACACATTTTTTTGCAATATCCTTATGTTTATTATCTTGTCAAGGTTCTATGTGCCGGTAATCAACTGGTTAACTTCAAGATTTTGGAAAATAGCTTGTTAACCTCTTGCATGCGAAATCTTTTTTGTACATAAAAATTATGGTAGTAGAAAAAATATTGTATGCAACTAGTGTGTAAAGTGCCTTTTCTCATTCATTTTGGCTCGTGAAAAAAGTATCACTTTATACACTTGTTGCATAAGTAACTATCATTCGTCGTAACTTTCGTCACTTGTTTATTTCACACTCTCCTTATCGATGGTCGTGGCGTCTTAAGAATCTCGGTTCTATCCTTCATGTATTTTGTTGGCACAATAATTGAAAACACTGTTAATTTTCTATTGTTTAAGAATATTATGTGCCACTCTGAATGCTGACACTCATTTCTCTCGACAATCAACAGTTTCATTTTAGTTATCAATTTATTTCTTGATCCGAATATGGCCAGAAATTGATTTATTCATCAAAAAATCTCCGAAATGTTTTAGTTAAAACACTTATTAAGAACAAAACGTGCCCAGAATTACCATACGGTTTATTATTTGATATTTTGGACTCTACGTTTAATATGAACAGTATATAAAAACCTTTTTTTTAATCTACAAACATTCTTAATTGTAGATTATATTTTTTTTTATTCAAAACTTTTTTGTATGTATTTTCTACTCTAACATACAAAATGTGTTCATTTATAATTCGCTAATAACCCTTGTTGGTTGATTCAATTTAAATTTGATTGATGTAGCTTATTTCACCTTTTTATTTCTTCCTTCCTAAAAAAACAAGGTTATTTTTTTTATTGGTTCCATCGTTGTGTAAACATTTTGATAGCTCGGTAAAAATTCGTGTAAAAGGTAAATTAATAAGGTTTTCACGACTAGTTAATTCATAATGAGCCCGTCAAGAGATTACTCCCACGATAAGAGTACGTATTGCAGTACCGACACGTACTATAGGTAATTTTATCGTGATTTTATCAAACACTGTATAAAAATACAGATTTTTTTAATCTGTATTTTAAAGATTTTAACTGAGCATTTTTAAAAACACAATTAAATAAACATTATTATTATTATTAAGTCCCACGGGATGCTCATTTCTCAAATGTGGTAAAAATTGTTAAAAAAAAGACACAGTCAGGTACCATAAAAATATATTTCATACACCATCATCAGGCCATTATTTTAAACAATGTAAAGAAGTTGAAAAATCACACAATGTGGTGGTACCCTTTAAGGGCAAAGAAATGTATATATAAAAATTTTTGAAAAGAATGAAAAAATTTAAGTAGTACCTGACTTTGTGCTTTTTCCCTTATTTTTAAAAAAATAAAAAGAAAAATTAAAAAAAAACAGAAACAATCAAAAAACATTGAGAAAAAATCGAAAAAGCCGAAAAAACCGAAAAATCGAAAAAGCTGAGAATAAGAAAAAATGAGAAACAAACGGGGAAAAATTAGAAAAAATGAGAATAAAAAACAGATGGAAAAATCTAAAAAAATAGAAAATATTGAAAAAATAATGAAAAACGGAAATTATAAAAAAAATCGAAGAAAATGGCAAAACAAAATTCAAAAAACCGTAAAAGACTGGAACAAAAAAATCACAAAAAATTGCAAAACGGTGCAAATACAAATAATCGCAAAAAATGGAAAAAATCGGAAAAGAATCGCAAAAAAACAAAAATAAAAAAATCTGAAGCAATTGTAACCATCAAAAAAATTTTAAAAAATTCACAACAATTGAAATAAATCGCAAGAAAATCAGAGGAATGAAAAAAAAAAAAGAAAACCAAAGAAAGAAATTGAAAAAAAATGATGAAAACTAAAACTAATAAAAAAACAGAAAAACGAAAACCAAAAAATCAGAAAATGATTAAAAAAAATCAAAAAAAAAGCGGAATAATGAGAATAAAAATCGAAAAACCCGATATCGAAATAATCAGAGGAATAAGAAAAAATGATAAAAATCAGAGGAATAAAAAAAATGAGAAAAATCAGAAAACAAAAGAAAAAAATAGAAAAAAGAACAGAAAAAAGAGAAACAAATAAAAAAAAATCTGAAAAAAAACTGAATAAAAAAATATCTGATCCGAAAAAAATGGCAAGGTTTCAAAAATCTTCAAAATTTAAATTTGGAAAATAAATTGTTTGGGGGTGATTTAAGGGGCGTGGATTTCAAAAAAAGTATCCATTCTACTAGAGCTCTTTTAGTTTCTGAGATAATTCAGTTTTTTAAAAAATGGTGAAAGCGTCACTGCTCAATAATTCGTTGAAAAAATGTTAAAAAAAAACAAATTTGAAGGAAACCAATAGCTGTTCTCTATTCGAATCATCTAACGCTATCTAGAAATAAAATTTGATTTAAATCGGAGTAAAAAAATATCTGACCCGAAAAAAATGGCCTAACACGTTGACTGCCAATAAGTAGATAACTAGTATAGTCAAACTGCAAGATATCTCGTAGTTGGCATCCAACGTGTTAAAAATCTTCAAAAAATGAGGAAAAAAATCGAAAAAACCGAATAAATCAAAAAATGAGAAAAGTCAGAAAACAAAAGAAGGAAATGGAAAAAACCGTAATGAGGAAAAATTAGAAAAATCAGTAAAAACAGAAAAACATCTCTTTAAAATAGTGAATTAGAAATTATACATAAAAAAATTTTAATAAAAATAAAATGAGAAAAAATAAGGAAAAATCAGAAAAATGAGAAAAAATCAGAATAAAAACAGGAAATCCGAAAAATAAGATAAAATAAAAAAACCGGAAAAAACAGAATAATGAGGAAAAAATCAAAAAAACCGAAAAATCAAAAAATTAGAGGAATATGAAAAAATGAAAAAAAAAACAGAAAACAAAAGAAAGAAATGGAAAATACAACAATGAGGAAAAATTGGAAAAATCAGGAAAAACAGAAAAAAAATAGTAAATTCTAAATTAAAAAAAAATCTTTTTAAATCTTATCATCATATTGTAGAAAGGGACAGAGAGTAGGAGAAAGAGAGGAAATGTCTCTTGGAGGGAGCATACCTCTTTTTCGTTACGTGACAGGTAAATTCCTACCCAATTCTTAAAGCCTTACTTTAAACATCTCATCTGAACAAATATGATTAAGAATCGATAAATGTTTAAAAAAGTTACTATGACAGTCGACGTGTTAAGATCGACCAAACATCGAAGGACCAACTAACTAAAATTTAATAGCTATATTATAGAAGTATATTATTTTTTAAAACACTAATAAAATTACTCACTATTCACTGTATAACCAACTACAATATTTTGTGAAATCTCAGAAAATGTTTGATGAATGATTTGATAAAAAAGGTGCGGTATTAACCGGTATTTTAACGAAGAACTTTTAAATATTGTAATCGACTGGTTTGATTTACCACAAAAAACCAACATATTTTCCATATGTGAATTGGCAACGTTCAAAACCCAAAAAAAAATCAAACTATCAAAAAGCGAACACTGCGACGTAAAATTAGTCCAGTCTCATCAAATGACCTTTTAAAATCCTATTAATATTGGTTTATAAATCTTTTACGGTAAAAATAAATAAACAATAAGATAAAAATAAATAAATAAATTCATTGTGTTTGACTTTTTTTCTACAACTTATCCATAGCATAAACAATTACGCTTTTGTGAATGTCATTGAAATATTAATTGGCGCTTCCTAGTTTGCGTTAATTATTGTTTATCTGCCCATCATAAATCACTTCAAGTAGACTCAAGTGTGTGTCAGACGACAGACATAATAATCGAAAAGTGCAATGAAATTTGCATATGGTATATACATTTTTATCTATTTATTTACTAAACTATAAATTATCAATATATTATATAGGGTGATTCTTTATTTTCGACGAAATGATTCCATTGAACTCTTTTTAATCAAAGAAATTTAAAATTTACGATCGAGTTTATTTAGGAAGTAAGAAATCCCATTGTATTGTTCCCTCACAGTGTGCGTATACGAAGTCAATGTTAAAAGTTAAAAAGAACAAGTTACGTGCACACCGTTGAAGACCATTATAATCGCCCACGGTGTACAACAATCCTCTCTCACAATGAAATATCAAGACGTTAAAAAAATGCAGTGAGTGATGAATAAAAGCTGGCAGATCATGCAGATCGGCAAACTACACAAGGTCATTGCCGGGTTCTACAGGATGTCATATAACTTAAACCATTTATGTAGAAAAGTACAACAATAATGATGAAAAATTATGATACAAATATTAAACTTATTAGTTTCAGAAAAAAGTACTTGTCAGAAATCCACCATCGAACTGTATTTTTTATAGGTTTTAACTTAACTGGTGTTTTAATAAATTTCTCACACATTTTACTAGTGAACTAAACAATTAAGAAAATTTACTACCCGAACTGTTCACAGTTATTTGTTGTAAATGTTACATACATAATAAGATAATAGAATTAGTACATTTAAAATAACGGTAAAAGGACGAGACCACTTGTCCCCTACGTATTTTGGGGCGCTGATTACGAAAATGAGGTTTAAAACTTGCAGCAATTGTCGGAACACCCCTAAAATTGCAAAAAATACCCTGAAATTGGGGTGTTTTTCGACTGTACTTGTTGTTTTGTAAACTAAGCCATCTTATATGTTTTTTGGGATGAGTTAGTTTGCAAAACAACAAGTACAGTCTTGGGGTGTTTTTTGCAATTTTGGGGGTGTTCCAACCATTGCTGCAAGTTTTAACCCCCATTTTCGTAATCAGCGCCCCAAAAAACAAAAAAGATGACTTGATTCGCGAAACACCGTGACTGGTAATTTTTCCGAAAATTTACGCCTTGGGAGGGATGTTTCTGGCATGTGGGGGGTGTAACATAAATTTTCCAGTCTCGTCACCCCGATTTTCCAAATCAGCGACCCAAAAAACATATGAGATGAGTTAGTTTTGCAAAACAACAAGTACAGTCTAAAAACACCCCAATTTAGGGGTATTTTTGCCATTTTAGGGGTGTTCCAACCATTCCTGCTAGTTTTAACCCTCATTTTCGTAATCAGCGCCCGAAAATACGTAGGGGACAAGTGGTCTCGTCAAGTGCGGCGTTTCCCGACCTTTTACCGTTATTTTAAATGTACTTAAATACTCAGATATTTTGGTTCGCGATGACACGAGCTGATAAAAGGCAGTGGCGGCTCTTCGAAGGAGGCCAAGGAGGCTCAGCCTCTTCACAAGTTTATCCAGCAATTAGCAAAATATTTTGTTGATCATTCCTCATTGCATCCAACACAAAAATGTCAATATTTTGACTCGATTTCAAATACTACGCCGTTTCTTAAAATTTTAAAACTATGGCCAAAACGTATAGAAAAAATTAGTTTTGATTTTTAGAAAATCACAAAAATTGAGCCGAAAAAGACGAAATTTTTGCAAAATTCCGATTTTTGCGACTAAAAGTCGCAATTCTCAAAAACCTAAGCAGTCTCTCAAGCAGACAAAATTACCATCGGATTTTTCAGATCCGAAGGAGCCCGAAATTGCCCTTATTTGCAAAAATCGGTAGGTTTTATGTGCCCAAAAAATCCTGAAAAAACTTTGCATGAATAGATTGCTTTCTACCTTTTTTTTTTTATTGGTGATTTAGCCGAGCTGGCTAGAGCGCTGGTTTATACAGTGTGTGTCTACTTAAGTAGGTCCAAAATTTTAAATGCAACCATCAGATAATACATTTTTTTACCCGTATACGAAGGGCGTCAAAAAATATAAATTTTACTCAAGAGTAAAATACCCTTATTTTAAAACATATAGAAAAAATTTTAATTAAAAAGCATTTTAGAAACAATAAGTACGAACAAATATGAAATCACAGCCTCCTATCTCAAAACAATATTTTTTCTAATTTTTTTCTTGAAATAAAATTCAAAGTGAACTGTTACATCAAAAATTAGTTCCCACAATCTTTTAAATCCAAATAATGTGTGGAATAATTCTAACTCCTATATTATACTTTTTTCTATATTTTTGAAAATAAGGGTACCTTTACTCGAACAAAATTTATATATTTTACCGCCCCTCGTATACGGGTAAAAAAACGTATTATCTCTTTTTAGGAAGAATAACTTTTTTCCTAAAACCAACAATAAAAAAGTTTCCCATATGAGTCTAACTTAAGTAGACACACTGTATATCGAAGGCGTGGGTTCGATTCCTTATGCTGTCAACTATTTATTTATTAATTTTAATAACATGTGCTTACATTTTTGTATTCAAAATCCTTTTTTTAAAATAGGGAAAAATAGAAAAATCGGGAAAATGATGGGAAAAATAGGGTAAATAAGAAAAATATTTTCTTTGTAAAAATGCCAAAACATGAAAATAGAAAAAATCGATAAAAATAGGAAAATAAAAGACAAAAAAATTGTAAAAACAGGAAAACAATGGGAGAAATAAATAAAAATAGGGTAAAATAGGAGATAATAGGAAAAATAGAGATAAATAAAAGAAAAAATACGAATAAATAGGAAAAAATAGAAAAATCGCGAAAAATAAAAATAGAAAAAATAAATAAAAAATCGTGTAAAACAAAGGAAATAAAGAAAAATAGAGGGCACTAATTGTTTAAATGATATT
This sequence comes from Neocrepidodera transversa, assembly GCA_963243735.1. Classification (NCBI taxonomy): domain Eukaryota; kingdom Metazoa; phylum Arthropoda; class Insecta; order Coleoptera; family Chrysomelidae; genus Neocrepidodera; species Neocrepidodera transversa. Next base: position 5,416,867 of record OY725355.1, read on the forward strand.
AATCTTTGACAAAAGAAATCCAATAATATTTAAACTCTTCTTTTTTTGTGTTAAAAATAATAAAATTTTATGATTAGGTGGTTAGGTAGTATGATTAAAAAAAAAATCAAAAAACAGTGATAAAAAAATCGAAAAAGCCGAAAAAGCCGAAAAATCGACAAAGCTGAAAAGAATAAGAAAAAAATGAGGGGTTAATCCCACCCAACTTTCCGAACACTCCTAGTAAAGTAATTGTTTAATCGATTATTTTAGTTTTTCTGCATTAAAATACATTAATTATATTACCTATCGAATGGTATAAATCCCATTTTAATATCTTGAATATTTTTAAAGTTATTCAATTTTTTTTAAACTTTTATTAAATTTCAAAAAAACAGTTATGAATTCTACAGTTTTTTGAATAAAATTCTGAAAAAAATCACAATTATAGAGTTTTTTACTACAAATTTAAGGGTAATTTTTTTAAAATTTTTAATGTTAATTTGAACCTTAAAACAAATAAAACCTATTTTTGAATAATTTTAAAATCAATAAATAATTAATATCTCATTCAATTTTATTCAAAATGGGAAACAGACCTTTTTTTTAAGTTTTTGAATCAAAATGCATTAATCAAGTTAGTTTAAGAAACTAAAAAAAAAATCAAATTTTTTTTCAAAAATTCATGGGTAAATCCATTGAATGGTTTTAATTTTTTTCATTTTTTGCTATAACTTTTACAAATACTATGTTAAAATTATGAAATAATTTACACACATAGTACTTTTGGATCCTTTTTGGATATGCTATTTACTTTTTCATTTATTTTATACTTATTGATAAAACGAAATTACAAAAAAAATTAAAAAAAATTCTTAATTTTGGCTACAATAATTACAAGTCTAAATTTTAAGAAACTAAAATACATTTAAAATTTAGAGTTTTATATTATCTTTCGAATGGTGAAAATCCCATTTCAATAACTTTAATATTTTAGAAATTATTCAATTTAGTTTAAAATCGTAATATAATCTTAAATTTCTTAGCCAATTTTTTAAAAATTCCAAAATTTTTGTATTAAAATTTCGAAAAAAATTATAAATATAAAATTAATTATTACAAATTTAAAGATATTTTTTTTAAATTTTTAATATAAAAATTTAACCAAAAAATAATAATTTAATAAAGATAAAAATTAAAATAAAAACTAGCGGCGAAACTATGCGCAACTTGAAAAAATAGTCAAGACAAAATTTATAGAAAATTTTATGTTCTACAATTTTGATATCATGTAATTTTTCATAAAAATCCATAATTTTGTCTTAAAATCTAAAAAAGTCACAAAAATGTCTATATAAATTTTTTTCACTCCCTCTAGCGGCGAAACTATGAGGAATTCAAAAAACTGGTAATGACAAAATGTGTAGAAAATTTTATGTTCTACAACTTTTATATCCTGTAATTTTTCATAAAAATGCATTATTTTCGTTATTTAAGGAAAATATGAAAAAAAAATACTTTTTGATAAATCTGGCAACAATGGCATAAGTTTTTAAAAAATTTAATCATTCGAAATTAAACTATAACGTAAAGAAAATATATGTGTAAAACTTTATTGCCATTTTGTTTGGTAATGACGTCATCACTTATAGCAACTGTCACTTCCGGTTGTCCTATTAACTCCAAAATCTATACAGGTCGTCTCCTTGATACCCTAAATATGTATATAAAATTTCATCTAAATCGGTCCAGCCGTTTAGACGCTATCGTGTTCACACACACACAGACACACACACACACACACACACAGACACACACACACAGACAGACATCATGCTAAAAATGGTATAAATGGATTCAGGTGACCTCAAAACGTAAAGATTCGTTAAAATCTGGGTATGGTCAAAATATCATGATCGCAATACTTTTCTTCTATACAACTCTGTTGTTCGGAAAGTAAAAATCGGTTGTGTCGAACCAAAACTTTCCCGACAAGTATCCACGAATACTTTTTCAGATATTTAATGTTAAAGTTTCAACTTTTAACATATTTTTATTTTTGACAATTGACAGTTGTTGCATGTCCAATTCCGTGACATATTGCATCTGTCATTTTGTGATAGTGACACTTCCGTTTGACAGATGTCATACAAAAACTAATGGGTTCTTCCGACAGATAACCCAAACCCATATATAAAATTTCAGCTCAATCGGATTAATAGTTCTTCAGATATTTAATGCTGAAATTTCAACTTTTGACATTTTTTTTATTTTTGACAGGTGACAGTTGGAAAAATAATTTTGACTGTTCTGAATACAGTTTTTCTATGGCTTTCAAATGACATATTGCATGTCAAATTTCGTGACATATTGCATCTGTCATTTTGTGATAGTGACACTTCCGTTTGACAGATGTCATACAAAAACTAATGGGTTCTTCCGACAGATAACCCAAACCCATATATGAAATTTCAGCTCAATCGGTCAAACGTGTGGCCTCTATCGTGGAAGAATACACACATACACACACAGACAGACAGACTTCCATCAGGAAATGGTCATAATCGTCTCAGGAGATCAGAAAATGGATATTTCCGTTTTTATCTCGAATTTTTTTTTTAGCTCGTTCACAATACTTTCCCTTCTAGCAGGTGGGTCGGGAAAGTAAAAAAATTACTTCAATAGCCACAATTAATTGTTTACTTATAAAATGATTTCATTTTAGAGCCATTAAATTTTGAAATTTATTTAATTTGAAAACGCGATAGCCATGTCGAATTTTTCTATAATTTATTTCTGCATATTCACTTTTATTAAAAGAATTAAACTACTGAACCAAGAAATTGATTAAATAAGGTTATGAATGATGATTTGTTTGGCGCCACTTATTGTATGATAAAATTTTTGTTTAAATAAATAAGCAGTAAAATTTATTACATATTAAACAGTTAAATTACTGATAATAAGGGTACTTAAAATAAATTATTTTTTACAAAATAATTTTTTTTAAAATAAACAATAATAAACATTTTATTCTAGATAGTATAAATATCTCATTAATAAAAATAATACTTCACCGTCTGACTTAGTCACTTCAATGTTATTTATGACCATATAAAATCCAACCCCGTAAAAATGCATTCCTTAAAGATTTACCAAATCGTATAAATCTTTCACACTCTGACAATTTCGATTCCACTCATATACATTTCAATTTATCTATTTTTATTGAGATTTTTACAGACCGAGGTCCACTACTTTAGTCCATGTGCAAGATATAAAATAATAATAATATAAACAAATACTAATATTTCTTAAGACTTGTTGCTATGTTAAATAGTATTTTCACTAATGGAACTTGGCATAATGTTTTGTTTCTTATTTTTTCATAATTTAATATGTTTATTACCCCTATTTATGAGCATAGACTATTTATGAGCATAGACTAGAATTTAGCAAAATTTTTGGTTTAATTTTTAATATTAAACATTTCTGTGACGTCTTACAGTAGTTTAGAAAACATTTCTCTATTTGCGTGAAGATGGCGCTACAACGCCAACACATCAGAGAAAACTATCGGCTGGAACCGGAATTAAGTTAAATCAGAGTGATGCCATCTTTCGTATATTTCTTTAACTGATCTACCTTAAGTCGTCACAGATTTTAATTATAGGGCCAATATAGGTTTAAAAAAAATGGGGTTAAATATTTATTGGTCAGGTTTCTAATAGTTCATTTACCTAAAATCATGCAAGCGTCCATTAAATATTTTATTTTGCAAAATTGAGAACTCAGTAAAAAAGGATCGTATGATAAAACTCTTCCCAATTTTTTTTTATATGTAATTAAAATTGAAAATAGAATGAAAAAGTAAACGCAGCAAGATAACAGTATATAACAGCTGAGCTCCAAAATTCGAAACCGTTCTTGTGTTATCGCTGAAACGGACAGACAGACAGACATTGTAAAGTCAAACGAATTGAATGACTTAATTTTTTTATGATTAGGTGAAAAAATTCATATCGCCGCCATTTTTAAAAATATAGAAACAGGTCATGAGACTTTTTTCATGTTCTAATTATTATAAAATTAATTCGCTTAAATCAATTTTCGATTTGACCTTCGTGGGTGGAACTGGAGGGGGTTGAAATTTCAAAAAAATCATATCAGCCATTTTTGAAAATATTGTAACAGGTCTTTACACTTTTTTTATATCCAAATTATTATAACATTAATTTGTATAAAACTTTTTTTTATCCGACCTACGGGGGTGAAACTGGAGGGGGTTGAAATATTAAAAAAATTGTATCTCCGCCTTTTTTAAAAATATCGAAACAGGTCATTAAAAAAAATCATAAAAATTGTAAAAAACTGTAAAAAGTCGTAAAAAACTTTTAAAATGTCGTAAAATTTCGTAAATAATAAAAAAAATCGTAAAAAATATCATAAAAAATCGTAACAAAATCGTAAGAAACCGAAAAATACTGGAAAAATCTGAAACAAATGGAAAAAAGGAAAAATATCGTGTCGAAAAACGCGAGTAAATTAGAAAAAATCGAAACAAAAAAATAAAATAAAATCAAAAAAAAATCATAAAAAATCGTAAAAAAATTAGAAAAAATCGAAAAAATAAAATAAAATCAAAAAAAAAATCGTAAACAATCGTAAAATGTCATAAAAAACCGTAAAAAATTGTAAAAAATCGTAAAAAACCATAAAAATAAATCGTAAAAAAGTGGTAAAAAGTCGTAAAATTTCGTAAATAATGCTAAAAAATCGTAAAACGCAAAAAACCAAAAAAAAATAAATTGGAAAAATCTGGAACGAATGGAAAAAAGAGAAAATATCGTGTCGAAAAACGCGAGTAAATTAGAAAAAATCGGAAAAAAAATTATTAATTAAAATAAAAATCATAAAAAATTGTAAAAAATCGTAAAAAATCGTAAAAACCGTAAAAAAGGTAAAAATTTGGAAAAAATCGTAAAAAACTAAAAAGTTGTAAAAAATTGTAAAAAATCGTAAAAAAATGGTAAAAAACTGGTAAAAAATCGTGAAATTTCGTAAATAATGCTAAATAATCGTAAAATATCGTAATAAATTGTAAAAAACCGTAAAAATTGCAAAAAAATGGAACAAATTGAAAAATAGAGATAATATTTGGTCGAAAAAGGCGAGTAAATTAGAAAAAATCGAAAAAAAAAAACAAAAACAAAATAAAATAAAAAAAAACCGTGAAAAAAACTTGAAAAATCGTAATAAACCTTAAAAAATCGTAAAACTTCGTAAAAAACTGGTAAAAAGTAGTAAAATTTCATAAATAATGCTAAATAATCGTAAATTATTATAAAAAATCTCAATAAATCGTAAAAAACCGAAAAAAACTGGAAAAATCTGAAACAAATGTAATATCGGGTCGAAATAGGCGAGTAACTTTAAAAAAATCGAAAAAAATTAAAAAAATCGAAAAAAAAAACATAAAAAATTGCAAAAAATAAAAAACAGACTGAAAAAATGGGGAAAGATGTGAAAGTTCAAAAAAATGGGAATAGAAACCCTAAAAAAATTTATTTCAATAAAATTGTATAATAAAATCATTTTTTTCTTATAATACAAGGATTCATGCACCACAATTAAATGATATGTTAGATTTCTTTTTTTATTTTTTTGTAGATCACTTTTGTTATACTTCAACAATACTTCTTCAGTAGCTAATGAAAAATATCATTCTGATTAGGTCTGTTTAAAAGACTAAAATGTCTTCATAGCGTTATGTAAATAAATTTCGTGTTGCGTATAGTTCTTGTGTTTATTGTTAAAGTGAATTTTTCTGGCCGTGTAATATTTTTATTTTTAATGTTTGGATGTCACCGTTTTTAAATTATATTTTTTTAATTTTAGCAATTCCACCAGAAAACATATAGATTTGAAGGACATTCTGGCCTGTATACTGTAGTGCATTTTTGCGGTTCGCTAAAGCAATAAATATAATTTTCTGCCTACGCATACGGCCAGCGGCATCAAAGATACAATGTCTACAACTCGCGGCATTCTATTGATTTTTTAAATTCCACACTACTGGACTTACTAGATTGATGTTTTGTCTGCCCAAGACCAATTTATTTCAAATAAATATTAAAATATCGTATAGCTCAGAAATATTTATGAGCATCAATTATTTTGAAGTTTTATCTATAAGAAATCATATTTGTTGGGTTTTTTATTATATTCTTTAATATATACATAAAATTATTTACCATGAAAATTGAAGTGAAAGTCAAGGAGCTCATTTGCGTTTCCCTTTGATTTTTATTTTTTCGCGTTTTTTATTCGTTATTCCTGTTTTCTTTATTTTTCCTTATTTTTCAATATTTGTTCCTATTTTTCCTTTGCCGATTATATTATAGATTGCAAGTAGATACTTTACATGGTTCCTACATTAGATATAAGAAATTCAATGTGTTACATATATTTAAAATGTGACATAGATTAAATACATAATGAAAAATCATGCTCAGAAGCAACACCAAAAAGGCACTAGCGTAGTAAATACTGACAGGGAAAAAGGGTCTACCGGACTTAAAGATTAGACAAACCCTTCTGCCCTCTCAGCATCCTCTGGTATTTACTACGCTAGTGCCTTTCGAGCGTTGCTTCTGCGCATGATTTTGTACATTCCCTATACCTAATATAGCAACGGATTAGAGTATCTACTACTGCAATTTCAACGTTATTTTATATTTAAAATATTACAATTTAAATAAAATAAAAATATGTTATAATTATATTAATTTTATATAACACAATGTAAGATTTATATTTATTTTTGTTCCAGGCATGATTGAGAAAACTCATTTAGACGATATTGAAACGGATGTTGTTGAATTCGTAAAACCAATGAAAATTAGTCCTTTAATAAATTCACATGGTAAGTGTACAAGTCTATTTATTTATTTATTTTTTTTATTATACTTTCAATTACTGTTATACTAGAATCGTGATCGAGCCGGATTAATATATCTGCCAGATCAGGAAATTTCAGGTGTGAGTGCTTATATTATTATTGACATAAAATAATGATTTAAAAATATATTTTTTTGTGAATATGTATTATTAAGTATTATTTCGGTATGTACTTTATTTAAGTTTAAAATAGTAACAAAAAATAATAATACCCCCTAATTTAAACAACCGTGCGCTCATCAGGGTCTTAAAAGTGATTCAAATAAGGGTAACATATTGTTATGTTACACAAAACCGGGTGGCACAGGTAAAATTCTTAAATCCACGATATCTTTTAACTGCCGGCTCTTTCAGCCGCCTGTGCTGTAAAATCTGAGACATTTTCTACAAATAATAAGCCAGAGTACAAAAAGGAAATAAAATAAAATATAATAATACACATTAATATGTTGGCGACAATACATTTTTTTACCAACTGTTAAAATTAATATAGTCATAAAATTTCTTCAGATTTTGATAAATACAAATCGAACAAATATTTGATAGCTTTTCATAGAAAATTTTTCGGGAGTGTAAAAAATTGGTAATTTTATAGGTTTCGATGTGGTCTTTCTTAATTTCTAATTTTCTACCTTGTATTTTGATAATATCTCATTTCCGACTCGTTCTACAATAAAAACAGTTATTTAACAAATTAAACTAGAAAAAATATCCTATATTTTATGTCTCAACCTTTTTTTTGTAAAATCAATAGTTTTAGCTTAGGTCTACTGGGGATACCACGATAAAAAAATGTACTACATATTCTACCTCATGGTGGTGTGGAAATGAGTTTTTTTCACTAAAACGCATGTTGAAGCAAACTTTGCGGCACTCGTACGCTAAATATATTGATTTCACAAAAAAAAGGTTATATATAAAATATAAGAAACTTTTTTAGGCACCATTTTTTCATTATGGCGGCGCGAGCGGCAAATATACGAGTAGAAATATGAAAAGAGCACATCAAAATTTTTATAATCACCGATTTTTAAAATTTTTCGTTTGATCTAATAATGTACGATTCACAAATCTGCGACAAAAATAAAAAAAAATTATCTAAATTTAAAGATTAATAGACAATTTTAATAAACTACCAAAAAAAAAGTACAAATTGTTACATTGATACTTTGATAATTAGAAATAAATTAACATTTGTCTAATTTAATTGTCTTTATATTTATTTAAACAGTTTAGAAAAATTCGAATATTTTCCCCAGACCATATGAATGTGACTTTATTTTTTTATCGTAAGTTTATCCTAGACTTCAAAAGTCTCGCAGAATATGTGTTTAATGGCCTGGTTCCACAAATACTTTGTATATGGAACATTTTATATACTTTTAATTTATATACATGATTAGAAAGAGATATAAAAACCCTTTAAACATTGCTATTAAAAAAAAATAAAGGTGACGTCACTACTTTGACAGAATTTGATATTGATATTTATGTAAATTAAAATCGACCTATCTCGGGATTTTCACACAAGTCCATAATTTAACATCGCACTGTATATTTCAATATTTTAAAGCAAGTGCTGTATGATTTTTCCTGAATTTTTCCGATGTTTAGGTTTTTATCCCATGTTTCCAATTGTTTTCCGGTTTTTCAAAAATTTGTTGATTTTTTTTCTTTTTTTTCCCAGTTTTTCCTGTTTTTCTAAATTTTTCTGTTTTTTTTTTCGATATTTATATAAATGGACGATTTCTGAGTCTGCATATGTATCATGTATCAAATAGTTGAGTTTTTTACTTGACTATGTAGCGAGAGAGTAAAAAAAATGAGGTGACGTCACTATTTTATAGGAATGATTTCAAAAAGTTGATAATTTAGTCAAAATATGCACATTGGACAAAACAAATCGACCTATTTTGGAATTTTTTGCTGCTGTACTTTTTTTTTTTTTTTTTTTTTTTTTTTTTTTTTTTTTTTTTTTTTTTTTCGATTTCAATTTTTTATCCAAATATTTCGATTTTTTTTTCATTTGTTTTTAATTTTGTTCTAGTTTACTTCCAACCTCTTTTATTTTGTTTTATTTTGTCGATTGTTTTCGATTTTCCAGAATTTTTTGCTGTTTGTTTCATTTTTTTTGGATTTATCCGACCTTATTTTTCGAATTTTTTCATTTTAATTTTTTATCCAAATATTTCGATTATTTTTTAATTGTTTTTAATTTTTTTTCTCGTTTACTTCCTTTTTTTTGATTGTTTTCGATTTTCCTGAATTTTTTGCTGCTGTACGATTGGTTTGTTTGTTGATTTTTTTTTGGATTTTTTTCGTTTTTTTCCGATTTCAATTTTTTTATCCAAATATTTCGATTCTTTTTTCAATTGTTTTTAATTTTTTTCTAGTTTACTTCCAATCTTTTTTAATTTTTTCCATTGTTTTCGATTTTCCTTAATTTTTTTATGTTATTAAAAATTTGGAATTTTTTGTTGCTGTGTGATTTTCGATTTTTTCCGATTTTTTTTTTCGAATTTTTGATTTTTTTAATACAAATTTTTGTTTTTTTTCGATTATTTTTTTAGTTTACTCCCAATATTTTTTGTTTTTTCCGTTGTTTTCGATTTTTCGAGTTTTTTCGATTTCGCCGATTTTTCGAAATATTTCGACTCCTTGAATTTGTTTTCCTATTTTTTCAATTTGTTCCAATTTTTTCTCATTTTTTCAATTTTTTCCGATATTGATATAATTAATCACTAAAATAATTAAGTTCTTGATTTGACTATGTAGCGACAGCGAGAAAGTAAAAAGAACGGTACACAGCTGTATATTATACGCACATCATAAGCCGCACCATAGAATCATATTATAGTCATTTGAATATCACGCGCACTTAAAGGATTTATGTTTCTATGTCATTCTTCGTCAATTTGCCAACCTGTATAATGTTGTCGGTAAAATATACGCACACCCTGTATATTTATAAGCAATTTGCCCAAATTTTTTGAATCAATATTTTTCGAATTCTTACAATTCACAAAATTAAACTAAATTAAATACTCGAAAAATAAAAAACAAAGTTATCTAAAAAAACAATGCGTGTGTGTTTAAACCGATTTAGTTGAAATTTTGCACACCTATTTAAATTTTACACATACATATTTTCTATTGATTAATTTATTTAATGATTTTTGTCAAAAGTTTTGCCCTTGTTGCCAAATTTACTAAAAAAGTATCTTTTGTATCACTTTTAAGTTATGCTATTTTTTTTTTAAATATGAAAAATGTAAAATGGTTTTTTTCTAAATCAAGTAATAAAATTCTATTTCGACGTTTTGTATTCGGCGGTCCATCCTCAATTTTAATTTTTGAAATACAGACTTCAAAAAAAAAGAAGATATTATCAGTGTTTTTTTTACTTTCCGAACAACAGAGTTGTATAGAAGGAAAGTATTGCGATCATGATATTTTGACCATACCCAGATTTTAACGAATCTTTACGTTTTGAGGTCACCTGAATCCATTTATACCATGTGTGTCTGTGTGTGTGTGTGTGGGTGTCTGTGTGAGTGTGTGTGTGTCTGTGTGAACACGATAGCGTCTAAACGGCTGAACCGATTTAGATGAAATTTTATATACATATTTAGGGTAGCAAGGAGACGACCTGTATAGATTTTGGAGTTAATCGGACAACCGGAAGTGACAGTCGCTATAAGTGGTGACGTCATTACTACACAAGATGGTAATAAAGTTTTACACATATATTTTTTATACGTTATAGTTTAATTTCGGATGATTAAAATTTTTAAAAACTTTTGCCATTGTTGCCAGATTTATCAAAAAGTATTTTTTTTTTCATATTTTTCTTAAATAACCAAAATAATGCATTTTTATGAAAAATTATAGGATATGAAAGTTGTAGAACATAAAATTTTCTACACATTTTGTCATTACCGGTTTTTTGAATTCCTTATAGTTTCGCCGCTAGAGAGCGTGAAAAAAATTTATATTGACATTTTTGTGACTTTTTTAGATTTTGAGACAAAATTATGGAGTTTTATGAAAAATTTCATGGTATCAAAATTGTAGAACATAAAATTTTCTATAAATTTTGTCATGACTATTTTTTCAAGTTGCACATAGTTTCGCCGCTAGTTTTTATTTTAATTTTTATCTTTATTAAATTATAATTTTTTAGTTAAATTTTTATATTAAAAATTTAAAAAAAATATCTTTAAATTTGTAACAATTAATTTTATAATTATAATTTTTTTCAAAATTTTATTACAAAAATTTTGGAATTTTTAAAAAATTGGCTAAGAAATTTAAGATTATATTACGATTTTAAACTAAATTGAATAACTTCAAAAATATTAAAGTTATTGAAATGTGATTTTCACCATTCGAAAGATAATATAAAACTCTAAATTTTAAATGTATTTTAGTTTCTTAAAATTTAGAATTGTAATTATTATAGACAAAATTAAGAATTTTTTTAAAATTTTTTTAATTTAGTTTTATCAATAAGTATAAAATAAATGAAAAAAGTAAATAGCATATCCAAAAAGAATCCAAAAGTACTATGTGTGTAAATTATTTCATAATTTTAATATAGTATTTGTAAAAGTTATAGCAAAAAATGAAAAAAATTAAAACAATTCAATGGACAAATGAATTTTTTTAAAAAAAATTGATTTTTTTTTAGTTTTTTAAACTAACTTTATTAATGCATTTTGATCCAAAAAACCTAAAAAAAGGTCTGTTTCCCATTTTGAATAAAATTGAATGAGATATTAATTATTTATTGATTTTAAAATTATTTAAAAATAGGTTTGATTTGTTTTAAGGTTAAAATTAATATTAAAAATTTTAAAAAAATTACCCTTAAATTTGTAGTAAAAAACTCTATAATTGTGATTTTTTTCAAAATTTTATTCAAAAAATTGTAGAATTTATAATTTTTTTTTTTGAAATTTAATATAAGTTTAAAAAAAATTGAATAACTTTAAAAATATTAAAGATATTAAAATGGGATTTATACCATTCGATAGGTAATATAATTAATGTATTTTGGTGCAGAAAAACTAAGATAATCGATTAAACAATTACTTTACTAGGAGTGTTCGGAAAGTTGGGTGGGATTACCCCCTCATTTTTTTTAATTTGAAAAAAAAAATGTTTTCTGTTAAAAAAACCGAAGCTGTATATTATTTTCAGAAAAAAGCACAAAAAAAATAATAAAAATTTAATTTAAGATTTCTGATTATTTTATTTATATATAATAAAAATATTTAGAAAAAAAATATTTAGCGTAAATGGTTGGAAAAATTTTTCAAAAATATGTACAATGATATTTTTGCCACCCTGTTTACTTCTATATCCGTCCATCCTGTATACTGATTCCGGAATGCACTCATCATTTAAACAGTTTATTTAACTACCAAAAAGAGAAACTTAGAAGAACACTATTAAACTGTAATGACTTTTTATACGATCACAATTAAGAAAAGACATAAAACATGTCGATCAATTAACAAGGAATTAGAACTAATAAAATAGACTTGTGATTAGCGAGATGCATCCTTAGAAGGTGACTGATCTCATAAAAAAAATCGTTTACACCGCCTACCGATTGACAAAAAAAGTCGATCTCGGTGGACAAAAATTTAAATCAAAAAATTACTCAAAATACAGTAATTTAAAAAAATATTGTTCCCACAATGCTTATTAAATATATTAATTACATTTCTTAAATGGACAAACAGTGCACTTTAGTGTTTTATTGTAGAGCATCAAATTCCCTACAATACGATTATATAAAATTTTACAAAATAAACGAAAGTAAGGAGAAATCAAGAACCAAAAACAAGAAGAATCCAACCGCCGTTTACCGGTAGAGCCCTTTGCCACTGTCGAAATTCATCGCAACAAACGAGAACAGGATCCAGCAAAAATTTTCAGTATAAACGAAAGTAAGGAGAAACCAAGAACCAAAAAACAAGAAGAACTTAATCGCCGTTCAATAGCAAAATTTCTCAATATAAACGACACCCTTCGTTTCCCGGATCCTTTCCCCTTTGGTGCCTTTTGGGGTTGTTTCTGCTTATCGCTTAGGACCTGCGGGACGGACCCAGGGATGTTATTGACGTCTTTGTGAGGTTCTGCGCTGTCTATGAGGGATGTCTTTTCTCCACCGGGGACCTCGAGCGATCCCTTAATAGCCCCGAACCACCTGACTGGTTATTTGGAGAACCAGTGACCGATGTTCCTTGCACCCGTCCAAATCCCTAGAATGGCCAAAGTTCCAGCCTCTCCAATTCCACCATAAATACACCATCCACGGCGAATGTCCATGTTTGACCAGGATCTGCAGTATCCCTGTGCAGAACACGCAGTGTTCAGGCTCCGGTTAATTGTGCGAAGAACCTTTAGTACCTGATGCTCCTCCTGTCTGGGTGTGCCAGTATTCTAAGGGATAAAGGCCACATAGATGTGGGGTTTCTTTTCTTTCTGTACCAGTTTGAGACTGGCCTCGTGCCATGGAGAAAAGTCTGGCCTTTGGGTGCAGATCAGGAAACGTATTTGAGGTTCGTCCTCCGGAGTCTCTTGAACAGCAGTCACAACTGACCGCTGTATCAAATTGAGTTGTTTATTTGAGAACCGGACGCTTGAGTGTTCTGGATGGATAATAACCAATCTGACACTTTATATCAAGGGTTTGAATGAGCGCCGTTGCTCCGGCTGCGTCCCCGCATCTCGAGACTTTTTCGCCGTCGATTCTGGGGTGCTGCCGTCGGAGCGCAGGAGCTTTCCGGCTACCGAAGCAGAGGGAGATTTACCTCCACTCTGCTTCTCTTCCGATCTTGTTTTGGACGAGTCGCTAGATAAGGTTTTTCCTCCTGTTGGCTATCAGTGCAAATCCTTTAGGATCGTTGCCAGGGCGTCCTCGTATTTGAAGCCATTCTTCAGCATCCGACTCAGATTTCTCCTCGGATGATAACAACACCCTTTTCACCTCTTCGGAGGTGATGTCCTTTGAGGTGACGATTTCCGCCACCTCTATCTGTTCAGCATTACCTGAATTTCTGGGAGGATTGTCCCCCCATTATTTGATTTTGTTTTAAAATACATATAAGTTCCACAAGTAGTTAGGAAAAAAATTGTCTGCCGCAATAGAGCGGCAAGGCTAGATACTCTGGGAGAGGTCACCTGGTATCTCAGAAGCTCCGTTTGTTGCACCATTCTTTGATATCATTTAGACTTCCGCACGGTTCGCGTCACACCACTGCCTTGGGGGAGTTTTTCGACTGACCTTGTCTAGATCTTCTTGAGAAAAGCGTCCTTGGAGGTTTGCAGGACCTCCTCAGCAAGATCCCCTGAAGTCGGAAGCCGAGTAGCTCACTTATTTGCCCAGCTGTTTCTTAATTGTCCCTAGGTACCCCAAACGATAACCGTGTAGGGCACCGAAGACCAAGGACGCTTCACCAACGTCAATGTTTCACAGCTCCCAGTAAAGGAGTAAGGAGAAAACCACAAAATAAGAATAATCCAACCTCGGTTTTTAATGGTAATGGTCTTCCATTGGCAAAACTCATCGCAACTAACCAGAATACGATCCATCAATATAAACGAAAGTAAGGAGAAACCAAGAACCAAAAACAAGAAGAATTCAACCTCCATTCAATGATAGAGCCCTCCGCTATTGATCGCAACAAACTAGAACAAGATCAGACAATTTTTTTCAAAATAAACGAAAGTAAAGAGAAAACTCCAAAAGTGATCTAAACCAAAAACAAACAGCCCGTTATGAAATTATTGTTCAAGGAGACTGAGACCGGAAAAAAAAATCGGTAAATGGGCGTTTTTTTCGTCTAATTTGTAGGAACCAATTCACCTTATTAAAACAACCTTTTATAGTGTAACAAGATTAATTTGATTTTGTTATTTGGTTATTTTTAGAATTATGTCCAGCAATATTATAACTACAAACCACTGTCAACGTGTAGTAATAACAAACAGACTGCATAGCATATATTAAAAACAATTGCATTTATTGTTATTAGATTGTTTTTAAATAGTAATTAATAACTTTTCAGAGTTCTTAATTGAAATGTTGACTTTGAAAAAAATATTTTTATGGGTTTTTTCACATAACAAAATTGTTGAAAATGAAAATATTAAAAGCAAACAAACTTTTCAAAAAATCGTAGAAATTTAGTTCCAAAAATTGATGGAATCAAATCTTAAATTTGTTGTTTAAAAAGACTATACCAGGCGGAACTGAAGTACCTGAAGACCGGCTATGAAAGGCTGAACCTCTGCATCCTCTCACTCTAACACATTGAATTCTCTATAGTGGTGGTCGGAGTTGTATAGACTATCCACTGCAAAATTAGGTTTATGCAATTGGGAAATAACGCTAGAGTCAGGTTTGTAGAAGATTTTGATATCTTTAACCAAAATAAAGATCATATTGTTTCCAGAAAAATTAATTCTGCTGCAGGCAAAGAAAATGATAGTTCGAAGTTCCATGATACCGAAGTTAAAAAAAATCAAAACATGAGATATAGGATTTCATTTTTTAACTTTCTAGATTTCCTAAGTTGTTATAATTATAAATAATTTAAAACAAGTTCAAAACTGTATTTATAATGTCTAAATATTTAAATATTTTATAGCAGCAGAAGCTCAAAAAACAAGAGCGGAAATGAACCTGTTCCAAAAGGATTTGGAAACACCGAAATTGGTCTTAAGAAGTCTAAAAAATAGTATATTATGAAAGAATCATATAAATAAAAAATTATAGTATAAAAAGTAGGACTTCACACGAGACAAGATAAGGCGAGACTTTCAAAAATCTCGTCTTGGTCTCGTAACTAAATCTCGTCTAGATTCTACCCATCACTACATTTTTGCTGTAACTGAAGCCAAAAATTATAAAATAAAATATTTCACAGATGGTTACCGGATTTTAGATTTCGTAAATGTATCGTAACCTATGCAGACATTTTTTTATTATAAAAAAAATTAATGTTTATACTGCTAGCTAGTTTATTTTTCTCGGAAAGTCAGAAAAAAATTCTGAAGAACGAGACCAGAAACGAGACTCTCGGGTCCGGCCTAAGTGGTCTCTGTATCGCCTAAATAATTTTCAAAAAGGTCTCGTCTCGGTTTTACGAGAAGGGACGAGAAAATTTCGTTCTCGTGTGAAGCCCTAATAAAAAGTCAATACAGTTTATGATTTAAGAGTGGAGAAATAAAATACTATTTTTCTTTTTCTGATTTTTTAGTACCGGAGCCGGTTTCAGGTGAGGATTCCGGCTCTGGCTACACCAGAAGCTTAGTCACTTCCTTTAACTAAACTATTTATATAAAATTTAAGCGTTTGCTCGGTAGGGGCTGGCAGCATTAACCCAACCGTCTAAAGAAAGCACCACTAAGAGGGCAAAGAGCACCCACCGGAAGGAATTGAAAAAAATTGAAGTTACCCTAAATGGGGGTGAAGCAAAATTGACCACAAAAATAATGAAAAATTGGAAAAGTTTGATATGCAGAAAGAAAAGGGAGGAATTAACAAATTTGGCAATGGTGTTTCCGATCATTATCAAAAAAATCGATTCTTAAGATCGATTCGAATCGTTGAGTCAAAGATCGATCTAGGAAAAATCGGATGGACAAAAAATCGATTCAATTTATAATCTGATACAAATAATTGTAACCATAAGAAAATAATTTTAAAAAAAAAGAAAAAATTTGAAAGAATTGAAATAGATCCTACTAAAAAACGCAAGAAAAAGCCAAAAAAAAAAATACAAAAAATCGAAAATAATCGCAAAAAAATCGGTTGGAGAAATAATTTTGACTGTTCTGTATGGAGGTTTTCAAGGGCTTTTAAATGACATATTGCAATTCGAATTCCGTGACATATTGCATTTGTCATTTTTTGATAGTGACACTTCCGTTTGACACCTGTGATACAAAAACTAATGAGTTCTTCCTATGAGTAACATAAATCCCTGTACCAAATTTCAGCTCAATCAGATTAATACTTTTTCAGATATTTAATGCTGAATTTTCAAATTTTGACATTTTTTTGTTTTTGACAGGTGACAGTTAGAGAACTAATTTTTACTGTTCTGAATAGAGTTTTTCTATGGCTTTCAAATGACATACTGCATATCAAATTCAGTGAGATATTGCATTTGTCATATTTTGATAGTGATACTTCCGTTTGACAGATGTCGTACAAAAACTAATGAGTTCTTCTGACGGGTAATCCCAACCCGTATACCAAATTTCAGCTCAATCGGTTTAAACGTGTGGCCTCTATCGTGGAAGAATACACACACACACATACACACACACACAGACAGACAGACAGACAGACAGACAGACTTCCATCTGGAAATAGTCTTAATCGTCTCAGGGGACCCGAAAATGGATATTTCCGTTTTTATCTCGAAATTTTTTTTTAGCTCGTTCACAATACTTTCCCTTCTAGGAGGTGTGTCGGGAAAGTAAAATCAGACGAATAAGAAAAAATTAGAAACCAAAAGACAGAATTAAATAGAAAAAAAAACAGAATGGGAAAATAATGAGAAAAATTTAAAAAAATCGAAAAAACTAAAAAAAAAAACTGAAAAAACCAAAAATCAGAAAAATGAGAAAAACAATCAAAAAATCTCTCTCTTTCTTTCTCTCTAAAATAATTATAAATAAGAAAAAAAATATATTGTATAAAACTAGCCAAAAAATGTGAAATTTAAATTTATTTTTTATTAAAACATGGAATCAATAACCATGTATTAAAGTTTATAAATACCTACCCAAAAAAATCGATCTCCGATCTCAACTTTTATCTCCGGTTCTCAGATCGATCTAAACTTATCGATCCAAAAAATCGAATATCGAGTCACAAAATATCGATTCTCGATAAAATCGAATCGAGATCGAAAACCCTATTTGGCAAGTGACAGCAAAGCCCTACACCGTGTAGTGTGAGGGGGAACAAAATTAAGAAGTAAAAATAATGATAATAATGGTTCATATGAACAGAGTTGAGTACAAATAGTTAAATCAAATGTAGATTGAGTAAATTTTTAAAAATATATGCTCTGTCTAATACCATACATGTTTCATCCTTCTAGGAATCATCAGTGGTAGTTTGTCAGAATGTATATGATAGATACCTGTTTTTGATTTAACGCCGTAATGCTCGCTCCCTTAAAGGGACCATCTATCGGTGTCAAGTTGTACTTGGCCTTTGCAGAAAGATAAGTAAAGATTATTTTTGAAGTACAAATAGTTATAAATTTAAAAAATATTCAATAGTTTCTAACCGTTTTGTTACATAAAATATTGCTTAAGTTAGTTTAAGGCTACGGATTGTATCTATTTTTTTTTATTTATATTTCTATGACTACCATTATTTATAACTGCCAAAATGTATAATAATATAATTATTTCTATTCTGGTCTGATTTTTTTAAATAAATGACTTGTTCGTTAGAGGAGTTTAGCCACAAGTATTAAATCGATGTGGTAACTTCCTGGTAACCGTGTCACTATGGGTTAATAGTATTCCGTTACCGACAAACCTCAAAACATATCACTGAAATTTTATGACCGTCCGGTGGAGTCTTAGTCACTTTTAAAAAAGTGTTTTATGGTTTTTCAAATTGATTTATTAGTCGATGGCCTCAAACTAACAATCAGTTTTATTTATTGCGATTTTTCTGGTTTCGATACTAATTTCGAGGCGGAGGACAGTAGGACATGCATATTAATCATACAGACAAAATAACATAAATCAAAATTACGATTTTTTTAGATAAGAAGTGAGAGGACGATAAATTTTAAATATGGATTGTGGTTTAACTTTCTAGATATTACAAAAAATAATTTTGTTTCAGAAAATCCATCAGTTATACACCACTTTGGTCATTTTAGACAAAAACAGGCAGATTTATGGGATCTTCATCCATCTTACGAAATCGATGCATTCCAGCACAAACTTATTTTAGAACTGGATTATAACGATAAATTTCTGACACCAAATTTACACGTAAGTCAATTCATATTTTATACATATTTTTCTATACTAACACTCTTCTTATTAACACTTTTAGATACTTTATAGCATGACAGGAAACTAATACTACTTTTGCTTACTAATCACAGAGGTAAATAATTTTTAATATATTTTTTATATAATTTATTTATTAAAATATACATAAAATAAAAACCTAAATCCTAAATGACAATTATAGGTTTCATTTTCTATACCAGCGCATGCTTTTTGGGTCCGATAATTGCACAATATACATATTAAATAATTGTGCAACAACAGTTCAAGAATCTAAACCCTCATTTTTACATCTAAATCAACATAAAAAAATCCAAGCTCAAAAATAGCAAAATTTGTCCATATCAAGGTCACGCTTAAATTCAAGAAGTTCCTAAACTGATCGGATAGTTTTGGATACGGCCAGCTTGCGCCCAACCAGCTTGCGCCCTCTCATTAATTCAGCCGGTTTGCGCCCAAAATTCCAAAGGTACCTGACGGTCGACCGATTTGCGCCCGTAATAAATAATCAATCCCTATCGCATAGCCATTCAAATCATAAGAATGAGAAAAAATGAGAAAATATAAAAATGAGAAAAAAAAGTGAAAAAATTAGAAAACAAAAAAAAATGGAAAAAACAGAACAATGAGAAAAAATTGAAAAAAAAACCGAAAAAATAAAACAAAAAAACATAAAGAATGATAAGAATCGATAAAATCTGAAAAAATCAGAAAAAATATGAAAAAATAATAAAAAGAAATGAAAAAAGATTTTGAAAAAAAAAATTAAGAAAATAGAAATTATTGGGAAAAAATGAAAAATACATTTGTAAACTACGGCAAAAACGGGAAATAATAAAAATTGTAAAAAAGACGTATAAAAAAAAGTGAAAAATCACAAAAAAAAAAACGAAAATAAAGCCTCGAAAAACGCAAGAAAACGAAAAATATCACAAATAATCGTAAAGCACTCGCAAAAATCGAAAACAATCACAAAAAAACAGGAATAAGAAAAAATGAGAAAAATTGGAAAACAAAAAAAAAAGAAAAAACAGAAACATTTAGAAAATAAGAAAAAAAAAACAAACAATCATAAAAATGAGAAAGAAAACGAGAAAAAATTAGAAGAATCGAAAAAACCTCAAAAAATCACAAAAAAATCGCAAATTATCACAAAAAATCAATGGAATACGGAAAAAATGAGAAAAAATTAGAAAACAAAATAGAATAGAAAACCAGAACAATGAGAAAAAATGAGGAAAGATTAGAAAAAATTGAAAAAACAAAAAAAAAAACAAAAAATAAATAAAAAAACGTGAAAAAATTAGAAGAACCGAAAAAATCGAAAATAATAACAAAAAAAAAAACAAAAAACTTTGAAAAAAGAAAGAAATTAAAAGAAAAATTAGAAAACATTGGGAAAAAAATGAAAAAAAAAATTGTAAAATACAAAAAAAAAACGAAGAAATCAAAAAAACCGAAAAAAAACGCTAAAAAACGAAAAAGAGGGCTCAAAAAAACGCAAGAAATCGAAAAATATCACAAAAAATCAAATGAATAAAAAAATTAGAAAAAAATTAGAAAACGAAAAAATACAAAAAAAAACAGAACAATGAGAAAAAAAGAGAAAAAACAGAAGAAAAAAACAAATTTTATTTTTTGGATCTCTATATTTTAACACTTTTTGTAAATTACTTCTGAAATAATCATTTCCTGATAAAAGAAATAGTAACTAACAAATAATTTCCACAAAAGTCAAGAATGGTACTGAAAAAAATCATTATAGTATAAATCAAACAGAGGTTATTTATTTGGAGAAAAAAAAATTTAAAAATTGTTTACTGTACAAATCAGATTTAGATAAAAATATTGAAAAAATATTAAAGATACTTAACATTCATAGGCGAGATTATAGGTCAGTAGTTTTTGGCCAGGCGAGTTTAATGGTGTCATAAAAATCTTCTAAAACAAACTCTTCTAAGAATTATTACGATGAGCGCAAACAGGCCATCCAGCAGGTACCCTTAATACATTGGGCGCAAACTGGCTGAATTAATGAGCGGGCGCAAGCCGGTCGGGCGCAAGTTGGCCGACACCAACTGATCAATTCTGAAAAAGTTTTGGTATTACTTTAAAACAAGTGAAAAACGTCAACATTTTTGGTGTAATTTCGAGTTTTCGAAAATTTAAAGTTTCGAAAATAAATTTCTATACATGGTAAAGTAGCGGGAAAATAAATATAGGTCAAAGATTAAATCAGCTTTTAACGATGCTGAATGGATTGCCGTTGTCTATTTGTCTCTATCTCTCACCATTCTCGAGTTGAATCAGGCTAACAGACGGACAGACGGACGGACAAAACCGTCTTATAAGAGTTTCTTTTCTTCGAAAACTCTAAAAAATAACTGGTCACTGTTCCAAAGTGTAATCCCAAATTTCTCAGTAGATACTCAGGGAATTCAATATATAACCCGACAGACCTGTCTTATCTGCCGGACCTGAAGACCCTGTCAGCATTCTCTCACTCTAACACATTGAATTCCCTATCCTGACCATCGGAGTAGTATAGAGAATCTACTTTTCTCTTTTTAGTTGTTAATTTGTTGTTCTTAAATCAGTCAATTTTTGTTGTCAAGATTTTGAAAATGATACTAAATTTGTGGTTTTTGCAACGTTGTCAAGTCTGCGAAAATTTCACTAAATATCAGGATATTTGTGGCCTAACAATATTTTTATACGTTGTCAAATTCTCGAAATTATTATAATAAGTTTTCTAACTAATTTTGAGGAATTTTTGCTACTTAGTAAAAATGCACTTGTGTGACTTTTACAAAATTGCCTATTGCATTCAGATTTTATCCGTACTTGCGCTTTTAAGATTTTTGTATCCTGCTTTCTTAATCCTTTACAATATTTTCTGGTTCCACTGTGTGGCCTTAAAACTTTAGTTCAACCATTTTGCTTATTCTCATAAAAGCTCTGTTAGTTGCTGTAACAAAGTTACTTTTATTTCCCTAATTAAAACATTTAAAGGCTAGAAGTTCTTATCGAGTAGGACGACTCGATCCGTTGCCGGTAGTTGCTGTGTCCGTCCCAATTAGAGTAGCAGTGGTAGTCCGAGTTCCAATGGCAGTCTCGACCTTTAGAGATAGGTAAATCTAAAGGGAGTGAAGCCAATTCAAATTGTACCAGTCATGGGTAACACCCACAATTTTCTGGTGTTGATACAACAAAACTGATACTGTTTGATGTGTCAACACAATGTATTAGCACAATTGTGTCATGATGCGCCATAGATCATTGGGTCATTTGCGCAACAAAGAAATATTGGGTTTCGCCCATCAGCAAGTTTCCAAAGACAATGCTTGAGCTGGTAACACAGTAACGCTGATACTGGTACTGATACAAGTACAACTAGTGGACTAATGGAACTAATCCCAAACGATGTTCGAATTAGATACGAGTTCTAGTCCAGAACCGAACCGAGTACTAAAAAAATATTTTGTGATACTGTGGTGCGGTGTAGACTCAGATGAATCCCAGTTCCCACTCCAGTCCGCCAGCGCCAATGAGTTAAGAAATTGAATATCGAGTTATATAATCGAGTTCGAGAATCGCTCGACCCTGACAACAGCGACTTGGACTAGGAACTGGGACTGATCCTTTGGACTAAGTATTACGCTGGGCCGGACTAGCTTGGAAATGATCCATGAAAAATGTTGGAACAGCCATCCCTACCTGTGTATTACTACGTGTTAGTGTGTCACATGTACCCTGTTTCAATACCCAACGGTGTGCCATTCAACACAGTGTTACCCATGACTAAATTGTACCGGAGTCCAGAACTGTCATCTGACCATCATACCAGCCTGGACACCTTTTTTTCTGCACTGTCACCGGATCTTGGTATAATAAAAATTATTATATATTGGAATGTTATTTTTGTTTTTACTTTAACCCAGTAGCTAATACCCAGGTACTCAACCCCAATATGGCAAGTAAAGACCACCCTTCATGTAACGTCTTGTCGATACCATAACGATACCTGGAGTATCTTTTTCTCCACTGAAGCTGCCCGTGCAAGTAGCCTTCACACTATAAAAGGATGGTAACGCCCGAGGCAATCCGAAACATGGACTAAGGCGCCAAAATACTACTTGACATTGTCTAGAAAGTGCTTTAAAGCTCGCTTCGTTATCTAGATTTAATTTTATGATTTACAACTTTTATTGTAGCTGCAAGATTATTATTTTAACAAGCAGTATGTAATAGTAAAACCAGTTTATTACTCAAAGGACTTGTAATCTAGTGCCTCTTTGTTTAAATATGTTACATGACCACTCATTGGTCCCTATATCTTTGTTTTTGTCACATCCAGCATTTGGATTTGTCTTTAGCGGTACTGTCTGGATCGTTAACTATTTTCTCAATATTTTTTTAGTTATTGGTCTATATATTATCATAAGTTTCTCCTGATGTGGATTTATTTATTTATTTTTGAAAGATTTTAAACAAACTTACACATTGCAATAAATATTTTGGATATTTGGAATTTTTCACATTTTTGTTATTTAGAAAAATTCATTTTATTTGAATAATATTTTTCTTCCAGATTATCACACATTTTCGGGAAAATTACACCGAGAAAACAAGACACGATGCTAAAATATCAGGATGTTTTTATTCAGGCAAAGTTAAGGGCGATAAGAACTCCAGTGTTGCCGTATCTCTATGCAACGGAATGGTGAGTATTTTACATTGACCTTACTTAAAATAACTTTCTGTTACTATCGGTTAATTAGATTTTGTCTTTGATAATCCTTGAGACAAAAATTAAACCAAAATTACGTACGAGGAAGCATAAAATAACTAATTTGTTTACAAAATCTTTCACTATACATCATTAACTGAAACATTCAAAATAAATATTGAATAATTCGGGTATTCCAATCCAGTCTATACAAATTACTCATTTTTTAAACAGCCAGATTAACTCGTAATCCCTTACAATGTAACTAAACCTGAAATATCTGCTTTAGCCCGTAAATAACGGTTTGGAAAAATGAATATTTCAATTTGTCCTGAATTTATGCACTTAAAACATGCAGCTTGCTTTATGGGATTGTTAATCCCACACTTATTGCTAGAGAGTATAATTTTATGATAATTGCACGTTGCAAAATTTCGCTGCAACAAACAGAATGTCCGATGTTTAATATTTTCTCTCAATTCCGATCATTAGTTTGTTTTAAACACTTCTTTAATCACGGTATGTTTAACGTCAGATTATTTCTCGGTCAGCTTTGGTTCATTTGCCAAATCAACAAATATTATGTAATTTTATGAATTTGTGGTAAGTATTACATAACAATGTACAAAAAGGAAAATACCAAAAGAAAAGAAATTTCTTTTTTTGAACTAGGACTATTCATGGATTTTAAATTAAGAAATAAATTGTAAATTCGAGAAATAATTTAATAATAGGGGATACGTTGTACCCTGTTAAGTACCTCTACAAAATCTAAGCCCTGTATATAGGGCCGTGCATGTAGGACAACTGATCAGAATAGCAAAAAAAATCGATAGTTGGAAATACTCGATTTCCACAATCCGAAATAATAAAAATCGTCAATAGAGTTTAGTGCGTGCAGCTGCAATGAAGCATGCATCCCCACTCCGCGACTATCTCTTTCACTCTGTTTCTATAGTTCACATCATCCTCACACTACTATTCCTAAGCCATTACGTCATCACAGCTGATCACAGTATTATATGTACAACGACTTGTAGTGAGACTGAGCAAGAGACATGTAAATATTTCAGTCTAATGAGACTATGTCTTCCTCCCGTTTTCGTGGATGCCGAACACGATGGCGGTAGTTTAAACTATCCAAATCGATTAATACGGATACGTAGTATCATACCGACAAAACCTGCATCACCCCCCGTTTTCGAGGATGCTGTGCACAACTTTTTTCAAGTTGATCACACCCCCCAAACGGCAAAGAACCACCTCCAAATAGGTTAACGAGGATACTCCGTCTAATACCGATAAAACCTGCGTCACCCCCCGTTTTCTAGGATGCTGAACACGATGTTGATGATGGATCTTCACCCCGAAGTAAACTAATCCCTCAAAAGGTCAAAAACTACCCTTTTGATACGCGGTTGTGTGAAGTGCACCGGATAAGAGATGAGTTTGAGGTGTTAGTTTGCTTCGGGGTGAAGATCATCATCACCATCGTGTTCAGCATTCTCAAAAATGGAGGGTGAAACAAGTTGTGGCGGTATGAGACGGCGCATCCACGTTTCACCCCTTAAGGGGTTGTTTTTGGACATTTAGGGGTGTGGTTAACGCAGACTAGCCATATAGCACATGTAACTCTATTGGATATACACAATGGATATTTTGGACGTCTATTGAATGTCCAATTTTATATAATATGTCCAGAAGATGTCCAAACCTCACTGGATTTAACATCTTATGAACGTACATACAGGATGTACAATAGAGATGTTCATTAGATGTACATGAAAGATGTACAATGAACATTGAAATGGTCCAATGAATGAACATAAACGTTCAATTAACAAGATAAGGTACCAAGAGGTTCAGATTACTACATAGAATGGATGTCCATTCGAAACGTCCAATGGATGGATGTTCGTTCGAGACGTACAATGAATGTCCTTATTCAACACATCCAATGTACAAATAATATCCAGTTATTTACATCCTGTGGACATACAGTAATGTACAAATATAGATAATCCACATTGATCCAATATTTTACATCCACTGGACACATACAAACCTATAATACAGGGTGTGTCCCAAATAAGAGTGATCGATTTTAAATGTAAATGCACAACGTATGAATTACTCTAAATAAATCGAGTTTTCACTAATTATTTTCTTTTACCCAAAAGTGTTTTATGAAGTTTGTTATATTTTATTCCGTCAATACTAATTTTGGTAAAAATAAATGGGAAAAATATGTGTTATTTTAAATGGAACACTCTGTATATTTTGATGGCATTTAAAAGAGCGATTCATCATCTTTTAAAAAATGCATAGTTTGATATCTTTTGTTTTCCTATCAATAAAGATATTCGAAATTTCAAGAAACACCGCATTTTCCATATGGAAAAAGGACATTAAATAAAAAATTTATTCAGAAACAAAAAATAACATTAGGGACATTATCGAAAACATTCTGACAGCTATTTTAGAAAAATCGTTTGAAAATTTAAAATTAAAAAATCGCACAAAATGTCAAAAATTCGCAAAAACACAAAAAATCTCAAAACACTGCAAAAAAAACCAAAAAGACATCTCAAAAAATGGCAAATAATCGGAAAAAATAGCAAAAGTGGCAGAAAATCGAAAATAATCGGAAAAAATAAAAAGAAACAGGAAACATTTGAAATTTATTAAAAATGGCAAGAAATCAGAAAAAAATTAGAGAAGAAAAACAAAAAAATTAGAAAAAATTGCAAAATATCGCAAAAATGTCAAAAAACCGCAAAAAATGGCAAAAAACTGAAAAAAACCCAAAAAATCTCAAAAAATGGCAAATAATCGGAAAAAATCGCAAATAATCGGAAAAATAAAAAAACCAGGAAACATTTGAGAATAATTAAAAAATGGCAAAAAATATAAAAAAATTAGAGAAGAAAAACGAAAACATAAGAAAAATTGCAAAATATCGCAAAAATATCAAAAAACCGCAAACTAGGAAACAAAAAACAATCGGTAAATATTAAAATTTACAAAAACATAAAAAAAATCGCAAAAAAACGCAAAAAAAAACCGAAAAAAATGGAAAGCATCAGAAAAAAAATTGAAAGAAAAAATCATGAAACATTGGGAAAAATTGAAAAATCGAAAACACAAAAAATGCCAAAAAAATGCAAAAAATCACAAAAAAATCTTAAAAAATGTAAAAATTGCAACTAATCGAAAATAATTGGGAAACAAAAAGCAATCGGAAAAAATTAAAATATACAGAAACGAAAAAATCGCAAAAAATGCAAACAAAAGCAAGAAAAACCGAAAAAATGGAAAGTATCAGAAAAAAAATTGAAAGAAAAAATCATGGAACATTGGGGAAAATTGAAAAATCGAAAACACAAAAAGTGGCTAAAAATATTAGAAAAATCAAAAAACACAAAAAATGGTAAAAAAAATTGCAAAAAAATTAGAAAAAAATATTACAAAATGTTAAAAATTGCATAAATTGCAAAAAATCGAAAATAATTGAGAAACAAAAAAACAATCGGAAAAAATTAAAATATACAGAAACAACGAAAAAATCGCAAAAACTGCAAAAAAAAACCCAAAAAAATCTCAAAAAATGGCAAATAATCGGAAAAAATCGCAAAAAACGGCAGAAAGTAGATCACCCTGTATTGACAAGATAAAATGTAAACAAACTTCATAAAAAACTTTAGGGTAAACGAAAACAATTAGTCTGATTTATTTAGAGCAATTAATCTGTGGATTTACATTTAAAATCGATCAGTCTTATTTGGGACACCCTGTATATAATTGTACAAATAATATCCACTTCTTTTATATCCTATGGACATACAGGAGTATACAAATATAGATAATCCACATTGATCTAATATTTTACATCCACTGGACACACACAAACCTTTAATATTTACATGTACAAATAAGATCCAGTTATTTACATGTTATGGACATATGGTAATGTACAAAAATGGATAATCCAATTGATCCAATATTTTACATCTAGTAGACATACATAAACGTACAATTTCTGAATGTACAAATAATACCCATTTTTTTACACCCAGAGATGTACAAAAATGGATAATCGATATTGGTCCAATATTTTACATCCAGTGGACGAACACAAATGTACAATTTCTGAATGTACAAATAATATCCACTTCTTTTACATCCTGTGGACATACAGGAGTGTACAAATATAGATAATCCACTGATCCATTGATCCAATATTTTACATCCACTGGACACACACAAATCTATAATATTTACATGTACAAATAAGATCCAGGTATTTACATCCTATGGACATATAGTAATGTACAAAAATGGATAATCCACATTGATCTAATATTTTACATCCAGTGGACATACACAAACGTACAATTTCTGAATGTACAAATAATACCCAATTTTTTACATCCAGAGATGTACAAAAATGGATAATCGATATTGGTCCAATATTTTACATCCAGTGGACATACACAAATGTACAATTTCTGAATGTACAAATAATATCCACTTCTTTTACATCTTGTGGACATACAGGAATGTACAAATATAGATAATCCACATTGATCCAATATTTTACATCCACTGGACACACACAAATCTATAATATTTACATGTATTTCTGAATGTACAAATAAT
Source organism: Neocrepidodera transversa (assembly GCA_963243735.1). Taxonomy (NCBI): domain Eukaryota; kingdom Metazoa; phylum Arthropoda; class Insecta; order Coleoptera; family Chrysomelidae; genus Neocrepidodera; species Neocrepidodera transversa. Next base: position 5,445,263 of record OY725355.1, read on the forward strand.
ACCCAATTTTTTTACATCCAGAGATGTACAAAAACGGATAATCGATGTTGGTAGAATATTTTACATCCAGTGGACATACACAAATGTACCATTTCTGAATGTATAAATGAGATCCAGTCCTTTACATTCATTGGACGACCATGGAAGTTTGGACTTCATTTGGATTTTAAATGGACATCCATTGGACTTCGTGTGCTGTATGGGTATCTACTAATGAAGAACCTGGACCAGAGATTTGAAATCAGAATGGGAAATAAAAAAATTTTGAAGAATCAAGAGAAAATTTTCAGTAGGAAGCACTCAATAGAATCATCAACGTAGAGGGAAGAATTAAAATAAGACGAAACTCATTTTGCGAACAGGAATATTATAAATTTATTATTTTTTTATTTATAATAAATCCCAGTCCTAATTAAGAGAAATCAAAAAAAAATTATAATGATATAGGGCGTATCATTATAATATTTACTAATATGTCTCAACATGGAAGTGGCGCGCGTCTGTTTTACTATTAATTTTAAGTAGAAGTATTGCTTTTATTTGAATTTATTATTTATTTATTTTTACAATTTTTCTTTGTTTGGTTTGGTTTAGTAAATATAAAAATGAGGGGTTAATCCCACCCAACTTTCCGAACACTCCTAGAAAAGTAATTGTTTAATCAATTATTTTAGTTTTTCTGCATCAAAATACATTAATAAAATTAGTTTACAAAAATTAAAAAAATAATTATTTTTTGTAAAATTTTTTTTTTTACTTTTTATAATTTTGTATAATTTCTACAAGTATTATTTTAAAATTATGAAATATTTCACACATAATGTACTTTTTGATCCCTTCCAGATTTACTATTTACTTTTTTCATTTGTTTTATCATTTTCGATAAAACAAAAGGACAAAAAAATTTAATTTTTGTTTTATTTTGGTTATAATAATTACAATGTTAAATTTGAAGAGACTAATTTTTTTTCCAAATTTAGAGTTTTATATTACCTATCGAATGGTATAAATCCCATTTTAATATCTTTAATATTTTTAAAGTTATTCAATTTTTTTTAACTTATATTAAATTTCAAAAAAAAAATTATAAATTCTACAATTTTTTGAATAAAATTTTGAAAAAAATCACAACTATAGAGTTTTTTACTTTCAATTTAATGGTATTTTTTTAAATATGTAATATTAATATTAATCTTAAAAAGAAATAAAACCTTTTTTGAATAATTTTAAAATCAATAAATAATCTCATTCAATTTTATTCAAAATGTGAAACAGACCTTTTTTTTAGGTTTTTTTGGATCAAAATGCATTAATAAAGTTAGTTTAGAAAACTAAAAAAAAAAAAAAAAAATTTTGTCAAAAAATCATGGGGTTGAATCATTGAATTGTTTTAACTTTTTTCATTTTTTGCTATAACTTTTACAAATACTATGTTAAAATTATGAAATAATTTACACACATAGTACTTTTGGATACTTTTCGGATATGCTATTTACTTTTTTCATTTATTTTATACTTATTGATAAAACGAAATTACAAAAAATTAAAAAAAACTTCTTTATTTTGGCTATAATAATTACAATTCTAAATTCTAAGAAACTTAAATACATTTTAAATTTAGAGTTTTATTTTATCTTTAGAATGGCGCAAATCCCAGTTTAATAACTTTAATATTGTAGAAGTTATTCAATTTAGTTTAAAATCGTAATATAATTTTAAACGTTTCTTGGCTAATTTTTAAAAAAATTCACAATTTTTGTAATAAAATTTTGAAAAAAATTAGAATTATAAAATTAATTATTACAAATTTAAAGATATTTTTTTTAAATTTTTTAATATTAAAATTTAACTAAAAAATAATAATTTAATAAGGATAAAAATTGCTTAAAAATTAAAATAAAAACTAGCGGCGAAACTATGCGGAACTCGAAAAAAAATTAAAGACAAAATTTGTAGAAAATTTTATGCTCTACAATTTTGATTCTTTGTAAATTTTCATAAAAATCCATAATTTTCTCTCAAAATCTAAAAAAAGTCGCAAATGCCTATATACATTATTTTTCACGCCCTCCAGCGACGAAACTATGAGGAATTCAAAAAAACGGTAATGACAGAATGTGTAGAAAATTTTATGGTCTACAACTTTTATTTTTTGTAATTTTTCATAAAAGTGCATTATTTTGGTTATTTAAGAAAAATATGAAAATAAATTACTTTTTGATAAATCTGGCAACAATGGCAAAAGTTTTTGAAAATTTTAATCATTCGAAATTAAACTATAATGTATAAAAAATAGATGTGTAAAACTTTATTGCCATCTTCTTTAGTAATGACGTCATCACTTATAGCAACTGTCACTTCCGGTTGTCCGATTAACTCCAAAATCTATACAGGTCGTCTCCTTGCTACCCTAAATATGTATATAAAATTTCATTTAAATCGGTTCAGCCGTTTAGACCCTATCGTGTGTTCACACACAGACACACAGACACACACACAGACAGACATCATGCTAAAAATGGTATAAATAGATTCAGGTGACCTCAAAACGTAAAGATCCGTTAAAATCTGGGTATGGTCAAAATATCATGATCGCAATACTTTCCTTCTATACAACTCTGTTGTTCGGAAAGTAATAAGAAAATATTGAATTTAACGCGACTTAAAAATTAAATACCAATAGTTCCTTGGCATACGGATTTTATTATACGTTAACTTAAAAGTTTGATTATTCATCACTGTGAACGGTGTGGTCTAGTGGTAGCATGTAGACGTTACATATCAAAGTTCCAAGTTCGACTCCTGAGGATATATATTTATTTTTTTTTTTTTTGTAAATAAATGGAAGGTATATTTTATTTTTTTTAATATAGATTTAGATAGTAAAGACTTCTTTTAATAAAATAAAAATAAAATAAAATAAAAACAATAACAAACTTGAATTCTTGTCTGTAAACCCCAGTATTAAATACCCAAAGAAAGATTATTATTTCTACAAAAGTCTTATTCAATTGGGTCAAAATTTTCAATAAATTATTTATCTTTGTTTATTTCTGTCAAATCTCGAGCGTTAAAATGGAATGAATACAAATAAAGACGATGCAGTATGTTGATGTTTCTGTTTTCTATTTATATTGCAATCGGTCTATATAAGTGGGTCACTAGTTAGTGTAAAATTGCATCTGTGAAACATCAGCTTGTAAAACAAGATGTTTCATAGTTTTTATAGCGAATAAATATATTGAACAAATTGTCACCCTGTAATAAGCTTTATTTTAAGTTTTTAACCTTCCAGTTGTCAGTTTATTATAAATTTTGTTTACGGTTTACTAAAATATCCATTAGTTTCTGTGTCACATCAATAATTATTAAAGTGTTGATTATATTATAGCTATTGCCAAAAATAATAGTAACTGACAGGGTTAAGCTTCCAATATATATAAAAGTATATTTTTATTTTATCATTGTATGTATTAAACACTCTATGTATGTATTAGTGGGTTAACAGCCAAGAATTATAACTTGTTACTATAAAAGTGGATAATTTTTGTCGAAGAACCACTTAGTTGTTTGCAAAAATGAGACTGCACGAATAAATTAATAAACTATTGTTTTGATTCTAAAGAGCGTTTTATATGCTTATTTATATATATCAAAACTTTTATTATTATTACATTTAACTTTTGTACAATTTATATTTTTTAACCTTAGAAAATTTATAATTAGTTGGTGCATTCAGCACTTTTGCATTTAATTTGATAACTTAGCTGTATAGTTCCAGGAACTTTGTCATTGCTATTTCCTAGTATTTTTCCTGTTTTTTATTATTTTTCTTATTTTTCCCTATTTGTCCCTATTTTTCACTATTTTTTCCAAATTTCCCTGTTTTATCATATTTTTTCCTATTTTTAGCAATTTTTTGGCATTTTTTCCATGTTTTTCACTATTTTTCCCCTATTTTCTACATTTGTGGCTACTTTCTCATTTTGTCCATTTTTACTATTTCTTTATATTTGTTCCTATTGTTTTCTATTATTTTATCCTATTTTCTTTATTTTTCCTTATTTTTTCTTTATGTTCCTATTTGTTCATATTTTTACTGTTATTATTTTTTATTATTCCCCATTATTGCATGTTTTTAGTATTTTTCCCTATGATTTACCATTTCTTCTTATTTTTTCATATTTTTCCCAATTTTTCGCTATTAACACGTTTAGTGCTAAATTTTTAAACTACATAATCACTTTTAAAAAGCAAATTATTTAAATTCCAGTTTATTAACGCCTGAAGGGGATACCAACATCAGGAAAAAGCTAAGTAAAACGCCTTATGGCACTTTACTGAAGTATAGAAAACGCCTTGAGGCGATGTCTGGCACTGAAAGTGTTAAACGATAATTTACATTATTTTTCTCTGCTTTTCCATATTTTATTATGTTTTTCCCCATTTGTTATGTATTTTTCAATATTTTTCTCTAATTTCCCTGTTTTTTAAATTTCCTTCAATTTTGCTGTTTTTCATTATTTTTTATTGTTTTGTCTCTATTATCTATTTTTTGCTTTTTTTTAACTATTTTTCCCTATTTCCCCTATTTTCTTATATATTTCTCTTTTGTTGTAAATTTTTTTCTGTTTTCTACATTTTTTCCATTTTCCCATTTCATTCTATTTTTTCCTGTTTTCCATTATTTTTACTTTTTTCCCAATTTTCCCCACTTTTCCATATTTTGTCGCTATTTTTTCATATTTTTTTCTATTCTTCATATTTTCCTGTTTGTCATTATTGTTTCCTGTTTATCTATATTTATCCCTATTATTTTCTATTATTTCTTATTTTCCATTTTTTCATATTTTTCCCAATATTGCCCTATTTTTCACTATTTTCCCAAGTTTCTATATTTATTCTCTAATTGCCCTATTTTCCATATTTTCTTTGTTTTTTATAAAATATAATAAAAAACAGAAAAAAAATATGGAAACGTGGGAAAATAGTGAAAAATAGGGCAATATTTTTCTGTGTTTCCCTGTGTTCCCTATTGTTTCCAAATTTTTCTATTTTGTCACTAATTTTCACATTTTTTCCCCATTTTTCCTAAATTCTCCTATTTTGCTCAATTTTTCTCAATTTGGACGCATTTGTTCCTATTTTTCCCTGTTTCCGCAATTTTTAAATATTTTGCCCTACTTTTTACTATTTTCTGTATTTTTTATTTTTTCCTGTTAATTATTAGTTTTTCCTATTTTCATTATTTTTGCTTATTTTTCCCTACTTGTCCTTATTCCTAGTTATTTTTAAGTATTTTGTCCTATTTTCCTCATTTTTCCCTACTGTTTCCTTATTTTTAACTATTTTTTCTTGTTTTTCCAAATTTCCATATTTTCCTTGTTTCGGGAATTTATAAAAAAATTCCAAAATTTCAAAAAAAAAATTGTAGAAATCCAAAAATTTCGATAAAGCATATCGAAAATTTCAAAAATATATCAAATATTTAGAAAAATTTTAAATTTTACATTTTTTTCCGAAAATTTCAAAAATTTCCAAAAGTAAAAATATTCAAATATTCAAAGATTTCTAAAATATATCGAAAATTTCAAAAAGCAAAAATATTGGTCTAGTTAAAAATATTTTAACAATTTTAAACATTTCAAAAATGTCAAAAGTTTCAGAAAACATTAAAAAATTTATCTAAAATTTCAGAAATTTCGAAGATTGTTAAAAATTTTATGTGTAAAAAATTTGCAAAATATTAAAAAATTTGTAAAAAATTGCAGGTAAATAGCAAAATATACAAAATTGTTTATTTACGATGTCCACATTACAGCATAGAAAATATATTAAAAAATTTCTAAAATATATCAAAAATTTCAAGAAACAAAAACATTCTTCTAGTTAAAAGTATTTCAAGAATTTTAAACATTTCAAAAGTTTCAAAAAATATTAAAAAATTATACGATAATTTCAAAAATTTCGAAAATTGTAAAATTTATATTTGTAAAAAATTTGCAAGATATTAAAAAATTTGTAAAAAATTGCAGGGAAATAACAAAATATATAAAATTGTTTATTTATGATGTCCACATTACAGCATAGAAAATATATTAAAAAATTTCTAAAATATATCAAAAATTTCAAAAAACAAAAACATTCGTCTAGTTAAAAGTATTTCAAGAATTTTAAATATTTCAAAAGTTTCAAAAAATATTAAAAAATTATACGATAATTTCAAAAATTTCGAAAATTGTAAAATTTATATTTGTAAAAAATTTGCAAGATATTAAAAAATTTGTAAAAAATTGCAGGGAAATAACAAAATATATAAAATTGTTTATTTATGATGTCCACATTACAGCATAGAAAATATATTAAAAAATTTCTAAAATATATCAAAAATTTCAAAAAACAAAAACATTCGTCTAGTTAAAAGTATTTCAAGAATTTTAAATATTTCAAAAGTTTCAAAAAATATTAAAAAATTATACGATAATTTCAAAAATTTCGAAAATTGTAAAATTTATATTTGTAAAAAATTTGCAAGATATTAAAAAATTTGTAAAAAATTGCAGGTAAATAGCAAAATATACAAAATTGTTTATTTACGATGTCCACATTACAGCATAGAAAATATATTAAAAAATTTCTAAAATATATCAAAAATTTCAAAAAACAAAAACATTCGTCTAGTTAAAAGTATTTCAAGAATTTTAAATATTTCAAAAGTTTCAAAAAATATTAAAAAATTATACGATAATTTCAAAAATTTCGAAAATTGTAAAATTTTAATTTGTAAAAAATTTGCAAAATATATAAAAATTTGTAAAAAATTGCAGGGAAATAACAAAATTGTTTATTTATGATGAACGCATTACAGCATAGTTTTTACGAATCATTCTTATACGACATCCGCAGTTAAAGAGTTAAATAAGAGTGATGTGTTAGTTTTGAGAGGCCGCATTTGGGTAAAATTTGTTAGATGAATAATTTTGGATATAAAATTTTAAAGCAGCTATGAGAGCGAAAGAGATAATAGTTTTAACAATATGTAATTATTTATTCTAGAAGGTATGCAATGACGTAGGAGATATGCATGTCTATACAAGTAGTAATGAATTAAATTATATTAAAATATGAAGTATAAAGATTATTTCTGGTTAAATTAAATCAAATATAACCACTCTGTATATTTAATTTATGCAAATCTCTAATTACTGTAATTCGAATGCTTACCATATTTACGAACCGTTTATTACTAATATTATTTTTATGTATGAATTATGTAATAGTTAAAAAGATTATTGACACATTTCTAACTGCGATTTCAATAGTTTTAAATCCATTTGAAACAACACATAAAAGTTTAATTTATTTGAATTCCATGCTCAGTTTGCTTTATTTGTTGCTTATATATATTTAATAGTGTTATGTTTGATTTTGCAATTTAATGTTATTAGTAATTTTTCCCCAATTTTCGCTGCACCTGACATTTACGCTTTATAATCCTTGACATTTTTAGTTTTTGATTTTTATGTTCCATTTGCCAAGTGGCGAAGTTTTATAGTGGAAACTTAATACTGGTTTAATGATCCATATAATTTGTTATATAAAATATAAATCTAATTTGAAATTAAGCCATTAAGTAAGAAAAAAATTAAAACATAGTAGTATACAGGGTGTTTTTTTAAAAAGTTTCCACCCCCGATTTAGGCTTACCCAATAATTTTTGGCATAAATGGCGAGACACGTCGATTTTTGATAACAAACATCACTCTATAATAATAAATAATAATAATAATTTATTCATCCTTTTTGATCATAATACATGATATAGGACAGGTCAAACACAAAAGTACATTATAAATTTGAACAGCACAGATACAAGGTGTTGCACTATTACATATAGATATTTAAGTTAAAAACCTTTGTTTAAAAACATCATAAAAACATTCGTCAATTAAAAATCTTTTTAGTTTTTGTTTAAAAACATTAAAGTTGTTCTCATCTCTTATACAGCTAGGCAAATGATTAAGAAATTGAATTCCTTTATAGACAGGACTTTTTTCAAATAATGAAGTTTCATGTTTGGGAGGCCGGATAAGCTTGCCAGACCTAGTGGGATAATCATGGAAATCAGAATTGATATTAAAATCTTTAAAATTGCTTTTTGTGTACAAAATGCACTTGTAAATATAAATAGAAACAAACGAGAGAATGTTGAATTGTTTAAAGTGATTTCTACATGTTTCTCTATAATCTAGATTAAAAATTAACCGTATAATCCTTTTCTGAGAAATAAAAACCCTGGAGGCATTGACCGCATTTCCCTAAAGGACCACATTATAGGAAATATTTGAGTATACTATTGCATAATAGACATTAATCAACTGTTTAGTTGTAAAAATATTTTTTAACTGTAATATTGCAAAGTAACTGCTATTTAACTTTTTACAAATTTGATTAACATTAGTATTCCAGCTCATATTACTATCAAGGTAGGTACCTAAAAATTTTGTACAGTTCGAAAACAGAACATCTGTATCCTTAACTGAGACCTTGCAATTTGTAGGAATTTCTGTTCTTGTAAAAAATTGCATGCAGACAGTTTTAGTAGAATTTACTATAAGGGAATTCCTTTCACACCAACTGATAAATTCTTTTGCTAAAAGATTCATCTTTGTAATCAGTTCGCCTGGAGATTCAGCATCAATTGCTACTGTGGTATCATCTGCATATAGGGTTAAATGATCAGTGCTGATATATTTGGGAAGGTCATTTATGTATAATAAAAATATCAAAGGACCTAGGATAGATCCTTGAGGTACGCCAATATCCACATGTTGAGGTGAGGATTTCCAATCCTCAATTCTAACAATAATTTTTCTAGCTGTCAGGTACGATGTCAACCATGAGATAAATTTGCCCCGAAATCCTAAATCTTGTAGTTTATCTGTTATTATATCAATATTAATGGAGTTAAAAGCTTTTGAGAGATCAAAAAAGAGTGCACCCACGTACCTTTTCTTATCCAACGAGGTATGGATAAAGTTAAATAGAGCTATGGACGCACTCTCCGTTGATCTTCCAGGTAAGAAACCATGTTGATGTTCTGAAATAACGTTATATTTTTGTAAGAGAAACCATTTGTCTATAGATACACTTTTCTATAATTTTACACATGACAGTTTGGATAGTTATTGGACGATAGTTGTCAAGACTAAGAAGGCTGTCTTTTTTGTGTAAGGGTGTAACAAGTCCTATCTTTAGATCAGACGGAAAAGTTTCTTTTTCTACTGAGAAATTAATAATGTCTGCTAGAGTGGAGGCAATATGTGGACCTATACTTTTAATAATCTTAGTGGAAAGACAGTCAATGCCCTCAGAGTTAATATTTTTCAGGGAATTAATTACATCCATCACATCTTCCGGTATAACTTTCTTAAAATAAAAAGTATTGTAGACATACATGGTTGTATAATTTTTAGAATTACAGCCGTTAAAGTGATAATCTATTGCTTTTTTGGCATTCGTTGCAAAAAAAGTGGCAAATAAATTAGCAATCTCATATTTATTTTTAGTTATTTTTCCATTTAACTCGATACTATCTATCGTAGAATGTTTCTTTTTCCCTATTTTTTTGTTGCACTGTACGCCATATATATTTTTGTTTTTCTTTTATATTTTTGCTTTCAAGTTGTTTTTGGTAGAAAGACTTTTTTGCTTTATTAATTTCTGTGACATATTTTTTCTTTAAAGTTTTATAATTTACATGATCATCAGGATTTGGAGAATATTTTGTTAAACAAAATAGATTTCTAACATCATTACCCATCTGTACAAGATTGCCATCAACCCATGTTTTTTTGTTAATGTTACTTACATTTTTTGTTAAAATAGGACAAATAAAATCAATATCTAAAAATACAGTATCTAAAAATTCTTTATATATAATATTAACACTGGAAATGTCTATATTATTTAGGCATTCATAGACCGATAGAAAACGTTCATTCTCTAGATGTGTATACAAACTAAGTAAATTAGATTGCGATAGATTTCTAAAGCTTATCTTTCTATCATTAAGGTTATTTTCACATAGTTTACAAGAGTTACAATATACTTGACTATCGAGCCCTAAGTGATCGCCAAGTTGCATATCGATCACATTTTCATTATAATCACAGGTCATATTGGTTAAGAAATAGTCAACTTTAGTTTTTGTCGTTTTTAAATTTTTATTTGTGAAAATTCGTGTTGGTTCATAATTTTGTAGTTTTAAATTGAAACTCTCCATAAAGTCACTTAGTAATGTTCTCTCACGTGATACAGTTAAATAATCTATATTTAGGTCTCCACAAATGATAGTGCAATCATAGTTATTTGAACAAAAATTTAGTACAATAAAAAGTCGGTCTATGAATACCTCTATGTTGCCTAATGGGGATCTATAAATATTTACAAGACAACAGCTCATTCCTTGTAAACGAAAGGATAAACTACAAATTTCAAAATCAACATCAATTGATAGATTATTCACAAAGTCAATAACTTTAAACGTAATCATTTTTTTCATAAGTATTAAAACTCCGCCATGAATTTTATTAATACGATTCGAGTAAGAAGCCAAGTTATACCCGCTAAATCTTACTAAATCGATATTATCATGATTACACCAGGTTTCTGACAGACACAAAATATCAGGTTTATTGCATTCCAGCAGTAGATCAATTCTATTGCGTCAACCCTCTTCACCACTCGCCCATCAACTTTAAAATTTAAATAGGGAACATACCATGGAAAAGGTAATTCAATGCAGAATTCAAATCACCAAGTTTAATTTTTTTACTACCCCCCTGAACAGAAATACAGGGTGTATTTTCCTACCCTCACTTTACTCTCGCACATTAATTTTTGAGAAAAATAGTGAGACATGTCGACTTTTGATTTAAAGGAAACGAAATACAAAATTTGTCGCTCTACCTTAACCCCCTTCACCCCCATCCAAATTTGAATGGGCGATACACCATGTGTGACACATCAGAGGAAAGGTAATTCAATACAGAATTCAAATCATACCCTTTGTCCACTGCTAGGACAAAAAAACATTACATAATTTGTATCAATAATGTTATCAGTTTATTGTTAGGTATTTAAAAGAAGGTAAAAATAAAAAAAAAATTACAGCAATTGCTCAAAATGTTGTCCATCGTGTGCTAAACAAAAGTCAAGTCTGTCTTGGAATTCTTGTCTAACATTTTGAAAAATTTCCCTAGTAATGGATTGACATTCTCTTACAATTCGTACCCGCAGGTCATCAATAGATGTAGGTTTAGTTTTGTAAATTACTGACTTTAGGTGACCCCAAAGCCAGAAATCGCAAGGAGTCAAATCTGAAGATCTCGCAGGCCATTCTATTGCTCCTCTTCTACCGATCCAACGTTGTGAGAAATGGTCATCTAGCCATTGTCTGACTGGTAAATGATAATGAGGACCAGCCCCATCTTGTTGAAAATGTAATAGATTTTCATCTAGAGCAGGATTTCTTACTTCATCTACCTGGTTTTCAAGCTCTTGAGTAATTAGCGGGTCAATGGTCATTTCTAGCATTTCTAGGTATTTTTGACCAGTTAAATACCCATCTACGAATAATGGCCCAATAATTTTATCGCCCAGTATGCCAGCCCAAACATTAAGTTTTTGAACATGTTGAATATGCCCTTTAACAAAAACATGATGGTTGTTGTCACTCCAGTAACGACCAATTATGTTTATTCACAAACCCGTCAAGAAAAAATGTTCACTCATCCGAAAAACAAATATTTTGAACTATGTTATCAATCAATGCGAGCATTTCCTAACAAAATTGAACTCTTCTATCCGGATCATCTTCATGAAGTTGCTGATGGATTTGCATCTTGTAAGGTCGATATTTATTATTTTTTAATACTTGTCGAACTGATGAAACTGAAAGTTAAGTATTAGAGGCTATTTTGCGAAGAGAAGATGCTGGTTCCATTGCAAAATTTCCCAGAACTTCGACTTCTGTTACTTCGTCCCTAACTGTCGTCCTTTTTTTATTTACTACAGATCCAGTTTCCTCAAACTTCATAACAAGTTTTCTAATGTAAGTATGACTTACTTGCAAACCAGGATGTTCTTCATTAAAAAGAGTAACAGCTCTTCTCGAACATCTCTTCGCGGAGCCGTAAATGAAAATCATTTCAATTCTCTGTACTGATCATTTTCAATGTTTATTTGATAAATAATTTTAATCAAGTGAGTTTATAGGTTGGTTTTTGCCAAAGGTACTCTTATTTTTTGTAGAAACAAAAAGTGAATTGCTGATAATTCAGAAAAATAAACGAACAAGTTCCTAAAAAGTACCTTAATAGTGCCGACTAGCAAAAAATTTGAAAATCCACACATTCAGAATTGTAAGAGAACCTCAATAAATTAATTCATAGGGAAATTTTTCAAAATCTTAGACAAGAATTCCAAGACAGACTTGACTTTTGTTTAGCACACGATGGACAACATTTTGAACAATTACTGTAATTTTTTTTTATTTTTACCTTCTTTTAAATACCTAACAATAAACTGATAACATTATTGATAAAAATTATGTAATGTTTTTTTGTCCAAAGGGTATGATTTGAATTCTGCATTGAATTACCTTTCCTCTGATGTGCCACACATGGTGTATCGCCCATTCAAATTTTCATGTTACGGGGTGGGGGTGAAGGGGGTTAAGGTAGAGCGACAAATTTTGTCAAAAATTTCGTTTCCTTTAAATCAAAAGTCGACGTGTCTCGCTATTTTTCTCAAAAATTATTGTGCGAGATTAAAGTGAGGGTAGGAAAATACACCCTGTATTTCTGTTCAGGGGGGTAGTAAAAAAATTAAACTTAGTGATTTGAATTCTGCATTGAATTACCTTTTCCATGGTATGTTCCCTATTTAAATTTTAAAGTTGATGGGCGAGTGGTGAACCGTTAGAGTGATGATTGTTATCAAAAATTTTGTCCCCCTCAAATCAAAAATCGACGTGTCTCGCCATTATTGCCAAAAATTATTGGGGAAGCCTAAATCTGAAGTGGAAACTTTTTAAAAAAACACCCTGTATAAAGTATATTTTTGGTAGAATAAAATCTACGTCATAATGGCGCCGGATATTTACGTTCTTGTATTCTAGTATTTATTTAGGATCGACGCATATATAAATATTTTGATAAGAAAACACGAAACTAACATCCATCCTCTACCATTATCACTGTCCTGTCAAAATGAAAAGGCGCAGGACTGAGACTAGAAAGAATGTTTGCATCAACTATGTTAAAATATCGTTATCATAAGAGGGTCTTTAATGGATTCAATTTATACATGATAAAATCTAGGGATAATGGCTCAAATTTAGAATTCCTAGAATTTTATATCTTTAAAACAAAGCATAAAATATATTAAGATTGTAATTATTACTATTATTAATACTGATAATAAAATGAAGTAGATTTTTGAAAAAATATAACATCAGCATGAAAAAGTTTTTGATCGAACGCTCCGTTAATATTAATAATAGGAAGCTGCGTTTTTCATCAATCGATTCTGTATTCTTGAAAGCGCGTCTGTGACGTAAATTTCAATTACAATTCCTGTTTTAGGAAATAGGTAAAATAGGTAAAAATTGGAAAAGGAAAGAAAAATAGAGAAATACAAAAAATGGAGAAAAAAGCGACAAATATGGACAACTAGGGAAAATAGGGGAGAATAGGAAAAAAATAATGAAAAAAAGAAAAAGTAGGGAAAAATAAAAAAATTGGAAAAAATAAAAAAAATTGTGCGTTCGGGAGACGTTATTTTTTCACTTTTTAATATTTTAAAATTGGAAAAAAATCGAAAAAAATTTGGATAATCCGAAAGGAATCGACTAAAATCGACCAAAAACGACAAAAATAAAAAAATCTGAATAAGAAAAAATGTGAAAAAGTTAGAAAAAACCTGAAGGAATTTAAAAGAAAATCAAAAAACCGAAAAAAATCAGGAAAAACAGAAAACCAGAAAAATCAGAAAAAAACAAGTAAAAAATTAGCAGAATCGAAAAAAACAGAAAAATTCGGAAAAAATAAGAAAACAAAATGAATTAGAATAAATTAGAAAAAATATAAGAAATCAGAAAAAATTAGCAGAATAAAAAAAAACCGAAAATATAAAACAAAAACTGAAAACATTTAAAAAAACTGAAAGAAAAATCAGAAACTATTAAAAACAAAAATGAAATTGTAAAATACGGAAAAAACGAAAAAAATGAAAAAATTGAAAAAATTGAAAAAACCAAAAACTGCAAAAAACGAAAAAGAAGCAAAAATCGCAAAAAATTACAAAAAATTGTAAAAAATTGCCAAAGGACGAAGAATGAAAAAATCGGAAACATTTGTAGGTAACCATAAAAAAAATGAAAATTTTCAAAATTGACGTAAAGTGCAAAAAATCAGAGGAATAAGAAAAAATTAAAAAACGAAAGAAAATGAAAAAAAAACAGAATAATGAGAAAAAATGAAGAAAATTTGAAAGAATCAGAAAAGAAAACAAACAGAAATTAAAAAATCAGAAAAATACGAGAAAAAATTAGCAGAATCGAAAAAATCGGAAAATAAGAAAATAACAACAAAAGAAAAAAGGAAAAAATTGAAAGAGACATCAGAAAATATTGAAAAAAAAGAAAAACGAAATTTTAAAATAGGGAAAAAAGAAAAAAAACGAAAAGACGGAAATTCGCAAAAAATCAGAAAAAACGGAAAACCAGAAAAATGAGAAAAAACAAGAATAAAATTATCAGAAAGAAAAATTTGGAAAACATAAGAAAACAAAATGAATAAGAAAAAAATTAGAAAAAATTGAAAAAAATCATAAAAAAATGGCAGAATCGAAAAAATTCGAAAATATAAGAAAAAAACTAAAAACATTGGAAAAACTGAAAGAAAAATCAGACACTATTAAAAACAGAAATAAAATTGTAAAATACGAAAAAGAAGCAAAAATCGCAAAAAACTGCAGAAAAAACGTAAAAAATCGCTAAAGAACGAAGAACCAAAAAACCGGAAATATTTGTAACTATAAAAAATATTTAAAAAAAAAATGAAAATTTTCACAATTGAAGTAAAAATCGCAAAAAATCGCAACAAAATCCCAAAAAAATGGCAAACAATCAGAGGAATAAGAAAAAATTAGAAAACGAAAGAAAGAAACAGAAAAATAAAACAGAACAATTTGAAAAAAATTTGGAAAAATTGAAAATAATCACAAAAGAAAACAGAAAGAAAATAAAAAATCTGCAAAATAAGAAAAAGAGGAGAAAAAATAAAAAAAACGAGAATAAGTATGCAGAATGGAAAAATTCGGAAAAAATACAAAAAAAAAATAAAAGTAAAAAGAAAAACATTGGAAAAAATTGAAAGAAAAATCAGAAAATTTTGAAAAAAGAAATCGCAAAGAGAAATCGCACAAAAAATCGTAAAAAAATGCAAAAAAAAACAAAATAACGAAAAACAACCAAAAATAATTGTATAACCATAAAAAAAAATCGCAAAAAATTTCAAAAAAAATCGCAAAAAAAAACAAAAGAAATTAAAAAAAACAGAACAATGAGAAAAAAATGAGGAACAATTAGAAAAAAAATTAGAAATCAGAAAAATGAGAAAAAATCAGAATAATGAGAAAAATCAGAAAAATGACAAAAATGAGAAAAATCTCTATAACAAAATTCTAAAGAAAAATATCATATTGTAAAAAGAGACAGAGTAAGAGAAAGAGAGGGAAAGTCGTCTGAAGGGAGGGGCATAACGCTTTTTTTCTTACGTGACGCTTTCTGTCTATTAGCTCCTACCACAAGTCGCGTTAAAGAAACTTTGTACATAAATTTTTATAGTTTCAAAATTTTTTTTTTTTTTAATTTTTATATATTCCCTAAATACCTGGAAAATACATCGTAAGTATATCTAAAAATTATTGATATCTTGTATATTTCTTTTTTTATATATATATTTTTACAATTTTTTTATTTTTCTTTTGCCTCTTTTCTGTCTTACTGTCCACTTTTTTATTTATTATTACCCAATTTAAAAAGTTGTGGATGTTTATTCTAACAAAATAAATTATTTCACAAAAAAATTAATATCGACAAAACTAGTTCTTTAACTTTATACTTGAGAAAAAGGTAGTTTTCTTGTTATTTTCCAAAACCATTTTTTTCCTGAAAATTTAGGAAAATACTAATCTAGGTACCATATATTCAAGTTGTTTTTTTTTAATTTGGGGGGGGAGGTCAATTTAAACCTTAAGGTTAATAAAGAAAGTAAAACGCACCATTTTTACGTCGGTGTCATCTCTCAAAATAAAAGTGAAAACACAACAAGCTATTACATTAAGTTCCGTAACCATTCTTATCGCATGTGTTCTAATTGCAACCGCAAACAAAAACCGCGGTTAATCGAATTCAAAAAAAAAAAATCATTCATCGACAGTTGTCATTGACCAAATTGTTATTAATCGATATTTTATGACTTACGGCTGTCACCAGATTATTAGTTTGTTGATTTTATTGTACTTTTAATGGTTAATGACAATTCTACCACGGTGTGTATATATATCAAAAACAAATAGAAATTTTTCTATTACAATGTAATTTTTTTTTATAAAATCCAAGAAAAATCAAAAAACAAATAAAAAAATGTCTCAAAATAAATGTTAGAAGTCTAGTAATAAAAAGTGAAATTTTACTGAAATAATGACACATAAATCCGAGCTAGGATAGTTACTACAGATCTAAAAAAAAATCTAAGAAAAATCTAAAAAAATAATAATAAAAAATTGAAAAAGATTGAAAAAAGTCTAATAATAAATGTGAGAAGTCTAGTAATAAAAAGTGAAATTTTACTGAAATAATCACGCATGTAAATCCGAGCTAGGATAGTTACTACAGATCCAAAAAAAAATCCAAGAAAAATCTAATAAAAAAATAATAAAAAATTGAAGATTGAAAAAGTCTAATAATAAATGTGAGAAGTCTAGTAATAAAAAGTGAAATTTTACTCAAATAATCACGCATGTAAATCCGAGCTAGGATAGTTACTACAGATCTTAAAAAAAACCTAAGAAAAATCTAAAAAAAAAAATAATAAAAAATTGAAAAAGATTGAAAAAAGTCTAATAATAAAAGTGAGAAGTCTAGTAATAAAAAGTGAAATTTTACTGAAATAATCACACATGTAAATCCGAGCTAGGATAGTTACTACAGATCCAAAAAAAAATCCAAGAAAAATCTAAAAAAAAAATAAAAAAAAATTGAAGATTGAAAAAGTCTAATAATAAATGTGAGAAGTCTAGTAATAAAAAGTGAAATTTTACTGAAATAATCACGCATGTAAATCCTAGGATAGTTACTACAGATCCAAAAAAAATCCAAGAAAAATCTAAAAAAAAAATAATAAAAAATTGAAAATGATTGAAGAAAGTCTAATAATAAAAGTGAGAAGTCTAGTAATAAAAAGTGAAATTTTACTGAAATAATCACACATGTAAATCCGAGCTAGGATAGTTACTACAGATCCAAAAAAAAATCCAAGAAAAATCTAATAAAAAAATAATAAAAAATTGAAGATTGAAAAAGTCTAATAATAAATGTGAGAAGTCTAGTAATAAAAAGTGAATTTTTACTAAAATAATCACACATGTAAATCCGAGCTAGGATAGTTACTACAGATCCAAAAAAAAATCCAAGAAAAATCAAAAAAAAAAATTAAAAAAAATTGAAGATTGAAAACATCTAATAATAAATGTGAGAAGTCTAGTAATAAAAAGTGAAATTTTACTCAAATAATCACGCATGTAAATCCGAGCTAGGATAGTTACTACAGATCTTAAAAAAAACCTAAGAAAAATCTAAAAAAAAAAAATAATAAAAAATTGAAAAAGATTGAAAAAAGTCTAATAATAAAAGTGAGAAGTCTAGTAATAAAAAGTGAAATTTTACTGAAATAATCACACATGTAAATCCGAGCTAGGATAGTTACTACAGATCCAAAAAAAAAATCCAAGAAAAATCTAAAAAAAAAATAAAAAAAAATTGAAGATTGAAAAAGTCTAATAATAAATGTGAGAAGTCTAGTAATAAAAAGTGAAATTTTACTGAAATAATCACGCATGTAAATCCTAGGATAGTTACTACAGATCCAAAAAAAATCCAAGAAAAATCTAAAAAAAAAATAATAAAAAATTGAAAATGATTGAAGAAAGTCTAATAATAAAAGTGAGAAGTCTAGTAATAAAAAGTGAAATTTTACTGAAATAATCACACATGTAAATCCGAGCTAGGATAGTTACTACAGATCCAAAAAAAAATCCAAGAAAAATCTAATAAAAAAATAATAAAAAATTGAAGATTGAAAAAGTCTAATAATAAATGTGAGAAGTCTAGTAATAAAAAGTGAATTTTTACTAAAATAATCACACATGTAAATCCGAGCTAGGATAGTTACTACAGATCCAAAAAAAAATCCAAGAAAAATCAAAAAAAAAAATTAAAAAAAATTGAAGATTGAAAACATCTAATAATAAATGTGAGAAGTCTAGTAATAAAAAGTGAAATTTTACTCAAATAATCACGCATGTAAATCCGAGCTAGGATAGTTACTACAGATCTTAAAAAAAACCTAAGAAAAATCTAAAAAAAAAAAATAATAAAAAATTGAAAAAGATTGAAAAAAGTCTAATAATAAAAGTGAGAAGTCTAGTAATAAAAAGTGAAATTTTACTGAAATAATCACACATGTAAATCCGAGCTAGGATAGTTACTACAGATCCAAAAAAAAATCCAAGAAAAATCTAATAAAAAAATAATAAAAAATTGAAGATTGAAAAAGTCTAATAATAAATGTGAGAAGTCTAGTAATAAAAAGTGAATTTTTACTAAAATAATCACACATGTAAATCCGAGCTAGGATAGTTACTACAGATCCAAAAAAAAATCCAAGAAAAATCAAAAAAAAAAAATTAAAAAAAATTGAAGATTGAAAACATCTAATAATAAATGTGAGAAGTCTAGTAATAAAAAGTGAGATTTTACTGAAATAATCACACATGTAAATCTGAGCTAGGATAGTTACTACTGCTCTAAAAAAAAATTAAGAAAAATCTAAAAACAAAAATAAAAAAAAAATAGAAAATGATTGAAAAAAGTCTAATAATAAATGTGAGAAGTCTAGTAATAAAAAGTGAAATTTTACTGAAATAATCACACATGTAAATCTGAGCTAGGATAGTTACTACTGCTCTAAAAAAAAATTAAGAAAAATCTAAAAACAAAAATAAAAAAAAAATAGAAAATGATTGAAAAAAGTCTAATAATAAATGTGAGAAGTCTAGTAATAAAAAGTGAAATTTTACTGAAATAATGACACATGTAAATCTGAGCTAGGATAGTTACTACTGCTCTAAAAAAAAATTAAGAAAAATCTAAAAACAAAAATAAAAAAAAATAGAAAATGATTGAAAAAAGTCTAATAATAAATGTAATAAGTCTAGTAATAAAAAGTGAGATTTTACTGAAATAATGACACATGTAAATCTGAGCTAGGATAGTTACTACTGCTCTAAAAAAAAATTAAGAAAAATCTAAAAACAAAAATAAAAAAAAATAGAAAATGATTGAAAAAAGTCTAATAATAAATGTAATAAGTCTAGTAATAAAAAGTGAGATTTTACTGAAATAATCACACATGTAAATCTGAGCTAGGATAGTTACTACTGCTCTAAAAAAAAATTAAGAAAAATCTAAAAACAAAAATAAAAAAAAAATAGAAAATGATTGAAAAAAGTCTAATAATAAATGTGAGAAGTCTAGTAATAAAAAGTGAAATTTTACTGAAATAGTATGGCACATGGAAATCCGAGCTAGGACAATTATTAGAAAAAATCCAAGAAAAATAAAAAAAAATAGTAAACAGTCTAAAAACTAAAAAAAAAAACTGGTCCAAAATATACTTTGTTGATATTGTACAATATTTTTTACATTTTAACTAAAATATTAACATTGTCGTTGTACAAAAATAAATAAACGAAACGTTTATATTTCCGATCACGTTCGGCCAATTTCTAATGCACCT
Source organism: Neocrepidodera transversa (assembly GCA_963243735.1). NCBI lineage: Eukaryota > Metazoa > Arthropoda > Insecta > Coleoptera > Chrysomelidae > Neocrepidodera > Neocrepidodera transversa. The sequence continues at coordinate 5,465,410 of OY725355.1, forward strand.
AAAATTATAAAATTATCGTAGTCCCGACTAATTTTCGAGTTTTGAGTCTCGGATTATTCGCCGTTTCAGTTATTTGAACTCTTTATTTGTATAATTATTTGGTTTTACGATTCGCTGTGAAGTCACGAATGCAACATCTGGTTTATTATTCGCAAAAATTTAACGAGTTTTATTTTTAAACCCTAGATTTATAGTAATTATCGGTTTACTTTTATTAGTTTTCATCAAAGGTGCCAAAAATTGTTCCTTGAAGTAAAAAAATTAAAACAAAGATATGTAGGTCAGTTCTTACTTTAACCAAAGAAAAATCTGTCTAAAACTCTAAAATTAACGCTAGGTAACAAGTGTAAGAGCTCGCTTATTTAAAAATGAACAATTCTAGAACTTTAACTTTATTTTTATAATATTTGACACGTGTGCCTCTCGAGTGCCTCAACTCAATCGAATGTCTTGTTTCCCTTAGGCCTCCGAATGTATTGTTTCCATTAGGTCTCCGAATGTCTTGTTTCCCTTAGGCCTCCGAATGTAATGTTTCCATTAGGTCTCCGAATGTCTTGTTTCTCGTAGGCCTCCGAATGTCTTGTTTCCCTTAGGCCTCCGAATGTAATGTTTCCATTAGGTCTCCGAATGTCTTGTTTCTCGTAGGCCTCCGAATGTCTTGTTTCTCGTATAGGCCTCCGAATGTCTTGTTTCCCTTAGGCCTCTAAGTGTCTTGTTTCCCTAAGGACTCCGAATGTAAACTATATTTGTATAAAATTTGACACTCATCCCAACCGAATGTGTTGTTTCCGTTAGGCCTCAGAATGTCTTGTTCCTTTTATGCCTCCGAATGCCCTGTTTCCCTTAGGCCTCCGAATGTCTTGTTCCCCGTAGGCCTCTAAATGTCTTGTTTCTCGTAGGCCTCCGAATGTCTTGTTTCTCGTATGCCTCCGAATGTCTTGTTTTCCTTGGGCATCCGAATATCTTGTTTCCCTTAGGCCTCTGAGTGTCTTGTTTCCCTTAGGCCTCCGAATGTAAACTTTATTTGTATAATACTTGACACTCATCCCAACCGAATGTCTTGTTTCCCTGAGACCCCAGAATGTCTTGTTCTTTTTATACCTCTCTTAGGCCTCTGAATGTCTTGTTTCCCTTAGGGCTCCGAATGTCTTGTTTCCCTTAGGCCTCCGAATGTACTTTATTTGTATAATATTTGACAGGTGTGCCTCTTGAGACTCATCTCAACCGAATGTCTTGTTTCCCTTAGGGTTCCGAATGTCTTATGTCCCTTAGACCTCAGAATGTTTTGTTTCTCTTATACCTCCGAATGTCTTATTTCTCTTAGGCCTCCGAATGTCCCGTTTCCTTGGGAGTCTTGAATGTCTTGTTTCCCTTGGGCCTCCGAATGTATTGCTTCTCTTAGGACTCCGAATGTCTTGTTTCTCTTGGGCCTCCGAATGTCCTGTTTCTCTTGGGCCTCCGAATGCCCTGTTTCCCTTAGGCCTCCGAATGTCTTGTTTCTCGTAGGCCTCCAAATGTCTTGTTTTCCTTAGGCATCCGAATATCTTGTTTCCCTTAGGCCTTTGAGTGTCTTGTTTCCCTTAGGCCTCCGAATGTAAACTTTATTTGTATAATACTTGACACTCATCCCAACCGAATGTCTTGTTTCCCTTAGACCCCAGAATGTCTTGTTCTTTTTATACCTCTCTTAGACCTCTGAATGTCTTGTTTCCCTTAGGCCTCCGAATGTACTTTATTTGTATAATATTTGACAGGTGTGCCTCTTGAGACTCATCTCAACCGAATGTCTTATTTCCCTTAGGCTTCCGAATGTCTTGTGTCCCTTAGACCTCAGAATGTTTTGTTTCTCTTAGGCCTCCGAATGTCCCGTTTCCTTGGGAGTCTTGAATGTCTTGTTTCCATTGGGCCTCCGAATGTCCTGTTTCCCTTGGGCCTCTGAATGTCCTGTTTCCCTTAGGCCTCCGAATGTATTGCTTCTCTTAGGCCTCCGAATGTCTTGTTTCTCTTAGGCCTCCGAATGTCCTGTTTCCCTTGGGCCTCTGAACGTCTTATTTCCCTTAGGCCTCCGAATGTCTTGTTTCCCTTAGGCCTCTCGATGGGGTCACCCAGCCTAAGAGTCTAAACATTAATTCATTTACGATGTTATTCTAGTGGTGTGCTCTTGAATTGTCTCCATAATTCCTTACACAAGTCTACAAAAAAGTAGTATATGAATCAGGGTAGATTTTTCTCAACCAAGCTTTTAAAACTTCTCTCAGTATGTCTCTTATCGTAGGAAAAGTAATTTCCGCGATATATGAGCCGGAAATTGCCGGAAAATTTTTCAAAAAAATGTCCCAATTCTCAACCTGCTGTATCTTGAATAATATTTGACGTACAGAGCTGGTTCTGAGCAAATTTAATCTTAATCTCCTTTAAAAAGCTAAAAAATGGACATTTCGATGTAAAACAGAAAAAGTCCGAAATTTTCTCGGTTTTTTCGAGTGCTACAGGTCTTTTGAAGCAGCAAACTTGGATTTAACACTTTCCCTGCCAACCATGTTTTTAAATATCGCACCCCTGGAGAAAACCATATTTTTATACATCGAGCTGCCCTGGGGCACCATATTAAATACGTCTTGGTTCCATTATATAACTCTAAATGAACGTGAGTGACAAATTATTGCAGCTTATTATGGAGATCTCTCCGACGAAGACGATAGGAAGCCATTCGAAGCTTCTGAAAGCTATTATGTGTGTAGCTCAGAAACAGAATCGGGCTGATCATCAGATTCAGAAACTGTGGAAAATATATAAAAAATCTACAACGGAACCTCTATCCAGAACCCAACTTAGATTCGCAACCTAACCTGGATCCAGTACCGAATTTAGATTCACAACCGAACGATAATCTACAACAGAACGCTTTCTTCTGAACCTTTAGAACCAGTGTGGGGTGCACTAGTTGGTAATTATAAGTAGCTTCATTATTGGTAAATGGTAAACCGGAAGACTTCTTTAATGCTGTAGTCGACGACAAAGTTCTTAGTATGATTTGTAAGCAAACAAATCTATATTCAACTCAGACTTTTATGACTACAGATGCAGCACTTAGCTCTCGCTTACACAAAACAGGACTCCAGTGACAAATACTGAAATCAGACATTGTCTGGGACTAGTTGCATGGATGGGTTTAGTAAAAATACCAAAAATCGCAGACTACTGGTGTAATGATGAACTATTCACTAATACAATTGGTATACAAGTTTACCACTAGCGGAAAAAATGCTAAATGTGGATACCCATTTAGTAGGAACTATTCCAAACAAACGAAAATTCTTACCTAAGGAACTAGTAGGCGCAAAGTTACAAACAGGACAAATTATTTCTATAGAGAACGAAAATGGAGTAACTATCACTAACTGGAAAGATAAAAGAAATATTTACATGTTATCGAATAACCATATGGTCGAGGTGTCGAACAGCAGTCGATTTATCTAACCAAATGAGGGCTTACTCCAACCCTGTCAGGAAAAGCGTGACGTGGTTAAGGAAAGTGGGTTTTAAATGGTAACTCGTGCATTTTATGTAAGCTTGTAACTAAAGACAACATGTCAGTGATAGATTTAAAAAAACAATTAGCGAAACTTTAGTTGACGGCAATGAAGACACCACTACACCAAGAAAAACAGCGAGCAATATGGACGTCAATAGTGCAGGAATAAAACTAATTTTGTAACAGTTGTGTGAAGATTCGTTTCTATTATAATGAACTGCACAGAAATTAAAGTTTCTTAATTGTTGTTTAGAATGCTTAACAGGGACCACATCCCTCATTTTTTAAAAATTGCATAAATCAGATATGCAGCGTATAGCTTCTGGGTCATGTTGATTTATTCAGATAACTAAATATCCACCAATACGTACCATGAAACGTGTTGATCCCATAGGACCAACATGGCCTCTTAAAGCAATACTTTGAGGCAGGTTGATGCTCTATCTGTGTTGGTCCCATCGGACCAGCGTGGCAGGGAATGTGTTAAACTAGTTTTACTAGTCCTAATAACATACCAAAAATTCAGAACTACACGTTAGTTTGCAATTTTAGCTCATTGACTGGTGTATAAATTAACAGCTTCATAGAAGCAGGCAGTACCGAGTATGATTTCTTGTCAACCCATAAAACAGATAATTTGAGGTCTCAAGAATTATACAGAGACAAAGTAAGACAGGAAGACAAATAATGAAAAATGAAAGAATTTAAAATTGACAATAACATTATAAAAACTTTCGACATGTACGTGTTTTAAATTTAATAATAATATTGAGGGGTACCTCAAGGTTTGATATTTGGTCTATTAGTGTAACAAAATTTTACTCTCTACTAACACCTGGTTTTGATGTTTAAAAATCGTTTTACTAGATATAAATAATTTATTTAAGATAAAATTATTTATTTTTACGGCTTTTACCGTTGGTAATAATTCTTTTCGACAATGAGCTTTTCCTTGATTTTTTCATCGGGTTCGGTTAAAACAAAATAATATTGAAGTGATGACAGGTTCTTTTCGGTATACTCGACAGGTGGTGCGTTCGGTTCAAGTTCTTATAAACACATGAGTATTAGAAATTACATGTGAAAAATCGGTTGAAATTACATAGGCGTAGTTAAAAAAAAATGCTTGCAGTAAGATTAATAATAAATTTACGTTAAAAAGAATTTTATTTCTAGATCTTCGTACCGATTTTGTATTATAACCCTGTTATTGTTGTGAAAATAGTTAAAAATAGCTGTATCGTATTTAATCAATTCGATTTATCTTCAAATAATACTGACAATTTGGCAAGATAATTAGGGAGCGAGCGAAGCGAGCTACCTTTACAAGATTGTACTGTATGTCCGTCCGGTCTTCCATCTGTAGTTGTCGCAATATTTTGCAAACGGTTTGACTGATACTGGAAAAATAAAATAGGAAAAAAGGAAAATGAATGACAAATATCGATTACAAATCAATGAATTTAAATGCCATGTTTGATGAAAAAATAGAAAAAAATTGGGGAAAATAGAAACAAATACAAAAAATTAGAAAAAAAAACAGGAAAAAAATGGAAAGAAATAGGAGAAAACAGGAAAAAAATAGGAAGAAATAGTGGAAAATATAAAACAAATAACAATAAAATAAATAAAAAGTTACAATTTTTTAAAATTGAAAAAATTAAAAAAAATAAATAAATTCCAAAATACTAAATTTTGCAAAATCAAAATAAATTTCACAATACCATTTTTGATTTATTTTATAATTTATAAACGACATTTTTTTGCAATAAAAACTTTAAATATTAAAAATCTTCTTTTATTTAATTCAAAATTTTAATTTCCAGTTTCAAAAAAATCAAAATAAAATCAAAAATTTCATCATTAGTTATCAAGCAAAATCCAAAATTAAAAAAAATAAAATTTTTCGAAATTAAAAAAATTCAAAAACATAATATTAAAAAATTTTAATATGTTAAAAATTTGAAAATTTAAAAAAAGAAAATTAGGCAAAATTGGAATTTTAAAAAATTTTAAGTTTCAGAAAATTACAAAATGTAATGTTCTAATTTAAAAATAGTTAAAAATGTTAAAAATCAAAAAACTTCAAAAATTAAAAAAGTTTCTTAATTTATTAACTTTCGACAGCGAAAAATAAAACAAAAACGAAGAAATGGGAAAGTGGGAAAAATAGGAAAAAACAGAAAAAAATAGAAGAAAACAGAAAAATATAGGAAATTATGGAAAAAACTAGAAAAAAAGATGAGAAACCTGGAAATACAGGGGAAAATGCCGAAAATGGGAAAAATACGGAAAAATATGGAATATTATGGAAAAATATAAAAAAATTGGAAAAAAACAAGTAAAAATAGGAAAACACAAAAAACATGAAAAAATAAAGAAAAGTAGGAGAAATAGGGAAAATATACAAAAATAGGAGAAAATAGGAAATAGTGTGAGAAAATAGAAAAAAGAGGAGAAATCTGGAATAATTCGGAAATAGGGAGATATACGGAAAAATATGGAAAAATAAAAAAAAATTGAAAAAAACAGAAAAACCGGAAAAACATGGAATAATAAAGAAAAGTAGGAGAAAATACTGAAAATATACAAAAATAGGACAAAATAGAAACAAAAAGAAAAAACAGGAGAAAACAAAAAAAATTGTAAAACATTTATTTTCCTATTTTTTCTTCGGCTCGCTCCCTTTTTAGGTAGGTACTCACTTACCCATGCTTGTTTATATACACGTATATAGACTTAAATTGTGATTTATTTTCCCCACCCAAAACAATGTTGACATTAAATTTTTGCATTAAAAATTAATACCTTTTTGTAAACTACTTTTTCAATATTCCAAAAATAAAATAAAATTTTGCATGTTGTTTGATTACGCGTCTTATATATTATAAAGGTAAATTAATAGAAAAAAAAAATATTATTTTCAACTCCGCCTATGAGCCTAATTTCAACTACTGTCTAAACACACAAATACTAAAAAAACTACAGACCAAGTAAACTTTCAAATATAAACTTTTTTTTTCTGTAATCGTTAGACAGACGAGGTAGTGAAAAAATAGCATCAGGTAAGTACCCATTGCGTAAGAGTCAAGGTCGGATTTTTTAAATTTGTTTTAGTATTTATAGACTCGACGTTGTTGGGAGAAATTGAATTTTTACAAGTGGATAAGTGGGTCTGTCGAAAGATCGAATTATTGTGTGTAATAAAAAAACAATAAATTAAGTATTAGTGCTCTCGTGGCTCGTGGTTGCAATTTAGAACATCTAAAAGCAAATTATGATTTATTTAATTATTAAATTTGTTGTAACAATAATAATTAATAATATATAAATATGGATTATAATAAACGTAACACTTTCCCGCCATTTATGTATGTCCTTTTTAGAAAAATATCTATTACAAAATAAAAGTAGAGAGGAGTAAACCTCTGAAGGAAAATTTACTTCAGAGTACTTTGTAATGATTCTGAGTGTTGTAGGTATTATTTTTATCAACCATCAAAAAAAAAATTGTACCGTCGGGGGATTCCCATCAGGAACCAAGTTCCTTACATCATTTTTTCTCTATCTATACTGTTTTTGGAACGAAGTTCCTTAATACAGTTTGTGGTAGTAGTTAATTGGCAGAAAGCGTCTGGTAAGAAAAAAGCGTTATGCCCCCTTCTCTTTCTCTTGAATTTACACTACTGGTACATTCCAAAAATTGAGAACAAAAATCCAACGCACTAGTAAAGACTAAAAGGCACTAACGTCTACTTTATTTTTTAACCAAAACGTAAAACTATATTTAACTGTAACTTAAAGTCTTAATATATTAAACAACGTTATCGATACTCATCTCGCCCTTCATATCTTTGTATCACCAGCCTATATTCCTAATATATACAAGAAGAAGGTTCGTTTATCTAACTAGGGACTTAAATGGTTGTGTCTGGTATCTGGTATACGTCCGTCGTCATTGTTTCTTACACTCAGCCATCCTGTATATATAAGCCTGTCCTCAGGCTTCATGATGACCTGAAAAAAATGAGATCCGTTGATCTCTTCGTATTAAACATCAGTTGATCTTTTCGTTTTAGAGATCCGTTGATCTCTTCGTATTAAAGATCCGTTGATCTCTTCGTATTAAAGATCCGTTGATCGTTTCGTTTTAGAAATCCGGTGATCTCTTGAGATCCGTTGATCTTCGTGAACTTGTAGTAAAGGTCCGTTGACCATTTTGAGATCCGTTGATCTCCGTGAACTTGTAGTAAAGGTCCGTTGACCATTTGAGATCAGTGGTTGTGTCTGGTATACGTCCGTCGTCATTATTTCTTACACTCAGACATCCTGTATATAAGCCTGTCCTCAGGCTTCATGATGACCTGAAAAAAAATGAGATCCGTTGATCTCTTCGTATTAAACATCAGTTGATCTTTTCGTTTTAGAGATCCGTTGATCTCTTCGTATTAAAGATCCATTGATCTTTTCGTTTTATAGATCCGTTGATCTCTTGAGATCCGTTGATCTCCGTGAATTTGTAGTAAAGGTCCGTGTACCATTTTGTGATCCGTTGATTTCCGTGAACTTTTAGTAAAGGTCCATTGACCATTTTGAGATCCGTTGATCTCCGTGAACTTGTAGTAAAGGTCCATTGACCATTTGAGATCCGTAGATATCCGTGAACTTGTAGTAAAGATCCGTTGACCATGTGAGATCAGTGGTTGTGTCTGGTATACGTCCATCGTCATTTCTTACACTCGGCCATCCTGTATACAAGCCTGTCCTCAGGCTTTATGATGAACTGAAAAACATGAGATCCGTTGATCTCTTCGTATTAAAGATCCATTGATCTTTTCGTTTTATAGAGCCGTTGATCTCTTAAATTCCGTTGATCTCCGTGAACTTGTAGTAAAGGTCCGTTGACCATTTGAGATCAGTGGTTGTGTGTGGTATACGTCCGTCGTCATTATTTCTTACGTATCTACGTCACATTTCAAATATAGCGCCAGTTTTTTCTATAAAAATTGGACCAATAGTAACGGAAATACTAACTGCCTTTTGTCAACTCATAAATATTTAATAATACGCTCGGACTGGGGATTTTATCATCATAACGCATCTATGCATCGACGTGATGATGGGCGTGACGTCATGGCGCTCTCTTTTTAATACACTGAATTTCCAATACCTCTCTCTAGCACTCATTGAATTTCCTACTCTTATTAGCTATACACTATGAAGAAAAGAGGGCAAAATTGATGATATGTTTCTTCTGAAAGAGGTGGAGGGGTTTCAAGTAGTTCTACAGAACTAGTTGAAACACAATATTCAAAAAACTCTTCAGAATTTCAACTGAACTGTTTCAGTTTCTAAATTCATAGCGAACGGCGAATTGTCTGCTTCCAGAACGGTCAAGCGACCGGCGACTAAACGAACGGTGACTGGTAGCTAGTAGTAATAACTCGGCAGCGGCCAAGACAACAGTAGCATCTAAAATGCATTGGAGATGTCTCAACGACTCGGTCACGGCTGCGCAGTTTCAGGAGGGAACTACCGCTCCCAATCCAGTGGTGTCTCGTATGGGTTTCAGGTTATATCATCATCCACTTTTTCATCCAGCAGTATTTGAAGTTGCAAATTTGAGTTCGTAAATTGACGTAAACGTGCTCTCAATTTCTGTCGTTTGTCGAAAATTAACGACAGGCGACACTGTCGCGGTCTCTTATCGCGCGTTGTGGTCGCTTGTCTCGGTCGTGTATCCCAATGTCCACCTTAAAGGTACAAGCGAGGGAGACAGGAGACCACGACAGTCTGTCTCACGACTGTTTGGATAGCGGTCGTATATCTGTCGTGAGCTGTTTATGTTTCTGAAAACAAATATGGCTTTTACTGCTGAATAAGATGAAATATTAATAGATTCAATGGCCGAAAACCTTCTTCTTTTTTCGTTTTTGAACTAATCGCAGCATTGGTGTCCTTTCATACTCTTATTTGGGGACATTTTTCTGTATACTTCCTCAGTAAACGCACTGATAACTGATATGTCTCATTTGATCTATGTTACACGGCGCGGACGAGCTCTCAGCACTCGTTCTCGTATTTCTGTCGATTGTCGCCTGTCTCTGCTTCCTGTCGCAGTCTCTCGTCTCCGACATAGTACCGCTACAGACCGAAGCAGTCGCGACTCGCGAGACAGCCTGCTAGTACCAGGCGCTGCACTCTGCGTAACCTGTCTCTGTCGCGGTCTTCGAACGATGACTTATTGTATTTCGTCGTACCAGTATGGTACCTGTCGCCTGTCTCTGTCTCCCTCACTGGCTGCGAACGAGACAGGTGATTGCGACGCATAATACGAGACAAGAGACCGCAACGCGCCTGCTTTGTTAATTGTATAAAGAATATTTAGAGCACGAGACTGAGACGAGCGAACAGAACGGGCGACAGAGATAGTAGGCGAACTACCACTTCCAAACCAGTGGTGTCGCTTGTCTCGGTTTTGTGGTTATATCATCATCCACTTTTTCTTCTAGCGGTATTTGAAGTCGATTTTTAGAGTTTACAAGCACAAGACAGATAACCAACAGACTGACTTGTTGTTGCTGGCCTCTGTCGTTTGTCTCAAATAGGTAAAACGATACAGTCGCGTGTCGCGGTCGCCTGTCTCGGTCGCGTATTATAAAGCTCACCTTAACACTGGAGAGAGTTATTATCAACATCTCATTATTACATATTTTGAAATTTAGAGAATAAAATCACAAAATAAACGAATTTTGACAATCAAACAATCTCTCTTCTCCTGTGTGATATTTTCTTCAACTGTTTCTTTATCAATAACTCGTTACTGTCAATGTTAATTATTATCTAACTGGACTATATCTTTTTTGGTTTGTGTCACCTACTTTATATTTTTGTGATAAAACAAAAAATAGTGATTGGAATTAGTAACATGTTTTGTCAATTTATATATTTTTTAATTAATTAAAATTCCTATCTTAATCAAGTTGTAAAACATAGTAACGTAGATGATTTAAATGTAATTTTCATCTACGAAGCTTCCTTGAATATTAAATGTTTAATTAAGTAAATTAAAACATAAAAAAATTAAGACTGTCTGCCAGACATTTGCCAAATTATGACGCCTTAGAATGGTTAATTAATTATTTAGCAGTATTTGATTAATTCTTGTATATTATTATTATACTAAGAATAATATAAAAGCTTTAGAATAGTTTTATAAGATTTTGTATTTCGGTTATTGACGAAAAATTCAATTCAATTACAATTTAAAAACTTATGCTTAAATGTAGGTTGGAAAAATTCTAATATTAATTGATTTTAATAATAAAAGAATAATTTTTAAGCGTTTTAATATTGAATTGAACCATTCCAAAGTCAAGATATTTTCTTAATTGCAAGACAAAACAAATAATTAACAATAAAACAGAAAAGTATTTTTTTTTCAAATAAGGAAAGGCATTCCATTAAAACTACTAATTACTATAGTTAAAATTTCAAGGCAACACGAACTAATGCATTTCTTTAATACATTGTTTACATACAATGGATTTTTATACTATATTCGGGGTGAGAGACAAAGAATCAAACAAAAAGTAAATGGAGGTTCATTTGTCTATAAAAATAACGATTTAAATTACAAAAATAATGAATATAAAACAAAACCTACTTCTTTTACCTATGATACGCCCCTGGGGTGAATATAATTAGTCTATTTATTCTATTTATTCATTACTTGTGAACAAATCTTGTCCAATTTTGTCATTATTTTTCCATTATTCTGTTTCTCTTTCTTTTAGGCATTCAGCTGTTTTGTCATTCCAGGATCATTCGGTCTCCCTCTTGATCTTTCTCTTGTGTCTTTGTCTACTATTTTCTATCCATTGTCTTCCAACCCCATAAAGTGTCTAAATCCTGTTTTTCAATGCGCTTTGTTATATTTTATATTATGTCTCTTCGAAAAAAAAATCCTTTGTTAATAGGACATCTTGCGGTTGTCAGTTGTACTGCTCGACAGAGATGGAATGCAAATCTGTGAATCCTTGTTCACTTGTCAATTTACCAATTAGTTCATCGGTTTGAAGATGGGCCAAAGTTACCTTCATTCCAGAAGCCTAAATCCCTATAACCAATCAACTTCACATCGTCCTTAAAACGATGTAACTGACTGATGATATCCAGGAAGAACTGACTAAAAAGGAAATTGTAGTAGGAGTCTTTCTAGATACGGAAGGAGCTTTTCCACATAAATGTGTCAGAAGAGCACTTGACGATAGAGTCGTAGACAGCACGACGTCAAAATGGTTGTTTCAATTGCTTTCTAGTAGAACAGCAGAGACCAAGATAGGGTAAAACACCAACTACATCTGCACTACCAAAGGATATCCTCATAGTCATAATGACCAAAGACTCTTCACGACATAACTCAAAGGGGACATAACCTAATAAAAAAATGGTGCCAATTGATGTTACTAAGCATCAACCCCAGCGAAACCACGCTTGCAGCCTTCACGAGGAAAAGAAACCTCAATCTCAAAACCATCAAATTAGATGGGTACGTTATTGAGTGGAAACCAGAAGCAAAGTATCTGGGACTCGCTAGATAACAAACTGCTGTGGAATAGGCACGAAAAAGAAGTTACGATAAAGACCACGAAAGCCTTACTGGTATGCCAGGGCTTTGCAGGAAAAAATTGGGAATGCAACCAAAAAATGCTACAGTAGATGTACACGAAGAGCAACCTCTCGAAGTTCCAGAGGCTAGCCTGTATATGCATAACAACAATGAGAACGTGTCCGACGGCTGCAGTGAAGGTAATCCTAAATCTCACACTTCTTCACATACAAGTGGAGAATGTGGCAAAATGAACAACATGCAGGATGGTCCGAGAGGGAATCACTAGACGTAAACCCGGTTTCCATATCGGAGACGGACACATCTGGGTCATTCCTCAAAGTATGACTTTGTCGCAAAAGTGAATGGGACAAAGACACCATTTCTAGCCTTAACAGAAATGCCATTAAATGGTACATTGATGGGTCCAGGAGAGCAGAAGGCACTGGAATATGAGTATATGGGCCTGGTCCCAGATGCTTCGAAAGCATGGGCAAATCACCAACTATCTTTCAAGCGGAGCTATTTAAAAATGTGCCCAGTTCAACGTCGAAAAAATATTCCGCAGATAAGAAATTGCCATTACGTCACATAATCAGCTCGAAAAAAAACTAAATGAGCTAAGCAATAATAATACAGTTACCCTCCTGCGGGTTCCGGAGCATACCGGAGTGGAAGGAAACGAAATAGCAGATAAACTCGCCAAAAAGAGTCTAAAACACCATTTCTGGGACCTGAACCTTTTTGTGGGATCAGTGTAGAGTGTTACTGGGAGAATTGAAAAAAAAAGTGGAAATTAAAGATCCAACCATTGGAATAATCTACAAGGAATGATCAAAAGCGAGTTGTATAACTGTTGAAGTTATATTTAGAATTTTAGTTGTTGTACAATTAAATAAGCACAAAAGTGTGTTTTTGCATTTTTAAGTATCTAACCAGTGAACCTTCCAAGAATTTTGAATTGCGTTGTAAAGCTAAAAACAGGGCACACTTGTTAGAAAGTTTCCGTTTTCTTTAGTCTCGACACATATGTTTATATTCTTTAGAAATGATTCTTAGTCAAGTGTCGATGTCAATAGCTGGCAAAAATCTAGTTTTATCTTTAGTAAGACTGTAACTGTTGTAGGGTTCAGATCGTTTGAGTTTTTTGTTTTGTTGCCAAATATTTATTTTTCTTTATTTCAATAAATTCACATTTACTTTGGAAGTTTTATCTTTATTTAATCCTTTAAATAAAATATCCAATAATAACAATCAAATAAGGTATTTCCGATGGCTGGATGGAATTTTTTAATCGATTTTTGTAATGAATTTTTTAATGATTTTTTTAATTACTTCATTTAATACTTTTTCTTCATCCGATTTTTTAAATCGATTTGTTAATAGACTGTTTTAAGCGATTTTTGTAATTGATTTTCTTAATCGATTTTTTTAAAGATTTTTTAATCGATTTGGTGAAGCAAATTGACATTTTTGTTATAAACGTCATTTTCACTACTTCATCATTTAATGAACTAATTATACTCTTCAACAAATCTAAAAAAATATGTTAATTTGATTCACCCTGTACAAATATTTTTTCTGGTATGCATTTTTACACTTGTTATAACCAAGGAGAGGCTTTTAGATTAAATTATATTAAAGGCTGGGACAATCTCAGAAAAATTTAGAAATCGTTATGGACATATCGCCTATGAGACAAAAATGTCTAAACGGCATTCCTGAAATTTCAGAATTAATTAATACAGAGATTTAATAGTTATTGCAAAATTGAATCATTGAGTGTGTATATACAAAGAGTCTGTGACAAGATATCAGAAATAATAATAAATTTAAATTCTATGTAATATTGCAAGAAATTAAAAATAAATTAGATAGATCTTCAAAAAATTATATACAGTGTAAACCTTTTTTTCTATTATTGAAAAATTAAATTAATTCCTACGATAATTTTTGTGAAATAAAATTTTCACTCTAAGTAATAATTTTTTTCTTTATAGTTAAGAATTTGGTGGCAATTGACTGGCAACTGTGAAATAACTGGTAGTTTGACTACGAGTCATCTCGTAGTTGGTAGTCAACGTGTTAATTTCTCATTGTCCAGAAATTTGGAAAAAAAACCCATATAACCTGTGATTACACAGCCCCACAAAAAAAAAGTTCATACACAAGAGAGTGACATATGTATTCTCATTTATTTTTCGACGCTGAATCCGATCCCGAGCTCAGAATTGGGCCTACACGTCTGGAATTGGGCCCAGGGGCCGAAAATGGCCTGAAATGCGGTTCCCGGGATAAGTCGAAGTCGACGCTGAATTTTGGAGCCAAAGCCGGATTTGTGCTTTGTGGCCAACTGAAATTCCGGGTTTGGGTCCGGGAAAATGACTTCTTAGGGCGGGAAAATCCTGTTTTGGACGTCCCGGTCGCGACTGTGGTATTCTGGAGCTGAGACTGGGTGTGAAAAGTGTTTGGTCAGCTGAAATTCCCAGTTTGGGTCCGGTAAAATGGCGCATTGGGGCCGGAAAATCACATTTCGAACGTACCAGTTGCAAAAGTGGGATTTTCATGTATTTTTCAATCCTGGTCCTTCTAGTATGCTCAAAAAGTTTTTGGACAGCTGAAATTCCCAGTTTGGGTCCGGGAAAATAGCCCATTGGAGCCGGAAAATCATATTTCGGACATATCAGTCGCAACAGTGGTATTTTCGTGTGTTTTTCAATTCTGGACCTGAGGGATCCAAACAGGGAATTTCACATGGCCATAAACCTGTCAAGCACAGTCTAAGCTACAGGATAGTACATACAAATCCCACTGTTGCGATTGGTACGTCCGAAATATGATTTTCCGGCCCCAATGGGCCATTTTCCCCGACCCAAACTGGTAATTTCAGCTGACCAAACACTTTTCACACTCAGTATCAGCTCCAAAATTGGAAAGTCGATGAAAATACCATAATCGCGACCGGGACGTTCAAAACAGGATTTTCCAGCCCCAAGGGGCCATTTTCCCGGACCCAAAACCGGAATTTCAGTTGGCCATAAACTTTTCGAGCACAAATCCGGCTTTAGCTCCAAAATTCAGCGTCGACTTCGACTTATCCCGGGAACCGAAGTTCAGGCCATTTTCGGCCCCTGGGGCCAATTCCAGACGTGTAGGCCCAATTCTGAGCTCGGGATCGAAAAATACATGAGAATCCATATGTCACTTTCTTGTGTATGAATTTTTTTTGTGGGGCTGTGTTATCAAATCAATAGACCATGATCGGTCGAATGGTTAGTAGATAGCCTAGGTCAGTCCGGATACAGGTATAGAGACTTCAGAGTGTTAGAGAGAGAGGATAGTAAAATTTGTCTACATCAACGTCACGTCTCACCGTTTTAATCAGATACTTTAGCTACATCTGGTCTAGTCTTCAGCTTCATCAAGTACATCTGCTATCGGAGCTGAAGTATCTGAAGACCAGAGCTGATGTTATCTCTAATCTGATAAGAACGGTGACGCGTGACCTTGATGTGGACAAATTTTGCTAACGTTGCAATGGGTAAACTACCCTTTTTGTTGTGAAATTAGATAATACTAATAATAATAAATATATATTCTTATATTGACACTTTCTAGGGGTGGCGTTCATACCTTAATATAGTTTATGTTTATTTAGGATTTGTGTAGAATATGTTCCAATAAGGGTTATTTGAATGGGCGCCAGTTTATTTTTGAATAATTTTTGAAAGTCCCTAAAAACAAACAAAAAGAGACTTATAGTTTAATAAGAGTAAAAGGAAATGTATTTTAAGTTAAATACTAATGAAGTTATTATAAACTTAGTTAATTATGTCTAAAATAGTCTGTCGCCAAAATAAAAAAAAATTATAGTTAGTTGATTATTTATTTAAAAAAAAAATTGATGTGTTACCAGTTGTTTCAATTTTTAAGTGGCTGCAGGCGTCGGAGTGTAACTTGCAATTAACTCAGACGTTAACCAACACTTGAACAAACAGTTGAGTCAACCAATGGGTGATACTGGACCCAGCAGGTGAAACTTGATCAACCAATCAATAGGTGAAACTGGACGGTAGGTAAAACTGTACCAGAAGGTGAAACTATACCAGTAGGTGAAACTGGACTTAGGTGAAACTGTACCAGTAGGTGAAACTGGACGTTAGGTGAAACGGTACCAGTAGGTGAGACTGTACCAGTAGGTGTAACTGGACGTTAGGTGAAACTGTACCAGTAGGTGAAACTGGACGTTAGGTGAAACTGTACCAGTACATGGTACAACGTCTCTCTCTAACACATTGAATTCCCTTTACCCGTACTCGGACTGACCTAGGCTATCGATAGGCTTGTTGAGAAATGAGCGAATTTACTTTCATTCGAAATGTGTTCCGTCAAAATTCTAATCAATGCAAAGGTTATATCAATATCGCCACCCCACCCCCTGAAATAGATAAAAAAAATTAAACTCATTAAACTGCGCCCTTTTTACAACTATATAACATTTTTTGTAGTCAACACTATTACAATTTCCCTATTCCATTAAAAATGACCTAAAAGTCCCCCCTCTCCACTAAATGAAACGCCTGGATCAATGCCTGTTTATAAATAAATTAAAATAGATTTTTCAACAAGAAATCGATGATTATCATGACAAGTTAAATTCGTTCCCTGTCGTGAAATGCAGATGTGTCTCGCATGATTTCAGAACGAGATGGTATTCCAATGATAAGATTGGACTCCAACCTTCAAACCTCCCAAACATCAATATTGTGTCATCAAAATTTAAGTAGTTTGTATAATGGCCATGTTATTTTATATTTATTGCCTTCAGAAATTGATAGAGACATTATTATGGTTTATGTTTAGTGTTTTGATTACATGGGTGTACGTTAAAAAAATTAAACACTATTATTAAGAAAGAAAATACTTTTTTTTTAAGTGGGAAATTTGTAGAGTGTCCAAAAAATATTGAAATATATTTCAGGAATGTATTGAAGAAACTATTAAAATGTTTTCTTCTAAAATTTTTTTTTGGTATCTAAAAATTTCATACTTCTATAATTTTAAATTTTAAAATATATTAATAATAGTAATGTGACACATATGAGTAGATATATCCTATGGTCAGGATAGGGAATTCAATGTGTCAGAGAAAGAGTGCTATATGTTGAAGAAATCCAAAAAGTAGTTTAAATGTTATTAACAAAAATCTAATTAAAGTGAAGGTGCTGATTTAAGTTATTTTTTTAATAGAAAGAATCAAGATTTGTTGATAATTAAAAATATATATGGAGTAAATTTCCCCTCTATTCACTCAAAAATGTCCCCTCTTTTCTCTCGAAAAAATGACACTTTTTTGCCTTTTTGTTTTCGTTTGAAAAAATGCATTTTTTTCAAACATTTGTATTTTTTGGCTCTAATTTTCCCTATTTTCACTCGAAAATTTTCCCTCTTTTCTCTCGACAATAATATGGCTCTTTTTTGCAGTATTTCCAAAATTTGCATTTTTTGGACCTAATCTTCCCCTCTTTTCTCTCGAAAGAAAAAATAGCACTTATTTGCATTTTTTCAAAATATGCATTTTTTATACCTAAAGTTCCCCTCATTTCACTCAAAAATTTCCCCTCTTTCATCTCGAAAAAATATGGCTCTTTTTTGCATTTTTTCCAAAATTTGCATTTTTTGGGCCTAAATTTTCCATCTTTTCTCTCGAAAGAAAAAATGGCACTTTTTGTATTTTTTCAAAATTTATATTTCTTGGACTTAAAGTTCCCCTATTTTCACTCAAAAATTTTCCCTTTTTTCTCTTAAAATTTGTATGTTTTGGACCTAAATTTCTCCTCTTTCTCAGTTAAAAATTATCCCTCTTTTCTCTTCTCTCGAAAAAATGCACTTTTTTGCATTTTTTTAAACAATTGCGTTTTTTGGACCTAAACTTCCACTGTTTTCTCTCGAAAGAAAAAAATGACACTATTTTGCAATTTGTTTTCAAAATTTGCATTTTTTGGACCCTCTCTTCACTCAAAAATTTCCCCTCTTTTCTCTCGAAAAAAATATGGCTCTTTTTTTGCATTTTTTGGGCCTAAATTTTCCATCTTTTCTCTCGAAAGAAAAAATGGCACTTTTTGTATTTTTTCAAAATTTATATTTCTTGGACTTGAAGTTCCCCTATTTTCACTCAAAAATTTTCCCTCTTTTCTCTCAAATAAATGGCCCTTTTTTGCATTTTTCTTTTCAAAATTTGTATGTTTTGGACCTAAATTTCTCCTCTTTCTCAGTCAAAAATTATCCCTCTTTTCTCTTCTCTCGAAAAAATGCACTTTTTTGCATTTTTCTTTTCAAGATTTGCATATTTTGGATCTAAATTTCTCCTCTTTTCTTTGGAAAAATTGCACATTATTGCATTTTTTTCAAACAATTGCATTTTTTGCATCTAAATTTCCTCTTTTCACTCAAAAATTTTCCCTCCTTTCTCTCGAAAAAAAAAGGCACTTTTTTGTATTTTTCATTACAATATTTGCATTTTTTGAAACTAAATTTCTTTTGATTCAAAAATTTTCCCTCTTTTCTCTCGAAAAAAATTAACTTTTTTGTATTTTTTGGAACTACATTTCCGCTTTTCACTAAAAATGTATCCTCTTTTATTTCGAAAAAAATTTACCCTCTTTTCTTTCGAAAAAAATAGCACTTTTTTGATTTTTCTTTACTGGATCTAAATTTTTCCTCTTTTCACTCAAAAATTTCCCCTCTTTCCTCTCGAAAAAAATGTAATGGTGCTTGGTGGCAATAAAACACTGGAGTTTTCACTAACACTATATTGTAGGTTTTCTGGTTATTTTATAATGTAAAATAAGAAAATATTGGTTACGAAGAGTACTGTAGTTATGTGTAATTTGAGATTAATACTAATAATATAAATTGAATTGGAATAGAATAGAATCGAATGAGAATAATTAATTAATGTCCGCTAAAAACCCTGTCGCTACTACTTATAACATTTTACTTGTTTTGATAAAAACCAAAGTTCACTTTTGATAATATTAGGAATATTTCAGAGAGCTCTATATCAAAAGGGCATTCAATATTTACCCAGAGTATTGTTTTTAACTTATCAGTCTCCGAAATGTTAACAATGATGTCTATGTAAATAAAACATGACTCTCAACAAAATACAGGGAGTTACAATTGGTAGGTACATTACAAAAATGGCACATTTTTCTTTCAAAAATTTGCATTTTTTAAAAGAAAAAATTCAATCTTTTCTCTAAAAAAAGCTTTTTGCATTTTTTCCAAAAACATCCATTTTTTGGACCTAAATTACTCCTCTTTTCACTTAAGCAAAAAAGTCAAAAAAATGGCACATTTTTGCATTTTTTTTTTAAATACCATTTTTTGGACTATGGAAAACTATGCGTACTCTGCAAAATTAAATGAAAGTCATAATTAGTAAAATTAACCCTTTAAAGGCAAATAACTCCGATGTGAGGCGGATATTAATATGTGTAGAGGGCGCTTGAGTAAGTATTTCCCTCCCCCCTTTTAACAAGTTTAATTGGATGTTTAATGGAAAAATTAGCAAAAAATCATTATGGTATCTTATGATATAAAAATCTCGACCCTTGCGTGATTGCCCTTCAGGTGATAGTTGTACCTTTTATTTTTTAAATGAGAAAGTACAAAACGTGACTCCTCATTCCAAAGCTAGAAAATTTCCAAGCAGTCAAATATTGATCTTTATCATACATGCTTTTTACTTGGTTGAATACGTCAGTTAAATATGTCTAATTTTGACATTTTTCGACGCATGCGTACAAAATGTCGCATATTCGGAAACTTTTCAGTGTGACCAACTGTTTTGCTACATCATGTTTTGAAGTTAATATATCTAGTCTCTTTCTTCTAACTACGGGGTAACCGGTATGTGTCGGGAAGTGTTTATAAGCATCATTCGAAGGCTCGGCTACTTATGAAAACACTCGAAGAGTTACTAGCGATATTGTTTGTTTACAATTTTTAAATATTTGTATACAAACAAATTTCGATAATGACAAGGATGGAAAATCGACGCTTAATAGTAAATGGTCTCAGGTAGAACTAGTTATTTTATATACTTATCACGTCTTGAATCATTTAAGTCTGTTTTTTTTCTTGTATAATTAAAAATTGTATAAATCTAGCCTGCTGTGAGAAACGTACGTGAGAATACTGCCATAATATTTTTTTGCTTTTATGGTGAACAAGGACAATTTTTCTAATAAGATTAGAAAAAAATTAAAGGTCACATATGATTTATTGTTTATCTTTAACAGACAAATTAAATAGTATAAAAAAGAAATCCAATCGTTAGATCATTTTTCGTAATCAAATAAATCTGGTTAGAAAGTAAAATTAGAGTATTAATTTGGTAGTCATTGAGAAATTATAACTCATTATTTATAATTTCGAAACGTAATAATTAGAAATGTGTGAATTATTAATTAATAACTTAAATCTGGGATAAATTTATAACGCTCTTTGCGGTCTTTTGTCGCCGTAGTCCACGTTTCAGATTGAGTCGGGCGCCACCTTCCGTTTATAGTATGAACTGTATTTATTCTGTTGAAAGATAAAAATCACACCCAATAAAATCAACAAATAAAAAGAAAATCAATTTATTAACATAAAACCAAATCTGGAAGAAAGATGTGTAACTTTTTGAATTTCTCGATGTCGGATTCAGTAGCTGTAACTAGGATTGCCACTACAACTGCTTACAACGGATTGAATCGTCCTACTCGATAATAATTTCGGCATCTAAGAAGCACGGACGCGATGGTTTGGCGGAGGTTCGACTGACCTTATATTCGAATCTACTTGCCTTTCCCATAAATTTAAGTTCATTCGAATACAGTGCCGTGCGCGATTTAATATAAGTATTTTAATAATTGCGGAAATTAAAGTAACTTCGTTACAAGTTGTTCTAGCTAGAGTAATATATGTTGAGTCTAGGCTCTACGTAGACTGTCTAGCTAAACCAATAATATTCAGTGTACACAGTCTCAGTACCATTATCAACGCTCTAATAATAGCACTATTCAACTTGCTAAATATACTTTTTCAATTTCTTTAACGTGATGAACAGGGCGAAAAATTTGTTTAGGAGAAAAATCAATTATTAAAAATTGAACTTATATTTAAATTATAGAATGTCAGTTTAAAATTGGAAAACATGGTCATTAGGCTTCAGACAACATGCATAATTTGAAATGCCAATTAAACGAACAACTGAGAAAAATGAAAAGGAAGAAAAGTGGTGCTGATGCAGATGAAACATATACTCTGAAGTGGGAGTTTTTGGAGGCAATAAAGTTTATAAATATCACTCCAAACCATTTTTCAATTTCATCAAGTCGATTTATAAGTTGAGGACTTAAATGATGTTTTTAGATAGCCTGAACATTACAATTGAAGCTACATGAATATCCTCTGTGAAGATAGTGTAGAGCAGTGGTAGCACTTCAACTTCTCGTTCTTTTTATTCTAATAAGATTTGTCTCATCTTTATCAGAAGAACTTTTTAGTAAATATGCTGCACTGGTTTAAGCTCCTTAGTAAAGGAGCTATAGGACTTCCTCGGCATTCCCTATTTTAAATCTCGTTAGAAATCGTCAAGGTTCTAGCAAAATTGCGTTAATTTAAGGCGCTTCCTGGCAAGCTAAACGAGACCTGATCAAAGCTAATCAAAGTGGATCGAAAGCAAATGAATAGTTGATCGAGGCCTGATCCGAGACCTGATTAAAACTGATCAAGACCTGATGAAAGCTGTTCCGAGACCTGTTTGAGAGCTGATCAAAAGCGTGTAGAAAGCTTGATCAAAGCCAATCAAAGCGGATTGAAAGCAGATCAATAGTTGATCGAAATCTGATCAAAAAAAGATCAATTAACCTCTGAATTCAAAATTATCATTGTTCATCTGTTTTTGATAAAGTCTCGATCAACTATTGATCTGCTTCCGATCCGCTATGATCAGTTTAAACCAGCTTAAACTCGACTTAGCTTGCCTGGCAGCGCCGTATTGCGTGACCTTGAATTAACAACGCAATTTTGCAGAAAGTTTTCTTATGGGATTTAACATGGGGGATGCGGAGGAAGTCCTGCGGCTTCTTTACTCGCCTTATTAGCAAAAACTACATCTAAATCTCCATAAGCTATTTAAAGACTCATTTTGGCAAAAATTGACTCATTCAGTCAGTAGTCTTACTAGGTTTGAGATAAAGTCGGCTCTGGTTTTTAAGTACTTCATTTACGTCTGGTCTAGTTTTCATCTCTGGTAGATTATCTCTAAGGTGATAAAAGTACTGACTGAAGGAAGAAGAAGTAAACTTTTTAAGTTAAGTTTTAGGTTAAAGAGCAAAGTTCGAAGGACCAGTTGCAGAGGCAACAAATATTGAAATAAATAGTTACAAATAATGGGACAACAGTTATAAATAATTGCATAAATTATAATTAATCTACATTCAGATATTAGAAATTTATTATGATAGATTGGAAAAAACTTACAGGTTGCAGAATACAAAACAGACTTGGGATAGTAGCGATCAGACTCGTTTCGTCTGCCACTTTTCACAAAAAGAGACGGAGACGCCCGATTAAGATTTATTACATAAAATATTTAAATTATTGATTTTTAAATTGGTGGTCGCTAAGGGCGACTTCTAAATAGTAATTTTAGTTTAAATATCAGCACTGACGGGTGACCTTCAATGAACCAATTTTAGCAAGAATGAGTATTAAAAAATTCTTTCCATATAAATTTTTCTGATAGAGGCTGAACCGGTGCAGTATATTTTACTTACAAATGAATAAATCTATATAATTGGTTGCGAATATCCACAATTGTATATATCAGAGTTTTGTGCCAAATTCTGTCAATTACTTGAACTGCTAAAACTCATTGATTGCAAACTTCACCAATCCGAGGCCTACATTTAAATCGATTGTTCAGTACGAAAATCAAATTTAATTTTTGTGTTTTGTGGCTTATATCACTCGTTGGGTGATTGGAATTAAATGTTGTGGAAAACTTGAATCTTTCTTTGGTTTAGACACCAACTTTCATTCAGCAATTAAGAAAATCTCAGCAACGCTTTAAGAATTAATTAAGATGGAGTCACCCGCGTACGGGTTTTGCATAGCCAACCAACCTTATAGTATACCGCAACCGGAGTCGAGCTAGTCAGTTGTCGTGACAGACGGCAGTCGGAGTTCTAATTGCAGTCCCAATTTGAGTGGGAGCTCCAGCCGACAACCAAATCTAGCTGTAAAATACTGGTTCAGCGACCTTTAGAGATAGGTCGAGATGAAGGAGCGAAACAGTATTGCCAAATGGCGCATAATTATGCAAATTCCCCATAATTTAAGAAGTCTGCGCATAATATTTGCATCTATGTTAAATCGAATTATTTCGCCACTTTTTCCTTGTCACCATTTTGGGGCCTCTTACCATGGAGACGAAGCACGAACAAGTTGCAAAACAGTAAAAACACTGTTTTGAATGTAAACTCGGAACACTACATTACCACTAAACTATCACTGTCGCCATCTATTTAAAAAAATAATTGCCGCTTACAGTTTCACGGAAAAAAACTTTACTGCAAACCGCAGAAAAAAAATGGATTAGTCCAGACGCTCCTCGGAGTATTCCTTTTAATTTTACAAAAAAGTATAAATTGAAACTAGCCAAATACCCAAGACCCAAATTAAATAAGAAGTACTTTATTGTAATATTGCAGGAAACAAGCTAAATTAAATAAGCTATACTAAACACAAAAAAATTCAGATTATTCAAATCAAAATCGCATTATTTTTATTCAAGAGCCGTATAATTTTATCTAAAGCGGTTGGCAATACTGGAACGAAGCCAAGCAACGTTGCCAACTGTATTGGTAGCTGTTATAGTACGGGCACTTAAATTATTATAGTACATTGGAGAAAAATATAATACAACAGAGAAGAAAAAAGAAATATGTAACGACGCCAACAATAACATATAATTGCACCAAAAATAACAAATTCTAATTAAACGAATAATAAAACTCAGTCATACCACATACATTTATTTACCAGTTTACAACTGGGAGCGACATGTTTAACCAAAAAATATTTTAATTATCTCAATTATGTATCTGAGTTCAATCAACTCTTTCTGGATTATAAATTATACTTTCTCTGCTCTTGGTAAATAATAAATCCTTGAAAATCATAAAAATCCATAAAAATACTTAAAAATCCTTCAAAATCCTTCAAAATCCCTTAAAATTCTTAAAACATTTTAAAATTCCTTAAAAATCTTAAGAAGATCTTAAAAATTCTTAAAAATACTTTAAAATACTTTAAAATCCTTAAAAAATCCTCAAAAAACCTTAAAAAATTCTTAAAAATTTCTTAAAAATCACTAAAAACCCCTAAAAGTATAAGACTCAAACTTACTTAAAAATATTAAGCAATTCTTAAAGAACCTAAATTAAGCCTTAAAAAAAATTAAAATCCCTAAACATACTTCAAAAATCCCTAAAAATACTTAAGAGTCCTTGAAAATCCTTAAGAATCCCAATAATTCTTAAAAACCTTTTAAAATGCTTAAAAATCGATTAAAATCCTTAGGTCTTTAAAAATCCCTCAATATTCTTAAAAAAATTTTAAAACTCCTTAAAAATCTTAAGAAAACCTTAAAAACAGTTTAAAATCTTTAAAAATTCTCTAAAAATCATTAAAACCCTTAAAAATTCTTAAAGACTTAAAATTACTTAAAAATCTTAAGTAGTTCTTAAAGATCCTAAAATAATTCTTAAAAAAACATTAAAATCACTAAAAATCCTTAAAAATCTTTAAAAGCCTTAAAAATACTAAAGACTTAAAATTACTTAAAAATCTTAGGTAAGTTAAAGATTCTAAAATAATCCTTTCAGAACATTAAAATTCCTAAAAATAGTTTAAAATTCTTAAAAATCCCTAAAAATACTTAAAAAATCCTGAAAAATCTTTAAAAACCCTTAAAAATTCTTAAAGAATTAAAATTACTAAAAATATTAAGCAATTCTTAAAGATCCTAAAATAATCCTTAAAAAACATTAAAATCCCTAAAAATAGTATGAAATTCTTAAAATCCTTAAAAATCTTTAATACTTAGACTCAAAATTGCTTAAAAATCTTAAGCAATTCTTAAAGATCCTAAAATAGTCCTTAGAAAACATTAAAAACTCTAAAAATAGTTTAAAATTCTTAAAAATTCCTAAAAATACTTAAAGAGTCCTTAAAAATCCTTAAGAATCCTAAAAATCCTTAAAAATCATTAAAAATCCTTTAAAATCCTTAAAATGCTTAAAAATCCATTAAAAGCCTTAAAACTCTTTTAAAATATCTTAAAATTCATAAAAAAATTTTAAAAATCTGAAGAGAATCTTAAAAATACATTAAAATCCATAAAAATTCCTTAAAAATCCCTAAAAAAAAACCTTAAAAATACTTAAATAAAATTTCTTAAGCAATTCTTAAAGATCCTAAAATAATCATTAAAAACATTAAAATCCTTAAAAATACTTTAAAATTCTTATAAATCCCTAAAAATCCTTAAAAATCCTTTAAAATGCATAAAAATTCATAAGAATCCTTAAAAATTCTTAAAAATCGTAGATCTTTCGTGTATTGTTATGATTTGTGAAAATATAAAATTATAGTACAAAGTGCGTACTATATTTACTTTGAAATTTTATAGTACATGAAGTTGTACAAATACTATAATTATAGTACGGTTGGCAACGCTGAAGCCAAGTTCAATTGTACCGGAACCGTCAATCCGATCGCCACGTCAGTCTCGAAGTAGTGCCTTTACCATTCGATAAAAGCCCGCTTGGAGTATTTTTTCTCCACTGACGCTGCCCGATGTAAGTGATTTTCATACTATACACGGAAGGCAATCCGAAACCTGGACTAAGGCGTCAAATGACCGCTAGACGACGCAAAGAGCGTTACAATATTTTCGTAAAAAGTTTGCATCTAGATATTAAGATTATTACTATTATTAGATTGCTTAAAATAAAAAATAAAACGTTATTACTATATTACAATATTTGAGTTTTTCCTTTTCTCTGAATTATTGATTTTAAAAAATACCGTAAACTTTCTCCAACATCCAAAAAAAATATAAAAATCCGCTTATTAAATACGTTACTACTTAATAATACAGTGCCGTCTACCCTGTGGGCTTTTTAGCCTTATCTGAAATTCAGCAGGGCGTTAATTTTTGGAACAAGCCATAACCCACTTCAGAGACCTCAAAAACGTTAAATTTTTTTTTAATCGGAACGATTTTTATCGTAATTCGCTGGCAGCACGTACATACTTATTTTATCTTTCAAATTGTTTACGTTGAAAAATAAAAATTCATCTCTTGTTATTGTTTATTGTGTAACTACAAGGTTGTCTTGGGCGGGCAGTTCCACCCAGTTGCATTATGTATTATTTAGCTCCTTATCTATTCTTAAATCAATAATGGAAATTTTTATTTATTCCAGACTGGATATATTAAAACAAGTGAAAACAGCTATTACATTGAACCAGCGGAAATTTTTATTGCCGGTTCCACTTCCAGTCTAGTTCACAGGATCAAAAAGGTTCCACATCCCACGAAACAACTCAATGACGTTGACTTTGATAGAACTGATTTTTATGAAAACAGTGGTGAGTACATTTATTATATATAATAACATTACGAGAAAAAATAATTATTAAAAATGAATTAAATTTATGACGTAAAAATTTGAGGATAAAAAAGGTAAAATTTACCTTGCCTCTGGCTACTGTTTATGTATTAAAATTAATAGATTCTTCATTTAGCCCTTGCTATTTTTTTGATCCTAGGTATTTATTTTACGAAAGGTTTATTTTTTTCCCTAATTAGACAACACCTTGTGATTATTTTATTTGACTAGAAATCAAATATAATCGATGACAAATTGATACCAATAATACTGACTTCAATATTGTTTTTGACAAAATTAATCAGTATATTTTGTTAAATCAGTAGGCGGAAGTCAGTGAAAGTGGTTCTTTACTTGTCTGGTTCCATCTTTAGCTTAACTTTGTTTATTAAATTCCCTTAGGGTACACTCTAGTTTGTAATATATAGGGTGTCCCATTTTTGCTTGTACACAGAACAAGAACATCAAAATATTACAATTTAGCTAGTTTGATTCTATAGCTGAAATTTAAATTGGAGATTTGGAACCTTTGGAAGAATATCGTTATCACAGTAGATATACAATGTGAGTTCTGGCACACGCATGCACAGAAGGAACCTATGACGTCATTTTTCGACCTGTTCGTCGTTTTTCGACACGTGGAAAGTAGGGGGCGTGGCTTGCAATGCCATTGAGGTTGGAAATTTTCCCACGCTCAAGTGCCCCGACCCCTACTTTACACGTGTCGAAAAACGACGGAAAGGACGCAAAACAACGAGAAAGCCGAAAAACGACGAGAAAGCCGAAAAACGACGAAAAATGACGTCATAGGTTCCTTCTGCGCATGCGTGTGCAAGAACTCGCATATTATATCTACTCACCACTGACCAGAAATACACTTTTTTAACAATTTACGCATGTTTCGTTAATCATGTTAGCATTATCAAGATTTTATCCTAGAACCGAAAATTGGTACTAAAAGTGTTGAATTGGGAATTTGATTTGAAAAAATATTACCATCATCCAAGATGTTAATAAATTTTTATTGTTTTCGATTATAAAAATGATATTTTATAGATAGTAATATTCTTTTTTTCTCAAAGAGGGAACTTCTATGCATGTTTTCACGAAAATTAAGGCAGGTAACCTACACCAAAGTTACGTAAGTAGATATACTAAGCACTTCCTGACAAAGATACAGAAAATTTAACGTGTTATAGAGAGAACGTTACTATTGGTCCAAATTGAAGTCTGCGTGGATTCTAATCTTCAGGTACTTCAGCTCTGGTCTTCAGGTACTTCAGCTCTGGTCTTTAGGTACTTCAACTCCGTCAAATCTGCTCTTCAGGCACTTCAGCTCCGTCATCTCTGGTCTTCAGGTACTTCAGCTCTGTCAACTCTGGTCTTCAGGTATTTCAGCTCCGTTAACTCTGGTCTTCAGGTATTTCTGCTCCGTCAGCTCTAGTGTTCAGGTACTTCAGCCCCGTCTGGTCTAGGCTTCTCCTCTGTAAAGTACGTCTGCTATCGGACCAGATGGAGCTGAAGTACCTAAAGACCAGAGCAAACGCCGTTTTTAGATTTAAATTTGGACCAATAATAACTGAGATGGATATGAGATAGAATTCCGTATACCTGGGCCAGGAGCTACTTATTATATCTACTTACGTACTTTTGACGTTTCAAGTTGTCATGATTTCTCAATGAAAGTGCTCATAATTTTATATTCAAGTGTATTATATCAATCCGGCTCAAAGTTTATTGATCCGGGAAGTTTGAACATGATTTAATGTTTTTGTTGAAAAAAATGCATGCTAAAGCATTTCTATAGACAAATTATTGATCAAAAAATGTTTTGCCTGAAACCGTAACCGCGTACGCGAATCAAAACTGATCAAAAGCGGATCAAAAGCTGATCAATAGCTGATTAAAAGGAGACCAATATCTGATCAAAACCGATCAGGAATTAATCAAGAGCGGATCGAGACCTGATCAAAATCGGATCAATATCTGATAAAAAACGGATCAGGCGTTGCCAAATTTAACTCATTGTTGCCGAATCTGACTGAGGATGTCGTGAGTGACCTTGAATTAACGTAATTTTGTCAGAATAGACTAGTGAGCCGGGCAAACATGTAAATATTTCAGAACGTTTTCGAGGATATTTAATAACGATGGCGGCGGTTTAAACTTTTTCCGAGTTAACTGCACCCCATAAAAGGCAAAAAACCACCCTTAAAAATTTGTAAAAAGGCGGATACGTCGTCTCAAACCTGCGTAACTCCCAGTTTTCGAGGACGCTGAGAACGATCGCGGCAGTTTAAACTTTATTATAGTTGATTCCACCCACAACCGGTCAAAAACCACCCCTAAAGGGATTAACGCGGATACGCCGTCTCATACCGACAAAACCTGCGTCACTCCCCCCCCGTTTCAGAGGATGCTGAACATGATGGTGATCCTGGATTTTGACCCTGAATTAAACTAACTAGTCAAACGGGTAAAAACTAATCCTTTGATACCCGGTTTTATAAAATACATCGGTAAAATAAGTTTTTGGCCGTTTTTAGGGAGAAGATCCAGCATCCTCGAAAACGAGGAGTGAAGCAGGTTGTATTTTCCATCTCTTGCCTCTACCCACTGTTTCTTTCTTAGTATTTCCATTTCCGAGATTATAATTATAATATAGATTTCTTTTATTTCTATTTTCATTAAATTCATTATACTTATTCGTTATTCTTTTTATTCTATCCATTCATGACCTAATTAAATCTTTAAACTATGTTGTTTAACTGATATTTATTTGCTGCAAATCATATTGTCTCGGCGGCTCCTGTGTTAAAACAAAGGATGAAAACAAAAGATAAACGCGTCACAGCCGCATTTCTTCATGGCTTATTGAGATAGATGGATGAATGCCACCCATTTACCTTGAAAGTGAAGTCGAGTTTAAAGAACTTGAAAAACAAAATTCCTAGAAGACTATAGCGTTGAAAATTTGATTTTCTGGAAGATTATTATAATTTTAGTTTGAAAATTCTAGATTGTAGAAATGTCAATGTTTGTTATATTTTATTTGTAATATATCTTTATGCTTATTTAGGAGAAGGAATCAAAGTACCACCATTTTCTAAAATCTCAACACCATGTAATATATGTATTGATAAAATAGTGTTGGACCCAATATTGGCACCAAAGGGGTTTGTTCAGCCTCCAGTATGCTTCTGTTTACAACGTGTTGTCTAATTGTTTTTTACAAATTTTTGTCTGAGAAAGTATAGGATAGTCCTAGAATTCTTGGAGCTCTATCAAGCCGAACCAATTTTATGGAACCCAATTTCTACATCAGACATGTTTAACTCTGATGTAAACGAATTCAAATTTCACTAATCCTCCCCCTGGACGCTACAGTATAACCGAATGTCGCCAACGTTGGTTCGCATATGTGGAGAGGATAAAATCTTCTAAAACCCTTACGATCATCACAATTTTAATACCATTATAATTTTTAATTCTATTAGTATTAAACACGATTGGTCATATTTTTATTTATTCAAAAGCGTGTTTAACAGAACAAGATCGTCCGATAAATGCAAATTTAATTACCAATATCTTAATTCAAACGACAAGGCCACTATCACAATTCAGATACCTACGAATTCTTTTTAAAAATGCCGATCTTTTAAACGATCCTTATAAATTAATTTTTAAATCGTTTATTAATCAGTAGGTGGTACGAGCCTTCCAGCGCATAAATAAAACAAGCGTTAAGTCGATTTAAATGTTTTAAATAAATTAGAAATGATTTAGATTCAATTTGGGTTGTTATTAAATACAGTTTTTTTTCATGTAGGGCAGAGTCGGGTATATCGTACTGCCGGATAAATCGTACTATTGGTATTTTTCTATTGGATGATACAAATGGTGCCATCTTTTGTACTTATTCTGAAACATCTATATTGCATCACCTATAGCAGTTTTCTTTTTTACATAAATGGGAAAATGGTATCAAAACCTACAAATTTGAACGTCCACGTTTAATATTTTTACATTAAGCTTTATATTAGTTATGATTAAAGCGTTGAAACTCACACAAAGTGATAGCTTGACAAATCGTACCTGGTCAGACCTGGAGTGACACCGAAGTGAGCAGATGTGCCTAATACAGAGTTAAACAAAGTGTTGTGAAGGCCGACAAAAGTGACAAACGAAAAAGTGTTGTGTCATGTGATATATTATTTACAGTACTATAATACTAAAACATTAGAAACTAAGAAATAAATAGAATTATATTCTTTTCATCCCTCTCTTTTAGGTTTACTTATAGGGAATGCATAGAAAAAAGAAACCACTACAAAAACTAGATGCTGAAAACGACATGCTAGTGAAAAGAAGAAATGTCCAAAAATGAGAGAGAAAAGATGATATGCTAGAGCTACGAAAATTCTAGAAGAACTCGATAATAAATATCGGAGGATGAGAGAAGAACATGACAAAGAAAAACGAGAAAGAGAGTTAAAACAAAGGAAGAAACAAAAAAATGGAATGAAATTCGTAAAGAACGAAAAAATCCAAAACTAGAGAGGAGATGGACGCTGCTGTACAATCTACAGCTAGAGCGAGCCGCACTAATGAAAAAGGAAAAAGACTAATACATTCGCTTGAGACGACAATTAAAAATAACCCGACGGAAAATAGGCTACCTCCGATTGTATTACAATCTCCCGAGATGTGGACACAAATATGAACGGAGGTAAAGGATATAATCAACTTCTTTATCACCCAGTATAATAAACGACAACATCTCCTAAGGATAAACACAGAAAACCCCGACTATTACAAAAAACTAGTCGAATTCCTGAAGGCAAAGAGGAACATTAAATGGTATTCCCTATGCTACAGTAC
Organism: Neocrepidodera transversa; assembly: GCA_963243735.1. Taxonomy (NCBI): domain Eukaryota; kingdom Metazoa; phylum Arthropoda; class Insecta; order Coleoptera; family Chrysomelidae; genus Neocrepidodera; species Neocrepidodera transversa. The sequence goes on from OY725355.1 coordinate 5,497,172, forward strand.
AAGCCCACTAGACTGATAATAAAAGGTTTCCTTGAGATTTCTTCCGAAGCAAAGGTAAAAAAGACATATAGGAACTAGGCTACAGCCCTGCGAAAGTGTTTCAACTCCACAGTCTAGATGGTTGAACAAAGCTGAGTAGATAAACTAAGAGAGCACGAGAATAATGGACCTTCGTCGGTGTCGCGGGGATGGGGGAAAGTATGAAAAGGTATACAGGGTGTTAGTATATTCGACCGACAACGCTCTACTCCAGAGAGCTCTCGTTAATTGATGGATTTTGATATAGGAACATTAACCCCTAAAGGGCTTAGTTACCGAGATACAGGGTGTTAAAAATTTGAAATTGAAATTCAAAGTTTGCTATAAATCAAAAACGCCTTGAAATATTTTTTTCAAATTTGTTCACCAATATGCTCTAAAAGAAAGTACTATTTTGAAATGAACTAACTTTGGAAAAATTTAACCAGTGGCGCGCTATCAGGGCTAGTTGCAACTTATATCCCCCTATTTTTTACGCCACTGGAACAAATATATTTTTTTATCTTTTTTTTAAATTCTATGTTCATTTTTAGTTAAAAAAGTAATAACTTTTTACGGAGCTAAAATGAACGGTGTTGTAGAAATTAACATCTAAACAAAAGTCTGCAATTACTTGGAAAATTTACAAATTATGATTTATGGTGTAATATTATTTGCCTGTGAGCGTTTTGCTAAAGAAGTAAGTACTATTAATTCGGTTACATGCTATTTATGGGCTTAATTTCTCAGACCAGACCTGCAATGTAATAAAAATCACGCAAAAACTGCCAAAATTAAATTCAAACAAATGTATTATAACAATAACAAAATTGACAAAATTACAATAGTTGTTCAAACTGTCGGCCGTTTACTTGGACGCACATTCTACACCGTTTTCTCATTGAAAAACGTGTATTTGACAATAACTCCTGATTGGATTGAATTAGTTCTGACGCAGCTAGAATTCTCGCTATTAGGTCTTGTTCAGTTTCTACAATGGTTTCGTACACTAAGGACTTCATGTAGCCCCAGATAAAAAAATCGATAGGGTTTAAGTCGGGTGACCTTGGAGGCCAACATTGGGGTCCACCCCTACCAATCCATTTTTCTCTAAAACGTCTATTTAAAAAATTTCTAGCACTTGCAGCAAAATGAACAGATGTCCCATCGTGCTGAAACCACATGTGTTGTCTAATATTTAACGGCACATTTTCTAATAGTTCATCTAACACTTCTTCCAGAAACCGCGTATAAATAGCTCCACTTAAATTATTTGGTAAAAGGTAAGGTCCAACCATACCCACCCATACATTGACTGAAAATTTATGCTGAAATCCACGTTCACGAATAGAGTGCGGATTTTCTTCATCCCAAACGTGACTGTTTCTGGAATTAAAAATTCCTTCCCTGGTAAATTTGGCCTCGTTGGTGTACAATACATATTTTGGGAAATTTCGATTTTCACGACACTTTTGTACATACCAGTCTGAAATTTCCATACGTACCGGAAAATCTCTAGGTTCTAATGCTTGAACCTTGGTGAATTTGTAAGGATGCAACATTTGTTCTTTTAAAACTTTCCATACAGTATAATTGTTCACTCTTAATGCACGGCCTAGAGTTCGAGTACTTAAAGATGGCCTTTCATTAATATTATTTAATATTGCTTCTTCCAGGCGCACAGTCCTTGTTGTTCGTGGCCTTCCAGCATTATTCCTTTTAATCAACAAGTTTCCGGTTTCTTTCAGTCTTCTTTCAATACTTCCAAATGTAGAATGACGTGGAATTCGAGGATTGCGGAATCTTAGTTGGTATAAACGAGCTGCCATTCTACCAATTTTTCGAGCTTCCCCATATATCATTAACATATCGGTCAATTCTTCAAATGAAAAATTCATATTGTACCAACAAAATTATTTTACAAACTAGTTTAGAACTGTATTGTGAAATGTCAATGTCAAATACACGAACTGTTAACAATTTGACACAAGCAACGGAAACAAAAATCATGCGCATGATTTTTGTTTACGTATTTATTCTACGTCACATTTATAATACAATGCCGTTTGTTCCATTTAAATCTGACTACTAATAAGTCCACTGTTCTCGTGCTCTCTTAGTTTATCTACTAAGCTGCTACCCAACTTTCTGATATAGATATCTACTTGACATGAAAGTCAAAAGTAGAGGACCAAAGACGTAGGCCAAGGAACGACACAGTGCTATAAATACCAGGGCTTCCATCACGGACAGTCGATTTGCAATAGCACCACGAGATGTTTCATTTGCGGAAAAAATCACCGTACATACGAGTGAACAAGGACTAAAGAAGAGAAGGCAATGTTTATATCTCCATATTGTATAATATGTAGGTACGATTCAGCCACCTGTATAGGTACGAATTGGACAAATCGTACCTTTTCCAGCATTGTGCAACTATTTTAGTTTCTATTGTTATTTACCGATGAATTTAAATATATAGACTCCTGTCGCCTCTAGAGAGAAGTCAATGCATTAGAGTGAGAGGATTTAGAGGTTCAGCGTGTCAGAGCCGATCTTCAGGTACTTCAGCCCCGCCTGGTATGGTCTTCAGCTCCGTCTGGTCCGGTCTCCAGGTACTTACGCTTCGTCTGGTCTAGTATTTAGTTCTGTCAGGTACGTCTGCTATCGGACCAGACGGAGCTGAAGTACCTGAAGACCGACTCTGACATGCTGAACCTCTCAGTCTAACACATTGAATTCCCTATAGTGGCGGTAGGAGTTGTATAGACTATCTACTAATTTATATTATTTTTATAATCAAATATGTATTCTAACAAATCGTATTTTTTAGCACTATAATCAAAATTTTAAAAAGTGGTACGATTTACCCGACATTACCCTGCCACATTCAAACTATGAATGTCGTAAAAATAAGAACCGTATTTAAAGTACATTAATAAACAATTTTAAAGTCGGATATTAAGCAGTAGGTGGTACGATTTCTTCGAGAATATTTATCGTCGACTTTATTAAATTTGAGGAGAACATAACTCAACGACACACCTACCTTACCTTTAGAAATGATTTGGTTATGTATAAATAGAGTGTCATCACTTCATTTTTTTTTTAGATCTGAAAAGATTTAATAATACGAAATATTATTTAGTGTAGAAAATTTTTATGTGATGATATTTTTAACAAAATAAAATAACATTGCACTATGACTCGTGCGATATTACAAAGCGCAATATAAGTCCATAAAACAAAGCTTTGACTGGTAAATTTGCCGGTACTGCATGTATTTATTGTACAGGTGTAGCACCCCGGGACGCATATAAATATTTCCCAAATCAAAATACCGATCTCTAGATCGCTGACCTTCCATCTCGAATGCTAATCGCCAGCGGGCTAGATCGCTATTTTGATTGATGTATGATAAATTTATTAATTTGGATGGCTTTAAACGGTTGTCAACGGTATTTAAGATTAATTTTCTAACATACTTTTTTTATTAGAGAGTCAAACAATTACGATAGTGCGTTAACCCAGAAATAACGCACCTTTTTGCTCAGTGATTTTGTTGCATTAATTTAATTTATCCATTTAAAGTGATTTTTATACATTTTTTTGTTAAAAAATAGAACAAAATTCAAAAATCTGCATAATCAATGTGTTCTAACACCCTTCATTGTTTGTATCAGAAAACTGTCAAAAAAAACTGATTAATCCGGCTGAGAATCATCATCGTGTCACTTTTTGCTAGTTTGGCAGTCAAAGATTATAAATAGTTAATCTCAATATCGCCTTGAAGGACCACGCAATTTTGCGAAACTAGTTTTAAAATGCAGATACAACTGATTTTAATTCTAAAGAGCTTTTCGATGCTGGTTTATTAATCATACAACATATTGTTTTACACTTTACAAAAGGTTATAGAAATAAATAACATTGAAACGACCAAAAAAGCATAATTTTCAGAATTGTTCTTCGCACGACAGATTTTCAATGTACAGCATAAAAATATGGCGATAACGCGTATTGCCTAAATGTTTGGGTGAGCCGATCGTACAAAAATCTATTTTACTGAGAATTTTTCTACTCTGTTACTCTTATGATCTACAAACCTGAAAAAAATGAGAGGAAATCACGCACATGTCATATAGTTTTCTTTAAAAAAAATTTTCGTTGCATTTTCTTTACATCTCCGTCAATACTTCCTGATTTGCTGCTTATATTTAACTTTCGCCTCATTTATTTATTCCGTTAATATTAGTAATCGAAAAACCATTCATTTTTTCTTTTTTCACTTTGCATTATTTTTTCTTTTTAATATTATCTATTTTTTCCATATTTTCAACTGCTTTGTCATGAAATTACTTCGGTCTGGACCGGAAGTATTAAAATCGTAAAAAAAATTTGAATTTTTTTTTGCTTAAAATGACTTTTCTTGAGCCACCACAACGTGAAACAGTGGTCCGATTTCAAAAATTCTTTCGTCAATTGTTTTCTCATATCTACAAGAAGAACCTTATTGTTTTTGGGCATTCTAACTGTAAGGGGGTGGAAACTGGAAGTGGTTAAAATTTCAAAAAAATCATATCTCCTCCATTTTTATAAATATCGAAACAGGTCATAAGACTTTTTTTTGTAATAATTAGAAAATTAGTTCGCTTAAAACTTTTTTTCGATGTGACCTTCATGGGTGGAACTGGAGGGAGTTGAAATTTAAAAAAATTCATATCCGCAATTTTTGAAAATATTGTAACAGGTCTTTACACTTTGTTCATATTCTAATTATTATTATTAATTTGTATAAAACTTTGTTTTATCCGACCTACTGTGAAACTGGAGGGGGTTGAAATATCAAAAAAAATATATCTCCGCCATTTTTAAAAATATCGAAAAGATCATTAGATTTTTTTTCATGTTCTAATTTACGATTTTTTACTGTTTTTTACATTTTTTTCAATTTTTTACGATTTTTACGGATTTTAAATAATTATGAAAGATAGAAAAATTATAAAAAAATGTAAAAAATCGTAAAAAAACAGGAAAAAGATGTCAAATTTCGTAAATAATTTAAAAAATTGGGAAAGAAAAAAAATTTGAAAAGATCATTGTAAAATAACGTAAAAAAAACGTAACAAACAGGCAAAAGTCATAAAATTTCGTAAATAATTTAAAAAATTGAGAGGGAAAAAAAAATTATAAAAATCTTTAAAAATGTAAAAAAATCGTAAAAAATGGTAAAAAATTGTAAAAAAACGTAAACAAATCATGAAATTTCGTAAATAATGCTAAATAATCGTAAAACATCATAAATAAAATAAAATCGAAACAAATCATAAAAAAATGTAAAAAAGTCGTAAAAAAAACAGGCAAAAAGTTTTAAAATTTCGTAAATAATTTAAAAAATCGAGATAGAAAAAAAATTGGAAAAAATCGTGAAAAATCGTAAAAATATGTAAAAAAATTGCAAAAACAGACAAAAAGTCGTAAAATTTCGTAAATAATTTAAAAAATTGAGAAAGATAGAAAAGAAATGAAAAAAATTACTTAAACCGTAAAAAATTGTAAAAAGTCGTAAAAATCTGGTAAAATGTAAAATTTTGTAAATAATGCTAAATAATCGTAAAACATCATAAAAAATCGTAATAAACCGTAAAAAATCCGAAAAGAAACTGGAAAAATCTGGAACAATTAAAAAAAAAATGTGTAAAGCTGGGAAAAGTTAAAAAAAATAGGAAGAAAGATCCTAAAAAATTTAATTTCAATAAAAATGTATAATAAAATCAATTTTTTCTTAAAATATGAATCTCGACTGACAGAAGCGAAACTTTGATATGTTATATTTCTTTTTTTATTTTTTTGCAGGTCACTTTTGTTATACTTCACAATATTTCTTCAAGGTCATTCTGATTATGTCTGTTTAAAAGACTAAAATATCTTCATAGCAATATGTTCATAAATTTCGTGTTGCGTATAGTTCTTGTGTTTATTGTTAAAGTAAATTTTTCGGGCCCAAGTACTAAAAACATCATATGTTTTTACCTCGTGTAATATTTTTCATATTAATTTCGTAATGACAAAAAAAAATCTTACCTCCACTTTTTATTACTTTTTTCGACGTTCCTACAGTCAAAAAATACAAAAAATCCTGTCCGAACTTCTGTCTGGATATAAATAACTCCCAACAAAAGCTTCTGTCGAGTTTCACTTACACAGTTAGTTTTCTCCAAGAAAGAACTGAGCAGGATCGGGCCGGCCTTTCTGGTACCCGCCAGAAACTCAAAGATGCCTGAAAACAGGTCTTTACCCAACGAAACATAAAAATTAACTCACTATTCTGGTATTTCTAACCGTAACCAAACTGGCCATTTATTGAAAAATGTTTTAACATATAAATCCTTGGAAAATATTGACACTGACAAAATAAAAATGAATGCAATTCTCAGTGACAGACGATATGTTTAAAACCCTCTTGACCAAACACGACTCGGCAAGTTAAGACATGTGATTTCCCTCGAGGCATCAATGTTAATGACGGAAAACTTGCCCAAAAACAGCCAAGGCCCGCTGGGAACAATCCTGTATCGCCAATTGTATTTGCCACCCACTTTTACACAATATATTCCACTGAGTGTTTTTACACTCTGTTACAATAATATAACAATACCGACAATAACTTTAAATATGAATATTGAACATGAATAAAAAACAACTATTGGCGGAATAGTTCTCCAACGTGAAATTTGTTTTTCTTCTGGCTGAGTGGTAAGGTGCCGAGCAGTCTGGTATCGACAACGACAAGAACCAGCAACCAGCCAAGCGGTTTTAATCCGTTTTGCCTCTTATCTTCTTTCCATTATGCATAAACACAACGGAGGTATTTAACAATCATCTTGCGTTGGTTTAAGTGGTCCAGCAAGTAGTTTTGCTCTCGAGCTGTCAACTCGTTTTTTTTTTCTATAGTTTCCTTTTTTTTTCTCTGACAAGGTCAATTTGTTTAATATATATACCGGGTGATCTATTAGATTTTATTTTATTTATTTATTTATTTTCAGAAAATCAAACAATAGTTATAGACGACCTTCCCAATACTGCATACAATGCTAAAAATCACCAAATAAAAAAACGATCTGTTACTGATACTACTTTAAACGAGATTCAAGGCACTTGTGACATGATACCAGAAAATGTAGGAATACTAGATGAAGATGAACTACGACCGCGACGAAACGCTGAATGGGACCCTCCCTACGGAATGAGCAACGTGTCTTACGTTAAAGTGTTGATAGTAGCCGATTCAACTATGATTAAATATCACGGTGATTCCGAAAAATTGACCCATTACATTACAATTATTATGGGACATGTAAGAATTATTATTTTGAATTTCCAATTATTTTCAAATATATAAAATTTTATAGGTATCATCGTTATATAAAGAAGAAACAATAGGTAACGCGATAGAGATAGCACTAGATCAAATTCACATTCTGAACTACAAAGATTTTTCGAATACCAACTCTGCAGGTGGGTAAAAATGAATTTGCACACTACTGATTTACCAATAGAACGATTTTACAGGCATGTTACAGAAATTCTGCAACTGGACTAGTGAAAATATTCCAGAAAGATCGCACAACGTCGCCGTCTTATTAACAAGGTTAGTCAATAGTAGATAGTCTATGTTGATCCTACCGCAATTATATGAAATTCAATGTGTTAGAGAGAGAACATTGGTCGTTAGGTACTTTAGCTCCGTCTGGTACAATAAAAAACAGAGCTGAAGACTAGAGCTAAAATACATGAAGACCAGAATTTCAATTTGAACCAATAGTAACGCATATAGATACTTTCTCTCTCTAACACATTTAATTCTTTATACTTGCAGTAGGACTAACGTAAATTATTTACTGTTAATCAAATTGACTTTTGTCATTAAGAATATCAATATTTTTTTTTATTTTTAGGGATACTATATGTAGGAATGACAATGAGTCGATGTCTCAACATTGTACGACTCTAGGAGTGGCTCAAGTTGATTCTATGTGTCGATCAGGATGTGCTATAGTAAAGGATAAAGGACTGGCCTCCTCTTTTACTGTTGCACATGAAATTGGACATGTTTTAGGGTAAATATTTATTTTTAAATATATTTTTTCATTGAAATCGATTTTCTTAGATAAAGAGTCACGTAAAAGTGGCTACAAATTGTTTGGAAATGTTTTCTGAAAATTTGGAAAAGATAAAAAAGATTTGAAAATAATTTTTTTAAATTTTTCAATGAGTCCAGTGTGTTCTGTTATCCTGGTTTACGTTATTTTAACTGATTGACCAATATGTGTTTTTACTCAATACTTTTAAATAATAAAACTGTAAATGCTCTAAACTTAAGTTTTTCAAAGAATTTTATTTGTAGTTAAATAAAAAAGGAGAATTTGCTTATTATGAGTATTTACTTAGTTTTTCTTGATTATATCCTCAAATTAAATCAAAAAGGTTATCCGTATTTCAAATGGGGTTAAATATTCAACAAATACCATAAATAGAGAAATAGAGAGTATGATCACGTTTCTTATGCGAGTAAATTTTCCCGGCAGTTGGAGAATTTACTCCGCAGGTTAGATTCATTTTTATTCACTTAGTTTTCAAAAAGTGCACCAAGAGAAAATATTCTTGTAGCATAAAAGTTTCGATCATGAAGTGAAAACGGGAAGAAAATCTTAATACATACAAAATTTCGGACAAAAGCTAGTATGACGCAGGGTGTAAAAATTATGGGGATAAAAGTAGCCACCAAAAAATGTTAGAATCTGTTAAAAAAATGAATAAAATTTTGACTGTTTTCAATAAATTTTGATATTTTTTAACAATTTTTAGAAAATTTTATTCATTTTTTAACAGATTCTAACATTTTTTGGTGGCTACTTTTATCCCCATAATTTCCCCGATAGCGAGCTACTGGATGAATTTTCAAAAATGTAATTTTAGCTGAAATGATACTTTTAATACTTTCCTCCGTTTTTTCGTTTTTTTCCATTTTTTCACTATTTTTTTTTTCCAAGTCAAGTGACCCTACACTGAGCAAAAATTTTCCCCTTTATTACCCATTTTCCCACTTTTTTGCATGTTTTCATTTTATTTGAAAAAAAAATTTAATGTGTTTCAATTTTTTTTCTTTTTTAAAATTTCAAATTATTTTTGCATTAAGGCGAAGTACTAAGATGTTTTATTTATATTGAGGCGAAGGACAACGGTGTTTTTCTTTATTTTGAAAAGGAATACGATGTTTTATTTACAGTAGGCGAATGTTTAAAAAATTTATTTATATTGAGGCGAAGTACTTGGGTGTTTTATTTAATTTGAGGCGAAGAACTATGATGTTTTTATTTTATAAATTTTTACACTTGATAAATTTTCAAAAATGTAATTTTAGCCGAAATTTTCCCCTTTATTACCCCTTTTCCCACTTTTTTGCATTTTCTCCTATTTTTTCATTTTATTTGGAAAAAAAATTAATGTGTTACAATTTTTTTTAAATTTCTCTTGAGATTTCAATTATTTATGCTTTGAGGCAAAGTACTAAGATGTTTTATTTATATTGAGGCGAAGGACAACGGTGTTTTTATTTATTTTGAAAAGGAATACGATGTTTTATTTACAGTAGGCGAATGATTAAAAAATTTATTTATATTGAGGCGAAGTACTTGGGTGTTTTATTTAATTTGAGGCGAAGAACTATGAGGTTTTTATTTTATAAATTTTTACACTGGATAAATTTTCAAAAATGTAATTTTAGCCGAAATGTACTTTTAATGATTTTCCTCCTTTTTTTCGTTTTGTTTTTCATTTTTCTCACTATTTTTTTTCCAAGTAAAGTGACTACTCCGAGCAAAGTTACTTTACCCGGAGTAAATTACTCTACCCTGAGCAAAATTTTTCCCCTTTATTACCCCGTTTCCCCTTTTTTGCATTTTTTCTCAATTTCTCATTTTATTTGGAAAAAAAATTTAATGTGTTACGTTTTTTTAATTTTTTTAAATTTTATCTTGAGATTTCAAATTATTATTGCATTGAGGCGAAGTACTTGGGTGTTTTATTTAGGAGGCGAAGAACTATGAGGTTTTTAATTTATAAATTTTAACACTGGATAAATTTTCAAAAATGTAAATTTAGCCGAAATGTTACTTTTAATGATTTTCCTCCTTTTTTGTTTTTTTTTTATTTTTCTCACTATTTTTTTTCCAAGTAAAGTGACCCTACTCCGAGCAAAGTTACTTTACCCGGGGCAAGGTTACTCTACCATGAGCAAAATTTTCCCTTTATTGCCCTTTTTTGCTTCTTTCCCATTTTTTCATTTTATTTCAAAAAAAAAATTTAATGTTTTTCAATTTTTTTTAGATTTTTTTTAAATCTTCTCTTGAGATTTCAAATTATTTTTGCATTGAAGCGAAGTACTGAGATGTTTAATTTATATTGAGGCGAATGATTAAAAAAAATTATTTAATTGAGGCGAAGTACTTGGGTGTTTTATTTAGTTTGAGGAGAAGAACTACGAGGTTTTTAATTTATAAATTTTAACACTGGATGAAAATTCAAAAATGTAATTTTAGCCGAAATTTTCCTCTTAATTACCCCTTTTCTCCCTTTTGTGCATTTTCTCCTATTTTTTCATTTTACTTGGAAAAAAAATTAATGTGTTACAATTTTTTTTAAATTTCTCTTGAGATTTCAAATTATTTATGCTTTGAGGCAAAGTACTAATATGTTTGATTTGTATTGAGGCGAAGGACAACGGTGTTTTTATTAATTTTGAGAAGGAATACGATATTTTATTTACAGTAGGCGAATGATTAAAAAAATTATTTATATTTAGGGGAAGTACTTGGGTGTTTTATTTAGTTTGGGGCGAAGAACTACGAGGTTTTTAATTTATAAATTTTAACACTGGATGAAAATTCAAAAATGTAATTTTAGCCGAAATTTTCCCCTTAATTACCCCTTTTCTCCCTTTTGTGCATTTTCTCCTATTTTTTCATTTTATTTGGAAAAAAATTTAATGTGTTACAATTTTTTTTTAATTTCTCTTGAGATTTCAAATTATTTATGCTTTGAGGCAAAGTACTGAGATGTTTTATTTATATTGAGGCGAAGGACAACGGTGTTTTTATTTATTTTGAGAAGGAATACGATGTTTTATTTACAGTAGGCGAATGATTAAAAAAATTATTTAATTGAGGCGAAGTACTTGGGTGTTTTATTTAGTTTGAGGGGAAGAACTATGAGGTTTTTAATTTATAAATTTTAACACTGGATAAATTTTCAAAAATGTAATTTTAGTCGAAATATTACTTTTAATGATTTTCCTCGTTTTTTTTCGTTTTTTTTTTCTATTTTTTTCACTATTTTTTTTCCAAGTAAAGTGACTCTACTCCGATCAAAGTTATCTTACCCGGAGCAAAGTTACTCTACCCTGAGCAAAATGTTCCTCTTTATTGCCCCTTTTTTGCATTTTTTCATTTTAATTAAAAAAAAAAATTATGTGTTACATTTTTTTTAGATTTTTCAAAGTATTTTTGCATTAAGGCGAAGTACTAAGATGTTTTAATTATATTGAGGTGAAGGCCAACCGTGTTTTTATTTATTTTGAAAACTAATACGATGTTTTATTTACAGTAGGCGAATGATTAAAAAAATTCTTTTATATTAAGGCGAAGTACTTGGGTGTTTTATTTAATTTTAACACTGTACCTCGAAAATTAAAGCGTTCATATTTCTGTGTTAAATTTTATCTTATTAAAAATCTGAGCTTGAGTTTTTTTAATTTTTAGGTCTACTGAGCCCTAAAAAATTTTGCTTCCACATATTTTTTTTTCAAAAAAATTATTGAATACATTTTATTTAAATATCTGGTGCAATCAAAACGCAAGATTTTTAGAACGAAGTTTTATCTTTTTTTACATAGAAGATACCTTCACAATGTTTGCTATTGTCGTTAGCTTCCATAACAAAGATATCTGTTTATCAATTTTTTTATAAAAATGCTGAGACAACTCAATTTTTAATCCAATACATCGTAATCAAAACTGATTTTAAAATGTACCTTACAAATAATAATTCGATAATGAAATATTTATATTATGATGTATATTTATAATGAAATAATAAATTATTATATTTTTTTAGTATGCATCATGATGAAGATAAAGAATGTGAAAGATTTAATAAAAACATCAATACAACTAATATCATGACGTCTGTGTTCAAAAAATCATTTACCTGGTCCCCTTGTTCCAGTTATTACGTCACCGAATTTTTAAAGTAAGTAAAAAATTGGATTTTTTTTTTATACCCAGATCCTGCATAGTTGATATAATCTTGTCACGATTACCTATTAAAAGATAATTATAAAACTAAATTTTAAGCAATGAAAATACTACTAAATTATAGGTTTAAAATCGGCTAATAAAAATTAATCTATCTATGTTATCTGTCAACATATAATCAATCGATATAAAAATCACCATTAACATTAATCCAACATATTTTTGCAGAGGTCAGCTGGTTCTAAAAAAAACTGTAATATAATTTTAATGGGCCACTTTTGTAGTGGTACACACAGAAAAATAATCACTCAAAAGAATAATATTTTTTTGGTGTATTTGCTGACAATTATGTTAATCGAAGTTTATTATAGAATGAAATAAACACCAACAGAAAAAAATTAATTATAAAAAATATATTTATAGATTGAAATACATTAATCTTGATGGAAATGTAAAAAATGACAAATTTGTATTTTTTTAAAATAATGATTGCTTAGTTGATTTTTTCTTAGTCTAGAATAGTCCAATTCTGCTTACATATTATTGTCAACATTCAACATTTTTCTTTACGAATTTAATTGACATCGTTTCATCGATAATTGTAAAAACTGGGAAAAAAATCTGGGTCATCGTTAACTTCCTTTTTGGGATATCAATGAAAATGCCAGACCTTTGTCTGACGACTTCTCGGTAGTTTCTAGAAAAAGTTTGCCACTAGCGGATTTCTTTTTTTTTATATATATGTAATTCGGAAAAAAACAATCGAGTTTTAATTTTATTCAGCGATAATTTATAATTTTCGGTGTTTTTTACTGTTTCAATTATTTTTTATTGATTTCCGTTTTTATCTATAGATTGCAAAAGTATTGTAATAATAAAATAATATATTGTGCAACAAGTGCAGAAAGGTGCTAATTTCTCACGAGTTTGAAAAAGTTGAGGCACGAGGATATTTGTAGTTATAATTCAATGTAAAATTGCTTTTTTATGGCACTGTGCAGAAAAAACTTTTTAGCATAGAAGTATCACTTTCCGGCACATAAATGTCACTTTCCGGCACATAAATGTCAAGTTGAGGCACGAGGATATTTGTAGTTATAATTCAATGTAAAATTGCTTTTTTATGGCACTGTGCAGAAAAAAAACTTTTTAGCATAGAAGTATCACTTTCCGGCACATAAATGTCACTTTCCGGCACATAAATGTCAAGTTGAGGCACGAGGATATTTGTAGTTATAATTCAATGTAAAATTGCTTTTTTATGGCACTGTGCAGAAAAAAAACTTTTTAGCATAGAAGTATCACTTTCCGGCACATAAATGTTATTTTCCGGCACATAAATGTCAAGTTGAGGTACGAGGATATTTGTAGTTATAATTCAATGTAAAATTGCTTTTTTATGGCACTGTGCAGAAAAAAAACTTTTTAGCATAGAAGTATCACTTTCCGGCACATAAATGTCACTTTCCGGCACATAAATGTCAAGTTGAGGCACGAGGATATTTGTAGTTATAATTCAATGTAAAATTGCTTTTTTATGGCACTGTGCAGAAAAAAAACTTTTTAGCATAGAAGTATCACTTTCCGGCACATAAATGTCATTTTCCGGCACATAAATGTCAAGTTGAGGTACGAGGATATTTGTAGTTATAATTCAATGTAAAATTGCTTTTTTATGGCACTGTACAGAAAAAACGTTTTAGCATAGAAGTATCACTTTCCGGCACATAAATGTCACTTTCCGGCACATAAATGTCAAGTTGAGGCACGAGGATATTTGTAGTTATAATTCAATGTAAAATTGCTTTTTTATGGCACTGTGCAGAAAAAAAACTTTTTAGCATAGAAGTATCACTTTCCGGCACATAAATGTCACTTTCCGGCACATAAATGTCAAGTTGAGGCACGAGGATATTTGTAGTTATAATTCAATGTAAAATTGCTTTTTTATGGCACTATGTGCAGAAAAAAAACTTTTTAGCATAAAAGTATCACTTTCCGGCACATAAATGTCACTTTCCGGCACATAAATGTCAAGTTGAGGCACGAGGATATTTGTAGTTATAATTCAATGTAAAATTGCTTTTTTATGGTACTGTGCAGAAAAAACGTTTTAGCATAGAAGTATCACTTTCCGGCACATAAATGTCACTTTCCGGCACATAAATGTCAAGTTGAGGCACGAGGATATTTGTAGTTATAATTCAATGTAAAATTGCTTTTTTATGGTACTGTGCAGAAAAAACGTTTTAGCATAGAAGTATCACTTTCCGGCACATAAATGTCACTTTCCGGCACATAAATGTCAAGTTGAGGCACGAGGATATTTGTAGTTATAATTCAATGTAAAATTGCTTTTTTATGGTACTGTGCAGAAAAAACGTTTTAGCATAGAAGTATCACTTTCCGGCACATAAATGTCACTTTCCGGCACATAAATGTCAAGTTGAGGCACGAGGATATTTGTAGTTATAATTCAATGTAGAATTGCTTTTTTATGGCACTGTGCAGAAAAAAAACTTTTTAGCATAGAAGTATCACTTTCCGGCACATAAATGTCACTTACCGGCACATAAATGTCACTTTCCAGCACACCAATGTCATATTTCATTCATTGCGAAAAAAGTTCACCTACTATGCAGAACAACGTGTTTTGGATAGTGGTTATAGAAAAAATAATTTGTGTACAAGATTTTGGTATTTCTACTGTAAAAAATATAATTGGTGAAACTGCAACACTTTCTCTAAACTGACATTTTGCTTTAAATTTTCGTTTTCCCGCCAAATATGTAATTCTACGAGCTTATTCTAGATTGAGGACTCCAGAATTGACCTAGCTACTATTCCTTCTTTTTTAGGCCACTTAACCCCTAATATTGCCTATCAATTCGTCATTTATCTGCTCTACAGCTTTCTTTGTTTTTATTTATTGTTGATGCAACCTTTTATTCACTTTTTTCCAGTTTACACCCATTATTTCAGTAAGTATCTTTCTAATCACTAACTATTATTTGTTGACCCATTTTTTCCTCTTTTCTCATACTTGTTTTTCGTCCCATTTTTCCCCCTTTTTTTATAATTCTTTTTTTGCTTCATTTTGCCCCCGTGTGTTTTTTTGCATCATCAATTTTTTTTATATTCATTGTTTTTAGCCCAATTTTTTAACAAATATTGTTACCCCATTTTTCCTCCATTTTTTACATCTATTGTGTTTTGTCCCATTTGTAACAAATATTGTTTTTTGTCCTAATTTTCTTCTCATATTTGTGTTTTAGCCCATTCTTTTTTTCTCACACTTTTTTTTTTGTCCCATTTTCACCCCCTTTTTTTCTCGTACTTGTTTTTTGTCCTTGTGTTTTTTGTCCAAATTGTCCCTCTTTTTCTACAACTATTAATTTTTGCCCCATTTTCACCCCTTTTTTGAACAATTATTTTTTGCGCCGTTTTCACCCCCTTTATTTCTCACACTTACTTTGTGACCCGTTTTCGCGCCCTATTTTTTGTCACATTTATTTTTTGCCCCGTTTTTTTAACAACTATTGTTTTTTTCCCAAATTTAAAATTTTAAAGATATTTAAATGAGATTTGCACCCTTCGAAAGATAATGTGAAATTTTGATTTTAAGGGGTAGAAAAGGGCGAAAAATGGTGGCTTACATAGAATAAGTATAATAAAAGAATTGAGACTGTTATGTCTTCAGTATAATCATTTTATCATATTCTTTCATATGATTTTTTAGGAAAAATAGAAAAAATAGTGAAGGAAAATAGTGAAAACCAGAAAAAAAATTGGATAAGTAGAATAAAATAGGATAAACAATGAAAATACGAAAATTAGAGAAAAATGGGGAAACATATAGGAAAATATTGGAAATAGGGATAAATAAGGAATAATAGGTAAAAAAAGGAAAATAGGCAAAAAAAAGAAAAAAATGAAAAAGAGAATAATACGGACAAATGACAGAAAACAGAAAAATACGGGAAAAAATAGGGATAATAAGTAAAAATAAAGTGAAATATAGGAAAAATTAAGAAAAATAGAGAAAAATTGAAAAAAATATTGATAAATAGGGTAAAAATAGGAAAAAAAATAGAGAAAAATTGGGAAAATAGTGACAAATAGGAAACTTTGGGAAAAACAGTGAAAAAAGAGTAATATAGAAAAAAATTAGCGGACAATAGAGACAATTGGAAAAATAGGGCAAAACAGTGAAAAATAGAAAAATTTCGGAAAAATAGTAAAATAATATTGAAACATAGGGGAAATATGGAAAAACCAGAAAAAAATGGAAAAAATAGTGAAAATTGGGGAAAATAGTGAAAAAAATTGGAAATATTTGGCAAAACAGGAAAAATTGGGTAAAATAGGAAAACAGGAAAATGGGGAAAATAGTAAAAAATAGGAAAAAAGTAGGAGGAAATGGAAAAAAAGAGAAATATAAGTACAAATAGTAAAAAATAGGAAAAAATAAAAAAAATAGGAAAATTAGAGTAAAATAGGGAAACGTATGGGAAAGTAGTGGAAATAGGAAAAATGTTGGAAAAAGGGAAAACAGAAAATATTATGGATAAATAGGGAAAAACAGGAAAAATAGGGAAACATATGTGAAAATAGTGAAAAAAAATTGGAAAATAAAACCATGGGCAAAAATAGGGACAAATACGGCCAAATAGAGTAAAACAGGGGATATGGGGAAATGGTGAAAAATTGGAAAAAATATAGGAAAATAAATAAAATATGGAAATTAGAGGTAAATAGAGATGAATCTAAAAAACTATTGAAACATATAGTAAAATAGGGGAAAATAAGGAAAAATAGTAAAAATAGGCAAAAATCGATATAATAGGGACAAATACGGACAATGAATGAAAAACAGGAAAAAATGAAAAACGGGAAAAATAGGAAATAGAGAAATTAGAGAAAAATACGCAGAAACATAAAAAAATGTGGAAAGACCGGAAAAATGGGGAAAACAGGCGAAAATAGGGATAAATTGGTAATAATAGGGGAAAAAGGGAGAATTGGGGTAAGGGGGTAAGAATTGCAGGGGGTTGAAATCTCAAAAAATTTAGATCTCCGCCATTTTTGATAATATTAAAATAGACCATTGGACTTTTTTATGCTCTGATTATTATGAAATTAATTTATCTGAAACTTTTTTTCATATGACCCACGGGGATGGACCTATAGCGGGTTGAAATTTCAAAAAATTCATATCTCCGCCATTTTCAAAAATATTGAAACAGATCATAAGACTTTTTTTATGATCTAATTATTATAAACCTAATTTGTCTGAAACTTTTTTTCATCCGACCCAAAGGAATGGAACTGAAGGGGGTTGAAATTTCAAAAAAATTATATATCCCCCATTTCTGAAAATATCGAAACAGGTCATAAACATTTTTTTATGTTCTAATTATTATAAAATTAATTGGTCTGAAACTTTTTTTAATCGGACCTAAGGGGATAGAACTGGCGGTTGAAATTTAAAAAAATTTATATCTCCACTATTTTTAAAAATATTGAAACAGGTCATTAGACTTTTTTCATGTCCTAATTATTATAAAATTTATTTGTTTGAAACTTTTTTCGATCTGATCATATCGTGGAGTGGGGAGGGATGCTCAAATTTAGACAATAGAAATCTACCTCCCCTGTCGACCCTACCGACAGGAATTTTTTTTTATGTACGTAGATGATTTATACCAATTTTTATGAAAATCGGAGAGTTTCGTAAATGCTCAACATTTACCATAATTTTAATCATTAAATAAAAATACTTTTTTTTTCATACACAATTCTTGAGCTGTCAAATAGTGAACAAAAAATATACGTAAGATACACTTTTTTTAAAAAAAAAATCGAACGAAGTATTACCATTAAATTTTACAGAAAATTTCACTCTTGATAAACGTTTCTAAATCTAATAAACTTAATTGAATCAAAAAAGTGATATACAAAATATACATGATAATATTAATATTACGTAAAGTATAATAAAACAATAATTTTATTGTTTGTATTCCCTGTACTATTAATTTACATTGGTTTTTTTCTAGTACTCAGATTTATCTATTGCACATGCGCATGACCTACTACAAATCTTATATTACAGAGCTTTGTTCCAATTTAGTACCAATAAAATAATTTCAGGATAAATCACTTATCTCGAATTACTTCGTAGAAATACGATTATTTCCGACTAGATTCTGATTTATGTTAAAACAAGTTTTAACTTGTACTAATTTAAAATTTGATAAACATGCTCACCTACCTTTGACCTTTGATAGCAGTAAATTACGTTTTTCTTCAGGATACCCAATTCAGCTTACATTAGTCCACAAATTGTTTAACAAATCCACATATTAAAACGAAAATTTTTATAAACATATTAACCGCGTTACCGTTTCCACTGTCTGTCTTAAAATTACTCGATTCGGGCAAAAACATTATTAGGATAATGCGTAAATTATAAAAAAAGTATTAAAAAAACACATGCGCATAAACTAAATTAGAATTATTACTACAGCCATCTACAGCGTTTAAATTAAAACTGGTCTTCTGTCACCAAGATGCGAAAATTGATTCTGCTCTCAGTTACGCTCAGTTGGCCAATGATGCATATCTAAGACAGACTCAATACATTTGTCTCAAGACAGGAATGTATTTAGCTGATGCTAACCGAGCTATTTTTACTTTCCCGAAAACTATTGCAATCATGATTTTTTAGCCATACCCATACGGATCTTTACATTTTGAGGTCCTGCAAATTCTGTCTGTACTTTTTTTTAGAATTCAGCATAGTATCGCCGCTAGAGGGCGTGAAAGAAATACATATAGACTTTGCGCCTTTTTTTGATTTTGAGTCAAAATTATAGATTTTTATAAAAAATTACTGGAAATCAAAATTGTAGAACATAAAATTTTCTACAAATTCTGTCGGTACTTTTTTTTTGGAATTCCGCATAGTAACGCCGCTAGAGGTCGTGAAAGAAATATATATAAACTTTTGCGCCTTATTTTTAGATTTTAAGTCAAAATTATAGATTTTTATGAAAAATTACAAGAAATCAAATTTGTAGAACATAAAATTTCCTGCAAATTCTGTCTGTACTTTTTTTTTATTCGGCATAGTATCGCCGCTAGAGGGCGTACAAGAAATATATATAAAGTTTTGCGCCATTTTAGATTTTGAGTTAAAATTATAGATTTTTATAAAAATTACTAGAAATCAAAATTGTAGAACATATCATTTTCTACAAATTCTGTCGGTACTTTCTTTTGGAATTCCGCATAGTATCGCCGCTAGAGGGCGTGAAAATTATAGATTTTTATGAAAAATTACAAGAAATCAAAATTGTAGAACATAAAATTTCCTCCAAATTCTGTCTGTACTTTTTTTTAGAATTCCGCATAGTATCGCCGCTAGAGGGCGTGAAAGAAATATATATAAACTTTTGCGCCTTATTTTTAGATTTTCAGTCAAAATTATAGATTTTTATGAAAAATTACAAGAAATCAGAATTGTAGAAAATAAAATTTCCTCCAAATTCTGTATGTACTTTTTTTAGAATTCCGCATAGTATCACCGCTAGAGGGCGTGAAAGAAACATATAAACTTTTGCGCCTTATTTTTAGATTTCGAATCAAAATTATGGATTTTTATGAAAAATTCCAAGAAATCAAATTTGTAGAACATAAAATTTCCTGCAAATTCTGTCTGTACTTTTTTTTTATTCGGCACAGTATCGCCGCTAGAGGGCGTACAAGAAATATATAAACTTTTGCGCCTTTTTAGATTTTGAGTTAAAATTATAGATTTTTATAAAAATTACTAGAAATCAAAATTGTAGAACCTAAAATTTCCTACAAATTCTGTCTCAACTTTTTTTTCGAATTCCGCATAGTATCGCCGCTAGAGGGCGTTAATGAAATATATATAGACTCTTGCCTATTTTTCAGTTCAGAAGAATAATTGATTAAACAATCATTTTACGAGGAGTGTTCGTAAAGTTCGAATTAGGTTAAAAGAAGGGTACTTTTTTTTAGGGTTTGAACCAAAATTATTTTTTTTTAAGAAAAATTACGAACAATCAAAATTGTAGAATATAATTTTTTTTACAATTTTGTCGTTGCTTTTTTTTTGAATTGCGCATAATTTTGCCGCTAGAGGGCGCGAAAGAAATATATATCCTTTGGCGCATTTTTTTAGATTTGAGCTAAAATTATGAATTTTTATAAAAAATTACAAGATATCAAAATTGTAGAACATAAAATTTCCTACAAATTTTGTCTCAACATTTTTTTCGAATTTCGCATAATTTCGCCGCTAGAGGGCGTGAAAAAAATATATATATATACCGCGCTTATTTTTTTAGAGAAAATTAAAAATATCATTTCACTCCTTTTTTTCCATACTTGTTTTTTGCCCTATTTTTTTGTAGTACTTGTTCCCCCCTTTTTTCTGACATTTGCTTTTTGTCCCATTTTTTTCCCCTTTGGGTTTTTGCCATAATTATTTTCCTCCATTTTGTACATCTATTCTTTTTTGCCCATTTTTTTTAACAACTATTGTTTTTTTGTCCAAATTGTTCGTCTTTTTTTACAACTATTGATTTTCGACCCATTTTCCCTCTTTTTTGTAAAATTATTGTTTTTTGTCCCATTTTCACCCTTTTTTTTCACACTTATTTTTTGGCCCATTTTTTTTCTAGTACTTGCTTGATATTAATTTTATGGTCTTTTTCTGCTACCAGGGCTAATCTGGACGGGACCTACAGCTTATTGTGGGCTCCGAACCACGGTTCTCAAACCCAGGACTATGCCTTTGTCATTCAGGTGATGTACCGACTAGCAAGTGTGTAATTGTGCCACCAACCCCAATCAGTTCCACGAGATATCCGATCTCATCCGGCCTGATTACGTCATTCAGGTGATGTATATACCGACTGGCAAGTGTGTAATTGTGCCAATAATCCCTATCAGTTCTACGAGATATCCGATCTCATCCGGCCTGGTTACCGGCGTGAATCAAACTGCGCATGGCACAAATACCTTTTTGCACTTGCCCAAAGTCTTATCTGAATTTAATTCCACATGAGATTCATGGGAATCGAACCCATGACTCTTAACAATGACCAAGTATAAAGGCCGATGCCGTAACAAACCTGGCCACCGTGTCCGGTTTTCTAGTACTTGTACACCGTCTTCGTCGTTGGAGTTTCTCTAAACTTTTTCATCCGTAATGTACTTGTCTATATGTGCGATCCGTATAGCAAGATGGAGTGAACCACTGACTTATTTTATTACAACCTTAACGTGCGGATCATACCTATCTTAGATTGTCTGCAATGAGAAGCATCAATGGATCTCTGGTCGGCTCGATCTCTTGGTACAACCAATTCTCTTTCTCTTTCCTAATAATCAGTAGTTGCGTTTTTTTTTTCATCAATCTGCCATGAATACTACCTTTTATCTTTACTTTCTGTTTCAGTTCTGGAAAATCCAGTTGCTTGAGGTATCCGCCGACGAATAACTACTTACCGAATTATGCCTACATTCAAACATTACCAGGAGATGTCATCGATTTGGAGAAGCAGTGCCAACTGGAATTTGGAATAGGAAGGACGGTTTGTCTCTCAAAAGAAAGTTCGGATTTATTGGGTTATACACCCCAAGCATGGATACAAGCTAGTGTAAGTCAATTTGCGCCAAATGGTAACTTTGTGGTAATCGTTTCTTGTTTCATAGCTCTTTAAACACTTCGATTAATGTTAATTTGTTTTCTATTTGAACTAATTCAAATGTGTGGTTTGTCTAAAGTGTTCTTATTAGCTTTGTGTTAAACAGGAATACCTAAAGCCTCGTACACACTATTAGACCATGTCGCCCGATTTGTCTATAGACCGCCTACAGACTGTCTATAAACATGGTCTCTATACCATCTATGGAGACCGTATTTTGTCTCTTCTACTGTCTACGCTACGATTTGAACTTAGTCTCCGGCAGAAGACACACTCGGTAGCTAAAGAGAGATTGGGGCGTGCCTCGTCTCTCGTCGTGACGTCCACACTGACAAAATGTTGCGCAATATGTCTACCATTGAACGTGGCCTCGCATTCCGATTATGAGACCTTAGAGCTGCGATTTTTTATCTCCCAATAGACTCGTAGACGGCGATTGGACTATAGATATGTCTATATAGAAAACTCTAGACAAAAATCACTCAACATGTCTACAAATGAATTCGAGCCTTAAAGTTCATACTTATTGATGAAATAATTGTTCGTGATTCTTGGGAAACTTCTGAACCATACTTTCCATTTACTGTTTGTTTCATTCTTTGATACATTCTTTCTTATTATTGGACATAAGGGTAGAATTGGATAGTCCTGATGATGGACGACTTCTATTTCTGTTCTAAGATGTATTTAGCACTTTCATATAAAATATTTGTATTATCTTGACAGTACTCTATTTGGTACAACCTCAAAACTAAATATGACCATTCCAGATCTAAATTTTGTTATAAAATCTTGATTTTACTCTATTTACTACTATTGTAGATATGTATAGGTCTATTTATATTATTTAAGTGATGTATTTTTTTCTTCTTTGGATCGAAATTTTTATCACGAGTCGAATTATACTTTCGATCTGAATTGCTTTTCTTGTTTTTAGGTATCAGCACCATGCCAGTTTTTGTACTGCTTTAATGCTGAGACACGTCAATGTACTTCAACTTATGTACCTTGGGCAGATGGAACCAGATGTGGTGATAGAAAGTAAGTTAACGCAAAATTGGGTTTTAATAATGCAAATATGGAACTTTTAACCTCATTTCTTATTTAGGGTCTGTTTCAATGGACAATGTAGATATAAGCATGAACTTGTTCCTAGAGATGGAGGTTGGGGCCAGTGGCAACCGTAAGTACAAAAAGTTCCATTTCTTCCTATTTTTACGTTTGTTCTTCCAGTTTTGTACCCCTAGACTTTCCAAATCACATTCTACTTCTTTCTTCCATATTTCCTTTGAACTTCCTCTTCTCTGTTTTCCTCCTATTCTTCTACTACGGATTATTTTTGTGATTCTATTTGTCGTCATCCTTTATAAGTGCCCTAGCCATCTTATTCTTTGTGCTCTCGCAAATCCTGTAATACTAGACCAGTTACTAGGGCCATAAAAGCAAGCTAGTCTTAAAGCAAAATGAACTAGTTTCTGCCCCAAAAACAAAGTGAATTAGTCCCTAGGACCATAAAAACAAACTTTACTGATTCCTTAAGACCATAAAATCAAAGTTTGATTCATTCCTAGGACTTTAAAATTAAACTGGGTTAGTTCTTAAGGACTTAAAAGCAAATTAGACCAGTTACTAGGGCCATAAAAGCAAGGTAGATTAGTTCTTAGCGTCTTAAAAGCAAACTTGACTAGTTTCTGCCCTAAAAACCTTGTGAATTAGTCCCTAGTGCCATAAAAACAAACTTTACTGGTTAATAAGACCATAAAATAAAACTGATTCATTCCTAGGACCTTAAAATCAAACTAGGTTAGTTTTTAGCGACTTAAAATCAAACTAAACCATAAAATCAAATGTCCCTAGGTCTATAAAAACAAACTTTACTGGTTCCTAAGACCATAAAATCAAACTGATTCATTACTAGGACCTTAAAATTAAACTGGTTTAATTCTTGGGGACTGAAAAGCAAATTAGACCAGTTATTAGGGCCTTAAAAGCAAACTGGAATAGTTAGATTAGTTCATCTTAGCGTCTTAAAAGCAAACTCGACTAGTTTCTGCCCCAAAAACAAAGTGAATTAGTCCGTAGGACCTTAAAAACAAACTTTACTGGTTCCTAAGACCATAAAATGAAACTGATTCATTCCTAGAACCCCAAAATCAAACTAGGCCATAAAATCAAATGAATTAGTCCCTAGGTCTATAAAAACAAACTTTACTGGTTCCTTAAGACCATAAAATCAAACTGATTCATTACTAGGACCTTAAAATTAAACTGGGTTAATTCTTAGGGACTGAAAAGCAAATTAGACCAGTTATTAGGGCCTTAAAAGCAAACTGGACTATTTTTTACATCAAAAATAAAGTGAACTAGTCCCTAGGGCTTTAAAAGCAAACTGGACTAGTTCCCAGGGTCTTAAAACTGGACTAGTTCCTATGAGCTTGAAATTCTACAGAACACTTTTTTATTCTGTTGCATTAGAAAATATATCTATTTCGAAGGGCCTGCAGATTCCGTCCAGCGTTCGCCTCGGAGGCCGTTTTACTATCACACATCAAAGGGATCAGGTCTCGGCTGGTATATATTGGTCAGTGCCATAATCACTAGCACGGGAATTTTTTATAGATACCATGCTTGGTTCCATACGTGACTCTTTAAAAAACAAACTGAACTAGTTCCAATGGCCCCAAAGGAAACCGGATTAATTCTTTCTTAAGGCCTTTAAAGCAAACTGGACTTGTTCCTAGGACCAACTGGGTTAGTTCTTAACGCATTGAAAGCAAACTAGACTAATTTCTAGGACTTAAAAGCAAACTGGGTTAGTTCTTAAGGCATTGAAAGCAAACTAGACTAGTTTCTAGTACCTCAAAAATAAATTGGACTTGTTCCTACGGCCATAAAGTAAGCTCAACTAGTTTCTAGGACCTTTTCTTAGTAACAGTTATTGGTTATTGAATTAAATTTATTTTTTGTTAGGTACGGACCGTGTAGTAGAACTTGTGGTGGAGGTATAGCGACTTCTAAAAGATATTGTAACTCGCCAAAGCCCATAAACGGAGGATCGTATTGTATCGGCGATAACGTTAAATACCAATCGTGCAATTCACAAGATTGTGCAATTGATGCTGTGGAATTTAGGTAAGAAATAGCGATAAGTTTATTTTGATTATTTTAATATTTTGTTTTGATTTTAGATACATGCAATGTGCAGAATTTAATGGCAAAACTGACGAAATTATAAATTTTTCAACACAAGATAAATGGGAACCTGATTATGATCTAGGTTAGTACTTTCTTACTATATAAATACAAAATATCTCTTGTTAGGCCGAGCGAACCTAGACGTGCATGAATTACAATAAAATCATAAATAATTATGCAAGTCTATGTTATCAACAGTGATTGAAGTTCTATCCCATCCTGAGTGGTCTATAAAGTTTTATTTACCTTTTTCGTTGATAGGGGAAAAATTAACCCTTTTCAGTGATTATTATTAATCAGTAAAGTTGATTAGTTATTATTATTATGGTTGTAAAAAACTCGGTACTTTTTCTAACTAATTAATTGGTGAAGGTTTAATATCGCCTGCCCGACAGAAACTTAAAGATGCCTCAAAACAGGTCTTTACCCAACGAAACACTATAGTTAATTGACTATTCTGGGATTTCTAACCGTAACCAGTAGATAGTATTCCCCTTCAGAACAATCTCCCTAGAAAAGTTACTAGATTTTCCTCTAGATTGACCTTGAGACCCACCCAAGCGAACTTCGTCGTGTTTCGTCGTTTTTTCGATTTAGGCCTGTGAGGGGTAACTTAATATAGTAAACTCTGTAGATGCTTGTAGACCTCTGTAAACGCCTGTGACGATCTGTCGACGCAGAACGAAAACAACGCAGTTCGCTTGGGTGGGTCTCAAGGTCAATTTAGGGGAAAATCTAGTAACTTTTCTAGGAAGATTGTTCTGAAGGGGGACACTGTCTACTGTAACCAAACTCATTTACTGAAAAAGGTTTTTAACTTATAAATTCTTGGAAAATATTGACATTGACAAAAAAAATGAATAAATCTTTGCATTTATCTGTGACTGTGACTCAGCAAGTTACGTCATATTATTTCGGGCGAGGTATCAATGTTTATGATAGAAAACTTGTTAAAAAACTGCCAAGCCCCGCTGGGAAACATCTTGCCAATGGAACTTAAAATATATAACATGTTTTCCTAACTAAACAGATTCATGTTCTTTGTTTTGACGATTCAATTGTATTTGTTACCCATAAAAAGTGGTCACATTTACCCAATATACTTTTTCACTCTGTTACATTATTTACCCATAATATCATAATTTGGTTTTTTTCGGTTGCAGAGAATCCTGAAGATTATTGTAGGTTATTTTGCATTAAAAATAAAGTAAAACCGAGCTTTAGATTACAGGATAAAGTAATAGATGGTACCAAATGCGGACCATCTGGATTCGGCATATGTGTCAATGGTATCTGCAAGCCAGGAGGTTGTGACAACATTCTAGATTCTACTCTAGTTTTAGGTAAAATAAATCTATTTTATTCATAATTATTTATGAGACGGTCCTGATTAAATACGCCGTATTCTAACTGCATAGGATTATATTTCTGTCTCTAATGCATAAATTCCATTGTTTAAATTAATTGCGTTAGCTGAATCTTATCAACAGCTTTTTAAGCATATAAGTTTAGAGTTAAATAATTTAATCAGTATAAAGAAATAAATTATAATGAATAACATACAATTATTTATTTTTTGTTACCTAGTTTGTGCAAATGGATTTTATGTTTCAGATGAATGTGGAATCTGTGGAGGGGACAACAGTCGTTGTCAAGAAATTAGCGGAACTTATAATAAATCGGCTGAAACTGTTTTTAGTTACAATAAAGTAGTTAGGATTCCGAAAGGTAGTTCAAACGTGAATATAACTCAAGATTCTTATCCGTATTCAGTAAGGGATAGCAACTACCTTGGTAAGTGTTTTTATTTTGGTACATTTGACCTAAAATTAATGAATTTTTTTTGTAGTTTTAACTGATGGTGAAACTAATGCTTTTATTCTAAATGGCGATCGACTTGTCAATATGGACGGACGAGACGTAGTTTTTGGTAACATAAAACTAAAGTACAGCGGTGCTAATACATCTATGGAATGGATCATCAGCGAAAAGAATAAAAAACTTCCTAAAGATTTGGTTGTTCAAGTTTTATCTTACGATTCGTCTCAACCGAACATTCACTATAGATATATCATCGATGTAAAGGAAGCACCAAGGTATATTCAGAAGCAGATTAAAAATTATGAATGTGTTTGTGTGCCTATTGTTTTCCGAATGATAGAAGTCTTGTGTTTAAGTAATTTTGTTTTTTTTTCCAAATTTTAGTGATCAAAATTTATTTATTAATCATCTTTTTGATGTTTCGTTATCAGGTATCCCAGGTATCATTACAGTAGCTACAGGGGCATTTTCAGAAGGTATTATTTATCAATGTTTTACGCTTTAAATGTATTAATTTCTATTATTTTCTGGTGTATGGTTC
Organism: Neocrepidodera transversa; assembly: GCA_963243735.1. Lineage (NCBI taxonomy): Eukaryota > Metazoa > Arthropoda > Insecta > Coleoptera > Chrysomelidae > Neocrepidodera > Neocrepidodera transversa. The sequence continues at coordinate 5,524,804 of OY725355.1, forward strand.
TACGTCTTTGGTAATTTGTGTTTTATTTATTATTTCTTTTAGTATATGTATAATTTTAAAGAATGTGATGTGATATTTAAAATATTTTATGAATTTAAAAACCATCACATTCTTTGCATTGCAGCTGACAATAGTAACTCTTGTTTAAAAATTTTTACGTTTTATACAGTGAGCATCAAAAATTTGGAATAACTAATTATTATTTTTTTGCAATATATTCGATAAACAATTTTTATTTCCCCAGATTTAGAAACATTTTCGGAAATATTAAAAACGATGTTAGAACTTCAGAAAATTTATTTAAGCCGTAAATCAAACATTTCAAAACTTCGAAAAATGTGCTACATAGATAGGAAAATATTTGCGTCTAACTCTGGGAAAAATTTTACGATGGTCCAATTTTTTTTTCTAATATAAATAAATTTTAAGACTTTGACAAACTTCCGAAAGGTGTATAAAAATTAGCGACGTTGCAAATCTTCTAAGTTTCTTGTAAATATGAAACTATTTCCTAATTTTGAAAAAAAAATCCACAGTATTGCTTTCTTAAAAATCCAAGGAAATATTTTCATTGTCACTATCAAAAATATCACAAATTGGTATTTTTCCGAACATTTTCTTAAAACTAAAAAAAATTGCAAGTGTGCCAAATGTTTTGAGAATATTTGTGACGCTACAAATTTCCTTCAATCTGATAAAAATGCGAGTTGCCAAATTTGTGAACTCTCAACAAATTCTATATTGCCAAAATAATGAAAATCTTAAATAATTCTGGGAAAAAAATTGCGACGGCTTGTTACACTTATCTTTAATATGAAAGAAAATGTTTCTAAATCTAGGAAAAATTGTGAGCCTGTTAATATTTTCACTAAATCTATAAGAAAATCTTGGCGATGCTTCTAAACCATCCAAAATGTAACAAAATTTTGTACGTTGCCAAACTTTCTTAAATTTCCCTAAATTTAAGAATAATTCCGATTCTGCTAATATTTTTACAATAACTAAATCTGAAAGAAAACATTAACGACTTTTCCAAACATCTCAATTTTTTTTAACTACTAAAATTTTCAGAAAATGTTAATTTGTACGACGTTGCTAAATTTCTGCCATGCAGTAATTTTGTTCGTTGACAAACTTCTTTAAATTTCCCTAAATCTAAGAAAAATTTAGATTCTACTGATACTTTTGCAGTAACTAAATCTGTAAGAAAGCATTAGCGACTTTTCCAAATATCTCAAATTTTTTTAACTACTAAAATTTTCAGAAAATATTAATTTGTACGACGTTGCTAAATTTCTGCGATGCAGTAATTTTGTTCGTTGACAAACTTCTTTAAATTTCCCTAAATCTAAGAAAAATTTAGATTCTACTGATACTTTTGCAGTAACTAAATCTGTAAGAAAGCATTAGCGACTTTTCCAAATATCTCAAATTTTTTTAACTACTAAAATTTTCAGAAAATATTAATTTGTACGACGTTGCTAAATTTCTGCGATGCAGTAATTTTGTTCGTTGACAAACTTCTTTAAATTTCCCTAAATCTAAGAAAAATTCCGATTCTACTGATACTTTTGCAGTAACTAAATCTGTAAGAAAACAGTAACGACTTTTCCAAACATCTCAATTTTTTTTAACTACTAAAATTTTCAGAAAATGGTAATTTGTACGACGTTGCTAAATTTCTGCGATGCAGTAATTTTGTACGTTGACAAACTTCTTTAAATTTCCCTAAATCTAAGAAAAATTCCGATTCTACTGATACTTTTGCAGTAACTAAATCTGTAAGAAAACATTAACGACTTTTGCAAACATCTCAATTTTTTTTAACTACTAAAATTTTCAGAAAATGTTATTTGTACGACGTTGCTAAATTTCTGCGATGCAGTAATTTTGTACGTTGACAAACTTCTTTAAATTTCCCTAAATCTAAGAAAAATTCCGATTCTACTGATACTTTTGCAGTCACTAAATCTGTAAAAAAGCATTAGCGACTTTTCCAAATATCTGAATTTTTTTAACTATTCAAATTGTCACAAATTGCTAATTTCTGCAACGTTGCCAAACTGTAAATTTTGAAATGCGTTAATTTTATACTTTACCACATTTGGAAATTTTCCTAAATTAGAGACAACTGACTGCCAAAAATGTAACAAAATACTAATTTTTAAGACGTTGCCAACTCCCAAAACTTTCCTTTTAAACTTAGAATAATACCAAGGCAAATTTCACTAATTTTTTTTACAGTTCATAACCGAAATTCCAAAAATTTTCGCAAAAAATGCCAAATTAGCAAAAATTTTGCGCAATTGCAAAAACTTTCAAAATACTATTGGACAAATTGTTACAATATTCCGCGATATTTCTTTATATACAATCTTATCAAATTTGTTTAAATTCTGAGAAAATTTTTTTCAAAAATTCCCTTAAATACAAAACAAATGCGAGGTTGTCAAGTCATCAAAAATGCAACGTTGTCAAACTACCGAAAATTGTTTTATTAAGACGTATTTATAAAAAAAATTGCGACGTTTCCAAACTTCCGAAAATTTCCCTAACTTAATAAAAAAAATTCTACGTTGATTGGATTTTTTCCGACTTCTAAATACAATTTAAACTAAAAACATACATTTCAGACAGAAAACTGAATAAGAAACATTTAGGTAATAAAGATGTAAAACAATTATTATTTTCTAACTTTTGTCGTTCACTGTATGAAATAAAGATATTTTAACTAAACATCTAATAACAATATAAAAACGATATTTTTTTAATACGTGTTTTTATATGCCATATAATAAAATCTAACATCAATATAACAACTAAAATATTAAAAACAAAACTCTAAAACATATTTTTAAACAATGAGTCCTAAGCTGGATAATGATGAGTAGGTTGTTGGTAAAAATTAATTTTATATAGTTGAATCCCTTTATCCCTACTCTTTAATTTCTATTTATATTACTACCAATTTGATTCTATTTATTATTTCTATAAAAATTCAACTAAGTTAATTTCAGTTACGGCTGGCAACTAAACCAAAACCAACCCTGGTCCAAGTGCAACTCTATATGTGAAGGAAAAGAATACAGAAAATCCATCTGTGTCGATTTAATAACTCAAATGGAAGTCAAACATACCCTGTGTGATCATCTAGATGATAATTTAGTTCAAAAGAGAGACTGCAACACACACTGTCAATTAACTTGGAATATTGCGTCAAAAAGTGCTTGTTCGCCTCAATGTGGAAAGGGGTAAGTAACAATTATTTCAAAAGATAATTATCATAACTATCAATTTTTAGAATTCGAAAAATTTACTACAATTGTAAGAAATTATACAAAAAGAAACCAAATTATAGCGAATTTGTAAACGACAAGCATTGTACAATCTTAACTACACCCATCGCTATGGAGAATTGTAATACTATTTGTAATTCAACTAGATGGCACTATAATCAATGGTCAGAGGTAAATAAAAGTATTAATTATTTTGACACATTAGTATCTATTTTTCTGACATAAAACAATTAATTACACCACTAAATAGAACATTTTGGTGTTTCCGTTTTATTTTTTTTTAACACATAAGTCTACAATTAATTATTCACAAAAAGGACTAAGGGATTTTTCAAGGATTTTAAAAGAATTTTCTCACGTTTGTTCCAGGACGTTTTTCATTTATTTTCAAGGATGATTTGTGATTTTTCAAAGGGTTGACAAGGATTTTGCAACAATTTATTTTTAAGATTTTTAATTATTTCTTCAAGGATTTTTTAACAATTTTCGTGGACTGTAAACAAATTTTCCCATGGTTGTTTCAGGATTTTTTTCATTCCTTTTCAAGGAAAGTTTGTGGATTTTTCAAATAGTTTACAAGGATTCTTCAACAATTTATTTTAAGAATTTTTAAGTAGTTATTTTTCAAGGACTTTAAATGAATTTTCCCATGATTGTTTCATTCATTTTCAAGGAAGGTTTGTGGATTTTAATGGTTTATAAGGATTTTTCAACAATTTATTTTTAAGATTTTAATTTTTTCTTCAAGGATTTTTTAACTATTTTCAAGGACTAATAATTTTCTCATGTTGTTCCAGGACTTTTTTCATTCATTTTCAAGGAAAATTTGTAGATTTTTTAAAAGGGTTTACAAGGATTTTTCAACAATTTATTTTAGGAATTTTTGAGTATTCAAGGATTTTTTTAACAATTTTCAAGGACTTCAGAATTTTTCCATGATTGTTCCAGGATTTTCATTCATTTTAAGGATTTTTTAATTATTTCTTCAAGGATTTGTTAGCCCTTGTTCTAGGACTTTTTTCATTCATTTTCAACGGAAATTTGTGGATTTTTCAAAGAGTTTACAAGAATTTTTGCAACAATTTATTTTAAGGATTTTTCAAGTATTTCTTCAAGGTATTTTAACCATTTTCAAAGACTTTAAAAGAATTTTCCCATGATTGTCCCAGGACTTTATTCATTCATTTTCAAGAAAAATTCGTTAATTTTTCAAAGGTTTTACAAGGATTTTTCAACAATTTTTTTAAGTTTTTTAAGTATTTTTTCAAGGATTTTTTTAAAACTATCTTCAAGGACTTTAAAATAATTTTCCCATGATTGTTCCAAGACCTTTTTTTTATTTATTTTCAAGGAAAGTTTGTGAATTTTTCAAAGGATTTACAAGGATTTTTCAACAATTTTTTAAGCATTTCTTCAAGGATTTTTTTAAAACTATCTTCAAGGACTTTAAATTTTAACATGATTGTTCCAGGACTTTTCTTTTCATTCATTTTCAAGAGAAGTATGTGGATTTTTCAATCGGTTTGCAAGGATTTTTCAACAATTTATTATAAGGATTTTTTAAGTATTTCATCAAGGATTTTTTAACCATTTTAAAGGGATTTAAAAGAATTTTTTCTATGCCTGTTAAAGGACTTTTTTCATTCATTTTTAAGGGAAATTGTGGATTTTTCAAAGGGTTTATAAGAACTTTTCAACAATTTATTTTAAGGATTTTTTAAATATTTCATCATGGATTTTTTAATCATTCTCATGGAATTTTCAGGACTTTAAAAGAATTTTCCCATTATTGTTCCAGTACTTTTTTTAGTCATTTTTTATGTATTACTTCAAGAAAGTTTTACTAATTATTTAATAATGATTTTTTAATATTTTATCAAAAAGAATTGGCAAAGATTTTGGAAGAATTATTTAAGGATATTTTTGGGTTTTTTAAGAAATTTTCAATTTTTAAGAAGTTTTTTTTTAACTAATTGTATAAGATATTTTCAATAATTTGTACTATAAAAATCGATTTTTTTTTAAATATTCAATTTTTAAAAAGTTTGAGTTAAATTAATTAAGTCGAATCTTTAAAGGATATTCAAAGATATTTCAAGGACTTTTAGGGATTTTTTAAGGATTTCCAAGAATTTTTCATAAAATTTGTCAAGATTTTTCACATAATTATTCCACAATTTTCCAAGTATTTTTAAAGAATTTTTTCAAGGATTTCATTCATGAGATTTTTAAGGAAGGTTTTTGTGGATTTTTCAACAATTTATTTTAAGGATTTTCCAAGAATTGTTCATAAATTTTGTCAAGATTTTTCACATGATTATTCCAGAATTTTCTAAGCATTTTTAAAGATTTTTTTAAAGGATTTCATTCACTTTTTAAGGAAGGTTTTTGTGGATTTTTCAACAATTTATTTTAAGGATTTGTTAATTATTTCTTCAAGGATTTTTAAACTATATAACTATAGATGGTCAAGGTAAATAAAAGTATTACTTATTTTGACACATCAATATATATTTTTTCAATCGTTTCCACATATAACACTTTGATCTATTAATTACAACATTAAATTTTAGCATTAAATAGACATTTTGGTGTTTCGTTTTAATCAGTCTGTTAGTTGTACCCTTACTAGTAGATATGCAGTAATTCGTATGCAGATTTTTGGAAAAATTACCCAAACTATTTTTTTGGCAAACTTATTTCAGAGTTTAATTATTTTAAAACCCTTAAAGTGTCCCCGCGAGACATAGGCCATCAAATCCTTTCATGTGAGGTCGGAATTAGATTAAATTTAAAGAGGTTTCTCTTGATGACTAATCGGCTGAAAATCTATTGCATTCCACTCTCTTCGACCCCCTCCAGACTTACTGCCATGTGCACAGACTTCCCTTAAAAGTTGTAGCTTAAAAGTTAAGTGACAGTTAAAGTATTTAAAGTTGTACTTAAACTTAACCGCAGAATCTCTTTACGGTAACCTCAAAATTACATTATTTGTTTCTTATGTACTTCTCGACTTGTGTTTTTAATAACTTTTAATTTTGTCAAAAAATCTGTGTACAAAATTTATTTAGATGTGATAGAGGATGATTTAGAAATATTAAATGTTGGTTTTTTGCGACGAATTTATGAAAGACGCGGCAACCTAGGAATTGATATTCGTCTACATCGTTGTCGGCTACGGCAGGGGTCGAAGAGAGTGGGATGCAACGGATTTCCACCAGATTAGTTATCAAGGGAATCCCCTTAAAATTTAATTTAATTCTGGTCAATCCCGAAACAATTTGATGGCGTATTATTGATATATTAAGATTTAAAAAAAATCGATAACAAAAATGAAATGAATAACTCCTATTATTATTTTATCGTAAATTTAAATATAAAATGGTCTTTTGTCGTTGTTTCTTGTCATTAAAACAAAGTTAACAATATTTCTTTCGTTGTTAATTGCAAAATGAAGTTTGAGCAAGTAGAGTAGAAAACGCATTTAGCTCTGAATAAGTTTTTTCAATACTGTATTAAACAAACGAGTTAAAAATATAATTCGTTGTTTTGTTTTGGGCTAATTTATTCAAAAACTTCTCACATTTGAAATAACTTCTATTTGAGAGTTCAACTGTTAGGATTTTTCTCTACAAGAAAAATAGTATTGGTCAGTTCGCAAGAAATACCTTAATGCTTAAAGATTGGTGTTTTTAAGACCTACATTAAGAAAAAAATAGGATTAAATCATTTCGTTATGAATGACATGATTAAATATATTCTATCACTTTGAAAATAAACTTTTACACAAATATTTTTCAGTGATGTGTAGTTTGGTCGGTTTTTTGTTTTATGTAAAAATATTTGTTTTACAGTGCAGCAAGACTTGTGGCGGTGGTATACAGAGAAGAACGGCGAAATGTGTCGATGACAGATACACACCTATAGATGATTCTTATTGTAACAATAGCGAGATGATTACAGAACAGATATGTAATACTGAAAATTGCCCTGTCTGGACTTTGGGCGAGACGTCATCTGTAAGAAAAAGACATTTTTTTAATTTTTTTATCTATTTTATAGCTATTATAACACTAAAAGTAGTGCAATAATAGGCGCATATTATAGCACTCCTTTTCACAGTTGGTAGCAATATAAATGTCAAATCGTTGTTACCAACTACTATAAAATTAAGGAACTAAGTTACTATTAAAATTACGAAATATATTTAAATATATAATAAAGATAGGCGAAAATTTAAAAAAATAGAAGTATTCATTTATTGTATTCGTTCGTTATATATAATTTCGAATTCATACAATATACTTTTATTATAAAGGACCACGCACCGCATCAATGAGAAATTGGCTTTCGGTGAATTTTATACAGGTAAATACGTTAACTGTGGATAAGGGTCACCTATAGTTTATTTGAAAACGATTGATAGCACAATTTTTATGACCCCAATATAATATCATAAATTAGTGGAGGAGAATTTTTAACATAAAATGTTTACTTTCTTCCTAAAATTTTTAAAAATACCAAAGGAAATGTCCCAACTTAATTTCTAGTATACTATTTTTTATATTAAAGTTATTTCGTGTTCCCCATCACTGAGGTATAGAATTATTGGTTAATCCCTTAGAGTTTGCTCATTTACATTTTATGATGTATTATATTCGAAGTTTTTCGGGGTGGTCATACTAAAATCTAGTTAAAATTTAGATAAGAAGGTATCAATATTTACTTTTTTTCTACTTTGAACAATCCTGTATATAGACCTTTGCCATAAAAATTGTACTATCATGAATTTTTGAAATAAACTATAGCTGACTGTAAAAACCCCCCATATTATGGATCTTGCGCCCTTTGTATCCGAGATACAGGGCGTTTTATGAATTTAGACCATTTCTTTTTTTACTCTTAAATTACGAACCACCCTGTAGACTTTTTTATATATTTGGTATACATGTTCCTCATATCCCGTGGGATATAACGATGTATCAAAAATATTGATAATCCAGGTCCGACTTTAAGAAATATTCACAATTCTTACACCCTGTATAGTTGATTTTTTTTAATTGTTAATTTAATCGCCATATTTGAAAAGAGCGCAAAAAACTGAATTTAATCGTGTGGTTGTATTTTTTGGACAGACGACTTTATTGTGAAAATTTTAATTTCATATTTAGTTTTTTTAGGATTTTGAAGTGAAGAAATGAAATTTATTGGGTTTTTTATTCATAACTATGGAACCACACTGTATAATAATTTTTTATTTCATATACGGGTTCTTGCTTTTTAGTGGGATATATCGATGCATTAAAAAATGATAATGCAGGTCCGGCTTTACGAAAGATATACTTATTTGTCAATCCTTCGTACAACACCCTGTAGATATATTTTTTTAATTCCTATCTAAATTTACACAGTGCATAAAAAAAAACGGAATTCGTGAATTATCTTCTTGTTTTTAAATTTCACAAATTTTATACTTAAATTTACATGTGTAAAACACCAAAAAAAAATAAATTTCATTTCTGCCCTGCAAAATCCTAAAACAACTAAATATGAAAAATTAAAATTTTCATAGTAAAGTCGTCTGCCAAAAAATACAACGACATGATTAAAAATTATCTTTTTTGCGCGCTTTTCAAATATGGCGATTAAATTAATAAAAAAAAAACAATTATACAGGGTGTTTATTTGGAGGATGTAAGAATTGAGAATTTTTCGTAAAATCGGACCTGGATTAGCAATATGTTTGATACATCGTTATATCCCACGGGATATGAATAACATGTATACCAAATATAAAAAAAATCTACAGGGTGGTTTGTAAGTTATGAGTAAGAAAAGAAATGGCTAAAATTTATAAAACGCGTATCTCGGATACAAAAGACTCATAATATAGGGGTTTTTTAGAGTCAGCTAGGTGACCCCTATCGACAGTTAAGATATTTACCTTTACCAATGAATCACCCTGTATATACCGGGAGTCCCATTATATTTTCAGGTATTTCTAGAATAACTTTTAAATGAATAAAGACAGATACATGCTGTTTTCATTGAAATGATACAAGTTTTGTTTGTATACTTTTTTTCTTAATTCCGGTTAACCAAAAAAATTTGTTTGCATTTTTAAATGTAACGCCCTGTATATTTTTTTAAAATCGATGCAGAATTAACTGCTCAATTAATGTTTAGGCATATGCCTGCTAAATCGTCATTAAACAATTAATTAACAATACTTTTTTGGTAGACACTGGAATATTTTTAACGTGAATGTCACAATCCATGTTTTTTCACTAAATTTTTTGCATAAAAATGGTATTTTCCAATACAGAACAGGAAAATTTTGTCCTTTATTTCGCTGAAACTAAATCTGTTGTTAAAACCAGATTTAACAAAGCGCCATTTTGTTTTTTTGTTTAACAGGAACTGAGAAAAAGCTGTGAGTATTTCAATGAAAACTGTTTATTCCTTTAAAAGTTATAAGTTCTTGAAATGGCGGGAAATCTAATGGGACACCCGGTATTATAGAACTCACGTTGCTTGTATTATACAGGGTGCTGAAGTTAACTTTTCCAAAATTTCGAATGGCCATTGTGAAGATACTTTTTCGAATATACAAACGATATTAACTATGTGTCGATTATTTATATAGCCCGATACAAATACACTATAAAGTATAATAATTCCTGCATACACCAACGGTATACAGGGTGAGTGCAAAAAATAGAAATTTTTTCAGTAATTTCCATTATGCAAGATACCAATATCAATTCCAATTGATAATGTTGGCATCTCCTAAATCAGACTGACATATTATATACAAGATTTTCTGTTTCTCAAGAAGCCGCTTATTGATATAACCAAATACCTGAAATTCCAAATAATTCGGTGATTCACTCGATCTCTCATGATAATAATAATAATACTCGCCCTACATTTCACCCCCTTACGAGTGAACCCCACAAGCCAATGGCTTGTGCGGGGAAGGGACGGATATTATTATTATTTGCCGTGATGAAAGTTCACTTTGCAGATACATAAAATATACGGGGTCTGTTAAAAAATAGTGGCTTTGACTGATAATTTCCGTAAAGTAGATTCATTTTAACACAAATCTTGTTAAAGATTTTGAACATCTTCTATAGTCAGTCTGATTCAGGAGATGTCAACATAATCAATCGGAATTGATATGGGTATCCTGCAAAGTATCTGTAAGTGAATAAAATTTCATTTTTGGTCACTAAAAAAATTTTCTATTTTTGGACTCCCCCTGTATATCATTAGTGTGTATAGGAATTATTATACTTTATAGTGCATTTGTATCGGTTATATAAAATAGTTGATTTAGTTTGTATATTCAAAAAAATATATTCACAATGACCATTTGAAAATTTGGGAAAGTTAATTTCAGCACCCTGTATAATATAAACTGTTGGCTAAATGACATTAGATCAGCGATACCGGGTGTCTACTTATATTTTCCCTTTGCCTATAACTGGATCAGGATAGAAATGTGCAGTTTTCAGTAGTAATACCCCTAGGGCCTTGATAAGACCGAGATAATTTTGTCATAGAGAATGCTGAAAGCGTGTTGCTTGATATTATCCTTAAGCAACACGCTTGAAGGATTCTCTATGAGAAAATTTTGAGGATTTATCAAGGCCCAAGGGGTATTCGATAAGATAATTTTTTACTTTGTAGATTTCAAAAAATTGGTTGTCAATCTGACGTTTAATATTTACTCATTTTTATTTAACAAAACTAAAAACTACAGGTATTAAAAGTACAAAACTCGAGAAATACTTTCCATATATATTTTTTTGATTTGGTTGTATTTTTTGGTATATTACTTGATATAATATCATTAATTGCATCGTCAGATGCATTACCAAATCTTAGAGACATTTTTTAAACTAGTTGTCAGTTTGACGTTTAATTAATTTTTAATCAAAAACTTGACTTGTTGAAAACACCAAACTGAAAACATCACATGTAGGGTGTTATCGCTGTAATCCATAGCTGATTGGATGGAATTTGACACATGACTCTAAATTATGTAATTTGATTGGTTACTATAGTTAGTAAAAAATTATCACTGAAATGTTTTATTTTAGTACAAGTTTTATTTGAATTTTTCGATGACGTCACAACAAAAATAGCGGATTTTTGACAATGACTTTTTTTAATCGAAAAACTAGTATATTTTTGTAGTTTGAAAGAACTAACTATCACCTATTGAGCGATGCAAGATTTTTCAAAATCTGTTAGCAAATGACTGAGTAATTTTTCCCAATTTTTTAACTAATTCTTCTGACGTCATCGAAATCGATAAAAAACAAAAGTTGTACTAAAATAAAATTCAGTGAAAACGGGCATATTTCTATCCAGAACCGTTTAGAAGTTATAGACAGTTAAAATAGGGGAAAATATAAGTGGGTATATAAAAAAATCGAGCAAATTCAACAAAAGCCAATTACCCATTGATGCGGTGCATGGTCCTTTAAATTTAGAATTTTATACACAAAACAATTTTTCTCTTTCTTAACAATTTCTTAGGTTATATATTCTATTATCTGTATACATTACAATAACGCCATTGTCATTTTTAACTAAAAATTTGGTGACAAATCTGGATTTTTCTTTTCTATTTGCAGTGTTCGAGACCTTGTGGCGGTGGTTATAAAAACCTCACGTATTATTGCGTGTTAGATGGCAGAATAACCGACAATTACGATTGTGACATAAATCTAAAACCCTCAGACACAGAAGTATGTAACGAGCAAGCATGCGGTAGATGGGCACCTCTCAATAATTATCAACCGTGTACTGTTACATGCGGAGAAGGTACAGAACAAAGAATGTTCGTTTGCAAAAAGTTCGATTCAGAGGAAACTTTGGACGATATATATTGCAGGGATCTGACAATGCCAACAGAGACTCGAGCGTGTTATCAAAAGAAGTGTGACGTAAGTAGAAAACAATCATTTTTTTGCTAATTAATGTCATATTGTCAAAATATAAAAAACTATTTATTTGCCTAAAAATATCCCTCCATATTATATTGAAGGTTCTTGGTTGCTTTTCAGAGCTTCACTTAGAATTAGAATCCAAATGTAAGCATGAATATCATAAGAATCGGCATAAAAAAATTGTAAAAGTATTAAAAAAAAATTCAATTTTTTTTTTCAATTTCAAAAAATTTTAAACAAAGAATTTTGAACATGCCAGAATGTCATCAATTTCAGAAAATTGTAAATATTCCAAAAATGGTAAAATTTGTAAGAATTTGTAAAATATGCAAAAATTTGTAAAATTTGTAAAAATTTCTAGAAAAATCACAAAATATACAAAATTGTTTATTTACGATTCCTACATCACAGCATATTTTTTTACGAATCATTTATATACGATAGCAGGAGTTAAAGGGTTAAACAATTGATGGAATTGAATCATCACGTATCGGTAACAGTAAAAGTAAATTCTATGTTTATGAATTAACACGTTTAGACAAACAATATGACGATCAGTGTTTATTATTCGTTTTAAAGTGACTGCAGAAAAAATATTGTATGTAACACCATCCGAAAGTGACGTCTAGCCATGACAAGTAAAATGTCACTTTCGAAACTTGTTACGTAATTAAATACTACGTAAACTATACCATATAATATAAATATATTTTTTTGTCCTATTTAATGAATAGCCTTCAAGATATATATTTTTTAGCTTCTGAGTACCTTATATAACCGAAGGTACTCATTAAGGGACGATTTCGACAATACCATTATGGCAGAACCATTTGTAAGATACAGAAGTTACAAATGGATAGCAGAAGACTGGTCTACAGTAAGCTACTTTAATTTTCTATTTAGTTTTAAATTTATATGTAATGCTGTACGCAGATTTTTGAATATTTGTTTTTTTTTAGTGTTCGCAACCTTGCGGTGACAGCGGAAGGAGCAAACAACATTTTAGATGTCTGGACGATAATGGAGACGAGAATAGCAAGATGTGTGATCCGAATCAAAAACCGAATAACGTCATAAGATGTAACCAGTTTGCTTGTCCCAAATGGAAAACTGGTGACTGGAGTCCGAGTTGTGATTCGAATTGTGAAAGATACCGACTGGTTAGATGTACAGACAATTCAGGTAACCAATATTTAAAAAAAAACCTAACCATTACGTTTTTATGTAAGTTTTGTTGGACTATTTGAGTAGATTCTGAGATGCCATTTATTTCAACTTTCAAAGAAAAAATATTTACTTCTCAATGCAAACCTACTTAACTGAATTCAATTTTACTAATACAAGTTAAGAAGTATCAAAATGACAAATAAACACAATTGAGGCGAAGATAGCATGTGTAATATTAAGTCGAAATTCTATGCTACTCGAGTTTGTTTATTAATATTTTGTGGGATAATTTTTCTTATAGTTTAATTACTGTGTAGGTAAAATTGTGGACGATCATCAATGTGAAAATTCGAAAAAACCAGAAAATTCAACAAAATGCAAACTCGCCGAATGTCCTTACATAACAAATACGATCCCAAAAAGGTATTTCGATTCATCGGAAAAAGGCGACAAACGATACCGATGGAAAATTGGACCATGGAAGCCCGTAAGTACATCAAAGATTTAAACATTGTAGATGTAAAAATAATTATTTTGTATTCCTGTAATTACTAGTGCGATATTTGTCAATATATCTATTATACGTTACAAATGAAATTAATCACAGCAACTGTCAAACTTGTCAAAATTATGATCGAATATCATATTTTGTTTAAAAGAAATACAAGTGCTAATATGATTTGTTTGTTTGGATTGATAAATTTCGTAAAATCTATCTAAGGTATATTCGACTGTAAACGTAGAGTTTGTATCATCCATTTCCCTTGTATTATTTTGTAAATACTGTGCTTTGAAATTACTAACTACCAAGCGATATCACATAATTCCTTACATACACATTTCTGTTTCACTTTACCAAGTGTTCCAACTTATGCGGTAAAGGCACCAGGAGGCGACATATCGAATGCGAGGACGCACTCAATGAGATCACTGTTGTGGATGCGTTATGCAAACACCTGAAAAAACCTAGGGCCACCAGACAGTGCGAGCGATACACCTGCAAGTTCGCCTGGATAGAGGGGTATTGGTCGGCTGTAAGTTTTTTTCAATTTTTGATATGCAGTTGGAAGTTTTTGGAAATTTAACTTTATCTTAATGTGAGATTTTTTTCTAAGAACAAATAAACTGGAAATCACATAAAAAAGTCTTAGTCTTGGTATCTTTTATCATATATAACAAAAAGTTGACTTTAGTATCTTGTCCCTTCATCACACAGAATTTTTTTTTATTGCATATAATAATTTGATAAAAGTAAGTTTAGATAAGTAGTAAAAGAAAATTCAGGAAATCGATTCATAGCTGCCTAATTAAACTAAAAAAACTAAAAAAAATACACAAATATCCATATTAAGCGGCGTTTACATTATACTCGGACTTAAAAATGATCGTAAAATGGAATAAACTTTAGTCTAGTCGAGAAGTTAGTTTTCTGCGAAAAATAGTTAGAAGGGTACGAAAAATATGAGAAATTCTGAGAAATGAGTCATGCCGATTTTTTTCTGCAAATAAAAATTGTAATTGTTATTAACGAAAAACGAAAAAAAGCCATTTTATTTTTTGATGATAACTCAAAAACTATACAAATTGCAAACAAAGATCCTTAAAGAGAAGGAAATTTACAAAAAAAACTTCAATTCCTCTAGCTCTAATATTTATAATTTTAATTTTTTTGCTGAAAATAATGGTGTCATTTCAACACTTGAATAAAGAAAGTCCCGTTGGAAAAAAAATTGAAATACATTTTTCAAAAAGCTAGCCTATTTTTAATTATCTATTTTCTTTGATCTTCATTCAAAAATTATTTTAGAATGCGGTACTCACTTTAACGGTAGCGCGGAGACTTATTTTCAGCACAAAAATAAAATTATAAATATTAAAGCTAGAGTTAGAAGTTTTTTTTTGTAAATTTTCTCCTCTTTAATGATTTTTTTTGCAATTCCCGCTATCTTGTATAGTTTTTGAGTTATCATCAAAAAATAAAGTGGCGTTTTTTGTTAATAACAATTACAATTTTAATTTGCAGAAAAAAATCGACATGACACATTTCTCAGAATAACAATCCGCGTCGAATGAGCCATCGCTCATATTTTTCATACCCTTCTAACTATTTTTCGCAGAATACCCACTTCTCGACTAGACTATGTAGGGGAAAGCAAAGACCTCTCAGTTAAACAAATTGGGTGCAAAATCAGTTTCGACTTTTCGGAAAAACTGTGCATCTTAGATGCACAGGAAAAATATGCGCAATCAAAAAACCAATAAAATGATCTAATGATAAAAATCAGACAATCCGTTCAAAAGTTGTTGCAAAAGAACCGCAAAAAACGAGGTTTTTTAGATCGTTTTCATTTGTTTATAGGATTGTTATTAATACTTAAAATGCAATAAGTATGCCCACAAGTTACGAGTCTTAACGTATCCAAAAGGTGTGCGAAACATGATCGCTGCAAAAAATAGTTTTTGGAAAATCCTATTTATTTACTTATCTCGTTTTAAACTATTATTGTGAGAAAAGTTATTATTAAAAAAGGTTCTACAGCACGTCATTTTAAGTTCTAGAACTGACTAAGACTTGTAATTTAACAAAATGTTGATTTTTTTGTCGAAAACCCATTGAATTATGTAAATAAACATGTGGAAAAGAGCGATTTTTTTATAAACACCCAAAAACAGTAAAGCGTGAAGCTCTTTCTGTCATTTTTATACCTAATTCTTGTTACGTTCTATTACATTAATAATTCCAACCGCTCTACTTTTATATTCCTTTCTTTTACTATTCAACAGACATTTATATTTCTCCCCCGACCATCTAGACGCCATTGAATGGAAAAAGTTGAACATCCCATAAAATGAATAGTGGGCGTTTAGATAGTCAAGTCACTTGAATCCAACAGACTTGATCAATTCACTTGAATAATGTAAACCTGTCTTTAAGCGGCGTTTACATGACTCAAGTGAGTTGATCAAGTCTGTTGGATTTAAAGGCGCGTTTTCACGAGTCGATTTTAGTTGATCAACAAAAGTTGAATACAACTTGAATCAATTGTTGTTCACACATTTCAATATAAACTGAATTATCAGTTTCAAATGTAAAATGGCGTCAAATGTAGTTGTGTGTGAATGTGTAAAGATTGGTTCAGTTTTGTTAAAAGACGAACTGAAAACGATTATTGGTGATATGAACAAAAGTCGCAAGAAACGTCGTTTTTGGGTGAGGATTATGAGAAAAAATAAATTAGGGAATCATCAGAAACCTTAAGCGATCTGAGGACAAAGAAGGGTAGAGAAATCATTTATTAAAATCTAAAAAACAAGATACAGTGATGCGTCAAGCAATCTCACCAACATTAAAGTTCGAGTGCCTAAAAACACCATTTCAAAATTTATGGAAGACGTGTGTGCAGCAATATACAAGACAAAAGTTGACTGTCTAATGCACATGTTTCAAGACAAGCTTCAACTTGAAAACAATTCATGATGACGCATCACTTGAACGATAGAAGTTTGACTGGGTCAAACTTTTGTTGATCAACTCTATTGAAAGACAGGTTCTCACAAGTTTTTATTCAACTTTTGTTGATCAACTAAAATCGATTCGTGAGAAAGCGTCTTAAGTTGATTCCACAAAAGATTGACTCATTCAAACTTTATTGTTCAAGTGATGAGTTCTCAATGGTTTTTAATCTAATGGAAACGTATTTGAAGTGTGTGAAGATTTGTCAGTCGATTTGAGTCATCCGATTCTGGTGATTGTAATATAACTTTTTTTTTGACATTCTCAAGTGATTTCTACATCCCCAAATTCAAGTTTTATAAAGAGAACTATTGAAACTCAATGGCTGTAAGTCAATTTCCGCAGTTCTTCAATCAATAAACCGAAAATAATTTTTAGAACTATACGAACCGCTGCATTTGTCGCCATTTCATATTATCTATTGATTCAAGTTTCGCTTAAAATGTGTGAACCAAAACGTTAAATAAAGCGTGTTCGATTACTAATTACGTTACTATTTGATACGTATTCCGAGATTTATTTGTTCTTAGAATCATTTCCAATTCGATGAAGTTTAATTTTCACAAATATAAAACTGTATAACCAATATTTTTTACGCCTAATATTTTTGGAACGGTGACGGATTGTAAAAACGGTGACAGAAGATTCTAGTTTTCACCCATTTGTAGACACAACAATTCGCACTAATTTCGAGGCTATACTAACACCGTAGTGATATTAAATATGTAGTTTTTAGTATTGCAAATGCTTATGTTTAGCTTAGTACCCATTAAAAATAATTTTACTTTCCCGCTACTGGATAAAACAGACTCAGTCTAAAAATAGCGGGAAAGTTTTCCATGTATGTAATACATCAAAATAACCACGCAAATGTCAAATTTTAGTGTTCTGCGTCATGTGGTACTGGTGTTAAGAAAAGAAACGTCACTTGTCATAGAGTTTATAAAGGAGGTGTAATAGATCCTGTTCCGCTACCAGAAATGTACCAAAACCATCAAAACTATTGTCCGCTCAAGAGCAGACCAATAGCTACTACTAAATGCCTCTTGGCCCACTGTGGAGATCACTTTATTTGGCAACCGGAACCTTGGCAAGAGGTAATTATATAATTTACCAATTCTAGATAATTTTAAACGTTTCTATAGTGCTCACACCAATGCGGTAGAAGAGGACGACAGACACGTGCGATTCACTGCATAAACGCTTGGACGCAACAAAGAGTCCCGAGGACTCAGTGTCGCAGAAATTTGAAGCCGCCGAGAAAACGGAAATGCAACCAATGGAAATGCCTTTATAGGAGCTGCAGGGAAATCAAACATTCTACAGGGACCAAAGTCAATAGAGACTACGTCATATCCATGCATGGCAGACCTGTACAGGTTCACTGTTACAAAATGGACACTCCAGAACCGCTAGAGTACATCAGTTTACATCCAGATAGTATGAATTTTGCAGAAATTTATAACAAAAGGTAAATACTTATAAAACAGTTTAAATATCATTTAACGCTAATTTTTTAGGTTAATAGATGAAAGATCGTGTCCGTACAATGGCCAGAGACGAGAAAATTGCGAATGTGATCTTTTAGGTTCGGAAAGATCTGGCTTCACTAAATTTTGGAAAGTCAGATTAGACATAACCGCAATGAAGATTATCGGTGATGATTTTACCTTCTCTTGGCAGCTAAATGGTACGCAAAAGGTACCTTATGGTACCGCTGGAGATTGTTATAGTTCGGTGGAGAATTGCGGACAAGGTCGATTCGAGGTTGATTTGAGCTATACATCGTTTAGGCTGACAAATAGCGTAAGATGGGAGAAATTGGGACCGTTTGCTTCAGCAGAAATACGAAGATCGGTAAATATTGTTTATTATGTCTATTCATTGTTGGTCATGGGTTTCCTCCTTTTCTTTTTCTTTCATTTATTTTTGTGTTGGTTTTTCTATTAATCTTACTTTCCAGCTTGTTTTGTGTTTTTTCCCCATTTCTTTCACTTTCATTTCAATTTATGTTTGTGTTTTCTATTTCTTTTGGTTTCTGATTTTTCTTTTCGATTTATTTCAATTCTTTTGAATTTTCAATTGTTACAATTGTTTTAGGTTTTTTATTTGTTTTTTTTTGCGATTTTTTTTCCGAAAATGCATTTGGAATTTTTTTGCGATTTTTTAAAATTTTCTGCGATTTCTTGGGTTTTTTTTTAAAGATTTTGTTTTGATTTTATTGCATTTTTTTGTGCTTTTTACGATTTTCTATGAATTTTTTTTACGATATTTTTCGATTTCTTGCGGTTTTTTAAGCGCCTTTTTTTTCGTTTTTTTTGCGATTTTTGTCGTCTTTTTGCATTTGTTTTTCGGTTTTTTACAATTTTGTTTTCCAATATTTTCTGATTTTTTCAACTTTTTTTTCATTTTTCAATGTTTTTTGTGTTTTGTTTTGATTTTTTGTTTTTATTGTTTTTTTTCAATTTTTTAATATTTTCCTAGTTTTTTCAATTTTTCACTATTTTTCTTTGGTTTTCTTTATTTGTCACTATTCTTTTCTATTTTCCTCATTTTTCTGTTTTTTTTTTTCTTTTGTTTACTGGTTTTGCTCTCATTTTTTTTTATTCTTCTATTTTCTTTTTTAATTTATTTGATTTTTTTTATTTCGGTTTTTTTTTTGTTTTTTTTTTTGCTTTTTTTTTCTCTATTTTTTGCCATTTCTTGCGATATTTGTCCGATTTGCATTTGCAATTTTTTGGGATTTTGTTTTGAGTTTTTTGCTAATTTTTGCACTTTTTTTACGATTTTTGAAATTTTTATTATTTTTACCATTTGTTCATGTTTTTTTCCATTTTACCCATTTTTTCTATTTTTTTTCGGATTTTTTCCTATTTTTTTACTATTTTTTTCCTAGTTACTATTTGTTCCTGTTTTTTGAATTTTACCAATTTTTCCTATTTTCGCCTATATTTTAATATTTTTTCCTAATTTTTTCTATTTTCACTTATTTTTTCCTTTTTGTTCCCTATTTTTTCCTGTTTTTTTTTCTATTTTTTGCTTTTTGTTCCTGTTTTTCCATTTTACCGATTTTTCCTATTTTTGTCTATATTTTGATATTTTTTCCTAATTTTTTCTATTTTTTGCTATTTGTTCCTGTTTTTCCATTTTACCGATTTTTCCTATTTTTGTCTATATTTTAATATTTTTTCCTAATTTTTTCTATTTTTACTTATTTTTTCCTTTTTGTTCCCTATTTTTTCCTGTTTTTTTTTCTATTTTTTGCTATTTGTTCCTGTTTTTCCATTTTACCGATTTTTGCCTATATTTTAATATTTTTTCCTAATTTTTTCTATTTTTCCCTTTTTGTTTCCTGTTTTTTTCCTATTTTTTGCCATTTGTTGATGTTTTTTTCCATTTTACCGATTTTTCCCATTTTTGCTTAACTATATTTTCCTAATTTTTTCTATTTTTTTCCTATTCTTTCATGTTTTTTTTCTATTTTTTTACTATTTGTTCCTGTTTTTCCATTTTACCGATTTTCCTATTTTTTTCTATTTTATCCCATATTTTCTCTACTTTTTTACTCTCTTTTTTCCTGTGTTTTCCCCTTTTTTATGGTTTTTCTACTTTTTACCATTTTTCCCATTTCCCTATTTTTGTTTTTTTTTCTAATTTTTTTCGATTGATTCTAATCTTTCCTCCTTTTTTTCTCATTCTGTTTTTTTTTTCTCTGTTGTTTTTTTCTATTTCTTATATATACTGTAGCATATAGGTATTTCCGTAACTTAAAATTTTCGAAAACTCGAAATTACGACAAAAATATTGCCGTTTTCCACTTGTTTTATTTAATTCTTAGCATTTAGTCTTTCCTTAATTGTTAATTTGAAGGAAAAATATAATTTTGGACAATTTTTTTTTAGGAAACTCGAGCTTCGGGCAAATGCGGAGGTTACTGCGGAAACTGCATACCGGATCCCAACATTGGTCTAGCAGTTGAAATAACTTAGGTTTTTCAGAAAGAAATTTGGATGTGTCGATGTGTTCATGAGAGATAAGACCAAATATATCAAAAAAAAAAATCAATGTACAATTTCAACTCAGAAAAGGTTGTAATATGCAGAAACGTTTATCCAAACGGCGGTGGTGATACAAGTTTCAATTGTTTTGTCTGTTACAACTTGACATTTTTGAATGATAGAAAGCGGAGGGACCAGCTTTAAAATATTTCATTCAAACCTATTTGTAGTAAGAAAGAGATCCGGAATAAATATCCATACATAAATCAGCTAAATGCCTTTTAGAAACGGAATACTATAAAATGTATTATACTTTTGTATTATATTTTCCATTTAAAGTTTATTTTTTATATGCAGCTAATTAGTTAATTAATTAACAACGTGATAAATATAACATCTCGATGGAAATAAAACTGATGAGAGGAAAATAATTACAGAATCGGTACATTGGTTATTTTTTTCGGTAAATTTATAGCATTCTATTTATTGAAAAGATCAAAAGATCAATTTTTCCCCTGTGACTTTAATAAACTTATCTTCAAAAAAACCAGTTGAGTTCCGTCAAATTAAAATTTTTGTTGATTTTTGGTCGGACCGAATACTAAACGGTTCTAACGGTTTTCGACAAACTACGACTAACGATAAGACAGAAACAAAACATTAAAATTTTTTTATGACTAAAAAACAACAAAGTGGAAACTATTGTATGAACTTCTACAAAATTTATCACAACTAAGCAAACAGAAAACATAATCATTCCAATACAATTAGTAAGATTATATTCTAAAATATTCATCATTGTTATAGTACGACCAAAATTTTTGTTTCATAGCAAAAACCCTAAAAACCCAATATCCAACATTTCGAAATATAGTTGAATGAAAGATCTAATATATCATAAACACTTTTTAGAAGCCGATAGTGTCACGTAAATGAGACAATAGTAGTTTGTACAAGTGCGCAAAGTGTTACTTTTCCTACGAGCTCAGAAGTTTGTGTCACGAGCCCTTAAGGCGAGTGCCGCAAATCTAGCGAGTGAGAAAAGTGCTTTGCGTACACAATATTTTTTCTACAACCACATTTATTAATAAAAAAAAACAGTAACTTGTCAAAAAAAGTTGACAGGTCATAGTTGTGTTTGACATTTCCGTGAGGAAAAGTGCCATAACCACAGAATTATATTACATAGAATGCTAATGCTGTCGCTTAAATTGAAGCAGCACGCGACGAATTTGAACCTTCTGAGTTGCGCAGTATTGTCCCTAGCAGATTGCATTTTCGAACAAGCGTGTGTTCGCAGCTTAAATTTACGTAGGACAGGGGCGGATTAAGCTTACATTTTTAATCAGTACATGTTATAGATGGCTCTAAAACCATGAACAAATATAATGAAACAGAAATTGTTTAATAATTATTATTTTCTATTATGAATGAAGTCTTAATACCAGTATTAATGTTTTCCAAAATCATTTTCCCTTTGTTGGGGCACGAAATTACCATACAAGCACTCATAGTCTTTTTATTTGCTATTATTGCCCTAGTTATTTGTCCAAATAGTAAACCAAACTAAGTACTGTGCTTAATAAATCAAATTTGCACTAAGAAATTCACACTTAATACTTAATAATCACAAATGAGAGCGGGAATATGAATACGGATCTGGACGCTTGATATTGAAATCAACATGAAGTTTACAGTGTTGCCACAGTATTTTGAAATGTAAGTAGATTTCCTGATTTTAAGATTTTAATACAAATCAGGAAGTCTTCAACAACAATACCAAATTCATATATATATTGGCATCACTGCAACTAAAAAATAGTTAAACTGCGCATGAGCAGCATTGTCCGGTAGACAACTCTTGGCACACTTTGCCCTATGTAAACTGCTATACCTTTAGCTATCTAGAAATATATTATATTATATATATCTGTGGCCATAACGGGTACTTTTTGCACTCTAAATTATTACTTTTCCAACGGATATCAAAAAAAGGGCTACTTTGCGTATAAAAATTTGTTTAGAAAAGCGTGTTTTGCATAGTGGTTGTAGAAAACAAAATAATAGTAATCCATCTGAAAATTTGTTTGAGTTAGTCAGAAGAAAAGTCCAGCAAATTGTTTTATGTGATAAAATAATTTGTACAGATGTAGAATAAATTGATATCAGATAAATTTAGTGTAGCATCTTTCTAATCAGACAACTTTTGGATACTCAAAAATCATTAAAAAATCGTATTGAGGCGTATTAACCCTTTAAGTGTCAAGATTGTTTTCCAATTGGACAATAGTATATTGTGTCACAATAGTCCTGCGGTTCTTTGCAATTTTGGGTTCCATCAGGTGACTAATTTAAAAAAAAAAGTAATATGGATAAAACCTTTTGCAATGAATTCCTTAGATGGCCCTGACATTGTTTATTAAAAAAAAATTTCATTGTTATAAACAATTAATTTGTTCACTAAAAAAAATTTTTAGTGACTGGAAATAACTTTTTTTAGCTAAAATCGGCCCAAAATAAACACTTTTTATTCTTTATAATTTTTGGAAAAAATGTTTCATAAATAATTTTAAATAAAAAAAAACGCGAAATGGTATGATCTTCAAGAAATTTTTTCTTGCTCATTTTTGCACGTAAAAAGCCGAAAAAACAGGATTGTAGAGAATTTTCTGTAGAATAAGACAATATATTTTTTTAATTTTACAAACGAGAGTATGAAAAAACTTCTTTCATAGAACGCGTTTTATAGAAAAAAAATGTATGAGTGTTGATGCTGTTATAAAAAAAACAACAACCACAATACGTATCTGTTTTCAGAAAAATCTGTTTTTATTAAAATAATATTTTATATTTTATTTTCTTGAATTTGAGATGAATTTTTACCAAATAAATATTGAAAAATCTACCGTCTGCTGAAAGTATAACTCGCGTTCTATGAATGAAGTTTTTTCATACTTTCATATTAAAAAAAATATTGTCTTAATCTACAGAAAATTCTCTAGAATCCTGAATTTTTTGGTTTTTTTACGTGCAAAAATAAGCGAGAAAAAAATTCTTTAAGGTCGTACAATTTCGCGTTTTTTTTTTTAAAAAATCGGCCAACTTTTTTATGAAACATATAAAGAATAAAAATATTTATGTGGGCCGATTTTAGCTACAGTTATTTCCAGTCACATTTTTTTTTTCTTAGTGAACAAATTAAAGGCCAGTGCGGACTTTTTTTTTATGTGCGGATCGAATTTTTTTTTTAATAAACAATGTCAGGGCCATATAAGGAATTCATTACAAAAGGTTTAATCGGGCGTAATATAACCTCGTTTATGAGCGAATAATTTTTTTCTATTTTTCCAAAAATAGTTTTGTTTGAAAACTTAACGAGTTTAATTCGGAGATTGATGTTCTGAATAAAACCCGAGAGCTTTAGCTCGAGGGTTTTATTCTTTGAAGGAAAAATCGAAAAAAATTATTCGCTCATAAACGATGGTAGAGTTATATTTGATCAGATTATTTCTCAAATAGTTTTTTAATAAGCCAAAAATAATTGCCAATTCTACATTTGTAGTATTTTCAGACATCTGGTAACGTCTGCCACTACAAAATTCTTTAAATTGTGTCCACACAGATTTTTTAGTGCGCACAGTGTTTGCTGGTACTGAATTATTTATTTAAATTATTGATATTTTCATTACCAAATCTTACCATTTTTTTACAGTAGAAACTATGACTAAAAATAACCTGTCAGATTTTAAATTTGATTTGATTTCCGTAATGCCGACCGTACAATAAGCGGTGCATGTATGATGTGTTGCCTATATTTTAGGAGCTGTTAAGGAGGACAATGTAGTTTATTCGAAAAGGTATTAAGGTGAGTTTACCAGCGAATAAATTTTGACAGATGCGGGAAATAATCCATATTATTTGTTTCAAAAAAGTTTAGTACCATCTTTCATTTTCTGGGCGTTTAAATCGTGATGAACCGCAGGCCTACAATGGCAAAAAATGAGGTTTTCAGTCTACCAAAAGAAACGAAAATATAACACGCGACAGTTAAATATAGTTAAAAAGTAAAAAATTGTCTTGTTATAACTTTTGCATCCCAAGTGACGATAAACAATACTTTCGGCCATATTTTTAGAGTTCATAGATTCATTTTCAATAAAGTAAGCGAAACAATGATTTTTCTCAACTGTTCGAAACTTCATATCCAAATATGTAAAAAATGACATGAAATTCTGATGGAAAAACATTTTTTTCGAAATCAAATTTTTCCAGAATTTTTTCTTGTGCAAATTCTCATTCTCGTCTAAAAGACAATGTAATAACTCACAATAAAACTGTCTTATGACTATTATTTGCTGCTACATTTCTGACCGTTACTGCGTATCTAGTAGGGTTCAGGGCCGTGGAACCTAACAGTCGTTTTACATTATACGATTTCACCCGTACGGGAAAATATTTTCAAACGTCTGAAGAAGAGCGTGAGAAGCTCTTTCACATTTCACGATTTCAACACGGCACGATTTTTTGTCCAGTACCATTGGAATCGACTACCGTGTATCAGTGTCTCAGTTATAACCTTTAATTTAGCTTGTTCAAGCCAAACCTGTATTGTACAAATATAGAAACAATACGGAATGCCTGGAGGGAAGTTTGTTTGGCACAGAAAGAAACTTAGGTCATCGTTTCTGGATTGTACTCATTAAAGATAAAGTCTTCTTTGCCTTTGTTCACGATTCAAAATGAGCACTTTCCATAGTTGTAGTTTCCAGAGAACTGACATACAACGCAAGTAACGGCAAAAAATCGTACCAATGTTAAACCACAATCGGGTTCAGGCCCGTACAAACTAAAGATTTTTGCCCGTAAAATTATCATGCATCGTTTTTTTCCCTAACAAGATTTTATTATCAAGATACCACTGATTCTGCCAGTTTTTTTTTATAGGGAAATAAGGAAACTGAAGTCAAGTATAGAGAAATTATTATTGAAGATTTTTTAGGCTTGGACTACAGTGTTATTGAGAACTGGCTACAAATTGCTAACATTTATTTATTAAAACAACTAAATCGGGCTAAACACCTTATTTTGAAGTCAAAACTAATGTTCCGAATTATACAAGGTGTTTCAAACGTCTGGAAACGTAACAAGAAAAAATCGTACCAATGTGAAACCACAATCGGGTTCAGGGCCGTAGAAACTAAATATTTTATACGATTTCGTCCGTAACATTCTTTCCCTAACAAGATTTTATTATCAAGAATCCACTGATCCTGCCAGTTTTTTTTATAGGGAAATAAGGAAACTGAAGTCAAATATAGGGAAATTTCGAAGTTATTGAAGTTTTTTAGGCTTGGACTACAGTGTTATTGAAAACTGGCTACAAATTGTTAACATTTAGTTATCAAAACAACTAAATCGGGCTAATTAACAATTAAACTCAACCCGAATTATACAGGGTGTTTCAAACGTCTAGAAACAGTCCTATCATATTTGTTTAAAAAAAATCAAGATAGTCGTCTATAGCAAAAACAAATGAATGTTTTAGAATTTTAAGCGCATGAAAATGTGAAAAAATACATGTCATTACTAAATCCCGAATTTGGTAATTAATATTTAATAGTTTTTGAATACCAGGACCGTTTCCAGAATTTTGAAACACGCAGGACTGTTTAATGCATATAATGAAAAAAAAAGTAAAATAATACAAAAGTGTATTTATTATTAAGAGAGAATTACAATTCAAAACTTCTAAATAAATAGTGGATTTTCTCGTGATCTGTAACCTTTTGTGTATTTTTACGAGTAAATTGCCAGGTTATGGTCCATAAGAAAATAAAATGAATTGTTTATATAGTAACCGTATTTTAAAAGGCAAAAACCGAGATCTCATGAAATCATCCTTCCTAATTTTATTTGATGATAAAAGTTACATTTAGCTTTTATAAAAAATAATTTTCATTTCGTGTTAGCTTTAATTTGTACACACCGCTTGAAAAATCGTATTGTCAAAAAGACTTCAATCGTATTATGAAAATATATATATAACTGCCCAGTATTTTAGTATTAAAATGATTCGCGAAGAAAAGTACTATTTTAAGTAGGTTAAAAAACAAAATGCCATACCAAAATACTTCCTAATATCATTAATGGGTTTTTGTAAGTCCCAACTTTATATATTTTATCGGCTTTTTTTTTAAAAAATGTAAAAGTTAAATAAAAAGTTTAGTTGATTTTTATTGGTTAGTGTCTAGAGACCTAAAATAGTTATAATAGTTGAAATTTTGAACTTCTAATTTTCTAAAAAATTATAACAAATTTAAAAATGTAATAACAAACGAAACTAACAAAAATGTTTAAAAAGTAGTAAATATTTCACCTCAAAATAATAATTTTTTTTGTATTTTTTTAAATAGTAATACAAAAATTCAATCTAATAATATTTTTTAAACATTCTAAATTTCTTTTATTAAAATTAATTTAAAAGTTAAATATTTTTAAAACTTTTTCAAATTCAATGTGTTCTAAAGATTTTTCAATTTATTTTTCTTAGAACAAATTAATATTATGCAGCCAAATGAATGAAGATTTTTTTTTGAATACTTAAAAATCTATAAAACGCATGTTTAAAAAAAATTAGAAAAATTGATGTACAGGGTGTCCCAAATTGGTGTATTTCGCAGTATATAAACTATAAGCACTTAAAATGTTATAACTTCTATTTTGTCCCATTTAAAAAAATATATGTTGTGTGACTCGCCCTAAAAAAATTTTTTGTACGCCACTAAACTTCAATTTTTTTATATATTTCTTAATTACAAGTTTCTATGTAGTTTTCGACAGTTTTGAATAATCCCCCTATATCTTCCAGATGCAGTAGCTACTAAAGATTTATCTCTTCTAGTTTACAAGACATAAATTTGGGACACTCTATACAATAAGCAATATAATAAGTAGAAGAAAAGACGCTTGAGTACACACACCCCGATTTTCCCCAGATCTGGGGAAATTTATAGAGTAGATCTAGCATCAGCGCACCGTATGTAGCCGTGTTAAGTACGGCAGATAATTCCCTACTTTAACCGCTTTTTTTCAAATAAAAAAAAACGTGAAAAAACGTTCGAAACGTCATATTTTACGACGTTTTTTAACGTTCAGTATTTGAAGCGGAAAAAAAACGTTCGAAACGTCACATTTTGCGACGTTTTTAACGTTTACTTTCTGATGCGAAAAAACTTTCACTTAAAAAAAAACGAAGTAAAATGTGACATTTCGAACGTTTTTCACGTTCCGTTTTTTTGATTCGAAAAGCGTTAAAAGCCGGGAATTATCTGCCGCACTTAACACGGCTTACATACGGTGCGCTGTTGCCAGATCTACTCTATAAATTTCCCCAGATCTGCTAAGATCTGCTAAAATTTACCAATATTTCCTAGAAGCAGTTAAAATGCTAAAATTTCCTAAAAATGCTAAAATTTGGTAAACCGGTTAAAACTTGGTAGAATTAGCTAAAACTGCTAAAATGGGTTAAAATAGTCTAAAAATTGTTGGTCTCATAAAATTTGCTAAAACATGCTAAAATTTGTTAGATTGTGCTAAAATCTGCTAAAATTTGGTAAAATCGGCTGAAACTTGCTAAAAATTGTTAAAATCTTATAAAATTTGTTAAATTGTTCTAAAATTTCCTAAAACCGGCCAAAATTCGGTAAAATGGGCTAAAATTTAACTACAACCGGCTAAAATTTGCTAAAAATTGTTAAATCTTATAAAATTTGATATAGGCTGCTAAAATTCTGTGAATATCAGAAAAAAATTTGCCAAAATCTGCTAAAATTTACCAATATTTCCTAGAAGCAGTTAAAATTTGTTAAATTGTGGTAAAATCTGCTAAAATTTTGTAAACCAGTTAAAATTTACAAAACATGCTATAAAATTTTCTAAAATTTGCTAAAATAAGCTAAATATTATTACTTTAAACGTTTTTTTTTTAATAAAAAAACATGAAAAAACGTTCGAAACTTCACATTTTACGACGTTTTTTAACGTTCATTATTTTGAAGCGTTAAAAAACGTTCGAAACGTCATATTTTACGACGTTTTCAACGTTCTTTACCGTTTACTTTTTGATGTGAAAAAAACATTCACTTTTTTTGCATCAAAAATGGCATTGTTTGACGTATTTTTCGAATCGAAATTCTAAGCGTTAAAAAACGTTGAAAAAATACTGAACGTTTAAAAACGTCATAAAATATGACGTTTCGAACGTTTTTTCACGTTCTGTTCTGGAATTATCTGCCGTACTTAACACGGCTTATATACTGTGCGCTGTTGCCAGATCTACTCTATAAATTTCCCCAGATCTGAGGAAAAATCTGGATGGGTGTAAAGTGTTTTTCCTTCTACTATAATAAATTTCAATATTTAAGAAATTTGGTGACATTTAGCTCCGTATTTTTGTTATTCATTAAATTGTCAAAAACGTTCAAAATTTCACCGTTAGATGGCTATTTTTCGTCACTAGACAAATTTATAAGAGTGTTATCATGACAATTTTGTGATAAAGTCGGTAAAATAAAATACTGCCATATTTTTTGTATTATAATTCAATTCAAACCTTAAAAACCCATTTTTATAAACATTTTGCCTCATATTGAGGTATTGTATTTTAATTTATACGAAATGCAAAATACTTTTTTTTTAATGTATTTTTAGTTTACAGATATAAAATCTTAGAACTAACAAATCACATTTTCTTTTATTTTATGTTAAAATTTAACTTCCAGGATTATTTTTTTTATATTCAAACGCCATAACCCAAGCAAATTTTTGATAAATAATTTTTTAATTTCAATTATCAAAAATATGCTTCTTGTTCTAAATTTTGGAACACTCTATATGTATAGCTTCAAATTAACTAGTCTAAGAAAATGTGCCCGGAGTTTTTTTTTTCATTTTTAATTTATTTGACGCGCTGCCAGTGTTGTATATATTTGTATTTATTTTATTGTACATTTTAATTTTTTAAGTTTTAATTTTTCTAAACTGTTTAAATACTCAAAGCAGTGAATTTTGTTTAAAATCCTTGTCTTGAAAAGTATTCAAACAATAAATAATTTCCTTGAATTATGTGTTTTATTTTGTTAAACCTAAATGGATTATTTATGGACTTACGGTCTGGTCTGTATAAAAATCATCACTCTTCTAATACTCTTTTATTTTCATACTCCAGTCCTGGTGTATTGTTTCCTAAAACACTTTGTATCATTTCAATACTAACATCCCAAAGAGCTTTGGCAAGTTCGTCGTCCCTAGCTGCCACACTTTCTTGACATTGGTAGCAGTTGTTAAAATAAACACCTGTAAAACAAAACAAAAAAATAACAGGGACAATTCTTCCAGTGTTATTTTCCACTAACACAGAAAATACAATACAAAAATTAATTAGTAAAATATAATTTGACATCTT
Source organism: Neocrepidodera transversa (assembly GCA_963243735.1). Taxonomy (NCBI): domain Eukaryota; kingdom Metazoa; phylum Arthropoda; class Insecta; order Coleoptera; family Chrysomelidae; genus Neocrepidodera; species Neocrepidodera transversa. The sequence goes on from OY725355.1 coordinate 5,555,205, forward strand.
TAGTTGTCATTTTAGTTTTGTTACTGTCATTGTAGTTTCTAATTTTGATCGAATTTCATTTGATCGATAATCTATTGATCGAAAAATCAATTGCAGTTCATCGAACTACATTTGAATTCAATAATTGGCTCATGCTGAATTATTGAAGATTAAATATTATCGACAGTTGCTCGAGTGCTAAAAATTATAGACAGTTGCTAGAATGTTAAAAATTATCGACAGTGCCAAAGAGAAAAATCCATCAAAATAAAATCTACTAAAATTTAATATAATTTGATAAAACCTTCTAAAATTTCCTAAAACCAGACAAAATTTGCTAAATTCTACTAAAATTTTGTGAAACTCTGCTAAAACTTGCTAAATTGTCAAAAATTTGCAAAAATCTGTCAAGATTCGTTAACCTAAAATTGCTAAAACCTGCTAAAATTTGTTAAAACCTTATAAAATTTGATAAAAAATTTGGTAAGCAAAAAGCTACTAAAATTTGCGAAATTGTCAAAAAATTTTCTAAAATTTCCAGGCTAAAATATGTAAAAATTTAACAATATTTCCTAGAAGCAGCTAAAATTTGCTACAATTTACTAATACCTGCTAAAATTTGGTAAAATTGGCTAAAACTTGCTAAAATCTTATCAAATTTGCTAAAATTTGTTAAATTAAATTTGTGAAATTGTGCTAAAATTTCCTAAAACCCGCCAAAATTCGGTAAAATGGGCTAAAATTTGCTAAAATTTACCAAGATTTGCCAAACTTTACTACAACCGATTAAAATTTGCTAAAAGCGGATAAAATTTGCTAAATATTGTTAAAATCTTATAAAAAGTGATGGTTGGCAAAAATTCTGTGAAAAACAGGTAAAATTTGATAAACGTCAAAAATTTGCTAAAATTTCCAGAAATTTGCTAAAATTTACCAATATTTGATAGAACCAGTTAAAGTTTGTTAAATTGTGGTAAAATCTGATGAATTTTACCAAAGAATGCTAAAATTTGGTAAAACTGATTAAAATTTGCTAAAATTTACTAAAACATGCTAAAATTTGGTAGAATCAGCTAAAAGTTACTAAAATAGGCTAAAAATTGTTAAAATCTTATAAAATTTGCTAAAACCTACTAAAATTTGTTAAATTGTGTTAAAATTAGCTACAATTTATTAAAACCTGCTAAAATTTGGTAAAATCGGCTAACTTGCTAAAAAATGGTAAAACCTTATAAAATTTGTTAAATTGTGCTAAAATTTACTAAAACCTGCTAAAATTCAGTAAAAAGGACTAAAATTTGCGAAAATTTACAAACATTTGCTAAACTTTACTACAACCGACTTAAATTTGCTAAAACCTACTAAAATTTGTTAAATTGTGTTAAAATCTGCTAAACTTTGCTACAATTTATTAAAACCTGGTAAAGTCGGCTAAAACTGCTAAAAAATGTTAAAATCTTATAAAATTTGTTAAATAGGACTAAAATTTACTAAAACCTGCTAAAATTGGGTGAAATAGGCTAAAATTTGCGAAAATTTACCAAGACTTGCCAAACTTTACTACAACCGACTTTAATTTGCTAAAATCGGATAAAAATTGTTGAAATCTTATAAAATTTGATGGTCTGCTAAAATTCTGTGAAAATCAGGTAAAATTTGCTAAATTGTCAAAAACTGACTAAAATTTCCAGAAATTTGCTAAAATCTGCTAAAATTTACCAATATTTTCTAGAAGCAGTTAAAATTTGTTAAATTGTGGTAAAATCTGCTAAAATTTACTAAAAAATGCTAAATTTTGGTAAAAATCGGTTCAAATTTGCTAAAATGTACTAAAACATGCTAAAAATTGTTAAAATCTTAAAAAATTTGCTAAATTCGGCTAAAATTTGTTAAATTGTGCCAAAATTTCCTAAAACCCGCTAAAATTTACGAAGATTTGCTAAAATTTACTAAAACCTGCTAACATTTGGTAACCAGTTAAATTGTTATATTAAAAATGTTTTCCACTTAACAATACTAAATAATAAAATATCTAACCTGTAACTCCGACAAGTTCGATGGCAGTAGCACAATATATGGTCGTACTGGCAGCCTGTTGTAAGCTTTTCGTAAATGGTCTTACAATAGCAAACAATACCCTGTATAACCACCAGTTTCTCGCCAATTTCGATGATACCATATTACCTGGATGTAAGCTAAACACCGATATCCCCACGGGCTGTAAATTTTTCGCTAAATGGCGTACAAATAGAACGTTGCATAATTTCGAGTTGTTATATGCCATCATGTCCCAATATTTACTAGCAGTATCAGGCGAAAGTGTTAATGGAGTTAGAGTTTCAAGTGTTAGATTTGCAAATCTAAAACAATATTTTAGGTAATATAAATTATATGATAGAATTACTAATATTTACCTGTGTGATTCAGAAGCGACTACAACGATTCTAGACCCGCTAATCAGCAGAGGCCTAAGTAGAATAGTAAGATAAAAATGTGACAAATGATTTACTTGGAATGTAGTTTCAAACCCATCAAGAGTTTTACTATATGGAAGCCCAAAAACGCCAGCGTTTAATATCAGCATATCTATTCTGTCATATTTACTTTTAACAGTATTTGCAAATTGAACCTTTAAAAAAAAATTCAATAATTGTCAGTGACTATCAAAATATTTTAGATTTACCACAGAGGAAAGTGAAGTTAAGTCCAAATATATGGCGATGCAGTTATCTCCAGCAGCAGGTTTATCTTCTTTTATTTGATTTATAGCTTCTTCTGCTGCTGCTAAATTTCTACATGCCATTATCACAGTACAACCGTGTTTGGCAAGAGATTTGGCAGTTTCGAAACCAATGCCGGCATTGGCTCCAGTGATTAGGGCCGTTTTTCCATTTAGGTCTCGACCATGTAGTACCTAAATACGCAATATTAAACTACATATCCTATGTATTGGCTGCAAATGTGTATTTAAAGAAAATATATTGATATGGACCACTCGGTAGTCCAGATGTGTTATCAGATTTTCAATCATATAAAAATTTAACAAAAAAAAATACAGTTTATTTAATTTCAAATGTTTTCTGACTCCTTCTCAATTTTCTTCGGGTTTGCTCTTTCACAGGTGTCTTTATTTTTTATTTTTGCTTCTCTCTGTCTCACTTCCTAGTTTTTTTTCTATCCTCCAAGAATATTGCACTTATTTTTCTATTTCCATCTGTCTCGGTCTGTTTTTTTTTTTTCAACTCTTTATTATTACAAATTTTCTACTTTACTCTCTGCTTCTCTGTGCTGTTTTACCTTCCTCTATTTGTCTGACTAAACTTGATTATTTATTATTTTTTTTATTAATATTTATCCAACAAAAAAATTATCACCTTATAGCAATATTTTCATCAACATATAATATTTCTTACTTCGAGCACCAGTAACAACCAAAAAATTAAATTTCCCTTCAAAATTGACAAAAATCTTCCCTTATCTCACTAAATTAATTTTTTGGGTGAGTTAATTACATCCTAAAAGGTACATTCCAATAATTTCAGTGTGACGTAAGGAAGTGATGGAAATTCAAATTTGTAAAAAAAAAACGTAACCTTGAAATAATCTAGCGCGGTTATTTTTTTTTCATTTAGCAAGAAATAATATAAGGTTCACGAAAATAATATAAACTGCCGATTTCCTCGAGTCGGAGTACTTAAAATCATCAATAAAGTGTGGTGTGTGCAGCTGCTAAGAATTATCTATTTCCCACTCCGCGCCTCTATTTCCCTTTCACTTATGAACTACGACAATGAGTGAAAATATTTCTACCCCTTCGTATGGCCACCCCCAACTAGCAAGCCGGCAGATTATTGTCTCTCCGTTACTATAAACATGTAGGGCGTATACGCTATTAATGTCTGGCACGCATTAATTAATGTCTGGCACGCATTAGTATGTCTTTTTTTTTGCATTTTTGAAAATGTATACACGCTACTCCCCCCCCCCCCCCCCCAATGATTTTTTTTTTAAATCGTCAGACTTATGAATATTTATAACATGAACCGTATATAAGTTAATCTGACGCGGTTGATTATTTCAAAATGACGATTTTTTTCTGCATTTTTCAAGAATCACCGAGAGTTTGCGTTACGTCCAAATCGTCAGAATATTAAATGAGAACTTCCTTTCGTATACTTGGCACCCCCTTAAAATATCTGACACGCTCGATAAATTTTTTTTTCTATTTTCAACCCTTCCGTACAGCCACCCCCATCGTGCAAACCGCCAGATTAAGCAACCTCCATTATTAAAGATACGTTGGGTATACATAATATCAATGTCTGACGCCAGTGGCGGCTCCTCGAAGGAGGCTCACAATAGTGCCGTGAGGCTAGATTCTGCAAACTCTGCATATATTTCAAACCCTAAACACGTATTGATCAACACGGTTGCCGTTTTTCGACCAGTCCAATTGCTAAATACTGTAAAAAATAGCTGAAAGGGCAACTCTCTCAGTATGCCAGCCTCAAGCCTGTCGCCTCTGTATTTTTCAGTTCAGTGGTAGTAGGGATTGTGGTATCCGACACATTCCTATCACGTCGGCATCGGCGAATAAATCATTGTCTACTCTCAAACAAATTACAACTTACATGCGAAATACAATGAAAAAAAACGTTTATACAATGCTAGTTTAATATCTATTGGACAAGTTTTAGTAAAACACTTAAAACAAAATGATTTTATGATAATATTATTGATCATTTGTCGCAAACTAAAGACCACTTAATATATAAAAAAGTTAATTTAATTTTGTCACTAAATTAGCTAGTTATTCCGCTGCGCAAAGGTTAAATTAATTGGCTGAAAAGTATATTTTTACAAAAACGTTTTATGTCAAGCCTCACGAGCCGCCACTGTATGACGCGCTCGGATATATTTCCATGTAACGGTTTTTTTTACATTTTTGAAATTCTAGAGACACGCTCCCCCTACCGACGAACGGGTATACATTATATAACATTATTTTCTTTTCATCACCCAAGCTCCTTTCACATTATACGATTTGGCTCGTCCGATTAAAAATCGTACGTTAAAATATTTGAATCGTACGTTTATTTATTTATCGTCCGTCTGTCTCAGTGGTACACATAACTAAATGAGCGCTTTCACATTATACGTTTTTTAGTCGTCCGGTAGCGTGAGAGCGGACGATAAATAAACGTACGATTCCAGTGGCACTGGACGGCTGTCAACACGATTAAAAATCGTGCCGGGTTGAAATCGTGTAATGTGAAAGAGGCCATGCTCTTCTTCAGTAGACTGAAAATATTTTAACGTACGATTTTTAATCGGACGAGCCAAATCGTATAATGTGAAAGGAGCGTAAGCTTCGAAATCTAATAGGTCTTCACGACGCTCGAGTAAATAACCATTTAGCATAATAATAATTATAATAATTAGCCAGGATTGATCATCTTCAATCTGACATCTGTGACTATTTTATATTAAATTTCTATCAATATATTAAAGAGGTATAATATATGCCTAGTCTGGCCAGTCCCACTAAGTCAACAGGCTGAATTAAATAATTAACGGCAGCTCCAATCCATAGCAGATTGGATAATAATACAAGACGGCTTTTTTTAACAGGAATATAATAATAGTAATAATTATAAAAACCATGTAAATTTTTTTGTATCATGATAAAAACCAACAAATAATCCTGTACATAGTAATAGTCTAAAAAAAATGTATTCCATAAAGTACACGGTTAATTTGTATTGAAAAAGAAACCTTTAGTATAACTGAACATAAATTTGCTTGTCTGCCATTGCGATACTGAAACCCAAGAAAAGCGGAAATATATTGGCAGACAGTTTGCTAGGAGCTAACATGCTGGCAGAGCGCTCCAAAAAGGCATAAAAGGTAATTAAAAAGATATCACGTGGTACATGAATTATTATTATTTTGTTTTAATATTTAAACATAAAAAAAACAATTTAAGCTATGGCAGACAAAAAAGTGGAGGCTAAAGCCGTGTCAGATATCTTATCTATATTATATACCACTTGCCACGAGATCTCCGAAACTATCGGCCCTATTGACTTGAAATTTGGCATATTTACTATTTACGTGACGTAGACGGCCACTAAGAAAGAATTTTTGGAAATTGCAACCCTAAGTAAAGAGGCGGGAAAACTTTTTTATGAGAATACCTGTATGTCACACACCAAGGATGTTACAACCTTGAAAATTGGTATTGAGGCTATTTTAAAAAAATAAAAAAACACGTGTTTTACCATTTTTAAAACTTCAGTTACGGAGGGTGGGGTGCTTTTTTAGGAACTTCATTTATTACATCTCAAAAATCGTACAACCGAACATGTTACAGAGTCGAAAATTGGTATTTGGATTATTCTTAAAAAATAAAGAAATACATTTTTACCATTACTGAAAATTCAGTTAAAGGAGGAAGCGGAGGTTTTTTAATAATGATACTTATATCAGCAAACATGTTAAATACTTGAAAATTACTAATTAAGGTATTCTTAAAAAAAATACCTGTATTACCATTTTCCACAAAAACAGTTAAGGGGTGGGCCAAAAAAGAGGGGTTTTTTTAAGTGCTACATATATCTCATATACTGAACATGTTAAAAATATGAAAATTTGTTATTTAAACTATTCGTAAATATCAAAGAAACATGGTTTTTACCGGTTTCCAAAAATCTAGATACGTTGTGCAGAAACTGAGAAGGGAAAAATGGGGAAAAAGAAGATTAGGAAAAAAATTGACAAAAAAAAAGAGGGAAAAAATAGGGTTATAATCCATGTTTATACCCTTGGGCGACTTACATATTTAGCCCTAAACGGTCTCTAGTAAAATGGTTTACCGCCTAATATAGATAAAAGAAAATAGAAAAGTTGAAAGTCAGTCACATATTATCTTTTCTTATTTCCAGAAAACTACATAATTAACGTTTTTTATATAAAATAGTTTTAAGAAATTTTTCCCCATTAAACGGTTAATAATAAAATGGTGAAATGGGAAGTAACGGCAACTAGTTTCGGCAAACAATCGCGTAAAAAGACGTACCAAAGTATTCATGGGATAATTAAATTATTTATTTGTTTAAAAACAAATTTCTAAATTAGGTGAGAGAAAAGCCTTGAGGGTAATTGAGGTATTCTCCAAAAACTAGGGGAGTAAAGAAATGGATATGGGAACTTGGATTTATTAAATTCTTTACTTGTCAAATAGAAACGTTACATTTACAATGTTTTCGATAGTTTCAATAATTATTAATTTAGTCCCTAGGGATTAAATGGAAAAAAGTTTTGTATTTTAAGAAAGTTAATTAATAATTTTTAAAAACTATTACTTAGTTTTGGGAAAGTCAATAAACATATATTTTCTATAAATAAACATTTGGAGGCTGTTTAAAATCTACAAATATAAATTCTAAATTAACTAGAATATTTTTTTAAAACTTACCTGTAAAGCTGTACTCGATGCATCAAATCTTTGCCTATAATCGTTAACATGATCTTTTTCTTCTACTGCAAAAGCTAATCTCGGATCTGTATAAGTAGTTCTACGATTTTCATGGTCCACATATATTACTTTTCCTGTATTTTTGTCCACACATCTTTGCCAACCAAACGGAAGCTCCCCAGAAACCTAAAAGAGAAACAAACTCATAAACAAATTTTTTATAACTTACTTCATCGAGGAAAATAATAAATAAAATGGTGAGATTGTGATATTAGTTATTGGAGTTGTAGAACATTGAAGTTGTGTGTGAAAGTGTACCTTTTTTTTCTTTCCCGTTCTGGGGTGTGTCCATTGAGTATTTTTCGTTAAATGATTCGCATAAAAAACACTTCCATCTACAGTAACCCTTTCTTCCCACCCCGGTGGTAGTTCATCTTCACTATCAGACTCTGGGAGATTCATTTTTTCACAATTTTATAAAAAGATTACACTAGGAGTTTTAGTAACTTTAAACGTATTTTAACATTACCTGCATTTAAATATCTGGCCTTTGCTCTATAATTTACTAAATACCTGTTTTAAAAGTCAGAGGTTACGACTTTTACGAGGTATCAAAAATTTTTATAAACAGAAATCGGCCTGTCGCAGTTTAAGTGTCAGTTGTCAATAAAATATCCAATCATATTGCAGGATTTTTTAAAAATGACAAATTGAGTACGGGCGGCCTATTTTGTTTAGTAAAATAAAGTATTGATTATTAAGAAGCATATAGGGAGAACTAAGTCACATAAAATCCTGACCAATCAAAATTAACAGTATTAATTGTCTTGTTTTTTTTATTATTATATGTTTGGTAGACTTGCACAGCAGGCGAAAACATTGTATACGTATACTTAATACAGCATATAAATAACGATAATTTTTTGCTTATTAAAAAATTTTTTTATCCTTAAAATTTGCATGTTGACAAAACCAATTTTGAAACTTTCCCGCCAGCGAATTCCAACACCATGTCTTTTTAATTGGTCAGGACTTTTTGTGACTTAAATCCACCTAGACGTCAGGTGATTCATAAGTTGGATCTATTGGGAGATAAATATTCCAATATCAAAATATCTGTTAAAAATCAGCTGCATAATAAATAATTGCATTTATTTTTTAAATCAAAACTATTTTTATGGAATATTTATGTCCCAGAATTGAATATTATGTGTCTCCCAATATGGAATACTTGTCTCCTAATAGCCGATCCTGATTACTAAAGGATATGCAACCAAAAATACATTATTATGTATTTGAATTTGCCTAACTTATAATAACAGTTATTGTGGGAAATTTGAATTAGAATCTAAGAAATTGATTACGTAAAAAAAATTTGAAATATAAAAAATATCATGGTAAATCTTTTATTGATATGTGATATTAAAAAGATTAAATTGAATAACGTTAAATACAAAGTTCGTATCAGTGTGTAACTTAGTACGTGCGTAAAATACAACTTTATTTTCTTATCGTATTTTTAATGTACACAAGATCTTATGACTGATACGTAATAAAACACACCTATTTCGCTTATCACATCATTATCATATGATGCAATAGCTTTTATTTGATTATGTATTTATGGAAACAATTTACAGACGTTTGAGATTAAAGTTTAAAAGTTAGATACAAGAAAATCTAATTATGAATAAATATATACGAGCGCAAATTGAGATAAATTAAAAATTTTAGGTCATGTAAAAATCATTTATATAGTGTTATTTTAATCTTTATACCTCTACGTGTGTAAATAAAAAGGAAATGATCCGAAGAAAAAATAGGAAAATTAATACATTTTCCTATTTTTTATGTTTTCTCCTGTTTTTCTATTTTTCTATGTTTCCCTATTTTTTCATATTTTTCTTTATTTTTACTTATTTTTCCTGTTTTTTTTTCTGTTTTTTATTGGTTTTTTCTATTTTTTCCCATATTAAATGTTTTTATAATCATTATATTTTACGCATTTTTGGTCAATTAATACTTAGAGCGCCATTATCGGGATTGGTTAAGGTTTTTAAGAACGCGCGAAAATTATAAACAGTTTATGACATTATCACGATGAATTACACTTGGTCCTTTTCTACGATTAATCTAAATCGCATATCTTCACCGTACGGTTGCTGAAATTCCTATATTTACTAATAATAATCCTTTCCATGATAATATAATTCTTCCCCTGGAGAATCCTTCCTGGAAAATTCTTTCCCAGACAATCTTACCCGGATAATCCTTCTCCTCGAGAATCTTTTCCCACGACAATTCTTCTCCGCGAGAATTCTTTCCGGAAAATTCTTCCTTTGACAATACTTCCGGTTAATTCTTTCACACGATAATCTTCATCGCGATAATCCTTCCCTTCGAGAATCATTTCCCAATGACAATCCTTCCCGCGACAATTCTTCCCAGATATTCTTTCCCAGAAAATCCTTCCTCACGACAATCTTCGCCGCTACAATCCTTTCTCTCCAAGAATATTTTTCCCACGACAATCATTCGCGGAAAATTCTTCCTGAGACAAATCTTTCCGGATAATCTCTCCCCATGATAATCTTCTTCGCTACAATCCTTCCCCTCGAGAATCGTTTCCCACGACAATCCATCTCCGCGAGATTCCTTCCCGGAAAATTCTTCCCTAGAGAAACCTTTCCGTATAATATTTTGGCATGATAATTTTCTTCACGACAATCCTTCCCATCGAGAATGTTTCCCCACGACAATCCATGTCCGCGAGAATCCTTCCCAGATATTCTTAGTCAGAAAATTCTGACCCACGATAATCTTCTCCTCCCCTACAATCCTTTCCCAGGATAATCCTTCTCCACAAGAATAATTTCCGGAAAATGTTTTCCTAGACAAACCTTTCCGGATAATCTTTCGCCACAACAATAGTCTCCGCGATAATTTTCCTCGCAAAAATCTTTTCCGCGACAATCCTTCCCCACAATAATCTTTCTTCGTGATAATCCTTCCCCTCGAGAATCATTTCCCATGACAATCCTTCCCGCGATAATTCTTCCCAGATATTCTTTCCCAGAAAATCCTTCACCTTCCTCCCCAAGAATTCGTTTGCCACAAGAATCCTTCTCCGTGAGAATCCTTCCCGGAAAATTCTTTCCCAGACAAACCTTTCCGGATAATCTTTCCCCATGATAATCTTCTTCGCGACAATTTTTCCCCTTCAGAACCTTTCCCCCACGACAATCCTCCTCGAGAATCCTTCCCGGAAAATTCTTCCCTATACAAACCTTTCTGGATAATCTTTGCCCACAATAATTTTCTTCGCGACAATCCTTCCCCTCGAGAATCTTTTCCCATGACAATCCTTCTTCGCAAGCATCATTTACAGGTATTCTTACCCAAGAATTCCTTCCGGATAGATAATCCTCTCCGCTACAATCCTTTCCCTCCAAGAATCCTTTCCCGCGACAATCCTTCCCAGAAAATTTTTCCCCAGACCAACCTTTCTGTATAATCTTTCGCCACGATGACAATATTTTTCGCGACAATCCTTCTCCAAATAATCCTTTCCCACGACAATACTTTTACGTATAATTCTTCCAGGCCGATCCTTCTCCAAATAATCCTTTTCTAAGACAATTTACAACAATTATTCCCATAATATGACTTATACTGAAAGATTCTCGAAGAGAAAAATTGTGACAGGGAAGGGTTGTCGCTGGGAAGAATTGTCAAGCGGAAGAATTTTCATGGGGAAGAATTGTCCACGAAGAATTCTCCGGAAATGATTTTCCAGGGAACGATTGTTCGGGGAAGGATTGTCGCTGGGAGGAATTGTCAAGGGGAAGAATTTTTATGGGGAGGAATTGTCTAGGAAGAATTGTCCTAAAAGGATTGTTCGGGGAAGGATTGTCGCTGGGAAGAATTGTAAAGGGGTAGAATTTTTATGGGGAAGAATTGTCCAGTAAGAATTCTCCGGAAAGAATTGTTGGGGAAGGATTGTCGCTGGGAAGAATTGTCAAGGGAAAGAATTTTCATGGGGAAGAATTTTCCAAGAAGAATTGTCTGAAAAGGATTGTTCGGGGAAGGATTATCGCTGGAAATAATTGTCAAGGGGAAGAATTTTCATGGTGAAGAATTGTCATGGAAGAATTATCCGGAAAGGATTGTCCGGGGAAGAATTATCGCTGAGAAGAATTGTCAAGGGGAAGAATTGTCCAGGAAAAATTGTCCGAAAACGATTATTCGGAGAAGGATTGTCGCTGGGAATAATTGTCAAGGGGAAGAATTTTCATGGGGAAGAATTGTCCTGGAAGAATTCTCCGGAGTCCGGAGAAGGATTGTTCGGGGAAGGATTGTCGCTGAGAATAATTGCCAAGGAGAAGAATTTTCATGGGGAAGAATTGTCCAGGAAGAATTGTACGAAAAGGATTGTTCGGGAAAGGATTGTCACTGGGAATAACTGTCAAGGGGAAGAATTTTCATGGGGAAGAATTGTTCTGAAATAATTCTCTGGAAAAGGATTGTTCGAGAAAAGATGGTCGCTGGGAATAATTGTCAAGGGGAAGAATTTTCATGGGGATGAATTGTCCTGGAAGAATTATCCTGAAAGGATTGTCCGGGGAAGGATTGTTCGGGGAAAGATTGTCGCTGGGAATAATTGTCAAGGGGAAGAATTTTCATTGGGAAGAATTGTCCAGGTAGAATTCTCCAGAAAGGATTGTTAAATTTTTTAAAAATTGTCTCAAAATTTATTAAACCCATTTTTATATAATGAAATGCAGATTTATTATTTTCAACATTTTTTTTTAGTTAAAAATAAAAAAAATTCAGATTACCAACATCATGGAAACATTTAACTTCGGAATTTGAAAATAATGAATGTTATTGTGCAATATCTTGTAAAAGTTAAATAACTAAAAAAAAATCCCGATAATAACCTTGTAAATTTACTAAAAGCATTGCTACGGAAATCAAAATATATTTTTTTATTAAAAAATAATTAGATAAAGCCGCCAAAATATTAATCTAATATAATGACATTAAGACAATGTTATCGTCCATTGCACTGGTATCTTCTTGCGCTTCCGACCATACATAGAGATGGAACAGAAAATAACTAATATTTCTAGAAGATTCTATATTTTTAAAAATTTATATGTAATATTATTATATTGATTAAAGTGGGAAATTACCTCAAAAGTCGATTCAATAAGTACCCGTGTGTGAAGACAGGTAGCGTTGCTGAGGAAAGTTGGCATTACCGTCGTGTAACTGTCAACTGTCACAAACTGATTCATAGGTTAGTTTTTATTTGGCAGCCAGTTGTTTCGTGTTTCTCGATAAAATGAGAAAAGAATAAGATCAATCAGTAATTCGATTTTTATTTTTGGAAAAACATGCGAAGAACTAAAAGCGAATGGACCCTTCACCATCTATGACAACCGTAAGATATTGATTTAACGAATTTATAACGTGGTTTTTGATGAAGAGCTTTCCCCATCTGCCGTTTATAGTGTGAATTACACTTACTCCGGGCAGCGTCAGTAATTATGGTATCGACAAGAAGCTATGCGGCCAGAAGGGCGGACTTTATTTGTCTTACTTTGTTAAGTATCTGGATATTCGCAGCTGGTATATTAAAGTAAAATCTTATTTAGAACAAATAAAATCCGGTTAGATATGCAACACAGTCCTTTATCAGTAACAAGTCGGACGGTACAGGTACGTCTTCCAGGCTGGTGTGGCGGTCGGATTAAATGTTCCGATACAATTGAATTGAACTTGGCTTCGCTCCTTAAGCTCGATCTGTCTCTAAAGGTCGTTGAACAATGCTGGACTGCTGGACCTCGACACGACCTGCCCTCTGACTCGAACTCGGACTGAGTAGCAGTGTTGCCAGGTGGTAAAATTTTTCAGTACCATAAAAACGATGAAAATGAACTAAATCTTGACTCAGGGTACCACTTTTTTACATTCTCTTGTTATCCTTGACATGACTGGTGACTGCGATCATCAGTCGTGGAACAACCATGACGCCCTGGAGCATACCATCCAGTCGCAACACCCATGTAAGAAGACAATTCCATTTCAGATATATATTCACTATGGGCCGAAGAAGCTGCCCAAGGTGCAGAAGAATAATTAGTGCCGAATAGAAGCAAAAATCAAATAACTTAAGATAGAAAGAGAACTTTCAGTCCATTCAGTTTCAAGATCAACCGCTAGAGACATGCGTGAGTCGTGATTTACTTCTTGGACACTATATACTTTTCCTAGTGGATACCATAAAGAATCTAACCAGAGAGTGATTTTTAGTACAAACTTTTGGAAGCATGCTTGCCTCTCTTTTCATAATCATCTTCGATGAATACTTTGATATATTGTTTGAAAAAATCGATAAAAAAGCTGATATTTTTCATTATACCCAGAAACTAATTTACTTACCATATTTACCAAAGAAGTACCACCGTAATTTTTGACGATCAAGAGTACCATATATGGTATTATAGTACCACTCTGGTAACACTGCTGACTAGATCAGTGTTGTCGATGTTGAAGTGGCCAACATAAAAGTCCAATATTTGATTAAAAAGCGCAAAATAGGTTAAATGTCAACTTACACCACTGACACAGTGTGTATTTGCGCTTGCGTATTATCTGATTTTTATTATTCATTGTGAACAGAATGCACAAAATTTATAAGTAAAGCGTCCCCACTTCTCTAATTGTTCCATTGTTCTTTCGTTCCCCACTTCTCCAATTTTTAACGCAGCGGTCGATTTAGTTTAGCATTGACATATGGGCATATCCATGAGTATATGTCAATGTTAAGTATTATGATTTTTCTGACAGAATGTTGGAATTGTCAAATATCAAATTTCACTCTCAAGCTCGGTAATGTTTCTTCTTCTGTTCTTTTTTAGTTCTCTGATATCAAAATTATGGTTTGAGGCATATTTGAAGTTTCAGATTATTTAGAAAAACCCCAAAATAGCGCAATACAGTTGAAAAGTGAAATTATTACGATTTTTGTACCTTTTTGGCAACACTGGCTAAATAGATTCCATCTACAGTATACCATAAGGTTGACTGTGTATGTGAAACCCGTAAGTGACTCCATCTTTCGGCGGCGGTTAGAATTAATCTTATAATCGAAGGAAGGTTACCTTTAACATAAATTTAAGTTAATTATAGTCCAGTGCCGTGCACGATATAATTATATTTTAATTATCACGGTAATTAAGTAACTTCGTTACAACTCACTAACGAGTGTATCTAGTAATTTTGGATAAATAATAATTAATGTTTTAAAGCAATTGGGCTATACTTTTATCATAATAAGTATAAAATAAATGTCCATGTACTTAATTAATACCTTTTTGAGTAATATTTTGGGATAAATATTCCTTAACCTTGATCTATAAACGCACCCTGACGTCACTGGTAACATTCCGTTATCAGTAACACAGGAAGGCACCGGAAACGCCCACATCGCGTTATCAGTAACACCGGAAATACCGCCATCTTCGCACTTCATTCACGCAGGGCTATTAAGCCCCTTTGGGTACTATATTCAGACTATATGTTCTATATTTGTAGTAACCGTTCAATTATTCAATATTCGGATAATCGACTTTCAATAAACCATTCTTAAATTTTATTATCATATTTAAATTTCCCCTTCCCAGGAAGGGAAGAAAACATAATACAGTCATAAGGTCTTGACTAGATTTTCTTACGCTATTATTTAGTGCTAACATTATTTACTAACAGTCTTTGCGTCGTCAAGCGATATTTTTGCGCCTTAGTCCACGTTTCCGATTGTCTCGGGTGCCACCTTCCGGTGAAGGTCATTTGCACGGGCAACGTCAGTGGAGAAAAAAATACTCTAGGAGTCGTATGGCATCGACAATACCCTTAGCGACCAGAAGTGCAATGTTTACTTGCCCTACTGGGTTGAGTACGTGAATATTTGCTGCATAGATTAAGTAAAATTCATTGATTAAAATAAAAACTTTTATTTATACCAAAATCCGGTAACGGTGAAGAAGAAAAGGTGTGCAACACGGTTCTTTATCGGACACTACAGACACGTATTCCGGGGTGGCGTGATGGTCGGATGACGGTTTTGAACTCCGGTACAATTGGAATGGCTTCGCTCCCTTCAGGGCCTTTATTCTTGAATCGAGAGAAAATTTTACTCCCCGGGGAGCTCTCTGACTTTTCTACTCCTTCAAAATTTCTCTTGATATTAAAAAGCCGTATTCTGGAAACTATAGGGAGTAGAAAGGAGTGAGAGAAAACACGAACACTGATGCCAAATGTCAGTAGAAAATTCTGACCAATCAGAAATGCAAAAAATTGACCCCCTTTTGATAGACAGCTAACCAAGATCTAAATTTGTTGTATTTTTGTGCTCTAACCCCATTTTATTAATTATAATAATAAAAAAAAACAAGAATGATACATATAAGACAAGAACAAAAAGAAGTAATGTTGGAGTTCATGAAGGCCAGATCAAAATTTTATATCGGAAAATTTTCACCAAATTTTACAAAAAAAAAAACAATCTAGAGAGTTATGGCAAGGACTTGCTACAATTCTAAATGGGGACTCTTAAAATGCTATTCCCACATTTTTTTTGTAGACCCGGATTGACAAAAAAAAATAGCAAGCATAATTGTTTACATTGCCATTTTATACAAAAGAAATCACTCACATAAAACACAGTTTCGACTTAATTTTAGGTTATGTTTTGTTATTTTCATTGTCATTTTCATTTTCTCTTACTTGGGACCAGTAAAATTCGCAGCTCCCTTAGGGAGAAATTTTTCTCTCAATGTTTAAGAGAAATATTTTCAAGAATACATTATTTTCAGTTTCAGATAGCCACGCCTACTTTTACGTCACTTTCTCTCATCATTTCTACTCCCCAATATTCAAGAATAGGGGTCCAGCTCGACTTGTCTATAAAGGTCGAGGGACTGCCACTGCTACTCCAATTGGGACCGTCACAACAACTGATACCAACGAATTGAATCGTCCTACTCGATAATAACGTCTCCATCTGTCGGGAGGAGGTTCAACAGGTACGACTGACCTTATATTCGAAGCTTCTCACATAAATATTTTAATTATTACGGAAATTAAAGTAACTTCGTTACAAATGAAATCATAAATCAGTAACGGAGATGAAAAATAAATATTTAATGTAAACCTCAAAATCCTCTCTCTTCTAATTCTGTCTGTAAAAAGATAAAAGATCTCTCAACACCGCAGGGGTGGAACCACTTTTTTGTTTGGAGATAGGCCATACTTATTAGGTCACCCTTTTTCATTAGAACCCAGTATCGTCCCTAATTTCCCTTTTGAGAAGGAGGTAACAGTAAACGCTGCCATTACATTTAATTGGTAATATATAGTGGACCACTCGGTATATCTTTAAAGTTAAAAACTAAATAAAACAACAGAAATTTAAAATTCATACAAGCCATTTTATATTCGTTTAACCGTTCCGTAAAGTTCCATGTGGTTCCGCCTCTATACTATACCAGGCTTGGAATAGGATCAATGAAAGATTGTTTTTCCGAGTAAAAGCGGAGAGTCCCGAAGCCTTCAAATATATTATTCCACCGCCGCTCGCTAGGTTAGTGGAAATACACTTTTGACGATTTAGTCGATAATGTTACATAGAACGGGGTTAGGAGTTATGTAACACCGAAAATACAGATCATGTTGTAAAAAAAAAACCGACAAACTTATAACCGACTCAAGCTATGTGATTATTTTTGTGATAAAAAAAATTTTAAATTACACGCGGGAATGTACTGAGAATTTTTAAAAAGCCGGTATCGGAATTTTACATTTATTAGAAATTTTTGAGTTTTATTTTTGCTTCATATTTTTGTGGTTTTTGGTTAAAAATAATGGTGTTAAGCTGTTGAAGTAATTTTTCGAAAAGACTGTCGCATCTGATGGTAGGTGGGGGAGTTTTTGGCCAAGGAGTGTTTTGAGAAAATGGGAAAAAAGGCAAGAAAAACTAGATGGCGTACTTTAGAAATTACTGGTAAGTCTTAGAATTAATAAAAAATGTTAGTTTTCATTTATAAATCTATCATAAAAAATAAAGTATTATCTATTATAATAAAATTACATTATCCAACTTTTTAATTAACCCCTGTAAAATATAGTGATTAAAAATAATATATTTTATAGTCAAAAAAAATGCTATACGAGGCGTCGTCTAAAACCTCTCAATTTTTTACAAAATAATGAAAATGTCACTAAGAAAATGTTTAAAAAATATATAACCCGGCTACTACGATTTATTTTATTTTTATTTTTATTTTGCTGATTTCATTTATGTCAAAGTGATCTAAAGCCTCAGTTAGGAATATTTTTTTAATTCTTGCATTTTGCCCAGTTTTTAGGAAGATATTTGGCCATTTTGTTTGAAAAAGAAAGAAAAAGTACAGCCGGCTATGACGTACTCTATTTTCAAATTTTTATTATTTTTTTTTTAACATAAAATTTGCTAAAAAGTGATGGTTCATTAACAAATCTATCAGAATTCCATGAAAATTACGATTTTTTTATTATAATAAATAAACCAAACCAAATATAAATAAACTATTTTCTCATCAATTCCTGTAAAATATATATTTAAGTATTAAAAAAAATTATTAATTTTGTATTGATTTTGCAAATAAAAAAATTCTGTACATCAAAAAAATTCGAAAAATTCTTATCCCATATATGAGGGCTTGTTTAAAAATATTATTTTCTCATCAACCCCTGTAAAATATATATCTAAATGATAATAAAAAAAATTCGTTTTATGATTTTCCGAATAAAAAAATTCTGCTTTTCCAGTGCATCAAGAAAATTCGAATATTTCTTATCACACATACGAGGGCTAATTTAAAAACATTATTTTCTCATTAACCCCTGTAAAATATATCTAAATGGTTATAAAAATAATTAATTTTATATTGATTTTCTAAATAAAAAAATGCTGCTTTTCCAGTGCATCAAAAAAATTCGAAAATTTCTTATCACACGTACGAGGGCTTGTTTAAAAATTTGATTTTCTCATCAACCCTTGTAAAATATATATCTAAATGGTATTAAAAATAATTAATTTTATATTGATTTTCCAAATAAAAAAATGCTGCTTTTCCAGCGCGTCTAGAAAATTCGAAAAATTTTAATCACACATACGAGGGCTTGTTTAAAAATATGATTTTCTTATCAACCCCTGTAAAATATATAACTAAATGGTCATAAAAATAATTAATTTTATATTGATTTTCCAAATAAAAAAATGCTGCTTTTCCAGCGCGTCAAGAAAATTCGAAAAATTCTTATCACACATACGAGGGCTTGTTTAAAAATATGATTTTTTCATCAATCCCTGTAAAATATATATCTAAATGATAATAAAAAAAAAGATTTATATTGATTTTCCAAATGAAAAATGCTGCTTTTTCCAGGGCGTCAAGAAAATTCGAAAATTTCTTATCACACATACGAGGGCTTGTTTAAAACTAATATTTTCTTGTCAATATATATCTAAATGATCCATTAATAAAAAATTCTGCATTTCTATTGCATAAAGAAAATTCGAATATTTCATATCATACATACGAGGGCTTGTTTAAAAATAGGATTTTATTTCCAAATCTTTAATCAAATATTTTTTTATTTTCAATTTAGACAAACCCAATTAAGATAAAATCACGAGTCCGTAGAACGAGTGATTTTATCAATCGGTTTGTTTTCATATTTTTGCCAAATAAAGTAGTTTTCGTAAAAAGAAAAAAATTGTAGATAAAATTTGAAGGATTCTTGGTATTACCTTTGATAAAAATTGGTACATTGAGAAAAACTCCATTTGAGCTGTCAAAATTCTAAACTGTGTACAGGGGAGAATAAAAATAAGATTTTTAATCGGATGTAAACTACCCTTATTTTAGTCATTATTAACAAAGTTTATTTAAAAAAAATTGTGGCAATAATTAATTTATTATTTTCTCCTATTTTTACATACTTTTCCCTTTTTTTTTCCTATTTTCACTTTTTTTCCCTATTTTTCTTAATATTCTACGTTTTATGTTTTTTTTTATGTTTTCCGCATTTTTCCCTACTTTTCTTTAAATTTTTAGTGTTTTTCTTTTTATTTTTTATATAGAAAACAGCGAAAATTAAATTTATGTTTAACGATTTTTAAAAATGATCCAATTAATTTATTAACGGAAACCATTTTCATAATCTATTTTAATTAAAAAATAATGTTTCTTATTAATTGGAAATTTTAGGTGTTAAATCATAGGTGTAGAGAGTCTATATTAATTTTTTTTTATTTACACATTGCATTTATATTATTAATTCAGATACATTTGTAATCATTAAGTGTAATTGTATAAGTTAAATAAATTTTTTATTGCAATAAACAGTGGCGTATCCAAGATTTTAATCAAATTAATTATATATATTTTTTAATTATTTTTATATATCGAAAATACAATTTTCTAAATAAATAAGAAACTAATATTAAATAAATATTCTATGCTTTATTATTTCTGTTTTGTAATTTTTCTAATTTTATTTTTTTTTAAATATTCCACGACTATGGTGTTTGTTGCCTGAGCAAACAACGATCGAATTCGTGATATCTCTTGATTGATCGATTCTAATGCAATTTGCATACCTACTCGATGGGTTTATTTTCGTCGTTTCATTAAAATACGAGGGAAAATGAAAAGTATGAGCAAAAAATAAATAAATTTCAGGTTTTACCCAATAATATCATTTATGGATAAAAAAAAGTTGATTGATACTTGACATCTGAAATAATTTTAATTGAAAATTTCCTTGATGACGTATATTTCTTTTATAGTCACAGAAAATAAACTTTTATTGTTTTTATGCAACAAAAATGTCGCAGTAGAAGTGTTTATAAAATATTATTACAAAATTTATTATATATTTCAAATTCTAGAAAACTTATGTACTATAAAAATTTAATACCTATTGTGAAAACTATTTGTAATTATTCATTTTTATTTTTACACCGAACAATAAAAAAAAAACTAGTACAAACATATTGCCTATTAAATGAAACTCAAAATAATGTACCACAATAATATATATTAGAGGTAACTGGTTTCGGCTTACAAGCCATCTTCAGGTCTAAAAAGTGTTACAAAGTTCAATGAAATTGTATTTTACTATTCTTAAACTTTGTAACTCTTTTTAGGCCTGAAGATGGCCGAAACTAGTTGCCTCCATTAATCAATCTTTATCTTGAAGTAATATGTAATTAACATACTACACTTTTATTAATATACTAGTTGCCCAATGGTCGAAATTCGACCGTAATTCATTAAAGTTTATATATTTAGTTTTTAAGATTTTTTTTTAATTTTTTTCAATTTTTTCCTATTTTTGTCCATATTTTCCTGTTTTGCTCTATTTTTGATCTTTTTCCAATTTTTTTTTACTATTTTTTCATGTTTTTTCATTTTTCCTATTTTTGCCTGTACTTCCCTATTATCTGTTTTTTTCGATTTATTTTTTTCATTAATTTTTTTTTTATTTTAATGGATGGTTACAATTGTTTTCGGTTGTTTGGTTGTTTTTTTTTGTGATTTTTTACGTTTATTTTTGCATTTTTTCTGATTTTTTGAAATTTTTAGGATGTTGTTTCGATTTTTGACAATTTTTTTATCGTTTTTGTTTGAGATTTTTTTGTAAATATTTGCGATTTATCAAATGTTTCAAATTTTTAATTTTTTTTTTAACTATTTCCGTTTTTTTTGGGATTGTAGCTTTTTTTTGTTTTTTTTTTCGGGTTTTTTACATTTTTTTTATTTTATCGTTTTTTTCGTAATTTACAATTTTGTTTTTCATTTTTTATTCCAATATTTTCTGATCTTTTTTTACCAACATTTCCTTCTTCTGATTTTATTCTAATTTTCCCTCATTTTTTCTCATTGTTCTGTTTTTTTTTCTTTTGTTTTCTGTTTTTTTCGCATTTTTTTCTTATTCCTTTGGTTTTTATCGGTTTTTTCGATTTATTTTAATTCTTTCAAATTTTTAATTTTTTTTAAATGATTTCCGGTGTTTTTGCAATTTTAGCTTTTTTTTCGGTTTTTTTACAAATTTTATGGATTTTCTCGTTTTTTCTGTAATTTACAATTTTGTTTTTCATTTTTTTTCAATATTTTCTGATTTTTTAACTTTTACCATAGTTTCATTTTTCTGATTTTATTCCCTCATTTGTTTCTCATTGTTCTGGTTTTTTCTTTTGTTTTCTATTTTTTTCTTATTTCTTTGATTTTTTTCGATTTTTTTTAATTCTTTCAAATTTTTTCATTTTTTTAAATTATTTCCGATGTTTTGCGATTTTAGATTTTTTTTTTCGGTTTTTACAATTTTTTTATTTTCTCGTTTTTACAATTTGCTTTCTGATTTTTGCTCATTTTTTTCATATTCCTTTGATTTTTTTCGATTTATTTTAATTCTTCCAAATTTTTTAATTTTTTTTTTTTAATTTTTTAGATGATTACAATAGTTTTCAGTTTCTTGGTTATTTTTTTGCGGGTTTTTTTTCGATTTTTTCGGATTTTTTTCGATTATTCGCATTTGCAATTTTTTCCCATCTT
The DNA here is from genome assembly GCA_963243735.1 of Neocrepidodera transversa. NCBI lineage: Eukaryota > Metazoa > Arthropoda > Insecta > Coleoptera > Chrysomelidae > Neocrepidodera > Neocrepidodera transversa. Next base: position 5,577,330 of record OY725355.1, read on the forward strand.
TTTGAAATTTTCTGCGATTTCTTGCGTTTTTTTTGAGATTTTTTAGATGATTAGTTTTCAGTTTCTTGGTTGTTTTTTGCGATTCTTTTTTTCGATTTTTTCGGATATTTTTCGATTATTCGCATTTGCAATTTTTTCCCATCTTTTAGAAATTTTCTGCGATATCTTGCGGTTTTTTTGAGATTTTTTGCGATTTTTTTCGGGATTTTTTTACGATTTCTTTGAATTTTTTTTTTTATATTTTTCGATTTCTTGAGTTTTTTTAGCGATTTTTTTGCGACTTTTGGCGCCTTTTTACGTATTTTTTACTTTTTTCTCTATTTTTTCTGTTTTTCTATTTGTTCCTATTTTTCTCCATTTTTTCCTATTTTTTATTGGATGTTATATTATATCTAATTTAATTTTTATAACACACGTTATATCTTATTTTTAGCTTTCTGCACTGTTTCTGTATATAAACTTTAACTATACAAAATCTCACCATCCTCCGTTCACGCATTATGCTTAAAAAAGGGTCTGAAGTTTTCTCTTTGCGGAATAATATATTGATATGAGATAAAAATATTAAAAAACAATTAAATTTAGAAATAAAAAATTAAGGTACGCCGCTAAAATGGGTAGAAATGTGTTTTACGAAATAAGAAGAATTTTGATAAGAAAATAATATAGATTATCAAAATAGGTTTTATATGAAAATTTCTGGGAAAAAATTTAATCCGAAAGGTGCATAAGATTACAAAAAAAATTTAATATCGAAATAGTAAGAGATTTTTTTTTAATATCAAGATTAGAATTGATTATCAGATAAAAGATATAAAAGAAAGATCAATACAAAAGGTACAAGGATTTATAAGTTTTTAACTGAGGTCCAAAGCTTTCGTGGCGGTGAAAAAAAAAATCTTACCTCCATTTTTTATCGCTTTTGAAGACGTTTTCGAGCTCCCACAGCCTGAAAATGTATTTTTTATGGGAAAAAACGGCGCTATATTTAAAATGTGATATAGAATAAATACATAAAGTTACTGTGCAGTAGCAACACCAAAAGGGCATTAGTTAATATATAAATATTTAATCCAACACTCGGACTAGGGATTTCGTTATTATCCTAATGCATCTCTACATCGACGTGATGATGGGTATGACGTCATGGAACTCTCTCTCTCTCTCATCAACTCACCTTGGGGAATGAGTCTGGGTAATATTTGGGAAGAGAATTTAATCGATGATAGAATCGTATAATGTATAAGAAAGGAATTTTTTTCTTTTTTTTAGTCTACTTAACACCCTACCCTGTATATACATTTGAACTATTAATAAACATAAATAACACTTGCTTTATTCTATCTAAATATTAAATAAAATTAATAAAATATTACCTAAACAGATGCTCACTGAAATAGAAATATACCTGTCAACGTTTAGAATTCTGGTTAGTTGTTTTTTTTGTAATTTCCTGACTTCTACTGTTATTTTTTTATGTCAAGCAATTCGTTTTACTAAAACGAATAAATATTTATTTATAAAAATAAGTTAGTTATTTTAGAAACAAAATGTAGCAATAGATAAATTACGGAAGCTTTCATTATAATGTAAGCAATGGTATAAATAAAAATTCATTTGACTTTTAAAAAATGTTACACTTAATTACAATTTACCTATTTAAAATCATTTTTTCAAATCAAATAAGAAATAATGTAAATAAAATCATTACTACGTCATTATAAAATTAACCCGATTAACTCTTATATGCTGCAACAAATATTATATGGAAATTTGTCCATATTACGAATCTTAACCTACAGACGTCCTCTCAGATATATCACACCACTTTTTGTTAGCTGATCAAATTAAGTTAACATATCACCAGACATTCAACGGTTTTTCTAGAAGTGCTGAATGCGTCGATACTAATATAAATTGTCTAAGATAAAAATGTAATTGTATTCCTTTTACTAATTATTATTAAATAATGCAATGATCTCGAAATTAAACACGTCTGGTACCGGTAATAAATGAGCACGTAAAAGCTCTTCAAAATTAAAATCAGTTGTATCTTCATTTTGAAATAAGTTCAAATTGCGTGGTCCTTCAAGTTTTATCATGTTCATAACTACTAATAGTTGATTTCCCAAATGGACTGATGATGGTTTATATGTCGAAACTATTTTAATTAAATTTTCTTGTGGTATTGGATTGTTAATACTCATTTAAGACATGGATAACATATTGGATTTAAAATAATTAGTTTAGTATGTTAATAATCATCCCTTAGTTAAGGTCATTTTGGTGGATACCTCTCTTTCTAAACGCGGTTTTTCAAACATTTATATGGATATTCCGTTTTCCTAAATTCTCTTACTTGACCCAATTCGCGTCTTAGTTCGTTGATCGCGTTTTCGAGTCGACGTTGCCAGAGAGGTTTGTGGTTCAGGATTTTGTAGGTATCTGGATTTGCTGTATATACTATTACTCCTTGTTTTATCTCGTCTTTCAACAGACAATTTTAAGCTAATATTATTAAATTTAAAAAAAAATGCTGTTTAAGCACATTAGAGTGTTTAGTTCAGAAATAAAACTGGTCATCTCTGGAAATATTTGAGCATATATAAAAATAATTAGTTGGAAAATAAATCATTAACTCAAGAGCATACATCATTGCTAAGAAAAGCCTGAAGGTGTTTCCACTGTGTCATTTACTTCTAGGGACTTGGTGGTACTATCCCTTAGGCTAGAAGGTGGGAACTAACCGAAAATTGATTCTACCTACCTTCCTTATGATCAGCGAGGACCTTAACCTTCGAATGAAGTAAAGGAACTTGTTGATCACTGCAAGGAGAAATAGAATGGAACTCCTCATAGGTTGTGACGCCAATGCTCACCACACAGGGAAAACAGGCATCAATGACAGAGGGGAGGCACTTCTATAATTTGCTGCAGAAAACAATCTAGAGATTGCAAATAAAGACAATGAACTGACCTTCGTAACTAAGATAAGAAGGGAGGTCATTGACATCACATTAGACACTGTCAGGGCACGCTTGTTGTTGGGTGAGTCGCTAATCTCACGGGAGAAGTTGCTCTCGTATCACAGGCACTTAACGTACATGCTGGGTGGGAAAATCATGAATAAGAGGACTTACTGAAATCATAAGACCTGCGACTGGGAAACTTTTAAAAATCAATCAGGCACTGGAAGTATGTCTATCGAAACCGGAAGTATCTTATAAAGTTTCCTGATAAACACCTTAATCAAAACATATGAAAAAATTGCCCTTTAAAGCTAAAGAAAGAGAACGGAGATGCCGATTGGTGGAATATGGATCTTTATAAGAAAAGAGTAGAGGTCTGGAGACTTTTTAAGCAGTCCAAAAGAACTGTTAATTGGGAAGCCAGAAAGGAATACAGCTACGCTGTAAGAAATTCAAAGGTTATGACCTGGAAAAAATTCTGGGAGAACATAGAATATTCCTGAGTACTCAAGAATCAGTAAAATATTACAATGTGAAAAAACAAGAATGCTTTGGTCTTTAAAAAATGAAAATAGGGAGTATGCCAGCACTAAAGAGGAGACTTTAGACTTACCACTAAACTCACACTTCCCAGGTCGCGTACTTAACCAAAGTCAAGAGGACGGTACTGTGGTGGCCTTAGAAGTAAGGGCCATAAAGCAGGACTCGACTTAGGGAAACAAAGTTGTAAAAAAAACCAAACTTGCATGTACTGAGAAGTTTTCAGCCATACAATACAGCTAGACCGGATGGTATATTCCCGGCCCTTCTTCAGAAGGGACAGGAGGAGCTAAAAGACCCGCTTTACCAACTTCTAAGTACCAGCCAGGCATTGGGGTATGTACCAGCAGGAATCATCTTCATAACCAAATCTTTAGGAACCATGGTGGACAACATGTACTCACAGATAGTCAAGCATCCCTTAAAGCAATGAAAAGGAACAGTACAAATTGGTATTAGACTGTCATAAAAATCTAAGTGCCCTGGCAGAACATAACAAGATAACTCTTGAATGGATGCGAGGACATGAGGGCATTGAAGGAAATAAAGAGGCTGGTTAAGGAAGAAAAACTTTGAATTGGACCGCAAACTACATGTGGTGTTTCCTACCAACATGTACAGTGTATGCTAGAGAAACATTTAAAGGATAAACACAGGGAACACTATATGGAGCTTCTGGAACTAAGATAGTCCGAAGCACTTATAGAAAGTCTACGTAAGAGTAGAGACAATTTGCTATTATGCATAAATAGACAGAAGCTTAAAACTGCACTAGGTGTTCTGATAGGACACTGAGGGCTCAGAAGACATCTGAATCTCGTAGAGGTATTGGAATGTAGAAAGAGGACGAAACTCCTCTTAGTATATTATGCTATTGCCGGGACCTGAAGAAGGAAAGGGAATGGCACTTTGGGGTACTCGAAGAGCGCTATTCTTCGATTTCTATAGCTACTTTTTGTCGTTTTGTTGTTATATGTCGTGATTTGTGACTTCTGGTTGTTTTGTCTTCGGCCTAAAGGGACCGTATTGTTAATCTTTGGTATATCCGCGAGAGTACTGCTCCCTGTGGTACTCCAGCTTCATGTCTTCTAATTTGATTTGGAATCTTCTTCTTTTCAGATAGATATATAGTAATTTTGTCTGAACTTGTATATATCCATTTTGTAAATTAGTACTTAGTACCATGTTCGATCAAAAGCCTTTCCGGTGTCCAAAAATATGACTTCTGTAAATTTACTACTGTTAAAGCCTGGACTTATATATTCGTTTAGTATTATTATTATTCGTCTGGAAATGTTACACCAAGTGTACTATTGCTTTTTGTGGTTCTATTTGGAGGCCTCTTTGCTAACACGTATTTGATTAAGTTTCAAAATTCTTCTAGTATTGTGTATCTTTATTTTGGTTCAGCGTAAATTGGTTTTAAACTCAAAATTCAACCAGATATTTCACAAACTTACTCAAATCTTGCCAGGTCCGGCTCCTAGTATTGAACACTCTTTATGCTATGAAGCATGAATGCATGCGATCCTGTCAACATATATGTAAGCTAATATTATATATGATGTGACGTAGAAAAATTTCTAAAAATATGAACTGGAAATAAGTTTTTCTATACTGGTGCCGGAAGAGCCGGTCCGATCTTGGTTCAAATCAATAGAATTTTTCCCTGGAAAAGTGAAAACCTGAAATCGACCGGAGCTTTCGTTTAAGAATAATTGTGTTTATATGTAAGTTGACAGACAGAAAGCTAACCTCAAAATATTGTTGACTTTGTCAAGGGTACTGGTCTGATATGAAAACGGGGTACAATGGGCTGTAAGCCTAGGTGTAGGTTAGTGTAGGTGGGATCTCCCACCCCGATTCAGCTAGAATAGAAAATGCCACGAGAAGGAACAAATAGATTATATTAACATCCTGAATCTTTAGATCTGTACTGGTATGTACTAGTTTAAATTATTGTAGATGTGGGAATTTATTGGGTGAAATTATGTATGTCTTATTTCCTCTTCCAGAACGTTTCCATTTCCTATTCCATTTCGGGCAATTTAGTTAATATTTCAATTTTCAAACATCTGCCAAATAAATTATTCACATTTATTAAATTGTTATTAATTTGTGAGATATTGTTTAGTTTTTGGGGTTGTGATATTCATTAACTTAAATCATACAAATATATTAAAAACAAAATTTTCAGTGTTGCCAGTGTCACTTCACAGGATAAAATATATCAGATTTCTGTAGCTGTCAAAAATGTTTGAAATACCTTAAATATATTTTTAAGCATCAACTCAAGAATAAATCTAATGTTTTGTAACCACATGAGAGTCATCAATCAAACAGTGACGGTTTCCTAGACCCTGGCAACGAATAGATATACAAAAAAAAAATAATTGTCGTAGACAACAGTAACACACGCAACCATATTAGCCATATGCGTACATCCAGATTATTTTTATGCAAATATAGGGTATCAGAATAAAAAAAAAATTGGCAGCTATAAAATTTCTTGGAAAACAAGTGACACATGCAATACTAGCCATTGGCGTGCGTTCAAATCATTTGTTATAAAATTTAAAAATGAAATTTTCCTGCACACTAAATTTCTGTTCTCATACAGGGTGTTTTTAAACAAAACAATACTGTAGATAGTTCCAAAAATAAATATTATTTTTTAAATGAAATCGAAATTTTATATATAAATTAAATTATTAGAATATAATGTAGTATCGTAATTAAGTCATGAGAATACTACAGGGTCTTTCTCCCCTTCTTTTGCCTTAACGTAAAATGATTAAAACAAAAGGTTACTAGATTTGAGCACATCATAAATAGTCTTGCCAAGTTGACTAATCCTAACTGTACAGTAATAATTTGTCACAATTTGATTCCAGTTGTATTTAAAATAATTTTGTTTAAACAATGTTTTTTTTTTCTATACATTTATTAAAATTTATTTTTTGCAAGTATTTTATTCTTAGACTTAGAGGTAATAAATTAAAAAAAATCATGCGTAGTAGTATTAGCAAAACTACTATTTGTCCAAAAATAATGTGTAGTAGCAATGATAAAAAAGGCACTTACGTCAACCCAAGTTATTATTTTTTCGAGTTTAACGAAAATAAACAACATTACATACATGCACCGATTGACACCAAACAGATACCTTAGGCGAAGATGGGGGTGGGAATAGAGGGTAAAATCTTATATCCAATTGAACTTTTTTCTTTGTATAAGACGTAAGACGTACGTTTCTTCCAGCTGTCTGAATATGTATCTATTCGTAACATACCATGGCGCATTTAGTGCTTGTCTTAGCATTGTGTTTTGTTCAGCTTGGGTCTTAGTGTTCCCAGGAAGTTGAAGCATAAGTTACAGTTGGCCATTTTACCAGACAAATAATTAAAAAAATGAGATCCTGACAAAATACCACGACAGCAGCACTGCCAATCACAATGTGGGAGACAAAACAAGAAGAGCTATAGAGCAACGGTACTACTAGCCAACTATAAAAGAAGACTTCGTGAAACACTTCAAGGCATACATCATATGCACTTAGTATAAGAACACCACACAATTCCTGGGAAGTCATATTGGTCGACGTGTCGGGACCATATCCGAAGAGCCGCCTCAAGAGTAGCTACCGACTGTCTGTCCAATTGGGTGAAGTTCTGTTGTTCCCCAAATGCAAAGACTACGAGTGTCGAATAGTTCCTTCAACAAGAAGTGTGCTCCAGGTGGGGATACCCTTCACCATAATCACGGACAACGGACGCCAATTCAAAGGGGACTTATGGGAGCAGTCCTTGACCCACAACAACATCAGAGGGGAAACTTCGTTCGTAGAGGAGAATCAGAGGAAAACAGTCGTCCACGACGTAATGTATTCTCTCAGAACCAGGACCAACAACGCAATTTCCTTCAATTCGGGTAAGCTCCTCCTAGACCACGAACAAAGACGCCCTGAAGAAGAACCTCCGAACACATGAGCGGATAACCCAAGGCCTGAGCAATCATCTTCGCAAGAAACCTGATGTCTGAACAACCACCTGAGAGGCAACTTCGGTCAGACATACATAGTCCTCAAGGATGGAGGAGAAAGCCACCTCTACGTGGACGACTTTCGACCAGCACCACTTAGTTCGTTCGTTAGTTACATAAGTTTTTTTACAAAAAGCAACGCTGTGTCTTGAGGGAGGGGGATATCGTGACGTCATATATAGGGAGCTTTTTCAAAGTAGAATGGTGGCTGAAGAATACAACGCGCGGACCTCCCGTGATCAGTTGTTTTTAAAAGGGAGATGCAACGTTACTTTTCTTTGTTAGTGTTATTCTCGACGTGACTGGTGACTTCGAGATCACCAGCCCTTGGATCAGTCGATGAAGAACCAATCACATCGACGCAGTTGGACGACACCCCCAGATGGCTCTTTGAACCTCTGGGATATACCACCCAGTCGCAACCCCCATTTAAGATATGGCGCCCAACGATGTGGGCATTTTTCGCTCCAGAGGAACGAACGAACACACCACGACCCCACCTTTGACAGCTTCCTCGAGGAAAATTACCACCAGGTAAATCCAGACACTGAGGAGTATGCTTAGAGTCCGTGACTCCCTCCAGCAACCACGGCTGAGCCCCAAGTCCTTCAGATCCATGAATCAAGTGACCAACCCCCCCAACTAATCCCTCTATTTTACTATACTTTAAAACTAGTGGATCGTTAAACTAATTATAGAAGTTATAATAAAAAAAAATGTTATAAATAAAACATTTTCGAGCAACGATCAACGATTACGCTTGATATTCAAACTATTTTTAAATAGACTTGTTAATATAACATTAACATGAATAACAAACGTCGATTCAATTGTTGAATTGTCAGCAATAAACATAATATAACAGTTAGGCCGTTGGCTAATTACCACTTAATGTCCTCTCTGGCATTTTTTTTTCACAATAAATGTCAGGCTAATACACGTGCACGCATTTCTCTTTTTCGTTTTGTTCCTCGTTTCATTTGTCGGTCCCACGGGCGTACTAACTCTAAGTTTGGAAGGTTAATAAAATGATTTTATTGTTATCGGCCAATTAATTATAAACGTTTGCAATAATTTTAATAAAACCATTTATTTAATTCTTTTAAAATATTTTTAATGAACGAATTCAATATTAGTTGTATTCTGAGATTCGTAACTGTCAGGATTTTGGTTCTGTTTAAAAAAATATTAAAATGTCCTAAAAATAGCCTGGTGAGTTCTTTTAAGGAGATTGTGACTATTTTTGTAACTTATCTGTAATCTCCTCCAAATACTCGCCGCCGGGATATTCTCATCAGCGAGGACCTGGCGAAGTGCTCTTCTCTAGAACTCATATACAGAAGTCCTTTAATGTCCTTCCTTTGAGAAGAGACGAATGGGAAAATAGGGAGATCCATTTTACAGGGACGACTTATGTAATATACACATATGGTTCAAAGACCCCCCCAAGTGGAGCTGGGACTGGATTCTACAGGAGAAAACCGAGAGTTGACATCACAGTAAGCTAGAATTGTGTGCAAGAGAGTTTTCAAATCATTCTCTTATCAACAAAAGCATTTACATTTTATCGGACAGCCAGGCAGCTTTAAAAGCACTGAGCTCCAACCGGCTGGATTTAAAGCTGGTGTCGGAGTGCATCGAATTATTGGATCGCATTGCTACTAGTAACAAAGTACTCTGGGTAGCTGTGCACGAAGGGGAAGCCGACACTCTTGCCAGAAAAGGTGCAGAATCTGAGTTTATTGGACCGGAACAATTCTGCAAAAGACACTATCTGAAAACGGACCGAGAGGAAAACTCTCCAGCACTGGAAAGAAAGTGTGGACGTGCCTGCTGATCGGCATAGTCTGGACGCGGCTCAAGGCATCTTAAATTTTGTTTTATTAATTAGATTTTCACTGAATTTCCCAGTTATTTTCCAGAAAACTGTACATCATTTTTCAGTCCCAGTAAATTTTTAGAAGTGCCAGTAATTTTTTGTATGTGTCAGTAATTTTTTAGAAGTCAAAGTAATTATTTTAAAGGGGATTTTTTGGAATTCTATACATCATTTTTTAAAAGTCCCAGTAAATTTTTAGAAGTCCCAGTAATTTTTTAGAAGTCCCAGTATTTTTTTAAAAGTCCCAGTTATTTTTTGGAAGTCCATCCATCATTTTTCAGAAGTCCCAGTAAATTTTTAGAAGTCCCAATAATTTTTTGGATGTGTCAGTAATTTTTTAAAAGTCCCAGTATTATTTTAAAAGTCCGAGTTATTTTTAGAAGTCTATCCATCATTTTTCAGAAGTCCCAGTAAATTTTTTAGAAGTCCCAGTAATTTTTTGAATGTGTCAGTAATTTTTTGGATGCCATAGTAATTTTTTTAAAGTTCCATTTATTTTTTAGAAGTCTGTGCATCATTTTTTAAAAGTTCCCGTAAATTTTTAGAAGTCCCAGTAATTTTTTAGAAGTCCCAGTATTTTTTTAAAAGTCCCAGTTATTTTTTGGAAGTCTATCTATCATCTTTCATAAGTCTCAGTAAATTTTTAGAAGTCCCAGAAATTTTTTGGATCTGTCAGTAATTTTGTAGAAGTTCCAGTATTTTTTTAAAAGTCCCAGTTATTTTTTGGAAGTCCATCCATCATTTTTCAGAAGTCCCAGTAAATTTTTGGATGTGTCAGTAATTTTTTGGATGTGTCAGTAATTTTTTGGAAGCCATAGTAATTTTTTTAAAGTTCCATTTATTTTTTAGAAGTCTGTACATCATTTAGAAGCCCCAGTAATTTTTTTAAATCCCAGTTATTTTTTGGAAGTCTATACATCATTTTTAAAAGTTCCAGTAAATTTTTAAAAGTCCGTGTAATTTTTTGAATGTGTCAGTTATTTTTTAGAAGTCCCAGTAATTTTTTAAAAGTCCCAGTAATTTTTTGGAAGTTTATACATCATTTTTCTGAAGTTCCCAGTAATTATTTTAAGTCCCAGTAATTTTTTGGATGTGTCAGTAATGTTTTAGAGGTCCCAGTATTTTTTAAAAGTCCGAGTTATTTTTGGAAGTCTCCATCATTTTTCAGAAATCACAGTAAATTTTTTAGAAGTCCCAGTAATTTTTTGGATGAGTCAGTAATTTTTCAGAAATCCCAGTAAATTTTTTAGAAGTCCCAGTAATTTTTTGGATGTGTCAGTAATTTTTTAGAAGTCCCAGTAATTTTTAAAATTCCCAGTTATTTTTTGAAAGTTTATACATCATTTTTCTGAAGTCCCAGTAATTTTTTAAAAGTCCCAGTAATTTTTTGGATGTGTCAGTAATTTTTTAGAAGTCCCATTATTTTTTAAAAGTTCGAGTTATTTTTTGGAAGTTTATACATCATTTTTCAGAAGTCCCAGTAAATTTTTTGGATATGTCAGTAATTTTTTAGAAGTCCCAGTATTTTTTTAAAGTGCTAGTTTATTTTTGGAAGTCTATACATCATTTTTCAGAAGTCCCAGTAAATTCTTAGAAGTCCCAGTAATTTTTTGGATGTGTCAGTAATTTTTTAGAAGTCCCAGTAGTTTTTTAAAAGTCCCAGGTATTTTTTGGAAGTCTTCACATCTTGTTTAAAAGTTCCAGTAAATTTTTAGAAGTCCCGATAATTTTTTGAATGTGTCAGTAATTTTTTAGATGTTCGAGTAATTTATTAAAAGTCCCAGTTATTTTTTGGAAGTCATTACATCTTGTTTAAAAGTCCCAGTAAATTTTTAGAAGTTCCAGTAATTTTTTGAATGTATTAGTAATTTTTTAGAAGTCCCAGTATTTTTCAAAAGTCCGAGTTATCTTTGGAAGTCTATCCATCATTTTTCAGAAGTCCCAGTAAATTTTTAGAAGTTCCAGAAATTTTTTTAATGTGTCAGTAATTTTTTAGAAGTCCCAGTATTTTTTTAAAAGCCCCGCTTATTTTTTGGAATCTTACACATCATTTTTCAGAAGACCCAGTAAATTTTTTAAAGTCCCAGTAATTTTTTGGACGTGTCAGTAATTTTTTAGAAGTCCCAGTAATTTTTTTAAAGTCCGAGTTATTTTTGGAAGTCTATCCATCATTTTTCAGAAGTCCCAATAATTTATTAAAAATATTACCTCATCTGGATCTTTATTAACGACTAGATATAGGCAGAGAAATTATTAACCACTCGATGATTAGTTGTGATTTATTTGTCTACAACTCGACTGATGAAGCTTGTGAGGCAGAAACACATGTCTCAATATGCATATGAAATAAATTAAAATAAATCTGTTCACATCTAGATTTATTAAACGGCAATATTAATTTATTAATTAGATTTTCATTGATTTACTATAACATTTTTAAATTTTATAATTTTTATTTATATAGTAAAAACTTCCATATTCACTGAAAAAGAAAATGGCAATTCAGATTAAACTGGAATTATTATTATCCATAAAATCTTGCCTAATAAGCGAAAAACACGTGCGATGTTTTTCCTAGTTTGTTTAGTAGATTTGTAGACCTCCATGGTCGTTTTTTGCTATCAATTTAATTATAAAATTCTTAACTAATTTAACCTTGTTACTTTGGTCTAACAATTTCTAGGTAAAAATCATAAGCGCCGAAAAGTATTTTTTATGGTAATTACTTATGCCTTCTAGAAATTTTTATTTTCGGCGCTAATGATTATATTGTTAAAAAATATAATTACTAGTTATGCAAAATTTTTATTTACGGAATAAAAGTATTAGATTATAATTGAAAATAATTATAATTATATGAACATTTATCTAGTTATAATCGTCACAATTCATTAAAAAATAATTGAATGCTTTATATTTGTTTTACGCTTTTTATATGGGTCAAACAGAAATTATATTGGTTAACTAGACAATTAGAACATACATACAATAGATATTATTTATATATGAATATCTGTAAATTTTTAAAAAAAGTTGCAATCCTTTCTGTGATATTTTTAAAATTTTTCTTTGATATTTTTGAGTTAGTTATTTGGATCTATTTTTCACGAAAAAACTCTTTTCGCAGTAGGAAATTTTCTTTTTTCTTTTTATCTTTTTTTATTTTCGATGATATAGTGATATATTTTATTTTTTAGTAGTTTTAGTAAATTTTTTTAATTTTTTTGAGTATTTTCTCGAGAAAACTCTTTTCTTTTAGAAAAAACCTCGTTTAGAGAAAACCTTGTTATTTTATCTTTTTTTATTTTCGAGTTATAATCCTTTCAGTTATATTTAAATTTTTTTTAACCGTGCCTAGTTTTTTTTATATTTTTCAGTATTTTCATGAGAAATTCTTGATAATAGGAAATTTTCTCTTATTTTGTTTAGACACAAACTTGTTTTTTTTTATCTATTTTTATTTTCGAGTTATAATCCTTTCGGTTATATTTTTAATTTTTTTTTGATAATTTTGAACCTTGCCCAGTTTTTTTTATATTTTTCAGTATTTTCATGAGAAATTCTTTATAATAAGAAATTTTCTCTTATTTTGTTTAGACACAAATTTGTTTTTTTTTATCTATTTTTATTTTCGAGTTATAATCCTTTCGGTTATATTTTTAATTTTTTTTTTGATAATTTTGAACCTTGCCCAGTTTTTTTTATATTTTTCAGTATTTTCATGAGAAATTCTTTATAATAAGAAATTTTCTCTTATTTTGTTTAGACACAAATTTGTTTTTTTTTATCTATTTTTATTTTCGAGTTATAATCCTTTCGGTTATATTTTTAATTTTTTTTTGATAATTTTGAACCTTGCCCAGTTTTTTTTATATTTTTCAGTATTTTCATGAGAAATTCTTTATAATAAGAAATTTTCTCTTATTTTGTTTAGACACAAATTTGTTTTTTTTTATCTATTTTTATTTTCGAGTTATAATCCTTTCGGTTATATTTTTAATTTTTTTTTGATAATTTTGAACCGTGCCCAGTTTTTTTTATATTTTTCAGTATTTTCATGAGAAATTCTTTATAATAAGAAATTTTCTCTTATTTGGTTTAGACACAAATTTGTTTTTTTTATCTATTTTTATTTTCGAGTTATAATCCTTTCGGTTATATTTTTAATTTTTTTTGATAATTTTGAACCGTGCCCAGTTTTTTTTATATTTTTCAGTATTTTCATGAGAAATTCTTTATAATAAGAAATTTTCTCTTATTTGGTTTAGACACAAATTTGTTTTTTTTATCTATTTTTATTTTCGAGTTATAATCCTTTCGGTTATATTTTTAATTTTTTTTGATAATTTTGAACCGTGCCCAGTTTTTTTTATATTTTTCAGTATTTTCATGAGAAATTCTTTATAATAAGAAATTTTCTCTTATTTGGTTTAGACACAAATTTGTTTTTTTTATCTATTTTTATTTTCGAGTTATAATCCTTTCGGTTACATTTTTAATTTTTTTTTTGATAATTTTGAAACTTGCCCATTTTTTAATATTTTTCAGTATCTTCATAATAGGAAATTTTCTCTTATTTCGTTTAGTTAAAAACTGGTTTTTTTATCTTTTTTTATTTTCTAGTTACAATCCTTTTGGTGATATTTTTAATTTTTTTTTTGAAAATTTTGCGCCTTCCCTAGTTTTTTTTGTTTTTCAGTATTTTCATGAGAAAACTCTTTATAATAGGAATTTTTTCTTATTTTGTTTAGACACAAACTTGTTTTTTTTTATCTATTTTTATTTTCGAGTTATAATCCTTTCGGTTATATTTTTAATTTTTTTTTGATAATTTTGAACCTTGCCTAGTTTTTTTATGTTTTTTAGAATTTTCACGAGAAAATTCTTCTTATATAGAACATTTTCTCTGATTTTGCTAAAGGAAAGCCTTGTTTTTTATCTTTTTTCATTTTCGAGTTATAATCCTTTTAGTGACATTTTTAATTTTTCTTGTTCATATTTTTGATCCTTGTCTAATTTTTAATTTTTCAGTCTATTTATCACGAAATATTTCTTTTGGCAGTAGCAAATTTTCGCATATTTCGATTAGCCAAAACCGTGTTCTCGGTTTTTATTTTTGAGTTATTATCCTTTTAGTAACATTTTTAATTATTTTTCGTTGATATTTTTGGATTAGCGAAAAACCTAGTTTTCCTATATTATTTTTATTTTAGTGAAATTTTTATTTAAAGTTGTTTTAATTCCTCATAATATACTTAATTGTGGGAATAATATCAAAGATTACCCAAGAAATCATATTTTATAAAGTTTTATCAAAAAGCACACAACTGAATTCAAGTTGTTTTTTTTAATTTCTCACATCACTTTTATCACTATACAAACATTTGACAACGTTTCGCTTGTTTCTGTTTCCCAGAAATATAATACCAGTTTAAGGAACACTTTAAATAATCCTTTAGAAACGTTATCTCAAAACCTGTTCAAGCATATCAATTTATAAATGTGTAAAATGCGAAATAAATATTTTTTGCAGGCGAAAACGGTTTATATAATAGTTTCCATATAAATAAAATTTGTTGCCCAATATTGGGCGTCATTTTATAAATTTAGATATTCTTATAACAAGGAAAAATTATTTTGAGAAAAACATAAGAGCAAAGTAGCTGTTTAATAACGTGAAATAAACCTTTTTTTTTACTGTGAAATTTAAAATTTATTATACAATTTACTCAAAGTTAAATATAATGTAAGGTTTATTCTATTTTATTGTATTTTTATTTTTTAGATATAATTATTTAATCATATTGTCTGAAGATTTTTTAAAAAAAATCAGGAACAAAACCAGGATTAAATCAACGTTATTTCAATAAAATATATTTTAAATTAGTCCTTTAGATATTTATAGAATTTAACTTTAGCAGATATCATTATCTTCCTTCAAAAACATAACGCAATAAAATATTTTTATTAAAATTTGCTCAGTGTGACCCAATTACGTTTGTTAAATTTATTTTGATAAAAATACAAACTTTGATATCTTAAGTAATAAGATAACATAACATAAAACAAACAAAAATTTTAAATATAAAAGTTGTCGCTAGTGTAACATATTTTTGATAAATCAATTAATAACATACTAAAATTCAACAAGATTACGAAAATGGTTTAGTAGTGTCAACGTTGTAAAGAACCTACTAGATATTTATTATATACAGTCCACTTTTCTTCTATTTAAACATGGCCACTTTTAGTAAAGAGCATACGGCCAGTTTTTTTTAAAAATTAATTATATACTCGGAAATTAATTGGTTTTAATCTAATAAACTGAATAAGGGTCGCGATATGCGCAGACAAAGGAGAGAGAGCAACGAGAAAAAGGATAGGACCAATTAGTTAAATATTATCTCTAGAACTGTTTTTATATACAGGGTGTTCCAAATAAGAGTGATCGATTTTAAATGTAAATGCACAACGTATTAATTGCTCTAAATAAATCGGGTTTTCACTAATTATTTTCTTTTACCTAAAAGTTTTTTATGATCTACTAATTTTGGACGAAATAAATGGGAAAAATATGTGTTATTTTAAATGGAACACTCTGTATGTTTTGATGGTATTTAAAAGAGCGATTCATCATCTTTTAAAAAATGTATAGTTTGATATCTTTTGCTTTCCTATCAACAAAAATATTCGAAATTTCAAGAAATATTGCATTTTTCCTTATGGAAAAAGGACATTAAATAAAAAATTTACAAAAAATTTACTCAGAAACAAAAAATAACATTAGGGATATTATCGAAAATATTCTGACAGATATATTAGAAAAATCGTTTGAAATTAAAGAATTGCACAAAATGTCAAAAATTCACAAAAACTAACAAAAAATCTCAAAAAACTGCAAAAAAAACCCAAAAAATCTCAAAAACAGCAAATAATCGGAAAAAATCGCAAAAATGGCAAAAAAACAGAAAAAATTAGAGAAGAAAAATAGAAAAATAACAAAAAATTACAAAAACTCAAAAAAAAAAACAAAAAAAATCTCAAAAAATGGCAAATAATCACAAAAAATGTCAGAAATCGCAAATAATCGTAGAAATGAAAAAACCAGGAAACATTTGAAAATAATTAAAAAATATCAACAAATCTGAAAAAATTAGAGAAGAAACACGAAAAGATATGAAATATTGCAAAATAACGCAAAAATGTCAACAAACCGCAAAAACACGCGAAAACCGCAAAAAATGCGAAAACTAACAAAAATTAGTAAAAAAACGAAAACAATTAAGAAACAAAAAACAATCGGAACAAATTAAAATATACAGAAACAACGAAAAAATCGCAAAAAATTGCAAAAAACCGAAAAAAAATTGAAAGAAAAATCAGGAAACATTGGGAAAAATTGAAAAATCGAAAACACAAAAAATGCCAAAACAAATTGCAAAAAATCACAAAAAAATCTTACAAAATGTCAAAAATTGCATAAATTGCAAATAATCGAAAATAATTGGGAAACAAAAAACTCGAAAAAAATTAAAATATACAGAAACAAAAAAAAAATTGCAAAACATTGCAAAAAACGCAAAAAAAAAACCGAAAAAAATGAAAAGTATCAGAAAAAAAATTTAAATAAAAAATCATGAAACAATGGGAAAAATTAAAAAATCGAAAACACAAAAAATGCCAAAACATTTTGCAAATAATCACAAAAAAAATCTTACAAAATGTCAAAAATTGCAAACAATCGAAAATAATTGGGAAAGAAAAAACAATCGAAAAAAATTAAAATATACAGAAACAAAAAAAAATTGCAAAAAATTTCAAAAAAGCGCAAAAAAAACCGAAAAAATGAAAAGTATCAGAAAAAAAATTGAAATAAAAAATCATGAAACAATGGGAAAAATTAAAAAATCGAAAACACAAAAAATGCCAAAACAAATTGCAAAAAATCACAAAAAAATCTTACAAAATGTCAAAAATTGCATAAATTGCAAATAATCGAAAATAATTGGGAAAAAAACAATCGAAAATAATTAAAATATACAGAAACAAAAAAAAATTGCAAAAAATTTCAAAAAAACGCAAAAAAAAACCGAAAAAATTGAAAGTATCAGAAAAAAAATTGAAATAAAAAATCATGAAACAATGGGAAAAATTGAAAAATCGAAAACACAAAAAATTCCAAAACATATTGCAAAAAAACACAAAAAAATCTTACAAAATGTCAAAAATTGCATAAATTGCAAATAATCGAAAATAATTGGGAAAAAAAAACAATCCAAAAAAATTAAAATATACAGAAACAAAAAAAAAATTGCAAAAAATTTCAAAAAACCGCAAAAAAAAAACCGAAAAGAAAACAGAAAAAAAATTGAAAGAAAAATCAGGAAACATTGGGAAAAATTGAAAAATCGAAAACACAAAAAATGCCAAAACGTATTGCAAAAAAACACAAAAAAATCTTACAAAATGTCAAAAATTGCAATTAATCGAAAATAATTGGGAAAAAAAAACAATCGAAAAAAATTAAAATATACAGAAACAAAAAAAAAATGCAAAAAATTTCAAAAAAACGCAAAAAAAAACCGAAAAATTGAAAGTATCAGAAAAAAAATTGAAATAAAAAATCATGAAACAATGGGAAAAATTGAAAAATCGAAAACACAAAAAATGCCAAAACAAATTGCAAAAAATCACAAAAAAATCTTACAAAATGTCAAAAATAATTGGGAAAAAAAACAATCGAAAAAAATTAAAATTTACAGAAACAAAAAAAAAATTGCAAAAAATTTTCAAAAAAGCGCAAAAAAAAACCGAAAAAATGAAAAGTATCAGAAAAAAAATTGAAATAAAAAATCATGAAACAATGGGAAATTAAAAAGTCGAAAACACAAAAAATGGCAAAAAATATTGCAAAAAAATTGAAAAATCGAAAACACAATAAATGGCAAAAAATATTGCAAAAAAAGTCACAAAAAAGTTTACAAAATGTCAAAAATTGCAAAAAATGGAAAATAATTAGGAAACAAAAAACAATCGGAAAAAATTAAAATATACAGAAACAACGAAAAAATCGGAAAAAATTGGAAAAAACGCACAAGAACCGAATAAAATGGAAAGTTACAGAAAAAAAATTGAAAAAAAAATCATGAAACATATGGAAAAATTGCAAAATCGAAAATACAAAGGGCAAAAAATCACAAAAAAAATCTTACAAAATGTCAAAAAAGTTCATAAATTGCAAAAATCGCAAAAACTCGAAACAAAGTGGCAAAAGTTTTTGTAACTTTTACATTATTTATTACTATTAATTACATTATTAGTTTTATTAAATGTTTGTGATGTTTAGCTGCTGAATAAATTATTTGTCAGATTTTTATTTACTGTTAGGTTTTCCGTAAGGATAAATTGTACAAAAAGGTGGCGCAGTTTATTAGCTTTTTTAAATACCATCAAAACATACAGGTTGTTCCATTTAAAATAATACATATTTTTTCCATTTATTTAAAAAAAAAAGTAGATCACCCTGTATTGACGGGATAAAATGTAAACAAACTTCATAAAAAAACTTTTGGGAAAAAGAAAACAATTAGTGAAAACCCGATTTATTTAGAGCAATTAATACGTTGTGCATTTACATTTAAAATCGATCACTTTTATTTGGGACACCCTGTATACTAAGATTCATATTACAATTGTTTAACTTTTACCGTTTGCTAGATCCCTGTATATCTCATATTTTACAAGTATTTAATGCTTGTTTGGGATTTTATACCCTTTGGAGATGGGTCCTCTTGCGGTTTTAGATAGAACTGGCGCTTATTACACAGGTGGAATCTTTTCGTGTCCCATTGCCAGATGGCGTTAGCTGTTTACCATCTTTTTTACTCAGTAATGCACTGTCGTGTTTAGAGGTTTGGTTTAAATTCTATGCTCCTGCGCACATTGCCGCTGATGAGTCCTTAAAGGATGAAACAGCTGTGCGGTATACGGCTTGATAAAAAGAAATCAACTTCTCAAAGTTTACAAGTTTTTAATACTTGTTTGGGGTTTCATATCCTTTGGTGATTGACCCTCTTGCGATTCTAGTTAGAACTTTCACTTGTTAAACAGGTGGAATCTTTTCCCCAAGTAATAAGTGACCATCTTTTCAAAATTAGGGATTATTTTTTAAGTTGTTTTGAAAATTCAAAAATATGGTGATAGATTAGGAAAAATATGCAAAGGAAAAATCGAATAAACAATTTTTTCTTAATTTCTGTGCTCAATTTAAGGGCCTGTCAGGAACCATGTCCTAGAATAGCGTTATTAAGAAATCCTTAATTAGAAGCGGCGACGACACGCGAACATTTATTGAATACGAGCCTGCGTATAAATTATAGTAATTAAGCTTGTCAGTAGTTAAAAGGAAATAGTAAAATTATTATTTGTGTGAATGGTTCATTTAAAATTCCCACGAGATGTTGGTATTTGGAGTATAATTAGGTGATTATTTATAATAATTTTTAAGTAAGCTGAAAAAAATTCTATTTTTTTGTTTATTTTTACCGTTTCTGTATGTTCTTCTTCTTTTCTAATTGTTTTTTCTTTTTGATCTTCTAATTCTTAATCTACATACATATAATGAGCCTTCCAACATTTCTTTTTATTATTATTTCTACTTATATTTTCTTTAAATCCTTCTTCACTTTAGTTCTTATAAAATTGTCCATTTTTTTAAAATTTTTGTTTATCCATCTTACTTGTTTCTAGTATTTTTTGTTAATTTGCTGCATATCAATACTTGACTATAATTGTTTATTCCTCAATAAGTATTTGTTGTTTTTTCCCTCTTGACATTGGTTCTATCATTTGTTACTATTTTCTATCTCGTTCACCATTATTTTCTTAATCTTCTGACAATTCTTCTCTTTTCTGCTGTTGATCATGGTCTGAATTATTTTCTTTATTTTTATTTTGTATTTCATCAATCCATAATTTTTTTGATTTTTTCTCTCCTTTGTATTTGTTAATTTTCTTCGATATTTTTTGCATTATATTATTTTCGTTTTTATTTTCTTTATTATTATCCATTTTCTTCTTCTCTTCTCTTTTTCTCATTCAATTCATTATTTTTTTATTTTTATTATTATCTAATTTTTTTCTCCTTTTTATTTGTTAATTTTCTTCGATATTTTTCCATGATATTATTTTCCTTTTTATTTTCTTTCTAATTATCCATTTTTTTCTTCTTCTCTATCTCGTGTTTTTTAAAATATCACCATTATATATGGTTTAAGAAATATATAGAGTGATATATGTATTTTGGTCCAAAATTTTTTTGCTTAATTTAAATCTATTTTTAATAAATTATACTGATTATGACAAAAAAATTAGTTGTGACAAAAATTCTAAAATTGTGATGCATTTAAGCTATTATCTTTAATGGATTTATCAAAAAATATTCTAAAAAAATAATCTAACAGATTGATAGTTACATTAAACAATATTTTTTCTACATTGTTATTTTCCCATGCCCATTAGGTTATAAATTATAGGTTCAAAGCCGATAATCGTTAATGTTTTATCAAAAGTAATATTTGAAGGTCCTACATTCGATAATAACTTTCAAAAGAGTTCAAAGTTCAGATTGAAAGATCGATATCTATTCCAATTTCTTTGAAACTAAAGACGAAAGGAAACAAATTGTACATAATGAAATTCCTTTTAAAATAGTTCGCTTTTACTCGTAATACATTTCAAATTATCATTGAAAAAAATATTAATACATGGAAAATCCTAGAATATATATATGTTTCTTAGTAACCACATTATATTAACAATTTGCGTCATTGTTTACATAAATAGTTAATAATATAGTCTAAATAAACTTGATTTTTCTGTTATTTTTTCCATAAAAAATCCTTGAATAATTCTTTAAAAATCATTGATAAAATTCTTAAAACATTCTTTTAAAATTCCAAACAAAGTCCCTAAGAATTCATTGAATAATCCTTACAAAATCCTAAAATAATCTCCTTAACAAATGTTAAAGGAAAGAATCTCAAAAAATTTAAAAAATGATAGTCACGACATCTATCGTAGGTTGATGGGTACTTTCCGGACACATGAAATACTCTGGAAAAAGCGACTGAACAAGTATAACTTTACGCCGATAGATGGCACCCATCCGCTCTATGTTTTTGAAGCATAAAGAAATCACCCAAAATTACTGAAAATTCATTTAAACTGTCTTGAAAAATCAGTGAAGAAACCTTAAAAACTCCTTTCAAATAAATGTTTCTTTGAACAATCATTAAAAACTTTGAAAAGACTAGCAAAATTCCTTAAAAATCCTTTTTAATAAGTTAAAAAATTCTAACAGTATCTTTTGAACAATCCTTAGAAGGTCCTTAAATAATTCCCGATAAATTCCTTTGAAAAATCATTCACAAATTTTTTTTTAAGTAAAATTCTTAAAAAAATGTTGAAAAATCTTTTAGAAATTCTTGAGTACTTTTTGATAAATTTGTAAATAGTCTTGTAAAAAAATCCTTGGAAAATCCCTAAAGAAATAATAATTGAAAAAATCCTTGAAAAAAACATTAGAAAAATCCTCAAAAAAATATAAGAAAAAAATCTCTTAATAATAAAAATATTTGAAACATTCCTAAAGAATCCTTGAAAAATATTTGAAAAATCTTTAAAAAATCCTTATAAAGTCTTTAAAACATCACTAAGAAATCCTTGAATACACCACACAAAAATCAATTAAACAATCTTCATAAATCCTTAAAAAATTCTTGTAAAAAACTGGAGAAATCCCCAAATAAAATCATTAACGAATCCTAAAAAAATCTTTGAAAAACCATTAAAAAATCCTTGAAAAATTCTTTAAAACGAAAATTCCTGAAATATTCCTGAAAAATCCTGAAAAAGACATTAGAAAGTCGTTGAAACTTCTCGAAAAATAAAAGAATATTTAAAAAAAACTTTGAAACATCTCTGAAGAATCCTTAAAAAATATTTGAAAAATATTTGAAAAATCCTTCTACAATCGTTAAAAAAATCTTGAAACAATCCTTTTAAGAAATCTTTAACACATCACTAAGAAATCCTTGAATACTCCACACAAAAATTAATAAAGTATTCTTCGTAAATCCTTAAAAAAATCTTGCAAAAAACTTGAGAAATAACCAAAAAAAATTTGAGAAACTCCAAAAAAAATCATTAACGAATCCTTAAAATTTTTTGAAACCCATTAAAGAATTAATAAAAAATCCTTGAAGAATCCTTGAAAAATCCTTTTAAATAACAAAAATCCCTAAGCAGTCATTTTGAACAGTTTCTGAAAAGACATTGAAAATTCCTGAAATATCCCTGAAAAATCCTGAAAAAGATATTAGAAAGTCGTTGAAACTTCTCGGAAAATAAAAGAAAAAATTTTAAAAAAACTTTGAAACATCTCTAGAGAGTCCTTAAAAAATATTTGAAAAATATTTGAAAAATCCTTAAAAAATCCTTGTACAATCGTTAAAAAAATCTTGAAACAATCCTTTTAAGAAATCTTTAAAATATCACTAAGAAATCGTTGAATACTCCACACAAAAATTAATAAAATATTCTTCGTAAATCCTTAAAAAAGTATGGCAAAAATCTTGAAAAATAACCCAAAAAAAATTGAGAAATCCCAGAAAAAAATCATTAAATAATCTTAAAAAATCTTTGAAAAACCATTAAAGAATCCATAAAAAATCCTTGAAGAATCCTTGAAAAATCCTTTCAAATAACAAAAATCCATAAATAGTCATTTTGAACAATTTCTGAAAAGACATTGAAAATTCCTGAATTATCCCTGAAAAATCCTTAAAAAGACATTAGAAAACTTCTCAAAAAATAAAAAAAAAATATTTAAAAAAACTTTGAAACATCTCTAAAGAATCCTTCAAAAATCCTTGTACAATCGTTTTAAGAAATTTTAAAACATCACTAAGAAATCCTTGAATACTCCACACCAAAAATTAATAAAATATTCTTCGTAAATCCTTAAAAAAATCTTACAAAAATCTTAAGAAACCCCCAAAAAAAAATTGAGAAATTCCAAAAAAAAATCATTAACGAATCCTAAATTTTTTTTGAAAAACCATTAAAGGAATCCATAAAAAATCCTTGAATAAAGTTTATTTAATTGGAATAAAAATATAAAGAATATACAGGGTGATACTAAAAATAAGGAAATAGTGATTAAAAAAGATCTTTAATTTGCACACCCTGTGTTATTAATTTGTCAGAAAATTTTATTCATAGTAAAAATTTCTACATACAATATAATTTATTTAATTAGAATAAGAATATCTCCAATATATCCAATATACAGAGTGATTCTAAAAATAAGGAAATAATGATTAAAAAATAACTTTAATTTGTACACCCTGTATTATTCATTTGTCAGAAAATTGTATTCCTAATAAAAATTTCTAAATACAACAAGATTTATTTAAGTGGAATAAAAATATCAAGAATATACAGGGTGATACTAAAAATAAGGAAATAATGATTAAAAAATAACTTTAATTTGCACACCCTGTATTATTAATTTGTCAGGAAAATTTATTCAGAATGAAAATTTTTACATACAATAAGATTTATTTAATTGGAATAAAAATGTCAAGAATATACAGGGTGATACTAAAAATAAGGAAATAATGATTAAAAAATAACTTTAATTTGCACACCCTGTATTATTAATTTGTCCGGAAACTTGAAAATTCCTGAAATACCCCTGAAAAATCCTCAAAAATACATTAGAAAGTCGTTGAAAATTCTCGGAAAATAAAAGAAGAATATTTAAAAAAACTTTGAAACATCTCTAAAGAATCCTTAAAAAATATTTGAAAAATCCTTCTACAATCGTTAAAAAAAATCTTGAAACAATCCTTTTAAGAATCTTTAAAACATCACTAAGAAATCCTTAAATACTCAACACAAAAATCAATGAAATATTTTTCACAAATCCTTAAAAAAACCTGGAAACAAACTTGAGAAATCCCCAAAAAATGATTGAAAAATCCTTGGAAAATCCTTAAGAATTCTAAAAAATCCTAGAAAACCATTAAAGAATCCATAAATAATCCTGGAAAAGTCTTTTCAAACAACAAAAATCTATAAACATTTGAAGTATTCTTGAAAAGTCCTTAAAATATTTTTTGATATTCCTTGAAAAGTCCTTGAAATATCATAACTAATAGTGTTGCCTGTGTATATTTTGCACACTCGAATATAATCGAGAATTGATTTTTTTTAATAAATACTACTATTATTGTTATTTTTAGTGGAAAAGTATAAATAAATATTTTTATTAATAAAAATATGCACTAGTTGCACACAATATTTTTTCTACCACCGAAATTTAAAATGTGTGTCATCCTTCCTTTTCTATCCATAAATTTGTACGGATAATTTATTAATGTCCAAAATTTTATTAAAAGTTGCTCCGAAGGAAAATATCAATGGGGGATATATCAGGATAACGGGACGGTCAGTGAAACATGAATATCTTCCAATTAATCAGAAATTTAGAAAATGGTTTGTTAGAGATTTTTTGTTTATTGTTTGGATTAATCTATGTTTGTTTTTACCAAAAATATATTTCTTCATAACAAATTATCACATGTATATACTGTAAAATTTTTGACAAATATTTCACAATTAGTTAGCACTAGTTTCATAAATAATTACTCATACTTTTATCCTATGTACATTAAAATAAACCATTAGAACAATTAGATTGTAATATTTATTAGATCTGTAATAATAAATATTACAATCACTAAATTTAAATAAATTACAGTTACTAATTTTTTGTTGGACATAATTTTTTTATTGCGGTAAAAATGTGTAACCTACTTACAATCTGTTTATAATGCGTTAGCGTTTTTTTTTTTCTATTTGTTTTACGTAATTTTCTAAATCAGTCACGCGATAGAAATAATGACGATCCACTTAGAATGAAATTGTCCTCTTCGAAATTTGAAATTAATTTTTCATAAACAAAGTTACTTTGTTTTGGAGTCTCCCTATTTTCCCAGAAATAACGCCTATTCAGTAATTGGCACTAAGTGGTGTTCTTGGCACGTTGGTGATGGTTTTGAACTAAACATAATACCTCATCGCATCCCTCGAGAACACTTAACCACTATGGAATAAACTTCATCAGAAAATCCTTTTTAGATGTGGAGGTTGGCTCTAAATTTGTATCGGTAAAAATATTTTTTAAAGTCATTTTTTTTGTGTTTCCGCTTGACAAATCTAAAATGTAGCAACAGTTGTCATTATTTTAAAATAAAAACAGTATCTGCCAGATTTATTAATAATTTTTATTTTTAATAATATATTTTTGAAGTGAAAACTTCTCTATGCGCATTGGACGATTTTTTGATAGAAAAAATAGGAAAAAATAAAAAAATGGGGAAAAATAGATAAAATACGAAAAAATAGGGAAAAAATGAAAAATGAAGAAAAACAAGAATAATGGCAATAATTACAGAAAAGCAGCAAAAAATAAAAAAAAACTAGAAAATATGGAAAAATAAGAAAAAATATGGAAAAAAAGGAAAATATTGAAATATAAGTAAAACAATAGGAAAATATTCAAATATAGGAAAAAATAGGAAAAATGGGAAGTAATAGGAAAAAAATATGAAAATATAGACCAAAATATGAAAAATTTGTAAAATGTAAAAAAGAATAAACAAATAGTAAAAAATATGAAAAAAAACGGGAAAAAAATAGAAAAAAAAAACAGGGAAAAATAGGAAAAAAGAGAAAACAATAGAAAACAGAAAAATAGATGCAAAAGTAAAAAAACGCAAAAAACACAAAAAATCGCCAAAAACGAAAAAAAATCGCTAAAAAACAAAAAAAAAATCGAAAAAAATCGTAAAAAATTGCAAAAAAAGTGCATAAAAATACAAAAAAATCGAAACAAATTCCCAAAAAAAAACTCATAAAAAACGGAAGGAATCGCAGAGAATAGATAAAAAAAAATCAAAAAATGGGGAAAAAAATCACAAAAAACTGCAAATGTAAATATAATCAAAAAAAATCGCAAAAAATGGGAAAAAATCGAAAAAATCAACCAAAAAAATCGAAAAAATTAAAATAAATCGAAGAAATAAGACAAAAATGAGAAAAAATCAGAAAACCAAAGAAATAGAAAAAAAATTTGGAAAAATTAGAAAAAAGAAAAAATTACAAATTAAGAACAAAACAGAAAAAATAATTGAAAAATGAGAGAAAAAAACGAGAAAAAATCTGAAAAAATCGAAAAAAAATGAAAACATTGGTAAAAGTTGAAAATATTGTATAAAAATAAAAAAAATATACGAAAAAACGAGAAAATAAAAAAAACGCCAAAATTAACAATAATAATAATAATATTTTGATTTTTTGATGGAAAAAATAAAAAAAACTAATAAACTTGTAATTTGCTACAATTTTGGATGTCAAGTGACTCAGATTAGGTAAAAAATCCTTGAAACATCCTTGAACATTTCTTGAAAAATTCAGCAATTAATTCTTAATCAATCTTTCAAAAACACTTGAAAAATACTTGAACAATCCCTGAAAAATTCTTGAAAAATCCTTGAACAATCCTTAAAAAAGCCATAAAACATCCTTGAACAGTCCTTAAAAATTCGTTGAAAATTCATGAAAATTCACTAAACAATCTGAAGAATCCTTGAGAAATTCTTGAAAAATCCTTGAACAATCCTTAAAAAAGTCATAAAACATTCTTGAAGAGTCCTTAAAAAATCCTTGAAAATTCCCTAAACAATCTGAAAAATCCTTGAGAAAGTTTTAAACAATCCTTGAAAAATCCTTGAGCAATTAGTTCTTAATCAATCATACAAAGACACTTGAAAAATACTTGAAAAATTATTGAAAAATTCTTGAAAATTCGTTCGAAAACCCATGAAACATCCTTAAACAAACCATGAAAAATCCTTGAGCAATTCTTGAACAATCTTTGAAAAATACTTAAACAATTCTTGAAAAATCCTTGAGCAATTAATTCTTAATCAATCTTTCAAAGACACTTGAAAAATACTTGAATCCTTGAAAAATTCTTGAAAAATCCTTAAACAAACCTTAAAAAAGTCATAAAACATTCTTGAAAAGTCCTTAAAAAATCCTTGAAAATTCATGAAAATTCCCTAAACAATCTGAAAAATCCTTGAGCAATTAGTTCTTAATCAATCTTTCAAAGACGCTTGAAAAATACTTGAACAATCCTTGAAAAATTCATGAAAAATCCTTGAACAATCCGTAAAAAAGCCATAAAACATCCTTGAACAGTCCTTAAAAACTCGTTGAAAATTCATGAAAATTCTCTAAACAATCTAAAGAATCCTTGAGAAAGTCTTGGACAATTCTTGATAAATCCTTGAGCAATTAATTCTTAATCAATCTTTCAAAGACACTTGAAAAATACTTGAACAATCCTTGAAAAATTCTTGAAAAATCCTTGAACAATCCTTAAAAAAGTCATAAAACATTCTTGAACAGTCCTTAAAAAATCCTTGAAAATTCATGAAAATTCTCTAAACAATCTAAAGAATCCTTGAAAAAGTCTTGGACAATTCTTGATAAATCCTTGAGCAATTAATTCGTAATCAATCTTTCAAAGACACTTGAAAAATACTTGAAAAATCCTTGAACAATCCTTAAAAAAGTCAAAAAACATTCTTGAACAGTCCTTAAAAAATCCTTGAAAATCCATGAAAATTCCCTAAACAATCTGAAAAATCCTTGAGCAATTAGTTCTTAATCAATGTTTCAAAGACACTTGAAAAATTCTTGAAAAATCCTTGAACAATCCTTAAAAAAAGTCAAAAAACATTCTTGAACGGTCCTTAAAAAATCCTTGAAAATCCATAAAAATTCCCTAAACAATCTGAAAAATCCTTGAGCAATTAGTTCTTAATCAATCTTTCAAAGACACTTGAAAAATTCTTGAAAAATCCTTGAACAATCCTTAAAAAAAGTCAAAAAAACATTCTTGAACGGTCCTTAAAAAATCTTTGAAAATCCATGCAAATTCCCTAAACAATCTGAAAAATCCTTGAGAAAGTTTTCAACAATCCTTGAAAAATCCTTGAGCAATTAGTTCTTAATCAATCTTTCAAAGACACTTGAAAAATTCTTGAAAAATCCTTGAACAATCCTTAAAAAAAGTCAAAAAACCTTCTTGAACAGTCCTTAAAAAATCCTTGAAAATCCATGAAAATACCCTAAACAATCTGAAAAATCCTTGAGAAAGTTTTCAACAATCCTTGAAAAATCCTTGAGCAATTAGTTCTTAATCAATCTTTCAAAGACACTTGAAAAATTCTTGAAAAATCCTTGAACAATCCTTAAAAAAAGTCAAAAAAACATTCTTGAACGGTCCTTAAAAAATCTTTGAAAATCCATGCAAATTCCCTAAACAATCTGAAAAATCCTTGAGAAAGTTTTCAACAATCCTTGAAAAATCCTTGAGCAATTAGTTCTTAATCAATCTTTCAAAGACACTTGAAAAATTCTTGAAAAATCCTTGAACAATCCTTAAAAAAAGTCAAAAAACCTTCTTGAACAGTCCTTAAAAAATCCTTGAAAATCCATGAAAATACCCTAAACAATCTGAAAAATCCTTGAGAAAGTTTTCAACAATCCTTGAAAAATCCTTGAGCAATTAGTTCTTAATCAATCTTTCAAAGACACTTGAAAAATTCTTGAAAAATCCTTGAACAATCCTTAAAAAAAGTCAAAAAACATTCTTGAACGGTCCTTAAAAAATCCTTGAAAATCCATTAAAATTCCCTAAACAATCTGAAAAATCCTTGAGAAAGTTTTGAACAATCCTTGAAAAATCCTTGAGCAATTAGTTCTTAATTAATCTTTCAAAGACACTTGAAAAATTCTTGAAAAATCCTTGAACAATCCTTAAAAAAAGTCAAAAAAACATTCTTGAACGGTCCTTAAAAAATCCTTGAAAATCCATGAAAATTCCCTAAACAATTTGAAAAATCCTTGAGAAAGTTTTGAACACTCCTTGAAAAATCCTTGAGCAATTAGTTCTTAATCAATCTTTCAAAGACACTTGAAAAATTCTTGAAAAATCCTTGAACAATCCTTAAAAAAGTCAAAAAACATTCTTGAACAGTCCTTAAAAAATCCTTGAAAATCCATTAAAATTCCCTAAACAATCTGAAAAATCCTTGAGAAAGTTTTGAACAATCCTTGAAAAATCCTTGAGCAATTAGTTCTTAATCAATCTTTCAAAGACACTTGAAAAATTCTTGAAAAATCCTTGAACAATCCTTAAAAAAAGTCAAAAAAACATTCTTGAACGGTCCTTAAAAAATCCTTGAAAATCCATGAAAATTCCCTAAACAATTTGAAAAATCCTTGAGAAAGTTTTGAACACTCCTTGAAAAATCCTTGAGCAATTAGTTCTTAATCAATCTTTCAAAGACACTTGAAAAATTCTTGAAAAATCCTTGAACAATCCTTAAAAAAGTCAAAAAACATTCTTGAACAGTCCTTAAAAAATCCTTGAAAATCCATTAAAATTCCCTAAACAATCTGAAAAATCCTTGAGAAAGTTTTGAACAATCCTTGAAAAATCCTTGAGCAATTAGTTCTTAATCAATCTTTCAGACATTTAAAAAATACTTGAAAAATTATTGAAAATTCGTTCGAAAACCCATGAAACATCCTTAAACAAACCATGAAAAATCCTTGAGCAATTCTTGAACAATCTTTGAAAAATACTTAAACAATTCTTGAAAAATCCTTGAACAGTGGTTGAAAAATCTTTGAAATATTTTTAAAATTCCCTAAACAATCTGAAAAATCCTTGAAAAAGTCTTGAACAATTCTTCAAAAATCGTTGAGTAATTAATTCTTGAATAATCTTTGAAACATACTTGAATAATACTTGAAGAATCTTTGAAAAATTCTTGAAAAATCCTTGAACAATCCATAAAAAAGTCATAAAACATCATTAAGCAGTCCTTAAAATCCTTGAAAATTTCCGAAACAATCTGAAGAATCCTTGAGAAAGTCTTGAACAATCCTCGAAAACTCCTTGAGCAATTAATTTTTAATTAATCTTTCAAAGACACTCGAACAATACTTGAACAATCCTTGAAAATTTCTTGAAAATTCCATGAAAAACCCATAAACAAAAAATGAAAAATCCTTAGTCTATGAAAACCCCCAATAAATTAGTACAGATCAAGATGGAATATAATTTATAGATTAGCTGGATATCTGGATCGGAAAAGATTGCAACGAAAAAGACTTTAGTTATCACATAGATATTTGAGTAATAATTATCCTTTTTATATCAAATAATTTTTGGGTACCTTTCAGCCTAAAATTTCTAGAATCTTCGATCCTAACTTCTGACATTTATAAACGATTATCTTCGTTGTCGTTATACACTAAGTATCGATTTTTCTCGACTATTTGGGATTTATTTTGGATTCTCCGGTTCGCTTAGGAAAATTTCATTTCTAGAAACACTCGGGAAATCTTGAAAGTGTCCGCCCTTCGGTTTGATTGAATTTTATCTTTGAGGAAATGATAGTCGTAAATTCTAGAATATATTTGGCTTATTTGTTCCAATTTAATTAGATTGTAAATGTATCCAAAAAAATAATTCAAAAAAATATTTCTCCTAAAATCCTATAATTTTGACGTTGGTTCACGTATACTATTCCCAGAGTGTATATAATTACCTTCATCTTATTTCACTATTAACCCTATCTTTGTCTCTCTAGTTGAAATCAGTCAGCATAGCAATAAGACGATGACTTTGGTCTATTTGCACAACCAATAACATTTTTTATTTTACTCCTACCAGTAACCTTCCCAGATGTGACTTAAGCCATTCTCTCTAAGTACATACCAAGCACATATATACTGAATCGACCTCTGTCTAAGAGAAAACCTAAACAGGGGATATACTGGTAAAAACATCCTTATCTGCTAGCGGTGTCTATCAGTCCGCAGTACTAGCAAACAGATATACTTCAAAGCATCCATGACCCGTTGGGACTTATGTTAGAAAAAAGTCCAGGTCTTCTCCTTTTCTGTTTATCCATGGTTCTATATCCTTTAACAGTATTCTTCGGGCTCCCAAGATTATTGTCATTTGTCCACGATCTGTTTTACTAAGTTCCTATTTCTTAAATTTTCTTGCACTCCCCAATAAATTTCTGGTTGATGCGCATGCTATTTGCACACTGTACTTTTGTTTCATGGCTCTTTTGTTATTTCGTCGTCATCAACCTGCTTATGTCCTCTAGAACTC
Source organism: Neocrepidodera transversa (assembly GCA_963243735.1). NCBI lineage: Eukaryota > Metazoa > Arthropoda > Insecta > Coleoptera > Chrysomelidae > Neocrepidodera > Neocrepidodera transversa. The sequence continues at coordinate 5,609,095 of OY725355.1, forward strand.
TAGTTTTGCTACCACTACTATGGCTAGATCATCATAATAACCTATCAGGTTAGGAACTGATAAATTTAGTACCCCATCATAATGAATATTTCACCAATCATTGAGGTAGCTTGCAATCATGTTTCATAGGTATTTTTTCCAGGATATTTTCTCAGTGTACCGAGTTGAAGGCATTCTTCACATCTAGCGTTATCATGGCATATCTTTTCCTACCGGTTCTCTTATTTACTTCATCTGCCATCTTCTGTACTTTGGCCAGTGCATCTGTTATTGACCTGCCTTATCGAAATCTGAACTTATTTTCATTCATATCGTCTTGATCAGTACTCTAGGACTTTTCCAAGGATGTTGTTATTTTTTCAGGACCTAGTTTACTTTTCTCGATAACAACAAGTCTATATATCTTCTACTCTTTGGCACATTTCTGATTAAGTCTTCACAACCGCTTTAATGTCTATTCAGCTTTCAGTTTTTAATTGGTTTGTATTAGTTCTTTGCCTGCTGTTTTGTTGGTAGCCTGTAGAACAGAACAGTTTGATTTACTCTTCTTTAGCCAACCTAATTGGTTTAAGTTTATTCTTATTCTTCTACTCTTTGGCACATTTCTGGGTGACCCTTCGCGACCGCTTTGATGTCCTTTCAGCTTTCAGTTTTTTATTGGTTTATATTAGTCCTTTTCTGCTGATCTGTTGGTAGCCTGCAGAACAGAAAAATTCGATTTACTCTTCTTTAGCCAACCTGTTTAATGTCTATTCAGCTTTCAGTTTTCAATTGGTTTGTATTAGTTCTTTGCCTGCTCATCTGTTGGTAGCCTGTAGAACAGAACAATTCGATTTACTTCTCTTTAGTCAACCTAATTGGTTGCTTAACTGTGAACTTATTCGTGTTTATTTTTTAACTTTTCCCTCATTTATCCAAGTCTACTTCTCTAATTTTTAACCAAGCGGTCGGTTTAGTAGTTGGACAAATTTTATAGTCTTCTTCAGGTCAGCTCTGCTTTGCTTGTATTCTTCTTGGATGAGCGTACCATCGAGCTTTCAGTTCGCTCTGGTTGTATTTATTTCCTCTCGCTCTTTTCCTTGCAAAGATCATAACCAGTCTTTCATAAATTTCAGTTCTTCCTCGCATTTTCCACTGGTAAGATGTTTTTCAGGAATTCATTGAATGTATCGATATCCTTGTTTGGAGATACGTAGATGGATTCAATCCAGACGAATCCTAATCTCTATAATATGATAGTATTTATTTTTTTATTGCGTATGTATACCGGGTATAAATGGGTCATGGGCCACCCCTATAACTTTTAAACGGGTCAATAGAGTTATACCAAATTTTGGTCGATTAATTTTTTTTTACATAAAAACCAAATATGGTCGACATCCGGTTTCACCAGAAATTACATGAAAATTGAAAATTTAAATGGAACACCTGGTACATTTCTACATATTTGGATTCTACGATTTCAAATACATGTAGGTCGACTGTCAAATGTCACTTACGACGAGAATTTTATTTCATTTTTGATTTTTTTTTTATCCATCCATGATGTTAGGGAGTCCGACACTGGTGACTTCCTCCACTTTTCTAAAAGGCACATTGTTAAGGACCCCCAAATTCAAAGGACCCCCAATTTCAGGATCCTCGAATTCAGGATCCGCAATTTCAGGACTCCCAACTTCTGGACAACCGAATTTTACTACCCCAAATTTTAGGACCCCCGATTATTTTTAAAAAAGGAAGGACGTTTAAAATTTTTTTTAGTTTTGCGCTACGAAAATATTTTTACGTGGGCCAAGGGTAGGGATCCCAAATATTCGAAGGTCCTTAAAAATATTCGGGGGTTCTGAAATTGGGGGACCTTAAAAATAGTCGGGAATTCTAAAAATTGAGGGTCCTTTAAATTTGAGGCTCCTTTGATTCTTGAGCCCTGCAATTAGTGGTCCTGAAATTTGGGACCCTGGAATTCGGGGGTCCTTTGAATTCCGGGGTCCTTTAAAATATTTGGGAGTGCCTTGAATTCGGAGGAAATTCAAAATATTCGGGGTCCTGAAATTGGGAGTTCTTAAAAATAGTCGGGGATTCTCAAATTGAGGGTTCTTTGAATTCGAGGCTCTTTTGAATTCTGGAGTCCTGGAATTCGGGGTCCTGGAATTGGGAGGGTCCTTAAAAATATTCGGGAGTCCTTTGAATTCGGGGTCCTTTAAAATATTTGGGAGTGCCTTGAGTTCGGAGGCAATTCAAAATATTCTGGGTCCTGAAATTGGGAGTCCTTAAAAATAGTCGGGGATTCTAAAATTAAGGGTTCTTTGAATTAGAGGCTCCTTTGAATTCTGGAGTCCTGGAATTCGGGGTCCTGGAATTGGGAGGGTCTTTTGAATTCCGGGGTCCTTAAAAATATTCGGGAGTCCTTTGAATTCGGGGACATTTAAAAATATTCGGGAGTGCCTTTAATTCGGGGGTAAATAAAAATATTCGGGGTCCTGAAATTGGAAGTTCTTAAAAATAGTCGGGGATTCTAAAATTGAGGGTTCTTTGAATTCGGGGCTCCTTTGAATTCTGGAGTCCTGGAATTCGGGGTCCTGGAATTCGGGGGTACTTTGAATTCCGGGGTCCTTAAAAATATTCGGGAGTCCTTTGAATTCGGCGTCATTTAAAAATATTCGAGGGTCCTTAAAAATATATATTTAAAAATATTCGGTAGTTCTTTGAATTCGTGGGTCCATAAAAAATGTGAGGGGCATGGCTTCCCCAACCTTTTAGAAAAGTGGAGGGGGGTCTGCAAAGTGTCGGACTTTCTACTAATGATTGGTCTAAATTATTTATTTTTGTTTCTTAATAATTATTTATATTTAAAACATGATGTAAGTTTCCTTTATTTTTATTTTTTAACAGGGATGTCTTCAGGAAAATTTTGTACCGAAATTAAAAAAAGAACATTTCTCCGTTATTTGAGAAACAAGAATTGTTATGTACATCATTTTAATGGTAATTGAATGAACAATTTTTACTACTGGGTGGCCCATCTACGTTTCATTTAAAAAAATTATTTCAACTAGAATTTTTACATATTTTAAATTTCTAGTTTATTGTTAAATTTTTCAGATATGGTAATTATTGATTTGACCTTATATAGGAGCTCTAAAGATAAGATAAGTCCGACTCTGTATGTTTTCTTGAAAAATTCCCTTCCCACTGTATAATAAAATGATGGAAAATTTGTAATTTTACCAAAACACATTAGTCCCAATGGACATAAAATTCCAATGAAATAAATTCAAGTACTCTAATTTAAATGTTACATGCGTTTATTTTTGGCCAACTATAATTTTAACTAGATACCAGGTTATTTAACTTTTGGCAAGGTGTTGTTTCCTGATGACAAATGAAGTCATGAGGTTTTGAAGTTTTTCCTTTTTCCGGCTGTCGAGCACGAGTTGCGTCAATGAAAAATAATTTATAAAGTATGTTGTTTAAATTCGAGAAATTTTTAAAATAAATATCTATTTCTACATGTAGTAATGAACAAATAAAATTCCGTAAAAGAAACAGTAGACTATTTTTGGCTTAAGTAACCATGTAAAAAATAAAGTAATGGCGGGATATAAGTATCAGATAAATTTGAAATTTTTCAAAAAATTTAAATACTTCAAAAATTTCAAAATGTCACTCTTATCCCGCTGTCTTATAAGTACATAGAAAAAAACAAATTTTAGAAATATTAAAAATTATAAATTTTTCTAATTAAGTATTCGTTTTGTCGAAAATTCAGATTTTTTAATTTTTTCTACATTTCGATTTTTTTTAAATTGGTGCTTCTTTCAAAATTTGTTTTTTTTTATTTTATTTTGTTTGCTTCAATTTTTTTTTATTACAGAAACAAAAAAATAAATGTTGAGTCGAAATATCAAAGTTTCAATACGAATTTTATTCTAAAGTTGTGCTTTTTCCAAATATAATTTTTTTTTTTAATTCCAAATTAAAAACTATAAAAATTTAACAAATATATATTTTGTTTATTAAAATTTCGGATTTCAAGTTTTTATTTAATTAAATATATTATTTTTACCCTGTAATATTAATTTACTCGTGATTTTTTTTACAGGGAGATTCCAAAAAAATGAAAATTTAGATTATATTCGTTTTTATTTTGTACACCCTGTAATATTCATTTTACATAAAATTTTATACATAATAAAAGTTTATAAATTGAATAAGATTTATGAAATATTTTTTTCTTGTCGAATATACAGGATGATTGCAAAAAATTAAAATTCAGATTATATTCGTTTTTATTTTGTACACCCTGTAATATTTATTTTACATAAAATTTTATACATAATAAAAGTTTATAAATTGAATAAGCTTTATGAAATATTTTTTTTTTCTTGTCGCATATACAGGATGATTGTAAAAAATGAAAATTCAGATTATATTCGTATTTATTTTGTACACCCTGTAATATTCATTTTACATAAAATTTTATACGTAATAAAAGTTTATAAATTGAATAAGCTTTATGGATTTTTTTTTTTCTTGTCGAATATACAGGATGATTGCAAAAAATGAAAATTCAGATTGTATTCGTATTTATTTTGTACACCCTGTAATATTCATTTTACATAAAATTTTATACGTAATAAAAGTTTATAAATTAAATAAGCTTTATGAAATATTTTTTTTCTTGTCGAATATACAGGATGATTCCAAGAAAATGAAAATTCAGATTATATTCGTATTTATTTTGTACACCCTGTAATATTCATTTTACATAAAATTTTATACGTAATAAAAGTTTATAAATTGAATAAGCTTTATGAAATATTTTTTTTTCTTGTAGAATATACAGGATGATTCCAAAAAATGAAAATTCAGATTATATTCGTATTTATTTTGTACAACCTGTAATATTAATTTTACAGAAAATTTTACTCGTAATAAAAGTTTATAAATCGACTAAGCATGATGAAAAAATTTTTTCTTTAAATATACAGGGTGTAAAATTCAGTTTTTTAATTTTTTTACTACATTTCGAATATTTTTTTTAATAGAATTTGAGTTTATTAAATTCTATTCTAGAAATAAACATTTGTTTAAATTTTAAATTTTGTTTTAATCATAAAAATTCGATAGAAAATTCCAAATATGAATTAATTTTTAGGAATTCCAAATTTTAAAAAAAAATATTTAACAAACATATTTTTAATTATAAAAATTTCCGATTTTTGAGTTTTTAATAAATTAAAAGGAATATTAATTTTTGCAAAACAATTCTAAAATTTGGTTTTTTAAAAATAATTTCTTATTTTGAATTTTTACGCAAAATTAAAATTTTTTCAAAATATCCCTAGTATTTGCGATTTTTTTAAATTTTGGGTTTTTATCCATAGATAATTTAAGCTTTTAGAAATTTTTCAAGATATTGAATTTGTGACGATTTTTTCAAAATTTTTATTTTTTATTTGTCATATCTAACATTTTTAATTTATAATATTCAGATTTTTTATTTAAATTTGTTTTATAATCTGAATTTTCATTTGTTTAGAATAACCCTGTATATTTAAAATGAAAATAAATCTTTTATAAAGTTTATTTGATTTATAAACTTTTATTACGAGTAAAATTTTCTGTAAAATTAATATTACAGGTTGTACAAAATAAAAACGAATATAATCTGAATTTTCATTTTTTTGGAATCATCCTGTATATTCGACAAAAAAAAAATATTTTCCAAAGCTTATTCAATTTATAAACTTTTATTATGTATAAAATTTTATGTAAAATGAATATTACAGGGTGTACAAAATAAAAACGAATATAATCTGAATTTTCATTTTTTGCAATCATCCTGTATATTCGACAAGAAAAAAAAATAATTCATGAAGCTTATTTAATTTATAAACTTTTATTCCGTATAAAATTTTATGTAAAATGAATATTACAGGGTGTACAAAATAAAAATTAATACAATCTGAATTTTCATTTTTTTGCAATCATCGTGTATATTCGACAAGAAAAAAAATATTTCCTAAAGCTTATTCAATTTATAAACTTTTATTACGTTTAAAATTTTATGTAAAATAAATATTACAGGGTGTACAAAATAAAAACGAATATAATCTGAATTTTCATTTTTTGCAATCATCCTGTATATTCGACAAGAAAAAAAAATATTTCATAAAGCTTATTCAATTTATAAACTTTTATTACGAGTAAAATTTTATGTAAAATGAATATTACAGGGTGTACAAAATAAAAATTAATACAATCTGAATTTTCATTTTTTTGCAATCATCCTGTATATTCGACAAGAAAAAAAATATTTCCTAAAGCTTATTCAATTTATAAACTTTTATTATGTATAAAATTTTATGTAAAATGAATATTACAGGGTGTACAAAATAAAAACGAATATAATCTGAATTTTCATTTTTTTGGAATCATCCTGTATATTTGACAAGAAAAAAAATATTTCATAAAGCTTATTCAATTTATAAAGTTTTATTATGTATAAAATTTTATGTAAAATGAATATTACAGGGTGTACAAAATAAAAACGAATATAATCTGAATTTTCATTTTTTTGGAATCATCCTGTATATTTGACAAGAAAAAAAATATTTCATAAAGCTTATTCAATTTATAAACTTTTATTATGTATAAAATTTTATGTAAAATGAATATTACAGGGTGTACAAAATAAAAACGAATATAATCTGAATTTTCATTTTTTTGGAATCATCCTGTATATTTGACAAGAAAAAAAAAATTTCCTAAAGCTTATTCAATTTATAAACTTTTATTATGTATAAAATTTTATGTAAAATGAATATTACAGGGTGTACAAAATAAAAACGAATATAATCTGAATTTTCATTTTTTGGAATCATCCTGTATATTCGACAAGAAAAAAAAATATTTCATAAAGCTTATTCAATTTATAAACTTTTATTACGAGTAAAATTTTATGTAAAATGAATATTACAGGGTGTACAAAATAAAAATTAATACAATCTGAATTTTCATTTTTTTGCAATCATCCTGTATATTCGACAAGAAAAAAAATATTTCATAAAGCTTATTCAATTTATAAACTTTTATTATGTATAAAATTTTATGTAAAATGAATATTACAAAATAAAAACGAATATAATCTGAATTTTCATTTTTTGCAATCATCCTGTATATTCGACAAGAAAAAAAAATATTTCATAAAGCTTATTCAATTTATAAACTTTTATTACGAGTAAAATTTTATGTAAAATGAATATTACAGGGTGTACAAAATAAAAATTAATATAATCTGAATTTTCATTTTTTTGGAATCATCCTGTATATTTGACAAGAAAAAAAATATTTCCTAAAGCTTATTCAATTTATAAACTTTTATTATGTATAAAATTTTATGTAAAATGAATATTACACGGTGTACAAAATAAAAACGAATATAATCTGAATTTTCATTTTTTGCAATCATCCTGTATACTCGACAAGGAAAAAAAATATTTCATAAAGCTTATTCAATTTATAAACTTTTATTACGAGTAAAATTTTATGTAAAATGAATATTACAGGGTGTACAAAATAAAAACGAATATAATCTGAATTTTCATTTTTTTGGAATCATCCTGTATATTTGACAAGAAAAAAAATATTTCATAAAGCTTATTCAAGTTATAAACTTTTATTATGTATAAAATTTTATGTAAAATGAATATTACAGGGTGTACAAAATAAAAACGAATATAATCTGAATTTTCATTTTTTTTGCAATCATCCTATATATTCGACAAGAAAAAAAATATTTCCCAAAGCTTATTCAATTTATAAACTTTTATTATATATAAAATTTTATGTAAAATGAATATTACAGGGGGTACAAAATAAAAACGAATATAATCTGAATTTTCATTTTTTTGGAATCATCCTGTATATTCGACAAGAAAAAAAATATTTCCTAAAGCTTATTCAATTTATAAACTTTTATTATGTATAAAATTTTATGTAAAATGAATATTACAGGGTGTACAAAATAAAAACGAATATAATCTGAATTTTCATTTTTTTGGAATCATCCTGTATATTTGACAAGAAAAAAAATATTTCATAAAGCTTATTCAATTTATAAACAAATCAAGTGGTCTGGAAAAACTTGTTTTATATTGAAAGATTATAGAAATTTGGATTTAAAAAATAAAGGAGATTATTTATATTTTAAACTTTTATTTATAATTATCCTGAATGGACTTTTTACTTTATTTTCTTGACTATTCTACTATATTTTATAATAAAAACGAATGATTTATAGGAATGTTACCGGTATCTGTCTAAATTTTATGATAGTACAGTATCATTTTTTTACAGCTTTCTCTCGAACAAATATTGAAAAAAATATATTTATGACATGCCACTTACTGATATATTCCTATTGCTACTGCCTTTTTATTATTAACCTACTATAAATAACATAATAATATTTGACAAGATGTTATCTTAAGTTCAGTAAATTTATTTATTTATAAAAAAAAGGTATTTACGTTGTAGATAGTCATACACAGAAGCTAATTAATTCCAATTTAATAATAATAACAAGGCCTTTTAGAGGATCATCCCTGTATTTTTAAAACCCCAAAATAATAAATTTTGAACTTAAAATTCTAAATAATCGATCTAAAAATAAAATTAATATTATTTGAATTAATATAACATGCAATATCATAATATTTTTTTTATCGGAACTTAACCTGTTGGCCTTTAAGGAATTTTTGATTTTAAGTTGTTTACAAGGAAGTAAACAAATTAGTAAATATAGTAAAAATTGTGCTGATTACAATTTTCATATTATTATAAAACAAATTTGAACCAAAGGAATAGTTTGTTATTTGGAGAGTTACAAGTACAAGAGTTCAAAGATTTAAAATCATCCATGTTTTTTTAAAGTCAAAGTTTCAATTTTGTTTAAAAATAATAAAACTGTATTAAAGTTCACGAGACAAAAATAAAATTATTGTGACTATATGACTTGAATGGAATTAAGAAAAATAATAGTGAATGACCCATAAGGACCACATGAGACAAATATACATGATAAATTTACGTTTGAAAAAATGTTTGAGAACATTTTTAAAAATATTAAATTCAATAAATATCAATGTGGTAAAATAATGAAACTCTAGAACTAGTATCACAATAATACAGGGTGTTCCAACATAAAATGTACATACGTTACAGGCAGATAGGGGGCACCAGAGCGAATCTAAAAACCCTTCTGAAGGTTGGTCGAATGTCATTTTTTACCGACATACAGGGTGTTTAATGAATTTTGGCCAAAACTTCTTTCGCCCATGTTTCTGAAACCACCTTTTATCAAAAAAGTAATTTTTCATTTAATTTACCAAAAATCTGTGGCTAATAGACTATGTCTGAAGCCAAATACCTACAAAAAAAAAGTAATTTTTCTTTGCTCACCCTGTATTATTTATTACTAAGAAAATTTTATTCGTAATAAAAGTTACTAAATCTAGTAGTCTTGATTAAAATTAGAAAAAAATATAAATATTGTACAGGATGATTTCAAAAATACAGATATTATCAAAAAGGTAATTTTTCTTTGCTCACCCTGTATTATTTATTACTCAGAAAATTTTATTCTCAATAAAAGTTACTAAATCTAGTAGTCTTGATTAAAATGAGAAAAAAATATAAATATTGTACAGGATGATTTCAAAAATACAGATATACTGTCAAAATGGCAATTTTTATTTGCTCACCCTGTATTATTCATTACTCAGAAAATTTTATTCGTAATAAAAGTTACTAAATCTAGTAGTTTTGATTAAAATTAGAAAAAAATATAAATATTGTACAGGATGATTTCAAAAATACAGATATTATCAAAAAGGTAATTTTTCTTTGCTCACCCTGTATTATTTATTACTCAGAAAATTTTATTCTCAATAAAAGTTACTAAATCTAGTAGTCTTGATTAAAATGAGAAAAAAATATAAATATTGTACAGGATGATTTCAAAAATACAGATATACTGTCAAAATGGCAATTTTTATTTGCTCACCCTGTATTATTCATTACTCAGAAAATTTTATTCGTAATAAAAGTTACTAAATCTAGTAGTTTTGATTAAAATTAGAAAAAAATATAAATATTGTACAGGATGATTTCAAAAATACAGATATTATCAAAATGGCAATTTTTCTTTGCTCACCCTGTATTATTCATTACTCAGAAAATTTTATTCGTAATAAAAGTTACTAAATCTAGTAGTTTTGATTAAAATTAGAAAAAAATATAAATATTGTACAGGATGATTTCAAAAATACAGATAATATCAAAAAGGTAATTTTTCTTTGCTCACCCTGTATTATTCATTACTCAGAAAATTTTATTGTAATAAAAGTTACTAAATCTAGTAGTTTTGATTAAAATGAGAAAAAAAATATAAATATTGTACAGGATGATTTCAAAAATACAGATAATATTAAAAAGGTAATTTTTCTTTGCTCGCCCTGTATTATTCATTACTCAGAAAATTTTATTCGTAATAAAAGTTACTAAATCTAGTAGTTTTGATTAAAATTAGAAAAAAATATAAATATTGTACAGGATGATTTCAAAAATACAGATAATATCAAAAAGGTAATTTTTCTTTGCTCACCCTGTATTATTCATTACTCAGAAAATTTTATTCGTAATAAAAGTTACTAAATCTAGTAGTTTTGATTAAAATTAGAAAAAAATATAAATATTGTACAGGATGATTTCAAAAATACAGATAATATCAAAAAGGTAATTTTTCTTTGCTCACACTGTATTATTCATTACTCAGAAAATTTTATTCGTAATAAAAGTTACTAAATCTAGTAGTTTTGATTAAAATGAGAAAAAAAATATAAATATTGTACAGGATGATTTCAAAAATACAGATAATATTAAAAAGGTAATTTTTCTTTGCTCGCCCTGTATTATTCATTACTCAGAAAATTTTATTCGTAATAAAAGTTACTAAATCTAGTAGTTTTGATTAAAATTAGAAAAACATATAAATATTGTACAGGATGATTTCAAAAATACAGATAATATCAAAAAGGTAATTTTTCTTTGCTCACCCTGTATTATTTATTATTGAGAAAATTTAATTCGTAATAAAAGATACTAAATCTAGTAGTTTTGATTAAAATTAGAAAAAAATATAAATATTGTACAGAATGATTTAAAAAATTCAGATTTTATCAAAAAATTAATTTTTCTTTGCTCACCCTGTATTATTCATTACTCAGAAAATTTTATTCGTAATAAAAGTTACTAAATCTAGTAGTTTTGATTAAAATTAGAAAAAAATATAAATATTGTACAGGATGATTTCAAAAATACAGATAATATCAAAAAGGTAATTTTTCTTTGCTCACCCTGTATTATTCATTACTCAGAAAATTTTATTCGTAATAAAAGTTACTAAATCTAGTAGTTTTGATTAAAATGAGAAAAAAAATATAAATATTGTACAGGATGATTTCAAAAATACAGATAATATTAAAAAGGTAATTTTTCTTTGCTCGCCCTGTATTATTCATTACTCAGAAAATTTTATTCGTAATAAAAGTTACTAAATCTAGTAGTTTTGATTAAAATTAGAAAAAAATATAAATATTGTACAGGATGATTTCAAAAATACAGATAATATCAAAAAGGTAATTTTTCTTTGCTCACCCTGTATTATTCATTACTCAGAAAATTTTATTCGTAATAAAAGTTACTAAATCTAGTAGTTTTGATTAAAATTAGAAAAAAATATAAATATTGTACAGGATGATTTCAAAAATACAGATAATATCAAAAAGGTAATTTTTCTTTGCTCACACTGTATTATTCATTACTCAGAAAATTTTATTCGTAATAAAAGTTACTAAATCTAGTAGTTTTGATTAAAATGAGAAAAAAAATATAAATATTGTACAGGATGATTTCAAAAATACAGATAATATTAAAAAGGTAATTTTTCTTTGCTCGCCCTGTATTATTCATTACTCAGAAAATTTTATTCGTAATAAAAGTTACTAAATCTAGTAGTTTTGATTAAAATTAGAAAAACATATAAATATTGTACAGGATGATTTCAAAAATACAGATAATATCAAAAAGGTAATTTTTCTTTGCTCACCCTGTATTATTTATTATTGAGAAAATTTAATTCGTAATAAAAGATACTAAATCTAGTAGTTTTGATTAAAATTAGAAAAAAATATAAATATTGTACAGAATGATTTAAAAAATTCAGATTTTATCAAAAAATTAATTTTTCTTTGCTCACCCTGTATTATTCATTACTCAGAAAATTTTATTCGTAATAAAAGTTACTAAATCTAGTAGTTTTGATTAAAATTAGAAAAAAATATAAATATTGTACAGGATGATTTCAAAAATACAGATAATATCAAAAAGGTAATTTTTCTTTGCTCACCCTGTATTATTCATTACTCAGAAAATTTTATTCGTAATAAAAGTTACTAAATCTAGTAGTTTTGATTAAAATTAGAAAAAAATATAAATATTGTACAGAATGATTTCAAAAATACAGATATTATCAAAAAAGTAATTTTTCTTTGCTCACCCTGTATTATTTATTACTCAGAAAATTTTATTCGTAATAAAAGATACTAAATCTAGTAGTTTTGATTAAAATTAGAAAAACATATAAATATTGTACAGGATGATTTCAAAAATACAGATAATATCAAAAAGGTAATTTTTCTTTGCTCACCCTGTATTATTTATTATTGAGAAAATTTAATTCGTAATAAAAGATACTAAATCTAGTAGTTTTGATTAAAATTAGAAAAAAATATAAATATTGTACAGAATGATTTAAAAAATTCAGATTTTATCAAAAAATTAATTTTTCTTTGCTCACCCTGTATTATTCATTACTCAGAAAATTTTATTCGTAATAAAAGTTACTAAATCTAGTAGTTTTGATTAAAATTAGAAAAAAATATAAATATTGTACAGGATGATTTCAAAAATACAGATAATATCAAAAAGGTAATTTTTCTTTGCTCACCCTGTATTATTCATTACTCAGAAAATTTTATTCGTAATAAAAGTTACTAAATCTAGTAGTTTTGATTAAAATTAGAAAAAAATATAAATATTGTACAGAATGATTTCAAAAATACAGATATTATCAAAAAAGTAATTTTTCTTTGCTCACCCTGTATTATTTATTACTCAGAAAATTTTATTCGTAATAAAAGTTACTAAATCTAGTAGTTTTGGCCAAAATTAGAAAAAAATGCAAATATTGATTTCAAAAATACAGATAATATCAAAAAGGTAATTTTTCTTCGCTCACACTGTATTATTCATTTCGCAGAAAATTTTATTCGTAATAAAACGTCAAATTGATGGGTATAAACATATGTTAAGGATTGTTTTATATGACGCATGTTAAGTTGTGTTTGTATGAATAAATTGGTAATGCCAAAAATTGTATTTTGCTTTATGCGCTGCGTACCTTTTTACATAATTTAGTAATTTTTTTTTAACTTGAAATCTCCGTTTTTTTTAACAAACTTCTAGCTTGGGGATGTTTAACGTCCCTGAGTGTGTGATTGAATGGCGAATTATACAATATGTATTAAAATGTATTATACGATTATATTTTTGGGGTGAACCCAAACGTTGTAGACTGCATTTAATGGTAAAAGCGGTATTCCAGCATTAATCAACTGTTTGTATAATGAACCTATGTCCAAAACCGCTTATTAAGGGTGCGACAACCCCTAAAAGGGGCTTAATGGTAATTGGTTTTTCACGTATATCTTGAATACAATATTTTAGGTAGTACCCAACGGTAATAAGACACGCTTTTGACGTATTTTGCCTTGATTTTTCGAATTCACTAAGGGTAGTTTTCAAGGGGTGAGTTACCCCTTTTTAGATATATTTTTAAACGATTAATTTTTGGATGATACATCAAGAGTACCTTTTTTCAAGAAAAAACTTCAGAAAATATTATTTTAATAAGCATTTTCCAAAACAGTTGATAACAAAAAAATATAGCAAAAAAAGGGTACTTCACCACTTGAAAACTACCCTTGGTGAATTCTAAGAATCAAGACAAAATACGTAAACAACGTACTACCTAAAATTTGAATATTGTATGGGATCCCTATCGAATGATATTCATGAAAAACAAATTATCGTTAAGCCCTTTCTAGATAGTCCAGTAAATAAAGGGACAAAGTTGTAACTAATTAGTCCCTATTTTCATCTTCCGGTTGGAATTAGCTTTTGGTACCTCATTAAACATGGGACAAAGTTTGCGTGGAAAACGCGTGCGATGGCGGAGAAAATGACCCCAAAAGACCAGAAAAATAGGTTTTTCGCCAATTTCTCCCAAAATATGGCAGTTACAGATTTTCAGTTCAAAAAAAATTATAGTTCAGTTAATTTCCTACAAAAATGGTCCTTATGATTTTTCTCGAAAATTTGCTCGGTTTCGAGAAAAACGGCACCAAGCGCACCTCGAATAATGAGCTTTTGTGTTGTATGCCGGAGAGCACAGTCCGTGTATTTATACATCAGCGGGGGGACAAATTATTCAATAACTTTGTTAAAAATGCATATTTTCTCATGATTCAAAGTTCATGTGAAAGAGGAATTCTGCTGCTATCATACCCTGTGAATTGAGTCACGCTTGACTCTTTTGGCCATATCGGAACACGGGTCAAACTTTCTGCTCCCGGCCAATTTTGACCTCGCCAGGAATTTGTTCCTATTTTTTTTGTATTGCACTAATTTACTCAAAATTTTCTTGATTATGGGTCCTCATAAGGTCCTTTGTCAACCGTGAAATTTGTATACCCTAATTTTTTTGAATTTTCATTTAATCTTTGTTTATTGAATCCCAAATTTTTGCTGTTTTTGGAGCGCGGGGAAATTTTGTGAACAACCATCAATTAAAATTAATACATGATCGGATTGATCTCTATGACACATCATTTGAAAGCTAAGAACGTCTACTTTTCGATTGTGCAATTACTTTTTTTGACGGAGTCGCCCATTTGTCAGTAAAATTGGAAAACGCGGGCTCAAGGAAAAAACGCACTTTTTTTTTTGGTGGTTTTTTTCTCCCTGCTCTTTATTTCTATCATTTTAACACCTTAACTAGTGTAACGGGGGAATTCCCACCTTTCCATCCATGTATATAAGCCATAGCTTTGATACCCCGGGAAAAAACCAGTGTATCTAAATGTACACGCTAGAATTTATTACTTTCTCTCCTTCCGTCGTTGATCGCGTGTGCGCTCTATGTAGCGCCCGTGTCGTCTGCTACAAACCATGCGGCCACGCTTGGACGCATAAGTGTGTTTGTTGTTTTTGTCATTATTTTGATAAAAGTGAAGAATATTTAACAAATATTGACGTTTTTCATTAAAATTAATTTTTATCACCAACCCAAAACATAGAAAGTGAAGATTCAAAATCTTGTAAAATTGGAGCAAAAGGTGAGAATTTGTTTATGTTGTTTTTATTCAAGAACACTTGTTTACAAGTAACTATTCTAAGTGAAATCTTGGTCTGCTTTTCTTGTTATAGAAAAATGGAGGTCAACTCTGCTACAGCAGTGTGTTTCCTTTGTAAGGAACCCGTTTCTACTGATGCTGTAACCGTAACTCGGGGCTTAGAAAATTTGATTCATGTTAGCAAGGAAAGGAAGGATAAACATCATATTTTTTTGGAAAAACAAACGTCTTTTCAAATGCACAAACATTGCAGGAGACTCTACATTCTCAAACGAGATGGCAGCTTCCAGTGCGACAATTTTGTCTCTGACGAGACCAAAAAATTAGAACAATTGTGAAGAAGAAAAAAGAGCGCAGGAGTAATGGATTTGATTTCAGGGCCAATTGTGTGTTCTGTGGCTTGCCAGCTTCCAAAGAGCATGACAAGATGAGAAGACGTCCAGGAGACGAGTTTGTTGTAATTAAAAAAGAACAATACGGTACACGCATCATAACAGAAATCAAAAGTCGAATCAAGAACGAATTCTGTAAGACACTATTGAATAGAATTTCAACAGTGAATCTTGTAAGTGCTAAAGCACGATACCATAAAAAATGTAACCGGAAATTCTTCAAGCCTCCACCAGTTTATGACAACCCTGGACGTCCCAAGGAGGAATATATTCAGGTCAGAATGGCCAGAGTTCTAAAGTATATTAACGAAACTGACAAAAAACTGTACTGCTTAGATGATTTGATGAAAATTTCAGGTGAGCGTTTAACGAAACACTAAGATTTGAAAAAAAACTGGCCCTTTTCAGGGCTACAAAAAGTTACAACGTTTGCCACCTATGTGGTTCATGTGTTGAGGAATTGTAGAAGAGTGCTTGAATTTTATTTAATTTTAATAGAATTTCAAAGCTGATTGTTGCTAGTTTCAGGCCAATTGGTGAGGTCCATCCTGTTGTAATTAATCTTATAGCCTGTTTTCCTAATAAGTATATCTTGAGGCCTCATCTGGGAGGAAAACAAGACCCTCGGATACATAAATATCCTTCAAAAGTGTCTGGTTACAGAATTTCTCATTTATGGCACCGAGGATTTTCCCAATCTATAAAATGTGGTGGCGCTATCTACAATTGGTTTCCACAATCCAAAACATTGAAAATAATGGATTTCCAACACACCCCAGCTCAAATTTTGTACAAAACTTGCATATTTCACGAGTCCCAAAATTTCCGGTTTTTCAACCCGATTTTTTTGCAGAAAATATTAATGTTGCGAAAAAAATCATAAGGACCATTTTTGTAGAAAATTAACTGAACTTCAATTTTTATCTGAACCGAAAATCTCTAACTGCTATATTTTAGGAGATATGTTTAATGAGGTACCAAAAGTTACTTCCAACCGGAAGATGAAAATAGGGACTAATTAGTTACAACTTTGCATTTTTTTCCTCCTTCATTTACTGGACCAAGAGGGTTGTTGAACCCTTAATAAGCGGTTTTGGATATAGGTTCATTAGACAAACAATACTTATTTTAAGGTGTTCTATCACCCCTAGAAGTATTGCTCGATAATTTTGGTCCACCTTGTATAGAGTGGACCAATAATCTCCTTGCGAAGTTAATAAAGATATCGAAATAAGAAAAAATCGCTTTATTTGATTTGAAAATAATTTTATTTATACAGAGTGCTCATTCAATGTGCGAATTTAATTAAACGACATTATGTATGTAACACGATAATTTTCCCTAACGTTTACTAATAGGTCTGTTAACACTTCTTTTTTTAAATTTGGCCCGCTGTCATTAAAAGAACGTGACTGAATAACCCACGTGAACCTATCAAGCGTTCACTGGACGGTGGTATTTTTGGAGTATTGTAGAAATGGAAATTGACGTTAAAAGCATGTGATTACGAATGTTTTTCAGCAATAAATGCTTTTTTATATTAATAGAACTCCCGAACCGGTCTTGAGTATGTCGGTTTTGTTAAGTTAACGGTTTATTTTCTGTTTTATTACCCGGGGTAATGGGTAAAATATAATGAAAAATGATTTAATGGAGATGGAAAAATAATATTGGTTTTAATTATACCTTTTATTATAGTAGATATATGAATAAGAAACTATTAGTAAGTTGGTATATTTATAAATCTACTGTGATCGTTATTTAATATTAAAAAATATATATGGACGTCCACTTAAAACCTTTACAAAATAAAAAGATCTGCTGTCAGGAAAGTTCTTTAAAAGTGCCCGACCCTGCAGGGTTATACGTGGATACATTTTTGCATCCGTTATTAAAAACCGAAGTAGGTAAATTTTGTTTAACCATCCTTTGCCGTTACGTCATACATTGTCCAACTTGATATCTCAAGCATGAAATGAATGAGACGGAATTATGACGTCATTAACGTATTTCTTAACTAATCTCGATGTAAATGTTATTTAATACTTTTGACAGTTCAATTAATTTTTCATTGTCAAATTGCCTTCCCGGTATAATGAGAAAGAGCAGAGTTTAATTATGAAGTTGATTAATGCTGGAATACCGCTTTTACCGTTAAATGCAGTCTAGAACGTTTGGGTTCACCCAAAAAATATAATCGTATAATAGATTTGCACAGCCTAAACCAGAGGTGGTAGAGACGTGAAATTTTCAGGGTAGTTTCCTTTGGTAGTGTAGGGGAGCATTAAGAAAGGAATTTTGAAAATTCGCATATTAAGGGGTTCAAAATTGGGATTAAACAAATATTGACCCGCTTGAGTAAGTGCATCAACCAAAAAATCGGTTGTGTCATCCCAGAACTTTCCCGACTTAGGTGTGAAGAATGAGATTATTTTAATTATAAAAAAACAAAATTTCTGAATGGAAAAGTAAAATGTTATAAAAATGAAATAAATTGCTGGAAAAAAAATCGGTAAACATTGCAAAAAATACACATAAATTAATTAAAATGAAAAATGACAAAAATTACTTAAAATGGCACCTTGTTATTATAAATAATGAATTATTTCAAAAAATGGCAAAAAAATTGTTAAAAATGATAAAGAGTTGCTAAGTTTCAGCATAAATTAAAACTATAATAAAAAAGGAAAAAAAGCAAAAAATCCAAAAAAAAACTGGACAAAAAGGAATAGGAGGAAAAATAACAAAAAGTTCAAAAAAAAATGTCAAATAAGACAAAGTAAAGAGGAAAAAATTCAAAATACGGCAAAAAAGTTAAAAAAAAAAAAGTAAAAAAAAAGCAAGACAAGTTTTAAAAAAGCAAAAAAAGTGGCAAAAAGGGATAAAAAAGCAACAAAAAGGTAGCAAATCAACAACAAAAAGGCAAAATAGAAGCAAATTAAGGCAAGAAAAAGTCAAAAAAGCTCAAAAACTAAAAACAAAAGAGGTCCAAAAAGGTTAAAAAATAATAAAGGCAAAATAGAGGACAAATAAAGGCAAAAATGTCAAAAAAAGGGAAAAAAACAAAAAGTCCAAACAAAGGCCAAATAAGACAAAGTAAAGGGAAAAAGGAAAATACGCTAAAAAAAGAAGAAAAAAACATACAAAAAGGTAAAAAAAGTAGAATAGAGGAAAAATTAAAGGCAAAAAAAAAGTTTTAAAAAAGTCCAAAAAAATATAACAAATAAAGGGAAATAACCAAAATACGCCAAAAAAGTAAAAAAAAGAAGCAAAATAGTATGAAAATAAAGGCAAAAAAGGCAAAAAAAAGCCAAAAAAAAGCCAAAAAAAGGGATAAAAAAAGCAACAAAAAGGCAAAAAGTTCAAAAAGTTAATCAAAAAAAGTTCTAAAAAGGGCAAAAAGGTCAAAAAACGGAAAAAAGGGTAAAAATCTCCAAAAAAGTCAAAATAGGGGTAAAAGGGCAAAAACGTCAAAATAGTAAAAAAAAGCAAAATAATAATAATAATAAAAAAAGTAAAAAAAAGAAGCAAAATAGTATGAAAATAAAGGCAAAAAGGCAAAAAAAGGCAAAAAAAGGCATAAAAAAAGCAACAAAAAGGCAAAAAGTTCAAAAAGTTAATCAAAAAAAGTTTTAAAAAGGGCAAAAAGGACAAAGAACGGAAAAAGGGTAAAAATCTCCAAAAAAGTCAAAATAGGGGTAAAAGGGCAAAAACGTCAAAAGAGTAAAAAATAATATGAGAATAAAAGCCAAATGGCAAAAAAATTCAAAAATAGGCAAAAAAGGGGTAAAAAAAGCAACAAAAAAAGGTAGAAAAAGCAACAAAAAGGACAAAAAAGTAAAAAAAAAAATTTAAAACCGGGCGAAAAGGTGTAAAAACGCAAAAAAAAAGAAAAAAAGGTAAAAAAAAACCAAAAAATAAAATAAAGCTAAAATAAAGCCAAAATAAAGAGAGGCAAAAAAGCAAAAATGGTAAAAAATGAGAAAAAAAATTTTAAAAAACCAAAGAAAAGGTGTAAAAAAGCAACAAAAAAAGGCAAAAAAGGTTAAAAAAAGTTAATCAAAAAAAATGTTTAAAAAAGGCGCAAAAAAAGGATCAAAACAAAAACAAAACAATCGGTTGTGTCACCCCAAAACTTTCCCGACGAGTATTCACGAAGATTTTTTTCAGATATTTAATTTTAAAGTTTCAAATTTTGACATTTTTTTATTTGTTGACAGGTGACAGTTGGAGAAATAATTTTGACTAATAATTTTACTTTCCCTTCTAGGAGGTGGGTCGGGAAAGTAAATCATACAGGGTGATTCTTTTAGAAGGGAGTGGCTCTTCCCCCTGAGGGAGTGCAAATATTTTTTATTATTTGTCTCTAAGTAATTTAATTAGAAAAAGGAGAGAAATTATAAATTATTTATCTCAAATCGTTAAAGCGATTAATTATAATCACAAAAATTAAATTTGGATACCAAATTTTATTTTTCCTGTAAAATATAGATAAATATCTATCAGTATGAATTAATTATTTCGACCTGAAAAATTCGCCATTAATCTAAAAGTAGGTCACATAAAATTATTAAAAAACAATAAGATTTAAAAAAAAAGGTTTTGAAATTTGCAAAAAAAAAACCTTGCATTTGATATAACACTTGATATAGTAACTCCACTTGGAGGTTTAAAAATGGGCATAAAAGTTTGAAAAACCGGAGGGAAATAAACGGGTACAGAAAATAAACTTTTATTTATCCCGACATCAACGCGGACGAAGTCGCGGGTAAAAGCTAGTATATTATATAATTCGCCATTTAATGACGTTCAGGGACGTTAACTATCCCCAAGCTAGAAATTTGATAAAAAAACGAAGATTTTAAGTTAAAAAAATTACTAAATTATGTAAAAAGGTACGCAACGCATTAAGCTCAATACAATTTTTGGTATTACTAATTTTTTTATATAAACACATAGCAGAATACGTCACCGATTATGACGTAACGGCAGAGGATGGTTAAACGAACTCTTACCAACCTAGTGTTTAAACAAAACGAGAATTTTTTTACATTTTGTTGGTGGCTTTGCAAAATCTGTGAAAATCTGGTCATTTCTGTTGTCTCTTAATAATTTTATTCAAATAACTTATTATTTATAGTTCAAAAACCCCTTTTTGTGAAATATCTCGTGAACCGTGCATCGTACGAGAAAAATAGTACAGATCATTTTTGTAGATAAAAACATTTTCTACAATTTTTATTTAAAAAAATTTTCTGTATAATTGATAGATTTTTATTTATAGCACTCCAAACTTATTGAAATAACGTGACACTAAAAATTGGTTTTACTGTTGGCATCATAACAAAATTTGCATTCAACTTGTTAAATTATTGATAGATATGCTTAGAAAAATCATACTGTGGAAATATGATTTTTTTTCACATCAATTTGTGACTTAAACTTTTATATTCTTGGTTTGCTTGCTATGACAGTGGCACCATTTATCATCAGTAAGTCATTAGGCAAATAAAAATAGCCTTGGCTTCCGGGATTCACTTGTATCTTAAAAGACTTTTTTGTGGTTTCTCAATTATGTAAAAAATTTCTACCATTATCCCTTAACATTTTAGTAAATATTTAATAAAAGTCATTTCGTTCTTTATGATTGTCACATACTGGTTCATATTTGATATCGATCTACTGTTTGAACATTCATATTCTTGGCCTCCTGTTTCTTTTATCGTGTTGTTAAAGGAATATGGTATAAAAGAAACGAGGGAAGATTCAATATTTTTTCATTGAGATTCAGTTACATGTTAGAAAATATTTTGAAAAGAATATATATTGCATTATTTTTTTACAAAGGATAAAGTTTTTATTGATATTATTGTTAAAAATGTGTTTCTTTGAAACAATATTTATTATTTTACATATAGATTTTAGAAAATAAACCAAGTGAAGCAAAAAAGGGTTTCATTATTGTATATTAACTACTTACATATGGTACTCGTATGTATAATAAACTACTTTATGCTCGCCCAAGCTATTATTGATTTTTTAATACCCGCGCGGGAATTAAGAATTGCTGGCATATACCGGATCAGTCAATTAGCATTAAATAATTTGCTTTTAATAAAAATCGAAATAATCAAAGCATTAAACCAAATTATATGAGAATGGGGGAAAGGTAGTTAGAGGGATATAATATAAAAAATAGTTGAGCTGGTTTTTCCGAACCTCGATTCACACAAGTCGGAGAGTTTGATTAATGATTGATAGTGGGGGAAATATTAAATTATTTGACAGAAACCACATAGCTTATCTACTATATTTTTTTAACTAAAAATTTGGATATTTTGATGTGGAATAGGGTAATTTAAATGATTTAAAAGCTTTTATGAAGAATACATTTTTCTGGAAAGTTGATAATAAGGGTAGTAGAAAATTAAAAGGAAAAAAATCTTGTAGAGAAGTTATAAAAAAACTTGTAAAGAGTAAAATTTTCTGAGAAACACTTAATAACGGAGTTCCGAAAAAAAATGTAGATAGCGTAGACGATTTAGAAACTTTTATAAAAAATAAAATTTCCTGACAAATTGATAATTAGTACTGTGAAAAAAGTAAAACATTTCTGGATGCGCCGGTATATTATTGAATAATTTTTTGTGTTTTTTCTGTACAAAATAAGAAAAGTTATCGTTTTCTCCTTAATTTAGTCAAGAAATTAAATCCACATTTGCTTTTCTTGGCGATCTTATTAGCGTACATTCGCGTTCATTTTAATATTTTCTACCCACTTTCGTTATTTCAGTATCATCTATTTTAGTTTAACTCTTAATTTTAATGTTAAATCGCATTAATGTGTTATTCTCGATGTTTTTTTTAATATTTGTTGAAAAAAATAAGAATTTTAAATTTCGCGGCACCAAGCGACAAAGAGCGATATATCGATATATAGAAACCACATAGCTTATCTACTATATTTTTTTAAGTAAAAATTTGGATGTTTTGATGTGGGATAGGGTAATTCAAATGATTTAAAAGCTTTTATGAATAATACATTTTTCTGGGTAGTAAAGAATTAAAAGTAAAAAAAAATGTTGTAGCTAATGCAGAGTAAGTGTTACTTGAGAACAGCTAATAACGTAATGTTAAATCACATTAATGTGTTATTCTTGATGTTTTTTCTTAATATGTGTATAAAATTAACATTTTAAATTTCGCGACACAAGCAACAAAGAGCGATAGATCGGTTTCCTCTGTTAGTCACTTTTTGATCGCGTTCGTTGAATATTTTCCTTAAAACCTTCGATTTAGAGTTTATACATTAAGAAGTACAGTATGATTAGGTCGTTACTTATTTATTTTTGATTTTAGAGTTTCTCCTTACTTTCGTTAAGACTTTTAAAAAAACGGTCCTGGAAGTATAACTTCTTTTTGATTATAGAGTTTCTCCTTACTTTCGTCAAGACTTTTAAACAAACGGCACTGGAAGTTTATTTCTTGGACGATGGATTATTTTAATGTGGGATAGTTTAACTTAGGTGAAGTTTTTATGAAGAATAAAATTTTCTGTCAAGTTGATTACTTAATTAATTCTATCAAATACGACGTTGTAGTGTGAAATTTTCATTTAAAAAAATCAATTCATTATCAGAAAATAAATGAAAATAAACGAAAATAAACGAAAGTAAATGAAAATAAAGGAAAATAAATTAAAATATATGAAAATGAACGAAAATGAATGGAATCAAATGAAAATGAAAGAAAATGAATGAAAATAAATGAAAATAAATGAAAATAATTGAAAATACACGAAAATAAATGAGAGTAAATGAAAATAAATGTAAATAAAGGAAAATAAACGAAAATAAATGAAAGTAAAGGAAAATAAATGAAAATAAATAAAAATAAATGAAAACAGTGAAAATAAATGAAAGTAAATGAAAATAAATAAAAATATATGAAAGTAAAGGAAAATAAATAAAAATAAATGAAAACAAGTGAAAATAAATGAAAATAAATGAAAGTAAATGAAAATAAATAAAAATAAATGAAAATAAATGAAAATAATTGAAAATAAACGAAAATAAATGAGAGTAAATGAAAATAAATGAAAACAAGTGAAAATAAATGAAAATAAATGAAAGTAAATGAAAATAAATAAAAATATATGAAAGTAAAGGAAAATAAATAAAAATAAATGAAAACAAGTGAAAATAAATGAAAATAAATGAAAGTAAATGAAAATAAATAAAAATAAATGAAAATAAATGAAAATAAATGAAAATAATTGAAAATAAACGAAAATAAATGAGAGTAAATGAAAATAAATGAAAACAAGTGAAAATAAATGAAAATAAATGAAAGTAAATGAAAATAAATAAAAATATATGAAAGTAAAGGAAAATAAATAAAAATAAATGAAAACAAGTGAAAATAAATGAAAATAAATGAAAGTAAATGAAAATAAATAAAAATAAATGAAAATAAATGAAAAAATAATAAAAATAAATGAAAACAAGTGAAAATAAATGAAAATAAATGAAAATAAATGAAAGTAAATGAAAATAAAGAAAAATAAATGAAAATAAATGAAAATAAATGAAAATAAATGAAAATAAATGAAAATAAATGAAAATAAATGAAAATAAATGAAAATAAATGAAAATAAATGAAAATAAAAGAAAATAAATTAAAATATATGAAAATGAACGAAAATGAATGGAAACAAATGAAAATGAAAGAAAATGAATGAAAATAAATGAAAGTAAATGAAAATAAAGAAAAATAAATGAAAATAAATGAAAATAAATGAAAATAAATGAAAATAAAAGAAAATAAATTAAAATATATGAAAATGAACGAAAATGAATGGAAACAAATGAAAATGAAAGAAAATGAATGAAAATAAATGAAAATAAATGAAAATAAATGAAAATAAATGAAAATAAATGAAAATAAATGAAAATAAATGAAAAAAAATAAAAATAAATGAAAACAAGTGAAAATAAATGAAAATAAATGAAAAAAAATAAAAATAAATGAAAAAATAAAATAAAAATAAATGAAAACAAGTGAAAATAAATGAAAATAAATGAAAATAAATGAAAATAAATGAAAACAAGTGAAAATAAATGAAAATAAATGAAAATAAATAAAAATAAATGAAAATGAATGAAAATAAATGAAAAAAAATAAAATAAATGAAAACAAGTGAAAATAAATGAAAATAAATGAAAATAAATGAAAAAAAATAAAAATAAATGAAAAAATAAAATAAAAATAAATGAAAACAAGTGAAAATAAATGAAAATAAATGAAAATAAATGAAAATAAATGAAAACAAGTGAAAATAAATGAAAATAAATGAAAATAAATGAAAATAAATAAAAATAAATGAAAATGAATGAAAATAACTAACCTATCAATTATTTCTGCGAAACGTCAATATGAAGTTTTTTTTTAAAAATTGGACAAAAATCGTTTTGGTTCAAATATAACTTAAAGAAAGTGTGCAAACAAACACGGTAAAGTCTAAAGCATATATTCTAGAAAAAATTTATATTCATGAATAATTTTTCAGAGGTGAGATTTTTTTTTGAAAATATTTTTTATTTCTTTACAAATTATGCAAATTTCCAAGTAAACAACAAAATATTTAAACCTCTTGTCATGACGATTCTGAAAAATTTAAAATTAATAATATGATTATATATGCTTGAAAAAATAAAATTTAAATATTTGAAATTGTTCTACCATCTCAATGATTAATAAAAATTTGATTTATTTTTCAACATCCGTTAGATATGATGAAATTACTTTTAAAAAACAATTACCATCATAATAATCATTGAATGTTAAAATCTTTTTACTTTATTGATAAATAATAAATCATTATGTAATCTTTTATTAAATACATGGAAACTAACATTAGGACCATTATCTTGCACACTAATAGTGAACATGCAATTATCTATTTATAAAAATATAGTCGGTAGGTCAAGTAACAGAATGTATCGTTCGCGCTAAAAAATTTAACATATAATTTATTTATATTTAAAATATAATCTGTGGGCCAAGTGACAAAACTTCCAGTAAATGTATACAATAATTTATTTATATTCAAACTAAATTATGGTTATACTAAACCTATTACTATTTTTATTTCATTTGTCCTAAATTTAAAAAACCATTTTCAACCCTTAAAACTCACCCTCAATCGCTACATGTACAGGGGTGCATTTTTTCCTCTTTTTTTAATAATTTTTAGCAACGATTCCCGATATCCTGTAAGGGATTTTTTCTTCTAAGAAACATTGGCCCTGTGCTATTCTTCCTGTTATATTGGTAAAAAGAAAAAAATTTAAACTGGATCTTTAGCCCGTATACCTTCAAAATTTCCCCTCTTTTCTCTCAAATACTATAACTTTTTTACCTCTTATTTTTTCATTTTTGTTATTTTTTCTCAAATTTCCCGTCTTCCTCCAAAATTTCCCCTTTTCTTTCAAATTTTCGAACTTTTTTGTCTTAAATTTCCCCTCTTTTCTTTCAAATTTTGTCACTATTTTTCTTGAAATTACCCCGTTTTCCCCTTTTTTTCTAAAACTACCCATTTTTTCTCATTATTGTCAGTTTCTGTCAAATTTCCACTTTTTTAGGAAAAAATCACTTTTTTTTGAGTAATTGTTTTCTTCTTTTCCCCTTACCACTCCATTGGTACTGATAGAAAAGGAGAGGGAGAAAATTGGAAATAAAAAACAAAGATTATATATTAAAAATTCTGGAAAAAGTTTGAAACTAAAAAAGTAGGGGAAAAAAGGCTGGGGCGAAAAGTGGAAAAAAAAGTTGGTGAAAAATTGGTAAAAAAAGTTTCAAATTTTAAATTGTAGGGAAAACTGGAAGAAAGAAAAAATTGGAAAAAAAATTTGAAATATAAAAAAAATTGGTAAAAAAGCATAGGAAAAAAGAATGGTGGAAAAATTGCAGAAAAAAATTGAATTAATAAAAATAAAGGAGAAAAATGAGTCGGGGGAAAAAGTGGAAACAAGTTTGAAAATATAAAAAAAATTAGTGAAAAAGTGGAAAAAAGTAGGGGAAAAGTGAAAAAAATTGGGAAAGTTGTAGAAAAAGTTTTAACGGAAAAAAGTGGAACAAAAAAGTATGACACAAAGAAATTAGAAAAAATATAGGAGAAAATGTAGGAAAAAAAGTACATTACATATGTTTTCTCAGACCCTATAATATTCGAAAATATACAAAGATGAGAGGTTGATAATAATTCTTGGAACTTGAGAAATAACAGGTCTGAAGCACCGCGAGGAACTAGTCTAATTTCACAGATCGAACTATCAAGATCGTATAAAATTTGAGACAAAAGTTATAGAGAATTTTATGCTCTAAAACTTTGTACTACAAAATTTTGCACTAAAGTATATTGTTTGTCCTCAAAATCAAGAAAAACTAGAGAAAACCTACATGCACATTTTTACGCGCCCTCTAGTGGCGAAACTATTGGAAATTCTGAAAAAAGTTTGAAACAAAAGTTATAGAGAATTTTATTCTCTAAAACTTTGTACTACAACATTTTGCACTAAAATGTATTGTTTGTTTTCAAAATCAAGAAAAACTGTAGAAAACATACATGCACATTTTTTACGCGCCCTCTAGTGGCGCAACTATTGGAAATTTTGG
The DNA here is from genome assembly GCA_963243735.1 of Neocrepidodera transversa. NCBI lineage: Eukaryota > Metazoa > Arthropoda > Insecta > Coleoptera > Chrysomelidae > Neocrepidodera > Neocrepidodera transversa. The sequence continues at coordinate 5,636,702 of OY725355.1, forward strand.
AAGACAAAAATTGTAGGTAATTTTATGTTCTAAAACTTTGTACTACACCATTTTGCACTAAAATGTATTGTTTGTCCTTAAAATTTAAATAAAGCAAAATATTGTTACATGTATATTTAACCAATGTCGGTCTTGAGGACCCTCCACTGTAACAATTTAAACCAAAAACTAATGGTCGCATTCTAGGCACACACCGACCCTCCATACCAAATTTCAGCTTGATTGGTCAAACGGTTCGGCAGTTATCGTGGAAGATTACACACAGACACACAGACAGACCATACGCTGTAAATGGTCTCAATCTTCTTGGGGGACCTCAAAATGGAAATTTCCATCGATATCTCAAATTTTTTTTTTGCTCGTTCACCTTACTTTCCCTTTGATGGGTCCGGGAAAGTAAAACTACTATAAATCCTAAAATTGTTGTTTTAAAAATAATATAATAGATCCTCTTATATAGCCCCGAAAAGGACTGGCATTATTTCAACTCGACCATTTCAATGTTGCTGTCATCCCAAAAGAAATATATTTATTATTTTGTAATTTTTGACCGAAACATAGGCGTACCATCCAGAAATACGAAATTGTAAATATGAAAAGGAATAAAAGGCCGAACGATCGTTACACAAAACAAATAACACATGTCGAAATTTAATGCAACAGTGAAAAATCAAATTTGAAGTTAAAATAGTAAAATGTATTTTTATTTATTACATTTTTTATATTGTATAAAGAAAATTTCATAATTGGTCCACATACTAAATTTATATTTAAGAGAATCACATGTTGTGACTGCCATGTGCTTTTTAAAGTTATTTTTGGGCATGTCGACAAGATCTAATAATAACTCAACTATTCACGATCAAAGTAATTACAGTTTCCTACCTTATTTCGTCTCACGTGAAATATTTTGGTCACGGTTTATTATGTCACAAGCGACGTTTTTGAAAAATTATTTAGCTTCAAGTATTTATATGATTTACAACCGCTAGAACGTTGTAGTTGAAATTGTACAGCTGTTTTTTAGTATGTACGTAGTAAATGTGGTTTTTGCACATTATGGGTAAGAGACGTGTTAAAAAAATACAATGTACGGGGTTTAATTTTTTCTAGCTATTTATGAATTACCACGTGTTTACGGTGATAAATTATTTTCGGAATTTTTTTCGAGGTCATGAATATTTTCAAAATTACGTCTAGTCAACGACGAGTGATATATTTTTATTTTTCTTCATTTTTACATTTGTTTACATTTATAAGTATTATAAATGTAAATTTAGTAAGAAATAATCAAATATTTTTTTTTATTGAAATTCAATTATCAATGACCCAAATATAAAATATTTTACCATTATTCTATATTTAAAATCTATTTTATACTTTTCAGTATTGATCTATATTTTAGATATGCTAAAAGTCGATATGAATTAAAAATTTCTAATATAATATAAACAATGTATATTCTTAGAGAATAGTTACAATTTTGATAAGAAAACGGTCTCTCGGAAACCTTGAGATAACAATGAATTATTAGAAAGTGACTAAAATTCAAAAACATTCCCATAAGAAAACGCTACACTCGATTCTGCTTATTTGTACCACTCAAGGTTGATGTGTGACCTTGAGCAGCACAAATAAGCATTAGTTCAAATTTGTCCAACCCAACTGAATTGATCTTGAACTGTCCTAGCACCTATACTCAAATAACAACCTTAAACTGTCCTCCTCTACTCCCGGACTCCTGTCCAACCCCCGCCTATCAAAAAGCTGTTCAAACTTGTTCAAAGCTGATTGAAACCTGTTCAATACTGTAAGAATTAACTGAATGGACCATATAACACTGAATTCAGACCACAGATTAGAGAACTCTGGGGCATAAAATAAGAGGGCTTTGCTAACACTAAGATACGTCAAACTCGAGTGATATATTGTTTAAATAATTTTTCGAATCGATAACAAATTTACTACGGTAGTCGACGTGTAAACATCGGCCAATTATCGAAGGACCAAACAACGGCAACGCTGTTAAATTATTATTAAATTATACAACTGCGTTCAAGCATTTACATTAAAATCAATAAAAACAAGTATATTAAAGTGAGGGAAATTTTCTCACCCATTTATTTCTATGAAAAAGAAATTATAAAATGTACATTATTTTTTACCACACTGTAAAAACACTATTAAAGCAATTGTTGGCACTTACTTTCACATGAAGTATTGAAATCTCAGAACATTATATTATTAATTTATTAAAATATGGGTGCAGTCATGCCGCCATTTTAAACGAAGAGCTTTTATTAGAATCGACTGATCGATAGGAGTACTAAGAAGCTAATAATAAGGGATGTTAAGCTGAACGGTTTTTCTGACCTCGTAACTTTGGCCAGTGTAACGACGAGACATATGCCTGTCCTAGTCACTCCTATGGTGATAAATATAATAGAAGAGAATAAAAAATACAGAAACATAATTTTTTCGCTTATAGAGAAGTAACAATGGGGGGGGGGAGAAGATATTACAAGAGAAATGAGCACAAAGTGCCTAAAATGAAATATGAATGTATTTTTAGATATTTCATTTTAGTTCAGAAATATTTGCAAAATACTAAAGAGCTTGGAAATAATTTATATTAACTTGAGTTTTAAAAACATATATGGTTAGGTTTATAAATTCTGTATAATTTTTCAGTGAAATTTATCAATTTTAAATAAATTCTCTGTTGGAATCCGGGACAATTTTCTTGTAGGGAAGATAGATAATAAAAATCTGAATTTATTTCTAATATATACTAATAAATAAAACAGTAAACTGTTCACTTACAAACATCTATTGAATAATTTACAATCATAGATCACATTTGACATTATTAGTGCAGTTGGTACATTTTCACCGAGAAAGTGTAACTAACATATATAAAGGAGATCGCTAAAGGTCTATTTTAATAAATGAGATGAGCAAAAAAAAGGTAACAAATTGAATGTGACAACTATGATAGGGAGTGTTTTTGTTCAAAAATTATTCACAAAGAAGACAGTTCATTGTATTTTTGTTTGCCATTGACCAAATTCAAAATAATTTCAGAAAATCTACTGAAAACGGTAACACTACTTCACAGTCTTTAATAAGAAATCTTATTGGCTATAAACTGTCGGTTCGTTGTAAACAAAGTACCACTGATGATTCCTATAAGGATGAAACATGTATGGTAATGGTTGGTGTGTATAATTTCAAAATCTTACTCTTTCTTTTTACTTTCCGAACAACAGAGTTGTATAGAAGGAAAGTATTGCGATCACGATATTTTATACCATTTTTAGCATGATGTCTGTCTGTGTGTGTGTGTCTGTGTGTGTGTGAACACGATAGCGCCTAAACGGCTAAACCGATTTGAATGAAATTTTATATACATATTTAGGGTAGCAAGGAGACGACCTTTATAGATTTTGGAGTTAATCGGACAACCGGAAGTGACAGTTGCTATAAGTGATGACGTCATTACTAAACAAGATGGCAATAATGTTTTACACATATATTTTTTATACGTTATAGTTTAATTTCGAATGATTAAAATTTTTAAAAACTTTTTCCATTGTTGCCAGATTTATCAAAAAGTATTTTTTTTCATATTTTTCTTAAATAACCAAAATAATGCATTTTTGTGAAAAATTACAGGATATGAAAGTTGTAGAACATAAAATTTTCTACACATTTTGTCATTACCGGTTTGTTGAATTCCTCATAGTTTCGCCGCTAGAGGGCGTGAAAAAAATTTATATAGACATTTTTGTGACTTTTTTAGATTTTGAGACAAAATTATGGATTTTTATGAAAAATTACACGGAATCAAAATTGAAGAACATAAAATTTTCTATAAATTTTGTCTTGACTATTTTTTCAAGTTGCGCATAGTTTCGCCGCTAGTTTTTATTTTAATTTTTATCTTTATTAAATTATTATTTTTTAGTTAAACTTTTATATTAAAAATTTAAAAAAAATATCTTTAAATTTGTAATAGTTTATTTTATAATTATAATTTTTTTCAAAATTTTATTACAAAAATTTTGGAATTTTTAAAAAATTGGCAAGAAATTTAAGATTATATTACGATTTTAAACTAAATTGAATAACTTCTAAAATATTAAAGTTATTGAAATGTGATTTTCATCACTAGAAAGATAATATAAAACTCTAAATTTAAAATGTATTTTAGTTTCTTAAAATTTAGAATTGTAATTATTATAGCCAAAATTAAGAATTTTTTTAAAATTTTTTGTAATTTCGTTTTATTAATAAGTATAAAATAAATGAAAAAAGTAAATAGCATATCCGAAAAGGATCCAAAAGTACTATGTGTGTAAATTATTTCATAATTTTAACATAGTATTTGTAAAAGTTATAGCAAAAAATGAAAAAAGTTAAAAAAATTCAAAGGATTACCCATGAATTTTTGACGAAAAATTTGATTTTTTTTTTAGTTTTTTAAACTAACTTTATTAATGCATTTTGGTCCAGAAAACCTAAAAAAAAGGTCTGTTTCCTATTTTGAATAAAATTGAATGAGATATTAATTATTTATTGATTTTAAAATTATTAAAAAAAGGTTTTATTTCTTTTTAAGGTTAAAATTAATATTAAAAATTTAAAAAAAAATACCCTTAAATTTGTAGTAAAAAACTCTTTAATTGTAATTTTTTTCAAAATTTTATTCAAAAAATTGTAGAATTCCTAATTTTTTTTTTGAAATTTAATATAAGTTTAAAAAAAGTTGAATAACTTTAAAAATATTAAAGATATTAAAATGGGATTTATACCATTCGATAGGTAATATAATTAATGTATTTTAATGCAGAAAAACTAAAATAATCGATTAAACAATTACTTTACTAGAAGTGTTCGGAAAGTTGGGTGGGATTATCCCCTCATTTTTTTGATTAATGTCGTTATTTAACATCATGGATGGTCTTGTAATCAATTTTAAACAGATTTAACATTTTAATTTAAAACCGAACAAATTTGTAATGAGGCATAACAAAATATGTGGTTTTTCGGTAAATTGTCAATTATAGTGCAACTGACCTTGAATATTTATGCAATTGATATACGACGTATAATCTTTTTTTACCAATAAATTCAACCTTGGGATAACAGTTGTTTCATTTATTTAGTAATTTTTGTATTAATTATTTTTTTATATTTAAATAATTATTTTAATTCTGTGGCATTGTTCTTAAAAGACCAATGCTAGATTTCCTTAAATTGTAGTTACATTACATACTTTTTTTAATAAAAAATTTTGACATTGAACTATTCATCATTATTACATTGGATTTGTTATTTGTTTGAAGATAATTTATTTATGTTTTTTTTTTTTTTGGTTTCAGATGAACAAAGCGACAGCGAGGAATCACATACGACTAGTACACCCAGATTACCGAAAACTTATCAACAAAAATCTTATTACAATAAATTACCGTATTCTAGTCAATCAACGCCGAGGAGAAAATATCAATATGATAGCACAAAATCGACGAGAAGTAGCAGCACAACGAGTGAAAACAAAATTACATTTAACGAAGGTAAAAAATAATTTTTTTAAATATTTCGAAAATAAAATTGAAAGAAATAAAATAAAAAACACAAAAATAGATTGTTTACAAAAATATTTTTCTTTTCAAATTAAATATAATAAAAAAACACAAAATAAATAACAAATAAAGTAATTAATAAAAAACATCAAAATAGGTGTTAATTTTTTTAAAAATGGAATAAAATAATTATTAAAAAAAGCATAAAAAATAAAATTTAATATATAAAAATTAATATTTGTTTGTTCGTATTTTATGCGCGACCGTACCGTTCATCCGATTGCGATGAAACTTTATTGTTCTGCATACGAATGTGAAGCTTTTAGACTACCTAAAAAAATTAAATGGCCGAGACGAAGCCGAGGTCATTTGAAACTACCGAACAACTAAAACATGGCATCTATGATTCACACACGGACAACTGTATGTAGCTATGGTTGCGGTATGAGCCGTAGACGAGTGTCATAAATGAAGTTCTTTTGCCGTTTTTACGTAGAGACTGATCACTTTACAAAATTATCATGACACGTATGATAGTGCATATGAAGTGTTCTTGATTGAAAGGTTGGCAGAATATTTGAGTTTCTAAATTAGGAGATAATTGTGATAGTAAATAGGCAGCACCGGCTCTGGCGTACTCATGAGAAATATTGTAATTTCTGATAAAAACGTTGTTCATAAAATCAATAATAACGTTTAGACTGTGATGTTAATACATATATTTAAAAATTGAGAAAAAATTGTAAAAAATCCTTATTAATATTGACGTTTAGACTGTGACTTTATATCATGTATTTTAAACACTGAAAATTATTTTAATTTCTAATTAAAAACGTTGTTCATAAAATCAATAATAACGTTTAGACTGTGATGTTAATGCATATATTTAAAAATTGAGAAAAAATTGTAAAAAATCCTTATTAATATTGACGTTTAGACTGTGACTTTATTTCATGTATTTTAAACACTGAAAATTATTTTAATTTCTGATTAAAAACGTTGTTCATAAAATCAATAATAACGTTTAGACTGTGATGTTAATGCATATATTTAAAAATTGAGAAAAAATTGTAAAAAATCCTTATTAATATTGACGTTTAGACTGTGACTTTATTTCATGTATTTTAAACACTGAAAATTATTTTAATTTCTAATTAAAAACGTTGTTCATAAAATCAATAATAACGTTTAGACTGTGATGTTAATGCATATATTTAAAAATTGAGAAAAAATTGTAAAAAATCCTTATTAATATTGACGTTTAGACTGTGACTTTATATCATGTATTTTAAACACTGAAAATTATTTTAATTTCTGATTAAAAACGTTGTTCATAAAATCAATAATAACGTTTAGACTGTGATGTTAATGCATATATTTAAAAATTGAGAAAAAATTGTAAAAAATCCTTATTAATATTGACGTTTAGACTGTGACTTTATTTCATGTATTTTAAACACTGAAAATTATTTTAATTTCTGATTAAAAACGTTGTTCATAAAATCAATAATAACGTTTAGACTGTGATGTTAATGCATATATTTAAAAATTGAGAAAAAATTGTAAAAAATCCTTATTAATATTGACGTTTAGACTGTGACTTTATATCATGTATTTTAAACACTGAAAATTATTTTAATTTCTGATAAAAACGTTGTTCATAAAATCAATAATAACGTTTAGACTGTGATGTTAATGCATATATTTAAAAATTGAGAAAAAATTGTAAAAAATCCTTATTAATATTGACGTTTAGACTGTGACTTTATTTCATGTATTTTAAACACTGAAAATTATTTTAATTTCTGATAAAAACGTTGTTCATAAAATCAATAATAACGTTTAGACTGTGATGTTAATACATATATTTAAAAATTGAGAAAAAATTGTAAAAAATCCTTATTAATATTGACGTTTAGACTGTGACTTTATATCATGTATTTTAAACACTGAAAATTATTTTAATTTCTAATTAAAAACGTTGTTCATAAAATCAATAATAACGTTTAGACTGTGATGTTAATGCATATATTTAAAAATTGAGAAAAAATTGTAAAAAATCCTTATTAATATTGACGTTTAGACTGTGACTTTATTTCATGTATTTTAAACACTGAAAATTATTTTAATTTCTGATTAAAAACGTTGTTCATAAAATCAATAATAACGTTTAGACTGTGATGTTAATGCATATATTTAAAAATTGAGAAAAAATTGTAAAAAATCCTTATTAATATTGACGTTTAGACTGTGACTTTATTTCATGTATTTTAAACACTGAAAATTATTTTAATTTCTGATTAAAAACGTTGTTCATAAAATCAATAATAACGTTTAGACTGTGATGTTAATGCATATATTTAAAAATTGAGAAAAAATTGTAAAAAATCCTTATTAATATTGACGTTTAGACTGTGACTTTATTTCATGTATTTTAAACACTGAAAATTATTTTAATTTCTAATTAAAAACGTTGTTCATAAAATCAATAATAACGTTTAGACTGTGATGTTAATGCATATATTTAAAAATTGAGAAAAAATTGTAAAAAATCCTTATTAATATTGACGTTTAGACTGTGACTTTATTTCATGTATTTTAAACACTGAAAATTATTTTAATTTCTGATTAAAAACGTTGTTCATAAAATCAATAATAACGTTTAGACTGATGTTAATGCATATATTTAAAAATTGAGAAAAAATTGTAAAAAATCCTTATTAATATTGACGTTTAGACTGTGACTTTATATCATGTATTTTAAACACTGAAAATTATTTTAATTTCTGATAAAAACGTTGTTCATAAAATCAATAATAACGTTTAGACTGTGATGTTAATGCATATATTTAAAAATTGAGAAAAAATTGTAAAAAATCCTTATTAATATTGACGTTTAGACTGTGACTTTATTTCATGTATTTTAAACACTGAAAATTATTTTAATTTCTGATAAAAACGTTGTTCATAAAATCAATAATAACGTTTAGACTGTGATGTTAATGCATATATTTAAAAATTGAGAAAAAATTGTAAAAAATCCTTATTAATATTGACGTTTAGACTGTGACTTTATTTCATGTATTTTAAACACTGAAAATTATTTTAATTTCTGATTAAAAACGTTGTTCATAAAATCAATAATAACGTTTAGACTGTGATGTTAATGCATATATTTAAAAATTGAGAAAAAATTGTAAAAAATCCTTATTAATATTGACGTTTAGACTGTGACTTTATATCATGTATTTTAAACACTGAAAATTATTTTAATTTCTGATTAAAAACGTTGTTCATAAAATCAATAATAACGTTTAGACTGTGATGTTAATGCATATATTTAAAAATTGAGAAAAAATTGTAAAAAATCCTTATTAATATTGACGTTTAGACTGTGACTTTATATCATGTATTTTAAACACTGAAAATTATTTTAATTTCTGATAAAAACGTTGTTCATAAAATCAATAATAACGTTTAGACTGTGATGTTAATGCATATATTTAAAAATTGAGAAAAAATTGTAAAAAATCCTTATTAATATTGACGTTTAGACTGTGACTTTATTTCATGTATTTTAAACACTGAAAATTATTTTAATTTCTAATTAAAAACGTTGTTCATAAAATCAATAATAACGTTTAGACTGTGATGTTAATGCATATATTTAAAAATTGAGAAAAAATTGTAAAAAATCCTTATTAATATTGACGTTTAGACTGTGACTTTATTTCATGTATGTTAAACACTGAAAATTATTTTAATTTCTGATTAAAAACGTTGTTCATAAAATCAATAATAACGTTTAGACTGTGATGTTAATGCATATATTTAAAAATTGAGAAAAAATTGTAAAAAATCCTTATTAATATTGACGTTTAGACTGTGACTTTATATCATGTATTTTAAACACTGAAAATTATTTTAATTTCTGATAAAAACGTTGTTCATAAAATCAATAATAACGTTTAGACTGTGATGTTAATGCATATATTTAAAAATTGAGAAAAAATTGTAAAAAATCCTTATTAATATTGACGTTTAGACTGTGACTTTATTTCATGTATTTTAAACACTGAAAATTATTTTAATTTCTGATTAAAAACGTTGTTCATAAAATCAATAATAACGTTTAGACTGTGATGTTAATGCATATATTTAAAAATTGAGAAAAAATTGTAAAAAATCCTTATTAATATTGACGTTTAGACTGTGACTTTATTTCATGTATTTTAAACACTGAAAATTATTTTAATTTCTAATTAAAAACGTTGTTCATAAAATCAATAATAACGTTTAGACTGTGATGTTAATGCATATATTTAAAAATTGAGAAAAAATTGTAAAAAATCCTTATTAATATTGACGTTTAGACTGTGACTTTATTTCATGTATTTTAAACACTGAAAATTATTTTAATTTCTGATTAAAAACGTTGTTCATAAAATCAATAATAACGTTTAGACTGTGATGTTAATGCATATATTTAAAAATTGAGAAAAAATTGTAAAAAATCCTTATTAATATTGACGTTTAGACTGTGACTTTATATCATGTATTTTAAACACTGACATTTATTTCAATTTCTGATAAAAACGTTGTTCATAAAATCAATAATAACGTTTAGACTGTGATGTTAATGCATATATTTAAAAATTGAGAAAAAATTGTAAAAAATCCTTATTAATATTGACGTTTAGACTGTGACTTTATTTCATGTATTTTAAACACTGAAAATTATTTTAATTTCTGATTAAAAACGTTGTTCATAAAATCAATAATAACGTTTAGACTGTGATGTTAATGCATATATTTAAAAATTGAGAAAAAATTGTAAAAAATCCTTATTAATATTGACGTTTAGACTGTGACTTTATATCATGTATTTTAAACACTGAAAATTATTTTAATTTCTGATAAAAACGTTGTTCATAAAATCAATAATAACGTTTAGACTGTGATGTTAATGCATATATTTAAAAATTGAGAAAAAATTGTAAAAAATCCTTATTAATATTGACGTTTAGACTGTGACTTTATTTCATGTATTTTAAACACTGAAAATTATTTTAATTTCTGATTAAAAACGTTGTTCATAAAATCAATAATAACGTTTAGACTGTGATGTTAATGCATATATTTAAAAATTGAGAAAAAATTGTAAAAAATCCTTATTAATATTGACGTTTAGACTGTGACTTTATTTCATGTATTTTAAACACTGAAAATTATTTTAATTTCTGATTAAAAACGTTGTTCATAAAATCAATAATAACGTTTAGACTGTGATGTTAATGCATATATTTAAAAATTGAGAAAAAATTGTAAAAAATCCTTATTAATATTGACGTTTAGACTGTGACTTTATTTCATGTATTTTAAACACTGAAAATTATTTTAATTTCTGATAAAAACGTTGTTCATAAAATCAATAATAACGTTTAGACTGTGATGTTAATGCATATATTTAAAAATTGAGAAAAAATTGTAAAAAATCCTTATTAATATTGACGTTTAGACTGTGACTTTATTTCATGTATTTTAAACACTGAAAATTATTTTAATTTCTGATTAAAAACGTTGTTCATAAAATCAATAATAACGTTTAGACTGTGATGTTAATGCATATATTTAAAAATTGAGAAAAAATTGTAAAAAATCCTTATTAATATTGACGTTTAGACTGTGACTTTATTTCATGTATTTTAAACACTGAAAATTATTTTAATTTCTGATTAAAAACGTTGTTCATAAAATCAATAATAACGTTTAGACTGTGATGTTAATGCATATATTTAAAAATTGAGAAAAAATTGTAAAAAATCCTTATTAATATTGACGTTTAGACTGTGACTTTAGATCATGTATTTTAAACACTGAAAATTATTTTAATTTCTGATTAAAAACGTTGTTCATAAAATCAATAATAACGTTTAGACTGTGATGTTAATGCATATATTTAAAAATTGAGAAAAAATTGTAAAAAATCCTTATTAATATTGACGTTTAGACTGTGACTTTATATCATGTATTTTAAACACTGAAAATTATTTTAATTTCTAATTAAAAACGTTGTTCATAAAATCAATAATAACGTTTAGACTGTGATGTTAATGCATATATTTAAAAATTGAGAAAAAATTGTAAAAAATCCTTATTAATATTGACGTTTAGACTGTGACTTTATTTCATGTATTTTAAACACTGAAAATTATTTTAATTTCTGATTAAAAACGTTGTTCATAAAATCAATAATAACGTTTAGACTGTGATGTTAATGCATATATTTAAAAATTGAGAAAAAATTGTAAAAAATCCTTATTAATATTGACGTTTAGACTGTGACTTTATTTCATGTATTTTAAACACTGAAAATTATTTTAATTTCTGATTAAAAACGTTGTTCATAAAATCAATAATAACGTTTAGACTGTGATGTTAATGCATATATTTAAAAATTGAGAAAAAATTGTAAAAAATCCTTATTAATATTGACGTTTAGACTGTGACTTTATTTCATGTATTTTAAACACTGAAAATTATTTTAATTTCTAATTAAAAACGTTGTTCATAAAATCAATAATAACGTTTAGACTGTGATGTTAATGCATATATTTAAAAATTGAGAAAAAATTGTAAAAAATCCTTATTAATATTGACGTTTAGACTGTGACTTTATTTCATGTATTTTAAACACTGAAAATTATTTTAATTTCTGATTAAAAACGTTGTTCATAAAATCAATAATAACGTTTAGACTGATGTTAATGCATATATTTAAAAATTGAGAAAAAATTGTAAAAAATCCTTATTAATATTGACGTTTAGACTGTGACTTTATATCATGTATTTTAAACACTGAAAATTATTTTAATTTCTGATAAAAACGTTGTTCATAAAATCAATAATAACGTTTAGACTGTGATGTTAATGCATATATTTAAAAATTGAGAAAAAATTGTAAAAAATCCTTATTAATATTGACGTTTAGACTGTGACTTTATTTCATGTATTTTAAACACTGAAAATTATTTTAATTTCTGATAAAAACGTTGTTCATAAAATCAATAATAACGTTTAGACTGTGATGTTAATGCATATATTTAAAAATTGAGAAAAAATTGTAAAAAATCCTTATTAATATTGACGTTTAGACTGTGACTTTATTTCATGTATTTTAAACACTGAAAATTATTTTAATTTCTGATTAAAAACGTTGTTCATAAAATCAATAATAACGTTTAGACTGTGATGTTAATGCATATATTTAAAAATTGAGAAAAAATTGTAAAAAATCCTTATTAATATTGACGTTTAGACTGTGACTTTATATCATGTATTTTAAACACTGAAAATTATTTTAATTTCTGATTAAAAACGTTGTTCATAAAATCAATAATAACGTTTAGACTGTGATGTTAATGCATATATTTAAAAATTGAGAAAAAATTGTAAAAAATCCTTATTAATATTGACGTTTAGACTGTGACTTTATATCATGTATTTTAAACACTGAAAATTATTTTAATTTCTGATAAAAACGTTGTTCATAAAATCAATAATAACGTTTAGACTGTGATGTTAATGCATATATTTAAAAATTGAGAAAAAATTGTAAAAAATCCTTATTAATATTGACGTTTAGACTGTGACTTTATTTCATGTATTTTAAACACTGAAAATTATTTTAATTTCTAATTAAAAACGTTGTTCATAAAATCAATAATAACGTTTAGACTGTGATGTTAATGCATATATTTAAAAATTGAGAAAAAATTGTAAAAAATCCTTATTAATATTGACGTTTAGACTGTGACTTTATTTCATGTATGTTAAACACTGAAAATTATTTTAATTTCTGATTAAAAACGTTGTTCATAAAATCAATAATAACGTTTAGACTGTGATGTTAATGCATATATTTAAAAATTGAGAAAAAATTGTAAAAAATCCTTATTAATATTGACGTTTAGACTGTGACTTTATATCATGTATTTTAAACACTGAAAATTATTTTAATTTCTGATAAAAACGTTGTTCATAAAATCAATAATAACGTTTAGACTGTGATGTTAATGCATATATTTAAAAATTGAGAAAAAATTGTAAAAAATCCTTATTAATATTGACGTTTAGACTGTGACTTTATTTCATGTATTTTAAACACTGAAAATTATTTTAATTTCTGATTAAAAACGTTGTTCATAAAATCAATAATAACGTTTAGACTGTGATGTTAATGCATATATTTAAAAATTGAGAAAAAATTGTAAAAAATCCTTATTAATATTGACGTTTAGACTGTGACTTTATTTCATGTATTTTAAACACTGAAAATTATTTTAATTTCTAATTAAAAACGTTGTTCATAAAATCAATAATAACGTTTAGACTGTGATGTTAATGCATATATTTAAAAATTGAGAAAAAATTGTAAAAAATCCTTATTAATATTGACGTTTAGACTGTGACTTTATTTCATGTATTTTAAACACTGAAAATTATTTTAATTTCTGATTAAAAACGTTGTTCATAAAATCAATAATAACGTTTAGACTGTGATGTTAATGCATATATTTAAAAATTGAGAAAAAATTGTAAAAAATCCTTATTAATATTGACGTTTAGACTGTGACTTTAGATCATGTATTTTAAACACTGAAAATTATTTTAATTTCTGATTAAAAACGTTGTTCATAAAATCAATAATAACGTTTAGACTGTGATGTTAATGCATATATTTAAAAATTGAGAAAAAATTGTAAAAAATCCTTATTAATATTGACGTTTAGACTGTGACTTTAGATCATGTATTTTAAACACTGAAAATTATTTTAATTTCTGATTAAAAACGTTGTTCATAAAATCAATAATAACGTTTAGACTGTGATGTTAATGCATATATTTAAAAATTGAGAAAAAATTGTAAAAAATCCTTATTAATATTGACGTTTAGACTGTGACTTTAGATCATGTATTTTAAACACTGAAAATTATTTTAATTTCTGATTAAAAACGTTGTTCATAAAATCAATAATAACGTTTAGACTGTGATGTTAATGCATATATTTAAAAATTGAGAAAAAATTGTAAAAAATCCTTATTAATATTGACGTTTAGACTGTGACTTTAGTCATGTATTTTAAACACTGAAAATTATTTTAATTTCTGATTAAAAACGTTGTTCATAAAATCAATAATAACGTTTAGACTGTGATGTTAATGCATATATTTAAAAATTGAGAAAAAATTGTAAAAAATCCTTATTAATATTGACGTTTAGACTGTGACTTTAGATCATGTATTTTAAACACTGAAAATTATTTTAATTTCTGATTAAAAACGTTGTTCATAAAATCAATAATAACGTTTAGACTGTGATGTTAATGCATATATTTAAAAATTGAGAAAAAATTGTAAAAAATCCTTATTAATATTGACGTTTAGACTGTGACTTTAGTCATGTATTTTAAACACTGAAAATTATTTTAATTTCTGATTAAAAACGTTGTTCATAAAATCAATAATAACGTTTAGACTGTGATGTTAATACATATATTTAAAAATTGAGAAAAAATTGTAAAAAATCCTTATTAATATTGACGTTTAGACTGTGACTTTAGATCATGTATTTTAAACACTGAAAATTATTTTAATTTCTGATTAAAAACGTTGTTCATAAAATCAATAATAACGTTTAGACTGTGATGTTAATACATATATTTAAAAATTGAGAAAAAATTGTAAAAAATCCTTATTAATATTGACGTTTAGACTGTGACTTTATTTCATGTATTTTAAACACTGAAAATTATTTTAATTTCTGATTAAAAACGTTGTTCATAAAATCAATAATAACGTTTAGACTGTGATGTTAATGCATATATTTAAAAATTGAGAAAAAATCCTTATTAATATTGACGTTTAGACTGTGACTTTATATCATGTATTTTAAACACTGAAAATTATTTTAATTTCTGATTAAAAACGTTGTTCCTAAAATCAATAATAACGTTTAGACTGTGATGTTATTGCATATATTTAAAAATTGAGAAAAAATTGTAAAAAATCCTTATTAATATTGACGTTTAGACTGTGACTTTAGAGGGTAGGGAAGGGGTAGGCTGTGAGATGAGAGTTATTCATTAAAGCAAAGTTATAATAAACCACTTATAATTATGGCGGGAAAAGATAAATAATGACAGGGGAATGGACAAATGACAGGCAGGTGGCGCGCGGGAAAAACAACACTATGAACAATAATCAAAGTCAATAATAATTTTCAATAAATAAGAGAAAAATAATTACTAGAGAACTAAATAAACGACTAAAAGCGGAAAAGAAGAAGAATCACGGCTGAATGGACAAATGACAGATGAGAGGACAAATAACAAGCAGGCGCGATGAAAAATACATGATAAAAACAAATTTCAAATATACAGGGTAAAAAATAAGTCTATAAATGAAATAAATACATATTTTTTGTTTACTTTTATAGATTATTTTGAATTTTTAATGAAAGTAGATAGAATATTTTTAGTACGTGGGAATGGGAGCACTTTATAACAAGCGATGTCATGTAAACCTACAATTATATTATTGAACAAAATATTCTAATATTCTTACATGCAAATAATCAAAATATGACAAAAAATGTAATTTCAGTTCCGGAGGCAATTTGTAAGTACCGAATGAATGGCACAGGAAATGGTCAACGATTTTTGTCCTCAAATGTTTTAAACGAAAATAATTTTTTTATTAGGATTAATTAAAATAACATTTTCATTTTTCTTATTCAAGAGATTTTCATTTCATTAGAGAAATATGAAGATCATAGTTATTTTATTGTAAAGGTTTGTTTTTTCTTTTCATGAGAAGAATTTATGAGATTTTCGTCTTAATGGAGAAATATGAAGAATCAAAGTTTTTTTTATTACTTAGAGCAAAAGTTTGTTTTTTTTTTCTCATGAGAATTCAAGAGATTTTTTATTAAATATGGGGTTCAAAATTTTTAATTATTTAGACAAAAAGTTTGTTTTTTTTTCTCACGAGAAAAATTTATAGAGGAAATATGAAGATCAAAGTTTTTTATTGCTTAGAACAATTTTTTTTTCTCATAAGAATTCAAGAGATTTTTTATTAAATGGGGTTCAAAATTTTTTATTATTCAGACAAAAAGTTTGTTTTTTTTTCATGAGAAAAATATATGAGGAAATATGAAGATCAAAGTTTTTTATTGCTTAGAGCAAGTTTGTTTTTTTTCTCATGAGAATTCAAGAGATTTTTTATTAAATATGGGGTTCAAAATTTTTAATTATTTAGACAAAAAGTTTGTTTTTTTTTCTCACGAGAAAAATTTATAGAGGAAATATGAAGATCAAAGTTTTTTATTGCTTAGAACAATTTTTTTTTCTCATAAGAATTCAAGAGATTTTTTATTAAATGGGGTTCAAAATTTTTTATTATTCAGACAAAAAGTTTGTTTTTGAGGAAATATGAAGATCAAAGTTTTTTATTGCTTAGAGCAAGTTTGTTTTTTTTCTCATGAGAATTCAAGAGATTTTTTATTAAATGGGGTTCAAAATTTTTAATTATTTAGACAAAAAGTTTGTTTTTTTTTCTCATGAGAAAAATTTATGAGGAAATATGAAGATAAAAGTTTTTTATTGCTTACGGCAAAAGTTTGTTTTTTTTCTCATGAGAATTCAAGAGATTTTTTATTAAATATGGGATTCAAATTTTTTTATTATTCAGTTTGTTTTTTTTTCTCACGAGAAAAATTTATAGAGGAAATATGAAGATCAAAGTTTTTTTATTGCTTAAAGCAAAAGTTTTTTATTGCTTAGAACAATTTTTTTTTTCTCATAAGAATTCAAGAAATTTTTTTATTAAATATGGGGTTCAAAATTTTTTATTATTCAGACAAAAAGTTTGTTTTTTGTTTCTCATGAGAAAAATATATGAGGAAATATGAAGATCAAAGTTTTTTATTGCTTAGAGCATAAGTTTGTTTTTTTTATGAGAATTCAAGAGATTTATTATTAAATATGTGGTTCAAAATTTTTTATTATTTAGACAAAAAGTTTGTTTTTTTTCTCATGAGAAAAATTTATTAAATTTTAATACTATTGGGGAAATATAGATCAAAATTTGTTATTAGAGCAAAAGTTTGATTTTTCTCACGAGAAGAATTTGAGGGATTTTTATCAAATATGAAGATCAAAGTTTTTTATTAGTTAGACCCAAAGTTCGTTTTTTTCTCATGAGAAGAATTTATGAGATTGTCATCGTAGTGGAGAAATATGGGGATCAAAGTTTTTTATAACTTAGAGCAAATGTTTGATTTTTCTCATAAAAAGAATTCAAGAGATTTTTATCAAATATAGAGATCAAAGTTTTTCATTTAAAGCAAAAGTTTGTTTTTTTTTCTCATGAGAAGAATTTATGAGATTTTCATCTTAATGGAGAAATATGGAGTTTAAAATTTGTTACTACTTAAACAAAGTTTGATTTTTGTCATGAGAATTTAAGAAATTTTTATAAAATATGGAGATCAAAGTTTTTTATTACTCAAAAGTTTGTTTTTTCTCATGAGAATTCAATAGATTTTTATCAAATATAGAGATCCATTTTTTTTAATAGTGTGAGCAAAAGTTTGTTTTCTTTTTCATGAGGAGAATTTATGAGATTTTCATCTGGAGATCAAAGTTTTTTATTATTTAGAGCAAAAGTTTGATTTTTCTCATGAGAAGAATTCAAGAGATTTTTATTAAATATAGAGATCCAATTTTTTTAATTGTTTGAGCAAAAGTTTGTTTTTTTCTCATGAAGAGAATTTATGAGAGTTTTATCTTATTGGAGATCAAAGTTTTTTATTACTTAGAGCAAAAGTTATTTTTCTCATGAGAATTCAAGAGATTTTTATTACATATATAGATCCAATTTTTTTAATAGTGTAAGCAAAAGTTTGTTTTTTTCTCATGAACAGAATTTATGAGAGTTTTATCTTATTGGAGATCAAAGTTTTTTTATTACTTAGCGCAAGTTATTTTTCTCTTGAGAATTCAGAGATTTTTATCACATATATAGATCCAATTTTTTTAATAGTTTGAGCAAAGTTTGTTTTTTTTATGAGGAGAATTTATGAGATTTTCATCTTATTAGAGATCAACGTTTTTTTATCACTTTAGAGCAAAAGTTTGATTTTCTCATGAGAAAAATTTATGAGATTTTCAACTTCTTAGAGAAATATGGAGATATAAAAAAAATTTTTGATCTCCATATTTCTCTAAGTTTTTTGAATTCTTCTTCTAAGTAATACTTAGAAGAAGAATTCAAAAAACTTTCATCTCACCATCAGAGAAATATTTAGAGTAGATAGGATACCACACCGGGACACTTTTTTCAAGATGGCGGCGAATGGCGAGATGATTAAGAAAGAAGGGAGGTTGATAGTGGTAGAGATGGGTCGGTAGAGAAGTAAAGAAGAGGGGCGCTAGAGAGGTAGAGAAGGGGCGGTAATTCATTCGTTAATATATAATAAGCCACTAAAATCGGAATAATGACAGATAGACAAATGACAGATTGACAAATGACAGATTGACAAATGACAGATTACTGGACAGACAGACAGACGAACGAACGAACGCTTAGACGGTCTCTATAACTGGTATCTTACCTATACTATTGAGATTAACGTTTTTTATTACTTAATCATAAAAAAATGTAAAGTTTGTATTGCATACAAAATACTTATCAACAATTTTTGAAAAAAAAATTATTAGTAATTGAGAATAAATTAAAGAATTACTTTTATGTGGTACTTATTCAAAAGATTGGTTTTTAATGTTTATTTTTTTCCAAATAATGAATGTTGAGCTCCGGAATTTTCAAACGACAAAATAAACAAATTCATTTATTTAAAATTATTGACTAACAACGTGAATAATAATAACGAAAATTCTTATGAACAATAAAATTTCCAACGTTATGTAAATATTTTAATTGGTATTTTGAATGACAGGAAATTCAACAAATTGAAGGTGATTTGGAAAAATAATAAAATAATTGGTAAATATAAAATTAAATTGTTTTCGATACGTTTATGTAATAGCATTATTGAAGAAATTTTTCGTGTTGGAAAAAATCAATTTTTTATAACCTGCAATAAAAAGTCAGGAAAATGTAAACACTAAAGATTATAATATACTTTAATAATTAATAATAATAATAAATAAAATATTTTGTATTATTATTTCTTTATACGTAATAGATCGTTAAATATATTGTAAATTTTATACTATTTAACTTAATTATTTTTAATTTGGTCCTGTCACATTATTTCACACACCTTCTTAATGTTTAAAATAAATAATTAAGTGAGTGGCCTATTAGCAGCAAAAAGTGTGACTATTACAGGATCGTATTGTATACAAATATTTTTTTTTTGAAAAAGTAGAATCAATCTGACGTAATTTTAACAAAAAATGGGTCTAAGTATGTTAGCAAGTCCATTTTTTCAAAAATACCTTTTTGTAACAATTTTCATTTTTTTTAACGTTTTTAAATTTAATTATAAATAAATTACTTATTCATCTTAATGTTCATCGAAAAATAATTGAAAATACTGAAAAATATGGAAAAATTAGTAAAATAGGGAAAAATAAAGTGAAATAGAAAAAATAAAGCAAAATTGGGGCATATAGGAAAAAATAGAGAAAAATAAAGAAAATTGGGGAAAAAAAAAGTAAAAAAAAAAATAATAAAAAATAGGAAAAAAATATAGAAAAATGCGGAAAAATATTGGAAAGTAGGAAAAATAATTGAAAAAAACGGGAAAAAATAAGGGAAAATAAAGTAAAATAGGAAAAAATAATGAAAAACAGGAAAAAAATGCTGAAAATAGAAAAAATAGGAATAATAGGAAACAGAAAAAAATTGGGAAAAACACAGAAAATAGGGACAAATACATACAAACAGGGACAAATAGGGAAAAATAGGAAAAATAATGAAAAATAGAAAAAAATAAAAGAAATAGAAAAAATAGGCAAAACTAGGGAGGCATAGGAAAATACAGGGAAAAATTGGGAAATATATAAAAAATAGGGACAAATAGGGAAAAACAGGGAATAATAGAAAAAAGTAGGGAAAAACAAAGGAAATAGTGAAAAATAGATACAAATAGGAAAAAATAGAGTAAAAAGGAATAAATAATAAAAAATAGGGGAAAATAGGAGTAAAAAAGAAAATAGGGAAACAAGGGGAAATATACAAAAAAATTGGATGTGATCCAAAAAATATAAAAATATTTTAAAATAAAAAAAATTCGGGATCGCCTAAACCAACAAAATTGATGATTTTAGTAAGAATTTGAACAAGAATAAATATGATTGGATTCTGGAAAAGAAAATTGATGATAATTGTATGAATCTGGAAAAAGAATGAATCTACTACGATTCTGGAAAAAAAGTGAATATAGTAAGAATCTGAATAAGAAAATAAATAAATATGTTTAGATTGTGAAAAAGGAAATTAATAAAATTAGTATAAATCCGAAAAAATGGATAAATATTAGTTAGATTCTGGAAAAAAGAAAATGGCTAAAATTTATAACTAACCGAAAAAAGAAAATGGACAAAAACAGTATAAATTTGGAAAAATGAATAAATATATTTAGATTCTGGTAAAATGAAAATAGATGAAAATTGTAAGAAACTCGAAAAGAAAAATGATGAATCTACTAGAATTCTGGAAAAAATAATGAATATAGTAATAAACTCAACAAGAAAATAAATAAATATGGTTAGTTTCTAGAAATATTAAAACGGATCAAAATTGTATGAATCTGGAAAGAAAAATGATGAATCTACTAGGATTCAGGAAAAAAGGATGAATATAGTAAGAATCTCAATAAAACAAATGGTTAGAATCAGGAAAAAAGGATGAATATAGTAAGAATCTCAATAAAACAAATGGTTAGAATCAGGAAAAAAGGATGAATATAGTAAGAATCTAAATAAAACAAATGGTTAGATTCTGGAAAAAAGGATGAATATAGTAAGAATCTCAATAAAACAAATGGTTAGATTCTGGAAAAAAGGATGAATATAGTAAGAATCTCAATAAAACAAATGGTTAGATTCTGGAAAAAAGGATGAATATAGTAAGAATCTCAATAAAACAAATGGTTAGATTCTGGAAAAAAGGATGAATATAGTAAGAATCTCAATAAAACAAATGGTTAGAATCAGGAAAAAAGGATGAATATAGTAAGAATCTAAATTAAAAAAATGGTTAGATTCTGGAAAAGAAAATGGACAAAAATAGTACAAATCTGAAAAAATGGATAAATATATTTAGATTCTGGAAAAATGAAAATGGATGAAAATTGTAAGAATCTGAAAAAAAAAATGAATCTGTTAGGGTTATGGAAAAAAGGATACATATACTTTGATTTTTGGAAAAATAAAAATGGAAGAAAAATAGGGACAAATAGGGAATAATAAAAAATAGGAAATAATGTAAAAAATAGGGAAAAAGTAGGGAAAATAGGAAAACATTACGAAAAACAGGACAAATATAAAGAAATAGTAAAAAAGGAAAAGAGACGGAGAGAGATATTAAAACACGTTTAGAGTTGAAAAAAATAACGTAAGGAACGGGGATCCACGGACCGCAAATCTTTTTTTTTTAATTTTGTCTTTACCACAAACTGTTTCTTCATCCCAAAATAGATTTTTGTACCAAATTCCAAGTGTCTTAGATTTTTTATAAATTTACTGCCATGATATCGTCAAAAACCGAAAAATACTGAAAATAAATGTAAAATAATTTTTATGTAATTAACTATTTCTCTTTTGAATCGAATATCAAATTTCTTATATTTTTTTTATAATTTATAATCATTAAAATCAATTTTCCGATCAAATTTTCAGCGAAAAATATCCAAATTTTTTTTCATACTTTTAATTTTTACCCCTTTATACAAATTTCAGGTTTCAGGAATTTTATTCACAAGAAATCATCAATAAATCATTCATTCGATCCAATTTTTTACTTTACCAATCAATTTTTCGTCGCAAATTATTCCTTTTGCATCAAAGTTTTTCAGATTTTTGTTACTCTCAAGAAATCATCAAAAAAATATCCCAATTTTCATCGAAAAATACTTAATTTAATTCTGTCTTTGCTAATTGTTTCTCCATCCAAAAATATGTTTTTGTTCAAAATTCAGCAAAGATATTTTATTATTTGATTGGGACACATTCGAATCATTTTATTTTTTATTTTAATCTTTTGTTAAAATCTCCATTTTTTACACAAATTTCGATTATATTTATTAAGCTTATGTACTTTTAATTAACAGTAAAAAAACAACTTTTTAAAAATAATTTAGTTCGTCCCTGGCAAATGTTTGAATAACACTTTGCGATGCAATGAAAACAGCACTCGAAAGTACTAATTTGACATGTCAATATTAGAAAACTCGTCTACGAGGTCACCAAATTATTTATTTAGGAACTAAATTCAGTGGCTAGGATATACAGAGTGTTTCATAATTGGAAGCTGAATAAATATGATTATGAATGGATAAATGTTAAAATCGACTAATCATCGAAGGACCAATCAAGTTTAGTTTTAGGCTGTTAAAATGATAGAAAAACTCATTTTTAAGTGAACTTTAAGGACCATTTTTACACCCATTTATTAATATTAAAAAATTATATTATAAAAAGTACAGTATTTTAAAACACTTTTACAATGATAAAATTAACTGTTGTTACTCACTTTTCACTTTATATAATTTATTACAAAACATTGTGAAATTTCAGAAAATGTTTGCTAAATAATCTGATAAAAAAGGCGCGGTATTAATAGGCATTTTAACACAGAACTTTTATCTGGATAGCTAATGATGCGTAAACAAATTTTATCGCGAAAAGGGAATTTATACCGAGCATTACGGAGTGGGATTGCAACAGTCTTTTTTTTTGGAACGTGATTTAGACTGAACGAGATGCAACATAGATGATCTAGTTACTCTTACTTTGGAAAAGGTAGTTGAAGAGAGATAAGACATATAAAAACAAAAATTGACACATTTAAAACAGATTGTACTTTATGACGAATTTGTTTTCGCTTCTTGGGAAGCGAGACAAGGACAAAAAATATTATAAAATAAACAAACAGAATGTGCAGTAAATAGAAAAAAATATAAATCTATTTGTTGATCTTGCTTTTCCCTGTTAACATGACCTGTTGTATTTAAAATCAAAATAACGATACGCTACTGCTTTTTATTTCAAATAAATATTATTTCTATTAATTATTTTCATAAAAATAGTCTCTTGAGTTATTTTCATCTGACGGACAGTTTTCTGTTTAAAAAATAACAAGCATTAATTTGCTTATCTCTAAACGAACATTTTGGTTCCCAAAATCACTCAGCAAATCCTACTCTCACGTCCTCGTAGATATCACGTGATCTCAGGGTACCAGGTATACATCCGGATGTATGCTTGAGAGCCCACGACAACAGTCAGGAATAAACATGCGAAAAAACCTGTAACCTAAGGTTTCGAACTGAGCCTCTGGAATACCAGGCGACCTTTCGGAGTAACTATAGCCTTACCCCTGCATGGGGGGAATCTGCAGGGCTGGACGGAAACAAACAAAATACTAAAGGAGAAAACGTGAATACCAGCAGTGACAGAGAGAGCTTGCTGGTAGGAATTATAACAGTAGACAGTGGAGGAAGGAAAGATGATCAAAAGCAAAGACAGTTGGAAAGCGAGATCCTAACACGGAGAAGCACAATGATGCTCAGACCCCCCTCTTTCAAAATAAAGGGAGGAATTAGAAGACGAAGACGAAAAGTTAGTACAGAGAACAACCTAACTAGCAGGATGGAAGACGAGGACCTGGAAAGTAGCTCGGGCTATAAATTGGGGGACACGCCTGAAGAAAATGAGGTGGAAGAGAAAGAAGAGAGTTTGGACCAGGTGAAAAAGAAAAGAAAGAGACAGGAAACTCCCGGAAAGGAAGCAGAAAAATACCAAGGGGTGAAAACCCAAGAAGCCGATGCGATAGAATGGGAGGAGGCTATGGAAGCACTTAAATCGGCGCTCAAGAAAACGGATGAATTGGAGAAACAAATAATGGGGAACGCGGTCAAGGACATGAAAAAAGGAAACTCTCAGGAGCCATGCAAAAATGCAAGGAAGTCAGCAAAGAGTCCTGCACAATATGTCTAGGAGGGCAAACATACGAGAGGGGTACCAGGGGAAATCGGGACAGTAGCAAATGCCAAGTCCTTCGGCAAGGTCTCGCCCTTGTTGCAGGAAGAGTGGCCAAAGGAAGTTTATAAGGTCACTGAGGTAGAGCATGGCAGCATCAACAGGGCATGTGAAGAAGGCGGCAGAAGGTTACACGGCAGACTCAACAGGTCATGGGAAGAAGGTGACACGGCAGTAATTGTGAACCCGAAAGACAGCGGGGTGAAGGGAGCCCTAAAGATGACAAAGGGGAAAATCCCTGATTCAGGCGGTTTTATTGGAACTCTAGTAGAAGGGGAAATATAGTACATGCTCTAGGCTACTAAGGTATGAACGAGTAGAGGAAACTAGGAGGAGAGGACGCGTCTACCTACTCCCCTAAACGAGCAGGAAAGTGAAGAGGAGGAACGGGATGCTCAAAATACTAGAGAAGACAGCAAGGGAGAGAAGACGTCAAGGGAGGAAAGACGACAAAGAGTAAGAATACTGGCCGCGGAGGAAGTTGACAGGTGGAGGATGAAAAAAATGATGGAATGCATTTTCATAGACTTTAATAAAAACAAAACTCCTAATCCCGGCCAAGGGAATAAAAGAAGGCGACAGAAAAGTCAAAGGAGAAATCAAACTAAATAGAAACAGTTATTGTTATTTTTTGTTTAATGTTTTTAAAAATAAAAAATATATTTTTATGCTTGTAACAAAATTGGAAAAAGTGGTTTTAGATTTATTGAGGAAAACAGGATTTTTTTTATTAATTTTTTTATTTTACTTAGAAAAAATAATTACAGTTCATTTAGAAAAAAACAAAGTTCATTTGGAACGTTAAGATGTTTTGTCACTGTCTAGAAATAATCTATCAATACCTGTGCTTCTAATTTAAAAAGCAAGGTTAGTTACAAAGTATTTTTAATCATTTTACTCGAATAATGTTCGTGCCAAAGCTGTCAAAAAGATTCACTTTGTTTTAAAAGTTAATTTACCGGTAGCTACACTCTATTAGACTATTTTTCTTTCTATAAGCACTTGTTAATTTTTGATAAAGTTCCTAAAATTATGAGCAATAGCTCATTGGATTCTAAATGAGGCCTAGAAAAATATATCTCGAGGATTTTATACGTAAAAAATAGCAATTGTTATTGACAAATTAACATGAAAAAAAAGCATTAATCAAATTTTTAGAAGCTTTATCAGGAATTAACACGTTTTTCAACTTGTGAAAAATAGGTAACATGTTATAACGTAATGTGGATATCCCCGAACGGTAGGAGAAAATAAGATATAGAGACGAAGATATAAATGAAAGAAAAAACGAATTAAAGAATAAAAAATGAAATTTATCTAATTTTGGTATACTCTCTTAATTATTACGCAACTTTTTTCTAATTGTTTATCGTTTACGAGATTGAATTTGAATCCACCCTGTATCAATATCACCCTGTATATATACATCAGTGGTGTATTAGTAAAATAAAAAGTACTAAAACGTAGCTGAGATGTGGTGGGGGGTAAATGTGATTATCAATGAATTACAAAAATCTTTCTTTTTTCTTAATCAACAATTTAAAATCTGATTTGCATTTGAAATTAAATAAAAAATTGTGTCGTCAGGGACCAAGTTCCTTATGTTATTTTTTGATAAAAATCCAAATAGAAAAAAATCAAAGGAAATCGACAAAAATTGAAAAAAAAAACAAAAGAATAAGAATAAGAGAAATAAAAAAAAATGAGAAAAAATTCGAAAACAAAAGAAAGAATTAGAAAAAAAAAAGAATAAGAAAACATGAGGGAAGCTTGAAAAAAAAAACAAAAAATCAGAAAAATGAGAAAAAACGAGAAAAAATAAGAGGAATCAAAAAATCAAAGAAAATCAAAAAAATTGGAAACAATAAGAAAACAGAAAACATTGGTAAAAATTAAAAAATCAAAAAATATTGGAAAAAAATGAAAAATAAAATTGTAAAATAAGGAAAGAACGAAAAAAAACCGCAAAAAACGGTAAGAAACGCAAAAAATTGCAAAAAATCTCAAAAAACCGCAAAAAATCAAAAGAACAACTAAAAAAGTTCAAACAGATGTAATCATAAACCGGAAAGAATTTGA
Source organism: Neocrepidodera transversa (assembly GCA_963243735.1). Lineage (NCBI taxonomy): Eukaryota > Metazoa > Arthropoda > Insecta > Coleoptera > Chrysomelidae > Neocrepidodera > Neocrepidodera transversa. The sequence continues at coordinate 5,663,664 of OY725355.1, forward strand.
GAAAATCAAAAAACAACAACAAAAAATCAAACACCAAATAAAAAACAGGAAAATGGGAAAAAACGAAAAAACTGAAAAATGGAAAAAAATTAGAGCAATTAAAATGACAAAAAAAGAAAATAATGAAAAAAATTGGAAAAAAAAACAATAATCTGAAAAATGAGGAAAGATTATAAAAAAAATAAAAAAACTAGAGAAAACGAAAAAAAAAATAGAAAATTCATAAAAATCGGCAAAAATCGGAAAAAATAAGAAAAAAACAGAAAACATTGTAAAAAATTGAAAGAAAATTCAGAAAATATTGGAAAAGTAATGAAAAATTAAAATTTTAAAATAGAGAGGAAACGAAAAAAATCAAAAAAATTGTAAAAAAACCGAAGAAAAAGCAAAAAAAAAAAAACGCCAGACAGTAAAAATTGCAAAAACAACGTAAAATAAGCCGCAAAAAATCGAAAACTCGCAAAAAATAAAAAACAATGAAAAACCGGAAATTGTTAATATAAAACCTGAGAGAGAATTTGAAAAAATCAAAAGAACAGAAAAAAATTTGGGAAAAAAGAAATATCGAAAAAAAAATGAGAAATGAGAAAAAATTAGAAAAAAAAAAACAAAAAATTAGAAAAATGGGAAAAAAAATGAAGAATTAAATTGTAAAATACGGAAAAAAAGTTGGAAGAATCAAAAAAATCAGAAAAAATCGAAAAAAAAATCGAAAAAAATAATAAAAAAATAGAAACATTGGTGAAAATTAAAGAAAAATCAGAAAGTATTGGAAAAAAAGAAAAATAAAATTGTAAAATACGAAAAATTACGAAAAAAAAAAAAAAACCGCAAAAAAACCTACAAAACCATAAAAAAATTGAAAAAATAAAAAATATAACTGAGAAAAATCAAAAAACAACAGAAAAAAATCAGATAAATGGGAAAAAAAACATCAAAAAATGAGAAAACGAGAAATCAGAAAAAATCGGAAAAAACAAAAAAGAAAACATTGGAAAAAATCGAGAAAGAAAAATCGGAAAATATTGTAAAAAAAATGAAAAATAGAAAATACAATTGTAAAACACGGAAGAAACGAAAAATTCAAAAAAATTGTAAAAAAAAATAGAAGAAAACGCAAAAAATGCTAAAAAACGAAAAATAAGAAATATCTGAAAAAATCTCAAAAAATCGCAAAAAAATCGTAAACAATCGCATAAAATGAAAAACAACTAAAAACCCGGAAACAACTGTCTGTAACAATACAAAAAAAAAATGAAAAAATTGAAATAAATCGCAAAAAATCGCAACCAAATCCCAAAAAAAACAAAAGAAAGAAACAGAACAATGGAAAAAAATGAGGAAAAAGTTGAAAAAATCCAAAAAAAAAACCAGAAAAAAAACAGAAAAAAACCAACAAAAAAAAAACCAGAAAAAACAGAAAAAGCCGAGAAAAAAATAAAAAAATCTCTCTACCTATATATAAAATAATTATAAATGATAGAGAAAAATTCTAAATAAGAAAAATTTCATATTGTAAAAAAAAAACAGATAGTAAAAGAAAGGTAGAAAGGGGACATAAAGCTTTTTCCTTACGCGATGACGCTTTCTGCCAGTTAACTCCTACCGGAAGCCACGTTAAGGAACTTCGTTCGAAAAAATTATCCTTCCTGAAAAACGTACTACCGGAAGGCGATCCGGTGCTGAAAAAAGATACCGGAACGCCCAATACACCACTGATATTGATATAAGGTATTATTTTGTTGCCTAGCAACGGTAGCCGGCCATTACCACGATACAGGCCTTTGGGGGTTGGATGGTGTGTGGGGAAAGTAAATATCCAAGTCAACATGTCTATGTATGAATTTTGACTCGACAGAAGGATTCAGTAAGAACACATTTGAATTGCTGTAAATCGTTGTAAATCATTCAGTAAACACGGCAAGTAAATACTCTTATCAACGTTATTGAGCTCAACAACTTCTATTTTATGCAATAAATTATCAATTTCATGATTATACAATGACGTTCGTTCATGTAGGTTAAGTCAAGAATTTACTGCTATAATTTTTAAAATTTATCTGTTTTTATTTTTATTGCGACATAGTCCAGTAAAATTTTGTAATTTAGACATTAAAAATAAAATAAACGTTTCTACTTCAAAATAAAATTCTAGGAACTGGAATTTTAACTATATTGTAATTAAGTATTTCCTCATTTTGAACACTAATAGTCTATTTTGGGAGACAACTAATTTATCAAAGACTTATACAAATAATGTTTTGTCATTTTGACTGACCTAAAATATTCTCATCAAGGCCACAATTTTTCTCAAATATATATTTTCGAATTTAATTTATTATAACCATTTTTAAATTCATCGTTCAAAGTGTTAAAAATAATTTAAAAATGTTTATTTTATTATAGACATCATACTTAAAAGCAGAAAATTATAATAAATTTTCATGACAAAATTAGAAAAGAAATTAATTGCGTAATAAATTTGTTATGGCAGTCGAAGTGTTAGTAAATTATTTTTTTTTCATAATAATCGTAGAACTTGTTTTGTCAGATTTTACTGTAATAAATTTTAGTAAATAATCTAACAATATAACAATATATAAGTACCAATATATATTGTTAGGCCGAGCGAACCTAGACGTGCGTGAATTACAATAAAATGATAATTATTGACATAATTCATTAAAAAATATATGTTGAAAATTATTTTAGAATAAACATATAATTTTTAATTGATTTTAAAGATTTTTTAAATAAAATAAAATTTGTAAAAATTATTTATATCTATTTTTGTAATCGAACTATAAAAATTCAATAAAAGCCTTCTCTAGCCGCAGCTAACGCGTTAAAAATATATATTGGCCAGTTATTTACTGAAAAAGGTTTTAACTTATAAATTCTTGGATTCTTCAATGTTTATGACAGAAAACTTGCCCAAAAACTGCCAAGCTCTTATAGGAACCACCTTCTATCTCCAATGGAACTTAAAATATATAACATATTTTCCTAACTAAAGAAATTCTTGTGTTTTGTTTTACACATTTACACAATATATTTTACTGGGTGTTTTTCCACTCTGTTACAATAAAATATTTTTTTGCAGAAGAATACACTAGAATCACGACTCCTAGGCAAGACGTTCTATTTAAAAAAGGTTACCTGAGTAAGCCTAAGAATTACCAGACTCAAACGTCAACGGGTACTTCCACGACTTCAACTGGCAACTCCACGGGAAACGGTACTCCCGATCATCAATCGACAGGTAAAAAATTTTAATCAATTATTTTAGATTTAATATAATTTATGTATACTGTAATTTATATATTTTTAAAAATTATTTTTTTTTCAGATTTAGAATACGATTCGCAATTCGTCTTCCCGAATGGTTTTGTAGACCAAAACGGAATCTACTACGTAAATAGTAAGTTTTCAAATCTTTATATCAAATTATTAAAAAAATTAGAGAATTATTATATGCATTTTACAATATTCTTATAAGAAAAATTCCGTAGATCGTTGGAAATTTTGTTAGTTTTGTAAATGTGGCAACGTTGCAAAAAATAAATGTCCAAAGATCTAAGGAATTAATTGTAAAACTGGCAACATTATAAAACTCACGATAGTTTGAATAACCTGCAGATTTTTTTTAAAGCTTGCAACATTGTAAAAAACTAACGAATTACTAACGAACTTGGAGAAAAAAATAAAAAATTGTCATTGAAAAAATAACGAAATTTTAACCTTTCAGAAAAAAGTTCCAAAAGTGGTAACATTGTAAAAATAACGAAATATTTGAAGATCTAGAAAAAAAAAATCGTAAAATTGTCAACATTGTTGATATCAAAATTTGCAACAGTCTAGGAAAAAGTCCTAAAAGTGGCATCATTGCAAAAATGAAGAAATTTTTAAAAATCTATGGAATATCAGTAAAACCGACAACGTTGCGAATGTCAGAAATCCTTTAAAATATCTCTTAAAAGTTATAAAAAAAATCAAATTTGTGGCGATCCAAGGAAATAATTGTAAAACTGGCAACAGTAAAAATAACGAAATTTGCAACAATCTAGTTAAAACATTGTGAAACTGGCAACATTGGAAAATGAAGGAAATTTCCAACTATCTAAGAAAAAGTTGTGTATCGTTATTTTTATAATGTTGTAAAAGTGGCAACATTGAAAAAATAAATGTGTAATGATGTAATTGTAAATCTACCAACATTACAAAAATGTTAAATTTTCAATGGACTGATTTTTAACAGAATTGGCAACACTGTAGAAATTACTAAAGGCATCGTTGCAGGTATTTCACGAAATTTACTAGTAACATTGTAAAAGTTAAAAGAATATCAGTAAAACCCACAACGTATTTTTAAATCATTTCAAATTTATCCTAATCTGAGGAAAAAATTTAAAAATTGTCAACATTGCAAAAATAATGGAATTTGAAACAATATAGGAAAAAATTGTAACATTATCAACGTTGCTGATGTAACGAAACTTCCATCAATCTAAGAAAAAGTTATAAAACTGGCAACACTGTAAAAAAGAAATTTCCAATGATCTAAAAAAATTTTCGCTGATTTAACGAAATTCCCATAAATACAGGAAAAAATTGTAAAGGTGACACTAAATTTTTTTTAAATTATTAATTGCATTTCCAATGAATAAAAAAAAATTATAATTATTAACGTTGCTGATGTAACGAAATTTCTATCAAACTAGGAAAAAGTTATAAAAGTGGCAACATTGCAAATTTCAAACGCTATAAGAAATTGTAAAACTGACAACATTACAAAACTAACGATAAAAATAATTTATCCAGAAAAAATTGTACTTTTTTGCATTGTTGCCATTTTTACAGCTTTTTCCTGGATCGTTGGAAATTTCATTATTTTTGCAATGTTGCTACTTATACATTTTCCAGGATCGTTGAAAATTTGGTTATTTTTGCAACATTGTCAATTTTTCAATATTTTTCTCAGATCGTTGGAAATTTCGGTATTTTTGCTGTTGCCACTTTTACAACTTTTTCTTAGATCGTTGGAAATTTCTTTTTGCAATGTTATCAGTTTTACAATTTTTTCCCTAAATTTTTGTACATTTGATTTTTTGCAATGTTGCCACTTTTACAGCTTTTTTATGGATCGTTGGAAATTTCATTATTTTTGCAATGTTGCTACTTATACATCTTCCAGGATCCTTGAAAATTTCGTTATTTTTGCAACATTGTCAATTTTTCAATTTTTTTCTCAGAACGTTGGAAATTTCGTATTTTTGCGGTTGCCACTTTTACAACTTTTTCTTAGGTCGTTGGAAATTTTTTTTTTAACAATGTTGCCACTTTTACAGCTTTTTTATGGATCGTTGGAAATTTCATTATTTTTGCAATGTTGCTACTTATACATCTTCCAGGATCGTTGAAAATTTCGTTATTTTTCCAACATTGTCAATTTTTCAATTTTTTTCTTCAGATCGTTGGAAATTTGGGTATTTTTGCTGTTGCCACTCTTACAACTTTTTCTTAGGTCGTTGGAATTTTTTTTACAATGTTGCCACTTTTACAGCTTTTTTATGGATCGTTGGAAATTTCATTATTTTTGCAATGTTGCTACTTATACATCTTCCAGGATCGTTGAAAATTTCGTTATTTTTCCAACATTGTCAATTTTTCAATTTTTTTCTTCAGATCGTTGGAAATTTGGGTATTTTTGCTGTTGCCACTCTTACAACTTTTTCTTAGGTCGTTGGAATTTTTTTTACAATGTTGCCACTTTTACAGCTTTTTTATGGATCGTTGGAAATTTCATTATTTTTGCAATGTTGCTACTTATACATCTTCCAGGATCGTTGAAAATTTGGTTATTTTTGCAACATTGTCAATTTTTCAATTTTTTTCTCAGATCGTTGGAAATTTCGTTATTTTTGCTGTTGCCACTTTTACAACTTTTTCTTAGATCGTTGGAAATTTTTTTTTACAATGTTATCAGTTTTACAATTTTTTCCCTAAATTTTTGTACATTTGATTTTTTGCAATGTTGCCACTTTTACAGCTTTTTTATGGATCGTTGGAAATTTCATTATTTTTGCAATGTTGCCACTTATACATCTTCCAGGATCGTTGAAAATTTCGTTATTTTTGCAACATTGTCACTTTTTCAATTTTTTCTTCAGATCGTTGGAAATTTGGGTATTTTTGCTGTTGCCACTTTTACAACTTTTTCTTAGGTCGTTGGAAATTTCATTATTTTTGCAATGTTGCTACTTATACATCTTCCAGGATCGTTGAAAATTTGGTTATTTTTGCAACATTGTCAATTTTTCAATTTTTTCTCAGATCGTTGGAAATTTCGGTATTTTTGCTGTTGCCACTCTTACAACTTTTTCTTAGATCGTTGGAAATTTTTTTTTACAATGTTATCAGTTTTACAATTTTTTTCCTAAATTTTTGTACATTTGATTTTTTGCACTGTTGCCACTTTTACAGCTTTTTTATGGATCGTTGGAAATTTCATTATTTTTGCAATGTTGCTACTTATACATTTTCCAGGATCGTTGAAAATTTCGTTATTTTTGCAACATTGTCAATTTTTCAATTTTTTCCTCAGATCGTTGGAAATTTGGGTATTTTTGCTGTTGCCACTTTTACAACTTTTTCTTAGGTCATTGGAATTTTTTTACAATGTTGCCACTTTTACAGCTTTTTTATGGATGGTTGGAAATTTCATTATTTTTGCAATGTTGCTACTTATACATCTTCCAGGATCGTTGAAAATTTTGTTATTTTTGCAACATTGTCAATTTTTCAATTTTTTTCTCAGATCGTTGGAAATTTGGGTATTTTTGCTGTTGCCACTTTTACAACTTTTTCTTAGGTCATTGGAATTTTTTTACAATGTTGCCACTTTTACAGCTTTTTTATGGATCGTTGGAAATTTCATTATTTTTGCAATGTTGCTACTTATACATCTTCCAGGATCGTTGAAAATTTCGTTATTTTTGCAACATTGTCAATTTTTCAATTTTTTTCTCAGTTCGTTGGAAATTTGGGTATTTTTGCTGTTGCCACTTTTACAACTTTTTCTTAGGTCATTGGAATTTTTTTACAATGTTGCCACTTTTACAGCTTTTTTATGGATCGTTGGAAATTTCATTATTTTTGCAATGTTGCTACTTATACATCTTCCAGGATCGTTGAAAATTTCGTTATTTTTGCAACATTGTCAATTTTTCAATTTTTTTCTCAGATCGTTGGAAATTTCGTATTTTTGCGGTTGCCACTTTTACAACTTTTTCTTAGATCGTTGGAAATTTGTTTTTACAATGTTATCAGTTTTACAATTTTTTTCCTAAACTTTTGTACATTTGATTTTTTGCAATGTTGCCACTTTTACAGCTTTTTTATGGATCGTTGGAAATTTCATTATTTTTGCAATGTTGCTACTTATACATCTTCCAGGATCGTTGAAAATTTCGTTATTTTTGCAACATTGTCAATTTTTCAATTTTTTCTTCAGATCGTTGGAAATTTGGGTATTTTTGCTGTGGCCACTTTTACAACTTTTTCTTAGATCGTTGGAAATTTTTTTTACAATGTTATCAGTTTTACAATTTTTTCCCTACATTTTTGTACGTTTGATTTTTTGCAATGTTGCCACTTTTACAGCTTTTTTATGGATCGTTGGAAATTTCATTATTTTTGCAATGTTGCTAATTATACATCTTCCAGGATCGTTGAAATTTCGTTATTTTTGCAACATTGTCAATTTTTCAATTTTTTCATCAGATCGTTGGAAATTTGGGTATTTTTGCTGTTGCCACTTTTACAACTTTTTCTTAGGTCGTTGGAATTTTTTTTACAATGTTGCCACTTTTACAGCTTTTTTATGGATCGTTGGAAATTTCATTATTTTTGCAATGTTGCTACTTAAATATCTTCCAGGATCGTTGAAAATTTGGTTATTTTTGCAAGATTGTCAATTTTTCAATTTTTTTCTCAGATCGTTGGAAATTTCGTTATTTTTGCTGTTGCCACTTTTACAAATTTTTATTAGATCGTTAGAAATTTCCTTCTTTTTGCAATGTTATACAATTTTTTTTTGTAGTGTTACCACTTTTACAGATTTTTGCTGAGTCGTTGAAAATTTCGTTATTTTTGCGCTGTTACCACTTCTACATTTTTGTGGATCATAGAAAATTTCGTTATTTTTGTTGTTTCCAGTTTTTCAATTATTACCTTAAAATCATCGGAAATTTTGTTTTTGTTTATAACTTTTAAGATATATTTGGCACTGATGTGTACATACATTTGCAACGTTGATTATATTTAAAATTTTCAAAATTTTTACAATGTTGCTAGTTTAATAAAAATTTCGTACAATAACTGTAAATTTAATATTTTTTGAAAAATTTTCAACGTTTTTATAACTTTGTTATAAATATCATTTCTATAGTATTGTCTCAATCCATCAAAAATTTAATATATTTCTAATTTAATTTAAACTGTGCGAATGTCTACAGTGTTGCCAATTTAATTTAAAGATTTACAGGTTTACTTTTTATTGAAAATGCAATTGTTTTTAAATATTTTTTATAACCAACTTAGACAATTATTTCAACAACAGAACTAAACAAATTGATAAGAAAAAAAGTTTCAACTACAAAAAATGCTTAAAGTTGTGTGCTTAAAAATTTTCACACATTTAATATTGACATTACCATTATTGTATTTTTTGCTATAAGATCCTTTCTGCTTTAAACTATTGTGATGTAAATCAGAAAACCCATAGAAAACAGTCAACGGGGTAATTTCCGGAGATGGCGGTGTCCAAGAAATCCTGGTTGTAAAAATCTATTTATTGTCATGTTGCAAATTTAAAAAATACGAACTTTTGCTGAAAAATGTACAAAACATTCATCGTGTTACGAATTCAAAATAAGTTTGTGCATTTAATTTATCAGGTAGACCAATAATACAATTTTTAACCAAAGTAAACATTCTTATATATATATTTTTATACTTGGCCCATATACATTGACTAATAATTACTCTATCAAAAAGCTATTTTGAAAATTAGTTACAGGTAACCTATATAGCATGTACCGTATTCATTAAGATCATTATGTAGATAACAAAGAAATTAAATTGGAATCCACATCGAAAATTACGCTAAGCATGGAAGAAACAAAGACAATTATTATATTAATGAGCTTTGGATGAAATATTAATGATCAATATATTAATCGTTTAAATATACATAAATAAAAGAATTTTTAATAACAAACAATCTTTATCGTAAGCAACAACAACATACTTGTCCCTACTCAGTGATAAGTTCAGTTCTATGTGATTGAAAATGTGTTTTTATTTACAGGTTTTGAGCCATATCCTTTAATGCTATACAATCCCCCGACGTACTACACTGAATTTTCACATTGTAAATCGAAGAGATATAGTACAGGTTCATTGGTAAGTACAATTTTTCAAAAATACTAAATGACCAAAAAAAAAAAGACTCAATAATAATTCCATGATGCCCAATATCATATGTTTCGCATCAATCCTAGAAATTTATTGACAAAATTCCTTGATAACCTCAAAAATGAAAAAATCTTAATAATCCTTGAAAATTCTTTAAAAAAATCATAAATTAAAAAATCCTTGAACGTTCTTTTTAAAAAAAATATTTGAAAAATCCAAAAAATTCATAACAAAATCGTCAAAACTTAGATAATCTCAAAAATGAACGATCCTTGAAAAAAATCTTAAAAAATCCTTGAAAATTCTTTAAAAAATCATTAATTAATTAAAAAATCAATAATGAATAAAACAATTCCAAGTCAAAATTCTATTGTTTGGATCCAACTTTATTCAGGCTGATGATGGTCTTGTAGACCGAAACATATTGCCCTTAAATTATTTTATTGTGGTATGACTTGGAATTGTTTTATCATTATTGAATATTGAATACTTTACCAAATTTGAGTATGGATAATATTTTGTTTTTAATTAAAAAATCCTTGAAACTTCATTTTTACTTGAAAAATCCTGGACAAAATGAATTAATCCTAGAAAATTCTTCATAAAATTCTCAAAACTTCCTTGATGATCTCAAAAATGAAAAATCCTTAAAAATTTTTTAAGAAATCCTTGAAAATTGTTTAAAAAAATCAATAATTAATTAAAAAATCCTTGAAAGTTCCTTTTTACTTGAAAACAAATGAATCAATCCTATAAAATTCTGGACAAAATTGTCAAAACTTCCTTGATAAGCAAAACAAAAAACTTGAAAAAATCTTCAAAAATTCAAGGATTTTCCTTAAAAAAAAATCAGTATTTAATTAAAAATTCTTTTTAAAAAATTTATTTGAATAATCCTGAAATTTTCTTGATAAAATTTTCAAAGCTTCCTTGATAACCTCAAAAAAATCCTTGAAAAAAGATTAAAAAATCAATGAAAATGCGTTAGAAAAAAGCATTATTTAATTAAAAAATCCTTGAAAAAATTTATTTGAATAACTCTGGAAAATTATTGACAAAATTTTCGAAATTTCCTTGATAATCTCAAAAATGAAAAATCTTAAAAAAATTCTTGAAAATTCATTTTTAATTGAAAAATCCTGGAAAAAATTAATCAATTCTAGAAAATTCTGGACAAAATTCTCAAAATTTTCTTGATAACAAAAAAAACCAAAAAAAGAAAAAGCCTTGAAAATTCCTTAGAAAAAAATCATTATTTAATTAAAAAATCTTAAAAAATCGAGTTGAATAATCCTGAAAAATTCTTGACAAATTTTTCAAAACTTCCGTGATAACATCAAAAATGAAAAATCCTTGAAAATTCTTTAAAAAATCATTATTTATTAATAACTCATTGAAAATTTCTTTTTAATTGAAAAATCCTGGAAAAAAATGAATCAATCCTAGAAAAGTCCGGACGAAATTCTCAAAACATCCTTGATAACCAAAAAAAAAGAAAAAAACTTGAAAAAATCCTTGAAAATTCATCAAAGAAAATCATTATTTAAATAAAAAGTCCTTGAAAATTCTTTTTAAAAAATCTATTTGATTAATCCCGGAAAATTCTTGACAAAATTTTCAAAACTTCCTTGATGACATCAAAAATGAAAAATCCTTAATTAAAAAATCCTTAAAAATTCTTTAAAAATTCTTTAAAAAAATGATTAATTATTTCAAAAATCATTGAAAATTCATTTTTACATAAAAAATCCAATGGGAACCACGAAAGTCACGTGGTGTGAGGGCTTTTTAATCCTGGAGAATTCTTGATAAAATTTTCACAACTTCCTTGATAACATCAAAAATGAAAAATCCTTTAGAAAATCCTTGAAAATTCTTTAAAAAAATAATTATTTATTAAAAAATCCTTGAAAATTCGTTTTTAATTGAAAATTATGGAAAAAACGAATCAATTCTAGAAAACTCCTTTTAATTGAAAATTCTGGAAAAAATGAATCAATTCTAGAAAACTTCTTTTAATTGAAAATCCTGGGAAAAATGAATTAATCCTAGAAAAATCTGGACGAAATTCTCAAAACTTCCTTGATAACCAAAAAAAAAGATAAAACCTTGAAAAAATCCTTGAAAATTCATTAACAAAAATCATTATTTAATTAAAAAATTCTTGAAAACTCTTTTTTAAAAATCTATTTGAATAATTCTGAAAACTCCTTGACAAAATTTTCAAAACTTCTTTTATAACATCAAAAATGAAATTCCTTAAAAAATCCTTGAAAATTCTTTGAAAAATCATTATTTATTAAAAAATCCTTGAAAATTCCTTTTAATTGAAAATCCTAGAAAATTCTGGACGAAATTCTCAAAACTTCCTTGATAACCAAAAAAAAAGAAAAACCTTGTAAAAATTCTTGAAAATTCATTAAAAAAATCATTATTTAATTAAAAAATTCTTGAAAACTCTTTTTGAAAAATCTATTTGAATAATTCTGAAAACTCCTTGACAAAATTTTCAAAACTTCTTTGATAACATCAAAAATGAAAAATCCTTAAAAAATCCTTGAAAATTCTTTGAAAAATCATTATTTATTAAAAAATCCTTGAAAATCCCTTTTAATTAAAAATCCTGGAAAAAATGAATCAATCCTAGAAAAATCTGGACGAAATTCTCAAAACTCCCTTGATAACCAAAAAATAAAGAAAAATCCTTGAAAATTCATTAGAAAAAAATCATTATTTAATTAAAAAATCTTCTTAAAAAATCGAGTTGAATAATCCTGAAAAATTCTTGACAAATTTTTCAAAACTTCCGTGATAACATTAAAAATGCAAAATCCTTAAAAAATCCTTGAAAAATCATTATTTATTAAAAAATCGTTGAAAATTCCTTTTAATTGAAAATCCTGGAAAAAATGAATCAATCCTAGAAAATTCTGGACGAAATTCTCAAAAATTCCTTGATAACCAAAAAAAGGAAAAACCTTGTAAAAATTCTTGAAAATTCATTAAAAAAATCATTATTTAATTAAAAAATTCTTGAAAACTCTTTTTTAAAAATCTATTTGAATAATCCTGAAAACTCCTTGACAAAATTTTCAAAACTTCTTTGATAACATCAAAAATGAAATTCTTTAAAAAATCCTTGAAAATTCCTTTTAATTGAAAATCCTAGAAAATTCTGGACGAAATTCTCAAAACTTCCTTGATAACCAAAAAAAGGAAAAACCTTGTAAAAATTCTTGAAAATTCATTAAAAAAATCATTATTTAATAAAAAAATTCATGAAAACTCTTTTTTAAAAATCTATTTGAATAATTCTGAAAACTCCTTGACAAAATTTTCAAAACTTCTTTGATAACATCAAAAATGAAAAATCCTTAAAAAATCCTTGAAAATTCTTTGAAATATCATTATTTAATTAAAAAATTCTTGAAAACTCTTTTTTAAAAATCTATTTGAATAATGCTGAAAACTCCTTGACAAAATTTTCAAAACTTCTTTGATAACATCAAAAATGAAAAATCCTTAAAAAATCCTGGAAAATTCTTTGAAAAATCATTATTTATTAAAAAATCCTTGAAAATCCCTTTTAATTGAAAATCCTGGTAAAATGAATCAATCCTAGAAAAATTTGAAAATTCATTAAAAAAAATCATTATTTAATTAAAAAATTCTTGAAAACTCTTTTTTTAAAATCTATTTGAATAATTCTGAAAACTCCTTGACAAAATTTTCAAAACTTCTTTGATAACATCAAAAATGAAATTCCTTAAAAAATCCTTGAAAATTCTTTGAAAAATCATTATTTATAAAAAAATCCTTGAAAATCCCTTTTAATTAAAAATCCTGGAAAAAATGAATCAATCCTAGAAAATTCTGGACGAAATTCTCAAAACTCCCTTGATAACCAAAAAATAAAGAAAAATCCTTGAAAATTCATTAGAAAAAAAATCATTATTTAATAAAAAAATTCTTTTTAAAAAATCTATTTGAATAATCCTGGAAAATTTTCAAAACTTCCTTGATAACCTCAAAAATGAAAAATCTTAAACAATCCTTAAAAATTCTTTTAAAAAAAATCCAATGGGAACCACGAAAGTTACACGTGGTGTGAGGGCTTTTTAATCGCCAAATTCTCCAAATTGACATTTTGAGTCCTCTCTAAAAAGCTCTCGTAATAATGACGTGTTCGCAGGCACCTTTTGTCACTTAAAGATAAAACCATAAAATATTCAAGCTAAAAGCTTTCCCTCGTCTGTCTGTTTCACTTTCATAAACATAAAATCGCGCGCAAAATCCTGACTACGGATGTTCCTGTCGCCTGATGACGGAGTGGGTATCAAAATTTTTATCTTAATAAAAAAAGGTAGTAAATGTAAAAAATGTATTTAGAGAAAATGCGTTCTTACTTTTTTTACCTTCTTGGATAAAAAATTGCATTTCCAGATTCGAGTGTAGAAAAATGAATCCTTGCTTCTGCTTTTTTTTTAAATTTGTGTGTTAAAAATGCGCTTTTTCTTTATTGTAAATTCCTGTTTTTTTTTTTTCACAAATTCGTGTGTTAAAAATGCCTTTTTTCCTAAATTCGAATGTGAAATATACATTCTTGCTTGTTTTCCGAATTCGTTTACCTTCTTGTCTGACAAATTGCATTTTTGTTTTTTCCAAATTCGATTATAGAAAAATGAATTGTTGCTCCTATTATTTTTTTAAATTCTTGTGTTAAAAATGCACTTTTGGTTTTGTTTTTAAATTCCTGTGTAAAAAAAGTATTCTTGTTTTTTTTCAAATTGTTTGGAAAAATGCGCTCCAACATTTTTTTTCTCAAATTCGTGTGTTAAAAATGCATTTATACTTTTTTCCAAAATTCTTGTGTGGAAAATGCATCATTGCTTCTTTTTATATTTCAAATTCGTGTGTGAAAAATTGCAATCTTGTTTAATTTTTTTTCAAAAACGTATTCTTGCTTTTTTTAACTTATTTATTATTAAACAATATTAAAAAAAATGTTCTTTATTCTGCAGTGGCAACGCCAATGAATTTAGATCATTATGAAATAAATAATTTATCTAAATTACAACGAAAAAACGTTGTCTTGAGATTATACACAAAAATAAGTGACACAATTTTTGTGGCTGATAAGGAAGCTTAAAATCACTTACGCATATTATTAAAATGTTAATTATTTACAATCTCGTAGGAAATTGTTTGATAGTTTATAAAAATGTCATCTTTTATTTGCTATTTATGTCGTTAAATTCAGATAAAATTAGAATTTATGGATGTTTAAAGTAAACGAACAATTTTTTTCTTTTAGAATGTGATTACAAATTATATTGTTTTAAAAGATAATAGTTGTAATTATCAGTATTTTTCTCATTATAAAATTATATGACTAACTGTATAATAAAAAAATAGTAATTTTATTTTTATGAGGTTAAAAACAGGTGTCTGTATGTACCAAAGACAACGAAAATAAATTTGGCGTCAAGATCTAAAATGTAATTGGAAATTAATTTAGATCATATCAAGTGGAGTTCAAGTATATATTATCTAATTGATACTTGTTACCGCAATCAGTTTTATCTATTTATACAATCAAAGCGTTTTTTTTGTCCTATTTCGAAATATAAAAAAAATGTTTATCATGCCAAAAAATTAATATATTTAAAATTCAAGAATGTGGAGTTCCTCAAACATCCTATTCGGTACCCTTTTTTTGGAAATATTTTTAACAACCGACGAACCAAACCGCAAATAAGCAGAGAAATAGGTAATTAAAAAACATACGTCTACGCCAGCCTAGACAAGATTTATTTTTGTTTCGCGTATTCTAAAATTACGGAGAACAGTTAAATAGTTTTTAGAGTGGGAATCAGATCCGGCTTAAAAGTTTTTTTAAATCAAATAAATTTTTATATAGGCCCAAATACAGACCCTTGTGGGATTTTGTAATAGAATAAACTTGGTTTCCAATATAAACGTAGTTTTCTATAAAAAATAACTCAATAGTCGTTATTTTAAAATTTTTTAGGTTTATCCATTTTGTTATTTTTCTTAACCTTCTCAGATACTCTTTTTTCCTGCTAAACCCTCATCGGTGTTCCTTGTACCTTGCTGTATGAGTAGAATTGCTCCTTTTCAGGAATACAGTGTTGGTCTGAAAAAGAAAAATATAGGAGCGCGCCTGGAAGATTTTTTGCTTCATGTAGAATCTTCCAGATTCGGTTGAGAGAATTTCTTAAGGAGTCTTCTTGGTATTGCCCTTCGGTTCCTATCAACTGTTCATTTGGTCTCGAGTGTTTCGATGGCGTGGGTATTGCAGGTCCATGTAATTGGTCTCATATTAGTGTGTCCATGGATTCCCTTGGATGGGAAGCGCCAGGGGAGATAGGAACAAGAAAGGAGGCAAGAGCGTGTAGAAGTTTACAGCTCTATAGTCCATGATTGGGCGAATGTAGGTTTTGTATATGTATAGTAGGATTTGGGGGTTACATCTTGCATATTTTCCAGATGTTGCAAGTTTTTCTAGGTTTGAGATATTTTAGATAGTCCAGATTTTGCATATTTTCCAGATATTGTAAGTTTCTCAAAATTTTGGGGAGATAGGAACAAGAGCGTGGAGAAGTTTACAGCTCTATAGTCCATGATTGGGCGAATGTAGGTTTTATATATGTGTGGTAGGATTTGGGGGTTACATCTCACATATTTTCCAGATGTTGCAAGTTTTTCTAGATTTGAGATATTTTAGATAGTCCAGATTTTGCATATTTTCCAGATATTGTAAGTTTCTCAACATTTTTTAAGTTTTTGCAGATTTGCATCTCTTCCAGATTTTAGATTTCCTTTAAATTGCATTTTTTTACAGATTTTGCGAGTTTTATAGAGCTTGCAAGATTTTCTAGACTTTGGATAGTCCAGATTTTGCATATTTTCCAGATGTTGCAAGTTTCTCTAGATTTGAGATATTTTGGATTTGGATATTTTCCAGATCTTACAAGTTTTTTTATAGTTTAGATATTTTAGATAATCCAGATTTTGCATATTTTCCATATGTTGTTTCTCAAAGTTTTTCAAGTTTTTGCAGATTTGCATCTTTGCCAGATTTTAGATTTCCTTTAAATTGCATTTTTTTACAGATTTTGCGAGTTTTACAGAGCTTGCAAGATTTTCTAGACTTTGGATAGTCCAGATTTTGCATATTTTCCAGATGTTGCAAGTTTCTCTAGATTTGAGATATTTTGGATTTGGATATTTTCCAGATCTTACAAGTTTTTTTATAGTTTAGATATTTTAGACAGTCCAGATTTTGCATATTTACCAGATGTTGTAGGTTTCTCGAAATTTTTCGAGTTTTTGCAGATTTGCATCTTTTCCAGATTTTGTTAATTTTTCTTTAAGCATTTTTTACGAATTTAGCGAGTTTTCCAGATCTTGCAAGTTTTTAGACAGTTCAAATTTTGCATATTTCCAAAGATTGCAAGGTTAGTTTTTAGATGTGATAGATAATCCAGATTTTATTAATTTTTCTTTAAGCATTTTTTACGAATTTAGCGAGATTTCCAGATCTTGCCAGTTTATCGAGTTTTTAGATAGTCCAGATTTTGCATATTTTCCATATGTTGTTTCTCAAAGTTTTTCAAGTTTTTGCAGATTTGCATCTTTGTCAGATTTTAGATTTACTTAAAATTGCATTTTTTACGGATTTTGCGACTTTTACAGAGCTTGCAACATTTTATAGATTTTGGATAGTCCAGATTTTGCATATTTTCACGATAATGCAAGTTTTTATAGATTTTGGATGTGATAGATAATCCAGATTTTGCATATTTTCCAGACTTTGAAAGTTTCTCCAGACTTCTCGAATTTTTGGAGATTTAAAATTTTTTAAGATTTTGTATGTTTTTCTATTTTCAAGTTTTTTAATACCAGTCTTTTGTAATTTGCACATTTTTCGGTTTGGCAGGTTTTCCAATTTTGTAAGATTTTTTAATTTTAAGTTTTCGCAAATTTGCAATTTTTCAGATTTTCTAATTGTTTCAAATCTGGCTAGTTTTTCCTGATTTTGCATATTTTCACATTTTGATAGTTTTTCCAGACTTCTCGAATTTTTTGGAGATTTAAAACTTTTCCAGATTTTGCAAATATATTTTCCTAATTTCAAGATTTTCAAATTTTGCAAGTCTTTTACACATTTTTACATTTGGCACATTTCCCAGTTTTGCGCAAGATTTTTCTAATTTTAACTTTTCACAAATTTGCAGTTTTTCAAAATTTCTTGATTTTGCATATTTTCCAGATTTGCAGATTTTGCTAATATTGCCTGATTTTATTTTGCCAGATTTTGAAAAAGTTTTTGTAGATTTTATACTTTATTAAATTTTGGAAGTTCTTAGAGATTTGTATTTTAACGAATTTCTCAGAATCGAGTTTTTTTTTTTGGTTTTTTTGATTTTATAGATTGCTTCATTGTTAAAGATAGAAAAAAAACATTCCAACAAAAAATTATTCTACTACGCCACTGTAAATTAAAGCTTATTTGTAGCAAGTGACCGTGCTTGTACTTTTTTTTCATTTACTAAAATACAATCAGCGCTAAAATCCGGATCCTACAGAGTGGCTCAAACATTTTGTACCTCGAGTTCTAGTTAGATTTCTAATATAATTACGTAGGTTTGACATTATATTTTTTTTACGCGCGATAATAATTAGAATAAAATTGTGTTTTAGAGTAAAAGTAAATGTTTTTCATTATCAGTTATTGTGATCTTCATCACTTAATTATTTCACACGTTCCTTATCAGTTATTATCGTTTTTATTACATTTTTATCGTAAATAAGGTTTTCATTCGCACGCTCCCTATCAGTTGTCATGACCTACATCACTTGTTCATTTCACACGTTCCTACAATTTTATCGTAAACATGGTTTTTCATTCGCACGTTCCCTATCGACACTTGTGACCTCAGCCGCTTCCTTATTGTAACCTCCCAAGACTCTTATTAGTTGACGCGACACAAATAAAAATAGTCTAGTACAGTAAACTATAGTGTCGATTTGCATTGTATATTAAATCTTGTTTTTTTTTCTTAATTTCTTGGGGGCTCCGATGAGGGAGGTTCGTCTCCTAACTCTGTCAACAGTTCATTGGACTTCAGTTGCCCAGTGTCTCTTTGTCTCACACACAAGTCTCTCTCAGTTTGATGTCATAGAGAGGTTGATTTGCTTTTAGGGTATGATTAGGATATTTGAAGATTATGAGTGGGTTTTTGGGGTGTTAGTAACTACACCATTGAGAGAAGTGTTTCGTTTTGGTGTTTAGAGCTCTAGTTGGTCTCGTTTAGGTGCTTGACGAATTGAGGCCAACAATAAATTTTCGAAACATGTATTTTCACTGGTTTCTTTCGGTTTATCTGTAGATGTACTAGCCACTAATCATCATCATGTATAAAATGTCTATCAACAATTGTGTTTGTCCTAACAGTGGCTTCTGTTGATATTTCTTTAGATGTAATGGTCACTGCAGTGTGATCAGTAATTTGAATTCTGTCAAGAGTGTTTGTAGCCATCATGGGTTCTGCGTTGTGCAGATTGATACTACGATTATTCCATATTTCCAGAGCTTCTGGTTAGAATGCTTCCTCTAGAATGACATTTTTATTTAGTGCCGAAATTCCGGCTTTTCGGAATTCATCTTTGATAACTTCAGTTGTAATATTTTTCCAGAGGAACTGGGAAAATATTTTCTTAGATAATTTCTGGCCCATATGTTGTCGTTACAAAGAGATGAGTTTTTCATCCCATTTCAATTGAAATAGTAGGTGCAAAGGCTGAAGGAAATTAGAGGTATGTGAAGGCAGCTTTAATATCGTATTATCATTCTATATTGCTGTTGAATGACCATTATAAATTATCAAATAGGACGTTCTGGACCAAGTGCAGGAATTGAAGTCTTGTGAAAATATCACTCTCCATCCAGTCCTTCTTGCTGGCAGCATAAACGGTACCTGGAAAATCTATTTCGGGAGGAGCAAGCCACTGGTCCTATATGTGTTTTCCCTTGTATTTTATTAGTAGTGGTGCTTTACTTTTTTTACCGTGAGAACTTATAGTTCTTGACAATGGTTTGTTTATTGCGCCGACCATTTTAGATTTTCCAGGGTCTATGCTCAGGCTGCTCTCATCCAGATTCCACATTTGTGGCTTTTCTGTGATAGTTTTTTCCAACAGGTCAAAATAAGCGGCATTTTTACGAGCATATTCTACATTTTGTAAAAAACCAGTCCTCACCTAGGACTCAATTTTTGAAACTTCTTCTCCATTACAAACTTCCCAACCACTTCGAACACTTCTTTCAACCCAAATTCCCACTTCTTCAAGATTTTTAAGGCATTGGCCAACTTTAATCCTTCTCTTATGGGAATATCTGTTGGACGCCCTTTATTCTCATTTTTCTTTCCTCGGATGCCTTTACCACGGCTGTAAATTGTTACATAAGATATATTGTATACTTTAGAAGCCCCATATATGGTTTAAGATTTAATGTCATCTACTCCTTTTTTTTAATGAAAGTTCGCACCATGTTGTATCTAAAACAACGGGGTAAATGCATCATAAAATTTCACAATTACCCCTCTGTGTATTTTTCACGGGGCAAATGTATATAACCAAATAAATACAGCGGCTTGATTTTTGCATCATTATGATTGATAAAGACATTATATAATTATAAAACATAAGTTTAAAATCACTGCAGCGGATCTACCTCATGAAAAATTAATGTCACATGGAAATTTCGTTCCATCTAGTGTTGTGCTTATTCGAGTTTACACTTGATGAGTTGTAAAGTAGCAGCATTGGAATTATGATGCATTATCACAATTCCCATTTACCCGACTTCACCTTACCCCTTTTTCCAGACGGCGGCGCTTTCTCATGGTAAACCCAGATTAAAATAGTTAAATGAGTCTCTACTGGGATATTTCTATAGTTACAAATGGGCTATCAGTTTATTTATATACATTTTAATGTTTTTATATTGTTATCATCTTTACTACTTGTGAATATATTGCTTTTAGTTGTATATAAATGCCCAAAAACACTTTCTGTTAAGTAAGCAAGTTAGTCCGTACTCAAAAACTAAATTGAATAAAGGCGTCGGGTTTTTTGCATTTGTATCAGTTCAAGGGATATATTTTAGTTAATCAACGAAAAAAACCAAGTTTTTTCATTTTTTCCATAGAAATAACAACTTGGACTTGTTATGAATATGACCATGAGGCGTGAGCTGCTTTATTACTAGTTTTTTTAATCTATTTGCTATTTATACTGATATGCAGTAAATAAACATTATTATTTTTATTATTATTGTAGTTCATTGAATTATCAGCATTCTATAAATCAAAGTTTTATCACAACGCAACTCTTTAACTAACTAGGCCTATCTTTTTTAGCGTTGTTCTTTCTCTTATCTGTTTTTTTGGCACCAAAAGATTATTTATTTACATATAATTTTCTTGCGTCTTGATTTTTTGTACCGGAAAAATTATTTCTTCATATTGTTAAGCATTGTTGAGGATATGCCAACGTTTTGGCTATCAATTTATCTTCTTGATACGATAAAAAAACCATTCGGTCCACGCCGGTTCTGTTGATCGTCTGGTAGACATCAGAAAATAAGTCTAGTGCCAACTGATGAAAAATAAATCAAAGATAGTTAGTCGACGCCACGTTAAAGATTGACGAAATTGTATTTAACATTACTGAACCGTTAACTAATTTCTTGTCATTTTCACTAGTTTGCGAAACCAAACGTTTGTTACCGGTTTTTGAACTTATAAATAATTTCAAAAAAATAACATGTATTCAGTGTTTCCAAAATAAATAAATCATTATAAATGTTTATTTTCTGATAAATATCTTAATTGTAAGATTTATAATAGAAACTACCAATTTATTTAAAAATAAACTGCCTCATTTATTATTAGTGAGTTAAAGTTTAAAGTATTTATAACTTTTACATTATGATCTCTAATTTTTTTTTTCAGACGGAATCGACAAGTCCCAATAATGAAGAAGCAACTAGTCAAGATTTAAGTGGCGGTGAAGCATCAAATAACGTCTCAGATTATAGCAGTCACCAAAGTGTCTACAACATGGTTTATCCCGGTTATTATGTCAATGGTATATGTCCGCAACAAGGTAAATAAATTTAAACCAAAAACTAGTAATGTATCCTAAAATTGTTTTAAAAATAATATAACAAATCCTCTTATATATCTCCGAAAAGAACTGACATTACTTCAAGTCGAATATTCTAATGTAGCTGTCATCTCAACAGAAATATATTTATTATTTTGATGACCGAATACCAGTACCAATCTTTGACCGAAGCATAGGCGTACACTCAAGATTGTTCATTCTCGGACGAACAAAACAAAATAACACATATTTTGGTTCGAGATTCGGAATAACACTGACAAAGTCATCGTTCTCTCTCATTTTCTGTTTTCTCCGTCTGACTGTCTTATCTTATTATACCTAATCTTTGTTTAGATGTTTATCCCAGCTTTATTTGCCATCTGTACAATCAGTACCGGACCCCAGCGCAAAATATATTTTTGAACCCTCTCAGAATTAGTTCTTTTTATTTTCATATCTAAAACTCTCTCAATCTACTTTATATTAACTCACCACTAGATGATAAAGTAAAAATAGCGTTTCTAATATACCAATATTTTTTATTGCGTGTACCTCTAATTAAAGTTTACTTTTAACTTAACCACACTAACAATTCGGTTGCTACGATGGATCCAAAAATAAATTAAGGTTGAATGATAGATAGGGCAAATTCTCTATGTTGTCAAACTTTTGTTCGAACAGTCCAACTGAGAGAAAAGAGGTGTGACATACGTATAAATGTCTTGACGCTCTGCCAAAAATGTGTTCCATACCTATGAATATAAGAGATTTAAATTGTGATGAATATAAGTCAACGGAAAATAGAATCATTATATTTAAAAATCATTATTAATATAATAATAGTAATTGAGTTATATAATTTGTTTCAGAATTAGAAGCTGGAGCAGATCAAACGAGAAAAATAAAAAAACGCAGACGCCACAGAAATTCAAGATCTCAGAATAACCAGGATGACAGTACCGAATGCAGTGAGGACGAAGATTTAGAAATCGCGGATTTAGTAGAAATCGACAAAAGTACTTCCAATCAAAAGGAAACCGAAATGTTGGAAGAAAATAACGACGAGAATCCTCCATCGGACGAAGGTAATCCGCCTAAACTTCAAAAGTACGATTTAAAACCAGACGCAGAAGAATTTATACCAAGAGCTTATCGTACTCCAGAAATTCCACTTAGTCCCGTTCAGTTCATTAAAGTGCCGCCCAATTTCGTACCGATTCCGGTAGTGCCATTCAACGGACAGATAAATCCTGCATTTATTCCTTCAGGAGGTATACCAATCAACTTTATACCTCCTGACCCGAAGCTTTTCCCTCCCAACTACGTCAATTTCGTTCCTAGTCAACCCAAAAACGATAAAATCTCGGAGATCAAAGAAACAGAGACTGACGACAAAAACTCGAAGGTCTGTGATACCAATTCAAACACTGCCAAAGATGAATTACCCACTAAAACTGAAAAACATCCAGAAAAAATTATAACGAAGGGAAAAACGATTGATATCGCTACAATTGTTTCTAAATTGGAAGAAGCTGCTAAAAAACAAGAAGAAAACGATGAAGATAGTACGAAAACTCCAGATTCTCAACAAAGGAAATCCTTCAGACCGAATCAAAAGTACAAAACCCATTATAATAGAAACTTTCATAACAGCCCCAGGAGTTCCCCGCAACGGCAAACTGCTGATGTGGATGATTCTAGCGAAATTAAACATATCGTTAACGATACTCAGACTGATACAAAATTTGTTAAAAATAGTCCGGAGAGGTTCAAAAAGAACTGGAGAAACGGCAATACAAAATGGCAACCAAATGGTGTCAACAAAAGTCAAAGGCTTCACAT
This sequence comes from Neocrepidodera transversa, assembly GCA_963243735.1. Taxonomy (NCBI): domain Eukaryota; kingdom Metazoa; phylum Arthropoda; class Insecta; order Coleoptera; family Chrysomelidae; genus Neocrepidodera; species Neocrepidodera transversa. The sequence continues at coordinate 5,687,181 of OY725355.1, forward strand.
AAATATCGAATCCAAGCACAATTCAGATACGCTCAAAAAACCCGAACCGGTACCAGTACCAAAAGTATGTCCCAAACTATTACCTCATCAATGGATTCCGGTATCAAGCAGGAAAAAACGAAAAAATAAGAACGTGGAAGAAAGCGATGCTTCATTTGAAGATGGAATTCCGATCGAAGAAACTCATACTGATGAATTTGAAACTTACGATGTCAGTATGCTTGTAGATGTCGTTCCTCCTAGCAAGCTGGAAGAAGAAACCATAAAAGTAGAAATTATTGAAGAAAATATTATTAATACTATCGCACAAAGTGAAACAAGTAATTTAGAAATTAACACTATGGTACTGGATATACCAGTGGTTACAGAAATAAAAAATGAACTTATAGTGAAGGAAGAATTACCAGAAGAGGAAATTATTGTAGATGATAAAATTGAGACTGAAATTATTGAAAATTCCGTGGAAGAATCCAAAGCTTCTAAGAAAAAAACAAAGAAAGGTACACAGAAACTTGTTACAAAAAGAGTAATAATTACAGACCTTGATATGTCTGATAAATGCGAAGAAGTTAAAACTCCCATGAAAAAAGTTGTTAAAAAAGTTGATAAACCAAAAGAGGCACCGGAAATTAAAATACAAGAACCAGTCGCTAAAGCTGAAACGGTTGCAGAAGAACCCGAAGACGATAAAAAGAAAAGCAAGAAGAAAAAGAAGAAAGCGACAAAAGGAGGCAGCTTATCAAGCTCGTCAACTACACTAAATCTGACAGAAGACGCATATGATATTCTTCTGGATGCCACTGAAGCAGACAAAACGAACGACGAAATATCCGTGGAACTGGAAAAGATGATCCAGAAGGGCATTTACAGTAATTTAGAAGAAAAAATGAGGTCGCTTAATTTAAACGAGACCGATGGGTTTTTCAAATCCGTATTCAGCAAGGTGCCCGTAGCCGGTAGACCCGAAGCCGCTGGTTTCTTGAAGTCGCCGGACTTTACGAAAATACCACTGCTCAAACCGGAACCGGTAAGTGAAGAACACAATTTAGAAAGTAAAATCACTAATGATGAATTACCTGCTTCAGAGTCACCGAAGATTTTTCTAGAAAACGCCACGAATCAACCCGAAGAACCGAGAAGTCTCTATCCCATCACTGAGGCCGTAAAAGAATGGATGTGTAGGACGCGTGAAACTACGCCAGACGTGGAGATATTCAAAAGCCCGAGTACTATTTACAAAGAATACTACAATAGTGACACTGAATTGTGTAATTCGCGTAACTTATTAGACGATTTGAGTGATAGTGTGGAAGATGAAATTACTCTTTTTACAACTGAAGACGCAGATAAAACGGAGGAAGACGCCAACGAAGACCTTCTCGACTACTGGGAAAACTTAAAAATCGAAGAAAAAAACGAAGTTGAGAAAAACGAAGACGACGAGGAATTAGAAGTATACGACAGTAAATACGGGAATAACGAAGATTATTTGAAGTTGCAGACAGAAGCCCGCGAAAAAGCTAAAAGTATGAATTACCCCAGGCATGGCAATTTGCCTTATAGAGCTATATGCTGCAATGTTATGTAAAAACACAAAACAAAATGTTATAAGGAATAATAAATGGTCGGAAAATATTTTGACAAACTATATTATAAATGTTACCGGCTAGATTCCTTATAATTGTGCCATGCTACTTAAAAAGTCAAAATTTTGTTCAATTTTTACTATAACGTCACTTGGGCGTATAAATGGCGTTATTGTACTATTATGTTCGCTATAGTATACAGTGTGTGTCTAAAGTTATATCAAATTAAATAATTGAAGTTGCAGTCATAAATTTGATTTGATAAGTCAAAAAACTTCATTTTTAACTAAATCTCCTTTCTTTATCTACCTGGAGAGTTCTAATGTTTTTTCTTCATGACTTTGTGTGAGTGTAACTTTTGTTAATTCATATATATACTTCAATCTATATTATATATAGGACAGAATTGAGACGAATTTTTAACTTTAGACAAACAACGCATACTTTATTTTATTTTTCGAAAACTATTGATCTACTTAATATTTTTTAACTGTATCATTGATAGTTTATTATTAGAAACAAGTGTTATTTTGTTTCCTAAACTTACAACTATCGATTTGGTTAGTATCAATTGCAATAAATAAAACAGGTACCAAATTTTTACCTGTTATTAATGAAATACGTACCATATTGTTTAAGTATTTCATAGAAAATTTTATGTACATAATAATTTAAATTTTTACGAAATATATATTTAAATTTCTCAGGTACTTACCTGTAAGTTATAATCCTAATCAAGGGTAGAACTTAACGTGTTGTGATTTGAAAAAAGATAAAATCGACTCTGTATTTACCACAAATTAAACCGATTATTGATACAAATCAAAACAAGTACCACTAGTAACTTTTGGTACTAATGATTTTCCATGTGGAAATAAGAATATCTCAAATTAATTAATGACATCTGTTAATTGAGTTTGAAAAAATCTCTTAATTAACTGAAGATAGTCACTATTTTGATTTAATTGTCAGTTTCTTACTGTTATTTAAGTCATTATTAATGACTGTTATACAGTCATAAGTAACAGTATATTAAATAAGTGCAGCTATCACTTCTTTTCTTACAATATGACTTTATATTCCTTTCTTTTTTTAAGAAGTTATTAAAATGGTCAAATAAAGTTATACATCAATTAATTTCGGAACACTTCACCAATTACTTCAAGGAAGTCACTATTTTGGTTTACTTTCAGTTTCTTACTGTTATTTAAGTCATTATTAATGACTGTGTCATTACCTAAGTGCTATTATCTCTTCTTTTCTTACAATATGACTTTCTGGTTTAATTTTCAGTTTCTTACTGTTATTTAAGTCATTATTAATGACTGTTATACAGTCATAAGTAACAGTATATTAACTAAGTGCAGCTATCTCTTCTTTTCTTACAATGTAGCTTAATATTCCTTCCTTTTCTTAATAAGTTATTAAAATTGCAAAATAAAGTCCTGAATAAATTAATTCCTGAAGAATTCACCAGCTGTTATAAGAAAGTCAGTTTAATTGTCAGTTTCTTACCGTTATTTAAGTCATTATTACACAGTATATTAACTAAGTACAGCTATCTCGTATTTTCTTACAATATGACTTTATATTCCTTCCTATTCGTCAGCTGTTCCAAAAAATCAATATTTTCCTACTTATGGAACATTTATAACATTTTCGTTTAAACATTTTTTTATCATAATGATTTATAAATTTTGTTTTGTATCAAAAATCGATTTGGTGTGTATATAAAGAAGCGAAGTACTAAATCGAAAATTTGCACAACGTTCAATTAGACTGAGAATTAAAATTTGGCAAAAAAATGCAATTCTAAATTCTTCCAAGACTCACTAATATTAACGTTATCTCATATAAAATGATTATTTTTGTGCAAAAAAATGTTACTATTTAACTTGACATATTGTAAGTGTATAAAAATGATTGGCGACAGACTGTTAAAAAGATTGCAACTGGTGCTCAAATTTGTTATTGTTATCGAGAATGTTTATCTGTTATTTCAGCTATATTCAAAACTGCTCATTTACAAGAAGTAACCAATTCTGTGCTGTTTTGAATGGTGCGAATACTCTGGGCCTGTTTTTATTGTATGGCCTATTAGGAGACTGAACGTTGCCATATTTCCCTGGAGTTAAGCCAGCCAAAAACTGGTTTCGAATGAAATATGTCGAGTATAATATGTAAAGGGGAATCCCACGTACGACTTGTTACGAATTAGTGGGACATAACCTGCATAGATATTGTGTTTTGTTTTTTTTTTATTGTTAAAAAGTTTGTTGATAAATCTAGCGAATAGGTTCAGGTGGAATATCACCTTTTTATTATCTAGTGGTACCGCCAAATGCATAGGTATATTTAAGCGATTTGTATGATTTTTTTTTATTTTTAAATGCTCTGTAGAGACAGCAAGCTAATTATGGTTTATATAAAACTTCCATACTGTCAAAATAAAATATGCACTTAAAAAAATTAAAAATAGTATTCAAAATTTTATGAAAATATGCGAGTAAGTGTCAAACTACAAAGTACAAAAGATGAATAAAAAAAATAGATTTAAATTATAGCAATATTAAAATTAGCGTACTTAAAAATTGTATTATCTCGCATATCATAATAAACTTGGCAGTATGTGGTTTTTTTTTAGAAAATACATGATTTTTTGTAAGATGAATGCATGTCCCCTAAAAATATATCAAAAGTGGCTTAAGCACGTCTATGACAATATTATTCATGGGGGAATACAAATATACTTAGTTTTTAATTCTTATTATGAAAATAAAAAGACAAGTGTAAACAGAATTCTTATTAAGTATGTAAGTTTGCAGGTTACTTATTGTTTTTGAGAAATGTATGTATAAATTTTTGGTTGTATCTATATATTAAGTTTTGTTGTTAAGTGGTTATTTTTTGAGATTTGTGCCTTCGCGAAATTTGTAAAATAAAGAAAAACTCACCAAATTGTTGTCTTCTTTTCATACTTTCCCCATTTCTCTCCGACCACTAAAAAAATAAATAATAATTATTCACTATTTTAAAAGTTCATTTTTAGTAATTTACCTTTATCTAAAGTTCGGCTTGAAGAATATGATACCTTAAATAACTTTGCACAAAGTTACTTTTTCTTCTACTACTATATCCAATTTTTCTTAAAATGACAGACTTCAGGTCGACTAATAATTTTGTGATAGTGTGGCTAATATATTTGGATGTGTCTACTCGGCCATTACCAAGTTTAAAAAGTAGTGAATTATTTGAAGATAATATCCATAACAAATATAATTACGGGTAATATAATTTAGCATATTCTAATTAATATATTACTTAATATTTATTATTCTGAAAAAAAGGTAGGAAAACTTAAAAATTTAGAATATACATATCCTTTATTTTAACTTAAAATAGTATCAATAGACACTACCATTTTTGACAGATTATTGATAAAATTTGTGCAGATTTAGTGAGTTTCTTTTTTCGCCAACTCAGTTTGTTGATAGTCAAAAACTTTGATTTAAATGGATCTTTATATATATTTCTATAAGATTGGTACACCTTACTTGTTAACGTCACTTTGAAAACTTTAGTGTCTATGAAACCAAAATTCTTATTTTTATGTTATATCGATTGTGATTTTGTATTTGTGATTGTTCTGAAAAATGGAGAACGAATATATAAAAGCTACATCAAATAATCTACCTAATGTCTATTATTTTATGACACACGATTATAAAAAACGACGAAATTTAAATTTAGGTAAGTATGCAGTTTAAGTATGTAAGAAGTGTGTTGCTAACGCACAATCACATTAAACCAAATTCTTCTGCTTTTGGAAGTTATTTCTTATTTATTAACGAAAACCACTCAAAATCGATATACCGATTATTTTAATTATACCACCAAATATAATATGTGGTTGAGTAGACACTTTCAAACTAACACTACAAAAGGGGAGGAGTTACAAGTAGTACATCATAGCACGCGTGATTTGAAAATAGAAGTCAGTATAGGGCCCAATAGCGTTAAGATTTAAAATTATTAATCAATACATTTTGACCTTATATATTTTAAATCACAAAAGTAGCCCATTGGGAGCGTTAGAAGTAGAGTGTGAGTATACTCTCTCCAATATTTCTTTTTTCTTCAAATTACAGACGTCAGACTGACTAGTAATTTTATATTAAAATTTATAGTGTGGCTAATCTGTTTGGACGTGTCTACTGGGCCGGTGCCAAGTTTAAAAAGTAAACTATATCCAACTACTAAACCAACCGCTTGTAGGAAGTAGGAAACGACAGAAGATGAACTAATAGAGAAGCGAAGATTCCTGATGTATCGATAGTTGAAGTTTCTGCCCCTTAATACACTGTGAAACTTCAAATTTTGATCATCGCTACATCAAAAGGACCGATGAACCTTCGCTTCTGTATTAGTTTATCTTCTGTGGACAGAACAAAGGAAAAATTATAAAAGTGGGGACGCTGAAAGCACAGAAGATAGACTAATAAATTATCTTCTGTGCTGAAGGTATCGTTTTAGTTGTTAGACAATCTAAAATGTATTATTTAAACATAATGCTTTGGCCTTTTTGATAAGAATCTGCAGTTTTTCCATCATTAAATGTCCTCACATATTACGGAAAGATTTGAAGACACATTGAGGTCAATTAAAATGTATTATAAATACGCTTGCTTGCTATTAATTTTAACGTCTCTTTTCTGCTACCAGGGCTAATCAAGACGGGACTTACAGCTTATAGTGGGTTCCGACAAGAGGCATGTTTGCAGCGTTCTCTCTTATCAAACCATTCCGGCCAATGCCCTACTTGATCTATTCTTAAATTGAAGCAAGGTGTACAATATGCAGGTCCTTTTTCTAAAATTCCGTTTTCCACATCTTGAGAAGGCCTACCACGTTTTTTTGTTGAATACTTGTTGACAGAAGCTAAACACTCTGCAATTTCTGTCTTGAACTCCGCAAGGGTTATCTTAAATAACGAGTTACCAATTTGAGAAGATGCTCTTCGGTAAATAAGTAGCCAACCCTGTACTACCAACATATCGGTTCCTGTACAAACCATTTAGGGATTTTAGGAGATCGACACTCCCCATGTGACGGTTGTACTCTTCAACTATTTTAAGACGATCTATATTTTTTCTAGATTGTTCTCCTGAAAACCATCACTGCAATTTGCCAACAGATTGAGACCAGAACTGGCCCTAAGCACTGTGCCAAGCACTTTTGTGCTTGGGAGTTTTAAAATTAGTGCTTAAAACACTTTACTTAGTGCTCGTCAAGTGTTCGCGAGCACTTCAAAAGGCTCGGGATCACTCGAAAAGGCTCCCGACCCTCCAAAAGTATCACGAGTATCAAGCCCTTTCATGAACATTTTTAAATTCACAATAGAAAATATTAGTATAATTTGAAAAAAAAATATTTACTATTTGGGCTACTTTGAAAAAATCGATATTATGATAATAAAATTACATATAGGTACATCTCATGTAATAATTCTTAAAAAAACTTTTTATTAAGTAGCGAAACAAAGCGAAGGTACTTATTGACTTTATAATGTCCGTCCGTCTGTCTGTCTGTCTTAGGGATATATGGTTTCGAATTTTGGAACTCTGTTTTCGGCAATCGATATCTTGCCCACCAACGTTTTTCAGTCAACTCTACAACCGTCTGTCTGTCCGTCTCTCCATGACTGAGCTACTTGGATACTGTTATCTATATTAAAATACAAGTTTCATAAGAAATTAATTTAGTTCACAGATCACACACCAATATTTAGAAACCGGTTGCGGTTACGTGTATTTTATAGTTTTTTTTTTCTTATGCATTCAAAAATAATAAAATTACTTTGTTTTTATATTTAAATAGTTCAAAAATGTTTTGTTGGATTTACTCTATTTTTATAAATAAGCCAAGAGATACTTCCAGATTAATAATTTAAATATTAAAAGTGCTTGGTGCTCGTGAATTTAAAGCACTTTTTTAGAGTGCTTAGAGCTTGCGAGTACTTTCCTGTAAAAGTGCTTGGTGCTCGTAATTTTAAAGCATTTTTTGAGTTCTTTGTACTCGCGAGCACGTTTGTCAGTGCTTGTCACTCTGGTTGAGACCCAACATATGTAGATAGTAAATTCACGCTTCGGTTATCAAACCAATTTACCATGGTCATGTCCACATCTTCAAACGTAGTAGTTTTTTCTTGAAAAGCACCTCTTCCTTTTTTAGCCAACTCTTTGTCTCCAATCATGCTTCAGTTCGTAACTCTTTTCGGCCTAACCGTCCCTACGGACAAAATTCCTTGTTTCGACAGAAAATATTGTAGTTTCGGACTGTTGAAGTGGTTTATAATTCTTATGTTTAGGAACGGTCCTTGCAAGTCGAATTACTATATTGCCACTTTTACCACACAATCTCTCATCCAAATTTAACTCTCTTTGCGTTTAAAAAATTCAAAATCATAAGCCTGATATCCTTGTTATAGCGAATATCTTGTAACCCCATCTGTGTAGTAGCGTGTGTGAGTCGGACGAATATGGAAATATTTTGCTGAACACGATGGCGGCATTAGAATTTCTCTTTGGGGTTGCAAAACCCCTCAAAACGGCCAAAAACCATCCTGTGGATGGGTTAAACGCGCTTCAAGAGGTTTCCCTGCAGAGAAACACAATTTCCGTCCGTTTTCCAGGATGCTGAGCACGGTGGTGGTGTTGAACATCGGTTTCGACCACTTTCAACCCTTCTATTTTTAAATATCAGCGGGAATCATAATCCTCCCCGTTTTCGAGGACGTTGAGCACGGTGATGGTGTTGGATATCGCGTCCAATCCCTGCCAACCTCTCCACCGACCAATACTCGCTCCCGAGAGGGTGACTTTTTTGTTTTCGGCATTTCAACACCAAATATATTTCTCTCCGACTTCGAGGATTCTGTGTATGAGAAAAATAATCGCATTTCTCTTTTAGGTATTCTTGACCGTCTAGCTGGAAAAATATCATCATATACAGACAGCAGGTCGTGATCAGAATCCTGGAAAACGGGGAGGAATATGTTTCCCGCTGATATTTAAAAAGATATAACAATTCATCTCTTTCTGCGGCGAATATTGGCTGGTGGAGGGGTTGAAATGGGTCGGAACCGATATTCAACATCACCACCGTGCTCAGCATCCTGGAAAACGGGGGGAAATTGTGTTTCTCTGCAGGGAAACCCCTTGAAGCGCGTTTAACCCCTCTAGGGGTGGTTTTTGGTCGTTTTGAGGGGTTACGCAACCCCAAAGAGAAATTCTAACGCCGCCATCGTGTTCAGCATCCTCAAACACGGGGAGAGGAGCCTTTTTTATGATTCACACGCTACTAGTGAGGCTTGCTATTGCTTCAAGCTATATCTAGTGGAACTGATAGGGGTTGGTGGTACAATTACACACTTGCTAGTCGGTAGATCGTCATAGTCCTGGGTTTAGGATGATTGTGTCAAGTGCAAATTTGCGTAATGTTGCAACAAGACAAAAAATTGTCTCATGACTTACTGATATCATACTAATCATACTTGTTTTTATAGAAGAATCTATGTTTATTTTGAATGATGCCAATTTTCATAATCATAATTATACGATAGATTTTGTCCTCGCTTTAGTGCCATTTATTTAGCATCACCCTAAAATATTGTTTTAAAATATATGTACTGCTAATAATACATGAAAAATCAAATTAAAAGTTTAAAAACAAACATAATATTTTTTTTTCTAATTTTATATGCTGTATAGAGGGTTAAGCATTTGATTCGAGATTCTAATTTATGTACATTATTTATTATACTTTGATTTGGATTTGCCCAATTAAAAATTCGTGTAATTTGGCTCTTACTGGTTTTCCTAATTTTCCAAATCCTGTTTTACAGTTAATATTACTGAAAAAACATCTATAGAAAAAACAATTATGAATACTAACAATAATAATATACTCAGTTTTATTATTTATTTAAACTTGTTATGAAATAACAACAGTACTTTTATCGTTACATGTCGGTTTTATTTTAATATTTAGGAGTAAAATAATAGGAATTATTATTGAAATATTTTTATTTTGACATTTGCTTTAAACATATTTAGTGTAATACCAATAAAAATAAATGCGTTATTATACATTTTCAGTACATCAATAATATTAACTAAGTCACATTTAAAAAAAATATGTTTTTGTTGTTAACACAATGTTTAATATGTAACAATTTAAAATTAAAGCATTGAATTGTCAATTAAACACTTTTGACTACAAAATTATTTTAATACTTAAAATTACTTAAGAAAATGTTTAACTATATAAAAAAATTACATCCTTCCATTTTGAATTCCCCTTAATTCTAAAGCTAATTTCATGTCAGGGACCTTAAGAGTAACTCTACGAGCATGCATGGCACATTTATTAGCATCTTCAAATAAATAAGTTAAAAAATATTCAGCGGATTCCTGTATTGCTCTCAAAGCCTCTGATTGGATTCTTAAATCAGTGTGGGAATAATCCATTAAAATTTCCCGGATAACGCGAGAAAATGGTAACCTTAAATGAAGATATCAACATAAATAAAAATTGTGACAAAAATATATTCTTATAATAAATTTATTATAATTATTCTCTAAAGTTATTTGACCTTTTAGGAATTGTATATAATATAGTATTCTTGTAAGGATTTAGATAATCTGGTACGAATTGTAAATGAAACACTAGAAAATATTTATAAATGGTGTTGCAATAACTTATTAAAAATAAATACAATTATGACAAAGTGTATGATAGAAAGTAATAACTATATCTATAAGTAGTGATAAACGATATATCACAATTGGAGGAAGTTCTATACAATTAGTAGAAAAATTTAAATAATTTAAGAAGTTTTTTCATTATAGCATATCCCTCAGTGATATTCCTATATGAGATTTATATTCAAAAAAGTTTGTTATTAATATTATTATCTCGCTAGTATTCGTACGAACTCCTGACTCCAAAAATGTATTATACATATATCCTTTACAATGTATACAGAGAGATATAAGATGTTGAATTTAGCGAAAATTTCTTATTTCTAAAAAATACTTGGTATAAGACTAAATGGTCGGTCAAATTGTCTCTTTTTTTACTATTAAAAAGAAATTAAATTTTGAAATACATTTGCAAAAAATGGTCTGAAACAAATGACAAGTTTTTTTTCTGCAGGACGTTTAGTTTACAATGTGAACCGAAACGTGTTTTGTTACGTAGTACAGTTCGTGACATTATAAGCTAAACGCCCTGTAGAAAAAAAAATTGTCATTTGTTTTGGGCCACTTTTTTTAAATGCATTTCAAAATATAATTTCTTTTTAATAGTAAAAAGAGGCAATTTCACCATCGATTTTTTGTTATACTGAGTATTTTTTAAAAACAGTCAATTTTTGCTAAATTCAAGCTCTTTCTGTATAGAGGATATATGTATAATACATTTTTGGAAATTTGTTCTTTAAGTATCACAAAAAACTATCGACACAACCATCGATCCATATTTTAGACTTACCCTGTATAAACGCATTTTTATTTTTTTAATACTCAACCAACACATTATATTCATAAAATTTAGTTTCTTTTCGATTTTCTTTATACAATATTTAACACCTTTAAAATTGTCTCTTTTATTTTCAATAATTATTTAACGAATACATTCCCGATTGAAAATTTGTATTTGTTTTGTCTTTACTAATTTTTAATGAACCTGTCTAATGTATTAGTCGTTTTGTACGCTACATTTACAAATTAAGCCAAATTTTCAGTTGAAAAACCAATATACATTAAGGATTTAAAATACGGCTTGTTAGTTTTAGGCAGTAAAAGCTGACACAGTTAAACAGTTAAGACTTAAGTATATATTGAAAATTTTTAAACACAACTAAAGCAACACATTTTCCAATATTTATTTGAATATTTTACTAAGAGTACGTACTATTTTATTTAAATTCATTCTGTGACACCTATAAAATAATGTGGCTTGGTACAACATTTGCAATAACTACAACAGAATATAAACGGGTGAAACGAAAGGATTAGAAATTCATTATTAAATTGGTAAGATTTTTAAATTTATCATATTATATTTTATTTCTGAATTGTTTTTTTTTAGGTAGCAGGTAGAAGAAAAACAAGAAAACAGGAAGAACAAGAAAATGTAATGGATGTACTAAAACAAATGATGATTCAGATGAAATAGGAAAATAAATAAGTAACAAATCGGATGAGAATAGTAAGAAAATGAAAAGAGAAATGCAATATATTTTGGGAAAGAAGAATGGAGAGATAATACAAGAATTATACACTAATAAAAAAACTGAAGAGACTAAAAAAGAACTTAGAATTGAAGTAATAGAAAATATAATAAAAGGTAAAATAACACAAGATGAAAAATTGGTAAAATTTCAAGAAAACGAATTTAAAGAAAACATAAATAAAGTAAAAGAAAATGAAGATAAAAATAAAGAATACAGATTAGAACAAGATTTAAAAGTAATGTATCGAGGACTATTGAATTTAATTGATAAGCAGGAAGAATTGGAAGTAAGTGTTTTAAAAGAAAATAAAAAGACAACTTAAAAATACAGAATGTCAGAATATTAATGGAAACAAGAAATGTAAAGAACAAATAAAGAATGAATATGAAATTTTGAAAAATCTAAGGGTAAAGAAAATGAGTAATTATACAGGTATGGAATCAAAAGATGCATAAAAGTTACAGGAGAAGAAAAGTAAAATTTAAGAAGTAGAACTAAAATCTAATAGATGGATTTGTAAAAGACAAACGTGACAAGTTTGAAAAATAAGAGAAGTTAAATTTAGGCGTTTTATTTGATTAATATTCCAAATAATGGTAGAGAGAGAAAATAGTTATAAACTAAGATATATGAAAAATGAAAGTATACGGGGCTATAATGAATGTTAAATGTTAAAGCTTAAATGTTAAAAGTTATGAATGTTAAAGTTTAAATATTAAAAGTTATGATTGTTAAAGTTTAAACGTTAAATGTTGAAGTTTGAATGTTAAAAGATCGATGTTATATGTTAATGGTTATTCTTTGAATTTTAAAAGAAAAATCAACAATTTAAGGGAGTATAGGATGTGAGAAATTTGAAAATTTTTGATAATTTAATTTTTGGAATATGACAGATAAATTAAAAGAAGACGAATTTGTTAGAGAGGGAAATATGAAGGAATTTGTAATGTTATATTGTTAATGGATATTTAATAAAACAATAAACTATATGAAGGTAAATCATTTTATTATAAAAAAATATATATATACAAGAAAGAGACATAGAATAGATTAAATTAAATGGAGAGATAGAAACACAGGGAAAATTAGAAAACACATATACAAATATAAACTAGGAAGTAATACAGGGATAGTGACAGAAAGAAGGTTAATAGAAAACACATTAGTGAGAAAAACCGAAGGGAGTAAAAAAGGAACATTAAAAATTTAAATAAATTGTAATTCTTTTATAATTTTTAAAATTTATTTAAGTGTTGAAGCCAACCCGGACTGAGATTCGTATATTGGACATCTGAAATACCGGGTGGTCCATATCAATATATATTTTGTCATGATGTTAATAGAAGATTTTGCCAAAAGTGGAAGAAAAATAATAATAAATCATAAATTTCTTGAACCCGGACATACACACTTAAAAGCAGATACTATACACGCTGCAATTGAAAAGATAAAGAACAAAACTACAGCGAAAATTGAATTACCTAGAGACTGGGCAAATTTAATTAGAATGGTCCCGAGGAATCTTCCCATAGAAGTAGTAGAATTAGAACAAAAAGATTTGCTAAATTTTGAAGATTAACAGTAACAAGGAAACAGTGAATTAGTTGCAAATAAAATGGCTGCAATACAAAATCGAAAGCATATTAGAGCCATTAAATTGTAGTCAGATCCTGCTCCTGGAAAAAAGTAACATATCTCAAAACCCTAATGCCGTATGTATCAGAAAGAAGCAGATATTTCTACAATAGTTTTATTGCTGAACCAGGGTTGTGTAATAGAATTTTTGCCAGACGAACGTATATACCAAGATTCTTATGTTATTTTCTGCAATAAAATTAAATATTTACAATATATGAGATTGCCTATGTCAATAATTTTTTCAGAAAACTTATTTCAATAAGTACCTATGTTGTTTTTTTTTGATGACCTATGTGTTTTCAAAAAAAAATGACAAAAAAACACAAAATAGCTTGCCTTATATCTGGAATTTGAAACAGCTGAAACGTTTGTGCTAAAAGTTATTCAATAGTTTTTCAACAATAACTTTAAAAGCGAATATCCCAACGTAAACTTTAAAAACCTTTTTACCCAAAACAACTTGAAATTAATTGGTATTTGCAGTATAGGGACGAAATATTGTTTTATTATTTTATTATTTTATTATTTTATTGCCCAGGCATGTTTGTTTATATAGGAAAGAACCCTATTTAAATTCAATATTAAATATATTTTCATTTCACTCTTTTTCAAGTAAATTAATATTTAGATATCTACGCGACCTACATACATTTTCAATTTATTAGTATATATTTTTTAGGTATACATTTATATTTGTTATTTTGTGGGGTAAATACATTAGTTTTATTATAGATTTTTTTAAAAATCATTTAAAGGTCCGCTTAGACATTTAATTCAAATTCAATACCGGGAGCTAACCATTTTGACTCAAAGTACTAACTTCAGCTCTGAGATGAATATTTGATTAATTTCATTAATAATTTACTAAGATATCCTAGTAACATATAAGCGAATTTAAAATGCATATGCTTTATAATTACTTACTTGGGAATTAAAGTAGATGTCGTTTTTTGTAACCTTATAATTTCTTTCAAAGTCGTTCTAAACATTTTAAAATTCATTTTTCCCACACGAAGATCGATTTTACCAGGTTTTCGTTTTTTTGGTGGAGATTTTCTTCGACTTTTACTGGAATTTTGCATTGTTGTGTTTGAAGAGGTTCCTGCTTGCAATTTTCTTGAGAGCATTGTTGGTTCCTGCGAATGTCTTGAGGGTGTTAATTCATGCGATTTTCGTTTTGGTATACTTTTTCGTTTTACCATGTTCACTATTTAATTTAAATTCGTTTATAATGAAATAAACACAAAACTTTCAAAAACACACAACCTTACAAGCTTTTGTCAGCGGTTTTGGCGGTTAATAATAAACTTGTTGACAAGTATTAATATTCTTTTTCATTAAGGCCTCTTGCTTGAAAGCAAACAGTCACCTGGCAAGTTACAAGGAAAAGGGCGGAATACTTAATTAGATTGAAATCAAAACTTGCAATTCCTAATATTGTCAGAAAAAAATAGATAAGAAAAAACTATCCTGTATGTATATATTTATAGACTTGTGGTGTAGAATAGGGGAAAAATGAGCTTTGACAAACCATTAGATCATATACGCTACGCTAGATACGGCATGTAGGTTATTTGATTTGTAGGTCCGGAGGGATCTGTCAGTGATTGGTCGTTTTCAAATTTCGTACATAGTTTGACCAATGAGAAATCAGTATCGACGTAGTTTGACCAATGACAAATCAGTATCTGATTCATAGTACGCTGTAAATATTACCCTTTACCTACCCAACAAATACTACATGATGCTGTATCTAGCGCAGTATATATGATCCAAGGACAAACCTGAAAATGTCAAACGTTGGTACCCTAACCTATTATCTGTCAGTAGATAGAACATTCTTTAACTTTAACGGTTCTATAACTAATGACAATGACGTTTAGATTGTGACAATTGTGTAAGAAATCAACTTGTTAAATTTTATTCTAAACGTCATCGCCTTTAGTTATTGAATCTTTAAAGTTAAAGGACGTTCTATCTACTGACAGTATATATAATAAACGTTACTATTTTTTAATTATTTAAAAAAGGACTAGACTCCAAATGCAAACCAGTCATTATTTTTTAATTATTAAAAAAAGGACTATACAACTAACCAGATAACAAAGAAAAATGAGAACACTAAACACTTTTGATAGTAACAACTTTCAGTTTGTCAAATAATTGTTCTACATTTTACAGCCGTTACAATTTTGAACCTGACTCCGAGAGTAAGTTTTCGAACGCAGCCGTTGCCATGGTGATTTAGGTTATATACAAAACTGACAGTTATATTAATTTTTACTCACATCTGTGTTATTACTGTTATTTATCTTTGATTATAGAGATGCAATGGGACGAGGATATTGATTTACTAGTAGGAAAAAAGGTATTACCTTTATAAATATTAATTTTCAGCGTTTATTTCCATTATATTTTTTAGTCAGTTCCAAAACAATCTAGAAGATCTAACAGACATGTAGACGATACTGACAAACCTATTGATTCACCAAAAGATACAGATGAAGTATTTATAAGAACAAGAAAAACTAGTTTGTGGAGTGATGAAGCTCCCAAATCAAGCAGGTAAAATTGATAAAAAAATGTTAATTGATAAAAATTGTTTTAGAAATGGATTAAATACACTAAAACTTACTATTACAGGTCTAGTTCTGGAACAAACATAATTGAACTGTAAGTATTTAAAACTTTGTAATTATTTGTTTGTTTATAATCAAAACGCTAGAATTTCTGACCTAAATTATAAAATATTGTCTGAATTCTTTTTTGGAATTGGGAAGATATATTTCTCTTAACTGCCTTAGCTTCATCAGTTGATTGTAAATTAACTAGTAAACTTCAGAGTTTATCATCAATTTCTAATAATGCTTTTCGAGTGGTTAGTGGTGATGATTATTCTTTAAACAATTAAAAATCTTCTGTAACATTTTTAACGTTGGTGAAGCAACTTCACTTCGTCTGTCTGTATAATTTTATTATTGGCCTGCAGTAAGTTCAAAACTTAAAATTTTCTTGAATAGGTAGTATTTAACAATTCTTCCTAAATGGTATAATGTCATAAATCTGTCGTTTTCTGACTGAGTTTAGGCTGTTTTTTACTTCTTTCAGATGCCTTTTTCAGGATGTGTTAGAGATGAGAAGAAACAGTTAATTGTTTAATTTCTCTGATTTCTATCGTTTCATAACAATGATTTGTATAATAAATAAAATTCTTTATTTGAACACAGTTAGCGAAATCAAAAAAATACACTCGAATTAGTTGCTAATTAGTTACCAAAGAAACGATTTAGTTGCTCATACCGGTCACTAAAAATCACGAATACCGTTATAGCGGAAAAATTTGAACAGTTAGCGAAATAGAATAAAAAGACACTCGAATTAGTTGCTAATTAGTTGCCAAAGAATACAGTAACTGAAGTTTGATAACAATGCTTAAAATAAAATTCATTCGACATTCGTCTGTTAGACAAGAAACACGTACTGAGATGACTGAAAGGTGGTCCTCAATGATAGACTATTTAATTTCAATAAGGTTTAATAACATTGTATAGGTGACAGAAACGGAAAAAAAAATCGTTGCTGATTAAGAATCTTGCCGATTTCTAATATTATTTTGTTACTGACTCTTTTTAACATGTGTATCAATGCGAGTAAACGAAAAAATTGTTATCGGTTAAAAAAACCGGCCGATTATCAATTTTTATTTTGTTGCCTATTTGCATTCTCTTTATCAATATTCTTCGCAGCAACAAATTCTATATCAATGGATTCTACCTGATAATTAGTTTTTAAGCTAGCGGGTTTATTATCGAATTTAACAATTAAAAAAATTGTCGAAATTTTTTTATTTTTTGAAATGTTTCTTGCTTATTATTTGAGCAACAAATTAGCAACAATCCTATGTACTTGTCGATACGATCATTGTTGATGTTCGCATTTTTCCGCTACCTTTATATAAAGATCGTAAATTTCCTATATTAAGAATATTTTTTGTGGTAAAAACCAAAGAAATGAAAGTTTGAAAAATATTTTAAATTCAGAATTTTCCAATTTTCACAAACATCGTGTCACTTTGACGTTTATAACTAAAAAATTCAAAAAGTTAAAAACACACGCGGTTTTCACCAGTGCAAAGGGGAGAAAATTTCCTACACTAATAATATTTTTTGTGGTAAAATACATAGAAAGAAAGTTTGAAAAAAATTTCAAATTCACTCTTTTAATTTTCCAATTTTCATAAACATCGTGTCACTTTGACGTTTATAACTAAAAAATATAAAAACACGCGGTTTTCACCAGTGTAAAGAGTAGAAAATTTCCTACATTAAGAATATTTTTTGTGGTAAAATACAAAGAAATAAAAGTTTGAAAAATATTTTCAATTCACTCTTTGATTTTTCCAATTTTCACAAACATCATGTCACTTTGACGTTTATAAGTAATAAATTAAAAAATATAAGAACACGCGGTTTTCACCAGTCTAAAGAGGTAAAAATTTCCTACACTAAGAATATATTTTGTGGTAAAACACAAAGAAATAGAAGTTGGAAAAATATTTTAAATTTACTTTTAGAATTTTCAAATTTTCACAAACATCGTGTCACTTTGACGTATATAACTAAAAAATTCAAAAAGTTAATAACACGCCGTTTTCACCAGTGTAAAGGGAAGAACATTTCATATATTAAAGAATATTTTTTGTCGTAAAATACAAAGAAATAAAAGTTTGAAAAATATTTTAAATTCACTCTTTGAATTTTCCAATTTTCACAAACATCGTGGTATTTTGACATTATAACTAAAAAATTAAAAAAGATAAAAACACGCGTGTAAAGAGGAGAAAATTTCCTACATTTAGAATATTTTTAGTGGTAAAATATAAAGAAATGAAAGTTGGAAAAATATTTTAAATTCATACTTTGAATTTTCCAATTTTCACAAACATTGTGTTACTTTGACGTTTATAACTAAAAAATGAAAAAAGATAAAAACACGCGGATTCCACCAGTGTAAAGAGGAGAAAATTTCCCACATTAAGAATATTTTTTTGCGGTAAAACGCAATGAAATGTAAGTTTTAAAAATATTATATAAATTCACTCTTTGAATTTTCAAATTTTCACATTGTTTCTCGTGACCGGTATGAGCAACTAAATTGTTCCTTTGGCAACTAATTAGCAACTAATTCGAGTGTATTTTTTTTTCGATTTCGCTGACTATGTTCAAATTTTTTCGCCACCTTTATATAAAGCTAGCGGTATTGGCGATTTCTCGTGATTTGTATGAGCAACTAAATCGTTTATTTAGCAACTAATTAGCAACCAATTAAAGTGTATTCTTTTTTTGATACCGTTAACCTTTCACTGCCAGCTTGATGGAGCTTCTGAACACCCAGACAAACACTTCAGTAAAATATTGTGGTCTACGCAGTCGATTGCCCTGGTGAGATCATAGAAAATTCCAATAAATAGTAAATACGCGTTTCATAATATCGTTCCTAATTGTTACACAATAAAATTACACCTCCGGTAATTGATAGATAATGAATGGCGGGTCCCTGTGAATTGCAGTTGCTCTCGATTTACCTTCACAAAATTCTGATTTTGAGATAAGATTTTGTCTCGCTTTAACTGCTTTTAATTTTCCATATTTAGTGGACTATTTTTTTATGCCTAACTTTAAAGCAGTTGGAAAAATTCCAGTATCAAAGGATAGATTTATAAGATAATCCATTGGCTTGACAATAGAAAAATGGACTTTTTTTACAAAACTTGTCCGGTCCTGAAGATTACTTATTTTTACCACTAATGCAGTGCCACATAAAATTGCACGTATCTCTTAATCCGTTAATTTCATCGAGTTGTCACAAGAGGACGTTTTTCTTTTAAAGATGTTTGTGGAATTTAGCTGTCATATTTAGAAGTGAAAAAAATGATAGATAAAAAAAATGTGCCTAATTAACCATTGAACTTAGTCCGTACCTGACTTCATAAGGGTAGTGCAGATTTGTTTATAACGCTATTAAGTGCGCATTTATGGTGTTTATAAATGGTCAATTTTTGATTTATTTCAAATAAGCAGTTTAATAATTATAAATAAAAAGCCATTTTTAATTTTTAACTTTGGAGCCCTGTAATTCGTTAACGAACGGCGTAAGGGACAAATTTTATATGAAGTACCTTCATTAATTTTAGCCCCTCTATCATCTCCCAAGTTTTGTGTAGGAACTCCTGGGACACCCCCGTATTTTGTATACACTATAGTTTATTTTCGTATCATTAAAATTTTCAAAACTTTTGCCATTGTTGCCAGATTTACAAAAAATTCAATCTAAGTTAAGGTGTAAATTTTTTATTCAAAAATATTGAGAGGTCATGTGCTGGTCACATCAGATTTTTTAGTTTAATAATAATGAAGTTATAAAATTCTTCTTCAACTATATAGATAAGATTTTTGATTAGAATATAACAACTTTATTTCGATACAGGTTATATTGAGAAAAAAATCTTCTTTTTTTAGTGAAAGATTCCAAAATGAAAAAAAGAATGAGTCTGATGATGATATTCCAATTATACCAGATATTGATGATATTCAAGATGATACGCTAAATATGGCTGATATTAAACCTGTGTAAGTTGTTTCATTTTCAAATATATAAAACTCTCAGACTTACTTTCCAAACAGCACAAATACCTCCCCCGGATATTCGCACGTCCCGGGTACGTCCAATTAAGGACTTTGGGACAGACTTTGTTAATAATTAAAGAGTCCCAAGGACATTCGATATTGGTCCCAAGTTAGAACAAAATTTCTTTCCTAGGACAGATATAGAACACGTTCCTAGGGCCAGTAAAAAAACATTTCTGGGACCATTGAAAAGCTTCTTTAGACTTGTATGGGATCTTTCTGCGGGACCATTATGGTCAAATAAATATTAATACATTATTATAAACGAGCTTATTAAAAAAAAACAACAGTATTAACATTATTTGTTGATTGTTTTTTCTCGTTATGTAGGTACTCAGTTTCAACCAGGACTTTATTGACAATTCAGTCAGTCTGTGCCTCATTAGTTAAATTACGTTAAAAAAGTATTTTTTTTCAATATATCTATAGACATATCTGGAGACATACAAGAAAGATATCCCAGAGAAGCCCAAAATCAGTTGTTCTGAAGGCGTCCTAAAAATGGCCTGGGACCTTCAGACTCGAATCGGATTTAAATCTGCGTTCCTTGGGACGATTTGTGCTGTTTGGGTTTATTTAGAAAAATTTTTAAAGTTTGTTTGTTTAGGGTTTCTGTTAACAAATCAACGTACAAAGAATTGGATAGTCAGTTTAGTAGTACAAAGACAGCTCAATCGAACATTGGAAATTTAAGTAATGTGGACTTGTCATTTTTGACAAATAAATTGTATCCAGAAAAGGAAGTACAGGCGTGTTTGGAAATTTGGACTTTAGATTCTTTATTTCAGGATTTATCTAGAACCGACGAATAGATTCTAATATTAATTCTGTTAATTTTAAGAAATAAAATAAGTATTATTTTATAAATTACGGTATTTTTTATTTTAAATGGATAATTATATATAAATAAATAAATATTAGGGTAAGAAAATTATTAAATAATATATATTCAATTCTGAGGTATAACATAATAGCAATCTTCTTCCATGACCAGTTCAGTTCTTTTTCCATTATTGCGTTTTGAATCATTTTCCATATTGACAATTATTTTAACTTTTAACTTAAAAGAAGGGTCGATATCGATGTCATTATCAATATGATCAAGAAAAAACCACTTTCCAATAACAGCTTGAGAATTATTTTTATATCCTAACATTTCGTTACTTTTTTCTATCATATCTCTACAAGTTCCAAGACCATCTATCGTACAATTAATATCTCGCCTTAAAAGATAGTTTTTAGGTTGTTTAGGAGATGTTATAGAAACTTTTTGTTTTTTATTTCCTCCGTGCATGGCTCCTATATTAAAAGATGGAGTGTCCTCTTCATTATCGTCTTGCAGATAGTTTTTAGGTTGTTTAGGAGATGTTACAGAAACTTTTTGTTTTTTATTTCCTCCATGCATGGCTCCTATATTAAAAAATGGAGTGTCCTCTTCATTATCGTCTGGCATGGCTTCACTATCTTCAAATGAATCAGACTCTTCTGAATTTTTTGAATTGATATAATGTTTCTTTTCTTTTGTGTGTGTTCGAATACTCTCACTTATAGCTAAAATAACAAGTTTAGTATTTTTTATAGGTAATATATAAGTATATACTTACTTTGTCTCCTTTTAGGTGGTTTTTCTGATTTATGTAAACTTTTTCCAACGATAGAATCTGTTTGGTTTTCCCTACAATTCTTCCATTTTGTTGAACTCAATGGATTGATACTAATTTGAATTTGTTTTCTATTCAATTTAGGCCAAACGATAAAGTGATGCGACAGCACTGGTCCTGCTCCACAAAATAAAGTTTTGTGTTCTTTAATCACATATTGGTCAGTTTCTTTTAAAACGGTGAAGTTGAGAGCTTTTCTAGGTTTGTCGTTGTGTTCTAAACAAAAAGTAAAGATTTAACCACATGTATTTATTTACAAAGCTGGATATTAACGTAGTTAAAAAACTGTTTTAAGTTAATTTAAAAAACTGTTAACGTTTTTGTCAACTTATGTTAAATTCCTTTCAAGTCAGTTACATTTGAGTATCCGTATTTTATGCCTGAGCTACCTGGTGCCTTTGGCCAATGCCTTATTATCTGGGATAAAAAAGGTTTAAGGAAGATGAAGAATGCCAACTGGCTGTAGCCTTCCATCCAAAGTTTCCAGTACTGTGGCTGAAAAAGTATGATAAACAAACCCCAAAAAATTCAAAAAAAATTGCAAAAATATCGCAGAAAATGGCAAAAAAATTCAAAAAATCACAAAAAACATCCAAAATACCGGAAATATTGCAATAAATCGCAAAGAAATCGTAAAAAAGCGCAAATAATCCCAAAAAATCCAAAAAACAAACGCAAAGAAATTCAAAAAAGATCACAAAAAATCGCAAATGTAAATAATCGCAAAAAATAACAAAAAAATCGCAAAGAATTTGAAATAAATCGGAAAAAATCGCAAAAAAAACAACCAATAATCCGAAAGCAAATGTACCCATTTCAAGAAATTTAACAAAAAATGAAAAAATTGAAATAAATCAAAAAAATCAGAGGAATAAGAAAAAATGAGAAAACAACACAAAGAATTCGAATAAAAAAACAACAAAGGGAAAAAAATGGGGAAGAATTGAGGAAAAATTAGAAAGAAACGGAAAAAATTTAAAAAAAAACAAAGAAATCGGAAAAATGAGATAAAAAACCAGAATAAAAAATCAGAAAATATTTAAAAAAGAAATTAAAACAAAATCGTAATATGTGGGAAAAGAAAGTACAAAATAGTTTAAGAAACAGAAAAAATGCAAAAAACGAACAAAAGTCGCTAAAAACGCAAGAAATCGAAAAATATCGCAAAAACTCGCAAAAACGCAAAGAAATTGTAAAAAAGCGCAAAAAAATCCAGAAATCACAAAGAAAGCAAAAAATCGTAGAAAATTTCAAAAAAAAATTACAAAAAATTGCAAATGCAAATAATCAGAAAAAATGCAAAGAACTCGCAATAAAAATCGAAGAAGTAACAAAAAATCGATAATCAATCTCAAAAACAACCAAAAAACCGAAAACAATTATAACTCTAAAAATATTAAAAAAAAAATGATAAAATTCGAGGAATTGAAATAAAACGAAAATAAAAATCAGATGAATCAGAAAACAAAGGAAAGAAATAGAAAAAAATCGCAAAGAAAATCGAAGAAATGGCAAAAAGTCGGAAAAAATCGCAAAAAAACAGCCAATAATCCTAAAACAATTATACCCAAAGAAATTTAACAAAAAATGAAAAAAATCGAGGAATAGGGTGAAATGAATCAAAAAAAAAATCAGAGGAATAAGAAAAAATGAGAAAACAACACAAAGAATTAGAAAAAAAGGGATCAATGAGAAAAAATGGGGAAAAATTAGAAAAAATGAAGAATAATTAGGGTCAAACTATAAAAATTAAACAAAAACAAAGAAATCAGAAAAATGAGAAAAAAACCAAATAACACCTGAAAAAATGATAAAAAAATGAAAAGAAATTAGAAGAATCGAAAAACATGAGAAAAAAAGAAGAAAATATTGGAAAAAGTTGAAAGAAAAATCAAAAAATATTGGGAAAAAATGTAAAATAAAATTGTAAAATGCGGAAAAAAAGAAAATCCAATATTTAAAAAAAAAACCAAAAAACGCTAAAGATCGCAAAAAACCCAAAAAAAGTCGCTAAAAAACACAAGAAATCAAAAGATATAGCAGAAATGGCAAAAATCGTAAAAAAAACGCAAAAAATTCAAAAAATCACAAAAAACAACAAGAATTGAAATAAATCACAGAATTGATAAGAAAGCGCAAAAATTCGAAACAAAATCCTCAAAAAGATTGCACAAAAAGTCAAAAATAAAAACGTAAAAAATCGTAGAAACGAGAAAAAAAAATCAAAAAATCGCAAAGAAATCTGAAAAAAAAAGTCACAAAAAATTGCAAATATGCAAATATTCGCAAAAAATCGGAAAACAATGCAAAAAAATCGAAAAAAAAATCACAAAAAATTGTAAATGCAAATAATGGCAAAAAAAAACAACCAAAAAATCGAAATCTATTGTATCTAAAAAAAAGAAAAAAATCGAGCAATTGAAATAATAAATAATTTATATAATAATAAAATCAGAAAACAAAAGAAAGAAATAGAAAAAAATAGAATCAGAAAAAAATTTGTAAAGATTAGAAAAAATCGAAACAAATCAGAAAAAAAACAAAAAGTGAGAAAAAAAACGAATAAAAAACTCTCTCCCTCTCTCTTGTATTTATAAAGGATGCAGGGATTTAAATTAATTATATGAAAAAAATTCTATATAAGAAAAAATTATTTTCAAACCTTATCATCATTGTAGATAGAGACAGAGATAAATAGAAAAAGAGGGAAAGTCGCCTGGATGGGACGTAACGCTTTTTCCTTACGTACATTAATTGTTTTTGTCATATTTACCATCATATCCCAAAATCAGTATGGGTTTTGGATGGTTAACTTTTAACGGATAACTTATATGGGGGGTAAAGGTGGTAATTACCCCTACCAGGATACAAAAAAATAGCACGAAAGAAGAAATAAAATATAAGAAATGTAGAAACGGACATACATGTTTGTCTAAAAGTTTGATCGCTCCTCCCACCCAGGAAAAAAGTACTCCCCTACAAAAAAAAGTTATCTACGCCCTTGCTTTAACTAAGTTGTTTATTTATTAAAATCTTACCTAAAATTTCCACGCAAGATGCATTTTCGCTTTCGTTATGCAAGTTTTTTAGGTTTTCTGGAGCATCTAACATGATTGAATAAGACTTGGACATGGTTTTATTTTTGGTTAATTTATTTTCCGTTATTATTAGAGATTCTGCCCAACAAATCGAAATGTGATCTTGATCAGAATTATGTATATGATTAAGTAGATGATCATCTATAGCGGTAGCTTCTTCATTGTGAGCTATAATCTTCTGTATATTTTCAAAATTTAAATCATTAATTGGTGTTGTTGTAATAGAAGTTATTACCTAAAAAAAGTGTAAATAGGGTTTATATTTTTATTTTTTGAAGAATGGAATAAGAAAATGAAAAATACTACACTAATAAACAACCAGTGAATAAAGGGCCAAAAATATCTATCTAGCAGTACGATAAATAATTGAAAAATATATTTTTTGGTATTTGAAGTACTAACAGGAAAATAAATAACGAATTTCAATAAAAAATGCAGAAATAATTATCCAATGTTATCGGTGACAAAAATTTTACTACTATTCCGCAATGTTATTAACAGAACTGATTGTTTTTAACAAATAAAAATAATAATGTATATTACAAAAAAATTGTATATATTTTTTAAATTTATTTGAATATTTTATTCAGGATTAACAATTGGGGTAAACAGCCGGAATTTGTTTAATTAAATTAAAACAAATATTTTCGTATCTTAAAATAAAATGAACATGCTGGAAATAAATGATATTTTAAAAACTACTTATTTGCCATTGAAATATATAACAAAGTATAACTTTACATGTGATACATATTTATTTTCTATTTCCTTTAAATAAAAAAAACTTTTGAGATCTTTTAATTAATTAATCGTGCATCTTCACCAAATTTTAATAAAAAAAAATAAGTTAACGAAATTTGATAGATATATAAAAATAACATAATACCCTAATAGCATAAAAGGTCCATAAAACGTTTTTATTATGTCCCTAAAAGGTCCAAGGACTTAAAACGAACATTATTGAGATACAATTTTAAAAGGACATTTTATAAACAATATTTGAGGCACATTTTTAATAAAGATACCAAAAATGGCGTTTTATTAACGTTGTTTCTGGTACGTTTTTAAAAGATACCAAAAAAAAACGTTTAATAAACGATATTTGAGGCACATTTTTAATAAATATAGTAAAAAAGGTGTTTTATAAACGGTTTTTTGCACAATTTTAAAAGATACTAAAAAAGTCATTTTATAAACGATATTTGAACACATTTTTAATAAAGATACCAAAAATGGCGTTTTATAAATGTTGTTTCTGGTACGTTTTTAAAAGATACCAAAAAAAGACGTTTATAAACGATATTTCAGGCACATTTTTAATAAACATACCAAAAAGGGTATTTAATAAACGTTTGTGGTACGTTTTTAAAAGATACCAAAAAAGACATTTTATAAACGCTATTTGAGGCATATTTTTAATAAATATACCAAAAAAAGCGTTTTATAAACGTTGTTTGTGGCACGTTTTTAAAAGGTACCAAAAAGATGTTATATTTGAGGCACATTTTTAAAAAATATGGCAAAAAAGGGCATTTTATAAACGTTGTTTGTGGCACGTTTTTAAAAGATTCCAAAAAAGGCGTTTTATAACCGACATTTGAGGCACATTTTTAATAAATATATCAAAAAGGGCATTTTATGAACGTTTGTAGCACATTTATAAAGGATACCAAAAAGTACGTTTTATAAACGATATTTGAGGTACATTTTTAATAAATATAAAAAAAATGGCGTTATGTAAACGTTGTTTGTAGCACGTTTTTAAAAGATACCAAGAAGTACGTTTTATAAACGATATTTGAGGTACATTTTTAATAATTATACCAAAGAGGGCGTTTTATAAATGTTTGTGGCACGTTTTTAAAATATACCAAAAAAGAAACGTTATTTGAGGCACGCTTTTAAAAATATACCAAAAAAGGTGTATATAAAAATAGGCAAAAAACAAAACTTGTGATTTTCACTATTTTTTATCCCTCTTAAAATACTACTGGATAAACGAGACTCAAAATGATCTTCCTACCTTCGAATTTTAATTGTACTATAAATGGACGTTTATCAAAACGCTAATTAAACGTACGTTAAACGTCTGCCTTGGACGTTTTTTGTACTTTTCTCGTTCGTCCAATCTACTATAGAGGATCTTTTTAAAACGTCCACTAAGAAAATAAAGAACCAAAGAAAGATGACATTGTAGAAAAAGTCAAAAACACAAGAAAGTGAAAAAATGATTAAAGGCAGTAAAGAAGAATATACTGTAGCTGAGGAAAAATGTACAGATTGAGAAAGTAACAGAAGAAATTAAAAAAAAAATGACGGGAATTAAAGATAATGAACAAGTAATCAAAAATAGAGAAACTGAGAAAAAAAAACAATAAAAGTGTAAAAAAAAAACAAAAGAAACGAAAACTGGGACAATAACCAAAAAAGTAAGAATATAACTAAGAAAAATGACAAAAAGTGATACTAATGAGAAACAATCTGACAATAGTGAAAAAAATAAGGAAAAATCAGACAACAGTGAAATCAATGCGAAAAATCTGAAATACGTGAAAGTAATCAGAAAAAAATTGATAAGACATATGACTAAAGATAATAAGGAAAAATATACAGGGTGAGTGGGGAGGAATGAACCAAACTTCAGGATACATGAAAATATAAAGTAAAGAAATAAAAAAAGAATGACTATAAAAAAACTAAATATAATATAAACGAAATTGAAAAGGTGGATCAAGTAAGTACAAATAATATGGCATTTCTTTAAAAGAACAAAACGATGAAATGGTTAAGAAAAAAATCGATGAAATTAAATAATAAGAATCAGAAAATAGAGAAAATGAGAAAGAAAACAATGACGTAGACAAAAACAAATAAACAATAACTAAAGAAGTGGAGAATATAAACTAAGAATAATGACAATTAGGCCGGAGAAGATGTCAAGTAAAATTTCTTTTGAATTTAAGACAATGAAGAGGAAGGAAAAAAATTAAAAAAAAGAGAAATTATACAACATTTTCACTGGATTTTTCTGTTTAATTAATGACAAAATTGGCACTTTTTTATAAAAAAAATTATTTATTAACATTTTTAATATTTAAAATCTAAAAATATATTATTTTTTACCTTTAATTTTCTTAAAAAATGATATAATTATTTTTAATCACATGTTCCACATAATAAATATTTTACAGTATAATCACTTTTGTGGGAAGTAATTCTTCCTCACAAACTTCTTAATGTTTGCCCTATATGACTTATTACAATCAGTTAAAACAATTTTAATAAATTTAAATGCTTCAACTAAAAGAAATATTTGTTTCTTAATATTTAAACCCAAAACAAGTAAATATTTAGGCAAATATATATTTGTTTTTATATAAAAATTGACTAGACGACAAATTTAATTTTTTTAAATTTTTACTTTTCAAATATTATAAGTTTTATGAAGTGTAATAATTTATTTAACTTACCTCTAAAATAATAATTAAAAAACACAATAATCTCTTGCAGTTTTTCATTGTAAATATGAACTAAGTGTTTCAAGTCTAATAATTAGACTATTGTTTTTTTATTAAAAAATCATCATTTAAGTAAAGAAATAAAAAAAATAAACAATAAATAAGCAGTAAACACGTGCCCCAATAATAAAAATAAGCAATTACAAGAATCGCAAGACTAAATATATTGATTTCCTAATAAGAACTAGATTTTAATTAGTTTTAACAAAACGTGACATTATACTTATTTGTTTTCTCTAGTTTTCTTTAAAAAAAAATATATACAGGGTATATTTTTTAACGCATTTTTAGTTTTATTTCAACACAACAAAATTCACGTATTACTTGTTTCTGAAACACACATAATTTTTATTTTTGACAGCCAAAATCATTTTTGACATATGAATTATACGTAATCTCCATCTTATTGTCTCTCCCTTCTCTCATACCCACAATTTTTTTTCCAAAATTTTGAAAAAAATCTCACTTGTAGAATTTTTTTTCTCTTTCAAATGATTATAATTTTATTTTTATAAATATTATATTTTTTTGATTACGAGGGTGAGTATATATAATTATTATAAAATTAAATTAAATTATTATAACGCTAGACAAAATAAATAATAACCGTACAAATGGTTAAATTCAAAAATTATTAATGATTATTTATTATTTTGTGTATACAGGAGCGTACGTACAATTTTTTTTGGGGGATTAATAAACGAGGGAATCAAAATGCCTTCTTATTCCACGTAATAAAAAAACTACATTAGATGCTAAAATCTGCTTAACGTCATTGAAAAGAGAATAAACAATATAATAGGTGTGAATTTTTTCATAATTTTTTCATAAAAATTGTCAACTTGGGACAAGGGAGAGACTGAAATGACGAAAATCAAAAAATCTCCATCTTGTTGTCTCTCCCTTCTCTCATACCCACAATTTTTTTTCCAAAATTTTGAAAAAAATCTCACATATAGCAAAATATTTTCTCTTTCAAATGGTTATAATTTTATTTTTATAAATATTATATTTTTTTGTTTACGAGGGTGAGTAGATATGAAAATTATAAATTTAAATTAAATCATTATAAAGCTAGAAAAAATAAAAGAGAACTTACAAATGGTTAAATTTTAAAATTTTTAATCATTTTATATTATTTTTTGTATACAGGAGCGTACATACAATTTTTTTGCGGGGTTAATAAACAAAGGACTTAAAATGCCTTCTTATTTCACGCAATAAAAAAACTATATGAGATACTAAAATGTGCATAACGTCATTGAAAAAAGAAAAAATAATACAATTAGTGTAAATTTTTTCATAATTTTTTCATAAATATTGTCAACTTGGGACAAGGGAGAGACTGAAATGACGAAAATCAAAAAATCTCCATCTTGTTGTCTCTCCCTTCTCTCATACCCACAATTTTTTTTCCAAAATTTTGAAAAAAATCTCACTTATAGCAAAATATTTTCTCTTTCAAATGGTTATAATTTTATTTTTATAAATATTATATTTTTTGTTTACGAGGGTGAGTAGATATGAAAATTATAAATTTAAATTAAATCATTATAAAGCTAGAAAAAATAAAAGAGAACTTACAAATGGTTAAATTTTTAATCATTTTATATTATTTTGTGTATACAGGAGCGTACATACAATTTTTTTGGAGGTTTAATAAACAAAGAAATTAAAATGCCTTCTTATTCCACGTAATAAAAAAACTATATAAGATACTAAAATGTGATAACGCCATTGAAAAAAGAATAAATAATACAATAAGTATGAATTTTTTTATAATTTTTTCAGAAAAATTGTCAATTTGGGACAAGGGAGAGACTTAAATGACGAAAATCATAAAATCTCCATCTTGTTGTCTCTCCCTTCTCTCATTCACACAATTTTTTTTCCAAAATTTTGAAAAAAATTATACTTGTTGCACATTTATTTCCCTTTCAAATGATTATAACTTTATTTTGACAAATATTATATTTTTGTGATTACGAGGGTTAGCAGATACGAAAATTATAAATTTAAATTAAATTATTACTTTAAGGCTAGACAAAATAAAAAAGTACGTACAAATGGTTAAAATTAAAAATTTTTAATCATTTTATATTATTTTTTGTATACAGGAGCGTACATACAATTTTTTTGGAGGGTTAATAAACAAAGGAATTAAAATGCCTTCTTATTCCACGTAATAAAAAAAACTTTATGAGATACTAAAATGTGCATAAACGTCATTGAAAAGAGAATAAATAATACAATAAGTGTGAATTTTTTCATAAAAATTGTCAACTTGGGACAAGGGCGAGACTTAAATGACGAAAATCAAAAATCTCCATCTTGTTGTCTCTCCCTTCTCTCTTTCCCACAATTTTTTTTCCAAAATTTTGAAAAAAATCTCACTTATAGCAAAATATTTTCTCTTTCAAATGGTTATAATTTTATTTTTATAAATATTATATTTTTTGTTTACGAGGGTGAGTAGATATGAAAATTATAAATTTAAATTAAATCATTATAAAGCTAGAAAAAATAAAACAGAACTTACAAATGGTTAAATTTTAAAATTTTTAATCATTTTATATTATTTTTTGTATACAGGAGCGTACATACAATTTTTTTGCGGGGTTAATAAACAAAGGACTTAAAATGCCTTCTTATTTCACGCAATAAAAAAACTATTCATACTTGTAGCACATTTTTCTCTCTTTCAAATGGTTATAACTTTATTTTGATAAATATTATATTTTTTTGATTACGAGGGTGAGTAGATATGAATATTATAAAATTAAATTAAATTATTATAAGACTAGACAAAATAAAAAAGAATGTACATATGGATAAATTCTAAAAATTTTTAATGATTTGATATTATTTTGTGTATACAGGAGCGTACATACAATTTTTTTGGAGGGTTAATAAACAAAGAAATTAAAGTGCCTTCTTATTCCACGTAATAAAAAAACTATATAAGATACTAAAATGTGCATAACGTCATTGAAAAGAGAATAAATAATATAATAAGTGTGAATTTTTTCATAATTTTTTCAGAAAAATTGTCAATTTGGGACAAGGGAGAGACTTAAATGACGAAAATCAAAAAATCTCCATCTTGTTGTCTCTCCCTTCTCTCATTCACACAATTTTTTTTCCAAAATTTTGAAAAAAATTATACTTGTTGCACATTTATTTCCCTTTCAAATGATTATAACTTTATTTTGACAAATATTATATTTTTGTGATTACGAGGGTTAGCAGATATGAAAAATATAAATTTAAATTAAATTATTACTTTAAGGCTAGACAAAATAAAAAAGTACGTACAAATGGTTAAAATTAAAAATTTTTAATCATTTTATATTAATTTTTGTATACAGGAGCGTACATACAATTTTTTTGGAGGGTTAATAAACAAAGGAATTAAAATGCCTTCTTATTCCACGTAATAAAAAAAACTTTATGAGATACTAAAATGTGCATAACGTCATTGAAAAAAGAATAAATAATACAATTAGTGTGAATTTTTTCAGAAAAATTATCAACTTGGGATAAGGGAGAGACTTAAATGACGAAAATAAAAAAATCTCCATCTTGTTGTCTCTCCCTTCTCTCATACACACAATTTTTTTTTCAAAATTTTGAAAAAATCATAGTTATAGTACCTTTTGTTCCCTTTCAATCGATTATAATTTTATTTTGATAAATATTATATTTTTTAGATTACGAGGGTTAGTAGATATGAAAATTATAAATTTATATTAAATTATTACTTTAAGGTTAAACAAAATAAAAAAGAACGTATAAATGGTTAAAATTCAAAAATTTTTAATAATTTGATATTATGTTTTTGTATACAGGAGCGTACATACATTTTTTTGGGGTGAATAAACAAAGGAATTAAAATGTCTTCTTATTCCCCGTACTAAAAAAACTATATGAGATAGTAAAATGTGCATAACATCATAAAAAAGAGAATAAAAAATACAATAAGTGTGAATTTTTTCATAATTTTTTCAGAAAAATTATCAACTTGAGATAAGGGAGAGACTGAAATGATAAAAATAAAAAAATATTTATCTTGTTATCTCTCCCTTCTCTCATACCACCAATTTTTTTTCCAAAATTTTGAAAAAAATCATACTTGTTGCACATTTATTTCCCTTTCAAATGATTATAACTTTATTTTGATAAATATTATATTTTTTGATTACGAGGGTGAGTAGATATGAAAATTATAAATTTAAATTAAATTATTACCTTAAGGCTAGACAAAATAAAATCAGAACATACAAATTATAATATTTTTAATCGTTTGGTATTATTTTGGGTATACAGGTGCTCACACACAATTTTTTTTTGGAGGTGAATAAACAAAGGAATTAAAATGCTTTCTTATTTTACGTAATAAAAAACTATATGAGATACTAAAATGTACATAACGTCATTGAAAAAAGAATAAATAATACAATTAGTGTGAATTTTTTCAGAAAAATTATCAACTTGGGACAAATAAAAAAATCTCCATCTTGTTGTCTCTCCCATCTCTCATACACATAATTTTTTTTCCAAAATTTTGAAAAAAAAACATATTTATAGCATACTTTTTCTCTTTCGGTTGATAACTTTATTTTGATACATATTATATCTTTTTGATTATGAGGGAGGTTAGTAGATATGAAAAATATAAATTTATATTAAATTATTACTTTAAGGCTAGACAAAATAAAAAAAGTACACATTTCACTTCTCAATAATTCTTTTTTTTTTAATATTTTCACATTTTTAAAAAATTCCATGGACTCCATTCTTAGCGATATTTTATTAATTAGAAACAATGTATTATTTGGATGACGATTATAATTTTAGACTTGCAGTAACAAATATTAAAATAACTAAAAGGTGTGATATAAAATCCTACTTGATCTATGATTGCCAAGTTTACAAAAGATAAGATGATAAGGAAATTTTGCTCGGTAAAAGCAATTGTTATGGGGGTTACCACTTTTCTGTCCAATAGAAAAAAATTAGAAAACATTAAATAATGATGACAAACAGATAAATATTTCATAACATATCTTTAAAAACGATAACTTAATGTTTCCTCAAAATAATATTCAGAAAAATCGAATCATTGAATAATTCTAAAAAAAATCGTTAAAAAGTCCTCAAAGGATTATTATTAAAAATCTTGAAAAAAAAAGCTTTAAATCCTTATCCAAAAATATTGTAATCATACACTCTATGAGAAGAAATCTTAAGAAATTTGGTCAAATATAGAAGGAAGATTGCAGATTTCAGAAAGTAGAAGAAAACATACTAAATGTAATTTTTTCCCAATTTTTTTTTCTAGAATTACCTCAAAAAAAATAGATTATTTTTAAAAATTTATAAAATAATAAATTGTTACAAATATAATTAAATTAATATTATCTTTGGAAAAAAACGGTTTTAAAAATATTCTAAGAAGATTTAGCAAAACTAAAACTATAATGCAAAAATAATCTTCCTATTGTTTCGTTTTTATTGCGTTACTTCAAGCAAATATACCTAAATATTAAAAGTGAAACTCTTCAGATATGCAAAAGTAAATATTGATCCTATTCGGTAAAATAAAAATTTTGGTCAGTTTTGAAAAGACTTGCGTCAAAATAAGTCTACAAATTCCAAAACAAAACAACAAATTTTTCACAATATAGAAATATTATTGTGTTTTTTAAGATTATATTTAATTCTTGTATAAACTTCTCCTTTAAATAATTGTATTTTTTTGTTTTAACTAACAGGGTCTGATAGCATATTTAATCGAAAAATTTAGCCAAGATTATTCAGTACAATAGAAGATGCACAAGCGATTGCAAAATCGAACTTTCTTTTAGTGTACTAAATGTGATATTTTTAAAAATATGTTTATTATAAAAGTTACATTTCTCCTGCTATTTGGAACAGTAAGTATTTTTTTATATTATTTAAATCTTCTAATATTGTGAAATTGTGTTTATACTATTTTTGTGAAATATGGGTAGTGACGTAGTGAAGTGTTTTTTTTTTAACTGGAACATATTTTGATGAAAACGCATAAGCTATATTGCCTTGACATAAAAAATATGTAAAACGTCATTTTCTCTGGGTTCTTTAACAGATAAGAAGTTATTATTCCAGTTTTTAATGATTAGTATTTACTTTGGTTTTTTTTTTAAGTAGCACCACCAGTATTTTGTTTAAAAAAAATTAAATTCGAACCACTTTTTAAATATCATAGTAGTAATTTAATTTAAAAAATAAAAATTAAAAATATATTTTTTTATTTAAACATGGTACTCCAGTTTTCTGAAATTAGTATTTTTTTTAAATTTAATGGTCAAGGGAAATTCTTGACAAAATTCTCGAAAACATCTTGAACAATCGTTGAAAATTCATTGAAAAATCCTTGAATTTTCATCGAATAATTCTTGAAAAATTCGTAAAAAATTGTTTAAAATTCTTTAAATAAATATTTTTAAAATATTGTAAAAAACATTTGCAGTTATACTAATCCTTAAAATATCCTTATAAAGTCCTTGAAAATCGTTAAAAAAATACTTGGAAAATAGTTAAAAAATTCTTGAAAGATCCTTGAAAATTCATTGGAAAATTCTTATTAAAAATATTGATAAAAACTTGGAGTTATAATAAACTTTGAAAAAGCCTTGTAAAGTCTTTTGAAAAATTTCTTTCAAATTATTACAAATACTTGAAAATTCCTTTTAAAGATGCTTAAAAATGGAAATTTTTTTAAAAACCCGTAATATATCCTTAAATAGTCCTTGCAAGATCCTTATAAATTCCTTTAAAAAACTTTTGAAAAATTATTGAAAAATCCTCGAATCGTCATCGAATAATTCTTGAAAAATTCGTAAAAAATCATTTAAAATTGCACAAAGAATTATTATTAAAAGAATTGAAAAAAAAATAGTCAAAAAAGACTAATACTAAACCTAAAAAATACTTATAAAGTCCTTGAAAATCATTATACTTGAAAAAAAATCGTTAAAAAATTTTGATAAATTTTAAAAAAGTTAAAATTTGTTTAAAGACTTTAAGATTCTTGCAAAATCTACAAAACGTCGGTAGAGACCCAGGAATGAAAAATCCTTGAAAAAATCTTAAAAAATCCTTACAAATTCCTTTTAAAAACACTTTTAAAAATCCAGGATCAATCATGAGAAAATTCTTGATAAAACTCTTGAAAAATCCTTGAAAATTTTGCTGAATTTTAAAAAAGTTAAAATTTGTTGAAAGACTTTTTAAAATCCTTGTAAAATCTACAAAACTTCCTTAAAAACTCAAGAATGAAAAATCCCTGAAAAAATTTTAAAAAATCCTTAAAAAACCCTTAAAAATTCCTTTTAAAAATGCTTTTAAAAATCGTGGAATAATCAAGGGAAAATTCTTGATAAAATTCTTGAAAAATCCTTGAAAATCGTTATACTTGAAAAAAATTAAAAAATTCTTAAAAAAATCTTGCTGAATGATAAAAAAAATTAAAATTTGTTTAGACTTTTTAAAATCCTTGCAAAATCTGCAAAACGTCCGTAGAGACTCAGGAATGAAAAATCCTTGAAAAAATCTTAAAAAATCCTTAAACATTCCTTTTAAAAGCACTTTTAAAAATCCTGTAACAATCATGGGAAAATTCTTGATAAAACTCTTGAAAAATCCTTGAAAATTTTGCAAAATTTTAAAAAATTTAAAATTTGTTGATAGACTTTTTAAAATCCTTGCAAAATTTACAAAACTTCGTTAGAAATTCAATAATGAAAAATCCTTGAAAAAATCTTAAAAATCCTTAAAAATTCCCTTTAAAAATACTTTTAAAAATCGTGGAACAATCATGGGAAAATTCTTTATAAAACTCTTGAAAAATCCTTGAAAATTTTGTTAAATTTTAAAAAAGTTAAAATTTGTTGAAAGACTTTTTTAAATCCTTGCAAAATCTACAAAACTTCCTTAGAAATTCAAGAATGAAAAATCCTTGAAAAAATTTTAAAAAATCCTTAAAAATTCCTTTTAAAAATCGTGGAACAATCATGGGAAAATTAATGATAAAACTCTTGAAAAATCCTTGAAAATTTTGCTAAATTTTAAAAAGTTAAAATTTGTTGAAAGACTTTTTAAAATCCTTGCAAAATCTACAAAACTTCCTTAGAAATTCAATAATGAAAAATCCTTGAAAAAATCTTAAAAATCCTTAAAAATTCCCTTTAAAAATACTTTTAAAAATGGTGGAATAATCAAGGGAAAATTCTTGGTAAAATTCTTGAAAAATCCTTGAAAATCGTTATACTTGAAAAAAATTAAAAAATTCTTAAAAAAATCTTGCTGAATGTTAAAAAAAATTAAAATTTCTTTAGACTTTTTAAAATCCTTGCAAAATCTGCAAAACGTCCGTAGATACTCAGGAATGAAAAATCCTTGAAAAAATCTTAAAAAATCCTTAAAAATTCCTTTTAAAAGCACTTTTAAAAATCCTGTAACAATCATGGGAAAATTCTTGATAAAACTCTTGAAAAATCCTTGAAAATTTTGCAAAATTTTAAAAAATTTAAAATTTGTTGATAGACTTTTTAAAATCCTTGCAAAATTTACAAAACTTCGTTAGAAATTCAATAATGAAAAATCCTTGAAAAAATCTTAAAAAATCTTAAAAAATCCTTAAAAATTCCTTTTAAAAACACTTTTAAAAATCGTGGAACAATCATGGGAAAATTCTTTATAAAACTCTTGAAAAATCCTTGAAAATTTTGCTAAATTTTAAAAAAGTTAAAATTTGTTGAAAGACTTTTTTAAATCCTTGCAAAATCTACAAAACTTCCTTAGAAATTCAATAATGAAAAATCCTTGAAAAAATCTTAAAAATCCTTAAAAATTCCCTTTAAAAATACTTTTAAAAATGGTGGAATAATCAAGGGAAAATTCTTGGTAAAATTCTTGAAAAATCCTTAAAAATTCCTTTAAAAACTCTTAAAAATCCTGGAACAATCATGGAAAAATTCTTGATAAAATTCATGAAAAATCGTTGAATTATCATCGAATACTTTTTGAAAAATTCCTGAAAAATCCTTTAAAATCCCTTAAAGAATTATTATTAAAAAATTTGAAAAAGAATTGCAACCTTAAAAAATCCTTACAAAGTCCTTGAAAATCGTTAAAAATACTTGAAAAATACTTCAAAAGTCGTTCAAAAATCTTGTTAAATCTTAAAAAAATTAAAATTTGTTGAACGATCTTTTTAAAATCATTTGAAAATCCACAAAACTTCCTTGGAAACTAAATAATGAAATATCCTTGAAAAAATCTTAAAAAATCCTTAAAATTTCCTTTTAAAAATCCTGGAACAATCATGGGACAATTCTTGACAAAATGTTTAAAAAATCCTTTAAAATTCCCCAAAGATTTATTATTAAAAAACTTGAAAACAAAAACGGACAAAAAAGAATTGCAATAATACTAAACTTTAAAAAGTCCTCGAAAATCGTAATACTTAAAAAAAGTTAAAAAATCTTGCTGAATCTTAAAAAAAGTTAAAATTTGTTGAAAAACTTCTTAAAACCCTTGTAAAATCTACAAAACTTCCTTTGAAACTCAAGAATGAAAAATCCTTAAAAAATCCTTAAAAATTCCTTTTAAAAATCCTGGAACAATCATGGGAAAATTCGTGACAAAATTCTTGAATCATCATCGAATACTTTTTGAAAAATGATTAAAAAATGCTTTAAAATTCCTCAAGGAATTATTATTAAAAAACTTGAAAACAAAAAAGAATTGCAGTAATACTAAAATCTAAAAAATCCTTGAAAAAAACACTTGATAAATATTTGAAAAAAATTTGAAAAATATTTGAAAAATATTTGAAAAATATTTGAAAAATATTTGAAAAATATTTGAAAAATATTTGAAAAATATTTGAAAAATATTTGAAAAATATTTGAAAAATATTTGAAAAATATTTGAAAAATATTTGAAAAATATTTGAAAAATATTTGAAAAATATTTGAAAAATATTTGAAAAATATTTGAAAAATATTTGAAAAATATTTGAAAAATTTTTGAAAAATATTTGAAAAATGATTAAAAATCTTGAAAAAAGACTTGGAATTATACTAAACTTTGAAAAATCCTTGTAAAGTTTTAAATCCTTGAAAAATCCACAAAACTTCCTGGGAGACTCTAGAACGAAAAATCCTTAAAAAAATCTTAAAAAATCCTTAAAAATTCCTTTCAAAAATACTTTTTAAAATCCTGGAACAATCATGGGAAAATCCTGAAAATTTCTTGAAAAATACTTAAATATCATCATCGTATAATTCATGAAAAATTAGTACAAAATCTTTTAAAATTCCTCCCTATAATTAAATAATTTAAAAAAATAGTCAAAAGATAATTGGGTAATAATACTAACCCTTAAAAAATCCTTATAAAGTCCTTGAAAATTACTTGAAGATCGTTAAAAAATACTTAAAATGTTCTTAAAGAAACTTGTTAAATCTTAAAAAAGTTACAATTTGTTGAATGATCTTTTTAAAATCCTTGCAAAATCCACAAAACTTCCTTGGAAACTCTAGAACGAAAAATCCTTGAAAAAATATTAAAAAATCCATTAAAAATTCCTTTTAAAAATCCTGGAAAAATCATGGGAAAATTCGTCACAAAATACTTAACAAATCCTTTGAAAAAATATGGAAAAAAGACTTTGATAATACTAAACCTTAAAAATCCTTGAGAATTGCTAGAAACTAAAAAGTATTTATAAAGTCTTTAAAAAAATCTTGCTAAATCTTAAAAAAAAAGTTAAAATTTGTTGAACGATCTTTGCAAAATGGACAAAACTTCCTTGAAAACTCAAAAATGAAAAATCCTTGAAAAAAATCCTTAACAATTCTTTTTAAAAACACTTTAAAAAATCCTGAAACTCATGTAAAAATTCTTGACATAAACCTTGAAAAAAGATTGTAAACTCCCTAAAAAGACATTGAAAAATAAAATTATAGTTTAAAAAAATTAAAAAACGCTTCTGTAACGATGTGAACTGAAAAGTAAGAAATAAATTTCAAATATAAAGATTTTGTTCAAATTTAAAATTTATTTTTACTTTTTAGTTCACATCGTTAAAGCGTGTTCTATATATTTTTTTTAACTATAATTTTATTTAATCAGTACCAATATACCGAATATAAAAATTTTTCTTGTACTATGTCAAAAACATTCCATTCAAAATTATTGATCTCCAGCAAAAGCTTCAACAGTTCAGAAAACAGATCAAGAAGAAAAAAATACCAATGAACCAGCTACAGTTGTGCATAATAGGAACAAATTTAGTTAATTTCCAAAATTTTAATTCATCAAAAATTAAATCCATCAATATTAGCTATTTCGCTCGTATTTTATAAATTCAAAAATATAAATATTGGTGATATTAAAATAAATGTAGATCAAGAAACAGATTTGATTAATAAAAAAAAATAATACAATTACTTAACTGTTAAAAAAATATATTATGAATCCTCAACATCACTTTATCATCTTGATAAATAATTATTATATGCAATCTTGCGAATTTAAAATTATATTGGAAAAACTGGGATTAAACACGCCAATGTCTAATAGTGTAATTGCTTTTATTATTTTTTGTATTTTTGGACTAGATGGTAACAAAATACATATAAAAATTTATTTTTTAGGTACATTCACAGCTACAACCCAATTGTACAACAACTCCAAAACCGCTTATTTGCACAACAACTGGCAAATTTCCGGATCCCAACGATTGTTCAAAATTCTATTTGTGTGTGAATCTTGTGAAAAACATTGTACCATACTCATATACTTGTCCTACGAACTACCAGTATGATAGTTATAATAAAGAATGTACTACCCGACCAGTTCAATGTCCTGGTGAAATAAAATTAGAGTGCTATAGTTATGGATACTTTGTCCATCCAACTAACTGTAGTCGATACTACTCGTGTACACTTAATTACTTAACATTTCAATACACTTTAAAACAGTATTTGTGTCCTGTTCGAACAAGTTACAATGTATCTTTAAGAAAATGTGTAAAATCATCTTGCGAATTAGCTCCAACTAGTACAACAGGAGTAACTACATGCTCACCTCCTAGTACTACAAGCACAACGCCAATAACAACTCCAAAAACAACCACTTCAACTACAACCAAAACATCGACCACAAGTACAACAAAGTCAACAACTACCCCACCTCCACCAACATCTACAACATCAACCACAAGATCAACAACATCAACAACTACCCCACATCCACCAACATCTACAACATCAACCACAAGATCAACAACATCAACAACTACCCCACCTCCACCAACATCTACAACATCAACCACAAGATCAACAACATCAACAACTACCCCACCTCCATCAACATCTACGACATCAACCTCAAGTTCAACAACATCAACAACTACCCCACCTCCACCAACATCTGCAACATCAACCACGAGTTCCACAACATCAACAACTACCCCACCTCCATCAACATCTACGACATCAACCTCAAGTTCAACAACATCAACAACTACCCCACCTCCACCAACATCTACAACATCAACCACAAGTACAACTACGTCAACAACTACACCACCTCCACCTACAACTACAACCCCAACAACAACCACAACCCCAACAACAACGCCTACACCTACTACAACTACAACCCCAACAACAACCACAACTCCCACAACTACAAAAATCACAACGCCAAAAACAACCACAACATTCATTGATACAGAATCCACTACTAAATCTTCTGAAGAAACTGAATCGACTACAAAATCGACACGTCCTACATCAACTAGTACTCGATCGACTCCTAAATCTACTTCATCCACTACTTCACGTACAACACCTTCCACGAGTAGAACCACAAGAAGTACATCTACAACAACCAAAACGCCAAGAACTTCTACTGTAACCGAGTCCACTACAGAATCTTCTGAAGAAACTGAATCGACTACAAAATCGACACGTCCTACATCAACTGGTACTAGATCGACTCCTAAATCTACTTCATCCACTACTACACGTACAACACCTTCCACGAGTAGAACCACAAGAAGTACATCTACAACAACCAAAACGCCAAGAACTTCTACTGTAACCGAGTCCACTACAGAATCTTCTGAAGAAATTGAATCGACTACAAAATCGACACGTCCTACATCAACTAGTACTCGATCGACTCCTAAATCTACTTCATCCACTACTACACGTACAACACCTTCCACGAGTAGAACCACAAGAAGTACATCTACAACAACCAAAACGCC
The DNA here is from genome assembly GCA_963243735.1 of Neocrepidodera transversa. Taxonomy (NCBI): domain Eukaryota; kingdom Metazoa; phylum Arthropoda; class Insecta; order Coleoptera; family Chrysomelidae; genus Neocrepidodera; species Neocrepidodera transversa. The sequence continues at coordinate 5,728,995 of OY725355.1, forward strand.
AAGAACTTCCACTGTAACCGAGTCCACTACAGAATCTTCTGAAGAAACTGAATCGACTACAAAATCGACACGTCCTACATCAACTAGTACTAGATCGACTCCTAAATCTACTTCATCCACTACTACACGTACAACACCTTCCACGAGTAGAACCACAAGAAGTACATCTACAACAACCAAAACGCCAAGAACTTCTACTGTAACCGAGTCCACTACAGAATCTTCTGAAGAAACTGAATCGACTACAAAATCGACACGTCCTACATCAACTAGTACTAGATCGACTCCTAAATCTACTTCATCCACTACTACACGTACAACACCTTCAACGAGTAGAACCACAAGAAGTACATCTACAACAACCAAAACGCCAAGAACTTCTACTGTAACCGAGTCCACTACAGAATCTTCTGAAGAAACTGAATCGACTACAAAATCGACACGTCCTACATCAACTAGTACTCGATCGACTCCTAAATCTACTTCATCCACTACTACACGTACAACACCTTCAACAAGTAGAACCACAAGAAGTACATCTACAACAACCAAAACGCCAAGAACTTCTACTGTAACCGAGTCCACTACAGAATCTTCTGAAGAAACTGAATCGACTACAAAATCGACACGTCCTACATCAACTAGTACTAGATCGACTCCTAAATCTACTTCATCCACTACTACACGTACAACACCTTCAACGAGTAGAACCACAAGAAGTACATCTACAACAACCAAAACGCCAAGAACTTCTACTGTAACCGAGTCCACTACAGAATCTTCTGAAGAAACTGAATCGACTACAAAATCGACACGTCCTACATCAACTAGTACTAGATCGACTCCTAAATCTACTTCATCCACTACTACACGTACAACACCTTCAACGAGTAGAACCACAAGAAGTACATCTACAACAACCAAAACGCCAAGAACTTCTACTGTAACCGAGTCCACTACAGAATCTTCTGAAGAAACTGAATCGACTACAAAATCGACACGTCCTACATCAACTAGTACTAGATCGACTCCTAAATCTACTTCATCCACTACTACACGTACAACACCTTCAACGAGTAGAACCACAAGAAGTACATCAACAACAACCAAAACGCCAAGAACTTCTACTGTAACCGAGTCCACTACAGAATCTTCTGAAGAAACTGAATCGACTACAAAATCGACACGTCCTACATCAACAAGTACTAGATCGACTCCTAAATCTACTTCATCCACTTTTACACGTACAACACCTTCAACGAGTAGAACCACAAGAAGTACATCAACAACAACCAAAACGCCAAGAACTTCTACTGTAACCGAGTCCACTACAGAATCTTCTGAAGAAACTGAATCGACTACAAAATCGACACGTCCTACATCAACTAGTACTAGATCGACTCCTAAATCTACTTCATCCACTACTACGCGTACAACACCTTCCACGAGTAGAACCACAAGAAGTACATCTACAACAACCAAAACGCCAAGAACTTCTACTGTAACCGAGTCCACTACAGAATCTTCTGAAGAAACTGAATCGACTACAAAATCGACACGTCCTACATCAACTAGTACTCGATCGACTCCTAAATCTACTTCATCCACTACTACACGTACAACACCTTCCACGAGTAGAACCACAAGAAGTACATCTACAACAACCAAAACGCCAAGAACTTCTACTGTAACCGAGTCCACTACAGAATCTTCTGAAGAAACTGAATCGACTACAAAATCGACACGTCCTACATCAACTAGTACTCGATCGACTCCTAAATCTACTTCATCCACCACTACACGTACAACACCTTCAACGAGTAGAACCACAAGAAGTACATCTACAACAACCAAAACGCCAAGAACTTCTACTGTAACCGAGTCCACTACAGAATCTTCTGAAGAAACTGAATCGACTACAAAATCGACACGTCCTACATCAACTAGTACTAGATCGACTCCTAAATCTACTTCATCCACTACTACACGTACAACACCTTCAACGAGTAGAACCACAAGAAGTACATCTACAACAACCAAAACGCCAAGAACTTCTACTGTAACCGAGTCCACTACAGAATCTTCTGAAGAAACTGAATCGACTACAAAATCGACACGTCCTACATCAACTAGTACTCGATCGACTCCTAAATCTACTTCATCCACCACTACACGTACAACACCTTCAACGAGTAGAACCACAAGAAGTACATCTACAACAACCAAAACGCCAAGAACTTCTACTGTAACCGAGTCCACTACAGAATCTTCTGAAGAAACTGAATCGACTACAAAATCGACACGTCCTACATCAACTAGTACTAGATCGACTCCTAAATCTACTTCATCCACTACTACACGTACAACACCTTCCACGAGTAGAACCACAAGAAGTACATCTACAACAACCAAAACGCCAAGAACTTCTACTGTAACCGAGTCCACTACAGAATCTTCTGAAGAAACTGAATCGACTACAAAATCGACACGTCCTACATCAACTAGTACTAGATCGACTCCTAAATCTACTTCATCCACTACTACACGTACAACACCTTCAACGAGTAGAACCACAAGAAGTACATCAACAACAACCAAAACGCCAAGAACTTCTACTGTAACCGAGTCCACTACAGAATCTTCTGAAGAAACTGAATCGACTACAAAATCGACACGTCCTACATCAACTAGTACTCGATCGACTCCTAAATCTACTTCATCCACTACTACACGTACAACACCTTCAACGAGTAGAACCACAAGAAGTACATCAACAACAACCAAAACGCCAAGAACTTCTACTGTAACCGAGTCCACTACAGAATCTTCTGAAGAAACTGAATCGACTACAAAATCGACACGTCCTACATCAACTAGTACTAGATCGACTCCTAAATCTACTTCATCCACTACTACACGTACAACACCTTCAACGAGTAGAACCACAAGAAGTACATCAACAACAACCAAAACGCCAAGAACTTCTACTGTAACCGAGTCGACTACAGAATCTTCTGAAGAAACTGAATCGACTACAAAATCGACACGTCCTACATCAACAAGTACTAGATCGACTCCTAAATCTACTTCATCCACTTTTACACGTACAACACCTTCAACGAGTAGAACCACAAGAAGTACATCTACAACAACCAAAACGCCAAGAACTTCTACTGTAACCGAGTCCACTACAGAATCTTCTGAAGAAACTGAATCGACTACAAAATCGACACGTCCTACATCAACTAGTACCAGATCGACTCCTAAATCTACTTCATCCACTACTACACGTACAACACCTTCCACGAGTAGAACCACAAGAAGTACATCTACAACAACCAAAACGCCAAGAACTTCTACTGTAACCGAGTCCACTACAGAATCTTCTGAAGAAACTGAATCGACTACAAAATCGACACGTCCTACATCAACTAGTACTCGATCGACTCCTAAATCTACTTCATCCACCACTACACGTACAACACCTTCAACGAGTAGAACCACAAGAAGTACATCTACAACAACCAAAACGCCAAGAACTTCTACTGTAACCGAGTCCACTACAGAATCTTCTGAAGAAACTGAATCGACTACAAAATCGACACGTCCTACATCAACTAGTACTCGATCGACTCCTAAATCTACTTCATCCACTACTACACGTACAACACCTTCCACGAGTAGAACCACAAGAAGTACATCTACAACAACCAAAACGCCAAGAACTTCTACTGTAACCGAGTCCACTACAGAATCTTCTGAAGAAACTGAATCGACTACAAAATCGACACGTCCTACATCAACTAGTACTCGATCGACTCCTAAATCTACTTCATCCACCACTACACGTACAACACCTTCAACGAGTAGAACCACAAGAAGTACATCTACAACAACCAAAACGCCAAGAACTTCTACTGTAACCGAGTCCACTACAGAATCTTCTGAAGAAACTGAATCGACTACAAAATCGACACGTCCTACATCAACTAGTACTAGATCGACTCCTAAATCTACTTCATCCACTACTACACGTACAACACCTTCAACGAGTAGAACCACAAGAAGTACATCTACAACAACCAAAACGCCAAGAACTTCTACTGTAACCGAGTCCACTACAGAATCTTCTGAAGAAACTGAATCGACTACAAAATCGACACGTCCTACATCAACTAGTACTAGATCGACTCCTAAATCTACTTCATCCACTACTACACGTACAACACCTTCAACGAGTAGAACCACAAGAAGTACATCAACAACAACCAAAACGCCAAGAACTTCTACTGTAACCGAGTCCACTACAGAATCTTCTGAAGAAACTGAATCGACTACAAAATCGACACGTCCTACATCAACAAGTACTAGATCGACTCCTAAATCTACTTCATCCACCACTACACGTACAACACCTTCAACGAGTAGAACCACAAGAAGTACATCAACAACAACCAAAACGCCAAGAACTTCTACTGTAACCGAGTCCACTACAGAATCTTCTGAAGAAACTGAATCGACTACAAAATCGACACGTCCTACATCAACTAGTACTAGATCGACTCCTAAATCTACTTCATCCACTACTACACGTACAACACCTTCCACGAGTAGAACCACAAGAAGTACATCTACAACAACCAAAACGCCAAGAACTTCTACTGTAACCGAGTCCACTACAGAATCTTCTGAAGAAACTGAATCGACTACAAAATCGACACGTCCTACATCAACTAGTACTAGATCGACTCCTAAATCTACTTCATCCACTACTACACGTACAACACCTTCAACGAGTAGAACCACAAGAAGTACATCTACAAAAACCAAAACGCCAAGAACTTCTACTGTAACCGAGTCCACTACTGAATCTTCGGAAGAAACTGAATCGACTACAAAATCGACACGTCCTACATCAACTAGTACTAGATCGACTCCTAAATCTACTTCATCCACTACTACACGTACAACACCTTCCACGAGTAGAACCACAAGAAGTACATCTACAACAACCAAAACGCCAAGAACTTCTACTGTAACCGAGTCCACTACAGAATCTTCTGAAGAAACTGAATCGACTACAAAATCGACACGTCCTACATCAACTAGTACTCGATCGACTCCTAAATCTACTTCATCCACTACTACACGTACAACACCTTCCACAAGTAGAACCACAAGAAGTACATCTACAACAACCAAAACGGCAAGAACTTCTACTGTAACCGAGTCCACTACAGAATCTTCTGAAGAAACTGAATCGACTACAAAATCGACACGTCCTACATCAACTAGTACTAGATCGACTCCTAAATCTACTTCATCCACTACTACACGTACAACACCTTCAACGAGTAGAACCACAAGAAGTACATCTACAAAAACCAAAACGCCAAGAACTTCTACTGTAACCGAGTCCACTACTGAATCTTCGGAAGAAACTGAATCGACTACAAAATCGACACGTCCTACATCAACTAGTACTAGATCGACTCCTAAATCTACTTCATCCACTACTACACGTACAACACCTTCAACGAGTAGAACCACAAGAAGTACATCTACAACAACCAAAACGCCAAGAACTTCTACTGTAACCGAGTCCACTACAGAATCTTCTGAAGAAACTGAATCGACTACAAAATCGACACGTCCTACATCAACTAGTACTCGATCGACTCCTAAATCTACTTCATCCACTACTACACGTACAACACCTTCAACAAGTAGAACCACAAGAAGTACATCTACAACAACCAAAACGCCAAGAACTTCTACTGTAACCGAGTCCACTACAGAATCTTCTGAAGAAACTGAATCGACTACAAAATCGACACGTCCTACATCAACAAGTACTAGATCGACTCCTAAATCTACTTCATCCACTACTACACGTACAACACCTTCAACGAGTAGAACCACAAGAAGTACATCTACAACAACCAAAACGCCAAGAACTTCTACTGTAACCGAGTCCACTACAGAATCTTCTGAAGAAACTGAATCGACTACAAAATCGACACGTCCTACATCAACTAGTACTAGATCGACTCCTAAATCTACTTCATCCACTACTACACGTACAACACCTTCAACGAGTAGAACCACAAGAAGTACATCTACAACAACCAAAACGCCAAGAACTTCTACTGTAACCGAGTCCACTACAGAATCTTCTGAAGAAACTGAATCGACTACAAAATCGACACGTCCTACATCAACAAGTACTAGATCGACTCCTAAATCTACTTCATCCACCACTACACGTACAACACCTTCAACGAGTAGAACCACAAGAAGTACATCAACAACAACCAAAACGCCAAGAACTTCTACTGTAACCGAGTCCACTACAGAATCTTCTGAAGAAACTGAATCGACTACAAAATCGACACGTCCTACATCAACTAGTACTCGATCGACTTCTAAATCTACTTCATCCACTACTACACGTACAACACCTTCAACGAGTAGAACCACAAGAAGTACATCAACAACAACCAAAACGCCAAGAACTTCTACTGTAACCGAGTCCACTACAGAATCTTCTGAAGAAACTGAATCGACTACAAAATCGACACGTCCTACATCAACTAGTACTCGATCGACTCCTAAATCTACTTCATCCACTACTACACGTACAACACCTTCCACGAGTAGATCCACAAGAAGTACATCTACAACAACCAAAACGCCAAGAACTTCTACTGTAACCGAGTCCACTACAGAATCTTCTGAAGAAACTGAATCGACTACAAAATCGACACGTCCTACATCAACTAGTACTAGATCGACTCCTAAATCTACTTCATCCACTACTACACGTACAACACCTTCAACGAGTAGAACCACAAGAAGTACATCAACAACAACCAAAACGCCAAGAACTTCTACTGTAACCGAGTCCACTACAGAATCTTCTGAAGAAACTGAATCGACTACAAAATCGACACGTCCTACATCAACTAGTACTAGATCGACTCCTAAATCTACTTCATCCACTACTACACGTACAACACCTTCCACGAGTAGAACCACAAGAAGTACATCTACAACAACCAAAACGCCAAGAACTTCTACTGTAACCGAGTCCACTACAGAATCTTCTGAAGAAACTGAATCGACTACAAAATCGACACGTCCTACATCAACTAGTACTCGATCGACTGCTAAATCTACTTCATCCACTACTACACGTAGAACACCTTCCACGAGTAGAACCACAAGAAGTACATCTACAACAGCCGAAACGCCAAGAACTTCTACTGTAACCGAGTCCACCACTGAATCTTCTGAAGAAACTGAATCGACTACAAAATCGACACGTCCTACATCAACTAGTACTAGATCGACTCCTAAATCTACTTCATCCACTACTACACGTACAACACCTTCCACGAGTAGAACCACAAGAAGTACATCTACAACAACCAAAACGCCAAGAACTTCTACTGTAACCGGGTCCACTACAGAATCTTCTGAAGAAACTGAATCGACTACAAAATCGACACGTCCTACATCAACTAGTACTCGATCGACTCCTAAATCTACTTCATCCATAACTACACGTACAACACCTTCCACGAGTAGAACCACAAGAAGTACATCTACAACAACCAAAACCCCAAGAACTTCTACTGTAACCGAGTCCACCACAGAATCTTCTGAAGAAACTGAATCGACTACAAAATCGACACGTCCTACATCAACTAGTACTCGATCGACTCCTAAATCTACTTCATCCACTACTACACGTACAACACCTTCCACGAGTAGAACCACAAGAAGTACATCTACAACAACCAAAACGCCAAGAACTTCTACTGTAACCGAGTCCACTACAGAATCTTCTGAAGAAACTGAATCGACTACAAAATCGACACGTCCTACATCAACTAGTACTAGATCGACTCCTAAATCTACTTCATCCACTACTACACGTACAACACCTTCAACGAGTAGAACCACAAGAAGTACATCTACAACAACCAAAACGCCAAGAACTTCTACTGTAACCGAGTCCACTACAGAATCTTCTGAAGAAACTGAATCGACTACAAAATCGACACGTCCTACATCAACTAGTACTCGATCGACTCCTAAATCTACTTCATCCACCACTACACGTACAACACCTTCAACGAGTAGAACCACAAGAAGTACATCTACAACAACCAAAACGCCAAGAACTTCTACTGTAACCGAGTCCACTACAGAATCTTCTGAAGAAACTGAATCGACTACAAAATCGACACGTCCTACATCAACTAGTACTCGATCGACTCCTAAATCTACTTCATCCACTACTACACGTACAACACCTTCCACGAGTAGAACCACAAGAAGTACATCTACAACAACCAAAACGCCAAGAACTTCTACTGTAACCGAGTCCACTACAGAATCTTCTGAAGAAACTGAATCGACTACAAAATCGACACGTCCTACATCAACTAGTACTCGATCGACTCCTAAATCTACTTCATCCACCACTACACGTACAACACCTTCAACGAGTAGAACCACAAGAAGTACATCAACAACAACCAAAACGCCAAGAACTTCTACTGTAACCGAGTCCACTACAGAATCTTCTGAAGAAACTGAATCGACTACAAAATCGACACGTCTTACATCAACTAGTACTAGATCGACTCCTAAATCTACTTCATCCACTACTACACGTACAACACCTTCCACGAGTAGAACCACAAGAAGTACATCTACAACAACCAAAACGCCAAGAACTTCTACTGTAACCGAGTCCACTACAGAATCTTCTGAAGAAACTGAATCGACTACAAAATCGACACCACCTACATCAACTAGTACTCCATCGACTCCTAAATCTACTTCATCAACCACTACACGTACAACACCTTCAACGAGTAGAACCACAAGAAGTACATCTACAACAACCAAAACGCCAAGAACTTCTACTGTAACCGAGTCCACTACAGAATCTTCTGAAGAAACTGAATCGACTACAAAATCGACACGTCCTACATCAACTAGTACTCGATCGACTCCTAAATCTACTTCATCCACTACTACACGTACAACACCTTCAACGAGTAGAACCACAAGAAGTACATCTACAACAACCAAAACGCCAAGAACTTCTACTGTAACCGAGTCCACTACAGAATCTTCTGAAGAAACTGAATCGACTACAAAATCGACACGTCCTACATCAACTAGTACTAGATCGACTCCTAAATCTACTTCATCCACTACTACACGTACAACACCTTCAACGAGTAGAACCACAAGAAGTACATCTACAACAACCAAAACGCCAAGAACTTCTACTGTAACCGAGTCCACTACAGAATCTTCTGAAGAAACTGAATCGACTACAAAATCGACACGTCCTACATCAACTAGTACTCGATCGACTCCTAAATCTACTTCATCCACTACTACACGTACAACACCTTCAACGAGTAGAACCACAAGAAGTACATCTACAACAACCAAAACGCCAAGAACTTCTACTGTAACCGAGTCCACTACAGAATCTTCTGAAGAAACTGAATCGACTACAAAATCGACACGTCCTACATCAACTAGTACTCGATCGACTCCTAAATCTACTTCATCCACTACTACACGTACAACACCTTCAACGAGTAGAACCACAAGAAGTACATCTACAACAACCAAAACGCCAAGAACTTCTACTGTAACCGAGTCCACTACAGAATCTTCTGAAGAAACTGAATCGACTACAAAATCGACACGTCCTACATCAACTAGTACTCGATCGACTCCTAAATCTACTTCATCCACTACTACACGTACAACACCTTCAACGAGTAGAACCACAAGAAGTACATCTACAACAACCAAAACGCCAAGAACTTCTACTGTAACCGAGTCCACTACAGAATCTTCTGAAGAAACTGAATCGACTACAAAATCGACACGTCCTACATCAACTAGTACTCGATCGACTCCTAAATCTACTTCATCCACAACTACACGTACAACACCTTCAACGAGTAGAACCACAAGAAGTACATCTACAACAACCAAAACGCCAAGAACTTCTACTGTAACCGAGTCCACTACAGAATCTTCTGAAGAAACTGAATCGACTACAAAATCGACACGTCCTACATCAACTAGTACTCGATCGACTCCTAAATCTACTTCATCCACTACTACACGTACAACACCTTCAACGAGTAGAACCACAAGAAGTACATCTACAACAACCAAAACGCCAAGAACTTCTACTGTAACCGAGTCCACTACAGAATCTTCTGAAGAAACTGAATCGACTACAAAATCGACACGTCCTACATCAACTAGTACTCGATCGACTGCTAAATCTACTTCATCCACTACTACACGTACAACACCTTCAACGAGTAGAACCACAAGAAGTACATCTACAACAACCAAAACGCCAAGAACTTCTACTGTAACCGAGTCCACTACAGAATCTTCTGAAGAAACTGAATCGACTACAAAATCGACACGTCCTACATCAACTAGTACTCGATCGACTCCTAAATCTACTTCATCCACTACTACACGTACAACACCTTCAACAAGTAGAACCACAAGAAGTACATCTACAACAACCAAAACGCCAAGAACTTCTACTGTAACCGAGTCCACTACAGAATCTTCTGAAGAAACTAAATCGACTACAAAATCGACACGTCCTACATCAACTAGTACTCGATCGACTCCTAAATCTACTTCATCCACCACTACACGTACAACACCTTCAACGAGTAGAACCACAAGAAGTACATCTACAACAACCAAAACGCCAAGAACTTCTACTGTAACCGAGTCCACTACAGAATCTTCTGAAGAAACTGAATCGACTACAAAATCGACACGTCCTACATCAACTAGTACTAGATCGACTCCTAAATCTACTTCATCCACTACTACACGTACAACACCTTCAACGAGTAGAACCACAAGAAGTACATCAACAACAACCAAAACGCCAAGAACTTCTACTGTAACCGAGTCCACTACAGAATCTTCTGAAGAAACTGAATCGACTACAAAATCGACACGTCCTACATCAACTAGTACTCGATCGACTCCTAAATCTACTTCATCCACCACTACACGTACAACACCTTCAACGAGTAGAACCACAAGAAGTACATCTACAACAACCAAAACGCCAAGAACTTCTACTGTAACCGAGTCCACTACAGAATCTTCTGAAGAAACTGAATCGACTACAAAATCGACACGTCCTACATCAACTAGTACTAGATCGACTCCTAAATCTACTTCATCCACTACTACACGTACAACACCTTCAACGAGTAGAACCACAAGAAGTACATCTACAACAACCAAAACGCCAAGAACTTCTACTGTAACCGAGTCCACTACAGAATCTTCTGAAGAAACTGAATCGACTACAAAATCGACACGTCCTACATCAACTAGTACTCGATCGACTGCTAAATCTACTTCATCCACTACTACACGTACAACACCTTCAACGAGTAGAACCACAAGAAGTACATCTACAACAACCAAAACGCCAAGAACTTCTACTGTAACCGAGTCCACTACAGAATCTTCTGAAGAAACTGAATCGACTACAAAATCGACACGTCCTACATCAACTAGTACTCGATCGACTCCTAAATCTACTTCATCCACTACTACACGTACAACACCTTCAACAAGTAGAACCACAAGAAGTACATCTACAACAACCAAAACGCCAAGAACTTCTACTGTAACCGAGTCCACTACAGAATCTTCTGAAGAAACTAAATCGACTACAAAATCGACACGTCCTACATCAACTAGTACTCGATCGACTCCTAAATCTACTTCATCCACCACTACACGTACAACACCTTCAACGAGTAGAACCACAAGAAGTACATCTACAACAACCAAAACGCCAAGAACTTCTACTGTAACCGAGTCCACTACAGAATCTTCTGAAGAAACTGAATCGACTACAAAATCGACACGTCCTACATCAACTAGTACTAGATCGACTCCTAAATCTACTTCATCCACTACTACACGTACAACACCTTCAACGAGTAGAACCACAAGAAGTACATCAACAACAACCAAAACGCCAAGAACTTCTACTGTAACCGAGTCCACTACAGAATCTTCTGAAGAAACTGAATCGACTACAAAATCGACACGTCCTTCATCAACAAGTACTAGATCGACTCCTAAATCTACTTCATCCACCACTACACGTACAACACCTTCAACGAGTAGAACCACAAGAAGTACATCAACAACAACCAAAACGCCAAGAACTTCTACTGTAACCGAGTCCACTACAGAATCTTCTGAAGAAACTAAATCGACTACAAAATCGACACGTCCTTCATCAACAAGTACTAGATCGACTCCTAAATCTACTTCATCCACTACTACACGTACAACACCTTCAACGAGTAGAACCACAAGAAGTACATCTACAACAACCAAAACGCCAAGAACTTCTACTGTAACCGAGTCCACTACAGAATCTTCTGAAGAAACTGAATCGACTACAAAATCGACACGTCCTACATCAACTAGTACTAGATCGACTCCTAAATCTACTTCATCCACTACTACACGTACAACACCTTCAACGAGTAGAACCACAAGAAGTACATCAACAACAACCAAAACGCCAAGAACTTCTACTGTAACCGAGTCCACTACAGAATCTTCTGAAGAAACTGAATCGACTACAAAATCGACACGTCCTTCATCAACAAGTACTAGATCGACTCCTAAATCTACTTCATCCACCACTACACGTACAACACCTTCAACGAGTAGAACCACAAGAAGTACATCAACAACAACCAAAACGCCAAGAACTTCTACTGTAACCGAGTCCACTACAGAATCTTCTGAAGAAACTAAATCGACTACAAAATCGACACGTCCTACATCAACTAGTACTCGATCGACTCCTAAATCTACTTCATCCACTACTACACGTACAACACCTTCAACGAGTAGAACCACAAGAAGTACATCTACAACAACCAAAACGCCAAGAACTTCTACTGTAACCGAGTCCACTACAGAATCTTCTGAAGAAACTGAATCGACTACAAAATCGACACGTCCTACATCAACTAGTACTCGATCGACTCCTAAATCTACTTCATCCACTACTACACGTACAACACCTTCCACGAGTAGAACCACAAGAAGTACATCTACAACAACCAAAACGCCAAGAACTTCTACTGTAACCGAGTCCACTACAGAATCTTCTGAAGAAACTGAATCGACTACAAAATCGACACGTCCTACATCAACTAGTACTCGATCGACTCCTAAATCTACTTCATCCACTACTACACGTACAACACCTTCAACAAGTAGAACCACAAGAAGTACATCTACAACAACCAAAACGCCAAGAACTTCTACTGTAACCGAGTCCACTACAGAATCTTCTGAAGAAACTAAATCGACTACAAAATCGACACGTCCTACATCAACTAGTACTCGATCGACTCCTAAATCTACTTCATCCACCACTACACGTACAACACCTTCAACGAGTAGAACCACAAGAAGTACATCTACAACAACCAAAACGCCAAGAACTTCTACTGTAACCGAGTCCACTACAGAATCTTCTGAAGAAACTGAATCGACTACAAAATCGACACGTCCTACATCAACTAGTACTAGATCGACTCCTAAATCTACTTCATCCACTACTACACGTACAACACCTTCAACGAGTAGAACCACAAGAAGTACAACTACAACAACCAAAACGCCAAGAACTTCTACTGTAACCGAGTCCACTACAGAATCTTCTGAAGAAACTGAATCGACTACAAAATCGACACGTCCTACATCAACTAGTACTAGATCGACTCCTAAATCTACTTCATCCACTACTACACGTACAACACCTTCAACGAGTAGAACCACAAGAAGTACATCAACAACAACCAAAACGCCAAGAACTTCTACTGTAACCGAGTCCACTACAGAATCTTCTGAAGAAACTGAATCGACTACAAAATCGACACGTCCTTCATCAACAAGTACTAGATCGACTCCTAAATCTACTTCATCCACCACTACACGTACAACACCTTCAACGAGTAGAACCACAAGAAGTACATCAACAACAACCAAAACGCCAAGAACTTCTACTGTAACCGAGTCCACTACAGAATCTTCTGAAGAAACTGAATCGACTACAAAATCGACACGTCCTACATCAACTAGTACTAGATCAACTCCTAAATCTACTTCATCCACTACTACACGTACAACACCTTCCACGAGTAGAACCACAAGAAGTACATCTACAACAACCAAAACGCCAAGAACTTCTACTGTAACCGAGTCCACTACAGAATCTTCTGAAGAAACTGAATCGACTACAAAATCGACACGTCCTACATCAACTAGTACTCGATCGACTCCTAAATCTACTTCATCCACCACTACACGTACAACACCTTCAACGAGTAGAACCACAAGAAGTACATCTACAACAACCAAAACGCCAAGAACTTCTACTGTAACCGAGTCCACTACAGAATCTTCTGAAGAAACTGAATCGACTACAAAATCGACACGTCCTACATCAACTAGTACTCGATCGACTCCTAAATCTACTTCATCCACTACTACACGTACAACACCTTCCACGAGTAGAACCACAAGAAGTACATCTACAACAACCAAAACGCCAAGAACTTCTACTGTAACCGAGTCCACTACAGAATCTTCTGAAGAAACTGAATCGACTACAAAATCGACACGTCCTACATCAACTAGTACTAGATCAACTCCTAAATCTACTTCATCCACTACTACACGTACAACACCTTCCACGAGTAGAACCACAAGAAGTACATCTACAACAACCAAAACGCCAAGAACTTCTACTGTAACCGAGTCCACTACAGAATCTTCTGAAGAAACTGAATCGACTACAAAATCGACACGTCCTACATCAACTAGTACTCGATCGACTCCTAAATCTACTTCATCCACCACTACACGTACAACACCTTCAACGAGTAGAACCACAAGAAGTACATCTACAACAACCAAAACGCCAAGAACTTCTACTGTAACCGAGTCCACTACAGAATCTTCTGAAGAAACTGAATCGACTACAAAATCGACACGTCCTACATCAACTAGTACTAGATCGACTCCTAAATCTACTTCATCCACTACTACACGTACAACACCTTCCACGAGTAGAACGACAAGAAGTACATCTACAACAACCAAAACGCCAAGAACTTCTACTGTAACCGAGTCCACTACAGAATCTTCTGAAGAAACTGAATCGACTACAAAATCGACACGTCCTACATCAACTAGTACTAGATCGACTCCTAAATCTACTTCATCCACTACTACACGTACAACACCTTCCACGAGTAGAACCACAAGAAGTACATCTACAACAACCAAAACGCCAAGAACTTCTACTGTAACCGAGTCCACTACAGAATCTTCTGAAGAAACTGAATCGACTACAAAATCGACACGTCCTACATCAACTAGTACTAGATCGACTCCTAAATCTACTTCATCCACTACTTCCCGTACAACCCCTTCAACGAGTACAACCACAAGAAGTACATCAACAACAACCAAAACGCCAAGAACTTCTACTGTAACCGAGTCCACTACAGAATCTTCTGAAGAAACTGAATCGACTACAAAATCGACACGTCCTACATCAACTAGTACTCGATCGACTCCTAAATCTACTTCATCCACTACTACACGTACAACACCTTCCACGAGTAGAACCACAAGAAGTACATCTACAACAACCAAAACGCCAAGAACTTCTACTGTAACCGAGTCCACTACAGAATCTTCTGAAGAAACTGAATCGACTACAAAATCGACACGTCCTACATCAACTAGTACTAGATCGACTCCTAAATCTACTTCATCCACTACTACACGTACAACACCTTCCACGAGTAGAACGACAAGAAGTACATCTACAACAACCAAAACGCCAAGAACTTCTACTGTAACCGAGTCCACTACAGAATCTTCTGAAGAAACTGAATCGACTACAAAATCGACACGTCCTACATCAACTAGTACTAGATCGACTCCTAAATCTACTTCATCCACTACTACACGTACAACACCTTCCACGAGTAGAACCACAAGAAGTACATCTACAACAACCAAAACGCCAAGAACTTCTACTGTAACCGAGTCCACTACAGAATCTTCTGAAGAAACTGAATCGACTACAAAATCGACACGTCCTACATCAACTAGTTCTAGATCGACTCCTAAATCTACTTCATCCACTACTACACGTACAACACCTTCCACGAGTAGAACGACAAGAAGTACATCTACAACAACCAAAACGCCAAGAACTTCTACTGTAACCGAGTCCACTACAGAATCTTCTGAAGAAACTGAATCGACTACAAAATCGACACGTCCTACATCAACTAGTACTAGATCGACTCCTAAATCTACTTCATCCACTACTACCCGTACAACACCTTCAACGAGTAGAACCACAAGAAGTACATCAACAACAACCAAAACGCCAAGAACTTCTACTGTAACCGAGTCCACTACAGAATCTTCTGAAGAAACTGAATCGACTACAAAATCGACACGTCCTACATCAACTAGTACTAGATCGACTCCTAAATCTACTTCATCCACCACTACACGTACAACACCTTCAACGAGTAGAACCACAAGAAGTACATCAACAACAACCAAAACGCCAAGAACTTCTACTGTAACCGAGTCCACTACAGAATCTTCTGAAGAAACTGAATCGACTACAAAATCGACACGTCCTACATCAACTAGTACTCGATCGACTCCTAAATCTACTTCATCCACTACTACACGTACAACACCTTCCACGAGTAGAACCACAAGAAGTACATCTACAACAACCAAAACGCCAAGAACTTCTACTGTAACCGAGTCCACTACAGAATCTTCTGAAGAAACTGAATCGACTACAAAATCGACACGTCCTACATCAACTAGTACTAGATCGACTCCTAAATCTACTTCATCCACTACTACACGTACAACACCTTCCACGAGTAGAACGACAAGAAGTACATCTACAACAACCAAAACGCCAAGAACTTCTACTGTAACCGAGTCCACTACAGAATCTTCTGAAGAAACTGAATCGACTACAAAATCGACACGTCCTACATCAACTAGTACTAGATCGACTCCTAAATCTACTTCATCCACTACTACCCGTACAACACCTTCAACGAGTAGAACCACAAGAAGTACATCAACAACAACCAAAACGCCAAGAACTTCTACTGTAACCGAGTCCACTACAGAATCTTCTGAAGAAACTGAATCGACTACAAAATCGACACGTCCTACATCAACTAGTACTAGATCGACTCCTAAATCTACTTCATCCACTACTACACGTACAACACCTTCAACGAGTAGAACCACAAGAAGTACATCTACAACAACCAAAACGCCAAGAACTTCTACTGTAACCGAGTCCACTACAGAATCTTCTGAAGAAACTGAATCGACTACAAAATCGACACGTCCTACATCAACTAGTACTCGATCGACTCCTAAATCTACTTCATCCACCACTACACGTACAACACCTTCAACGAGTAGAACCACAAGAAGTACATCAACAACAACCAAAACGCCAAGAACTTCTACTGTAACCGAGTCCACTACAGAATCTTCTGAAGAAACTGAATCGACTACAAAATCGACACGTCCTACATCAACTAGTACTAGATCGACTCCTAAATCTACTTCATCCACTACTACACGTACAACACCTTCAACGAGTAGAACCACAAGAAGTACATCTACAACAACCAAAACGCCAAGAACTTCTACTGTAACCGAGTCCACTACAGAATCTTCTGAAGAAACTGAATCGACTACAAAATCGACACGTCCTACATCAACTAGTACTCGATCGACTCCTAAATCTACTTCATCCACCACTACACGTACAACACCTTCAACGAGTAGAACCACAAGAAGTACATCAACAACAACCAAAACGCCAAGAACTTCTACTGTAACCGAGTCCACTACAGAATCTTCTGAAGAAACTGAATCGACTACAAAATCGACACGTCCTACATCAACTAGAACTAGATCGACTCCTAAATCTACTTCATCCACTACTACACGTACAACACCTTCCACGAGTAGAACCACAAGAAGTACATCTACAACAACCAAAACGCCAAGAACTTCTACTGTGACCGAGTCCACTACAGAATCTTCTGAAGAAACTGAATCGACTACAAAATCGACACGTCCTACATCAACTAGTACTCGATCGACTCCTAAATCTACTTCATCCACCACTACACGTACAACACCTTCAACGAGTAGAACCACAAGAAGTACATCTACAACAACCAAAACGCCAAGAACTTCTACTGTAACCGAGTCCACTACAGAATCTTCTGAAGAAACTGAATCGACTACAAAATCGACACGTCCTACATCAACTAGTACTCGATCGACTCCTAAATCTACTTCATCCACTACTACACGTACAACACCTTCAACGAGTAGAACCACAAGAAGTACATCTACAACAAACAAAACGCCAAGAACTTCTACTGTAACCGAGTCCACTACAGAATCTTCTGAAGAAACTGAATCGACCACAAAATCGACACGTCCTACATCAACTAGTACTAGATCGACTCCTAAATCTACTTCATCCACTACTACACGTACAACACCTTCCACGAGTAGAACCACAAGAAGTACATCTACAACAACCAAAACGCCAAGAACTTCTACTGTAACCGAGTCCACTACAGAATCTTCTGAAGAAACTGAATCGACTACAAAATCGACACGTCCTACATCAACTAGTACTCGATCGACTCCTAAATCTACTTCATCCACCACTACACGTACAACACCTTCAACGAGTAGAACCACAAGAAGTACATCTACAACAACCAAAACGCCAAGAACTTCTACTGTAACCGAGTCCACTACAGAATCTTCTGAAGAAACTGAATCGACTACAAAATCGACACGTCCTACATCAACTAGTACTCGATCGACTCCTAAATCTACTTCATCCACCACTACACGTACAACACCTTCAACGAGTAGAACCACAAGAAGTACATCAACAACAACCAAAACGCCAAGAACTTCTACTGTAACCGAGTCCACTACAGAATCTTCTGAAGAAACTGAATCGACTACAAAATCGACACGTCCTACATCAACTAGTACTAGATCGACTCCTAAATCTACTTCATCCACTACTACACGTACAACACCTTCCACGAGTAGAACCACAAGAAGTACATCTACAACAACCAAAACGCCAAGAACTTCTACTGTAACCGAGTCCACTACAGAATCTTCTGAAGAAACTGAATCGACTACAAAATCGACACGTCCTACATCAACTAGTACTCGATCGACTCCTAAATCTACTTCATCCACCACTACACGTACAACACCTTCAACGAGTAGAACCACAAGAAGTACATCAACAACAACCAAAACGCCAAGAACTTCTACTGTAACCGAGTCCACTACAGAATCTTCTGAAGAAACTGAATCGACTACAAAATCGACACGTCCTACATCAACTAGTACTCGATCGACTCCTAAATCTACTTCATCCACCACTACACGTACAACACCTTCAACGAGTAGAACCACAAGAAGTACATCAACAACAACCAAAACGCCAAGAACTTCTACTGTAACCGAGTCCACTACAGAATCTTCTGAAGAAACTGAATCGACTACAAAATCGACACGTCCTACATCAACTAGTACTCGATCGACTCCTAAATCTACTTTATCCACCACTACACGTACAACACCTTCAACGAGTAGAACCACAAGAAGTACATCTACAACAACCAAAACGCCAAGAACTTCTACTGTAACCGAGTCCACTACAGAATCTTCTGAAGAAACTGAATCGACTACAAAATCGACACGTCCTACATCAACTAGTACTCGATCGACTCCTAAATCTACTTCATCCACTACTACACGTACAACACCTTCAACGAGTAGAACCACAAGAAGTACATCAACAACAACCAAAACGCCAAGAACTTCTACTGTAACCGAGTCCACTACAGAATCTTCTGAAGAAACTGAATCGACTACAAAATCGACACGTCCTACATCAACTAGTACTAGATCGACTCCTAAATCTACTTCATCCACCACTACACGTACAACACCTTCAACGAGTAGAACCACAAGAAGTACATCAACAACAACCAAAACGCCAAGAACTTCTACTGTAACCGAGTCCACTACAGAATCTTCTGAAGAAACTGAATCGACTGCAAAATCGACACGTCCTACATCAACTAGTACTAGATCGACTCCTAAATCTACTTCATCCACTACTACACGTACAACACCTTCCACGAGTAGAACCACAAGAAGTACATCTACAACAACCAAAACGCCAAGAACTTCTACTGTGACCGAGTCCACTACAGAATCTTCTGAAGAAACTGAATCGACTACAAAATCGACACGTCCTACATCAACTAGTACTCGATCGACTCCTAAATCTACTTCATCCACCACTACACGTACAACACCTTCAACGAGTAGAACCACAAGAAGTACATCAACAACAACCAAAACGCCAAGAACTTCTACTGTAACCGAGTCCACTACAGAATCTTCTGAAGAAACTGAATCGACTACAAAATCGACACGTCCTACATCAACTAGTACTAGATCGACTCCTAAATCTACTTCATCCACCACTACACGTACAACACCTTCAACGAGTAGAACCACAAGAAGTACATCAACAACAACCAAAACGCCAAGAACTTCTACTGTAACCGAGTCCACTACAGAATCTTCTGAAGAAACTGAATCGACTACAAAATCGACACGTCCTACATCAACTAGTACTAGATCGACTCCTAAATCTACTTCATCCACTACTACACGTACAACACCTTCCACGAGTAGAACCACAAGAAGTACATCTACAACAACCAAAACGCCAAGAACTTCTACTGTGACCGAGTCCACTACAGAATCTTCTGAAGAAACTGAATCGACTACAAAATCGACACGTCCTACATCAACTAGTACTCGATCGACTCCTAAATCTACTTCATCCACCACTACACGTACAACACCTTCAACGAGTAGAACCACAAGAAGTACATCTACAACAACCAAAACGCCAAGAACTTCTACTGTAACCGAGTCCACTACAGAATCTTCTGAAGAAACTGAATCGACTACAAAATCGACACGTCCTACATCAACTAGTACTCGATCGACTCCTAAATCTACTTCATCCACTACTACACGTACAACACCTTCCACGAGTAGAACCACAAGAAGTACATCTACAACAACCAAAACGCCAAGAACTTCTACTGTAACCGAGTCCACTACAGAATCTTCTGAAGAAACTGAATCGACTACAAAATCGACACGTCCTACATCAACTAGTACTCGATCGACTCCTAAATCTACTTCATCCACCACTACACGTACAACACCTTCAACGAGTAGAACCACAAGAAGTACATCAACAACAACCAAAACGCCAAGAACTTCTACTGTAACCGAGTCCACTACAGAATCTTCTGAAGAAACTGAATCGACTACAAAATCGACACGTCCTACATCAACTAGTACTAGATCGACTCCTAAATCTACTTCATCCACTACTACACGTACAACACCTTCCACGAGTAGAACCACAAGAAGTACATCTACAACAACCAAAACGCCAAGAACTTCTACTGTAACCGAGTCCACTACAGAATCTTCTGAAGAAACTGAATCGACTACAAAATCGACACGTCCTACATCAACTAGTACTCGATCGACTTCAAAATCTACTTCATCCACCACTACACGTACAACACCTTCAACGAGTAGAACCACAAGAAGTACATCTACAACAACCAAAACGCCAAGAACTTCTACTGTAACCGAGTCCACTACAGAATCTTCTGAAGAAACTGAATCGACTACAAAATCGACACGTCCTACATCAACTAGTACTCGATCGACTCCTAAATCTACTTCATCCACTACTACACGTACAACACCTTCAACGAGTAGAACCACAAGAAGTACATCTACAACAACCAAAACGCCAAGAACTTCTACTGTAACCGAGTCCACTACAGAATCTTCTGAAGAAACTGAATCGACTACAAAATCGACACGTCCTACATCAACTAGTACTAGATCGACTCCTAAATCTACTTCATCCACTACTACACGTACAACACCTTCAACGAGTAGAACCACAAGAAGTACATCTACAACAACCAAAACGCCAAGAACTTCTACTGTAACCGAGTCCACTACAGAATCTTCTGAAGAAACTGAATCGACTACAAAATCGACACGTCCTACATCAACTAGTACTAGATCGACTCCTAAATCTACTTCATCCACTACTACACGTACAACACCTTCAACGAGTAGAACCACAAGAAGTACATCAACAACAACCAAAACGCCAAGAACTTCTACTGTAACCGAGTCCACTACAGAATCTTCTGAAGAAACTGAATCGACTACAAAATCGACACGTCCTACATCAACTAGTACTCGATCGACTCCTAAATCTACTTCATCCACTACTACACGTACAACACCTTCCACGAGTAGAACCACAAGAAGTACATCTACAACAACCAAAACGCCAAGAACTTCTACTGTAACCGAGTCCACTACAGAATCTTCTGAAGAAACTGAATCGACTACAAAATCGACACGTCCTACATCAACTAGTACTCGATCGACTCCTAAATCTACTTCATCCACTACTACACGTACAACACCTTCCACGAGTAGAACGACAAGAAGTACATCTACAACAACCAAAACGCCAAGAACTTCTACTGTAACCGAGTCCACTACAGAATCTTCTGAAGAAACTGAATCGACTACAAAATCGACACGTCCTACATCAACTAGTACTAGATCGACTCCTAAATCTACTTCATCCACCACTACACGTACAACACCTTCAACGAGTAGAACCACAAGAAGTACATCAACAACAACCAAAACGCCAAGAACTTCTACTGTAACCGAGTCCACTACAGAATCTTCTGAAGAAACTGAATCGACTACAAAATCAACACGTCCTACATCAACTAGTACTAGATCGACTCCTAAATCTACTTCATCCACTACTACACGTACAACACCTTCCACGAGTAGAACCACAAGAAGTACATCTACAACAACCAAAACGCCAAGAACTTCTACTGTAACCGAGTCCACTACAGAATCTTCTGAAGAAACTGAATCGACTACAAAATCGACACGTCCTACATCAACTAGTACTCGATCGACTCCTAAATCTACTTCATCCACTACTACACGTACAACACCTTCCACGAGTAGAACCACAAGAAGTACATCTACAACAACCAAAACGCCAAGAACTTCTACTGTAACCGAGTCCACTACAGAATCTTCTGAAGAAACTGAATCGACTACAAAATCGACACGTCCTACATCAACTAGTACTCGATCGACTTCAAAATCTACTTCATCCACCACTACACGTACAACACCTTCAACGAGTAGAACCACAAGAAGTACATCTACAACAACCAAAACGCCAAGAACTTCTACTGTAACCGAGTCCACTACAGAATCTTCTGAAGAAACTGAATCGACTACAAAATCGACACGTCCTACATCAACTAGTACTCGATCGACTCCTAAATCTACTTCATCCACTACTACACGTACAACACCTTCAACGAGTAGAACCACAAGAAGTACATCTACAACAACCAAAACGCCAAGAACTTCTACTGTAACCGAGTCCACTACAGAATCTTCTGAAGAAACTGAATCGACTACAAAATCGACACGTCCTACATCAACTAGTACTAGATCGACTCCTAAATCTACTTCATCCACTACTACACGTACAACACCTTCCACGAGTAGAACCACAAGAAGTACATCTACAACAACCAAAACGCCAAGAACTTCTACTGTAACCGAGTCCCCTACAGAATCTTCTGAAGAAACTGAATCGACTACAAAATCGACACGTCCTACATCAACTAGTACTCGATCGACTCCTAAATCTACTTCATCCACCACTACACGTACAACACCTTCAACGAGTAGAACCACAAGAAGTACATCTACAACAACCAAAACGCCAAGAACTTCTACTGTAACCGAGTCCACTACAGAATCTTCTGAAGAAACTGAATCGACTACAAAATCGACACGTCCTACATCAACTAGTACTAGATCGACTCCTAAATCTACTTCATCCACTACTACACGTACAACACCTTCAACGAGTAGAACCACAAGAAGTACATCTACAACAACCAAAACGCCAAGAACTTCTACTGTAACCGAGTCCACTACAGAATCTTCTGAAGAAACTGAATCGACTACAAAATCGACACGTCCTACATCAACTAGTACTAGATCGACTCCTAAATCTACTTCATCCACTACTACACGTACAACACCTTCAACGAGTAGAACCACAAGAAGTACATCAACAACAACCAAAACGCCAAGAACTTCTACTGTAACCGAGTCCACTACAGAATCTTCTGAAGAAACTGAATCGACTACAAAATCGACACGTCCTACATCAACTAGTACTCGATCGACTCCTAAATCTACTTCATCCACTACTACACGTACAACACCTTCCACGAGTAGAACCACAAGAAGTACATCTACAACAACCAAAACGCCAAGAACTTCTACTGTAACCGAGTCCACTACAGAATCTTCTGAAGAAACTGAATCGACTACAAAATCGACACGTCCTACATCAACTAGTACTCGATCGACTCCTAAATCTACTTCATCCACTACTACACGTACAACACCTTCCACGAGTAGAACGACAAGAAGTACATCTACAACAACCAAAACGCCAAGAACTTCTACTGTAACCGAGTCCACTACAGAATCTTCTGAAGAAACTGAATCGACTACAAAATCGACACGTCCTACATCAACTAGTACTAGATCGACTCCTAAATCTACTTCATCCACCACTACACGTACAACACCTTCAACGAGTAGAACCACAAGAAGTACATCAACAACAACCAAAACGCCAAGAACTTCTACTGTAACCGAGTCCACTACAGAATCTTCTGAAGAAACTGAATCGACTACAAAATCAACACGTCCTACATCAACTAGTACTAGATCGACTCCTAAATCTACTTCATCCACTACTACACGTACAACACCTTCCACGAGTAGAACCACAAGAAGTACATCTACAACAACCAAAACGCCAAGAACTTCTACTGTAACCGAGTCCACTACAGAATCTTCTGAAGAAACTGAATCGACTACAAAATCGACACGTCCTACATCAACTAGTACTCGATCGACTCCTAAATCTACTTCATCCACCACTACACGTACAACACCTTCAACGAGTAGAACCACAAGAAGTACATCAACAACAACCAAAACGCCAAGAACTTCTACTGTAACCGAGTCCACTACAGAATCTTCTGAAGAAACTGAATCGACTACAAAATCGACACGTCCTACATCAACTAGTACTAGATCGACTCCTAAATCTACTTCATCCACTACTACACGTACAACACCTTCCACGAGTAGAACCACAAGAAGTACATCAACAACAACGAAAACGCCAAGAACTTCTACTGTAACCGAGTCCACTACAGAATCTTCTGAAGAAACTGAATCGACTACAAAATCGACACGTCCTACATCAACTAGTACTCGATCGACTCCTAAATCTACTTCATCCACTACTACACGTACAACACCTTCAACGAGTAGAACCACAAGAAGTACATCTACAACAACCAAAACGCCAAGAACTTCTACTGTAACCGAGTCCACTACAGAATCTTCTGAAGAAACTGAATCGACTACAAAATCGACACGTCCTACATCAACTAGTACTAGATCGACTCCTAAATCTACTTCATCCACTACTACACGTACAACACCTTCCACGAGTAGAACCACAAGAAGTACATCTACAACAACCAAAACGCCAAGAACTTCTACTGTAACCGAGTCCACTACAGAATCTTCTGAAGAAACTGAATCGACTACAAAATCGACACGTCCTACATCAACTAGTACTCGATCGACTCCTAAATCTACTTCATCCACCACTACACGTACAACACCTTCAACGAGTAGAACCACAAGAAGTACATCAACAACAACCAAAACGCCAAGAACTTCTACTGTAACCGAGTCCACTACAGAATCTTCTGAAGAAACTGAATCGACTACAAAATCGACACGTCCTACATCAACTAGTACTAGATCGACTCCTAAATCTACTTCATCCACTACCACACGTACAACACCTTCCACGAGTAGAACCACAAGAAGTACATCTACAACAACCAAAACGCCAAGAACTTCTACTGTAACCGAGTCCACTACAGAATCTTCTGAAGAAACTGAATCGACTACAAAATCGACACGACCTACATCAACTAGTACTCGATCGACTCCTAAATCTACTTCATCCACCACTACACGTACAACACCTTCAACGAGTAGAACCACAAGAAGTACATCTACAACAACCAAAACGCCAAGAACTTCTACTGTAACCGAGTCCACTACAGAATCTTCTGAAGAAACTGAATCGACTACAAAATCGACACGTCCTACATCAACTAGTACTCGATCGACTCCTAAATCTACTTCATCCACTACTACACGTACAACACCTTCAACGAGTAGAACCACAAGAAGTACATCTACAACAACCAAAACGCCAAGAACTTCTACTGTAACCGAGTCCACTACAGAATCTTCTGAAGAAACTGAATCGACTACAAAATCGACACGTCCTACATCAACTAGTACTAGATCGACTCCTAAATCTACTTCATCCACTACTACACGTACAACACCTTCCACGAGTAGAACCACAAGAAGTACATCTACAACAACCAAAACGCCAAGAACTTCTACTGTAACCGAGTCCACTACAGAATCTTCTGAAGAAACTGAATCGACTACAAAATCGACACGTCCTACATCAACTAGTACTCGATCGACTCCTAAATCTACTTCATCCACCACTACACGTACAACACCTTCAACGAGTAGAACCACAAGAAGTACATCAACAACAACCAAAACGCCAAGAACTTCTACTGTAACCGAGTCCACTACAGAATCTTCTGAAGAAACTGAATCGACTACAAAATCGACACGTCCTACATCAACTAGTACTCGATCGACTCCTAAATCTACTTCATCCACCACTACACGTACAACACCTTCAACGAGTAGAACCACAAGAAGTACATCAACAACAACCAAAACGCCAAGAACTTCTACTGTAACCGAGTCCACTACAGAATCTTCTGAAGAAACTGAATCGACTACAAAATCGACACGTCCTACATCAACTAGTACTAGATCGACTCCTAAATCTACTTCATCCACTACTACACGTACAACACCTTCCACGAGTAGAACCACAAGAAGTACATCTACAACAACCAAAACGCCAAGAACTTCTACTGTAACCGAGTCCACTACAGAATCTTCTGAAGAAACTGAATCGACTACAAAATCGACACGTCCTACATCAACTAGTACTCGATCGACTCCTAAATCTACTTCATCCACCACTACACGTACAACACCTTCAACGAGTAGAACCACAAGAAGTACATCTACAACAACCAAAACGCCAAGAACTTCTACTGTAACCGAGTCCACTACAGAATCTTCTGAAGAAACTGAATCGACTACAAAATCGACACGTCCTACATCAACTAGTACTCGATCGACTCCTAAATCTACTTCATCCACCACTACACGTACAACACCTTCAACGAGTAGAACCACAAGAAGTACATCTACAACAACCAAAACGCCAAGAACTTCTACTGTAACCGAGTCCACTACAGAATCTTCTGAAGAAACTGAATCGACTACAAAATCGACACGTCCTACATCAACTAGTACTAGATCGACTCCTAAATCTACTTCATCCACTACTACCCGTACAACACCTTCAACGAGTAGAACCACAAGAAGTACATCAACAACAACCAAAACGCCAAGAACTTCTACTGTAACCGAGTCCACTACAGAATCTTCTGAAGAAACTGAATCGACTACAAAATCGACACGTCCTACATCAACTAGTACTCGATCGACTCCTAAATCTACTTCATCCACCACTACACGTACAACACCTTCAACGAGTAGAACCACAAGAAGTACATCAACAACAACCAAAACGCCAAGAACTTCTACTGTAACCGAGTCCACTACAGAATCTTCTGAAGAAACTGAATCGACTACAAAATCGACACGTCCTACATCAACTAGTATTCGATCGACTCCTAAATCTACTTCATCCACTACTACACGTACAACACCTTCAACGAGTAGAACCACAAGAAGTACATCTACAACAACCAAAACGCCAAGAACTTCTACTGTAACCGAGTCCACTACAGAATCTTCTGAAGAAACTGAATCGACTACAAAATCGACACGTCCAACATCAACTAGTACTAGATCGACTCCTATATCTACTTCATCCACTACTACCCGTACAACACCTTCAACGAGTAGAACCACAAGAAGTACATCAACAACAACCAAAACGCCAAGAACTTCTACTGTAACCGAGTCCACTACAGAATCTTCTGAAGAAACTGAATCGACTACAAAATCGACACGTCCTACATCAACTAGTACTAGATCGACTCCTAAATCTACTTCATCCACCACTACACGTACAACACCTTCAACGAGTAGAACCACAAGAAGTACATCAACAACAACCAAAACGCCAAGAACTTCTACTGTAACCGAGTCCACTACAGAATCTTCTGAAGAAACTGAATCGACTACAAAATCGACACGTCCTACATCAACTAGTACTAGATCGACTCCTAAATCTACTTCATCCACTACTACACGTACAACACCTTCCACGAGTAGAACCACAAGAAGTACATCTACAACAACCAAAACGCCAAGAACTTCTAGTGTAACCGAGTCCACTACAGAATCTTCTGAAGAAACTGAATCGACTACAAAATCGACACGTCCTACATCAACTAGTACTAGATCGACTCCTAAATCTACTTCATCCACTACTACACGTACAACACCTTCCACGAGTAGAACCACAAGAAGTACATCTACAACAACCAAAACGCCAAGAACTTCTAGTGTAACCGAGTCCACTACAGAATCTTCTGAAGAAACTGAATCGACTACAAAATCGACACGTCCTACATCAACTAGTACTAGATCGACTCCTAAATCTACTTCATCCACTACTACACGTACAACACCTTCCACGAGTAGAACCACAAGAAGTACATCTACAACAACCAAAACGCCAAGAACTTCTACTGTGACCGAGTCCACTACAGAATCTTCTGAAGAAACTGAATCGACTACAAAATCGACACGTCCTACATCAACTAGTACTCGATCGACTCCTAAATCTACTTCATCCACCACTACACGTACAACACCTTCAACGAGTAGAACCACAAGAAGTACATCTACAACAACCAAAACGCCAAGAACTTCTACTGTAACCGAGTCCACTACAGAATCTTCTGAAGAAACTGAATCGACTACAAAATCGACACGTCCTACATCAACTAGTACTCGATCGACTCCTAAATCTACTTCATCCACTACTACACGTACAACACCTTCCACGAGTAGAACCACAAGAAGTACATCTACAACAACCAAAACGCCAAGAACTTCTACTGTAACCGAGTCCACTACAGAATCTTCTGAAGAAACTGAATCGACTACAAAATCGACACGTCCTACATCAACTAGTACTCGATCAACTCCTAAATCTACTTCATCCACCACTACACGTACAACACCTTCAACGAGTAGAACCACAAGAAGTACATCAACAACAACCAAAACGCCAAGAACTTCTACTGTAACCGAGTCCACTACAGAATCTTCTGAAGAAACTGAATCGACTACAAAATCGACACGTCCTACATCAACTAGTACTAGATCGACTCCTAAATCTACTTCATCCACTACTACACGTACAACACCTTCCACGAGTAGAACCACAAGAAGTACATCTACAACAACCAAAACGCCAAGAACTTCTACTGTAACCGAGTCCACTACAGAATCTTCTGAAGAAACTGAATCGACTACAAAATCGACACGTCCTACATCAACTAGTACTAGATCGACTCCTAAATCTACTTCATCCACTACTACACGTACAACACCTTCAACAAGTAGAACCACAAGAAGTACATCTACAACAACCAAAACGCCAAGAACTTCTACTGTAACCGAGTCCACTACAGAATCTTCTGAAGAAACTGAATCGACTACAAAATCGACACGTCCTACATCAACTAGTACTCGATCGACTCCTAAATCTACTTCATCCACCACTACACGTACAACACCTTCAACGAGTAGAACCACAAGAAGTACATCAACAACAACCAAAACGCCAAGAACTTCTACTGTAACCGAGTCCACTACAGAATCTTCTGAAGAAACTGAATCGACTACAAAATCGACACGTCCTACATCAACTAGTACTAGATCGACTCCTAAATCTACTTCATCCACTACTACACGTACAACACCTTCAACGAGTAGAACCACAAGAAGTACATCTACAACAAATAAAACGCCAAGAACTTCTACTGTAACCGAGTCCACTACAGAATCTTCTGAAGAAACTGAATCGACTACAAAATCGACACGTCCTACATCAACTAGTACTAGATCGACTCCTAAATCTACTTCATCCACTACTACACGTACAACACCTTCAACGAGTAGAACCACAAGAAGTACATCTACAACAACCAAAACGCCAAGAACTTCTACTGTAACCGAGTCCACTACAGAATCTTCTGAAGAAACTGAATCGACTACAAAATCGACACGTCCTACATCAACTAGTACTAGATCGACTCCTAAATCTACTTCATCCACTACTACACGTACAACACCTTCAACGAGTAGAACCACAAGAAGTACATCTACAACAACCAAAACGCCAAGAACTTCTACTGTAACCGAGTCCACTACAGAATCTTCTGAAGAAACTGAATCGACTACAAAATCGACACGTCCTACATCAACTAGTACTAGATCGACTCCTAAATCTACTTCATCCACTACTACACGTACAACACCTTCAACGAGTAGAACCACAAGAAGTACATCTACAACAACCAAAACGCCAAGAACTTCTACTGTAACCGAGTCCACTACAGAATCTTCTGAAGAAACTGAATCGACTACAAAATCGACACGTCCTACATCAACTAGTACTAGATCGACTCCTAAATCTACTTCATCCACTACTACACGTACAACACCTTCAACGAGTAGAACCACAAGAAGTACATCTACAACAACCAAAACGCCAAGAACTTCTACTGTAACCGAGTCCACTACAGAATCTTCTGAAGAAACTGAATCGACTACAAAATCGACACGTCCTACATCAACTAGTACTAGATCGACACCTAAATCTACTTCATCCACTACTACACGTACAACACCTTCAACGAGTAGAACCACAAGAAGTACATCTACAACAACCAAAACGCCAAGAACTTCTACTGTAACCGAGTCCACTACAGAATCTTCTGAAGAAACTGAATCGACTACAAAATCGACACGTCCTACATCAACTAGTACTAGATCGACTCCTAAATCTACTTCATCCACTACTACACGTACAACACCTTCAACGAGTAGAACCACAAGAAGTACATCTACAACAACCAAAACGCCAAGAACTTCTACTGTAACCGAGTCCACTACAGAATCTTCTGAAGAAACTGAATCGACTACAAAATCGACACGTCCTACATCAACTAGTACTAGATCGACTCCTAAATCTACTTCATCCACTACTACACGTACAACACCTTCAACGAGTAGAACCACAAGAAGTACATCTACAACAACCAAAACGCCAAGAACTTCTACTGTAACCGAGTCCACTACAGAATCTTCTGAAGAAACTGAATCGACTACAAAATCGACACGTCCTACATCAACTAGTACTCAATCGACTCCTAAATCTACTTCATCTACCACTACACGTACAACACCTTCCACAACTCAAAGTAGTTCAACTACCAATGCTTCTACTACTACCGAATCGACCACCATTCGATGCTTAACACAAAGTCCAAGCACTGAATCTTCAGCGCCGTCTACATCTTCAAGTACTTCAACTACGTCTACGCGTCCTTCTACTTCAACGTCAACAACTTCATCTACTACATCACATAGATCTACATCAACTACATCACATAGACCTATATCAACTACTTCACATAGACACACATCAACAACATCACATAGAACTACATCAACTACAACTACTGCTTCCACCTCTGATACATCAACTACACCTAATAATGGAGAATTTATTTGCACGGCTTCAGGCCAGTTTCCAGACACAACTAGTTGCACCACCTATCATATTTGTGTACAACTATTTGATGAAATTCTAGATGTACGTATTGAATGTCCAATGGATACAAAATATGATGCAAACAAAGAAATGTGTGTTTATGGTGATGTACAATGCCCAAATTCGGTAACGGTTACTTGTACTTCCGAGGGAACTTTTGCTGATCCTACAGATTGCAATAAGTACTATACCTGTAAATATAATACCTATAAAGAATCCTATGACGTTACTACATACACGTGTCCTAATTATCAATCTTATAATACCGAGTTAGGAATCTGTGTACCATCTTCTACATGTGGAAGACTTAACCTAACTTTCTATTGTCCAAAAACTGGAAAGTTCCCAGTAGTAGGTAATTGCAAGGAGTACTATGAATGTCAATATTCAAATGGTAAATTAGTACCAACCATTAGAACCTGTGGATTGTTCAAATTATTTGATAAAGTCCAAATGAGATGCCGAAGGGAATGTTTTGTTAAATGTTAAATGAATTATTTTAATTAAGCATAATGATAAAGATTAAAAAATATTTTTTTTGATACATAAAAAATTAAAATGTATTTGTAGTTACATTAATCAATTAATTTGTATTTTTATTTTAATTACTAAAAATTGGTATTTATTAAGTATGTCAATCATCAAAATTTAAAAATAAATTTTTTTTACAAGATTTAAATGTTGTTTGCGTAATCTCCGATCTCCAGTAGTCTAGCAAGACCGCAGGGACAAGAAGTCCACGTCGTCATATAAGTACTACCTTCATCCCTCCAATATTTCTTTTAACTTTAAGTTGGCGAAAAAAAAAATCACTAAATCTGCACAAATTCTGCCAACATTCTATCAGTAATTCGTCAAAACTGTTTGTGTCTATTGATACTACAATGATAAATATAGAAATTCTAAATTTTCAACAGTTTTCTTGCATTTTTTCAAAATAATAAATATTTAGTAAAAGATTAGAAAATTTTAAATTATGTTATGCAGATGATGTTCAAATAATTATTTTTTTAACTTGGTACTGGCCCAGTAGACACAGCCAAACAGATTAGCCACACCATAGAGATAGGAAAGATAGAGAAAGCATCTTTTGTTTTGATTAGGACTCATAAAAATGCATTAGCGTCGTTGATTCAGGGGCGTAGTAATATTTCGAAATTGAAATATAAAAACCATGTTTTAATTTTTGTTCATCATTTTTTTAACTTAATTATCCATCTTTCAATGCCAATTAATTTTTATAACTGTTTGATATGAACTTAAAAAAATAAAATGGGAATATATTATGTACATTAAATCTGTCTACGCCGCTTTGAGAGGTTCGGCAACAGCGGAGTGGGAACCTGCAGGCAGGCGGCTCTAAAACAGATGCTTATCTTTTTTGCGCGTGTCTAAACATTAAAACTAGTCATTCATGCCAATATGATTTGAATTGCAACATGATTGGCCAATCTCACCCATTTTTTGTCTCGTTAATAAATGGTCTTAAAATCATCACTTTAAGTTGGTCACAGTGGTTATTTCAGTGCAGTTTGTTTTTGATATATTCAGTTTGATTTCTAGATTGTGGATGGATAATTAATGTTGAATTCAATTATTTTATAATTTTAGTCAATTACACATATTATTCATTTAATACTGTTATGGCAACATAGTATTAGGTAATTTTTAAAGAATTCTTATATAGTTTGGCAACGTCGTGTATATACCAATTTAAATCTCAGTGTTGCCAATCTGAGGGTAATTACCTGATTATCAGGTATTTACCTGCTTTCTGGGTATACTTATGAGACAATTTTACTGGTTAAATTAAGGTATTTCCTTCCATCTTCATCTTATGTCAATTATTCACTGTTTTGATGTTTTGTGTGAGTGAGGCGACTACCATTAAACTTAAAAATTACCGCTACAGTTACCTTATTTCTCAAAAAATACTTGTAATTGCTTTGTATTAAACAGTCTTGGCAACACTTCCACATAATTCACGTCAGATGTCAAAGTCAAATACTTCAATAGAAAATAGCCCTAGCCTGAGGACCAAAAAAATAAAAAGAAGAAGAATATTATATATTCTCCATTAAAAATTTAAGCTCTTGTTTGTGTTG
This sequence comes from Neocrepidodera transversa, assembly GCA_963243735.1. NCBI lineage: Eukaryota > Metazoa > Arthropoda > Insecta > Coleoptera > Chrysomelidae > Neocrepidodera > Neocrepidodera transversa. The sequence goes on from OY725355.1 coordinate 5,763,597, forward strand.
GTAATCTGTTGTATACATTAATACACTGAAGAATCGTCCAATTTTTAATTTTAGTCTTCACACAAAACATTTTTTTAGTAATTTGCGCCAAACGACTACCAGCCGGAGGTGCAGGAGAGAAAACCTCTGACAAAGACTTCAAATGGTAAGTGGGTAATAGCAGGTATTTTAGAATTATACGCGGGTAAAATCGGGTATTTTGGGGCAAAATTGCGGGTATTTTGTTGATTTGTCATTGGCAACACTGATTTAAATGCCGAGGTCAAAAAAATTTTTGACAGAAGAACAAAGAAAACATAAAATATAAATTACAAGTTCATTTTTAAATAATTGTTGGATTTGGTTATGATTACTGGCATTATTTTTAAAAACAAAAACAATAATACATAAATCTTCCACGTTTTATTTTAGCAGAACACAACCAAAACCGAAAGGGTTAGCAATATAAGTTATTTTACGAAAAGGGCAACACCGGATTAGAGAGCGAGAAATAGACTCAGTGGGAATCTGTATTTTTATGACATCATTTTGTGACTATCTTCACAGTACAGTTATAGTTACTAAAAGAACCACTGTTGGCAACGCTGGTACACATGTACAAAACAAAAATGTTCCTTTTTTGAAGTTTACGTCTAGTCACCAAACAATTTAAATTCTTTAATGTCCTAGTCATTGCCAGTTGTTATTTAAATAGATCTTTTAAATAGTGATGGACATTTAACGTACCTTTCAATTGAAGTAAATTATTATTATTCAAAATTAAGTGACCTATCTAACCTCAAAAATGACTACAAGAGTTTCAGGTGATAATACACAAAGTCAAGAAATAAGTTCCACCTCAGATTTGTTTTCTTGTCCTTTTGAATCAAAATTTACCTTAAAGGGTAGACGATCCTACAGACCATTCTTTCAATTTAATCCTATTTATTCCAACTCCATGCCTAGTCGTCAGAGAATAGGTATACATGTAACTAATTCATTGAAAAATATGTACAAAATATTAATTCAGATTGTTTTTATGTGGTTATATTAACTAATATTCGTTTTGTTTTTAGATAGATCAATAAAGGATACATTATCAACGAGAACTGCAACCATATCTGTTTTAGTAATATTTTTTACATCTTTATTGGCTTTATTTCTAGTTTATAGAACATTCCCAAATGTAACTCAGTAAGTATTTTATTATTATGATAGATGGGAGAATAATGCACATTGTTGAATTTACGAATAAATTATCAACTTTTATTTATCACTAATATAAAACGTATTTGTATAATATAAAGTGTTTTGCACCTTAAGAGCCGAAAATGTATGTATTTTTTGCTTTTTTAGGGAAGAAAGTCAACATATAAAAATACCATGGAACATAGAAGATGCCAAGCAACTTGGCATTGTTTTAAATAAATATAAAAGTGAAAATTACTATGAAGTTATGGCTGGAGTTTTTATAACTTATATATTGTATCCTTTTTTTTTGTACAAAAACTCATTTTAAAAGAAAATGGGCACTTTTTTATGGGTTTTGGACCCAACCTCAACACCAATGAATTAGGTATTTTTATGTAGAAAACGATAAGTTTAATTCAAAAACATATCTTTGGCACGCAGTTTCGAGTCTCATTAGTACTTATTAGTTGCTTGTTTTTTCCTATTTCTTCCTGTTTTTCAGTATTTTTCTTTATTTATTCCTATTTTTATGTGTTTTGTTCATTTTTTCGCTATTTTCCCCCTATTTTCGCTACTTTCCACATTTTTTCTATTTGTTCCTGTTTTCTATTGTTTTATCCTGTTTTCTTTTTTTTTCTAATTTTTTCTATTTTCCCCAAATTTCCCTATTTTTCCTATTTGTTCATATTTTTACTGTTTTTCATTATTTTTCCCCATCTAATCCTAGCATTTTTTATTACTTAATATTTTTGCCTGTTTTTTCCTATTTCCCCATTTTCTTTACTTTTCCCTATTTTTCATCATTTCTTATTTTTTATAAATTTTCGCTATTAAACGCTATTTTACCTTATGTTTCTCTGCTTTCCCATATTTATTCCTATTTTTTCTATTTTTCTCTAATGTTCTTGTTTTTCAGAATTCTTGCTGTTTTTCATTGTTTTTTACTGTCTCTATTATCTTTTTTTCCTTATTTTCCCCTATTTTCTCATATATTTCAATATTTTACCTCGATTTTTCCCGTAGTTATATCTAATTTTCCTATTTTATCTATCTTTTTTTCCTATTTTTCCCAATTTCTTACAATTTTGGAAGATTCCATTATTATATCCTATTTGCACATATTTTCCTTCATTTTTACATATTTTTTCCCAATTTTTCTATTTTTTTTTATTCTTCATATTCTCCTGTTTTTCGTTATTGTTTCCGGTTTATATTTATCCCCATTATTTTCTATTTTTTCTATATATTCCAATATTGCCCTATTTTTCATAATTATCCCATGTTTACATATTTATTCTCCAATTTCCCAATTTTGCCATGTTTTTTTCCTATTTTTTATTATTTTTTTTGTTTTCCTCAAATTTTGCTATTTTGCCCTAATTTTCCCGTTTTTCTGCATTTCTCCCAAATTTCCCCATTTTATCATATTTTTCCCTTATTTTCGCTACTTTCCCCATTTTTTCCATTTTCCTAATTCTCTCTATTTATTCCAGTTTTCTGTTTTATCATATTTTCTTTATTTTTCCTATTTGGACTTTTTTTCTTTTTCCCAAATTTTCGTACTTGTTCATATTTTTACTGTTTTTCATTATTTTTTCCCCATTTATTCCTATTATTTTGTGTTTTTGCCTGTTTTTTACCCAAACCAATTTTTCGCTATTAAATTTTACCAAATTTTACATATTTTATCCTTTTTCCCTATTTTTTTTATTTTTCTCTAATTTCCCTGTTTTTCCCATTTCTTGCTGTTTTTCATTATTTGTAACAATTATTATCCATTTTTCCCTTTTTTACTATTTTTTTCTTATTTTCTCATATATTTCTGGATTTTTTTGTATTTCTCTGTTTTATCTTTCTCTAATTTTTTCCTGTTTTTCCCAATTTCTATGAATTATTCGCAAATTTTATTTTTCCCATATTCTCTCTGGTTTTCGCTATTTGTCTACATTTTTTCCATTTTTCATATTTCTTTTCATTTTCCATTATTTTATCCTATTTTCCTCATAATCGACATTTTTCCAATTTTCACCATTTTCCGTATTTTTTTCTATTCATATTCTCCTGTTTTTGATTATTGTCTCCTGTTTATCTATATTTATCCCTATTATTTCATACATAAATTTTTTTTATTTTCCCTAATTTCAATTTTTCCCATTTTTTTTTATTATTTTTCCCAAATTTTTCTATTTTGCACTAATTTTCCCATTCCCCATTTTTCCCAAATTATTATATTTTGCTCAATTTTTCACAATTTTGTCTCATTTGTTCCAATTTTTCCCTGTTTTCCCAATTTTTAAATATTTTGCCCTATTTTTCTTTTCTCATATTTTCCCCAATTTTTTTTATTTTTCCCGCCTTTCATAAATTTCCCAATTTTTGCCGATTTTTCCCTGTTTTGAATCCATCCCAAATTTTCCTATTTTGCTCAATTTTTCTTATTTTTGTATTTTTTTCTCAATTTTTTCCATTTTTCAGTTTTTTGTCCCATTTGTTCATTTTTTTTGTTTTTCCCTATTTGTAACTATTTTCAACATTTTTTTCCAAATTTCCCTGTTTCCCAAATTTCCCTATGTTTCCCAAGTTTTGCCGATTTTTCCCTGTTTTTCAATATTTTTCCCATTTTGCTCAATTTTTCTTATTGTTCCCTAATTTCACTCTTTCCCAAATTTCGCTGTTTTCAGTATTTTGCCCCATTTGTTCTATTTTTTCCTGTTTTTCCCAATTTTTCGCAATTTTTATTTTCTGTTTTTATCTATATTTCCCCATATTTTCCCTATTTATTTCTATTTTTCTTATATTTTCCTGGTTTTTCCCATGTTTCCCCGTTATTTCCCATTTTTATCAATTTCTGATGACATATAATTTATTGCTGTTAAGGGTGGGTCCAAAATACCTACTGTTTTTTTATACGTTTAAAAATTTCCTTAACCATTTTCTAGTCTCCAAACATTCGCAATACCAGGATCATTATTTCTATCCATCCTCTCCGGTTTTCTATTCCCTTTCTTTACAGCTCTCGCTCTCGTCTGTACTTGCTCAATGCTAGGAGCTTCCCTTTGCTTCATGCTATCTCAACTTTTAGGAAGAAAACTAGTCCTGCACTATTTTCCTGAAAAAGCTCAGACGTGGGCTCGTCAAGTTGAAAAACATCGATCGAACATGTTTAATTATATTGTGTTCTTAAGGGTGACACCGTTTTTACCGAACTGGTTCATCAATTTGACCGCCCCTGTAATTGGAGTGCCTTTATATCCATTCGCGTTTGGGACATTTGTAGGTGTAGCTCCACCTTCTTTTATAGCGATACAGGGTGGTCAAACGTTGAATGAAATGACAGCTAAAGATGCTGCTTTTAGTGTAGTATCGCTAATATGGTTGTTAGTTTTTGGAATTATTTCATTGATTCCGATATTTTTAAAAGGGAAATTGAGGGAGAAGATTGATTAATATAAAAGTTTCATTTATATTAAATATTTGCATTTAAATTGTATTAAATTATTAGTAAAAAGAGGTACAGTGCCATTATCTCTTTACTATTTTTTTTATTTGTTACAACAAATTTAGTTAATTTTTTTTAAATATTCACATTTCCTACAAAATAATAAAAATGTTTTTAAGTTTTGGATGCAACCAGGGTAAATAATGAAAAATTAGTTCTAGTATTATTTATTATTTTATTTAATACTGTTAGTTATTTAAATTAATAAAATTTAGTTGATATTTGATGCTCAAAAGATATTTCAAATAAAGATATTTGAATAAATAGTTGTTATTTTTAAAATAAATAAAATAATATTTAATTTCATTGGGATAAATTGTTGATTTAAGAGGTATTTTTGTTGTAACGAAATAACTAATAATAACATATTTTTTTATTTATATTTGGTATCATAAAAATAGAGTATATAAAAAATATATATTAGCAGTACGAATTGATATAAGTTATGGAAGTTTCACTTGAGTTTGCCACTGGAAAACTAATAGGACGCCAGTACCACCAGTTATACCATACTAAAAAAATATAAATATTCGGGTCAAATGGAAACAGAAAAAAAATGTGCGGTTTGGGGGGTGCCTTTATCCTATATCTATGGGGGTGCCCCATATCAGGGACGAAGTTCCTTATGTTATTTTTTTTAACTCTAAATGTGATTTAATATGTAGATTTCTATGAGTTTATTATCTCTATCTCTCTCGAAGGAAATCGACAAAAATCGTAAAAATCAAAAAATATGCAGACTGAGAAAAAGTTGGAAAAAACCTGAAAGAATTTGAAAATATCAAAAAGCAACTGGAAAACGAGAAAAAATCAGAGAAATAAAAGAAATTAGAAAATATTAGAAAATCTCGAAAAAATAAATAAAAACAAATGAAAAATAAAATAAAAAGAAAACGACAAAAATTAGAAGAATAAAAACATCGGAAAAGATCAGAAAAAAAAACAAAAAAACGATAAAATCCAAAAAAAAGAAGTAATAAAATAGTGCAAAAAACAGAAGACAATCGAAACCATAAAAAAATCGAAAGAATTGAAATAAATCGCAAAACATCCCCCACAAAAAATGGCAAAAATCGCAGAAAACAGCAAAACTTTCAAAAAGTCGGGAAAAATTGAAAATGCAAATGATCGGAAAAAATTGCAAAAAAAATCGCTACAAATGACAAAAAATTGCGAAAAAAATCGCAAAAATGGAAAAAAAAACGACCAAAAATAATTGTAACTATAAAAAAAAATTAAAAATTCGAATTGAAATAAATCTAATATTGATTCTATAAGTGAATTCTCTCTCTCTCTCTATCGACAAAAGTCAAAAAAAAAATCGGCAGAATAAAAAGAATTAAAGAAGTTAGAAAAAATCTGAAAGAATTGAAATAAATCGCAAAAAGGCGAAAAAATGGCAAAAACGCAAAAAAAAATCACTGAAAACGGTAAAATTTCCAAAAAAATTTTAAATAAAATCGGAGAAAAATAATAAAAAATCAGAAAATATTGGAAAAAAATGAAAAATAAAATTGTAAAATACGGAAAAGAGAAAATCAAAAAAACGTATGTCGCAAAAAAACAAACAACCAAAAAACCGGAAATCATAAAAAATAATTCGAAAGAATTGATATAAATCGCAAAAAAATGGCAAAGTATTACTCAAAAAATCGCAGAAAACGGGAAAAAATCCAAAAAATTCGGAAATAAAATCACAAAAAAAAACGGAAAATATTGCACAAAAATAAACAGAAATAATTGTAACTATAAAAATTAAAAAATTCGAAAGAATTGGAAAAATTAGAAGATTAAGAAAAAATTGGAAAAAATCACAAATAACAATCAGAAAAAAATCAAAAAACAAAACAGAAAAATAAATTAAATATAAAATAAAAAGAAAAGGATAAATTAGAAGAATCGATAAAATCATAAGAAATCGGAAAAAAATAAGAAAAAACAGAGAACATTGAAAAAAGTTGAAAGATAAATCAGAAATCATTGGGAAAAAATGAAAAATAAAATTTTAAAATACGGAAAAAAGCGAAAAGAACGCTAAAAAGCAAAAAAAAACCGCAAGAAACCGCAAAACAAATAACCGGAAACAATTGTAACCATAAAAAAATATAAAAAATTCGACAGAATTGAAATAAATCGTTAAAAAACCCAAAAAAATGGCAAATCATTGCAAAAAAAACAATAAATCGCAGAAAAAGGGAAAAAATTTCAAAAAATTCGGAAATTAAATTGCAAACAATATCAAAAAAATAAACAACCAAAGAAAACCGGAAATAATTGTAACTATAAAAAAAATCGAAAGAATTGAAATAAATTGGAAAGAATACAAAAAAAAAATCATAAAAATGAGAAAAAATCGAAAAAACGAAAAAAATCAGAGTAATAAAAAAACGAGGAAAAGTTAGAAAAAACAAAACAGAAAAATATAAATCAAAAAAACAAAAAATAAAATAAAAAGAACACAAGGATAAATTAGAAGAATCGAAAAAATCAGAAGAAATCTGAAAACGTACTGAATAAAGTTGAAAGAAAATATTGGAAAGAAAATGAAAAATAAAATTGTAAAATACGGAAAAAAGAGATGATAAAAAAAACGAAAATAAACGCAAAAAAACGCTAAAAATTACTAAAAAAAAGCGAAAACAAAAACGAGAGAAATAGAAAAATATCGCAAAAAACCAAAAAACCGGAAACAATTGTAACCATTAAAAAGTCCAAAGAATTGAAATAAATCGCAAAAAAAAGCGTTAAAATCCCCAAAAAAATGGCAAAAACATCACAAAAAAAACAAAAAAATCGCAGAAAACGGCAAAAAATTACAACAAATTTCAAATGTGAAAACTGGAAAAAATGTAAAAAATACAAAACCAAAAAAAACCTAGAATACTTGTAAGTATAAAAAAATTCAAATTAATTGAAATAAATCAGAACCGAGAAAAAATCAGAAAAAATCAAAAAAAAATCGGAAAACAAAGAAAAATCAGAATAACCAAAAAATCTATATATGATATGCATAAAAAAATTAATTATTGTATAAAGAGACAGAGAGTAAGAGAAAGAGAGGAAAGGTTGCCTGGGGGAGGTGGCATAACGCTTTTTCCTTACGTGACGCTTTCTGCCAGTTAACTCCTACCTCAAACCGCGTTAAGGAACTTTATTCTAATAATAGTTTACTTACACACATAGGAAGGTTTTAGTACAACAGACACAGTCTTGCAGCTATTACTACATTCTCTAGATGGCTTTAGCACTATATTTTTTTCACCTGATCCTTGAACTACAAATACATAACTGCATTCAGTATTAGGTAATGTATAAGGTTCTGTTTTACTTCCATCTATCATTAAAAATCTTTCTACACTTTGTCCAGATCTTTCGGGAAGAAATGACGGTTTTGGGAAGACTTGACGGATAATACGAGCAGTTGCAATCTTATTGATACGCCATAAGATATGTGTATTAGAGGGAAACTCTATATTATTGCTAAATAAGTCTTGTAAATTAGTATATGATGAGTTTGTAGATTTAAGTCTTCTTGTTTCTAAGTTTAAAAGTTTTTCGTTTTGTATGTAAATGTCTAGTAGAGTTTTTATAGAGACTAGTGGTTGATTTGACTAAAAATAAACAATATAGTCAAAATTTTAGCAAAATGAAACTTATTTGTATTTACTTACTTTTGTTATAAAAGGGGTACCACATCCAGGTTTGATAAAACTTTCATCAACTTTTGTGATATTAAGAACTGCAAAGACATTATCACAAGGCCCACAATCCATATCTGATACATAAAAGTATGGATTTTCTACGAGACATGTTTCATCATATAAATCTAAAAGTATATCATTTGGTAAATATTAAGAATCTAATCAATAAAATTTTATTTACCTGTTATAGCTGGGAAATGTTTAATTATCGGTACAGCTAGAAACCTTATAAATTTTAAAGTCGGATATGTCAGTCCCTGAACATTTCTTAGTACGATACTAGACGTAGGTTGATGAACATTTAATAAAATATAAATACAAATAAAAATTATAATAAAGAGTACGAATATGTTTCTAAAATTAGTACAGTTCTTTTTAGGTTTGACTGAATTATTTGAACTATTTTCTTTTTTTAATTGAACAAATGATTCTTTGAAAAGAGATTCGATTTCTTGGGTACTTAATCCTATGCTTTTGGCATTTTCTTTAAGTAATACTACATTTTTCTTATATTCTTCTAAAAATGGGATCTTTGACATTTTCTTTTAACCTAACCTATAAAAACAAATACTTGACAGAACAAAGCAACGTTGCCATTTGCTTAATTTTCTATACCTAAAAATCACATACTGGGCGACATCTATCTTTGACTCATTCAACGAATCGAGGTGTGAACAATAAAATAATTGCGTTTGTAATTAAGCCATTTATGGTATAATATTTGGACGATATTTCTTGAAGAAATTTTGTTAATAAATCATACAATCAATCTGAAAATGCAAGGAATTGGAAGAAGTGATATGCAACACGAAAAATGTGCTTTGTTCTAGAATGCTCTGTATATGGCAATTTTGTTATTTCTGTACATAAATTTCCCAAGGCATTAAAGAAATGGAAGAATGTATTAAAGAAAGAAAAACCTATCTCAAACAATGAAATATAACCTATAACTGGAACGCTAGTTCATATATATGAACTAATTTCAAAAGGTATGTCCACTTAATATAGATTTTTACATAATATCCGTATTTTAACAAATCACGATCATATTTATGATGCAATTTAGCCAATCACTAAAGAATCAAAGATTCAAAATATAATAAAAATCGAATACAATAATTATTTTAATTGTATTTGTACGTAGATACGTGCGAGTAGTCACTACCAGAAGTAGTTCCAACTTTTGATAATAGAGCGCGCGCTGTTGAAATATAATTCTGACTCAAAGATCGTGTCGAAGTTATCGCCTCTTGATTTTTAAATTATTTTCTGTTATTTAAAAGGCTTATTACTGTAATTTTGTGTTAAATTTACGAAGTGCATTTTGGAAATTAGTGTTTTTTATACACCGTGGTCACGTTGAAAGACGAAATTTTGTGTGCAACGGTCGGCGTCTGTAAACATTTTGAATTGGACTGGTTTCGGGTAAGTAACATTTTAAAAACATTTAGAATATATGCCTGTCTGTTTGTTAGTGAAGTAATATTGATTTTTTTAATTTTATAATCAATATGAGTGACCACTTTTGGCCAAGCACTTTTTTGAAATTGCATTGTTGTACTACCGAGGGCTTAATTATTAAGTCGGTAAACATGTTCAGATTATTTTCCCCGTGCACCTGGAGGTCAGGACAGTACCAGGACGTCATCACCAGGAGTTCCATGGATATTCATAAGAAATCGACCGAAACTCATTACCTGGGAGTTTTGTTTTATCTCGAACCTAACATCAGCAACTTCCCTTGAGTACCTGGTGCTCCGGATGACCTGACTATAGCTTCATCTCCGGGAATTTTATTGAAATTACTTACTAAATAAGCCTAAAATCTTTACCCGATGGTTTTTCAAATCGCTCGTTCTGAATCTGACATTAGAAACTTCCCCCTCTAGTACCTAGTGCTCGGGATAACCTGATTAATAGCGTCATCTCCAGGAATTTTACTGAAATTGCTTAACAAATGAGCCTAAAATCCTGAAATTGATTTCGGCAACCGTTCCCCCGAGTACCTGGTGCTCCGGACAACCTGACTAATAAGCGTCATCTCTGGGAATTTTGCTAAAATTGCTTGCTAAATCGGTCCAAAATCTTTACTCCAGGCTTTTCAAATGACTCGTACCGAATCGCACATCGGCAATCTTTCTCCCGAGTACCTTTTGCTCCTGACTATATAGCATCATCTCCGGGAATTTTACTAAAATTTCTTACTAAATCGGCCCAAAATCTTTACTCCAGACTTTTCAAATGGCTGGTACCAAATCGCACATCGGCAATCTTTCCCCCGAGTACCTGGTGCTCCGGACAACCCGACTAGCATCATCTCCGGAAATTTTACTAAAATTGCGTACTAAATCGGTCCAAAATCTTTATTCCAGGCTTTTCAAATGACTCGTACCGAATCGCACATCGGCAATCTTTCTCCCGAGGACCTGGTGCTCCGGACAACCTGACTAGCATCATCTCCGGGAATTTTACTAAAATTGCTTACTAAATCGGTCCAAAATCTTTACTCCAGGGTTTTCAAATGGCTCGTACCAAATCGCACATCGGCAATCTTTAACCCGAGGTCCTGGTGCTCCGGACAACCTGACTAGCATCATCTCCGGGAATTTTACTAAAATTTCAATTTCTTACTAAATCGGTCCAAAATCTTTTCCCCAGGCTTTTCAAATGGCTCGTACCAAATCGCACATCAGCAATCTTTCACCCGAGGACCTGGTGCTCCGGACAACCTGACTAGCATATCATCTCCGGGAATTTTAGTAAAATTGCTTACTAAATCAGCCCAAAATCTTTACTCCGGGGTTTTAAAATGGCTCCTATCAAATCGCACATCGGCAATCGTTCACCCGAGGACCTGGTGCTCCGGGCAACCTGACTAGCATCATCTCCGGGAATTTTACTAAAATGTCTTACTAAATCGGTCCAAAATCTTTACCCCAGGCTTTTCAAATGGCTCGTACCAAATCCTAGATTGGCAATCTTTCCCCCAAGTACCTGGTGCTCCGGACAACCTGACTAGCATCATCTCCGGAAATTTTACTAAAATTTCTTACTAAATCGGCACAAAATCTTTACCCCGGGCTTTTCAAATGGCTCGTATCGAATCGCACATCGGCAATCTTTCACCCGAGGACCTGGTGCTCCGAACAACCTGACTAATTGCATCATCTCCGGGAATTTTAGTGAAATTGTTTACCAAATCGGCCCAAAATCATTACCCGGGGGGCTTTTCGAGTTGTTAGTCAAAAATCCTCCCGTAATAAAATGTTTATATAGTATTAAAATGTATATTGCTGATAAAAAACCATGCACTTTTCTTATGCATTGCATTTTCAACAATTGCACCATGACTTTAAAAATACAGGGTGGTCCAAAAAAATTACTTTCAATACATTAATTGTATTATATCTTAAGACATATAAGTGTATAAAAAAAACTAGAAAAACACAAATAATTATAAAATCGACTCAAAAGGAATTCTAGTATGTTTATTTGAAATGTGACGTAGAAGAAAAATCATGAGCAGAACCAAAGACAAAAAGGGTACTATATAGGATCTAACTTTGTTATTAATATTCAGATCAGATTTTTATGGAACAAACGGTATTATGTATAGAACAATTCATATACAGTGTGTCTGAAAAAGTTGACAACAAATGGGAAACTTTTTTATTATTAAGTTTAGGAAAAAACGTCATTCTTCATAAAAAGTTCTGCAAGGCCTAAAACCCAATATACGATAATCAGATATCGAAATTTTCCAATCGTATACGAGGTTTGTCAAAAAGTATGAATTTTGCTCAAGAGTAAAGTACCTTTATTTTCGACAATATCTAAAATTGTTATTAAGAAAAGTTGATTAGAATTGAAAACTACGTTTAAATGTCTAATTACAGCTATCTACGATGAAAACCAGGTTTTATTATTATTTACAATTTCTTTAAGATCGAAAATGAACAAAAACTAGGTATCTAAATTATTGACCTGTACAAAATCAAGTTGCTGTGGAAATGTTTTGAAACATATCTTATGTCAGTATGCTTCAAAACCTCAGTTTGTAATAATTGTACTTTTTTAAATACTAGTAAAAATGCCGTTGAAATTAAGTCTTGAAGAGAAAATTGAAATTGTTTTAATTGTTGGAGATAACTACAAAACTTATAGGGAAGCTGCCATAATCTTTAATAACAGACATCCTGATAAAAATGTACATTTTGCAACAGTAAGTAAAATAATAAAAAAGTTCAAGTGTTCCGGAAATGTTGAGAATAAATTCAAAAAGAAACATGAGGCATGGGTTGCTACTGAAGAAATTCAAAATAAAGTAATGCTCTCAGCAATAGAAAATCCTAAAGATTCCATAAGAAAAATGGCAGCTTTGCTTGGTGTGCGCAAAGACGTAGTTGCAGGAATATTAAAAGCAAACAAATTTAAACCTTACAAACCCCAGTTCACTCATACCCTAAAAGCAGGAGATTTTAATAGAAGATTTGAATTTTGTGCTTGGTTCCAAGGGGAGTTAGAAGATAATTATTATATGGCACGGTGCATACTTTTTTCGGACGAGGCAACGTTCACTTCTAATGGGGTAGTCAGCTCACAAAATTGCCGTTGGTGGAGTGATGTTAATCCTAATTTCACTGTCCAAACTCGTGACCAATACTGTTTTAAAACAAATGTATGGTGTGGAATTTTTAAAGATAGAATAATTGGACCATTTTTTTTTCGAACTAATATGAATGCTGAACGTTATCTGGAATTTTTAAATAATGAGATTCTTGAATTTCTTCATAACCTACCAATAATGGAAAGGCAACGTACATGGTACCAACATGATGGAGCAACCTGCCATAGTACAAGAAATGTTCGAGAATGTCTTCTACAAATTTTTAACGGAAGAGTAATTGGAAGATTTGTGGACTTTGCTTGGCCTCCAAGATCTCCGGACCTGACCCCCCTAGACTTCTTTTTATGGGGATACTTGAAGCAAAAGGTATACCTTAAAAGACCGTTTGAAAATATTGATCATTTGGAAAGAATAATTAGGGAAACATGTGACGGTGTTACTCCAGATGTTATTAGAAATGCAATAAAAGAATTCTCTCGAAGAACAATTACCTGCTTAGAAAGGGACGGTGGATATGTTGAGGCGTGCGTGCAGTGAGGGAAAAGTTAATCCGGATTCTTCTTTTTCATGCATGTAATGTTTGATGTTGTGTTTTGAAAATAAATGATTCTAATTATGTATGCATTTGTTTACATTGTATTATTGATAACTCGTGCAAAACAAAGTCAATATTTATAGCAAAATTTGCAATGAGAAAATGAGTGGTGTAATCAGTAAGTGCACATGAACATAATTTTTAATTTCTATCGATATCTTGAAATTAAATTTGAAGCACTTTTCTCTTATTGATTATAATGTGCTGTAGAATACTAGTAAACAATAATCAGGAATAAAATTTGCATTTAGTGATGTACAGGGAAAATCAAAAATTTCGATTGAAGTCGAAGACTAAAGTGCTTTTAAATTTTATTTCAAGATATCGATAGAAATTAAAAATTATGTTCAAGTGCACTTAATGATTACACCACTCATTTTCCCATTGCAAATTTGCTTACTGACAACTTGATTTTGTACAGGTCAATAATTTAGATACCTAGTTTTTGGTCATTTTCGATCTTAAAGAAATTGTAAAAAATAATAAAACCTGGTTTTCATCGTAGATAGCTGTAATTAGACATTTAAACGTAGTTTTCAATTCTAATCAACTTTTCTTAATAACAATTTTAGATATTGTCGAAAATAAAGGTACTTTACTCTTGAGCAAAATTCATACTTTTTGACAAACCTCGTATACGATTGGAAAATTTCGATATCTGATTATCGTATATTGGGTTTTAGGCCTTGCAGAACTTTTTATGAAGAATGACGTTTTTTCCTAAACTTAATAATAAAAAAGTTTCCCATTTGTTGCAAACTTTTTCAGACGCACTGTATGTGTAAAGTTTTAAGTCATGAGCAGACCCAACGAGAGGGTGTTGAAGGCGGTACAAAATATCGCGGCCCGGGGGTTATGGGGGCCCGATCCCAACACAGCAGAGTCACTTCTAATTTTGTACAAATAAAAATTCACTATTTCGGTAAATAAAAATCTAACAAATCACTTTATTTCTAACGATTCTCAAAAATTCCATGACAATTCTCTTATGACAAATTAGTTTTCCACTTGATTTTTTAAAATTTCAATTTCTTCAAAATCAAACAATTAAACCAACATGCGAGAAGTATACCCGGAATAAAAGAGAGTTATTGGAGATTAATTTAACACCAGAAGTAAGAGTTTAATTAATTTTTTTTTTTAATATTTGGATTCTTTTGAATGGCTTCAACGTTACGAAAAGTAAAATAGTTGGCCTAATATTTTGAACGAATGTAAACTAGTGGTTAATAATTTTTGAATGTCAAATGAACTAGCTTCGTCCGAAAAAAGAAAAATGTTTTTCCACGAAACATCAAATGATTCATTACAACTTTATGGAGAGGAATATACTTTAAAGTCAAAGTATTTTATGTAGTTTTATATGTTGATATTTAAATTTTTTCAGATATCAAAATTTTGAGGATATACTGATATTACCCCATTTAATCATTTAAATAAAATTCACAAATTAAAATTAAGATTCCTTGTTTCCAAATATAATTATATCATTAAGATTATTTTGTAACCGTAGCCAAATAAGCAGAAAGAACTTCCAGTAATCTTTCTAGAATAAAAAATACTTAAAAGTCTTAAGGTTTTGTTAGTTTGTAACGTTTTAAAATAAGTATTTTTGAACGTAAAATTACTAATTTAATTAGTAGACTAAACCGCAGTTAATGTATTGAATGTCAATTTTTTGAGTCACTCTGTATTTTTAGAGTCATGGTGCAATGAGCAAAAATTAACCATATGACTCAAGGTGTACCAACTTTTAAAAAAATCGGTCCGGGACCCAAACGCTATAAGAAAAGTGCCTGGTCCTTTTAAGATTTAATTATTTCAAATTCAACATTCAGAACTTTATTGGAAGAATAATTTTTTTCGTAAAACAAAAAATTAAAAAGTTGTTTCTACATGTTGACAACTTAAGTGGACCTAATTATATATGATGATTTTAATATAGTTTTGTTTTGTTTTAGACTCCAGACTTCAAACCAGAAATGGAAAAATCAGTGCAATATTTTAAGGTAAGAATTTGTATTTTTTTATTATTATTATTATTACCTTGATCGTTGAATAATATTTTTAAAAAATCGGTTGTGTCGCCCCAAAATTTTCCCGACGAGTATCCAGAGACGAATAATTTTACAGATATATAATGTTAAAATTTCAAATTTGGACATTTTTTAAATTTTGACAGGTGACAATTGGAGAAATAATTACTGTTATTTGAGGAAAAAAAGAAAATTGGAAAAAAATTATACAATTATGAAAAATTTTGTTATTCAAAATTTCCAACTTTGAGAATGTTTTAGCCTAAATTTCTCTTTGTCGAATTATTGACTTTGAAAAATTTTCGGTATTTTATTTTAAATCGAAAAAATCGAAAATTCAAGGAAATACATTTTCAAAGTTGCAAATATTGAATCTCAAATTTTTCATTTTTCAAAATTGTATAATTTTTATGTTTTTTATATACTTTTTCAATTGTGAAAACCATAACGACAAATTATTTGAGGAAAAAAATTAAAATTTGGTAAAAAATAAAATATCGAAGTCCATAATTCGACAAAGACAAATTCAAATACAGTCATTTTCAGGTAATAATTATCATATTATCATTGCTGCCAATATAATTTGATCGTGAAGGTTGAGACTCCCGCTGCTGAATAGAGTTTTTTTCAAGGGCTTTCAAATGACATATTTAAAGTTAAATTCCGTTACATATTGTTTCTGTCATTTTTTCACAATTACGCCCTTCTCGGAGGTGGATCGGGAAAGTAAAAAGAAAACCAGCAAAAAAAAAGAGTTGTGTGATCTTCTTCATATAACAAATACAAATAAACATAATTTAAATTATTGTGCATGGACTAAAAATTAAAATAAACCAAATGTAAATAATTAAAGAACCATAAAAAGTGAATATATTCGCCACAATAAATAAATAAATACAATTCTATAAGAAAACAAATTAAAATCATTAAAGTTTCTTTTACTCCTTTGAGAATTGAAATTTTGCAGCGCCACCTATCGAATTCTACTTTTCCCAATATTCTAAGCTCTACCGAATATAATAATTAGTCACTTGTTGTAATGGCGGGAACTTTGAATTTACTGACCTCGAAAGATACTCAAAAAATATGAAATTTTGATAATTAAAATGTCTAATAAATAATTTGTTGAAACCGTAGATCGACCTAAATCTGTTGTCCTTTAACTATACTCTTTTCCAATTCTTTTTGCAACTCAGTTGGCGGTGTTAGGGGTGCTAAATTTCGCCCTATATATAACTATCACCGCATGTAAAAATTTTAGGTTAAGTATTTTGACATGTTCACGCAGGCTGTAACTTTGGTTGTTCAATGAACATTGTTGCCAATAGAAACAAAAATATCTATGGGTGCCATAACTTTTTTATGAATCAATTTACTGAATTTATGTAACTACCATTACATCAGTAGATGTGGTTACCGTATATGCTTTACACATAGAAGTTCCTGGTTCGATTCCGGAAATATTTTTTTAACAAACAGAATAAATTTAGATAGTCAAGGTTTCTTTTAATAAAATAAATATTTTTTTTAAATACACAGGCTAGATTTACACAGTCAAAGACTTCTTTTAATAAAATAATATTCGTCTGGCTTGCCTTTCAAATAATATTCATCTGGCTTACCTTATGGGTAGCCACAGCGTTTTATTATTGTAATAAGACTGAAATAGCGGGAAAGGAAAATTATTCAAATAAAATACATTATAGATATCTACAATACTTTAATAAGTTTATTTGTATGTATGTATTTTTACATAAAGAGGATAATACCCACTAAACAATGAATGTTTAGGTATTTACTTCATTGGAAAATATTAAGACAGTTTCTTTCTGGCGTTTAAAATATAGGATAAACATTTTTTTTAATTTAGTGAGTACAAAACGAACGCATCTGTCTAAAAGAGCGAAACAAAAAACTTTTAAGTATAAAATTACTTTACTAACAATACACTTGATTTAAAAAAAGATGTACACGTTTTCTTCTTTTTTCTTGTTAAGGTCTCAGATTTCAGGGCTATTCGGCTTCTGAATTGTTTTTTTGACGTTGACGTTTTAAATTGACATTAAAATACAAGAACTAGATACTTATCTGATAGCTTTATTCTGCTAAAAAGTTTAAAAGTGACTGGGAATAGCTTAAAAATAGAACTACACTTTAAAAAATTATTATTTATATTTAAAACATCAGAAACTACAAAATATTTTTTTTTAAATTAAGTGTATCGGTTTCAGCCTGGCTTTTTTAGATACTACCAGAAGAGCTTTTATTGTTATATCCTTAGAACAAATAGTTAGTAAATATACGTGAATAATGTGCGAACCATCGGCCATTATTAAGACCCACGTATGACTCATCGGTTTGTTTACATTTGCAAGGCCCATCCCGTTCACCGAGCGAAAGTGAAATCCTCCTTCCTACGAACTATATATTCTAAGGTTATATCAGACTAGAATAAATTGATCTAATCATGAAGGGTAATTTATTATTTTAATGTTACCACGAGTATTTTTTTATATGTGTGTAAATAAGAAAAATTAAAATTTGTATTTATCATTATTACTTACATCTAAATCTAGTTTTACGTTTAAATATGCACATAAATAAACAAAAAAATATATTTATAACAATTATTTACATATATACCAACAAAACACAAATAATTAAAGACAATGTTAGGGCTAATTAAGATTGAATTACACATATTAAAATTTTTTACGTTAAGAATGATGTGACGTCATACTCAGTAATACAGTGCAGCCAATAAAACAATCTTACTCTCAAAAATGTTGCGTTGACAACATGCCAAACTAGGGAAACTTTTGATTTTAAAGTTTCCTACCCTGTTCGATGTTGTCAAATCGCTTGATTGAAAATCATGAAAAAATTTGACATTTATCAGAACTATTAACTTCGTGTTGTATTAATTGTTAAATTCTCAAGAAATTTAATAGACTATTTTGAACCATTATTCCAGATAATGCTATAAGAGACGTACTTAATGACATTTACACTTTGTAACCCCAAATTTAATTAAATAGATTTTGATGTATTAGGACGAATTGAATTTTCTTTTCAAAACCTTACACGGCAACACTGTAACATATTTTTTATGACGTCACAATTCTTAACTAAAATGTTAAAAATCGTTAAAATTTGATATTTTAAAAACCTCGAGCTAAAGTTCTTAGGTTAGGTTTTAGTCATGTTATATTAACCCAAACAAAAACTTGATTTGAATTGGTTATTTTTTTTTAATTTGTGTGATCCGTCTCTTAATAAAATTTAGTTTTTTTTTACAAAATTGTAGTTTTGTTAAATTATTGTCCCTTTGAATTGGATTCTTCTATGTACACATTCCCTCTAGGTAAGGTCCCAATTTTGTCGCCTTCCTTACGTTCTAAAACCAAAAAAAAACAATTATAATCCAAAAATTATTAATAACAAATTTAGAAGCATAGAAAAATACCATATACATAGGTAAGAAGATTGCTTTCTTACCGATAAAAAAACTATACTGACAAGTGACATATATGACATTATACCAACTTATAGATCCCAAAATATGAATGCTACAAGGTCATCTATGCCATCGACATATACTAATAGACATGCCCTAGCGGTAAGAAATGCGGTTTTGTTTGGTTTTTACAACAACAAAACTATAGAAAAGTAAGAAGATTGCTTTCTTACCGATAAAAAAACTATACTGACAAGTGACATATTTGTCATTAAACCAACTGATAGATCCCAAAATATGAATGCGACAAGGTCATCTGATACCTGCCATCGACATTTATTAATAGACATGCCCCTAGCGGTAAGAAATGAGGTTTCGTTTGGTTTTTACAACAACAAAAGTATAGAAAAATACCATATACATAGGTAAGAAGATTACTTTCTTACCGATAAAAAAACTATACTGACAAGTGACATATATGACATTATACCAACTTATAGATCCCAAAATATGAATGCGACAAGGTCATCTAATCGTACCTGCCATCGACATATACTAATAGACATGCCCTAGCGATTCGTTTGGTTTTTACAACAACAAAAGTATAGAAAAATACCATATACATAGGTAAGAAGATTGCTTTCTTACCGACAAAAAAACTACACTGACAAGTGATATATTTGACATTATACCAACTTATAGATCCCAAAATACGAATGCTACAAGGTCATCTATGCCATCGACATATACTAATAGACATGCCCTAGCGGTAAAAATTGCGGTTTCGTTTGGTTTTTACCATAACAAAAGTATAGAAAAATACCATATACATAGGTAAAAAGATTGATTTCTTACCGACAAAAAAAACTACACTGACAAGTGACATATTTGTCATTACACCAACTTATATATCCCAAAATATGAATAAGACAAGGTCATACGATCGTACTTGCCATCGACATATACTAATAGACATGCCCTAGCGATTCGTTTGGTTTTTACAACATCAAAAGTATAGAAAAATACCATATACATAGGTAAGCAGATTGCTTTCTTACCGATAAAAAAACTATACTGACAAGTGACATATATGACATTATACCAACTTATAGATCCCAAAATATGATTTCGACAAGGTCATCTATGCCATCGACATATACTAATAGACATGCCCTAGCGGTAAGAAATGCGGTTTCGTTTGATTTTTACAACAACAAAAGTATAGAAAAATACCATATACATAGGTAAGCAGATTGCTTTCTTACCGATAAAAAAACTATACTGACAAGTGACATATATGACATTATACCAACTTATAGATCCCAAAATATGAATGCGACAAGGTCATCTGATCATACCTGCCATCGACATATACTAATAGACATGCCCTAGCGGTAAGAAATATGGTTTCTTTTGGTTTTTACAACAACAAAAGTATAGAAAAATCCCATATACATAGGTAAGAAGATTGCTTTCTTACCGATAAAAAAACTATACTGACAAGTGACATATATGACATTATACCAACTTCTAGATCCCAAAATATGATTTCGACAAGGTCATCTATGCCATCGACATATACTAATAGACATGCCCTAGCGGTAAGAAATATGGTTTCTTTTGGTTTTTACAACAACAAAAGTATAGAAAAATACCATATACATAGGTAAGAAGATTGCTTTCTTACCGATAAAAAAACTATACTGACAAGTGACATATATGACATTATACCAACTTCTAGATCCCAAAATATGATTTCGACAAGGTCATCTATGCCATCGACATATACTAATAGACATGCCCTAGCGGTAAGAAATATGGTTTCTTTTGGTTTTTACAACAACAAAAGTATAGAAAAATACCATATACATAGGTAAGCAGATTGCTTTCTTACCGATAAAAAAACTATACTGACAAGTGACATATATGACATTATACCAACTTATAGATCCCAAAATATGAATGCGACAAGGTCATCTGATCATACCTGCCATCGACATATACTAATAGACATGCCCTAGCGGTAAGAAATATGGTTTCTTTTGGTTTTTACAACAACAAAAGTATAGAAAAATCCCATATACATAGGTAAGAAGATTGCTTTCTTACCGATAAAAAAACTATACTGACAAGTGACATATATGACATTATACCAACTTCTAGATCCCAAAATATGATTTCGACAAGGTCATCTATGCCATCGACATATACTAATAGACATGCCCTAGCGGTAAGAAATATGGTTTCTTTTGGTTTTTACAACAACAAAAGTATAGAAAAATACCATATACATAGGTAAGAAGATTGCTTTCTTACCGATAAAAAAACTATACTGACAAGTGACATATATGACATTATACCAACTTATAGATCCAAAAATATGAATGCGACAAGGTCATCTGATCGTACCTGCCATCGACATATACTAATAGACATGCCCTAGCGGTAAGAAATGTTGTTTCGTTTGTTTTTTTCAGACGGACAGACAGAAAATATTGTTAATACTTAATTTGTAATCATAAATGAACTAAGAATTTTTTGGCATCTCTAATGATAAAATTGACATGATCCAAATCTATGGTTATGTCTTAGCACTAAAAAAATAAATTATTAAAGCTTCTAATATTAAATAAGTCGGCAAGTCGCCATAAATCTTGTCTTCTATATCATTCATTGAGACTCGTGGACTGGAAATGTACGTTCCAAAGTGTATATATATTTGGATATAGTTAGGTTAAATTAGATTTAGACGGTGGATTTTCTGAATGAAAAATAAGTCAACTGATGTAATTTCGGATCTGGACCGCCGATTTGACAGGAAGTTTCAAAATACCAGGATAATATTTTATTTCTTGATTGAGTGACGACATTAAGCATGTACTTCCTCTTGGCAACATTTCGAATTAAAGGAAAAAATAACTAATAAAAATTTAAATTTTCGTCTTTAGCTCTTAATGATCGAAACGTTATAAACAAAGCAATAACTCTTTTTACGCCCTACTGTCATTAGCATGATATTCATACCTTATTAATTATTCTAATAATCAACTTCAAGAAATCTAAGTATTGATTTTATAATTAACCAAATGAATAGAAATTCAAGCTACATTAAAAATTTTAGTATTTTATAACTACCGGTGCGTTCAGAAAATTAAATTTTTATTATCTATCATTTATTATTGTTATGATCGATTCAATCCACTCTACCATTCATAATTGACAGTTTTAGATGGAATTTTCTCGTCTCGTCTCGCAAAAACGAGACGAGACGTTTTTGAAAATTATTTAGGCGATACCGAGACCACACACGGCGAAACCCGAGAATCTAGTTTTCTGGTCTCGTTCATATTTCTTCAGAATTACTTCGGTCCGGACCGGAAATAATTAAAAAAAATTTGATTTTTTTTTTTGCATAAACTTTTCTCTACGTTTTGAGCCACTCACAACAAGATTAGGTGAAAAAAATTTTCATATATGTCGGTCTGGGTGGATGGATGTATGTGGAGACGATAACTCAAAAACCAGTCGTCCGATTACAAAAATTCTTTCGTCAATTGTTTTCTCGTATCTACGAGAGGAACCCCATTGTTTTTGGGCATTCTAACTGTAAGGGGGTGGAAACTGGAGGGGGTTAAAATTTCAAAAAATTCATATCTCAGCCATTTTTAAAAATATCGAAGCAGACTTTTTCCATGTCCTAATTATTAGAAAATTAATTCGCTTAAAACTTTTTTTCGATTTGATCTTCATGGGTGGAACTGGAGGGAATTGAAATTTCAAAAAAATTATAACCGCAATTGTTGAAAATATTGTAACTTCGCTATTTTTAAAAATATCGAAACAGATCATTAGATTTTTTTATGCTCTAATTTTTTATAAAAAATTAATTCTCTGATTTTTACGGTTTTTTATTGTTTTTTACGATTTTTTACGGTTTTTTACGCTTTTTACAATTTTTTTACGGTTTTTAACGATTTTTTACGAAAAAATCCTGAAAAATCGTAAAAAACCATAAAAAAAACCGTAAAAAAATCGTAAAAATGGAAAAAAATTTGTAAAACTTCGTAAATAATTTAAAAATTAAGAAAGAGAAAAAAATATAAAAAAATCGTAAAAAATAGTTAAAAATCAGAATATTTCGAAAAAAAAATTTAAAAAATTGAGAAAGATAGAAAAAAAATGAAAAAAATCATTTAAAAATCGTAAAAAAATCTTAAGTAAACCATTGTCAAAAATCGTAAAAAAATCGTAAAAAACTGGTAAAAGATCGTAAAAAATTATAAAAAAAACGTAAAAAATCGTAAAAACAGGAAAAAATTTGTAAATAATTTAAAAAATTAAGAGAGAAAAAGGAAAAAAAAATTAAAAAATTGAGATAGAAAAAAAAATGGAAAAATTCATAAAAAAAATCGTAAAAAATCTTTAAAAAAAAACATACAAAATGATAAAAAATTTTAAAAAAAAAAAATGTAAAAAATTGTAAAAAATGTAAAAAAACTGGTAAAAGTCGTAAAATTTAATAATGCTAAATAAAAGTAAAACATCATAAAAAATCGTAAAAAAACGTAATAAACCGTAAAAAACCGAAAAGAAATTGGAAAAATCTGGAGTAGATTGAAAAAATTGGGATAATATCGGGAAAGATCGAAAAACGGGAGTAAAATAGAAAAAATCGAAAAAAACATATAAAATTGTAAAAAAAACGTAAAAAATCGTAAAAACAGGAAAAAATTTGTAAACAATTTAAAAAATTAAGAGAGAAAAAGGAAAAAAAATTAAAAAAATTGTAAAAAATCGTAAAAAAAACTGGTAAAAGTCGTAAAATTTAATAATGCTAAATAACCGTAAAACATCATAAAAAATCGTAAAAAAACGTAATAAACCGTAAAAAACCGAAAAGAAATTGGAAAAATCTGGAGTAGATTGAAAAAATTGGGATAATATCGGGAAAGATCGAAAAACGGGAGTAAAATAGAAAAAATCGAAAAAACCATATAAAATTGTAAAAAAACGTAAAAAACGGCCAAAAAGCTATAAAATTTCGTAAATAAATTAAAAAATTGAGAAAGAGAAAAAAAATGGAAAAAATCGTGAAAAATTGTAAAAAAATGTAAAAAATATAAAAACCTTAAAAAAGTGTAAAAACAGGCAAAAAGTCGTAAAATTTCATAATTAATTTAAAAAATAGAGAAAGGTAGAAAAAAAATGAACAAAACCGTAAAAATGGTAAAAAATCGTAAATAACGTAAAAAATCGTAAAAAATGGTAAAAAAACCGCAAAAAAACAAAAAAAAAACTGGAAAAATCTGGAACAAATGGAAAAAAAGTGATAATATCGGGAAAGGTCGAAGAACGCGAGTAAATTAGATAAAATCGAAAAAAATAAAATAAAAAATGTCATTCTAATTGAGCCTGTTTAAAAGACTAAAATGCATCATATCCATAAATTTCGTGTTACCTATAGGTCTTGTGTTTATTGTTAAAGTGAATTTTTCGGGCCAAAGTACTAAAATAAACTAGCAAGCAGTATAAACATTTAATTTTATTTATAATAAAAAAAGGTCTGCATAGGTTACGATACATTTACGAAATATAAAATCTACTATATATTTGAAAGTAATGTTAAGTGAAATTGAAGCAATTAATAAACTGTGTTTAATAAAATACCTCGGTGGCATCAAAATTTGAAAAAAAAAATTTTAATTTGAAATAATTAATGATGAGAAAAAAGCAATATGTTTAGTGTGTGAAAAATCTAGAATAAGAAAAATAATTAGCAGAAAAGACAATAATTTGTTAAGAATGGAAAGACATTTATTAATCTCGTTTTGTACTATCTTAGAAATAAGTTCTAGCAATAACGAGATTTGGCGAGACAAAACAATCATTTACGAGACGAGACTGAAACGAGACTTATTTTTTTCTCAACTAACGACACCGAGACGAGATTTTTGAAATTTCGCCTTATCATTTTCTCAAATATAAATAATATTTCTGTCCAAAAAGTAGGTGTGTTCGGGAAAATAATAACTCTTGTTTACTCCAGAATCTCATGGTCAATAAGAAATGCGGAACGCACTATACGTAATGTAACATTTTAAGTTGGTATCATGTAATCCTTTTCAAACTGTCATAGTTGCCATCTTGTATCAGTTTGAATTTATTTTTGTTTAGATGAAGTTATCGAACTTATCCGATGATTAAAACCGAGGCTACCTTAGTTTCTGACGAATTGAGGTTATGATTGATTAAGTTTTGGCCACTGTCATAAAATCGAAGTATTTTTTATTTTATATTCAAAAATGTTACATTGTCTCAAATATAAATAATATTTCTATCCAAAAAGTAGATGAGTTCGGGAAAATAATAACTCTACTCCATAATCTCATGATCAATATGGATCTTATCGCTCTGATCTGCGAGTTGTAATGCGGAACGCACCATACGTAATGTAACATTTTAAGTTGGTATCATGTAATTCTGTTCTAACTGTCATAGTTGCCATCTTGTGTCAGTTTGAATTTATTTTTGTTATAGCTCTTTACAATAAAAAAGAAACGAAAAATATAACAAAATTAATACTGGAATACTTTTTTAATTATAAATAAGTAAAAAATTACTTCTCTGTGTAAACTTGATTATAGTTTATTCCGTTTGAGTACAGGTAAATAAAATGTTGTAATTGTTTAGGAAATACCAAGGGCGTAGATAACTGTTTGTCGGTTTCTACATTTCATATATTTTATTTCTTCTATTTGGTAACCTGGTGGGTATTTACTCCATTTACCCTCCCCATATCTACGCCCTTGGAAAATCTACAATACAAGAAAACCCACATTTGGATAAAAATGTAAGTTTATATTCAATAATATCTAAATAAATGATAGGACAAACTGTATCAAAATATTACGAGTTCTACAATTTCACAATTTAAAAGATTGCTATCACTTTTTGTTAAACTTTTATGACATGCTTGACAAATTCAGCTCGAAGGCATTGAACTATTTCTTAGAAAAACATTTTAATAAACGTAATAAATAGTTTAACGGTCAGTTGTGAAAACTTATTGTGTAGAAAATTATATATAAAAAAAGTTAAAATAAGTGTTAAGAAACAAGTTTTAAAAGCAATTTTTTGTTCTGATCTAATCTTTAACGTTTTATTATTTAAATAGGAAGATTTTTGTGGTATTTTTATAGTTAGTATAAAAAAGTCATTGTCATGTTTTTTTTATAGTTTTCCTAATTTATTTTTACACGTCTGTACATCAGCATAATGAGAGCTCATTATTTTCTTGTAGGTTTGTAGGGTAAGGAAATAACAAGGCTTTTGACAGTGTAATATAAGAAAATAAATTGACCATATTACTCAATTTTTAAATTTACCGCCACAAGAGACAAGATAAATGACTGAAGTGGCACCAGAGCAAGAACTATTGAAAAATAGACAAAAACGAGCACTATTTTTTCTTTATGTTATTACTATAGTGAAAGCCAGATTTAGAATGCAATGTGGGTCTTATAGAGCGCAGGGTTGTCGCCGATGTCAGGTAATCGGACACGTTAGAAAACGGAAGGTTGAGCACGCCAGGACTGGTCCAACTGGCATCGCTGCCGAACATTGAGCTATGCTGCCTACACTTCATTGTAAATCTGGTCTTGACTATAGATACATTAACAGTTCAATATATCCTGATTCAGAAATTGATAAAGGTCCAAGTCTCAAGAGGCAACAAGCCACCAGATTAATTGTGGATGTCTCCATATTTTATGGAAGATACCATTGCTGACATTAAAGAAAACTGTTTCTCAATTATTACCCATAAAGCCATTGATATAGCAACTAAGAAAATTATGGTGGTAACAGGTTATTGGATAGAAGGAAAAGTGCCAGAGAGAATTGGAATTTTATGTCGATTTCTATAATCAGGTGAAACAAAAATGAATCAGTAGAAAGAAAGACATCCTGATTTTTCCCCAGATCTGAGGAAATTTATAGAGTAGTCACATTTTACGACGTTTTCAACGTTTTGTAACGTTCAGTATTTTGAAGCGAAGAAAAAACGTTCAAAATACTAAACGTTAAAAAACGTCGTAAAATGTGATATTTTGTGCATATATACGGTGCGCTGTTGCCAGATCTACTCTATAAATTTCCCCAGATCTGGGGGAAAAATCGTGTCTTTCCTTCTAGTTGCATCTAATTTTGTACCTGCTGTTGTTGCTCTATTTGGGGATGTAATGTCAATTGCTGACTTTTCTCAAATATTCAATGTTTATCATCAACTCCTGATGATGAACATAGCGAAATGTACGTAGAATGATAAAAAAATGTAGTTTTGGTTAGTAGTGTTTTTTTTATTATTTCTTGTCTTGTTATCGAATATATTTCTTGATCCGAGTATGGCCACAAAATGATTCATTCAAAATCTCAGAAATGTTTAAAAATAAATGCGATTGAAGTTACGCCATCTGTGGGTCGAACAAAGAATGCAAGTCACTACAGTCAAATATGTAGAATCTGCTATTTTAAGTATTTTATGCCATTATAAACCACGCCTCGAGTCGGAAGGTACCATTTAGGGCTTCACACGAGAACGATACTTTTCTCGTCTCGTCTCGTAAAACCGAGACGAGACCTTTTTGAAAATTATTTAGGCGATACCGAGACCACATACGGCGAGACCAGAGAGTCTCGTTCATATTTCTTCACAATTTTTTTCTGAATTACTGAAATAAATAAA
The DNA here is from genome assembly GCA_963243735.1 of Neocrepidodera transversa. Classification (NCBI taxonomy): domain Eukaryota; kingdom Metazoa; phylum Arthropoda; class Insecta; order Coleoptera; family Chrysomelidae; genus Neocrepidodera; species Neocrepidodera transversa. Next base: position 5,791,425 of record OY725355.1, read on the forward strand.
CTAACAAGCAGTTTAAACACTTAATTCTTTTTATAATAAAAAAAAGGTCTGCATAGGTTACGATACATTAACGAAATCTAAAATCTCGTAACCATCTGTGAAATATTTTATTTTATAATTTAGGACCTCAGGTGCCAGTAATGTTAACCCTAATAAAAGGCCACATTAAGTGAAATTTGAACCAGTTAATAAACTGTGTTTAATAAAAAATACTTCGATGGCATCAAAAATTGAAAAAAGAAATTAAATTTGAAATAATTAAAGATGAGAAAAAAGCAATATGTTTAGTGTGTGAAAAATCTAGAATAAGAAAAATAATTAGCCGATATTTGACGAGACCAAACGAGACAAACGGTTACGAAGCGAGACCGAGACTGAAACGAGACTTATTTTCTTCTCAACTAACGAGACCAAGACGAGATTTGTGAAGTTCTCGCCTTATCTCGTCTCGTGGAAAGCCCTAGTACCATTGAGCACTATTTTGTGACTAACTTCAGCACAGTTAAAATTTATTCCATAACAACACTGAATTACAGGCTATGGGATAATTAATTGTAGATTGCCAGATTTTATAATGTTAAATACGTTACTAGAAGACATTTAACAGCGTTTCTCTTGTACTACAAGGTTCTGGTACTAATCGCGGACGATATTTGGTAAATAATGATAAAAAAAATCTTACCGCTAAGAAGTTGCTCCAAATATACACATCTATTATTGAGGTAGTTTGCGGCATCTTGAGGTGATACTGGACTTAAACCAGTCTCTTTGAGTAAATCGTGCTCGCTACTCGATGCGGCCATAAGACTTAATCTGGCGCACAGTTCTTCAACATCTGAAAAAAAAAACATATTTCTTAATTAATCTTATATAATATAAGCGACAAAGTAATGACTGATTGACTGACTGACTGATTGACTAACTGACTGATTGACTAACTGACTGATTGACTGACAGGCATAGCATCAACGTAGATCTAAAACTCCTTAAACCAGAGACTTGAAATTTCGAGAATATGTTCTGTTTATGTCGCCCCAAAACTTTCCCGACGAGTATCCACGAATACTTTATCAGATATTTAATGTTAAAGTTTCAACTTTTGACATTTTTTAATTTTTGACAGGTGACAGTTGGAGAAATAATTTTGACTGTTCTGAATAGAGTTTTTCAAGGGCTTTCAAACGACATATTGCATGTCCAATTCCGTGACATATTGCATCTGTCATTTTTTGATAGTGATACTTCCGTTTGACAGATCTCGTACAAAAACTAAATAATTCTTCCGACAGATAGCCCAAACCCATATACCAAATTTCAGCTCAATCGGATTAATACTTCTTCAGATATTTAATGTTGAAGTTTCAAATTTTGACATTTTTTTATTTTTGACAGGTGACAGTTGGAGAAATAATTGTAACTGTTCTGAATAGAGTTTTTCAAGGGCTTTCAAACGACATATTGCATGTCCAATTCCGTGACATATTGCATCTGTCATTTTTTTAAATGTGGTACTTCCGTACAGATGTCGTACAAAAACTAATGGGTTCTTCCGACGGGTAACCCAAACCCCTATACCAAATTTCAGCTCAATCGGATTAAACGTGTGGCCTCTATCGTGGAAGAATACACACACACATACACACACAGACCGACAGACAGACTTCCATCTGGAAATGGTCTTAATCGTCACAGGGGACCCGAAAATGGATATTTCTGTTTTTATCTCGATTTTTTTTTAGCCTCGTTTACAATACTTTCCCTTCTAGGAGGTGGGTCGGGAAAATAAAATAGAGAAAAACAAGGAAAAATGAGGGAAAAAAGGGAAAATTATAAAAAATTGGAATATAGAAAAATAAAGAAAAACATGGACAAATGGGGACAAATATAGAAAAATGGGGAAAATAGCAAAAAATTGGGAAAAAATAGGAGAAAGTAGGAAAAATAGGGGAAAATATAAAAATAGAAAAAACATAAAAAAATAGGGAAAATACGAAAATGGGGAAAAACATACAAAATAGGGAAAATATGAAAAATAGGGAAATAGGGATTGTGAAAAATAGGGAAAAAAGGCAAAAATAGGGAAGAATATGAAAAAACATGAAGAAATAGAAAAAAAATGGGGAAAGAAATGGGAAAAAAAGTTAAAATTTGGAAAAAATATAAAAAATTAGGAAAAAAATATTGCAAAATAGGAAAAAATAGGGAAATTTGGTAAAAATAGTGAAAAATAGGGAATAGGAAAAAAGGCAAAATAGGAAAAATTAGGATAAAAATAGGGAAAATAGAGATAAATAGGGAAACTTATGGGAAAATAGTAAAAAATAGAGAAAAATAGGGGAAAATAAGGAATAGCGATACATGGGGAAAAACAGAAGAAAATAATGAAAAACGAGAAAAATATGAAGAAATAAGAAAAGTATGGAGAAATCTGGAAAATAGAGAAAATTGGGGAAAAATACGGACAATAGTTAAAAATAGGGGATATAAGAAAAAATAGGTATAAAATAAGAGCAGAAATAGATAAAAAATAGGGAAAAATAAGTACAAATAAGAAATATGGGAAAATACTGAAAAATATGGAAAAATAGGGAAGAGGGAAAACAGGAAAAAATAGAAAAAAATAGGGATAAATGGTAAAAATCGGGGAAAGTAATGCAAAATAGAAAAAATGCGAAGAAATGTGAAAAGTTGGAAAATATATGGAAAAAAATTGAAAATAATAGGGAAAAATATGAAAAAATAGGAAAAACAGTAAAAAATTGGCTAAATAGGGAAAAAATAGGGCAAAATAAAGAAAAACTTGGATAAATAGGAAAATCAGAAAATAGGGAAATTAGAGATAAATAGAGAAAAATCTGGAAAAATAGGGAAATATATGGAAAAAAGGGAAAATTAGGAAAAATGGTAAAAATTTGTAAAAATAGATAAAAACTACAAAAAATCAGGAAAAAATTATGAAAAACGGGAAAAAGAAGAAAGAAGAAAAATAGGGAATTTGGAGAAAAATCAGGAAAAAATTATGAAAAACGGGAAAAAGAAGAAAAATAGGGAATTTGGAGAAAAATATAAATAAATAGGGAAAGAGGAAAAAAAAGGAAAATAGTAAAATTTGGCAAAAATATAAAAAAAAAAGTTAAAAATTAGAAAAATGGAGACATTTTGAAAAAATAGGACCAAGAAAAAATAGTAAAAAAATGGGAAAATTAAGGAATAAATAGGGAAAATAGAAAATAAGGAAAGATAGTAAAAATAGGAGAAAAATAGATGATAATAAGGACAAATAGGGAAAAACAGGAAAAAATAATGGAAAACAGGGAAGATAGGAAGGAAAGCGCGGGTATTCAGACAAAAGGATCGTTCCACCCCTGCGGTGTTGAGAGATCTTTTATCTTTTTACAGACAAAATTATTTATTATATTGTAGTTATTGTATATATGCTATTTTCTTTAAACGCACCAACGTATTAACAATTATCGTCGATTTCTTCCTCTTATTTTGTTCATTTTTTCTTTCTGCATTTCTCGAATGTTTTACACCATTATTTTACTACTTTATTTAACTGTAAGCCGGTATTTTTTTAAGAATTGCAATTGCAATCTCTGGCCACAAAATTATTGGTTGATTGGTTTTATTTTTGCGATTCAATAAAAAAACTGATTTTCACTGTCCAATTACGTGGCCCTTTGTTGTTTCTCGAATTCAGCCACTTCCATAAAGATCTCTAATGATTACCGTCATTTTTCCCATTCAATGAATGGGTTGTCGGAAACAGAAAAATATATCGGTAATTTGAAAGCAATTTAATTTTTTAATTAGTTTAATGTTACTGTTTTTTCTGTTTGTGATGCCTTTTGGGCCACACAGAATAACCTTAAATAATAATATATCGTAGTTCATCAAAATAGTTATAATTTAAACAATATAAAGGTTCAGTTATACGTAACGTGATATAGCAAAGTAACGCAGACAGGTTAAATGCCGGTCGTTATCCATAGGTCAGGAAATGTTTATTGTTGGATTTACATATATAGGTTATTATCTCTTTAAGAGGGGTCATTCTTGATTCGTTATTCATTCTAGATTCTTGATTCATTATCGATTTATTATATTGTTTAGCATTTGTTAATATAATTAATAAAGAATAGACCAAAATAAAATGGGAGTCAGTCAAACTGATTGTTAATAGGGACTAAATTCTGAATAATCATCAATTTTTTCCTTGTCAGATAAATCAAATAAAATTTCATTTCCATTAAAATAACGTCGAATTATTGATTGTTTGTGTTGAATTGACTTGACTGGTTGTTACCTGGAGCGTGACATTTAATCCGTTCTACTTCAACCCTTTTTTGAATACCCGAACTCGGTAATACTATAGTGTGGTGATATTTAATCCACTCTTGTTCTACTCCAAGTCTTTTTGAACAGGTCAACTCGGTGATTATTGTGTGTATACAGAGTGGACCAGATTTATCTCGTAAACCACTATAGATGCAATCGTCCTATATTAATATTTTTTTTTTCGTTTTGTTTGTTTGTCTACATGATCTCGATAACTAAATGAGAGAATTCTGTACCCTGAGTTATGGAGTGGGGGGCTTGAATGTGCGCGGTACCATTTTGTATCAGTTAAATTGGAAAAAGAAGCGAGAGATTTTTTTGAAATTTGGCACATAAATTACTCTTGATGTCCTGAAAAAAATGAGCTATAGCACATGTCTGGGAAAATTCTGTATTCTGAGTTATGGAGTGGGGGCTTGAATGTGGGCGGTACCCTTTTATATCAATTAAATGGGGAAAAAGAACAGAGATATTTTTTTGAAATTTGGCACATAAATTTCTCTTGATGTCCTGAAAAAAATGAGCTATAGCACATGTCTGGGAAAAATCTGTACCCTGAGTTATGGAGTGGGGGCTTGAATGTGCGCGGTACCCTTTTATATCAATTAAATGGGGAAAAAGAACTGAGATATTTTTTTGAAATTTGGCACATAAATTTCTCTTGATGTCCTGAAAAAAATGAGCTATAGCACATGTCTGGGAAAATTCTGTATCCTGAGTTATGGAGTGGGGGCTTGAATGCGCGCGGTACCCTTTTATATCGGTTAAATGGGGAAAAAGAACAGAGATATTTTTTTGAAAGTTGGCACATAAATTACTCTTGATCTTTTGAAAAAAATGAGCTACAGCACATGTCTGGAAAAAATCTGTACCCTGAGTTATGGAGTGGGGGCTTGAATGTGCGCGGTACCCATTTATATCAATTAAATGGGGAAAATGAACTGAGATATTTTTTTGAAATTTGGCACATAAATTACTCTTGATGTCTTGAAAAAAATGAGCTACAGCACATGTCTGGGAAAATTCTGTATTCTGAGTTATGGAGTGGGGACTTGAATGTGCGCGGTACCCTTTTATATCGGTTAAATGGGGAAAAAGATCCGAAAGATTTTTTTGAAATTTGGCACATAAATTTCTCTTGATGTCTTGAAAAAAATGAGCTATAGCACATGTCTGGAAAAACTCTGTACCCTGAGTTATGGAGTGGGGGGCTTGAATGTGCGCGGTACCATTTTGTATCAGTTAAATGGGGAAAAAGAACAGAGATACTTTTTTGAAATTTGGCACATAAATTTCTCTTGATGTTCTGAAAAAATGAGCTATAGCACATGTCTGGAAAAACTCTGTACCCTGAATTATGGAGTGGGGGCTTGAATGCGCGTAGTAAACCCGTTCATATCGATTAAATGGGGAAAAAGATGTGTATTTTCAAAACGAATTAATTGATTTTTTCAAAATTAAAATATCAGGTCCGGTTTCCGAGATATTTGGAAAAACCCGTTTTATCTAATTAACACCTTAATTTTTAAAGATCAACATAGAGTATATGGAAGAAAGCTGGAAAATAGGGAAAAATAAATAGAAATAAGGACAAATAGAAAGATATAGAAAAAACAGGAAAAAAGAGTGGTGAAAAATATGGTAAAAACAGAGAAAAATATAGAAAAATTGGGAAAAATTACGAACAACGTGGAAAAATAAAGAAAAATAGGAACAAATAGGTCGAAATGGCACAAAAAAAGAAAAATTTTGAACAGTGAAAAATAGTAAAAATACCAAACAAAAAAAGAAAAATAGGGAAAATACGGAAATTTGTGAAAAATTAAAAAAATAGGAAAAATCGGAAAAGTTTAAAAAAATATTGAACAATAAGGAAAAATGGTAAAAAGCCGGCTAAAATGGGAAAATTAGTGAAATTTGGAAAAAATATGAAAAAAAAAACAGGGAAACATTTGAAAAATGGGAAAATTTGGGAAAAATTGGAAAAAATAGGCAAAAATTGGAAAAACCGAGAAATGGGAAAATTAGAGAATAAATGGGGGAAATAGTCAAAATAGGGAAACAGTAGGGAAAATGGGGAAAAATAAAAAAAAATGAGGAAAATAACACAAAATACGGAAAAATAAGGACAAATAGGGAAAACAAGGATAAATAAAGAAAACAGGAAAGCTAATCGAAAAAGAGAAAAAGTAGAACGATTAAGGAAAATAGGAAAAATATAGAAATAAATGGAGAAAAATAGGGAAAACTAGAAACAAATAATGCACATTTGTGAAAAATAGTGAAAAAATAGATCACAATAGGGCAAAATAAGGAAAAATAGGGAAATTTGGGAAAAATATTGAAACATTGGGATAAAAATGAAAAAAAGGGAAGAAATGGGAAAAATAAGAAAAAATGGGAAAAAAACATGAAAAAATAGGGAAATAAAAGACTAAATAGGGAAACAAATGGGAACTGTTGAAAAATAGAAATATAAATTGGTGAAAAATAGGGAAAATATGGAATAATAAGTTCAAATAGGATAAAATAATGGAAAACAGTAAACAAATAGAAAGAAACTGGAAAAGAGGGGAAAAAATCGAAAAATAGAGAAAATAGGGGAAAAATAAAAACATTTGCTAAAAATATAGAAAAATAGTGAAAAATAGGAAAATACTTGGAAAAATTAGAAAACATTTGGAAAAACAACAAAAAAATTGAAAAAGATAGAAAAATCAGGAAAAATTGTAAAAACAGCAAAGCACGGGTATTCAGCTAATACTTTTATATTTGACGAGTTAGACACTAGAACTTGAGATTTATGAAAGATTCCGATAAAAATAAAACTAAAAATACCAAATAAAAAAATACTGAAAATTCGTCTATTGACGAAGTTTAAATTGTACCAAACTTTACATTCACATAAATCTGTTGATAAATAAGCCCATTGTCACGGCTATGTGAATATTGATTGATTTACTGAATAGTTTTGACCCGCTGGACATTGGTGTTAGATGAGTTGCGCAAAATCCTTTAATTTATTATGTTTTCTAGAATGATTTGCATGTGACAGCTAATAATTATTTTGATTACTATTAATCAATCATAAATAATAGAAGTATGAATCAAATTCGTGTCCATTTTTTTATCATATTATTTATAGCATGACAAATTAATTTCCAATAATTTAAATCAGATAAAAATTGGTCTGTACTTTTTCTATTTAATAAAATTAACACGAATTTTGCGTATTTTCTTTGGCGTCTATCCAAAAACCCAAATAATAATAATTCAGACTAGGTTGAAACTGTATGCAAAAATAAACAAAGATACCAAAATAGATCTTATGCTATTAATGGAATCTTTAATGTTATTTTTTTTTTAATAAAAATTAAAACCAGTACGTCTGGAAATTATAACAATTTTTTATTTGATTACACCGGAAAGTATTAATTTTTATTAAAACAAATAATTACATTTTTTTTTACCGTTTTCATGATAAACAGGAAACATGAATACCAATAATAACAAAATTTTAATAATACATAAAGTAATAGACAGATGAAAAAATATTTTAAGACATAAAATATTTTGTTTTATTTACATCTTATTTAGCATCTATAAAAAATGTACCTCAATACTAAAGCCATGGCGATAGGTAATAATTGATTATTTTTAATCAATTACGTGAAGAAGGAATACAGTGTGGCCACTTTAAGTGGTGAAGAATCCGAGTTCATTAGACCAAACACACTATCTGGAAATGGGCCGAAAGGAAAACTCTCAACCACTGGAAAGATATTCCTGGGTTAGTTCACTCTAACTCTAAAGCGTTCATAGTTGAATCCTCAGGTAGGTACCTTTTGGCGATGTCAATATTTTCATTAAATAGTTCACCCTTCCAAAACCCTACATTCCAATTTTCAGTTTTCAAATATATTTACTTCTCGAGATCTTTCTAATCGACGGTTTATTTACAGCACCCTGTATATAACCGGGATAATTGACAGAAAGCGGCCTGAGCTGAGTAGTTACTACACAGAACTGCTATCCGTCGACGTACTAATAAGATATTTTCGTTTAGGCGACATTTTTCTATATATAACTGGGATACTTAAAAGAAAGCGGCCTGAGCTGAGTAGTTATTTCACAGGGGTACCATACGTCGACGTACTAATAACATATTTTCGTTTACTGCCGAGTGCACCGAAGTTTTAACCCGGGATTATATTTTAATCAAGAATTAAAATGTTAAGTTGGGTTGCACCGTATTTTAATCTAGCATTAAGTAACCTTAATACGTGATTAAAACAATCCTTCAACATTGAGGGATTAAAGTGTGAATTACGTTAAATCTTTATTTATATGTGATTTGTCACTACAATTCTAACTTTTATTTCTATATAATTCATTGTTCTTGGCAAGGTGTGCAAAGTATTGTTCGTGAAAAGTAGATTATAAAATGGATTTAAATATGTTAGATCTTGAAGATTTGGATATATTCGAAGATGATTTGGAATTACTGGAAATCATTGACTTCGGTTTTCCTAGGAGAAGACATACCAGATCAAATTTGTTTGAAACATATGATGAATTTACTTTTTTTCCACATTTCAGGATCTATACACAAACAGAATTACATGTATTTACATATATTGAAATTGATCTAGAATATGCTACTACGTTCATTAAAGAATGCACCAATTCTTCCGTTTGGTCCCTCTGAAAAACTTTTAGTGGTTCTCCACCTGTTTTTTTTGTGCTACATTTTTCGTCTGTCACTTTCTGTCGTACATCTTTTTTTTTGTTTTTTGTAGAAAATTTGTAAAGATAGTACACTTCTTTCTCTACCTGAAGCAGCATTAAAAGTATCACAAATAGTTTGCCATGATTTGTTTTTTTTTGTTGTCACCAGATTTGTGCATTTATTTTCTATTAATTGTTTGTAATTACTATTTATGTTAATCAGTAACAGTTTTTCTCATTATTTTCCATGATTACACAACAGTATTAACTTAAATTTATAAATTTATAAGTTTTGAAGTTTGGCGGTTATCTTAATCGTACAGGAAAAAGAAATCGATGAAAACCAACATTTAAACACAAAATTTACTAGGATTTGCAATGTTGCCACTTACATTTGTGGATTAACTAATCTGATCAGGGTACATCGACGGAGGACAAGTTATAATTATAATCCAGGATTAAAATATAATCTTGGATTACTAAATCCTGTATTAAACGAAAGTCGGCGCACTCGGCTGTTGGGCGACATTTTTCTATATATAACTGGGATACTTAATAGAAAGCTGCCTGAGCTGACTAGTTACTTCACAGAACTACCATCCGTCGACGTACTAATAACATATTTTCGTTCAGGCGACATTTTTCTATATATAACTGGGATACTTAATAGAAAGCGGCCTGAGCTGAGTAGTTACTTCACAGAACTGCCATCCGTCGACGTACTAATAACATATTTTCGTTCAGGCGATATTTTTCTATATATAACTGGGATACTTAATAGAAAGCAGCCTGAGCTGAGTAATTATTTCACAGAACTGCCATCCGTCGACGTACTAATAAGATATTCTCGTTTAGGCGACATGTTTCTATATATAACTGGGATACTTAAAAGAAAGCGGCCTGAGCTGAGTAGTTATTTTACAGGGGTACCATACGTAGACGTACTAATAAGAGATTTTCGTTTACGCGACATTTTTCTATATATATATAACTGGGATACTTAATAGAAAGCGGTCTGAGCTGAGTATTTACTTCACAGAACCACCATCCGTCGACATATTAATAACATATTTTCGTGTAGGCAACATTTTTCTATATATAACTGGGATACTTAATAGAAAGCGGCCTGAGCTGAGTAATTATTTCACAGAACCACCATCCGTCGACATACTAATAACATATTTTCGTTTAGGCAACATTTTTCTATATATAACTGGGATACTTAATAGAAAGCGGCCTGAGCTGAGTAGTTACTTCACAGAACTGCCATCCGTCGATGTACTAATAACATATTTTCGTTTAGGCAACATTTTTCTATATATAACTGGGATACTTAATAGAAAACGGCCTGAGCTGAGTAATTATTTCACATGGATACCATCCGTCGACGTACTAATAACATTTTGTATAAAATGGATGTAAACAATTTTGCTTTGTCTACAAAAAAAAGCAAATATAGGAATAGCTTTTTATTGCAAAAAAGTATTCATTTAACGTATTGTACAAGACATAAATAGGTATATTCTATAATTTACCTTACGCCAAGTACTACACTTTTTTTTTGGCTCCATTGTTGTAAGTTCTTGCCATAACTCTCTAGATTGTTTTTTTGTAAAATGTGGTGAAATTTTCGTCTGGCCTTCATGAACTCCAACATTACTTCTTTTTGTTCTTGTCTTATATGCGTCATTCTTGTTTTTTTTTATAATTATAATTAGTAAATATAAAATCCAAACATGTATATTTGGTCCCAAAGATGTCAAATAAAACGAATCTAAAAATGTAAAAAAATACAGGGTCTTCAATTTAAAATAAGGAAGTTGATACCAACTTTTGGTATAACCGGAAGTATCTGATTGTTCTAAATATTTTAGATCGATGGGGCATCCCCGAAAACCTCATATCAAAAATTTTCAGACTTTAATTCCGCCTACTTCTCCTGAAACCTCTAATTAGCCCACTAAAAGAATCACCCATACTTTATTTCTCCCGATTTTTCTCTATTTTTCCATGTTTTGTCTTATTTTTGCCTATTTTTCCACTATTTAACTTACTTTTCACTATTTTTCTATATTTTATTATACTTTTTACTATTTCCTCAATTTGCTTCATTATTCATATTTTCCTTATTTCTCCATTTTGTCCTATTTTTTCATATTTTTACAAATTTTTTCCTATATTTGCCTATTTTCCCTATTTTGCCGTATTTCTCCATATTTTTCGGTTTGTTTTTTCATGTTTGTCCCTTTTGTTCACTATTTTGCCTGTTTTCCGTATTTTGTCGTATTTTTCCTACTTTTCACTAATTTTTCCTACTTTTCCTGTTAATATTTTCCTTCATTTTGCCACTATTTTACCCTAATTTCCAACTTTTCCCTATTTCCTCTTATCTTTATCTTTTCCTGTTTTTCGTTGTTTCCTCCATTTTTTCCTGTTTTTCCCTATTTCCCCTGTATTTTCCTTTTTTTTGCTAATTTTTCTTAGTTTGACATATTTTTTTTATTTTACCTTAAAAACTGTAAAAAATAATTAAATATAAAAAATAGGATTAATGTCAGATAAAAGTAAAAAAATAATAAGGAATTCAAAACTCAGAAAAAAATCTGGAAAAATCGGTAAAGATTAGAATTAATTTAAAAAAACATAAAACAAAAAAATAAACAAAATACATAAATTAAAATAAAAAACAAATTTCAAAAAATATAGAAAACTTTCAAAGGTTATAAAAATTTAACAAAATTAAAAAATTGGAATCAAGAAAAAAATATAGAACAAAAAATTGAAAAAATCAGAAAAAGAAAAAAGTTTGTGTGGTCGGGGACCCCATCCGGAAGTTCCCTACGTGATATAATATCTCTCTCCCTCTCTCTCTCTTTTTTCCTCTTTCTTTCTTTCCCTATTTTTTTCCCCAAATTTTTCCCCATTTTTTCCTATTTTTCCCTATATTTCCCTATTTTTTCATACTGTTTCTGTCTTTCCTATTTTTTCTTATTTTCTCTATTTTTTTATTATGTTTTCTTATTTCTCCTATTTTTCCGTATTTGTTCCTATTTTTCGTATTTTTCCATATTTCCCATGTTTTTTTCTATTTTCCTTATTTTTTACTATTTTTCAATTTTTCCTCTATTGCCGTTTTTCCCAATTTTTGCCCTTTTTTACATATTTATTTCTATTTTTCTCTTTTTTATCATTATTTTTTACTATTTTTCAGAATTATTCCTTTTTTTGGTATTTTGCACCATTTCTCATGATTTTTTCCTACTTCATCCAATTTTTTCCCTATTTCCTTTTTTTTGTTTTTCTCTTTTCTTTCTCCCGTTTATCCCTATTTTGCTTTATTTTCCCTCTTTCACTTTATTCTTCCCCATTTTACTCAATTTTTTCCTATTTTCCCTAGTTCCTTTACGAAAATCGTATAATAATACGCAAATTGCCAACACTGTTGTTATTAAAAATATATAAATTTTGGCAACACTGTACCGCGTATGGTTCGGGACCCACATTAAGCTGTAGGTCCCCTCCAGATTAACCGTGGTAACAAAAAAAAGACCTTAAAATAAAATTAAAGCATATTTTGGGTACTTAAATGTATTGTTCTTTTAATAGTACATTCTTAAAAAAAAAACTTTTATATACCATTAGAAAAATATACTTTTGTTTAGAAAAATCTTTTGTTATATTTTTTCTGCGTAAATAATAATAAAAGAGGTTCAAATCGGATCATGGACATTCACATTAAAATCCGAAATTGGCAAGCACGTACCTAAAATGTGCTTATATGTAAGTCTCGACTGAAATAATACTTTTTACCATATGGTACGTAGCTTTCTCATTCTTCCTTTTACGGTAAAGGTTACCAATGTTATAGCAATCCTTTATTTATGAGTATATTATTTTATTTATAATTTCATAGTTCCTTTTATTTTTTATTGGCAGCACTGCACGAAATTTAAAACAACATTTCTTTGATGTGCAAATTTTAGTGATCATTGTAAATGATATTGAACTGACTAGAATTTTAATAAATTTACTGTGAAAATTTTAAGAATTCGTCCTTCATTTATACAAAACTGTGTGTTAAAATAAAATATCCCTTACTACATTGTTTTGATTGTATTTCGTAGCGCGAAATATCAACACGTCTAGAATACGAAATAACCTTGTTGCATTCTTAAAATATACAATGGTGTATAAAATCCGAGTGTTTCGACACAAGTGCATAAAAACGTCACTTCCGCACCGGCTAGGCCACAGAACATCGTGTTTGGAATTCGAAATTAGACATATATCGGAAGTGTACGTTTCAAGATATGATAAGGTTGCTCTGGAACCATACGCGCGGTACAGTGTTGCCAATCAACCGTAAAAATCTTCAAAAATTACTCTTCAATTTAGATAATTTATATGTTTTTAATAAAAACCTCTGCAACAGTGTTGAAAATTTGCATATAATTATACGATTTTTGTAAATGAAATAGGGAAAAAATAGGAGAAAATAGGAAAAAATAATGATAAATGGTGCAAAATAGGAAAAAAAAGGAATAATTGGGAAAAATAGTAAAAAAATAACGAAAAATAGAAAAAATAGAGAAAACAGGAAAAATGGGGAAAAGTACGAAAATAGGGACGAATAAAGTGAAATAGACAAAATAAAACAAAATAGGGACAAACGGAGAAAAAATAGAGGAAAACAAAATAAAAGGAAATAGGGAAAAAATTGGATGAAGTAGGAAAAAATTATGAGAAATGGGGCAAAATAGCAAAAAAAGGAATAATTCTGAAAAATAGTAAAAAATAATGCAAAATAGAGAAAAATAGGGAAAAATAGATACAAATATGTAAAACAGGGCAAAAATAGGGAAAAAGGGCAATAGAGAAAAATGGGAAAATAGTAAAAAATAAGGAAAATAGAAAGAAACATGGAAAATATGGAAAAAATAGGAACAAATACGGAAAAATAGGAGAAATAAGAAAAATAAATAGAGAAAATAATTAAAAACAGGAAAAGCAGAAAAAGTATGAAAAAATAGGGAAATAATAAAAAATAGGGAAAGAGAGAAAGAGAGAGAGAAAGAGATATTATATCACGTACTGAACTTCGTTCCTGATGGGGTCCCAGACCACACAAACTTTTTTCTGATTTTCCCAATTTTTTGTTTTCTATTTTTTTTTATTCAATTTTTTAATTTTGTTAAATTTTTATAACCTTTGAAAATTTTCTATATTTTTTGAAATTTGTTTTTTTTTTAATTCATGTATTTTTTTAATTTTTTTTATTCTATGATTTTTTAATTTACTGTTTTTTCCAGATTTTTTTTCGAAGTGTTGAATTTCTTATAATTTTTTTACTTTTATCGGATATTTATACTATTTTTTCCCATATTTTTTTATATTTAATTATTTTTTTACAATTTTTAAGATAAAATAAAATAAAGAAAATAAGTAAAACTAAGAAAAAGTAGCAAAAAAAGGAAAATATAGGGGTAAATAGGGAAAAACAGGAAGAAATAGAGAAAACAGGAAAAAGTAGCTGAAGATAGAAGGAAATGGGGAAAAGTTGGAAAATTGGGGTAAAATAGTGAAAACGTAGGGCAAAATGAAGAAAAATATCAACAGGAAAAGTAGGTTAAAATAAATACAGTCAAAATGGAGAAAAAATGGAAAAATACGAAAAAAAATCCAAAAATATGGAGAAATACGGCAAAATAAGGAAATATAGGAAAAAATAGGCCAAAATAGGGAAGAATATGAAAAAATAGGACAAAATGGAGAAAAATAAGGAAAATTGGAAAAATGCGGCAAATTGAGGAAATAGTAAAAAATGGGATAAAACATGGAAAAGTAGTGAAAATTAAGTTAATTAGGGGGAAATAGTTAAAAATAGGGTAAAACGTTAAAAAATAGAGAATCGGGAAAAATAAAGTAAATAAGGGTAAAATGGGAAAAAATAGAAAAAAGAAAAGAATTCAAAAAAATAGATAAACATGGTGGGAAATAGTAAAAATTGGGAAAAGTTGAAATATTAGGTTAAAACATGGAAAAATATTGCAAAATGGAAAAAAATAGGAAAAAGTATGGCGAAATAGAGACAAATTGGGGAAAATTAGGAAGATCAGAAAATAATAGCGCAAAATAGGGAAAAACAAGAAAAAATAATGAAAAACAAAAGAAATAGAAGTAATAAGAAAAATAGGGAAAAATGTGGAAATAGGAAAAAATGGGAACAAACATGTCAAAATAGTGAAAAATAGGGAAACGTAGAGTAAAACAGGGTAAAACAGGAAATATAATGGAAAATGGTGACGAATTGGAAAAAATAGGGAAGATTAAGGAGGAACCAATTTTGCACGTTCCTGAATCGTCTCGTAAAGCGACAGGAATTTTTTCGAAATATCCGGCTGATTCTTGTTTGGCATATTTGGTCGGCTCAATGGGACTGGAACAGCGCCGGACTTAAAAATTCGTATTCTATAACCGTTTTCATGGGTTCTTTTAACCTATTGACATAATATGTCGGTAAGTGGAAACTTAGGGATTAACATAATTTTTTTTATAATCTATTATGACTTTGAAATATCACTTTAATCATATTTATAGATACTCTAATAAGAAAATCCACAATCTTTTGTTAAGTGACATGGAGTATTTCCACCATTATATTTCAATCTGGAAACCTCTATTATGCGAAGATTTAGCTAAAATAAGATTTGTAGTATTGGAAACTGAATAACCAAGTGCGGAAACCTACTACAATGCGCCCTTTTCAAGCCTGTTAATTTAATTAAAAGGGCAGGATTTAGAGAAGGTCGCCTGAATCTGAATTCAACTTCGTAAACACTTCTAACGAATATTATTTATATAATAAATAAACTACACAAAAAAAAACCAGTTTATAAAAAATTATAACAAGGACACACCTAACATTTTCGACCAATTAAAAGCATGTATTTTGTATCATTACCAAGGCAAATAAAAAAAATTTCCGGAATTTTTTTCCTCCTTGGAGTAAAGGAGCATGAAATTACCCTGGAAATTTTTTGACGTTCGTAGTAAAATTTGTCTCGTACGTAGGAAATTCATGTACTCAAAAAATTTCCGGCAATAATTCATGCCCTAGGGAGATTATAAGTGATTTTTTTTTTGGTTTACGGTACCCAGTAGCATAAATTGTTTCGCCTTAACCATCAATATTCCGTCCAAAATCGGTGTCTTTTAACCGCACATTGTGAAACTTGCTTAGAATATTTATTTGCATACAGCAAATATACATAAAATTAGAATTACAAATCAGTTGTCTTTTATTATTCCAAACCAGACGAATTAAAAATGGAAAAATTGCGCAATAAATCATGCCAAAAACAATAAATTATTTAAAATAATCTTTATATTTCAATCACTTTTAGATTAACAAGAAAATATTCGACCAACGGATCACCCTTTCTTTATGTATAGTTCAAGCGTGGCTTGTTATCTCACTTCTCTCTGTTGCTTCGATCGGGATCGAAACGTGATGTGATCTGAAGTAATAATGTAGGGGAGGAAACTGGAGATGAGGGCAGTATATTCTGAATCGAGGGATTCGTTTCCATATTAGCTCCCGACCGGTCAGCTCCAAACTGCACATTTCATCTACGGTCAAATAATTTCACAAATTTAGCTAATAGAAAGAGTGATTTATTTCCCAATTAAAGCTTTTTAATATTCTTTTTAATTTTTTACACGTTCTACTCGTAAGATGGATATACAGGGTGACAATGATATTAGGGCCATGCCTATATCTCCTTCATCGATTTAAATAGTATTTGGTACATAGATATGATACACAATTTTGGATTGATAGATATATACAAACAAATTAACCGACTTCCGGTTTAACCAGAAATGATTTTTTAAACAAAACACCCTGTATGTTTGACGTTTTCTAATTCTATTCAAAAATAGCGGAGATATGAATTTTTTAAATTTCAACCCCCTCCAGTTCCATCTCCTTATGTTGGATGGAAAAAAGTTTCAGACAAATTAATTTTATAATAATTAGAACATAAAAAAGTCTTATGACCTGTTTCAATATTTTTAAAAATGGAGATATAATTTTGTAGAAATTTTAACCCCTCCACACCTGTGGGTCAGATGAAAAAAGTTTCAGACAAATTAATTTTATAATAATCAGGGCATAAAAAAAGTCTCATGACATTTTTTAATATTTTTAAAAGTGGCTGAGATCTGAATTTTTTGAGATTTTAACCCCCTCCAATTCTCACCCGCTTAGAGGTAGAGTACTCATTTGCAATACGCAACGAATTACTGGCCCAAAGAATTTTTGTACCATAAACGGCGTAGCGCCTCTATTCCCGGGTCTGGGTCCCTTTATTGAATCGATTACAATAGGTAGATTCCATATATGGAAATCTAACTAAAAATCAAAACTCTGAAAAAAGTAAAAAAAAATGTAAAAAATAATTAAACATCAAAAGAATGTGGGAAAAAATAAGAAAAATGTCAGATAAAAAAATGGTAAAAAATAATAATAAATTCAAAAATCAGAAGAAAAAAATGTGGAAAAATCAAAAAAGATCAGAATATATTAAAAAATCATAAAACAATTTTTTTTTAAACAACACAGAAGTTTAAAAAAGACAAATATTTAAAAAAATATAAAAAAATTTCAAAGGTTATAAAAATTTAATAAAATTAAAAAAATAGAAATTAACAAAAAAAAATACAGAAGAAAAAATTGGAAAATCAGAAAAAAAGAGTGTAAAGAGATCAAATAATATGGAATAATTGAAAAAATCAGTAATAAATCAGAAAATCCATTAAAATTAAAAAAAAAAACAAAATATTAAAAAAAAATCGGATTAAAAAATATTAAGGATTAGATAAATAAAAAAAAATTGTAAAAAATAATTAAACATCAAAAGAATATGGGAAAAAATAAGAAAAATGTCAGATAAAAAAAATGGTAAAAAATAATAAGAAATTCAAAAATCAGAAGAAAAAAATGTGGAAAAATCAAAAAAGATCAGAATAAATTAAAAAATCATAAAACAAAAATTTTTTAGACAACACAGAAGTTTAAAAAAGACAAATATTTAAAAAATTATAGAAAACTTTCAAAGGTTATAAAAAATTAACAAAACTAAAAAAATGGAAATTAACAAAAAAAATACAGAACAAAAAATTGGAAAATCAGAAAAAACGAGTTTGTGCGGTCATTAACTAATAAGTTCCTTATGTGATTTAATATTTCTGTCTCTCTCTCTGTCTCTCTCCCACTTTTTTTTTTATAATTTTCACGCTTTTTCTAAGTTTTTTCCTATTTTTACCTATATTTCCCTATTTTTTCCTAATTTCTCTGTTTTTTCCTATTTTTTCTTCTTTTCCCCATTTTTCATTATTATTGCTTATTTCTCCTATTTTTTCGTATTTGTTCCAATTTTTCTCTATTGCATCTTTTTCCCTATTTAACCTATTTCTAATTATTTTTCCCTATTTTCTCTATTTTCCTCTATTTTTCGTTGTTTTACTATTTTTCCCAATTATTTCTTTTTTTCCTATATTGCACAATTTCTCATTATTTTTTCCCCATTTCCTTTTTTTCCTTCTTTTTTTTTCTCTATTTTTTTCCTATTTTTCCCTGTTTGTCCTTATTTTTGCTTACTTTTCTATCATAAAATAGCAATAATTTATCAATATTTATCCAGTCTATCCAATCTATGATTCTACCGACCATGGAAAAATAATATGACAGCTACCGTTTTCAAACCCAAAACTATCGTTTTCCACATGGAAAATCCCTTGGGTATTTTAGATCTGGCAACACTGGCTATAGCTACGTATGGGCAGCGTCAAAGACGTGGCTCAGTACCCCACGGGCAGTGTCGCTTATTTAATTTAATAACATGCTAATATGCATAATTTAATAACATGCTAATATGCAACGTGATATAGCAAGGTAACGCCGACAGGTTGAATGCCGGCCGTTGCCCAGGTTATTAAATGTTTATTGTTGGCTTTGCATATATGTTGTTATCTCTTTGAGAAAAGAAAAATATATACAAAAAGATGTGGGTGGTGGTGATATTGTGATCGAGATGTGGTGAGAGCTACTAAAGAGAAATTTAAAAAAAAAAGGCTATTCCCATAGCAAGGAGGAGGTTTGGGATATGGAGGGTTTGAATTTTATTTTATAGAAATAAAGATACTGATAATTGCATGCCATAATTCAGTGTTTATTGATCATATTGCTATACCTTATAAATAAGTATATTAGTTTTATTTAAAAAAAATAACTTTGATGTCCAAAATAAGTTAATAGTCGCCATTAAACGAAAAAATAATCCAAAACTTCCGTTTAATTTCCAATTATTTTTGTTTAAATCCGATTTGTATACGCGTTTGAGTATTTATAACTAATTTTTTTTTAGAATTTCAATTAACGAGTATTTTTTTTTCGAAACCATAAATCAGCTGTAAAATGTTTACCAAGCACTTAATATTGCGTTTACAAGAGAAACGAACGCAACCGTAATTATGTAAACAACGAATACATTGAAATCAGTTGCTTATAACTAATTTAATTTTTTTTAATCTCAAGAAACAGACTGTTATTAATGAAATGTTTATTTAACATCGGAAACGCATGTTTTGGGTACAGCATATAAAAAATCTTAATATAATGGACGATTTTAGTAAATAAGATTTTTTTGATTTTTAATAGACCGACACTTAATCTTATCGACCCCAAATACATTTCCTTTTTTTAAAAATATGATTTTTTTAAATACGTGACGTATTTACTGATCTGGGGAGTTTATTCGGTGATTTAATTTATGTTGGTACATATGACATTTCGATTACTAGAAAAATCGATTAAAATCGAATAGAATACCCGATCCATCTCTGATTTCGGACCATTAAACTATTATCAAATTTCTAATTTCTAAACTTTATTATTTATTCGATTATTAATGACACATCGAATGACACTCATCGATACAGTATGTGACGTAGGCAAACCTTCTGGTATGACGTCATCAAGCCCGCGTAATTTAAATAAGGGTTGTTTAAAAAAATAACAAAATGGTATAAACAGTACATTTAGATATTTAAATATCAATTAAAAAAAAATGCTAAAAAAAACAGTTAGATTATTATCCAGTGGTATTACTCCCGAATAATTAAAACTCCATAGCACAAAATTTATTTAAGGTTTAAGATGCGATTAAAATGGAGACATGTTTCGGCCAAACGAGTCATCATCAGCCAAACATAATGACAAATTTGTACATGGTTAAAATTTAGTATGAAAATTGAACACTAACATAGTAAAATTTTTATAAAATTAATGTTGAAAACTTATTTATTTTATAAAAATTTTACTATGTTAGTGTTCAATTTTCATACCAAATTTTAGCACCATGTACAATTTTGTCATTATGTTTGCCTGATGATCGCCATCGTTTGGCCGAAACATGTCGCTATTTTAATCGCATTTTAAATCTTAAATAAATTTTGTGGTATGACTTGGATTTTTAATTATTCGGGATTAAACAAATATTGGCCCGCTCGAGTAAATGCGTCAATTAAAAAATCGGTTGTGTCATCCCAGAACTTTCCCGACTCAGGTGTGAAAAATGAGATTATTTTAATTATAAAAAAAAACAAAATTTCTGAATGGAAAAGTAAAATGTTCCAAATTGTTGGAAAAAAATCGGTAAATATTGCAAAAAATACACAAAATACACAATGAAAAACGACAAAAATTACTTAAAATGGCACCTTGTTATTATAAATACCAACAAGATAATGAATTATTTTAAAAATTGACAAAAAAATTGTTAAAAATGATAAAGAGTTGCTAAATTTCAGCATAAATTAAAACTAATAAAAAGAAGGAAAAAAAGCAAAAAATGCAAAAAAAAACTGGACAAAAAAGGAAAAGGGGGAAAATAACAAAAAGTTCAAAAAAAAAGAGTCAAATGAGACAAAGTAAAGAGAAAAAAAATCAAAATGCGGCAAAAAAGTTAAAAAAAAAAGTAAAAAAAGCAAGACAAGTTTTAAAAAAGCAAAAAAAGTGGCAAAAAGGGATAAAAAGAAGTGGCAAAAAGGAATAAAAAAAAGCAACAAAAAAGGTAAAAAATCAACAACAAGAAGGCAAAAAAAGGTCAAAAAATCTCAAAAACTAAAAAAAATACGCCAAAAAGGTTGAAAAATAAAAAATGGAAAAGCAAAATGGAGAAAAATAAAGGCAAAAATTGCAAAAAAAAAATCAGCAAAAATTTAAAAAAAGGCCAAATAAGACAAAAGGGAAAAAGGAAAATACGCCAAAAAAAGAAAGAAAAAACGTACAAAAAAGTTAAAAAAAGTAGAAGGCAAGAAAAGGTCAAAAAAGCTCAAAAACTAAAAACAAAATACGCCAAAAAGGTTAAAAAAATAATAAAAAAAGGCAAAATAGAGGAAAAATAAAGGCAAAAATGCCAAAAAAAGGGAAAAAAACAACAAAAAGTCCAAACAAAGGCCAAATAAGACAAAGTAAAGGGAAAAAGGAAAATACGCCAAAAAAAAGAAAAAAAACATACAAAAAGGTTAAAAATAGTAGAATAGAGGAAAAATAAAGGCAAAAAAAAAGTTTTAAAAAAGTCCAAAAAATATAACAAATAAAGGGAAATAACCAAAATACGCCAAAAAAGTAAAAAAAAAAGAAGCAAAATAGTATGAAAATAAAGGCAAAAAAAGGCAAAAAAAGCAACAAAAAGGCTAAAAGTTCAAAAAGTTTTAAAAAGGTCAAAGAACGGAAAAAAGGGTAAAAATCTCCAAAAAAGTCAAAATAGGGGCAAAAGAGCAAAAACGTCAAAATAGTAAAAAAAAGCAAAATAATATGAGAATAAAAGCCAAATGGCAAAAAAATTCAAAAATAGGCAAAAAAGGGGTAAAAAAGCAACAACAAAAAAGGTAGAAAAAGCAACAAAAAAGACCAAAAGGACAAAAAAGTCAAAAAAAAATTTTAAAACCGGAAGAAAAGGCGTAAAAAGGCAAAAAAAGAAAAAAAACCAAAAATTTAAATAAAGCTAAAATAAAGCTAAAATAAAGCCAAAATAAAGAGGAAAAAGGCAAAAATGGTAAAAAATAAAAAAAAGTTTTAAAAAAGCAAAGAAAAGGTGTAAAAAAGCAACAGCAAAAGGCAGAAAAAGTTAATCAAAATTTTTTTTAAAAAAGGGGCAAAAAAAGTTAAAAAAAAAAAAGAAAAAAGGGTCAAAACAAAAACAAAACAACCGGTTGTGTCATTCCAAAACTTTCCCGACGAGTACCTATTCACGAACATTTTTTAAGATATTTAATTTTAAAGTTTCAAATTTTGACATTTTTTTATTTTTTGACAGGTGACAGTTGGAGAAATAATTTTGACTAATAATTTTACTTTCACTTCTCGGAGGTGGGTCGGGAAAGTAAATCATACAGGGTGATTTACTTTCATTTCTCGGAGATGGGTCGGGAAAGTAAATCATACAGGGTGATTCTTTTAGAAGGGAGTGGCTCTTCCCCCTGAGGGAGTGCAAATATTTTTTATTATTTGTCTCCAAGTAATTTAATTAGAAAAAGGAGAGAAAGTATAAATTATTTATCTCAAATCAATGTCTACGGATATTAAAGCGATTAATTATTTTCACAAAAATTAAATTTGGATACCTAATTTTATTTTTCCTGTAAAATATAGATAAATATTTATCGGTATGAATTAATTATTTCGACCTGAAAAATTCGCCATTAACCTAAAAGTAGGACACATAAAATTATTAAAAAACAATAAGATTATAAAAAAATGGTTTTGAAATTTGCAAACAAAAACCTTGCATTTGATATAACACTTGATATAGTAACTCCACTTGGAGGTATAAAAATGGGCATAAAAGTTTGAGGGAAGTAAACGGGTACAAAAAATACACTTTTATTTATCCCGACATCAACGCGGACGAAGTCGCGGACAAAAGCTAGTTAGGTATAAAATCTGCCTACATCAAAATTACAAGTTATTATGATATTAAAAGATCGAATGTCTTCAACTTTAAATGTTTTCTAGTATATTGGATATACAGTGCGTCCATAAAGTAACGCATAAATTCATTATTAGCTAAATGAACGATTAAATTAGAAATTCCCGAAATAGGTCGATTTTCGATTTCAATTTACTATTTTTTCAGATCATAATCTAATATACAGAGTGAACCACCTTCGTGTAATGACGTCATCACGATTTTTTTTAAATGGAACCCCCCTTTTTTCAATTTCCGGATTGCCCTTGCTGAGCTGATTCCAAAAATGTATAATATGTTACTTCAAATTGGTACAGGGTGGGCAAAAATGCAAAAATTTACTATCAAAAACATCCTGCATTATTCTTAATAATTGTATCTAACAGCTTTTATTAGTGATCAAAGCCCGTGGACTATACAATTTTTTTTGGCAATATTTTTTACCATTTTTTTTCATTTGACGTTAAAAACTGTCAACAACATTGAAGCACAATTTTGTATTTTTAACGCATTAGAGAAGGTACGTTCGTGAACTTTTTTTACAAAATGCTTTTAACCGAAAGTGATAGGATTTAAATATTAATGATGATTGGTATTGGCGATAAGATGCGGACTCAACAAGAGGTATGCCGATTATTCCATGAAATGCACCCAGTGTACCTATTCCAAAGTTGCTCCCTACTTTTTCTACTCACAGCTTTTTCTCTCGGTACAAAAATACCTTATTCTTGAAAAAAAGGAGTGAGTGAAAATACACACATAGTTGCCAAGTGCTGAAATTCAATTTTATCCAATCGCAGCAGTTAAATTTCTGACAGCCATGTGACATAAGACATAACCAAAGAATACCTATCGTATTCCTTGACATAACTGTAATGTATTAGATATGGACCGGTGTCGTATTAAAAAAAAACATTAACAAAACAGAAAATGAAATGCTGGTCGATTACATTTCGCAACGTACCACAGATGTATTCGGGCAAATTTACCCCCACATTCACCGGGATCAGCGCCATGCCCTTTGGTCTGAGCTGGCCACAATTTTAAATTGTATGCCTGAGGGAGCCAATAAAACCTGGGAAGCTTGGAGGAAAGTATTATGAACTCTTTCTATTTCAACCTCCTCCAGAGCTTCCTCCACATCGTCATTCATGAGATTATTTCATATCAATTAATATTGTCTTTTATATTAGTAAACTTCCCAGCAAAACTCGTAAAAATAAAGACACGAAATACAAACAAAATAAATCGGACAGACAGATTTAATAGTTAGGTTAATGTTTCAAATACATTTCTACTCCCTACAAATTTCACTCGCTAATGACCAATAGAAATTTTATACTCCCTGGGAGAATAAAAGTCCCACATATTTCCATCAAAATATTTCAAGAATAGGATTATTATACATTTCAGGGTGGCTATTCTTGGGCTCATAGGAGGTGAAGCTTCTATCAAGAGAAGACGGTTCTCGTGAGAGCGTTCTTGATCGAGCAGTTTTCTCTCGGTGCAGTCATATGGTATTCTTGAGTATACCTTCTTCTCTTGTTGTGTTGCCAAGTTTCTTTGGTACATATTAACTAAATTCTGGATTCGCTTTGCCTAGAACAGTCAAATTATTTTCGCCACGGTGCATTATGTTTTGTGATTATGATGGGTCTGTACTCTGAACTTCTATTGAAATGACCTGTTTCTACTGGGTGTGGTCGTCAGATTTGACTCTCTCAAGTCTCAGTAGAAGTGCAGGTGATGTGATCGTGTCAAGAATACATCTAGTTCGATTTTAAAAGAACTCTCTACTGAAAGTTAGACGATGTGAGCGTTCTATTGACTCAAGAATAGGCACCCAGGGAGCCACGCCTATTTCTATTTTAATTTCTACTCCCTGATTTTCAAGAATACAGATGCACAGATCGTGAACCTATTTCACTATTTCACAATCTACGGTAAGCAGAATAGAGCGAAAATACAGAGAATTAGGACATGTGAGGGATGCAACAAAGCAAGGTAGATCAAAAATTGATGAAAATATTCAACAAGACATAATTTTGTCGGCAGTAGAAAATCCACACTGTACAGTGCGAGAATTATCTAGGGATTTTGGTATTGGAAAGTCTTCAGTATCAAACATTTTTAAAAAGGTAAAATTCCATCCTTATAAAGTACGTCTTATCCATGAATTGGCTGAAGATTACTTTGACCGAAGAACTGAATTCTGCGAGTATATGATGAACCAAAATAACAATTTCATTGAGAACGTTTTATTTTCGGACGAGGCAACGTTTTATTTGAATGGTCATGTTAACCGGCAAAACACCCGTTATTGGTCTGATGAAAATCCACACTGGATGCAAGAGTACCATACGCAAATACCACAAAAAACCAACGTATGGGCTGGTATTGTGAGAAATACAATTATTGGTCCATATTTTTTTGATGAAAGCTTAACAGAAGCATTATATCTGGATTTCCTACAAAATACATTAATTCCTGATCTGATCCAGCTTTTCCCTGATATTCCACTAATGTAGACCGCAGAATCTGGTTTCAACAGGATAGCGCACCGCCACATTTCGAAATAACTGTGCGCGATTTTTTAAACACAACTTTTCCACAAAGATGGATAGGAAGAAGGGGACCAGTGGAATGGCCTGCTAGATCACCTGATCTGAGCCCTATAGACTTCTTTTTATGGGGTTATTTAAAATCTAAAGTCTACTTCAACAGACCTGGAAATATCCCTCAACTACAAGACCGAATTAGACAAGAAATACAGAACATAACACCCACTATGCTACAAAATGTTAAAGATGAAAGTAATGCCCGGTTCAGTCATTGTATAATGGTCAATGGAGAACAATTTAAACATTTATTATAAATTTTCGTTTTTTTGTTTTTGGTAGTGTATCACATTAATTGCATAACTACGTAATTCCATTTAATTTGTTTATTACATTCAGTAACGTATAACTTTCCATAAACAATTTTCATAATTTTTTTTTGCATTTTTGCCCACCCTGTACCAATTTGAAGCAACATATTATACATTTTTGGAATCAGCTCAGCAAGGACAATCCGGAAATTGAAAAAAAGGGGGGTTCCATTAAAAAAAAAAGGTGATGACGTCATTACACGAAGGTGTATATTAGATTATGATCTGAAAAAATAGTAAATTGAAATCAAAAATCGACCTGTTTTGGGAATTTCTAATTTAATCGTTCATTTAGCTAATAATGAATTTATGCGTTACTTTATGGACGCACTGTATGTAGCGGGAAAGTAAAACTGAAATTATCATAATGGTTTATTTACTATTCTAGTTTAAACGTCATTGGCGGAAGTTAAAAATAAATATTTTGCTTATAAAATGATGAATTAATCTTTATAAATAGTTGACTGAAATCTACATCCTTCCTTATTTACAAATACACCAACCAACAGACTGCTCGTCTCTTCCATTACTCGTAATATAAAGTTTCATTACATTTCGTATTCGTTTTGTAAAATCTGGATGTTAGTTTAACACCTGCCACTATACTCATTTCATTCACTACGTCTTTGATAAATTAACCATGGCAAGTTCATTAAATAATTTAGAATCGTTCGTGGTTTGGGTGTCTGTTGCGCATTTGTCATTACTGTTGAACTAGTAGTTCATATTATATATTTTTGGACATTTTATGTTCTAAATTAGAATTTCTTGCAGATGTTAAGTCACAAATTATACATAATGTACAAAATTTTATCAAAATAAGTTAAATAGTTGATTTATTTTAGGTTAAAAAATATGGTTCTGCTTTTTCTGCTTGGCTAGTTACCGCCCGGAAATTGGCACCCCAATTGCAGGTACTCTTTGATTTTTTCGGAGTTCTGGACTCGTCTCGAAGAGTTCTCGAGGGGGTGCAGATAGAGTTCTGCAATTTTTTTGCGGAATTTTTAAAAAATAAATTTTATGGGTGCTAACTTCATGCCGCACCCCTTTTGTGAGAAAAAAGAGTTCTAGGTGAATATATATCTCAGAAATGAAAAGTTCCAGAGTTCTAGGTAAGTTTTGTAAAGAGTTCTGGGAATTTTCGGAAATTACAAAAAAAAAATTGGGGTGCTAACTTCATGCCGCACCCTTTTTTATTTACTGGGCAGTTTTGATCACTTTGGGCTGGGTTTAAATACAGCACCCTTGAGTTCTGACTCGAAAAAATACTGAAAATTATGAAAATAGATATTTTCAAGGGGTGCTACAAAGTTTCGATGTTTGTCGCTGTATTTAAAACCAGCCCTAAGTGACTAAACTACCCAGTAAATAAAAAAGGGTGTGGCATGAAGTTAGCACCCCAAAATGTTTTTTTTGTAATTTCCGAAAATTCCGAGAACTCTAGAACTCTTTATTTCTGAGATATCTATTCACCCAGAACTCTTTTTCTCACAAAAGGGGTGCGGCATGAAGTTGGCACCCCAAAATTTGTTTTTAAAAATTCTGCAAAAAAATTGCAGAACTCTATCTGCACCCCCTCGAGAACTCTGGAACTCTTCGAGATGAGCCCAGAACTCCGAAAAAATCAAAGGGTGAAATTTGTGAAAAGCGCGCTAAGGAGTAGTTTTGACATTTTGTGTTATTTATTTGTGTTGTTGATTGTTGCTCGCAGACCTTTTTATGTCTTCTGTTTTCTTCTTAGTTTTTCTGATTTTTTTCAGATTTTTTTCATTCTTCTGTTTTTCTCGTTTTTTCTCATTTTTTTCAATTTTTGTGTCTTTTTTCCATTTTTATTTTATGATTTTTTCCTATTTTTTTCTGATTCTTTTCGATTTTTTCTAATCTTTCCTCATTGTTTTTTTTTCTAATTATTTCTTTTATTTTTTAGTTTTTTCTTATGCCTCCAATTTTTTCGACTTTTTTTTCTTCTCATTTTTCAAATTTTTTTCCTCTTGTTTTTTCGATTTCTTTCGTTTTTTCCGACTTTTTCCCATTTTAAACTTGAAAAAATAATGTTCACATTTTTTTGTGATTTTTTTCGATTTCTTCGATTTTTTGCGTTTTTTTTTGAGATTTTTGGCGTTTTTTTTTTTGGATTTTAGTTGTAATTTTTTTGCGTTTGTTTATTGTTACAATTGTGTCCGGTTTTTGGTTGTTCTAGTTTTTTTGCGATTTTTTATGATTTTTTACGATATGTTCCGGTTTCTTGTGTTTTTTGCAACATTTTTTCTTTTTTCTGCGATTTTTTACGATATTTTGGCGTTTTTTTTCGGTTTATCCAATTTTTTTAGTTTTTTCGTTTTTTTTTGGCAGTTTATAATTTTATTTTTCATTCTTCTAGTTTTCTCGTTTTTCTCAATTTTTGTGTTTTTTTTTTCAATTTTTTTTATGATTTTTTCCTATTTTTTTCTCATTTTTTTTTCGATTTTTTCCAATCTTTTCTCATTTTTTTCTTCATTGTTTTTTTTTTTTCTAATTCTTTCTTTTATTTTTTAATTTTTTGTTATGCCTTCAATTTTTTCGATTTTTTGTTTTCTCATTTTTCCAATTGTTTTTTTTTATTTCTTTCGATTTCTTTCCTTTTTCCGATTTTTTTTTCTCATTTTAAAATTGAAAAAATAACGTTAAATTTTTTTGTGATTTTTTTTTTCGATTTCTACGATTTTTTGCGTTTTTTTTGGAGATTTATGGCGGTTTTTTTTGGATTTTAGTGGTAATTTTTTTGCCTTTGTTTACGGTTACAATTGTGTCCGGTTTTTTGGTTGTTCTTGTTTTTTTTGCTATTTTTTGCGATTTTTTGCGATTTTTTGCGATTTTTTACGATATGTTCCGGTTTGTTGCAACAGTTTTTCTTTTTTCTGCGATTTTTTAGGATATTTTGGCGTTTTTTCTCGGTTTCTCCAATTTTTTTGATATTTTCGTTTTTTTTTTCGTTTTTTTTTCGTAGTTTACAATTTTATTTTTCATGTTTTTTTATTTTTTCCGATTCATTCTGATTTTGTTCGATTCTTCTAATTTTTTTTTTTTAATATTGAAACACAGCTGTGGAATAACGAATTTGAATAGGAAAAAATTTTTCACCATTTCTACTCACTTTAACCAATTTTCCCTATTTATTCTATTTTTCTTTATTTTCTCTATTTTTCCAATTTTTTTCCAATGTAGTTTTGGTTAGTGATGACGATATTATTCAACATTATTGAAAACCGACGGTTCTAAATGACCAATTCAAATGTTTTTTTTTTGTTTTCCCTATCTTTTTATATTTTTCCCTATTTTTTCTATTTTTCTTCTTTATCATTATTTTTTCCTGTTTTCCCCAATTTATCAGTTTTGTCCCTATTATTATCTGTATTTTTTTCCATTTTTATATTTTTCCCTATTAAATACATTCTTGCTTCATTTTTCCAAATTCGACTGTAAAAAAATGCATTGCTGCTTCTTTTTTTATTAAGTGTGGCAAAATGCATTCTTGCTTCTGTTTTTTTAGAATCTGATGTTGAAAAATACATTCTTGCTTTATTTTTATTCAAATATACATTGTGACAAAAAATACATCGTTTCTTTGTTTTCCTAAACCGAATGGAAAAATGCATTATTGCTTTTTTTCTTTATTCAATTGCTTAAATTTTCATTTTTTTCCAAGTCAAGTATAAAAAATTTTGTAATTCGATTGAAAAAATACGAATTCATTTTAAATTCGAAAATAGAAAAACGCATCGTTGATATTTTTAACAATTTAACTAAAGTTCTTGCCTATTTTCCAAATTAGAAAGTGGAAAAATTGTTTTTCAAATTCGTGGGTAAAAAATGCATTGTTGGATTATTTTTAAAATTGTGTATGGAAAAATTCACTCTTGCTTTAGATTTCAAATTTATATGTGGAAAAATACGTTGTTGCTTTATTTTTCAATTTCCCGCGTGGAAAAATACATTGTTGGTTTATTGTACTAATTCGAGTGGGGGGAAAATACGTTGTTCGTTACTTTTAAAATTTGTCAATTTTAGGTTTAGTAAAGCACAAATACAATTTAATGTTAAAAACAATAAAAAACTACCCAGAAACTTATATTCATTAAAAATTATCAAAATAGTCGATTCACAAGCACGTTACAAACGTTTCTATTATTGTAGTTGTTAAAATAATAAATTAAGCCCTGCGCAATGCTTTTGTTTTGTTTGGTGTCTTAAAATAAAATGATTTCTATTATGGATTAGTGTATTGAATATTCAAAAAAAATGCGTTGGTCCTTCGAGCGGGATATTTATATAACAATTGGTTATTCGATCCAGATCATTTCATAAAAAATGTATTAATAATAATAAATTATTGGAATATTTACCTTGTTCAAAATTTTCCTTAAGCCTCCTCCACTGCTTGGCCTGGTAGAGCGAATAAAAGGCGATCACTAGAAAAAACAGTATGCACGTAAACACGGCACAAGTCAAAGAGATAGCTTGCCAGTCCCAAACCAACGTTTCAGTTCTAGAAAACACCGCTTCAGGTGTCACCTCCGAAACAGTAGGTGCCACTTGCGATTTTTCTCCAACGTCGCGCGAATTCCCCTTAATATCGTCACCGTACCTCCAAATTATATCTCCATCACTTTTTTGGTGATGATGCTGCTGGTGTCTGTGCCTATGCGCGTTTCCTGTATCCAAGGTTTGTAAAAGTTCGTTTAGAGGAGCGCAATGGGTATCGCGATGGAATTCGCAAGGGCGTAATACTACCAAGTCTAATGAACACTTTGTGCAGTTCATGCATTTTTGTAAACGCGCGTTGAAGAATTGTTTTTCCGGGCAAAATGACGCTAGTACCAACGAGGAGAAGCATACTAGTATGAGGATTGTTGTGTAGGTCCACAGCATCACCTGAAAAATATACGAAATATTTAGTATTAGAGTAATTAAAAAATGGTTAAATAAAACCAAATTTAAAAATACCTAAACAAAAGCAATATAAATGTGTGTCCAAAATTCAACAATACAATATTGAAAATGCCATTAATATCAGGGTTCGAAAATATTATGATATTTATATAAATATCATATCACATGATATATATCATTTTTTTAATTATGTAATTAAAAAACAGAATTGTTACTTGCACAAACTAAATTTTAACACAAACAGATTAACAAAAACCTATATTCTAAACAACAAAACCGTTTATTCTAACTCAAATTAAAAATAAAAAATAATTAAAAATAAACAAATATCACTGGGCATATTTTTTTGGTGTGTTAAAATACAGTCAAAATATTGCCAAACAGAATGCTTTGGTTTTGGCATAATATTAAATAAAAATCAGAACTAACTTAACACAACAATCCACACAAAGGGGAAACACAGAAAGGATTATTTACAGTGTTACCGTTTTC
This sequence comes from Neocrepidodera transversa, assembly GCA_963243735.1. Lineage (NCBI taxonomy): Eukaryota > Metazoa > Arthropoda > Insecta > Coleoptera > Chrysomelidae > Neocrepidodera > Neocrepidodera transversa. Next base: position 5,822,877 of record OY725355.1, read on the forward strand.
AGTAAAGTATTCTGCCAACATTTCTATAATAAACTGTATTTTAATCTATTTTATCAAAAGAAGTCGTTGACTATCTAAATCTAACCTGTGTATTAAAAAAAGAAGAAAATATAACACTATCTGTCAGTAGATAGAACGTCCTTTAACTTTAAAGACTCAATAAGTAAAGGCAATGACGTTTAGAATAAAACTTTACAAGTTGATTTCTTATACAATTGTCACAATCTAAACGTCATTGTCATTAGTTATAGAACCGTTAAAGTTAAAGGACATTCTATCTACTGACAATATTTATATTTATTTTATTAAAAGAAGTCTTGACTATTCAAATCTAACCAGTCTATTAAAAATAAGAAAATATAGCTTTCTCTTTCCACTTAAAACTTATTCTCCACTACGTTCCCTATTGTTTTCCACTTTCTCCTATTTTTTTATTCCACTCTTTTACACTTCTTTTTTTCTACATTTTATCCTATATTTTTTACTAATTTCTTTGTGTCATACTTTTTTGTTTTATTTTTCCCGTTAAAACTTTCTACTTTTCTACTTCTTTCCCATTTTTTTCACTTTTCCCCTACTTTTTTCCACTTTTTCCCCGACTCATTTTTTCTCCTCTATTTTTAGTATTTCACTTTTTTTCAGCAATTTTTCCAGCATCCTGTTTTCCTCTACTTTTTTACCAATTTTTTTATATTTCAAATTTTTTTTTCTACAACCGCTATGCAAAACACGCTTTTCTACACAAATTTTGATATCCGTGGGAAAAGTAATAATTTTTTCTACAAGCGTGCGGAAAGTTACAACTTTCCGCACGCTTGTAGAAAAAAATACTTTTTGCTAAATTTTTTTTTTAATTCTAGGCGCTTGTAGAAAAAATACTTTTGCTACATTTTTTTTTAATTCTATGCGCTTGTAGAAAAAATACTTTTTGCATGTCCGAACTGCAATTGTGTGCGGAAAAGTATAACTTTCCGCACTTATTAGGAAAATAACTATAGCTTGCGAAAAGTATGCGCTATGGCACTTTTCCCCACGGAAATGTCAAAACAGGCAGCTATGACCTGTCAACTTTTTTTGACAGTTTAAAATTATAGTGAATTTCTGGGAGTTCAAATTTGAAATTGAAACTAAAAGTACGTAAATTATTTGTTTGTTTATTTATTTTAATTTATATATTATAAACAAATTAATTTTTCTGTATTCAATAGTCATTTTTTAATTATTTCATTTCAAAATTGAAGTAAAATACCTATATGAGTTACTTGTTTTTCTTTTATTAATAAATGTGGTTGTAGAAAGCACTTTTCCCACTAGCTAGATTTGCCTACGGCTCGTGCCACAAACTTCTGCACTCGTGGGAAAAGTGATACTTTGCGCACTTGTTGTACAAACTACTATTTCCCCCCATTTTTTTGTTTTAGATATTTTTTTACATTTTTTGCCCTACTTTTTTTAGTTTCAAACTTTTTTTCCCCTTTTTTCCCAACTTATTTTTTCTCCTGTTTTTTCAGTAATTTTTTTGTTTCCAACTTTTTTCCCATTATTCCCCTACCCTCTTTCCCCTACTTTTTTAATAATTTCTTTGTGTTACACTTTTTCTCCTCAAAAACTTTTTCCACATTTTTCCCTATATTTTTTTACTTTTCCCCTACTTTTTTCCATGCTTTTTTATTCCACCCTTTCCTCTACTGTTTTCCACTTTTTCTCACACATTTTTTTTACTAATTTCTTTGTGTCAAACGTTTTTTGTTCCACTTTTTCCCCTTAAAAGTTTTTTCCATTTCTTCCTCTATTTTGTCACTTTTCCCCTACTTTTTTATTTTTTTATTTCCCCTACTTTTTTATTTTGTCCTTTTCTTACTTTTTCCCACTTCTTCTTATAAGTTTTTGACTAATTTTTTTGTGTAAAATTTTTTTTCTCTCACTTTTTCTCCTTAAATCTTTTTTTTCACTTCTTTTCCTATTTTTTTTCACTTTTCTCCTATTTTCTTCCACTTTTCTCTATTTTTTTATTCCACCCTTTCCCCTACATTTTTACTAATTTCTTATTTCTTAGTGTCAAACTTTTTTCCACTTTTTCACTAATTTTTTTTATAATTGAAAATTTAAAACTTTTTTTACCAATTTTTCATCTACTTTTTTTTCCACTTTTCGCCTCAGCCTTTTTCCCCTACATTTTTTTCCACTTTTCGCCCCATCCTTTTTTCCCCTACTTTTTTAGTTTCAAACTGTTTCCCCAATTTTTTTTATATATAATCTTTGTTTTTTATTTGAAATTTTCTCCCTCTCCCTTTCTATCAGTACCAAAGTAAGGGTGAAAGATAGGGGGAAAGAAGAAAATAATTACTCAAAAAAGTGATTTTTTCGTAAAAAAGTGGAAATTTGACAGAAACTGAAAATAATGAGAAAAAATGGGTAGTTTTAGAAATAAAAAGGAAGAAAACGGGGTAATTTTAAGAAAAAAAGTGACCAAATTTAAAAGAAAAGAGGGGAAATTTAAGACAAAAAATTTCTAAAATTTGAAAGAAAAGAGGGGAAATTTGAGAAAAAATAACAAAAATGAAAAAATAAGAGGTAATTTTAAGAAAAAAATGGGGTAATTTCAGGAAAAAGTGACAAAAATTGAGAGAAAAGATGAGAATTTGAGACAAAAAGTGACAGTACTCGAGAGAAAAGAGGGGAAATTTTGAAGGAAGAGGCCTTATGACGAAAATAAGGGGTACTTTTCAGAAAAAATGGGTAATTTTAGAAAAAAAGGGGTATTTTCAGAAAAGTAACAAAGTGAAAATGGGAAAAATTTTGAACAAAAAAATTAACACCCTCATTTTTCTTAAAAATCTACTAATTTAGTAGGAAATCTACTGAAAACGGTAACTCTGATTATTTGGGATAGAGGATAAGTAAAAGCAATAACAAAATAAATCGTGCTGAAGCTGGGAATCCCAAAGTCTGCGCGAGGATGCTTGCGCAACAGCCGAATAAATCGCTACTGATATTATACTTTTGTACAAGAGCATATTGTGACATTTTCCAATGTTTAAAATGGTGGAAAACATTTTTAATTTAATAAATAAAATTATCGATTGTATCGGATATATATCATGATATATATCACTTGATACATATCCTCCGAACCTTGATTAATAATATGGTAAAAAAATTAGTTGCATTAAATAAATCAAAAACATTTTGTTTTTAAAAACATATCATATTACTGGTTTATCAATAATTAACTAAATTACAAATAACGATTTTAATATTAATAACTCACTGAATAGAATAGCAGAGTGCGAACAAGCACCGAGTAAACGACATAAAATTCATGAATATTAAATTCAGTTTTAACGATTATTGCTCTAGCTTTAGCCCCTCATGCAGGCTCTTATACACTTATTAGGCTGACTAACTATAAATTTCAAAACATCGGAAACGTTAAGTTATTTTTATCGCTTTACGAAACATCAATATATAGTAAAAGTTGGATTTCACTTAAAACTTTTATCACATGCACAGCTATCAAATAATACATCCATAATCCATAATCAAAGTTCGGTCAAATTTAGTTAAAACCGAACATGATTAAAAAAAAACATCAGCATAAAAATTTCACTACATATCACTGTTCAATTCAGTGCTAAACATATAGTAGAGGAGGCCACGATGCTAAATGGGGATTTACTCAAGCGTCGATATTAGATTTCGAAGCTCAGATGATAAAAATAAAATAAAGTTATATAATGTATACCCGTTCATCGGTGGGGGGGGGGAGCGTCTATAGAATTTCAAAAATGTAAAAAAGCGCGTCTGACATTGATATTATGTATAGCCAACGTATCTTTAATAATGGAGGTTGCTTAATCTGACGTTTTGGACGAGGGATTGAAAATGGAACTTATTGTCGTAGTTCATGTAAAACTCATATTTAATTCATTAAACTTTTTACAAACACAATAAACAAATCAAAGCGTTGTACATATACGAACACGAACGTGTTGTTATGATCAGCTGGGATGGTATCATGACGACAGAAAATAGTGTGGGGATGGTGCCAAAGAGTGAGATAGAAAATAGTGAGAAGGGAAGAGAGACAGGGTGTGGGAAATACATAATTCTCAGCAGCTGCACACACCACACTTTATTGATGATTTTAAGTACTCCGGCATGAGGAAACAGGCAGATTATATTATTTTCGTGATCCTTAAATTATTTCTAATGATCATTTTTTTTTACTACTCTGATCCTTTATCCTAGACGGGCGGCTACATATTAAGAGCTCATATCCGGTAAAGGTACTCAACTTTGTGCAAGGTATCCCCCCATATATTAATCTTCCGACCTTCAGTAAATCCCCAAATCCCCGCTTGGCCTTCCCTACTAATATATCGACAGAAAAAGGATCAACGCTCAATGTAAAGTGAGTCTATTGATTTATGCTCATGCTGGCCTATTCTGCTCACGCTGGCTCCAGCCACTCAGCGAATCAATGCGTTTGATAATTTAAGCTTATTATAAAGCTCATTCCGGATTATTCGGCTCGACTTGGTTCAACGTTATTTTCTGATATACTGATTCTAGCTCAATTTGCCTTTAAACGTCTCTGAGCTCGCTGATGAGCCTGATTTGTCTCAAAAAATCAGTGATGAATTGTCCCACGATTTGAACGTCTATGTAGCTGGAATACCCCCTACGGCAGAATTTAATGGGACATGCGCAGGATTTATGTGCTAATTTCGGACGCCAATAAAAAATTTTGTGCTCTTCTTTTTTAAAAAATACAAGTGATTCTGCTGGCTTCAGACCAAGCTGGAATACCCCAGGTCAAATATATTGGAAAAAAAAATTGAAAAACATTTTTGTTACCTAATATTTATGTGCTAATTTCGGACGCCAATAAAAAATTTTGTGCTCTAGCTAATATGTTCAGGAATTTTCTCTAAAGGAATTGAATATTCGTGGTCATTGTGACCACGTCAAATATAATGAAAGTACCTGTAAAAAGTAAACTGAAAATTTATAACTGAAAATGAATTTTAAATTACAAATAACTTAATATTGTTAAACTAGGGACAGAAATGTAAATTAGCACATAAATAAGAGATAATAAAAATGTTTTTCAATTTTTTTTTCCATTATATTTGACCTGGGGTATTCCAGCTTGGTCTGTAGCCAGCAGAACCACTTGTATTTTTTATAAAAGAAGAGCACAAAATTTTTTATTGGCGTCCGAAATCAGCACATAAATAGGAGGTAACAAAAATGTTTAAAATTTTTTTTTTTCCAATATATTTGACCTGGGGTATTCCAGCTTGGTCTGAAGCCAGCAGAACCACTTGTATTTTTTAAAAAAGAAGAGCACAAAATTTTTTATTGGCATCCGAAATTAGCACATAAATAGCACATAAATCCTGCGCATGTCCCATTAAATTCTGCCGTAGGGGGTATTCCAGCTACAAAGACGTACGATTTGAATTATTTTTAGTTTTATAATTCAAGCTTATTCCAGCTCATTCCGGGTGATTCGACTCAACTTGGTTCAACGTTATTTTCTGATCCTACTGATTATCCCTCAATTTTACTTTAAACGTCTCTGAATTCGCTGATGAGCCTGATTTGTCTCAAAAAAATCAGTAATCCTTGAATGAATTGTCTCTCGATTTGAATTATATTTAGTTTGATAATTCAAGCTTATTCCAGCTCATTCCGGATGATTCGACTCAACTTGGTTCAACGTTATTTTCTGATTCTCTCTCAATTTGCCTTTAAACATCTCTGAGTTCGCTGATGAGCCTGATTTGTCACAAAAAAACCAGTGATCCTATTAAAGTTGTGTCTTCTAGCGACTTTAGCTATCCAACAGGTTATGGTCCCAGAATTTATTTCTATAATTCTAGATGTGCAATCAAAACAAGTGAGTGGCTCATTCTTTTCTGATTCTACTGATTGTAGCTCAAATTGCTTTTGTCTGATAAATGCGTTTCAAACGTTCCCGTTGAACTATAGGCAGATCTATCTTATTCAAATTGTATTTCAGTGACTTGGTTAGTCAACAGGTTATGGGCCCAAAATTTGTTTTGATTACCAAAAAATTATCGAAGAAAGTGAAGGTAGATTTTCTGCGATAACTCACAAATGATGATTTGTAGGAAAAACGTATTAAGACCTTTTTTAGAGAATTGAATAATCTAAAAATAATTTTTACAACAACATAGGACATATTTGCAAATATTTTTAAGTTGGATCGATGGGAACTTTTGACATTTCATTTATAAAGGTCTGTACAGCAATTTTCAGTTCTGTAATAATAGGGTCAAAAAAATGTCAGCAGGGTAATAACCGCATTACTATCAAGTTATTTTTTTAAATTAAATACCGTGAGACTTAACCTAAAAAAATATAACGGCAGCGTTACTGTAATCACTCTCCTAGGAGAACAAATACGGCCTTAAACTTTAGTCAAGGCTATGAAAAGATGGACGTGTTTAATTGCAGAAATTCTCTGAGAACGTAACGACCACTCTTCAGACGAAAGGGGTAGTTCGTGCTCTCACACTGTTGAAGAGTCTTAATCTTACAGACATAATTTAGGAATGAGGGAGATTTTTTTTTAATTATAAATAATATTAGTTATTCTAAAGTTCTAACTGTGCTTATTCTCAATTCTTTCTTTTGCTTATGTTCCCCCCTTTAGGTGAAAAAAATTAAAATACTCTAATGAACTTTAATTTGATTTAATTAAAAAAGAGATAGATAAGGGATTGTGGGCGCTTTTACTATGAGTTGAGATCAAGGTTAGTGATAATGTGTTACCAACGACATTCTGGTCAAGGTTAAAAAAGATTACGGGGTCACGACAGTGACGTGGGTAGTCAATGGCCTTGACATTGACCTTGGCTTTTCGACGACGACGACCTTGACCTTTCTATGATTACCGCGTCCTATGACGTCACTGGCCACTGTCCGTTATCACTAACACCGGAAACGCCCACAATCCCTTATCATCGGATGCAGTGCTCCCTGTGACGTCACTGGTTACGGGATCCGGGCACGCCCACAATCCCTTATCTAAACCGGATGGAGTAGGATTGGCATAGAATAACTACTGCTTGTACTTACATTTAGGTAATGGGTCGTAAAACAGATTAAAGTAGATTACCACGTAAAGCGCTCGCTTATTACATTCCCTAGTACAATTTTTATATTTGCACATGCGTAATTTACGCCCACTAAATTTTTCTGAACCAACGCACTTTACCTACTCGCTGATTGGCGGTACCATTTTTCCAGCTTATTTCTGACCGGAGCGCTGTACTACTTTTCCACAGTGACCTTTGCACGCTCGGCCAAATTTTTGCTAAACGTGTCCAAATGACAATTCAACCTGATTACGACATATTGTCACTATTTGTTTTAAAACAAAAATTTTTTTACATCGATTTAGGTTTTTAGCTAATTTAGAATATTTAGTTCGATATAAAAATTTTATATTTGGTTTAATGCACAAATATTTATTTGTTCCTTATTTTTATTTTTTATTTCTCTATTTTTTTTCGCCTTTATTAAACTTCTATAGATTTTTTTTTTGGAAACTGAATGTTTATTTTGACTGGACTAATACTCCATTGCAGTATGGAGACCTTCCAATTAGTCATTATTTAATGAGAAGTTAACGTTATCTCGCCTTTACACGTTCTGCCTTTTGTTAATATTTTAGCTGATGTGGAAAACCGTCTTTCTAAATCTGAATTTCCATAAACACATTTTCATAACAGTGCATAGGTGAAGGTTTAATTCAATTAGCCTGTGCTAAAATTTATCAACTTTAGTTTAATAATTATCATGAATACTGAAAATATTTTTATTAATTTTTGCTAGATATGGGTAGATGCATGTCATAAATTTTAATTAAACTGATGTTCAATTTCCATCATTATTAGCTATAGATTTCGCTATAGGTGCTAAACTTTTAATTAAATAATTTTTTACACCGCGGGGAGTATAACTAGTACTTTATGGGACTAAAGTGCCACTTTTACTCCCTAGGCACTAAAATTTTTTAATCCAAAGGGAATAAAATTTTTCAGGACCGCAAATAAAAAACAATTGAAACCAGCCACCTTGTTTATTCTAGTTTAATTCAGAACTGTCAAATACAGAGCACGTATTTTATAAAAAAATACATAATTTAATATCAAGCACGATTACCTAATCAGAAGTAGGAAACTTAAAAATAATAGAATTAATTGTTATATTTAAATATTTACAAAAACAGGTAACTAATTATTTTTAAATTATCCGTTTTTTTTCACATTTTTCTAAAATTACCCTTTTTTCTCATTTTTACTACTTTTTCGATTTAAATTTTCTTTCTTCTTCAAAAACTTCCCCTTTTCTCTCAAATTTTGTCACTTTTTTACTGATATTACTCCATTCTCTCTCATTTTTGTCACTTTTTTTATTTAAATTTTCCCTCCAAAATTTCCTTTCGTTTTTTCCCTTTTTTGTCTCAAATTTTGTCCTGTAATTTTCTCTCTCAAACAGTACCACTTTTTTTAATATAATTACCTCTTTTTTCTTATTTTTGTCGAATTTCCCTTCTTTTCTCTTAAAAAATATTACTTTTTATGCAGAAATCCACGTTTTTTAAAAATATTACCTATTTTTTCTTATTTTTGTCACTTTTTGGTCTTAAATTTTCCCTCTTACTATAAAATTTCCCTTTGTTTCTCTCAACTTTTGTCACTTTTTGCCTCAAATTTCCTTTCTTTTTTCCCTAAAATTACTTTTTTTCTCTCATTAAAAGTATCTCTTTTATTTCATTTTTTCGAATTTCCCTTCTTTTCTCTCAAATTGAGTTACCTTTTTGAATAAATTATACGTTTTTAAAAAATTACCTCGAAAATTACCCTTTTTTCTCATTTTGATTACATTTTTATCTTTAATTTTCCCTCTTCCTCCAAAATTGACTCTTGTTTCTCTCAACTTTTTCAATATCTAATCTGAAATTTCCTCTTTTTCTCTAAAATTACCTCCTTTCTCTCATTAAAAATACCCCTTTTTTAAATTAAACCTTTCTTTTTCCCTTCTTTTGTCTCAAATTTTATCACTTTTTTCTGAAATTACCCCTTTTTTAAATTACCTCTTTTTACTTATTTTTGTCTCAAATTTCCTCTTTTTCTTCAAAATTTCCCTTCGTTTCTCTCCAATTTTGTGTTCCCCCTCAAGAGTATACTTTATATATCAAATTATAAGTATTTTAAAATGTGCAAAAACATATTTTAACCGTCTAAAATTCTTTAAAAGAGGTTTTAAAAAAAATTTATATTTAAAAAAAATTGTATTTAAATAATTATTTGAATTTTAAGGAGCCTTGGGCACCGCGGTGTAAAAAATAGCGTATATACCACAGGACTAAAGTGTCTTTTAATCCCTCAGGCAGATAGCTGAAAGAAGTGTTATCAGAAATTATTATATTTAAAAAATCAAACAAATTTTTTTTTAAAAAAATGCAATTTTGTTTTTTTGGTGAACAGGAACTAAGCAAAAAATTTTGATGAGTCTAAACAAAACTTGTATTATTGTGAAGTATTCCAGTGAAAAGTTATAAGATCTTGAAATACCGGTAAATATAATGGGGATACCCGGTATTATAGGTGTCAATCAATTAAAACCATTTATAGCTAGACCCCCATTATTTTTTTTTCGTTTTTTTTTGTTGTACTAGATTGCTCTAGTTGCTCTTGGCATTGTTCCAAGTTTTATAAATTTAAGTAAAAACAATTGGAGTCTAACTTCAGTACATATTTTTTTTTTTTAGTGTTTACATTATTCTTTCGAATTTTTTTTTTTATTGGCAAAAGTTGTTTTTATTTAATTATTTACAAAAAATTGAAACCTTTGATATTAAGATAGTTTTGTAAAGCGTTTTATTTTATCAACAAAGCATAAAATGTTAAAATATTTTTTATTTGGCTTTCTTTGTTTTCATTCTTAAATTGGCTATCAATAATTTTGTTTTTTATGACCTTTTAGAGGAAATATTTTAAATTACATGTCCGAATTTAAAAAATATTCCCTTCAAACCTTTAAAAAATATTTTTAAGACATGAAAATTTGGAACAATGTTAAGAACAACTAGAACAATCTGGTACAATAAAAAATAATGTTAGGACTAGCTAAAAATGGTTTTTATTGATTTTGGGCTTAAAATAAATTTTTTTAAGACATGAAAATTTGGAATAATGTTCAGAACAACTAGAACAATCTGGTACGATAAAAAAATTCGAATAAAAAATAATGGGGGGCTAGCTATAAATGGATTTAATTGATTTTGAGCTTGAAATAATTTTTTTAAGACATGAAAATTTGGAACAATACTAAGAATAACTGGTACAATCTAGTACAACAAAAAAAAATTCGGAAAAATAATTATGGGGGGCTGGACCCAAATGGTTTTTATTGATTTTGGGCTTAAAATAAATTTTTTTAAGACATGAAAATTTGGAATAATGTTCATAACAACAAGAACAATCTGGTACGATAAAAAAATTCGAATAAAAAATAATGGGGGGCTAGCTAAAAATGGTTTTAATTGATTTTGAGCTTGAAATAATTTTTTTAAGACATGATAATTTGGAACAATACTAAGAATAACTGGAACAATCTAGTACAACAAAAAAAACTTCGGAAAAATAATTATGGGGGGCTGGACCCAAATGGTTTTTATTGATTTTGGGCTTAAAATAAATTTTTTTAAGACATGAAAATTTGGAATAATGTTCAGAACAACTAAAACAATCTGGTACGATAAAAAAATTCAAATAAAAAATAATGGGGGGCTAGCTATAAATGGATTTAATTGATTTTGAGCTTGAAATAATTTTTTTAAGACATGAAAATTTGGAACAATACTAAGAATAACTGGTACAATCTAGTACAACAAAAAAAACTTAGGAAAAATAATTATGGGGGGTTGGACCCAAATGGTTTTTATTGATTTTGGGCTTAAAATAATTTTTTTTTCGACATGAAAATTTGGAATAATGTTCAGAACAACTAGAACAATCTGGTACGATAAAAAAATTCGAATAAAAAATAATGGGGGGCTAGCTATAAATGGATTTAATTGATTTTGAGCTTGAAATAATTTTTTTAAGACATGAAAATTTGGAACAATACTAAGAATAACTGGTACAATCTAGTACAACAAAAAAAACTTCGGAAAAATAATTATGGGGGGTTGGACCCAAATGGTTTTTATTGATTTTGGGCTTAAAATAAATTTTTTTTCGACATGAAAATTTGGAATAATGTTCAGAACAACTAGAACAATCTGGTACGATAAAAAAATTCGAATAAAAAATAATGGGGGGCTAGCTATAAATGGATTTAATCGATTTTGAGCTTGAAATAATTTTTTTAAGGCATGAAAATTTGGAACAATACCAAAAATAACTGGAACAATCTAGTACAACAAAAAAAACCTCGGAAAAATAATTATGGGGGGTTGGACCCAAATGGTTTTTATTGATTTTGGGCTTAAAATAAATTTTTTTTCGACATGAAAATTTGGAATAATGTTCAGAACAACTAGAACAATCTGGTACGATAAAAAAATTCGAATAAAAAATAATGGGGGGCTAGTTATAAATGGATTTAATTGATTTTGAGCTTGAAATAATTTTTTTAAGGCATGAAAATTTGGAACAATACTAAGAATAACTGGTACAATCTAGTACAACAAAAAAAACTTCGGAAAAATAATTATGGGGGGTTGGACCCAAATGGTTTTTATTGATTTTGGGCTTAAAATAAATTTTTTTAAGACATGAAAATTTGGAATAATGTTCAGAACAACTAGAACAATCTGGTACGATAAAAAAATTCGAATAAAAAATAATGGGGGGCTAGCTATAAATGGATTTAATTGATTTTGAGCTTGAAATAATTTTTTTAAGGCATGAAAATTTGGAACAATACTAAGAATAACTGGTACAATCTAGTACAACAAAAAAAACTTCGGAAAAATAATTATGGGGGGTTGGACCCAAATGGTTTTTATTGATTTTGGGCTTAAAATAAATTTTTTTTCGACATGAAAATTTGGAATAATGTTCAGAACAACTAGAACAATCTGGTACGATAAAAAAATTCGAATAAAAAATAATGGGGGGCTAGCTATAAATGGATTTAATTGATTTTGAGCTTGAAATAATTTTTTAAAGACATGATAATTTGGAACAATACTAAGAATAACTGGAACAATCTAGTACAACAAAAAAAACTTCGGAAAAATAATTATGGGGGGCTGGACCCAAATGGTTTTTATTGATTTTGGGCTTAAAATAAATTTTTTTAAGACATGAAAATTTGGAATAATGTTCAGAACAACTAAAACAATCTGGTACGATAAAAAAATTCGAATAAAAAATAATGGGGGGCTAGCTATAAATGGATTTAATTGATTTTGAGCTTGAAATAATTTTTTTAAGACATGAAAATTTGGAACAATACTAAGAATAACTAACTAGAACAATCTAGTGCAACAAATAACTTCGAAAAAAAATAATGGGGGGCTGGACCCAAATGGTTTTTATTGATTTTGGGCTTGAAATATTTTTTTTAAGACATGAAAATTTAGAACAATGTTCAGAACAACTAGAACAATCTGGTGCAACTGAAAAAAATCGAAATAAAAATAATGGGGGCTAAGCTCTAAAAATGGTGTTTTAAGTTTTCCGGCCTTTGTATTTAAGTTTAAGGAATAATTTTCTGGAACAATTTGGTACAAACTTAGAACAATTTGGAACAACTTTCAAAATATTAAAATTCGAAAAATGGAGGGCCAACTTCACACACACGATGGTTTAAAACTTGCCTAAATCCTATGGTCTGAAATGTTGAATTGGGAATTTTTAACCTTTGGTTTTCAACAACGTTGAAGAATATCGTCACCACTAACCAAAACTACACTTTTTAAAACACTCTACGTACGTTTCGATGATAAACAGTTTATCATGATGCTAACGTAGTTAGCGAAACGTACGTAGAGTGTTTTAAAAAGTAGTTTTGGTTATTGGTGACGATATTCTTCAACGTCTGAAATGTGTTAGATTCTTGGAACAATTTTTAAAATTGGGGTATATTTCAATATAAATTTTGCCACAGAATCATCTATACCATTCGTAATATTACTGAAGAAAAATTAAATTTAACTTATGATATTTGTAGCAGAAAATTATGAAATAAATCAATAATATTATAACAACATATATAACGTGCTTTTTAAACATAATTCATAACAAGCTTGTCTGGGAGGTTAATCAAAACCAATTGTTTTCCTAAGTTTGTACACTTGACATATTTACTTGGCTACGGCTACTCTTAAACAAAAATAAAAAGGGTATTTTATCATGCGTCGCTGGCTCGCCAGTTGATTCAAGATTTATTCACAACATTGCCAGATGTTCGTGTAGGCAAGGATCAAACTACACGAAAATCCGTTCCCGATTCTAAATATATTTGCCAAATAACTCTTAATTCAACACTTGGAATTTCATGGGATCAAAATAAACAAAAAGAGAGTGCCAGACACTTTTTTGCTCAACATTTTTTATCACCGAAGACAAATTTACACCTGTCATTTTTTATAATTTATATACATATAATAAAAATCAAGACTGAGATTATACATAAAAAAAAAAACAATAATACGTATAATATTTTTCCCTAATAAAATTCTAGTATATTTCCGTTCAAAAGGCACAAATTATTCTATATTTATTTTTTCTATGAATTTCTAATTATACTGTGAAAAAGCAACATCTGGAGTGCAGGTACCATAAGGCTAACCGATTTTAAATGCCGCGTTTACTTCCTGAACAAGGCATAAAAAAAGGAAAAAGACGATTTGTAGAGGAAGAACGGATCACATTTTTAAAAGATTGTTTTCTTAGGTAATCTAATCTAACATAAACAAATTTAATTTCATGTTAAGATTTCGTGCAACATAGTTAAATGTAATTTAGTTGGCATAATAGGGGACATGTGTATTTGTTTCTTTGATTTAACCAATTACATGTCAACAACATGCGAGACAGATTTAAAATAATAAGGCCTATTATTTAATTTATGTACTATTATTCTTATTATTGTAGTTTGTAGTAGTGTGTGTTTATTTCAAGCGTAAATAATGTAAAAAAATAATAAAAAAATCTAGTATTTATATTCCATTAATCGAATACACATTCATGACTGTTTTTCTTCTTACTAATTCCAGTCCATTACGTTTTTAGTCTGATTGGAATATTACTGAGGCCCAAAAGACTCAGTATTGGTTTCATGATGGCGAAAAAAATTTCTTACCCCCACTTTTTATCACTTTTCTCGACGTTTCCAAGTTCCCTGAATGCAAAAACAATCGTCTGGATGTCTGTCTGTCTGGATGTAAACACTGTAACATTTGAACGAAAGCTCGGTCCGGTTTTCACTTTACATAGTAAGTTTTGTTCAAGGAAGAACCCTATTGAATTTGAGCAGAATCGGACCGGTTCTTATGGTACCCATCATACAAATTAACGTGGTTTGCATAGGAAAACTTTTTTCCATTTCAAATTTTTAGAACAAAATGTGAAATGGATGCAGAAATTATTTTCGTTTTTCCGTATTATTTTCATTTATTTTTCTTTTACTTTTTTCCTGCTTTCTCATTATTCTGATGGTTTGTTTTTTTTCTGGTTTTTCTGTTTTTTTTTTTTTCGATTTTTTTAATCCTTTCTCATTTTTTCTCATTGTTCTGTTTTTTTCTTTCGTTTTCTAATTTTTTATAATTTTATAATTATTTTATAGAAAAAGGAACTTTTTCTGATTTTTTCCCATTTTCTGATATTTAGCTTTTTTCTGATTTTTTTGATGTTTTCTAATTTTTCCTCTTTTTTGTCATTGTTTTGTTTTTTTCCTATTTCTTTTTTTTTCAATTACTTTTTTTGTATTTTTTTTTTGTTTTCCAATTTTTTTCTCTTTTTTTCTTATTCCTTTAATTTTTTCCGATTTTTTTGTCATTTTTTGTGATTTTTTTCACAATTGTTCCGGTTTTTGGTTGTTCTTTACGATTTTTTAATTTTTTTTATTTTTTCCATATTTTACATTTTTATTCTTCATTTGTTTCCAATATTTTCCAATAATTTTTGTTTCTTTTTTGATTATTTCCGATTTATTCTTCTAATTTTTTCTCGATTTTCACTAAATTTTTTGTTTTTTTTTATGTTTTATTCTGATTTTTTCAATATATTCTAATTATTTGGATTTTTTTCTCATTCATTCTTCTATATTTTTTTTCTCATTCTTCTATATTTTTTTGTTTGTATTTCTTTTGTTTATTATTTTTTTCCCATCTTCCGATATTTTTTTGATTTTTCGGTGTTTTCGTTTTTTTTCTCATTTTTCTGTTGTTTTTGAATTTATTCTATTGTTTTTGATTTTGATTTTTTTCAAATTCCTTCAGTTTTTTTCTAACTTTTTCTTATTTTTCTGATTTTTTCGATTCTCGATTTCTTTCGATCTAGTTTGATTTTGTTCGATTTCTTTTCATTTTTGTCGATTTCGTTGGATTTTCTTTTATTTTTTATTTCTATTGATTTTTTTTCGATCTCTTTCGACTTTTGTTGAACTTTTTCGATTTTCGTCGTTTTTATTTCGATTTCTTTCGATTCTTATCGATTTTTTTGGTTTTTATTTCGATTTCTTTTGTTTTTTTTTTATATTTTTTTTTCGATTTCTTTTGATTCCATTCCATTTATTTCGACTTTTTTTTGATTTTTTTCGATTTTTGTCGTTATTTTTTTGATTTCTTTCAATTTTTCTTGATTTTTTTCGATTTCTTTTGATTTGTTTCCGTTTCTTTTATATATTTTTCGATTTCTTTTGAGTCCTTTCCATCTCTTTCCATTTGATTTCTTTTCCATTTTTTTATATTTTTTTCGATTTCTTTTGAAAGTTTTCAGAGTCTTGTTTTCTTTTTTTAAAATTAGTTTATGAGTTTGTTACGTCATTAAAGCTCAGTAGCGTAAATATTTAATACTGCTGGTTAAAGTGAATAAAGCATAAAAAATACTAAATTGGAGGTTTCAAAAAAATCATTAAAGGCCAGTGGCGTAAATATCTACTACTAGATCAAGTATCGAAAAAAAAAAACCAAAATATTACCTATTAAATGTGAAACCAATATGTTAAATTTCAAATCACATTCTAGAGTTATCAAATAAAACAATTAATTTTTTTGTTTTTTGTATTTTTTAACACCCTGTATTTTAAAAAGTAAATTAGTTTGTTCCCTGCAGCTTTAGATTAATGTGTGTTTTTTTTCTTGGAATTGCCATGGCTGTTAAAAAGTATAAAAATCCTATTATTATTATTATTATTAATATATAAAAAATTACGTAACTTTATTGTACCAAAGTAATAAACACCCTCGGAGCACGAGAAAGAATTTCATTTATTTGTTAAGAATTATGCTATCGTGGTAGGAATGCACGAGGGGTCGAATGAGTAGTGTCAAAATGTCCGTGTATATATCACGCGAGAATTCCGAACATAAGATAGATGAGAAGTATATCGTGTGTTGTAATTAAACCTTAGAACATACCAAACCACTTAAACAGGCCTTAAGTAATCAAAACAGGAATACGATAAAGTGCATTATTGTCTTTATGACGAGTTTTTATAGCTACATTAACCAGTTCTAAGTTAAATATTTAAATTACAACAAAAAACTGCGAGTTGGAATAAAAATTTCATCTTTTGATTTGGGTTAATGCTAATTTTGTGTTCAGAAATTGGCACCAGCATCTTGTATAAAGAAAGTTTTTTTTTATGGATACATTACACGCACAATAGGAAATCCTTCAAGAGCACGAAAATTTGATTTGAATCGCTGAAGAAAAAGAAAATGAAACCGAAACGTCTAGTAACTTAATTTTCTTAATATTAAGAAATTATGAATTTTTTACTCCTACTAGAGCAAAGGCAAATACGAGACTTCTAATGTCTGCAAAGTTAGAATGGTTTATATATATCATTTTTTCTACAGAGAAGCACCCAGTTGCCCCCAACTGGGTGGATTTGGACCGGTTTTTCGCCTCAACTCTAAATAGCAATGTTCTGACATGAAAATAGGTTTGTTCGTGTTCTTTAAAATAGAACCGTTCTAAAATTGCGCAGAACTAGTTGCTCTGTGACACAAATTTAAAATTCTTCAGAACAGTTTTGAATTAAGAAATTAACACGAACACCTCAATAATCAACTGTCATTCATGATTTGTCAAATTTGTTTGTGATACTTTTAATACTAGAAAAATAAAAAAAAATATATTTTGGAAAGTAGTAAGTCAAACTAGTTTAGTTTGAAGAAGATGAACTCAATCGAATTCCAAAAAATTCCATAATATATAATTGTATATAATCTCAGATAAACAAAATATTTACAAAATATATACATAACCTTAAACATTGTTTATTATCCTTTTTTATAAAATGCCTTGCAATGCGCATGTGTGACTGGAACGGTTTTTGTCAGTTCACATAAGGGTTGTTCGTGTTTTTAGTTTTGCTTCTGAAGAACAGTTCCAGACATGCGTAGTATAATAAAAGTGTTCGTGTTTTCTGGAACTAAGTTCTGAACTAAAAATACTGTGTTTTCGTTTTTTTTTTAGAACGGTTCTGAACTGTTTCAAGTCATTCTATGTGATTCTAGCTAAAAGTGTGAATTGACAAAAACCGTTTTATTCACACATGCGCACTGCAAGCCATTTTATAAAAAAAAGGATTATAAACAAGGTTTAAGGTTATGTTTATATTGTGTAAATTCTTTGTTTATCTGAGATTATATATTATGGAATTTTTAATTATCTTTTTTATTTTTCTAGTTTACAATTTGACAAATCATGAATGACAATTGACATTGACAGTTGATTATTGAGGTGTTCGTGTTAATTTCTTAATTCAAAACTGTTCTGAACAATTTTAACTGAGCAACTAGTTCTGCGCAATTTTAGAACGGTTCTATTTTAAAGAACACGAACAAACCTATTGAATTATTTGAAACTGTTCAGAATCGTTCTGAAAAAAAAAAACTGAAACAGGGGATTCTTAGTTCAGAACTTAGTTCCAGAAAACACGAACACTTTTAGTCTACTACGCATGTCTGGAACTGCACAAGCAACACTAAAAACACGAACAAGCCTAATGTCAATATTTTGACACGATCTCGTAAATTACGCCGTTTCTCGAAATTCTAAAACCATAGTGACCTTTGGCTTGGTCCAAAACCTAGAAAAAATTTAGTTTGGATTTTTAGAACGTATTAAAAGTGCAAAAATGGTTCGAAAAGTCGAAATTTTGCAAAATCCAGAATTTTTCGAGTAAAAGCCGCATTTATGGAAAATCTACGCGGTCTCTCAAGTCTACAAAAATACCATCGAATTCTGCAAAAATCGGTGGGTTCTACCTGATAAAAAAAATCCTGAAAAATTTCAAATTTTGGCATTTTCCTCCCCCGGTTAGAACTTTGCTTTTTTCCTAATATTCTATGCTTGATGTGAATGACATGTAGAAAGTTTTTTTACTAAGTGACGTTGGGGAAAAATAGGCATAATAGGAATAAATAGGAAAAATGGGGAAAAACAGGGAAAATAGGTAAAAACAATAGAAGTATAAGCATTCGTGATATAAAAAATAACCTAACCTAACTCGATCTCCCAGATGTAAATATCAAGAGAGGTGAGACTCCTTAGCTGTGGTTGGTGTTGTTTCCATTTCTCCAGTTATATTGAGACATGTAGTTCTTTGAATCTGTTCCAGTTTGCGGGTAATTATCTGTTGTTGAGTTGTTAGTCCCCGGACGACCGCACCATATGATAGCATATGTCTTATGATGATAATGACTCCATGTGCACCCCACAGTTCGACGGCATTATTCATAAGCAATTTATGCTTTTTTGACTCTCTTTTCTAGGTATGATTTCCAAGTTAACTTGCTGTCAAAGGTAAGACTTGATCATGGAATAATTTTAACAAAACTGGAGCGCTCCTAGATATAAGTCAGTGGAATACACAGCCACATCTTTGGTCCTATTTTATCAATGATACAGTTGAAAAATTTGACGTTGTACCACATTTCTTTGATTCAAAACTCATATTGAAAATATCTTTGTCAATAGAATATACGTTGAAGAATATCGTCACCACTAACCAAAACTACACTTTTTAAAACACTCTACGTACGTTTCGCTAACTACGTTAGCATCATCAGGAGTCCTGGGTTGCTTATAATAAAATCTAGCGAAACGTACATAGAGTGTTTTAAAAAGTGTAGTTTTGGTTAGTTTCTTCAACATTGTTGAAAACCAAAGGTTCCAAATTCCCAATTCAATAGAATATACCACGTAATTTTCAAGATCTTGTGTACAATAAAAAATTTGTATTATACATATGTCCGGTATAAACTTAAATACAATTTGAAAACTTTTGAATATCAGAGAGGATAAAGGAATACTCAATAATATCCTTCTTGAAAGGCATAATTTAAATAAGCTCAGCGTGACTGTCATTCAATGTTAGATTTGCATAAAATTATTCATAATAAAATCAGCGATTCAGCCTTTGCGCTTAAATTTAATTTTAACGTACCGAGAATAGTATCAAGAACACTTTTGATATTTTCTTCGGTAGTATAAAAGTATTTTTATTTCAAGGATGATATATATAAATTAGGGTTAATTAAGTCATTAATTTATTTTAGAAACTTTTATCAAAAAAAATAAGCCATCAATTTTTCACACACACACATCAATTCCGTATTAAATACTTTATTAAACATTGAAATTAATAGCTGTATTGATTAAATTTTAAGAGCGGAGGTACACTTTCTGTAGCATATGCCTTTCCAATGTACTCGTAGAAACAAAATCCCAGAAAAACGGGACAATATTTTTGAAAAATTCAAACGGTCAGTTAAAATTTAGGTCACTACGGATGCAGGAAAGTTATTAAGAATCCTGAATATATTTAGTTTTTGAAAATATTAGCATATGAAAATTGATAGTTCGTAAAAAACACCCAACAGAATATTTTTTTACAATCTCAGGGACTTTCCGAGCTTAAGAACAGGTTAAGAAATCATTTAAAAAAAATTTGATTCAAAAATATTCAGTAGATTTTTCAGGATTTTGATTATAAAAATGGTATTTTTGAAGCGCTAACAGCTATCCTATGAGATTTGCTTTCTTACTCGCACAATATAGCCGTCGACGTCGTTTAAAATGAACAGTTTGTACGGACTCAGGACCAATTTGTGCCCATTATAGTTTTCTAATGGAGCTTATTTTGTTATTAATATAATCATAATAAATCAGATTAGATTTTAAACGAAGTGGCTTTTTGTTTACATATTATTTTGGATCTTTTTAACTCCTTTGGTAGCTTGCATAAGAAATATAAACATGAATAAATAAATGACGGAAGAAAATAAATAAAAAAAATTACTTATAATATATTGTAACATTTAATGGAACTCCCAAATTTATGTACACAAAAGATATTAAATATTTGTATTTTCTCTGTTTACATAAGTGCATAAAATAGATTTTTTAAATTTTAAGGACAAACAGTACACTTTAGTACAAAATGTTGTAGTACAAAGTTTTAGAGCATAAAATTCTCTACAACTTTTGTCTTAAACTTTTTCCATAATTTCCAATAGTTGCGTCACTAGAGGTCGCGTAAAAAATGTGCATGTAGGTTTCCCCGGTTTTTCTTGATTTTGAGTACAAGCAATGTATTTTAGTGCAAAATGTTCTGGTGCAAAGTTGTAAAGCATCAAATTTTCTTTAACTTTTGTATTTAACTTTTTTTCGAATTCCTCATAATTTCGCCGCTAGAAGGCGAAAAAATACACATTTAGGATTTTCACCTTTTTTTTTAATTTTGAAGATAAATTATGCACTTTAGTGCAAAATGTTTCAGTGCAAAGTTGTAGGGCATAAAATTCTCTAATTATAGGAAATCAAAATTGTAGAATTCAAAATTTCCTACAAAATTTGTTCTCGCCTTGTTTTGGAATTCTGCATGGTTTAGCCGATATTTTATATTTTAATTCTAAATATTTTTTATCTTATTAAATTAATTGATTTAGATACATTTTAATATTACAAATTTTAAAAAAGATACGATTAAATTTGTATTAAAAAACTTTATAATTTCGATTTTTTTCAAAACTTTATTAAAAAAATTGTTGAATTTTTAAAATAATGGATCAAAAAAATTACGATTTTTAAACTAAATTGAATAACTTTTAAAATATTAAAGATATGACAATGGGATTTTTACCATTCGAAAGATGATATAAAACTCTAAATTCACAATGTATTTTACTATCTTCGAATTTAGAATTGTAATTATTATAGCCAAAATAAATAATTTTTTTAAATTTTTTGTAATTTTGTGTTATCATAAAGTATAAAATAAATGAAAAAGTAAATAGTACATCTAAAAAGAATCGAAAAGTAATATATGTGTAAATTATTTCATAATTTTAAAATAATATTTGTAAACGTTATGATCAAAAATGTAAAAAAAAGATTTTTTTAACTTTTTTAAATTAACTTTATTAATATATTTTGATCCAAAAACCTAAAAAAAGGTTTTATTTTTTTAAGGTTAATATTAAATATTAAAAATTTGGAAAAAAAAACGCCATTAAATGTGTAGTAAAAATTCGATAATATTGATTTTTTTCAAAATTTTATTAAAAAAATTGTAGAATTCGTAAAAAAATTTCGAAAAACTTTTGAATTTTAATATAAATTTAAAGAGAAATTGAATAACTTTAAAAATATTAAAGTTATTAAAATAGTATTTGTACCATTCTAAAGATAATACAAAGCTCTAAATTAAGAATATATTTTAGTTTCTTCGAATTTAAAATTGTAATTGTTATCCAAATTTTTTTTAATTTTTTTGTCCTTTTGTTAAATCGAAGATGATACAACAAATGAAAAAAATAAACAATACATTCGAAAAAATACATTATGTGTGAAATATTTTATAATTTTAAAATAATATTGTAGAAGTTATAGCCAAAATTATAGAAAGTTAAAAAAAAATTTTACTTTTTTAATTTTTTTAAACTAACTTTATTATTGTATTTTGATGTTGCAGAAAAACTAATTACTTTACTAGGTGTGTTCGGAAAGTGAAATTTATGATCAGAAGTCACATGAAAATAATTTAAAAAAAATTTCCTATTGTTTACAAAATTGTTATAAGATAATTTAAATTTTTGTTTGAAACATAATCTTTAATGCAAAGTATGAATTAAAAAAATCGCTCCTAAAAAAATTTTTTTGTTGCTTAAAAACGTATTTTTTAATTAAAAATTTTTTTCTACCCCCTGTAATTACTATTAAGGAATCACTTTTTTTAATCATAATTTATCTTGCCCTTTGATAACTAAAAAAAAATTTATAATATTTTTTTTAATATTTTACTAATAATATCCATGATACGAAGAATGAACTTTCTTGACAATAATTAGACTGATTAGTGAAGTATAATGAGTCGCTTTCGAAGTATGAAAGGATGCTACACGACTTCCTGTTCAATTTTCTTTAAGACGACTTCCAAACGACGAGTAATTAAAAAGGCAGACTCGTGGTTTCTTTTGATGCTGAAGATGATAGAGGTTTTCAAAAACCGCTCGTTTAATTACAAGAAAGCAGAGCTCTTATTATTATTTCACTATAAGGTTACTTATAATAAAATCTTGTAATTATTAGAATTTTAGAAACACTATAAAAAAACTCAATCATAAAGTTTGTCCATTAATCAAGCGACCTAATTGGTTTACAACTAACTCCTAGCCCGTATTCTTTTGTTTCCCTCTTAGATGGTCTTAAAAGAAAAAAATGTGATTTATCGCTAAAAGAACCAGTAAGAGCTATTGAGAATAACAAAAGCTATTTTGAAGGCGTACAGACTAGTGAATAGAACACCTGGGGTTTCTGTGTTTATTTTTAACTTGACCTTATTTGTATAGTGTTAAATATCTTAAGATTCCTTTAGTTAACACATCGACAAGCGGTAAGTTTTGCGAATTCGTGTTGTATGCTAATCGATTTGCTGTAACATATAATTTCATACAGGAAATGTTGTTTTATTTCAGCTATGTTTTGCTTTTCGTAGTTTTTTTTTTTAAGGAAAAAATTATAATTTAATTTTAGATACGCAAGATTTTATTAGTAAAATTTTATTTTATTTTCTCATACTTATTTTTTACCCCATTTCCCCTAATTTTTTTCCTACTTGTGTTTTTTGCTCCATTTGTTTTTATATTTTATTATGTTTAAATGGACGGATGTAAACTGGGCGCCAAAATAATCCCTTTACCTGAAGTTGTAAAATTATTTTTCATCACGTAAACTTTGTGTGGGACCTTTCTTAAGTCGCTTATAGGATAATGAATAAAAAAACGAAAACTTTGAGGTAAAACGAAAAATAAAAGTGACTAGATTGTTGTTTAATATCTTTGAGATAAAATTCCGTATTTGTTGGCCAAATTCTTCCCTTTTTAAGCAAAACATCTCAGTTTTCCCTTTACGTAAGAAATTCTCTTATTTTTGGTCAAAGTCCCTTGTTAATCTCCCTTTTTTTTTAGCCAAATTCTCCTTTTTTTTAAACATAATCTCAAAATTCTCAGTTTTTTAGGATCGGAATTTTAAGTTAAAAAAGGATCGGAATTTTAAGTTAAATTAACAGTGTTCCTTTATTTGTAACATTAAAACGAAAAATGTAAATTAAAAAGAAATTTTAATAAATGATATTAAAATTATAAACTATTTTTGGTAATATGAATAGGGCTTAAACCGTTTGAAATATGAAATTTCTTGTGACATGTTGGATGACATTTCCTATCAGGTGAAATGATGGTGTCAAGAACAATTATCATTAAAAAAGTATTTATTAAAATCTACAATTACCTATGTTATTTTCTTTAATTAAAAAAAAATTTAAAATCATTTTAATATCATTGAAAAGAGAATAAAAAATTTTATAAGTGGGAGTTTTTCCAAAATTTTTAAGCAAAAATTGTGACGTTGAGAAAAGGGAGAGACCATAATGAGAAAAAATATAGTTATGGTCTCTCCTTATTTTCACAACCACAATTTTTTACCTAAAATTTTGAAAAAATTCACTTTTATAAAATATTTTTTTCTCTTTCTATCAACATTTAACACGATTTAATAGTATCGATAGTTTTCTTGTTAGAGGGGTTAAACAAAAAATTATTTATTAAAATCTACAATTATCTAAGTTATTTTGTTTAATTAAAAAATATAGTAAAATCTATTTAATACCACTAAAAAGAGAATAAAAAATTCTATAAATGAGAATTTTTTCAAAATTTTTAAGCAAAAATTGTGATGTTGAGAAAAGGGAGAGACCAAAATGAGAAAAAATATAGTTATGGTCTCTCCCTATTTTCACAACCACAATTTTTTATCTAAAATTTTGAAAAAATTCACTTATATAGAATATTATTTTCTCTTTCTATCAACATTTAACACCATTTAATAGTATCGATAGTTTTCTTGTTACAGGGGTTAAACAAAAAATTATTTATTAAAATCTATAATTATTTAAGTTATTTTGTTTAATTAAAAATTATATTAAAATCTATTTAATACCATTAAAAAGAGAATAAAAAATTCTATAAATGGGAATTTTTTCAAAATTTTTAAGCAAAAATTGTGACGTTGAGAAAAGGGAGAGACCAAAATGAGAAAAAATATAGTTATGGTCTCTCCCTATTTTCACAACCACAATTTTTTACCTAAAACTTTGAAAAAATTCACTTGTATAAAATATTTTTTTTTCTTTCTATCAACATTTAACACGATTTAATAGTGTCGATAGTTTTATTGTTACAGGGGTTAAACAAAAAATTATTTATTAAGATCTACAATTATCTAAGCTATTTTGTTTAATTAAAAAATATATTAAAATGTATTTAATCCCATTAAAAAGAGAATAAAAAATTCTATAAATGGGAATTTTTTCAAAATTTTGAAGCAAAAATTGTGACCTCGAGAAAAGGGAGAGACCAAAATGAGAAAAAATATAATTATGGTCTCTGCCTATTTTATAATAGTTATTTATGTAATATAGGTATAAACATCTGTTTATACCCGCGGTGCATACAAACTTTTATGTCATACTAGTTAGTGCATTCAAAATATTAAAAAAAACCTGTTTTTGTCTTCATGCGCACGTGGGTCATAAACTGCATTTTGCGGGCCATATAATGAACAGAAAAACATAGAAAAATTCTTTAAGTTTAGTTTATTGTCAAAATCTTGGTGTTCTACACGGTTGAATAAAGAAAAAAATTAGGGTTTCAAAGATGAAATGAAAAGTACAGGTATTTAAAAAAAAATAGTTAAGGATGGTCCTTCAAAGACGAAACGGTGTTTTACAAAATTGGATACGCTATGTGAAGCCATATTTGGCCATCAATAAAATCGCCAATTTCGGTTTTTCTTAAATATCTCGGAAACCGGACCTGATATTTTAATTTTGTCAAAATCCATTAATTCGTTTTGAAAATGGAGCAAAATTTGCAAAAAAAAAATTTTAGGCCACAATTTTGAAACGAAGAGTGGACAAACGAAAATAATTAGTGGACAATAATGGACAATCGATGGACAAACGAATGCACACAAAATCTTTAATTCCCCAAAGTAGGTGCCAACTTCACTGGCCTAAAATAATGAAAATTTGTCTGTAGGTACAAATAATTAACTGACTGTTTTAACCATCAAAAATTTGATATGCGTATTAAAAATAAACTATCAGATGTTTACATTTGTAGATAATGAAGTATATGTCTATGTCTAAACTATTGTTTATTTTGAAACTTCACTATAGGATGTAATCAACTACATTTTCCCTAACCTCATCACCTGTGTAAACAATATCTACATTGTCGGCAAAAATAGGACCCAATACAGTATCCTGTGGAACACCAACGACTAATTATACCCCATATGGCATATACACCAAAACTTTTAACAATTTAATAATAAAACTTACTCTATACACCATAAAACTCGCCATCCGTGGTATTATCCAAAAAAAAATCTCAATGTTCATAAAAATGTACACTCACAAGAACTTGCACACTTTTCCGACACATAATATATCCAAAATAAATGCTAAAATTGCGCGCTCTTTACGACTAAATTCGAATTTATTCTCGAGCCACAACTTTATCCATCAACAACACAAGCGCAACTGAAATTCTGAATCTGAAATCAAAACTTATCCATTGAACCCGCGTCGCGTCTAGAACCAATTTCAAAATAAACTATCGGCCCTGAGCAACAGAACAGAAACTCGCACGTATGCACATCTGAAGTTCTAAAATTAGTTACACGTGTGGTTTTACCTTAAGGAACATAAAAGATTTTAAAATTATTCGATCGTTCGCTTCGCCCTTAAGAGGTATTAATAAAGGTACTGCTAGAAATCGTTAGATCCTCGTTTTTACTTCCGTTTCTAACAAGCGCACATGACTATAATATTCTAATTGTCTTCGAATTTGTACGTTGAATGAATAAAAATATGAGAATCAGAGACCAGTTGTGTATAGAAACATAGGCGGCCGATTAGGGATAAGTACACTTCAAAATAAGGTACATAATTATTTTAAAAGTAATTTTTTACATAGAGCAATTTTAAATCATCTTTTTTTAATTGTAGGGAATCACCATGTACATTTTTTAATTTTTAATCGGCGTGTTTTAATTCAAAACTCACTCTATATCCAGTATAATAACCAGTATCAAAATCCAGGTCCGGTTTTGAAGAATATAAATAAAATCATGTCTATCATATGGATCAATATCTCAAAAATATAAATTTTAGACATCTGTTCGATCTTTATTCAAACTTCTTAAGTAGATACTCTACATCGTTCCTATATGGGGCCACTATAGGTAATTCAATGTGTTAAAGTGAGAGGATGAAGAGGTTCAGCTTGTCGGAGTCAGTCTTCAGGTACTTCAGCTCTGCCTGGTAGTCTGGTCCAGTCTTC
The DNA here is from genome assembly GCA_963243735.1 of Neocrepidodera transversa. NCBI lineage: Eukaryota > Metazoa > Arthropoda > Insecta > Coleoptera > Chrysomelidae > Neocrepidodera > Neocrepidodera transversa. Next base: position 5,850,019 of record OY725355.1, read on the forward strand.
AGGTACTTCAGCTTTGTCTGTTGTCCAGTCTTTAGGTACTTCAGCTCCATCTGGTCCAATAGCAGACGTACTGGACAGAACTGAAGACTAAATCAAACGGAGCTGAGGTACGTGAAGACCGGACCAGACTGAGCTGAGCTGGGCTGGCTGAAGTACCTGAAGAGTGACTATAACACATTGAATTTCTTATATCTTTACCATAGCCAACTATTTGGTATGGTATGGAGTTCCTTTTAGTACTTCCCGAATACCATCAGTGCAAAAGAGGGGAAATTTAGGTCCAAAAATGAAAATTTTAGAAAAAAAAACAAAACAAAAAAGTGCATTTTTCCAAGTGAAAAGAGGGTACATTTTTGAGTGAAAAAAGGGGAAATTTAGGTCCAAAAATGCAAATTTTTGAGAAAACAAAGACAAAAAAGTGTCATTTTTTTTCGAGAGAAAAGAGGGTAAATTTTTGAATGAGAAAAAGGTAAAAAGTATAAAAAGAGTGTGAAAATAAATAGAGAATTATTGAAAAAAGTGTCGTTTTTTTTAAGTAAATATAAGGAACATTTTTGAGTGAAAAAAGGGGAAAGAAGTACCAAAAAAATGCAAAATTTGAAAAGAGAATTATCGAAAAAGTCACATTTTTTATAAAAATTGAAAATTTTCTAATAAAAAGAGGGGAAATAAGTACCCAAAAAGTGCAAAATTTTCTAGAAATAAGAGGAGAAAATGTACCAAAAAGCGTAAAAAATGTGAAAAGACAATTATCGGAAAAAGTGTCAGTTTTTTAAATAAAAAGAAGGGAAATTTTTGATTGAAAAAAGGGGAAAAAGTACCAAAAAAATGCAAAATTTAAAAAGAGAATTATCGAAAAAATGTCATTTTTTGAAGTAAAAAGGGGAAATTATCTAGTAAACAGAGGAGAAAAATTATCCAATAAGTGCAAAATTTAAAAAGAGAATTATCAAAAAAACACATTTTTTTAATAAAAAGGGGAATTTTTCTAATAAAAAGAGGGGAAAAAAGTACCCAAAAAGCAGTCCAATTAAGATGCAAAAAGTGTATTTTTTTCAAGAGAAAGGAGAAGAAGTTTTTGAGTGAAAATAGGAAAAATTTAGGTCCAAAAATGCAAATTTTAGAAAAAAAAAATAAAAAAAGTGCATTTTTTTTGAGAGCAAAGAAGGGAAATTTAAGTCGAAACATGCAAATTGTAGAAAAAGATGGTAAAATTTCATTTTTTTAAGAGAAAAGAGGGAAATTCTTTGAGTACGAAGGGGGGAAATTTAAGTCCAAAAATGCAAATTTTAGAAAAAAATGGTAGAAAGTTCATTTTTTTAAGAGAAAAGAGGGAAATTCTTTGAGTACGAAGAGGGGAAATTTAAGTCCAAAAATGCAAATTTTAGAAAAAAAAAAAACCAAAAGAAACAAGTGCATTTTTTCAAGAAAAAAGAGGGTAAATGAAAAGGGGAAATTTGAATCCAAATTTCAGAAAAAAGAAAAACGAAACAAAAAAGTGCATTTTTTAAAGTGAAAAGAGGGTAAATTTTTGAGTGAAAAAAGGGGAAATTTATGTCCAAAAATGCAAAAATGCAAAAAAAAAACTAAAAAGTGCCAAGAGAAAAGAGGTGAAAATTTTGAGTGCAAAGAGGGGAAATTTAGGTCCAAAATGCAAATTTTAAAAGAAAAAAAAACAAAACCAAAAAGTGCATTTTTTCAAGAGAAATGAGAGGAAATTTTTGAGTGAAAACCAAAAGAAGCAAGGCATTTTTTCAAGAGAAAAACGGGTAAATTTTTAAATGAAAAGGGGAAATTTGAGTCCAAAAATGCAAATTTTAGAAAAAAAGGCAATAAACTGCATTTATTCAAGAGAAAAAAATTTTGAGTGAAAGAGGTGAAATTTAGGTCCAAAAATGCAAATTTTAGAAAAAAAAATAACAAAAAAGTGCATTTTTCCAAGTGAAAAGAGGGTAAATTTTTGAGTGAAAAAGAGGAAATTTAGATCCAAAAATTTAAATTTTTGAGAAAAAAAAAACAAAAAAAGAGCCATTTTTTTGATAGAAAAGAGGGTAAATTTTTGAATGGAAAGAGGGTAAAAAAGTACTAAAAAACTGCAAAAAATTTGAAAAGAGAATTATCGAAAAAAGTGTCATTTTTTTAAGTAAAATGATTATGAGTGAAAAGTACCAAAAAAATGCAAAATTTGAAAAGTGAATTAATTAAAAGGGGAAATTTTCTAGTAAAAAGAGGGGGAAAAAGTACCCAACAAGACCAAAATTTTCTAGAAATAAGATAAAAAAAAAAGTACCAAAAAGCGTAAAAAAAATTGAACTATTGAAAAAAGTGACATTTTTGAAAAAAAAAATAGGGGAAAATTTCTATTAAAAAAGGAGAAAAAGTACCAAAACATTGCAAAAGAAAAGAGATTTATCGAAAAAAGTGTCATTTTTTGAAGTAAAAAGAGGGGAAATTTTCTAGTAAAAAGAGGGTAAAAAGTATCCAATAAGCGCAAAATTTAAAAAGAGAATTATCGAAAAAACTCACATTTTTTTTTATAAAAAGGAGAAATTTTCTAGTAAAAAGAGGGGAAAAAGTAACCAACAAGTGCAAAATTTTCTAGAAATAAGAGGAAAAAAAAATATAAAAAAATGCTTAAAAAAATTAAACTATTGAAAAAAGTGACATTTTTGAAAGAAAAAATAGGGGAATTTTTTATTAAAAAAGGAGAGAAAGTACCAAAACAATTCAAAATTTGAAAAGAGAATCTTCGAAAAAGTGTCATTTTTTGAAGTAAAAAGAGGGGAAATTTTCTAGTAAAAATATGGGAAAAAGCACCCAATAAGTGCAAAATTTAAAAAGAAAATTATCGAAAAATCTCACATTTTTTTAATAAAAAGGGGAAATTTTCTAGCAAAAAAAGAGGTAAAAGTACCTAAAAAGTACAAAATTTTCTAGAAATAAGAGTAGAAAATATACCAAAAAACGTAAACAAATTGAAAAGAGAATTATTGAAAAAATAGGGGAAATTTTCTATTAAAAAAGTGGAAAAAAGTACCAAAAAGGTGCAAAATTTCAAAAGAGAATTATCGAAAAAAGTGTGATTTTTGGGAGAAAAAAGGGGGAAATTTTCTAGTAAACAGAGACGAAAAAAGTACCTAAAAATTTCAAAGTTTAAAAATGTGAACTTACTGACAATTAAAGCATACCCTGTACCTATTTGTCCAACTTATTTTGAATTGTACTTTAATATATATAGATTTTTTAATCGTAGTATCTAGGCAACACAAATGTAACAAAAAACGGTGGTTTAATGCGCGGGCGTTGCCAGAAATTAATAAGGGGAACATTTACAAAAATAATGTAGCGCATTGAAAAAATTAAATAAACCCTTTTCCAACCCTTATTATAATTTAACAACGAATTCAATTAGAATTCGAGGCAAAGTCTCATACGCAATTAATATATAAAATAGATTTTATAACTCATGTGAATGTTGCACTCGTCTGACAATATTCTCGTTCGTAAAAACAGATTTTAACCTTTTTTATTAGTTTACCAAATGTTTGGCTTAAGAAATTTATTAGCTTGTTAAAATGATTTTATGTTTATTTTAATTAATTTCTATATATTGAATATAGTACGCCACTGTTTTTATTTTACGACGGTATAATAAAAATAATTCATGGTTAATCGTTTTTAGTTTCTCAAGTTAATTAATATAATCGAGTTCATAATTTTAAATTTAATAGTTATTTATGTACGAAGAGTATAAATAGATGTTTATGCCCCGAGGGCTACGATTTTACAAGCCCGAGGGCCACTGGCCCGACACCCGAGGCAATTTTATTAATAAAAGTTATTAATAAGTGAAACAAAAACTGTTTTTTTGTCGCACGGGACATAAAGCTCATTTTATGCCCGTGTGGGTCATAAAGTTCACTTTATTCCCGCACTGGCATAAATTGTGTAGTTGGTAACTAAGTAATAAAAACATAATAATGAACTAGTATGATATAAAATAAATAAAATACCGATCGTGAGTAATTTTTTAAAAAATTTCTATTTTTTTATTACTATTCTATTGATTGAGAACAAATTGAAAGTAATTCAACAAATTTCTAAGAACTTATAAGCACGAAAGCCTGTAGGGCTTATCTAAGAAATATTGGAAAATTATTGTATACCGGAGAAAAAGAAAATGCAATACAAATACACAGAGTCGGTCTAAGGGAAACAAAAATATTCAAGAAACATGAAACAAAAGTTTTTACTTGTTTTATTTTTCTGTGGTGTAGCTCAAATGTTTATGGGTTCGTCACCATGAAATTTAATATAATTAAATTTACAGGCGCCAATTAATTTTTGTTGGAATTAGAAATAATTGACAAAAAAACTGTGGTATATTATATATTTTTTTTTAAGATTGTCAAGATTGTTTGTCATTTATTTAAGTAATTTTCTTTCTTAATTTCACAGTTTTGTCACGTTTTAGTCTCAAATTTCCCCTCTTTTCTCTTAAAAATTTCTCCCTTTTTCAAAATTTTTGTCACTGTTTCCGGAAATTAGTCAATTTTTCTAAAATTGCCCATTTTTTTCTAAGCTTACCCATTTTTGACTAAAATTTCCCCTTTTTGACTAAATTTTCCATTTTTTAACCAAGTCTTGTAATTTGTTTCTTCAATTTTATCACTTTTCATCTCAAATTTCTTCTCTTTTCTCCCCAAAATTTCTCTTTTTTCTAAAATTACCCTTTGTTTTCATTTTTGTTACCTTTTTTCTTAAATTTCCCTTGATTCTATAAAATTTTCCCTCTTTTCTCTCAAATTTTGTCATTTTTTAAGAAATTTTCTTTTTTCTGTTTTGTCACTTTTCTTTTCTCTCAAATTTTGTCACTTGTAATTTTTTTTTTCAATTTGATCACTTTTCATCTCAAATTTCTCCTCTTTTCTCCACAAAATTTCTCTTTCTCCAAAATTTCCCCTCTCAAATTTTGTCATTTATATGAGTAATTTTCTTGCCTGTTTTCTCAGTTGTGTCATTTTTTAGTCTAAAATTTCCTCTCTTTTCTATTAAAAATTTCTCCCTTTCTCACAATTTTTGTCACTTTTTCCGGAAATTAGTCCTTTTTTCTAAAATTACCCCTTTTTTTCTAAACTTACCCCTTTTTGATTAAAATTTCCACTTTTTTCATTTTTGTTATTTTTTTTTTAATTTTCCGTTTCTATAAAATTTTTTCTGTTTTCTCTCAAATGTTGTAATTTTTTTAAGAAATTTTCTTTTTTCTCAGTTTTGTCACTTAGGTTTAAATTTCTCCACTTTTCTCTGAAATTTGTCACTTTTTTAAGTAATTTTCTTTTTTTCTTAATTTTGCCACTTTTTCTCTCAAATTTCCCTTCTTTTCCATGATAAATTTCCCTATTTTCTTTCAAATTTTGTCACTTTTTTCCTGAAATTAACCCTTTTTTCTAAAATTACCTCTTTTCTGAAATTTTTCATTTTTTCTGATTTTTGTAAATTATTTTTCTTAAAATTTCCTTCTCTCTCCAAAATTTCCCCTATTTTCTCTCAAATTTTGTCACTTTTGTAATTTTTTTCTTCCCAATATCTCAAATTTGCCCTCTTTTCTCCCCAAAATTTCTCTTTTTTCTAAAATTACCCTTTTTCCTCGTTTTTGTTACTGATTCTATAAAATTTTCCCTCTTCTCTTTCAAATTTTGACATTTTTTAAAGTAATTTTCTTTTTTCTATTTTGTCACTTTTCTTTTCTCTCAAATTTTGTCACTTGTAATTTTTTTCTTCAATTTTATCACTTTTCATCTCAAATTTTCTTTCCTGTTTTATCAGTTTTGTCAATTTTTAGTCACAAATGTCCCCTCTTTTCTCTTAAAAATTTCTCCCTTTCTCCCTTTTTTTGTCACTTTTTCCGGAAATTAGTCCTTTTTTTCTAAAGTTACCCCTCTTATCTAAACTTACCCTTTTTTGACTAAAATTTCCCCTTTTTGACTAAAATTTGTCTTATAATTTTTTTCTTCAATTTTATCACTTTTCATCTCAAATTTCTTCTCTTTTCTCCCCAAAATTTCTCTTTTTTCTAAAATTACTCGTTTTTCCCATTTTTTTTCTTAAATTTCCCATTCTATAAAATTTTCCCTCTTTTCTATCAAATTTTGTCATTTTTTTACGTAATTTTCTTATTTCTCTTTTGTCACTTTTCTTTTCTCTTAAATTTTGTCACTTGTGACTTTTTTCTTCAATTTGATCACTTATTTCATCTCAAATTTCTGATCTTTTCTCCCCAAAATTTCTCTTTTTTCTTAAATCAATTTTCTTTCTCATTTTTGTCACTTTTAGAGTTTTTGAAGAAAAAAAACTATTATAAAATGATTCTGTCCGTCCGTCCGTCTGTAAGCCTGATTCAACTCGAGAACCGAGAGAGAGCATCGTCAAAAACCCCTAAAATGAAATTAATTTTTGACCTATTTTTACTTTCCCGCTACTTATACCATATATAACTTATATATACAGAAATTTATTTTCGCAACTTTAAATTTTCGAAAACTCGAAATTACGGCAAAAATATTACCGTTTCTCACTTATTTAATTTTAATATTTGAATAATATTAATTATGTACAAGTTTTTTTTCTAAATATATATTATAATAATTTAAAACCATTTGATCTTTATATTAAATAAAAGATATATATTTTTAAGGGGTTTGTTATTTTTTGTCCCGGGCTACATAAATCCTGGAGCGGGTCCTGATTACAATTTTCGTATTTCATTAATAATGATCTAAAATCGTCCCCTACCCCTGGATCCGTACCTGCAATATATTCAATTTGATTTTTCTTCGAATACCTTATTGAAATCATAAGTTAACAATTAAAGAGAAACCGAGTATATTGTTATGTATTCAATTAATAACAATAATTATTTATTATGCAAAAAGCTAGTTTTATTTTTTATTGCACATCTAATTGCGGTATGTTCACGTTCGCACATGTATTAAATATTAAGTAACTGATTGTATATTTAATCATCTATCAACGATTTTGAGATTACGCAGAATAATTTAACAACCAGTTAGATATAATTGTAGCGCAATTTGATACTTAAAAATGTTTTATATATTCCAAAACATCTAATTAGGTTTTATATATTATAGTAATTTAAAAATAAACACTTGTTTATTGTTATAAAATTTCAACAAATACATTGTAGCTAACAAAATCAATAGTTCAGATTTTATTGTGTAATAGATACAAAAAAATTTCAGATAAATGGAAACAAGGATTGAAACGAAAATTCCTCTTACTAATATATCTAAATCTGTTTTTTATATTCTTACCGTCTAATGACTTCATATAGGTCATTTTTCGTTTACTGGCGTCTTAGGGTCCAAAATGACGTCTTTAGACGTCAATATTTCATTACGTCTCGGCGACGTCTGCATATAAGAACGTCTTGAAGATGTCTCTATTCGTCATTTAGGACGTTTATGTTCGTCATTCAAAATGACGTCCAAATTTCGCCATAGAAGATGACTTTTAAAAATTACTTTTTAATAAAAAAAGATGTTTGAAAAATTAGGGTACGATTTTGTATCGGAAAAATTAGTTATTGTAAATACAATATTGACTAAGCAAATATGAATTGGTCAATTTTTTCCTTGAAACTCTTAATTTTTTCACATAAATAAATATCCTTATTCATATGACTCCTAAGCCAACTTGATCACGTGATAAAAATTGACTATTGATTTCTCTCTACAACGTCTTTCAGATGTCTCACTACAGAGTTCCTCAGACGTCTCTCTACGACGTCATTTTGGCTGTGATATTTGTACGTCATTTTAAAGTCTTCAGAACGTCATAAATACGTCACACATTCGTCATTTAGATCAAAAATGACCAAGAAGGGCGTTATTTTGCTGCCTGGGCCGCCACTGGGTATGGTCTGGGAAAGAACGAGCATTCATTGCTGCAGCCTTCAGTCATCCGTCCGACTATAATTTACGTAGGTGTTCGCCAATTAATGATCAGTAATCAATGAAAGATGTATATTAATTTTTATCACGATTTGTCTTTTTTATTTCGGGCTCTATCGCTAAATTTTTTCTCCCTGAGATCTTCAGGAAGCTAATGCCATTTTTGTTAAGATATATTCACGAATAGTTGGCATGGATGCTTCCTATGACCACTATTCTTGTACGTCGATAACTGCTTTTTTTTATCACACTTGCACGCAAAAATTCTCTGTCTTAAATCTTATTAAAAATCAACTTTATATATTCCTTCTATACAAGATTTTTTCTTACTGTTCCTCTTAATAAGGGACATGGAAAGCGCGTCAGCAACTTCGAATTTACTCCCGCTTCCTACTACTTCAGGTCACACCGAGTGGGTATCTAAAATTTTGTAGTAGGGCAACCGTTTACATATGACAACACCGCTTAAATTCTAAAAATTACAATTTTATTGCTATTTGGATATTATAACCATTTTAATACATTTACAACTCTAACTGTCAGTAGATAGAACGTCCTTTAACTTTAAAGATTCATTTTTCCCCAATTTCCTATTTTACCTATATTTAACTAGTTTATCTTATTTTGCGGTTTTCTATTTTTCTAATATATCTTTCTATTTTTAACCAATTTGCATATACTTCCCTGTTTTTTTACGTTTTTCTATTTTTCCCTATTTTTTTATTTTTTACTCTTTTCCTATTGTATACTATTTTTTTCCATTTTTTTTTATTTTTTACTATTTTTTAATAATTTTCCATATTTTCTATATTTCCTTTCTTTTTATTTCCTGCCTTTTTCGATTTTGCCTATTTTTTCTATTTCTCCCAATTTTTTTACATTTTGCTATTTTTCTCTATTTTCCCCATTTTTTTAAATATTTTATCTCATTTTTCTTTATTTTTCCCTAATTTTTCTACGTTTTCTTAATTTTACCTATTATTTTTTACGTTCTTTTATTTTTTCTATTTCCCCATTTTTTATTTTTTACCATCTTTTCCGATTTTTTTTTTCCTATTTTTTACTCATTTTCCATTTTTTTCTATATTTTCCTCTTTCTTTTTTTTCCTGTCTTTTTCGATGTTGTCTATTTTTTAACATTTTCTCTATTTCTTCCAGTTTTTTTACGTTTTACTATTTTTCTCAATTTTTTAAAATATTTTTTCCTCTTATTTATTTTTTTTTCCTACTTTTGCATATTTTTTCCCATTTTTCTTAATACTATTAAATATAGATCCCGGTCCGGTTCTACTTAATTTGAAAGATTTCGGTTCCGGTATGGTTCAAGATCTGTAAAAATTATTTCGGTCCGGTCTAAAGGATCAATTATTCATTTAATCAAGGTGATTAACCACACGTTAAAAAAATGAACTTAAAATATGCAGTATAATTCCATAACTTTTAATTTTATTTATTTTATTCGTCAAGGCAAGGAACTTAGAAAGAACCGGTTTTTTAAAGGGTTCGGTACTTAAAATAATTTTGAACGAAAATATAGTAGAACTGGCACCACAAAATGGCCCATTTCCAAATGCTCATACACCACAAGTTTTAGAGATAACTTTGGGACTATAACTAAATTTCCTGTGCTTTACCAATCAATCTTAGGAGAATCCACTTCAGTAAGAAGAAAATCGAGTAGAAAAAATTTGGTGACTCAAACTTTTCCCTAATAGCACAAATGGTCTAAATGAGGTTTTTTATTTTCTGCAAGAACGTTTTTAAACGTTACATAATAAAAGGTCCAAAATATGTCGACAAAATGTCTGATAAATAAAAAAAACGTTACCGTGCTCAGACGTTTTTAAAACCATGATAAAAAAGTTTAGTAAACGTTTTTTAATGTTTTAGTAAGTCTAGTAAACGTTTTATTTGAGTCGTTTTTAAACCCACCAGTAAAAACGTTTTGTAGAGTTACTCAAAAGTATATTTTCCAAACGTTTTTATAACCACTCTAAAAAACGTTCAAAGGTCGTTTTGAGAAAGTTTAAAACGTTTCGAATAGTTTTTAAAACCACCATTAAAAACGTTATAGAACGCCCAATGAACGTTCTACTCGTTTTTTTTAATCAAGTCCCCTTTTAATTCACTGGGTAAATAATCTTATGGATTGAACCCATATAAAACCAAAGAACAAGTAGAAGGAACCCCCTTGTAAAATATAGATTGTTTTTATTAAGAGCATTGAAAATTTGACCTAATTTTCATTTAAAACAGTCTAAAATTTAAGTAAAAATAAATAGTAATATCGTATTTTTTTAATTTATTGTTAAATTTAAATTTCACTTAATTCTAAATTAGCATATGTAATATTAAACTTATGGTTTTGGTTTCTGTTTTTGAAATGGTGGATTTCTTCCTCCTTGACCACCACCAGGTTTATTACCTCTACCTCCACCAAAGTTTCCTAAAAAAAAACAATTTGAATTTGAAAGAAAACCTGGCAACACCATTCCTTAGAGCCAGTTAGTACATGTATTAAAATAAAAGTATAATTAGTGACTAATAACCTTATACAAACAAGATATTTACCTCTTGCTGCTGGCCTGTTTCTTTGATTCTGTCCTCTGCCTCCTTTCATATCATTTCTACCTTTATTTTTAATAACCGTTTCTTCTTTTACCATATCTATAACTTCATCTGGTATACGTAAATATTTAATTGTACTACCACGGATATAGCATTCTGGCATTCTCCAGAATTTGTCACCATCCTAAAATTATAATAAGACATTCTTATATTAATATACAAGTCTAAAATAATATCTTACCCTAGATGTACAAATAACTTCTCGTAAGTTAATATTCATCCAGTTATCGCAACTGACCAAGTGACCATTATAAGTTTCTCCATTTTTTAATTCAACCAACTAAAAATAAGTTATAATTTAGAATATAATTGAAAATCTAAGAAAATTTACTAACCATTGGATGATTTTGTGCGGTTCGCAGAAGTGAAAGAGGAAGCTACAAATAAAGTTAATTAAAACAAATTAATAAACAAATAGAATAGTTTTACCATTTTTTTGTCCAAATATATCCAAAAAAACCGACTAAATTTATCGTAATTAAAATATAACCTATAAAAAACAATAATAATTAATATTCTTCTTCTTTTTTTTAAAACCCGTTTACTGGTCTCTACTAATAGAAACTTCTGTTAGGTTAATATTCATCCAATTATATCACAACTCACCAAGTAATCAATGACAATTATAAGTTTCTCCATTTTTTAATTCAACCAACTAAAAACAAGATATAATTTATATAATTGAAAATCTAAGAAAATTTACTAACTTTGCGCTGTTCGCAATTTAATTCTTCTTTTTTTAAACCATTTACTGGTCTCTACTAATAGAAACATAAAATAGGGTTATGAATATGAGTGAAACAGAACAAAAATAAATTTTTATTGCAATGTTTCAAAAAGAGATTGTTTCTGAATCAAAACTGTAACTTTTAAATACAATCATAATTATATTACAAACTAAAATATGAAAAATGTTACGGCTCGTATTAGACAACACAATATGCAGTTACGTGTATAACGTGTTGCATAATGCCAGTAAGACATATGTGAAAACGCAAAGTGGATTTTCGGACTTTTCGACTTAAATATTCGTAGTAAACTAAAAAACTAAATTTTACGTTCTTGTGCTATTAATTTTGTAAAAGGTAAAAATATAATTTTGATTGTCCTGGTTCTAAAAAGAAACAAGGTAATTAATTTAAATTACTATATTGCATTTCCTAATTGATTATTATTCTTAAAATGCAGAAGAGAATTTAGATTTTTTTCAAATAAAAGCTTTTTTATTTTTTGCCTCTTGTACCCATAATTTGCTATTAGAAATTCACGTTTATACTATTTTAATGGACTTTCGAATGGCACAAGTGCTGGTTTAATATTTGCCTTAATTAAAAAAATAAAGGTAAAATTTATTTTGCCTCTTGTCCCAAAATTGCTTATAGAAACTTTAAAAAAATTCACGTTTTTACAACTTTTTATTCTCTTTGGTATGGCATAATTTTAATATTTCCCTTAGTTTATAAAATAGAAGGCAAATTTTGCTCTTGGTACCCATTATTAAAAGGAAACAGATACAAAAGCTGTCGAAAAATATTTAAATCTGTTTGAAACGCAAAAACTATTAAAAATGAGTAAAAAATGTTATAAAGATCCTAAAAACAACTAAAAGGTCATAAAAATTGACAGGGAACTTAAAAATTGTAAAATAACCGTTAAAAAATATACAAAAACTGTTGAAAACCAATCAAAAACCATTTGAAACGTCAAAAGCTATTAAAAATGAGTAAAAACTGTATAATAAGATCCTAAAAACGATTTAAAGATCATAAAAATTGACAGAGAATACAGAAATTGTAAAATACGGTTAAAAAACATAAAAAAACTGTCGAAAACTAATCAATAACAGTTTGAAATGTCAACAAATACAAAAAAATGAGTAAAAACTATCTAGAGATATTTAAAACGATTTAAAGATCATAAAAATTAACAGAAAACTTAAAAGTTATAAAAAACTGTTACAAAAATACAAAAACTGTCGAAAACCAATCAAAAACTGTTTGAAACGTCAAAAGCTGTTAAAAAATGAGGAAAAACTGTATAAAGATCCTGCAATCGATTTAAAGGTCATAAAAATTGACTGAGATTTAAAAATTGTAAAATACAGTTAAAAAATATAAAAAATCTGTTTAAAACGTCAAAAAGCTATTAAAAAATGATTAACTAGAAGCGACTTGTAAAAAAATCATCAAAATTGACAGAATAAAATATTGCTACAAGAAATTTTGAAAAAAATCACCGTTTTTTAGTTGTCTATTTTTTGTGTTGAAAATGCATTGATATAAATAAAATGTATATTTGGGCAAATTTCGTTTTTAATATCTACAATAACTTTTTCAAATAGGAAAAAAATGTATTCATTCGTTAATTTTCTTTTGGAATCATGAAAAATTCTCTACATTACTTAATATTTATTTTAGCTCCTATATTTATTTTAAATTAAAACAATAACAGAAAAAAATATTATGTGCAACTCGTTCGCGAAATAATTTTTGTAGTCTCAATAAAGTTTTAACTTGACTCTGCCACGTTAAATTATTTCTACTACCAAAATAGTATTTCACTCACTAGATACAAAAATTTATTTAACTAGAAAACATTGTATTTTTTTACCCAATAACAATATATATGAAAGTCACCTTTATGTCGAAAAAGGAAAACATGCTGGAAATACCCATATAATATACATAAATAAAACTTACAACCAAATATTCAGTTCTTTAAAAAAATGAAAACATAAAAGTAAAAGTCCTTATAACGTTTTTTTAGTTTACCTGTAGATAATAGTATATTATATACCAAGAGACTAAAGTGTATCTTTTAATCCTGAGGGTGAAGATTGTTCCCCGAGCGTAGCGAGGGAAAAAATCACCTGAGGGATTAAAAGACACTTTAGTCTTGTGGTATATACGCTATTTTTTACACCGCGGTGTCCAAGTTCCCTTATAATTCAAATAATTATTTACCTGTTCAGGTAATCATGTTTGATATTAAATTATGTATTTTTTATAAAATAACCGCTCTTAAAAAATAAAAAAAAACGGGGTTCGTAAAAAATATATGAAAAAGCTCACGACGATCTCGTAAAATGGTATTGGAGAAAAAAAATTGAAGACTTTACTACCGAAAATTGTTTCCTATACTCCTTTGTGGAAGTATTTGACAGTTCTGAATTAAATTAGAATAAACAAGGTGGCTGGTTTCAATTGTTTTTTATTTGCGGGACTAATAAATTTTAGTCCCAAGAGACTAAAAGTGGCACTTTATACATACATACACAATTTTCTACAAGTAAACCTCACAACCAAATAGAAAAATTTTCAAAAAATTAAGTTCTTTAACAAAAATAAAATTCTTAATTATTTTTTGTAAGCAAAAGTCTGTAACTCGTATGTAGAGAGTACGCCGATATTATACACAATTTTCTACATAATAAACCTTAACGAAATGAAAAAACTTCAAAATATTTAATTATGTTTGTATCCATAATAAATACACAATTTTTTACAACTAAACCTTATAAAAAAATGATTTTTTTTAAATATATATTGAGTTATTTAACAAAATAAAAAGCCTATACAATTATTTTTTTGCAAGCAATATTCCTTGTATGGCTTTCTTAGTATGTTCTATTTGTTTATGAACCTCAATTCCTTGGTCCATAATTTCAGTCTCGTTTGAATATGTTTCTCTTAAATTTTCAGTAGAATTATCAATGCTTTTTTTATGTGTTACCGCATGATGCTTCGTTCTACTAATATTAGAACCAAAAATTTCATCACAATGATAACAAGGAAAATAATCCAACTCTTTATGTTTCGCTACTTCATGTTGTTTTAAACTAATTGTATTATCAAATTTACCAGTACAGTAGCTGCATTGAAGTTGTAACTTTTTTACATTACTTTTAGAAAAAGATACATTAAAAGGATTTTTATGAACCTCTTCTACATGCTCTTTTAAGGATATCTCATTAGCAAAAATCTCTATACAATAGTTACAAGCTACAACATAACATCGATGAGTAGTTTCCATATGTTTCACCATACTCTCTGTTTTATTAAATAATTTATGACATAACTGACACATCATAGTATCATGAACTACTTTTAAATGTTCTTGATAATCTACAGTTGTGAATAAAATATCATCACAATTTTCACATAAGAAACAATCATGAGTTGATTTTATGTGTTGTTTTAAATCAATCTTTTGTTTAAAAACTTTAGGGCAATATTTGCAAATTGCTTTTGGTACTTCAATATTATTCTCATTTTTATGATCTTGAGATTTTATAGAAAATTGATTGTTTGTTGTAGATAATTTAACAGTATGAGCTTCTGCAATATGTTTTTTTAATGATGATTTATCTACACAAATCTGTATACAGTGATTACAAGCAAAAATTGAATCTGATTTATGAACTGTTTTTAAATGGTCTTGCAAATCTTCAGTACAGGATAATATCGCATTGCAAATGTAACATTGGAAATAATTATGAGCTGATTTTAAATGTTGAATCATATCGACTTCACATTTAAAAAGTTTAAGGCAATATTTACAGATTACTTTCGGTACTTCAATATTATTCCCAGATGTATTAGAAATTATAACATTTTTATGATCTGATTCTACATGAGATTTTACTGTAGATAATTTAACAGTATGAGCTTCTGCAATATGTTTCTTTAATGATGATTTATCTACACAAATCTGTATACAGTGATTACAAGCAAAAATTGAATCTGATTTATGAACTGTTTTTAAATGGTCTTGCAAATCTTCAGTACAAGATAATATCGCATTGCAAATGTAACATTGGAAATAATTATGAGCTGATTTTAAATGTTGAATCATATCGACTTCACATTTAAAAAGTTTAAGGCAATATTTACAGATTACTTTCGGTACTTCAATATTATTCCCAGATGTATTAGAAATTATAACATTTTTATGATCTGATTCTACATGAGATTTTACTGTAGATAATTTAACAGTATGAGCTTCTGCAATATGTTTTTTTAATGATGATTTATCTGCATAAATCTGTATACAGTGATTACAAGCAAAAACGGAATCTGTTTTATTAACTATTTTATGAACTGTTTTTAAATGGTCTTGCAAATCTTCAGTACAAGATAATATCGCGTTGCAAATATAACATTGGAAATAATTATGAGCTGATTTTAAATGTTGAATCATATCGACTTCATGTTTAAAAAGTTTAAGGCAATATTTGCAGATTACTTTAATATTTTTATGATCTGATTCTACATGTGTTTCTAAATGAGATTTTATAGAAAATGTTTTAGAGCAGTAATCACATATATATGATTTTATATTAGACAATTTAACAGAATGAACGTCTGCAATATGTTTTTTTAATGATGATTTATCTGGAAAAATCTGTACACAGTGGGTACACCCGAAAATGGAATATTGATGAGTAGTTTCCATATGTTTTTCCATAGTATCTACTTTATTAAATATTTTCGGACACAAATGACACATGATACTGGCATGAACTGCTTTTAAATGATTTCGTAAATCTACAGTACTGTATAATATCACATTGCAAATATTACATGGGAAATAATCGTGAGCTGATTTTAAATGTTGGATCATACTAATTTCATGTTTAAAAACTTTTTGGCATACTTGACAATTGAATGAAATATAATCATGAACTTTAGCCATATGTTCTTTTCTTCCTTGATTACAGCTAAATGGTTGCGAGCAATAGCTACATGAAAAATAATCTTTATTTTTATGGATATTATCTTTGTGCTGTTCTAATTCTTCTAACGTTTTAAATTGTTTAGAACAATAGATACAGCATATTACGTTTTTTAAAGATGATTGGACTAAATTTTGAGAAATAGATGTTAAATGATCTTTATGATTGGTTAATATATGTTGGTTTAGGTCTAAATTACTTTCAAAAGTTTTGGAGCAATAAGTACATAATATAGAATGACTGGGATGAATTTTAAATTCAGATCTTGGTCTATGCGATGTTTTTTTATGATTTTCCAACTCATTTACAGATTTGAAGCTTTGAGGACAAAATGTACACATTACAATTAGATCATTTCCCTTTTTGATATCTTTTTTAGAATGGACTGCTTCAATATGGGCTTTTCTACCTGATTTAACACTAAATGTTTTAGGACACTGATTGCATTGATATAATTTCTGTGATGATGTGAAATCCATATGTTTTATTATTTCAACTTGTTTAGGCCTTTGTAATGCATTCGCGCCGTGAACATTAGCTATATGACATTGTCTTCCATAATCAGACTTAAAAGATTTGCCACAATAATCACATACAACCATGGTGACTTTTAGATACTAAAATTTAAGATATAAAAATTAAATTTACTACATTTTATACAAAATGTTACCTGTAATTTATGTAAACAAAACAAACTTTGAATTAAGTAATTAGTAAAAATTAACTTTTCTCACTTATTACAGAGTATTTATCTTTATCTCTTAGATAAAATACAAAAAAATTGCACAAAATTCAATTTTAACCTTGTGAACTTCAAAATCATCAGTGAACAAACATTGTTACCAACTTAACTTTTGATTTTGATCGTGACCAACTTAACTTTTAATCGTGACCAACTTAACTTTTGGCGGCAACATTTAAAATTTGATTGTCTGAATAAAAGTAGGTTGAACAATTTAAATGGAAACAGAAGTGCCATTTCAATGTGCACAGGGTAGGCCTCTATATATTTTTCATATTTAATGTTTTTTAAAAATCTTTCATAACGAAATTATTATTGATTTATCGAAAAAGCAGTTTATGGAAAAAAGATATTTATAGGTTGTTTATTATACAGGGTAGGGAAAAAGTATGGAAGCATTCCATAGGTCATTTTTGTATCGTTTTTGTTTATAAATAGATCTTGATGAAACTAATTAATCAAATTTGGATTTATTAGTAGTTTAAAGAATTTTTAGATACACTTAAAAGATAAAAAATAGTAAATTTTCTTCCGGAATATTAGACAGTAAAAAATGATTCAAATTGTATTCGTAAACCGTGAAAAGCGATACGCCCTCTGGTGTTTATATTAAAAATCAACTTAACGGTACAAGCAATTTTTTAAACTCTCCATTTAAGATCACTCTCAGAAATAATTATCTGATTGCTGTAAATTTTATATTTTATTCATTTGTATCTTTTGATTTTTTAGCGTTAGTAAATCATTTTTAATAGTGGGATATTATTTTTTTAAATTTTCGTCTATAATATAGTTCTTATAACACTAGGCCATAACGCGCATATTTTATCACTCCTTTTAACAGTTGGTAGCATAATTCCCTAAATGCCGCATCAGCTGTCAGCTGGCTCAAAATTTGCCTTCCTTCATTCGCCAAATTGCGCTGTCAATTATATATGTCAAATCATTGTTACCAACTACTACAAAATTAAGGCACTCCGTTACTATTAAAATTACGAAAAGTTTTACTTCTTTCAATTATTAATAAATATTTTTGATACAGTACACAAAAACCTGGAAAAGTTTGAAATATTTTAATTATTAGCAGGTTGTCATTTTGTGACGTCATTCCCTTCTTGACGTAAATAACCTTGAACTCAGTACACCATATTTTTCTGACGTCACTGTGTGGTTGAAGGTCACTGCGCTTTATCTAGCCAAACTTTTGGCTTATGGTAGTTTTTTATTCGTGTTATTTTTATTTTAGTGCAAGTTTTAGAAAATTGTAGTTGTTGAAATAAATATTGTTATAGTTATATGTTAGTTTTAGTTAAATTTGGTCTGTATAAATTCATCTTAAGGTGAAAAAAATGTAAATATAACTATATTCAATGTCAACATTTTATATTATTTTTGAAGCCATTTTATTGTGTTATTTTTATACTTTATTTTTTAATTTTGCGCCATACTAAAACAAAAACTATGAAAAATGTTCAACTTAGATGAAGAGGTTAAGAAATAATATTTTTATTTTTCTCACCAAACTGATTTAAAATCAACAAAGGTTTATATGGAATCACTTTTTGACAAAAATGATATTTGTGACGTCATGAATTTCTTTGGCTATAAATGATGTCTCCCACGTGACCAAGATGAAATTTCACCAATTGGTAGTACATGAAAAAAAATATCCCCAGATGTCATCCAGTGTCGGAGATAATTTATTTTAATATGTATAGCTGTTTGTGCTGCTAAAACTGACACTGATTCTGGAAAATATTCTATAAATTGGTCTATACAAATCTACATCACGAGTTCCACATATAAAATATTCCAAAATCCTCTTGCTCAGATATAAACATCTTGACACATCCACTGTATAACAAATTAAGAAACGTTTTCTAGTACAAAAATCGGTTTGTTCCTAAAAGAAACTCTTTATTTAAATAAATCATTGCTAAGTAAAATATAAATAAGTAACAATCGAAAAGTGGTCAAAATACCCATGTGTGACGCTTATGAAGTTTGACATTGACATTATCACTAAATCAGGCCATTTCGATTGATTTTCGGCATTTTTTAGCGACAACCAGGTCACGTGGGAGACAATCATTTCTGAAGGCACTGTATATAAAATTTTTTAATATAAAACCCTCATAATTTAAAATAATTGCTTAAATGTAACACTTAATCAATATTTAAATTACAAATAATGTGCAGTTTTGAGTTAGTTACAAAATTGTGTTATTTTTAATTGAAAATAATGAATTATTCGTTCATATTCTGTTTTTTTGGATCATAAAAAGTACAGCATAATTATTTTTTGAACATTACCTCGGTTGTTAAATTGTTATTTCACAGAAAAAATATTATTGTTGTTATTCGTTAAACAACATATTTATAGATAGAATCAGAATCCCGTTGTCTTATTGGGCGCGTGCCGACCCTGTTCGACCAACATTCCCACTTCTCGGCAGGTCAAACCAGGAATGGATGAAAAGCGGTCATCAGTATACAGGTGTTTTTAAATGTTTATTTAATGGTGTCCTGAATTTTTATTTTAACGTATGTAAGTCGCCTTTATTGCTAGTTTTTTTAGGTGTACGTAGTGGCCAAAGTTTGCAGGTTATGATCTTGTTATTTACAATTTGTTGATTGATATCTAGTGCATAAAATGAGTGCAGTGGGATTCGATCCCCATTCCCAAATATTATAACGTTACTTTTGTAAGTAGTACTGTCGACGTGTTTGGATTGTTGGAGTACGGTACTCACAACATACTGTGTTTTTCGCGATTTCGACGACTTATTTCGCTTTAAAAAATTGCTTAATATTTTTCTTGACGTTGTTATTATTTTGTTTGTGATGTAATAGTACCGTACACCTGTAATTTGCAATGATTTGACTGGAAAAGAAGTCGTTGGTTAGCGATTTCTAGTGATTTTGCAATTAGTAACCTATTTTTTCAAGTGGTCATTGCCCTTGTTAGGCCCCATGCCTAGTTTGTGCTTAATATGAGTGATTTGTTACTGAGAAATTCAACTAAAATGTAAGTAGTATTTACGTTTTAAATTTCTGTCATTCTAATTATCATAATTAATTAGGGTCTTTTGTCTTAGGTTAGGATTTTGTATTTTTAAAGAATCATAAATTACAATCCATTTTTATTCATTTAAAATGTTCACAGGACAAATATTATAATATTTAAATACAAAATAATATCAGTATTTGTTATAAATAATCTATTTATTAAATAAATCCAAGTACTATAATAATACATTTATATAGATCATTACGATAACAATAAATACAGGAATTTATATTATTTACAGTCCTACGTCTATAAAAAAAATATAACTATAATTACAATAGTTAACATTAATTATTTATTTACAATTTAATTAAGACATAGAATCAGAGTAGGAACTTCACTCCAAATTATGTCTAGTTGCTAAAGAATACTAGGGTAAGCTTATAGTAATTGATCGTTATCGTATCTGGTCTAATTTGTAAAGCTGTCAGAAAAATGAGAGCTTATAACATAATAGATATCCAAAAGAATGTAAAAAATGATAGATCGGAATCCCAAATATATACAAAATAATATAAAACAAATCAATACAACTCATATACTTTATACAAAGGATATCGGATATATTTATCCATTTCAATATTGATCATAAAGTACAGTTTCTCACAGAACAGAATGGTCATAATCCGTAGGGTGACTTGAATTTTACAGCTTAATTTTTATCTACTGTAATAATTAAGTGCATATGTAAAAAAAATCACAATGTTACTTAAAAGCTATATTTCAATAACTTTATTATGTATATGTAGATAGAAATTTATATGATACACATCTTAAAAAATACACCATAGTTATTTTACCATTTAAATTATTTCTTAATATATATAGCAAATTTTCTTTTCATTCGTTATTATTTTTTAATTTTTTTACGAATTTATTACCACTATTAATTTTAATGTACACATCAGTTTGATATTCAATTAAATAATTTCAAAATAAATGTAAATTTGTATGATCTCTGTAAAAATTATTTTTGAATTTCGAGTGGAACGACTCGAATGTATTAAAGTCGTTCTGCCCAGATTCGGGGAGGATTAACTTAAATTTATTTCCCATTTTTTACAACTTTCATTTTTTGCTCCATTTTATTTTTCTTCCATTTGTTTACAACTAATTTTTTGACCCATTTTATTTTTCTTCCATTTTTTTACAGCTGTAATTTTTTGCTCCGTTTTTCTTCCCATTTTTGCAACTTAAGATTTTTTGCTCCAGTTTCGCCACACTTTTTTACAACTATAATTTTTTGCCCAATTTTATTCTTCGTCTATTTTTTTATAACTTAAATTTTTTACCCCATTTAATTCTTTTCCCATTTTTTACAACTTTCATTTTTTGCCCCATTTTATTTTTCTCCTATTTTTGTTCGTCTCCAGTATGAATTTTCGAATGTTGATTCAAATCTGATTTTTGAGTGAACTGTTTTAAACAAATTTTACATTTAAAAGGTTTTTCTCCAGTATGGATTTTTGAATGTCTATTTAGATCTGATTTTGGACTGAATTTTTTTGAACAAATTTCACATTTAAAAGGTTTTTCTCCAGTATGATTTCGTAAATGGCGACTCAAGTGCCATTTTTGATTAAATTTTTCAGAACAAATTTCACATTTAAGCGGTTTTTCCCAGTATGGATTAATAAATGCATTCTCCAAGTTCTTTTAAATAATGAAAGTCTGGTGTGCCACAGGGCTCAATATTAGCACCATTGTTTTTTATTTGATACACCAGTGATATCTTGACATCTGTTCGCAACTGTAAAATACAAACATATGCTGATGACACCCTACTTTATTACAATATTCATATCAATAATTATCAAGTTGCTGAACATGCCTGAAATGAAGATATTGATCTTATTCATTAATTGTCAATTAAACACGATCTTAAGCTAAATAAAAATAAATGTCATCTAATCCTATTTGGTAACAAAAAACAACGAAATTACCTTAGCCAAAGTATTTCCATAAACATTGTTCAACTAACTTTATCTATCGCGGATTCCATAAAGAATCTAGGCATTATATTTGACCATAATCTCAATTGTCACTTTCGACTTTAAAAAAGTTATTTATATTCTATAAGGCACGCTTGGTGACAGGCAAACAAATGACTTCACCATACTCTTCTCCATGCAAGACGCTTAGATGGTACAAAAAAGTTCTGTTCCATCTATTTAACGTGTCAGTTTAGAATGCCTTCTATCTTTACAGAAAAAATTTCAAAGGCGCCAAGAGACAATCTATCTTCAATTCAGGGATAATTTGATCAAGCGCCTCATAAACCTGTCCGAAACATCGAGACAAAGAGCTTAGTAAGACCAAGCAGAGACAGTAACAGAAGATTTCAAAATTCTGTACCAGAAGAAAATTTAGTTCCTTGAGCTGATAAAATTCCTCCCAAGTCTGGAAAGAACAATTGACGACGAAATTTCTATGGTTTCATGCGAAATGTTGGAACATTTGATCTCACGATTGCAACAATTTTGAGAAAGCAATGAATTGTTTGGCGGTATGAATGTTTCGCTGTTTGGTGACATAATGCAGCTTTTACCAGTTTGAGGAAATGCTGTGTTTCACCAAATAAAGAACTTGGAACCATTAATAATTTGTTATTCTGTCCCAGAGGAGACACAACGTTCATTAATCTTCTGAATGACTTGGAAATTTAAATTGAAAAATTTATCAGTGATTTCGCTAACATAAACACAATTAAAATATTAGCGATATAAACATCAAGAGGCTCATACATGCAGACATTAACAAGACCGAGAGGATGCCAATGACATTGACACTCTTTATCGGCCGTTATTATATGCACAAGATTTATTCAATGTAAAAGTAAATTTCTTTGGAAATCAATGAACAAATTACATAACCAAAGGCTGCAAAACTATCAACAGATACAGCGGAAAGAAAAATGCTTCTTTTGTTAGGCTGTGATAGTTAGCAAGATGCAGGGCTCATTAGTCAATTAAGTTCATCATTTTCGGTTCAAATTTTTTGCAAAAGTTCAAGCCTACGTCGAATTGAGGTTGTTTGAAGGAAACCGATTAGAGGATCATTCTAATTTTTCTTATTCTGTCCGAAATACTAGACAGCTTCCCCCTTAGACTATCAAAAAACGTGGAATAATATCTACAATATCCATAGAAGGAAGGTCAAAAAATGTTATCAGATTCCTTAGTTCTCTCTATTTTCTAATATGGAGAAGTCTAGAAATTTTATTGATTCTTATACACAAAACCGCATACAAAAAGTATAAAATTATTATGCTAGATTTATTTATGGACTTCGAAAATACGATAGAGTATCTCATAAAATTTATGAACTTCAATGGTTAAAAATGAATAATAAACGTAAATATAATTTTTTGTATAAAAGGAAATAAACCTAAAACACTCTTGGATAAGTTGTGAGATCAGCACTGCACCCTCTAAATGTCCGTTCTAGAAATTTTTTTCACATTCCTTAAAATTCAGCAATGTTTCAGAAATCATGAATACTTAATTTCCATCATCCACAACATAATTTTAAAGAAAAATTAAAGAATTATCTACTCTCACAGCAAAACTAAACTGCGCCTCTTTGTACGATTTATTATTATTATATATAAAAATAAGTTACTTACTTGAAAATTCTTTAAATATAATAATGACCCTAATTTTGATCCTTTGGTTAAAGTTATATTAAAATTCGATTAAGGGTATTTAAGTGGACTTGGTTAACTCTGTCAAATGCTTTGGAGAGGTAGAGAAATGAAAATATTTTGTAATGATATTTACAAAATCTCAAAATTTGGGTTGGGTTCTATGAAAAATAATAAACATTACAAAAATTACAAAAAAATATATATAATTTTGATTATCCTGTTATTTGCTTCAATTTTCTTTGCTTCTCAACCTTGCTTGTTTATCTTGTTATTTGACTCTTGTTCCATTTTCTTTGCTCCTTAACCACGATCTAAACTTCTCAAATATCCTTATATAACCAATTTCTTCCAATAACAATCTTAACCAAATTTTTTTTACCAGTATCTTCAATTTTCTAATTTTTTATTGGAAAGAAATGAAATCCATTTAATTATTTACTTATTATATAATATCCCTTCTACATCTTTTCACAACTTTCCATAAAAACCTTTCTATACTATTTTATATTTTACAAATTAACAATTATCAAAAATTGACCTTCTCTTTATTATTTTTCTTGCCTTTCATATTTTTTACCACTAGATTTTTTTTTTAATATCGCAGCCTAAGTTTATTAACCCTGTTTACTATCTGACTTTGACTACTTAAATTTCATATATGACAACTCCAAAATTTCAATTTTTTCTTTATTTTAATAAAATTTAAGATTCTTTTACTTTTTAAATTTATTACCACTTTATCTATAATACCTTCGTTTCCTTTTCTTTATTTACATATCAACTCTTCTATCCCATTTAATAAACATAACATTTAACTATTAATAATTATTAAATAAATTAAATATCAACTCAAAAAAAAATTAATTCATAAAATTTCCTATACAGGGTAAATTTTTTTTTATATACCAATAGATAGTCATTAAGAATTTATTTTTTTGAATATTTAATAAACAATGTAATAACTTACATATATCAAAAATATTCTTAATTCAGTTTATTTTTTTTAATAACACAAATTTTTATATCATTTGGTAACTAATTACGATTTAATGCCACATTAAATATTTATGTGTTTAGTTTTATGTTCTAATTCATGGAACTGATTAAAGGTTTTAAATTTACAGGTATAAAACATTAACAAAAGGTTATTTATTATTATTGTAAACATTTTTTTACAAAAAATGAAACAAATACACATTCTAAATTTATAATTATTTTGTTTTGTTTCAGACGTTGATGGAATTGAAGACACCACTAAAGTGTAACCTAGACAGGCGGTGATCATGGCTAACACTGCTGCTGAGAATGAGGCAGATTCAGGCAGTGGTGTAGCCACGACCCATGTGAAACCAGAAGACGATACAGATCATAACGAAAATGAACGAGTAACAGGTTCAGACAATTACGATAATACTGAAGTAATCAAATGTACCAAATGTGATTTCGAAGCTAATAACCAACTGGCGCTCACTGCACATATCACAAAAGTCCATACTACTAATGAAGTTGAAATGGAGGTGAGACATAAAAAAAAATTCATTACATTATTATTTTTAATATTCTCTTTTTTTGGTACATTTTTTATGAATTTTTATGCAGATCTTCCACATAATCCAAGTCAATATAATTAATAATTTAAAAACACGAGCTGTTATTTGAATTATGCCAAGAAAAATTTAAACTTAATAACAAAATATACTTAATCATCACATAAAACTATTTATAAAAAATTTAACTATTCATAATGATATAATTAACAACATTACACATTAAAAATGCCTATAAAATACTTTATATAAAAAACATGGTTACCAAATTACTTGTGAATCCCAAAATACCATCATAAAATTGTTTTTTTTTTAAAGAAAAATTAGAGATAAAACTTCAGTAGATCTAAAATTCGATATTATTTATGAAATTCCATTTTCTGAATGTCAAGGAGTTTACTTTGGGGCTACCAGTAGATATTCCTTTGGAGGAATTAAAGAACATAAAAGATATTATTATAATTTTCAGAAATCATTTTATGGCTACAGAAATTATGAAAAAGTTGTTTAACCCTTTAACTGCGGGTAAAATTTTGCAATGCTGAACGCTCCAGAGACAATAATATATTATAACATTTTGGCGTTAGTTAATTTTTGAGTCAATTTAAATAAAACATTAATAAACTTGATTGCAATACTTTTCAAAAATTTAAAAACAAAAATGAGTGAAAAAGTTCCAATATTTAGAAAAGAAAATAATAAAATTTTTTCGAAATTCAAAAATTTCGATAATTTCAGAAGTATATCAAAAGTATCACAAAGTAAAAATATCAAAATATTCAAAAATTTCTAAAATATACCGAAAATTTCAAAAAATATAAAATTATTTAATTACTTAATTAAAAATATTTAAAAAATATCAAGAATTTGAACCAATTCAAAAATGTCAGTCTATTCAAAGAATTCTTAAATATATCGAAAATTTCACAAAACCAAATTATTCTATTAACTAAAAATATTTCAAAAATATCAAGAATTTTAACAGTTTCAAAAAGATTAAAAAATTATTGGAAAATTTCAGGAATTTCGAAAAATATGAAATTTTGCAATTTTTTTTCGAAAATTTAAAAGATTTCAAACTGTAAAAATGTCTGAATATTCAAAAAATTCTTCAATATATCGAAAATTTCACAAAACCAAATTATTCGACTAATTAAAAATATTTCAAAAACGTCAAAAGTTTCAAGAAACATTAAAAAATTATTCGGAAATTTCAAAAATTTAGAAAATTGTAAAATTTGTAAAAAATTGTTAAATTTGTAAAATATGTAAAAATTTGCAGGGACATAACAATATATACAAAATTGTTTATTTACCATGAGTTCTTAAGAATTATTTATATACGTCAGCCGCAGTTAAAGGGTTAATATAATAATTATTGCAAAAAACACTTTCAATAGATTCGAAAATCTTAATAATTCATATTTCAATATCATTGACTTTATTAAGCAAAATAATGTACTATACCAAAACAAGTCTTAGTATCTTAGCATGTTCGTGGAAGATAATAATAATAATAAATTTTTTTTTAATATTAATATTGCAGTTTAGACTTATAGAACAAGCGGCGATAACGAAAATTCACTCTTTAAAAAATAGTTTTGACTAAATGAAATTTTGTGTAAAAGTAGTCTGTTGGGTATAGAATTATATAATCGAAAATTTCTGCGCTCTATGCATTTTTTGGTAAGAAATAATTTAAAATTATAAATTTTCTTCACGTTAATGAATAAAACGAGTATATATGAATTAACATATCGTCATTATTTTTTAGCGTTTATTTAAACTTTTTTTCTTTAAAAAACAGTATTCGAAAATATATAGATAAAGTCGTCAAAAAAATTAAGTTTTATATATTTTATTTTAATAATCATCAAAAAATATTAATTAGTTTTCATAAACAAATTCCTCAATTTCCATTTCAGTGGACATCACTCACAGTAACTAAGAATATTCATCATTGCCATTTTCTCCTTTTTCTATTTTTCCATTTTTGTTCCTAAAAAATCAAATGACAAAATATCGGATAATGTCGAGAATATGAGTCTCTATACCGTCAATTATATATTGAAGTTATTTGGCTCTTGTTTTTAAACCAAATAACCTACGATTTTAAACTAAAAGTAAAATTAGAATTTTAATTGATATATTTAAAATAGAATGTACATATAATTATGACAGAAGTATATCTAATAATTTTTTATTGTCGTTGATATCTTTCTTCTTTTCTTTCTTTATTTGAACTTTCCTAGATTTTTCATTCATATAACAATCTTCCAATCAGGACGAACCAAAAAGAATCGTTCCCAAAATTGGTCATAGATACAAACTTGAGATTTCAGTAAAGGTCCCTTAATAATTGAAGAAATCTACTACCAATGTACACAAAACTTTCATCAAATGACACATCAAAAAAATGGTGTCAAACTTGACCCTTCAAAATTTGAAAATTAAATTGCCCTTTTCTACCCCTTAAAATCAAAATTTCGCAATTTTCTTTCTTAGTGGGTGCCTATGTTATGAACAGAACATACTCTCAAAATTTCAGGGTCTCTGGGTTCAGGAGATTCTACAGTGCGTTGATTCTATGTCAGTCAGTCAATCAGTCAGGACTTTGCCGCTTATATTATAGATATGTCATTTAATAATAACATTTTTGTCATTTTGACACCGATAAAAAAATGCGTGATTTCTAAGTGAGCTGCGCATTAACTGAGATATTTTCCATTATCTGTTCTCTATATTTTAAATTTTATGCCAGAAAATTATTTCTATTATATAATGTATAACACGAGGACTGTATTTATATTTTATATAGATTTTTAGCAGCTTTATGTGATATAATGAAACATCTAAATATACCTTTTGTAAATTTGTTGATAATACTTAGTATAGAGATTCTAAGGGCGATTTTTCTAAAGGTCGAAACAAATAATAACCCCCCGCCGGATCGCATCCACCGCAAGATGTTCGAATGCGACGTCTGCAACATGAAATTCTCCAACGGAGCAAATATGCGTCGTCACAAAATGCGACATACGGGCGTCAAACCTTACGAATGTCGAGTATGTCAGAAGAGGTTCTTCAGAAAGGACCATCTTGCGGAACATTTTACCACGCACACCAAAACATTGCCCTACCACTGTCCGATTTGTAACCGGGGATTCCAGAGACAGATCGCTATGAGAGCGCATTTTCAAAACGAACATGTGGGTCAACATGACTTGGTAAAGTCGTGCCCGTTGTGCAGTTATAGAGCTGGTTCTATGAAAAGTTTAAGGATACATTTCTTTAACAGGTATATTATTTATACAAAACAAATGCAATGTTTCATGATTTCTTCTGCGGTTTTACAGACACGGTATAGATCTCGACAATCCTGGTCCAGCAGGATCTCAAGCTTCTTTGATTGCCGCGGCTGCTCAACAAGGTTTCGCTATGGATGGTACTCTTAATTCTCTCAGTCAACTAACAGGAAGCTTATCAGTGAGTGTAACTGGAGCTAACTATAGCGATTCAGGTGATTCTACGGGAGCGAGATCTACGGATAATGCTACTCCACCTATGCACTTTTTAACCCCACATGTAGAAATTTCAATGACAGATGCGCCTGTACCTGTTTTTTCTCCATCTCCGGTAAGCTTAGAATTTATAAACTACAATCATGTACTTAATTTTTATTTAATAGGGAGATTCCAACCAAAACTGTAATCAACCTGGTCAAAGTGGAGATTCACAAAGAATGAATGGCGATTGTCCGAATTCTCCCCAATCTGCAGATTCGAATTCAAATGCTCCTTCGAGTAGTCACATCCAACCGAATAGTTTGAGGATCGACCAAGAAACTAATATCACTCCATCCATATCATTAATTCCTATAAAACAAGAACCTGGCGAGGAATATGAGTCCAAAAGGAACGGACCTGTGAATTTAAGTACCTCAACTTCAGGTAAGATTTTTTTTAAATAGTCCAATTAAAAAAAATTATATGTTAATAATAATGCCGTAATTAGACAAAATAAGGAACATTAGTAATTCTTCTATTTGTCAAAATGGAAGAATTCCGAACTAACGATGTTTGGGTTTTTCTACTTGATTCATAGAAATAAAGTACGTGACTAATATACAAAAGTATTTGAAAATTATTTTATCTTTAATAACACATATTTTAAGTAAGTAAATACTATTTAAGTTATTAATTCAAAGTTTTTTATGCATTTTTTATTTTAACATGTTTATCATATCTATCGTCTTATTTTTTATATTTTGTTTGAATAACTATGCAATCTTCCAAAATTATATCTTTTATTTATAGAATGGTATGAATGTTTATTGTTAAATTGTTTAAAACAATATTTGAAAAAAATACAGCATACTCTTGTATATTTTATATTAGATTACGTGAAATCTATAAAATTCTCCATTTTATATTAGATTACGTGAAATCTATGAAATTCTCTCTCTCTCTTTTGATTGGGTTCCTTCAATAAAAAAATAATAAACATTAAAAAAATAATTATAATTTTATCAACAGTAAAAACACAAGAGCTTTTTTTTATCGGATAAATTTCTCTTTGTAACGAAAATTTTTGACAATCAGCAATTTTACGAGAAAATCTGACGGGGGTCGATCCATTTTGCCAAATGTTAGTTTTTCGAGGAAAATTACTGATGGAAAAATTTTGAGTTTGCTTCCTCAGACCACACTATTACTCTTCAGGTGTATCTGTTCCTCATGCTCTTAATGTTAACACTTATTTATTTCTGTTAAATATAATAATACTGTCTTTTTTTATTCATAGGAAGCATCCAAATGCAAACAGCAACTTCCAGTAGTCTTAGCTCTCTGATCAAAGTCTCCCCATTAAAGAGTCTACTTAGAGACGATTTAAAACGAAAGATAATTTCTCGTAGTGGATCCAGTGGTAGAGCCAGATCGACTGCTTCTCCGGGGGGTAATTCTGAGTCTGCTAATGAAGCGATTTCAACCAATGGGACTATTACGTCGACCGGCCCAGAACAACCTTCAGATTCGACACTTTGGAGGAGTCTGAGCAAAAGGTAAAAATAAATACAAATATAAATCAGTGTGTTATATCATATTTTCTTTTTAAGGTCGCTTAATGGTCTACAATGTATTTTTTGCGGTATAGGATTTCCTGATCAGACTTTATATTTCTTGCACAAGGGTTGCCACTCAGATGCTAATCCTTGGAAGTGCAATATCTGTGGTGAACAGTGTTGCAATGTCTACGAGTTTAATTCGCATTTATTGAGTAAAAGTCACCAGTAGGTGACGGGAGGTTAAGTTACTATCGTACTTTGATTAAAACGATAATGGTTGGATGGTTTTGAATGAAATTGATTTGGGGACCAACGATAACAAAGTTTTCCATTTTATTAATGTTAATATATCTCATTAACCTATTGTTAATTGTGATATTTTTAATGTTTGTCAACATTTTTTTGACAAAGTTGATATTACGTTATATGTAAAATATTTTTTTAGAATACAATAATGTAGAAAAGCAATAAGGTTCCTGAAAAAAATTAATACAGGGTTAGTGAATGAAAACGAAACAAGTCACTTTTTAGGTACTTTTATAAATACTAAGACCTCTCAATTGATGATTTCTATTTTCCTTTAAAATACTTTAAAATTGATACCTTATTGTGTTTTTAATAGGCACATTATTCGTGGGTACCAAATTTTGTACTAAATTCAAATTCTCACGGTTTTCACTTCCCAATCTTTATATTTTTTACTGATATATTAATGTTAAAATTTGATTTTACTGGTTGAAAATTATCAGACTTGTATGATATGTTTATAAGTTAAAGGAGTCACATATAATCTTGAATCTAGTAATTGAAAGGGACTGTATCAATCCTTGGCATATAAATTATAAAGACTTGTCCTTGAGACTACCAGCAGCCTGAATAAAAATTTAGTAAAAGCACTATCTTACATTTTCTAATCAAATACTTACTTTTCAGTGAATTATACTTTTTAAAATCAAATTACTTAAAATAGCTTAAAGTAAACAAGTTGCACTTTACACTTGACAATTAAAACCAATAAATAATACATAATAAGTAAAACAACCAACATTTTATTCATTTCTTTACAAATTTCTATACCACAAATTATTCGTTTCTTCAACGTTGTTCCCATTTTCGTTTTGTATTTTTTCCAGTAATAATTTTTCACTTTCTTTTTGGATTCTTATTAGTTCCAGCTGTTTCTTTAAATTTGTTCCTTTTGGTAGCCGGAGATATGTCTGGTAAAGGCCGAACGTGCGTTGGAGGTGGAATAAGTACCTCAATTTTGGACGTTGATAGCTGAGGTTGTTCCATTACACATCCTATCGACATTACTCCTGAAAAAGAGTATTTATAAAACAGCAGCAAGACGCAAATTTATATTTTTTTTTCGAAAAAAGATGCCATCTTTACAGATTCAGCAATTAAATTTTTTTGTTTAACTTTTTCTACTAAATACGTGCGGGGATTCTATTCCATTTATTTGTAGCCTACTTTATTTTCCTACCTGGTATCTTTTGGAAAACGTGAGTTTTCTTTTCCTTCCATCAACATCAACAGTTCTTTCCCACGGGTTCAAAATAATCTTTTTATTTCCAGTTGCGCATTTTCTTCACCTCTGTCTTTATATTTTGAATTTTCTTTTTCAGCTGTTTTTCACTTATATTTTTTCCAATTTGTAGAATGTATGGATTTCTTTGTTAAATATAATATACTTTTCCAAAATTCCTGTCAATTTGAGGTTGCTTGAAGATTTTTCAGGACCCTCCAACAAATCACTTACAGAATTGTCTGAATTACTATTCATTTTTACCCTGAAACGCTGACGTTCGTACCGCTACTGGTTTAAAGTATTTTAATTATTGACTTCTTGCAATGTTTTCACGTCGCCGGTCGCAACATTCCGCTTTATAAAAATATAAATATCGGCGTTATCAATATAAAAACTGGCAAACACACTTTTTGTAATGCTGTCACGAATTTTCAGTAAACTCTTCAAATATCTAGCTTTTACCAGTGAGTAACAGGGAAATGTTAATCACTTCAATTTCAGCTAATGCTATTAGCAAAAGCTAAATCTACCTAGTAAAAGCTAAATACTATAAATAAAAGCTTAGTTTTTATTCATACTGCCCTACATGTTTTTTTTAATGCTTGTGTCCAGAATTCTTTCAGTATTCTGTAAAAATACAGAACTATGGATTTATCTAATTCTTCTGAGACAGAATATCCAAGATATTTTAAAACATTACTCTACAAACTTTTATTTGCTCCGTTGATCTTGAAATCATAAATCACTGTTACGATATAAATAAAAATTTCTTTTCTCCACAAACGTCAATAAAATTCGTTTTATATCCTCTATAATAGATGCCCATTGAAGTGTTATATGTTTTGTTGCACTTTCATGTTATGTAGTTCATTTAGTTCATCTCTTTCTATTGTGTTTTTGGATAGATATTTTTTGGTTTTGGTATCAAACTCGATTTATATATTCAATGTTTCATTTTTTAGATATTCTTGTTTCGAAAATGGTTGAATTCGACCTGAGAATCGTTTCTAATCTGTGTTATTTTTATATCAATATTACCGATTTGATTTTGCTAATAACTTGCATTGTAAGAACTTTACTAATAAAATGTTTTAAGATTTTAAATCTAAGAATCTAAATCAAATCAATCGATTACAATCTATACCTGATATTTTGGGTAAAACTGTTATTTGGCAAAGTTACTGTTGTGCCAAAATCATAATACAAACGCATTAATAAAGTCACAGTTTTTACTTCTTTCTTTATCTTTAGCCATCGAATTTTAGTTATGAAAAAAGTGGGATAATTACCTAAAAATGAGTTTGTTTAATTTTCGTTGCTACACCCTATATACATTTTTGAAATCCAACGATATTTCAAGACCATCTAACCAGAATGTTATTTTTGTTATATTGACCATGTTAAATCATTTTTGTTAGAGACATGGGTTAAAAAAAGTTTTGAAACATTCCAAAAATTAGGTTCTAATTCCTTAAGTGCTAGTACTCTATGAAAAATTAATCACAACTGCCTTGTATTAATTTTATCATTACGCTTAGGAAATAATTTACAAAAAAAAAGTTTATAGTACAATTTTATATGATGTTAATATTTTAAAATTATTTTCCAAAGTACAATGAAATTTAAAAACTAGAGTGGTCTTATAAAGTGCCTAATTAAAGTGTTTTTATCCTGAAAATGAAATGATGAGGTTTTTGAATTAACAAAAAAGATAAAATATTGCTTTTGTAACATATTTAAAGTGCCGACGTGTGGGCCTTGCAAATGCAAAACCTGATAATTGCTCTAATTATCCGTCCATTGTTAAAAAAAAATTGTTATATTCATTATGAAGATATTTCCTATTTACAAACGTTTTTTTTTCTAAAAATAAATATATAGTAAAAGATCTCTTTTAAACGTCACAAAGCCTGTATATTAAAAAAATTAAAATTAAGATAATTATGTTTGAGTTACGTATCTATATGCTCAAATAAAGTGACGTTTATAGAGGAGACTTTGTTATTTAGTCTAATAATATACACAAACATTCCTAAAATTTTTGAGTTAATTGACTTGAACGGAGATGCACAATTTCTTCAAAATATATTGTATAGTAAACAATAAGCTCTGATAAAATGAATTATTACATTCTTTTTTTAATATTCCAATATTGTCCTTATTCAATCTGCAGGAATAACAAATTTCAGATCCCGTAGATACTTTTTTGTTTTCATTAATCTGCTTTTGCCCCTCTTCTTAGTGTTAATATTTCGTCAAATTTTCTCTTGTTTTTTTGCAATCAATACTTATCATCTTTTTATTATTTTTGAACATTCTCCGATTTTAAAACGTATTGTATGCATCCCCTTGTTATTATAAATAACTATTATATCATTGTGCTGTTTTCTGTGACTCTAAATCTTGAATATACAATATATTTTGTTAAAATTTGGGGACACCTTATGTCAAGTATAAAAATTAGGGTATATTAGTTGTAGATATATAAGTATGACACTGTTAATAGTTAAAAAATAATAATTTTAAATAGTTTTGTTCATACATTTTCATTATTATATTATATTCCTTCTTTTTTTTTAATATTTACTGATATGCATATAGTATTTATTTATTATTGAGATTTGAGAGTGCAATAAGTGAGGATCAAGAAATATAACATTAAATGATTTTCGTTTTAAGGGAATTAGGTACTTTTTTTAAATAAACTTTTTTGATATATTTCTTTGGTTATCTAACTGTACTAATGTGGATAATTTTGCAATATATACTGTGAGCCAAAAAATACCTTTTTTATGTACTCAAAATTCCATTTAGTTCACAGTGTATATTGGTGTACAGATATTTCTAATTTTTTTTCAAATAATGAGACTGTCCTCATTTGTTAAAAAAATTAAGTTTAAACTAAACTTTTTTTGAATTTAGTTACTCTTTATTCTAATTATATTATACATAGTTAATTATATTGTAAGTATAAACTAATACATTCCATCTTGTTAAGATGTGATTTGAGGAAATGTACCTATTTTATATTTATTTTTATTTTTATTTATACATAATTACAGTTTGTAAATCACAACTTGTTGTATTTTGGTGAGAGGGTAATAAAGTTGAAATTTTATTTTATAATTTTTTGTGTTTTTAATTCAACTTTTCTTATAGGTAAAAAGGGACAATCATAAGGCAATTTTTGTTACCCAAAACAAGCCCTTTTTCAAGGATTTTTCATTCTTCAGGTTTTCAAAGGAGTTTTGTGGATTTTGAAAGAATACGAATGTTTTTCGCCAATTTTTTAAAGAAATTTCAAGGATTTTTTAATGATTTCAAGTAATTTTCAAATAATTAACAAGGATTTTTCAAGGTTTAGTATAATTCTAACTCTATTTTTACTATTTTATAAGTTTTTTAAAAACAATCGTCATGGATTTTGCAACGATTATTTAAGAACATTCTATGAAATTTTCAATTTTTAAGGATCTTTAAGCTTCAAACTCTTCAAAAATTTCTAAAGAGATTGTCGTGAATTTTTCAAAAACTTTTTATACAAAAATCGCATTTTTGTTAAAAAAAATACAATTTTTGACATGAAAGCCAAATTTTCAAAAACTCGGGTGTAAAAGTAAGTCAAGTCTTGGCATATGACAATAAATAATATTTTCAGTTTTCTTGGTTTTTCGTTTTTTGTTTTTTTTTTCAGATTCTTTTTTTTTTTAAATTGTATTATCATTGGTTTTTAATAAGTGTGAAAAATTTCAAATTACTCAGATGTTTAGAAGTAGATGAAAATTAATTTTAAAGAAATTTTATGAATTTTTCAAGAAATTTTCAATTTTTAAGGATTCTTTATTTAAGCTTCAAAAATTTTTCAAAGCAAAATTTCTAATTACTAAAACGTCTAGAAGTGGGTGAAAATTAATTCTTCTTTATGAATTTTTCAATTTTTAAGGGTTTCTTAAGGATATTTAAGCTTCAACAACTTTTCAAAGATTTCTTAAGAGATTTTCATGAATATTTCAAACTACCTATATAAAAATCTCATTTTTGTTATTAAAAAATTCAATTTTTGACATGAAAACTAAATTTTGTTGTACAATTTAAATTTCAAAAATTCGTGTGTTAAAGTAACTCAAGTTTTGACATTTCATATGTGACAATAAATAATTTTTTCAGTTTTCTTGGTTTTCGTTTTTTTCTAAATACAATTTTTGAGATGAAAACCAAATTTTGCTATCAAATTCAAATTTCAAAAAGTAAAAGTTTTAGCAATTCATTTGTGACAAAAAAATAATTTTTAAATGTTTATTTCAAAAAATTACAAAATTTCTCAAATAATCATTTGCAAGTTCCTTAAAATTACCTTTTATTTCAAGGGGATTTTTACCCAAGCAAAATTAGTGCATTTTTATGATATTTCTTAATCGTAAACTTATTTTTTTTTAACAACATTTTATCTTATCCTCTAGTAATATGCAATGAGCTTTTTGACGGTTTTTAATATTTTTTTAGTAAAAAAATTCTAAAATAAGATATTTTAGGCGCATGTTTAACTTCTTATAAATAAAAGTAATAAAACAAATTTCAAAAATTAAAGTTGCACATTACTAGAAACATGCTTTAGCTTTTATTAAAAAATAATTTTGAGCAAAAATAATCATTAATAAGGGCGTAAAATGGGTACACAATATAGTATGTGAGAATAATACCTCATGGATTGTGTCTCTCATGCTACGCCTATGATGAATACATAAACTATGCCCTAGAACAAGTAAGGGTTAAATTTTTAATTTTTCGTAACAATATCCATAATAAAAACACATATGAGAGGGGATTTCTCTATTTCAAAGAATGTTTGCTGTCTATCATGAATCTACCGCGAATTTAGAAACTTAAATTTTGGAAATATCGCCTTAAAATACTTGACGAAACTCCCCTGACGAGTTCCAGTTTCTGGTATAGTTGACATACTGTGTTAACAAGCTTGTTCCAATTCCTGAAGAAGTATAAGCGAAACGTTGAGTATCCATCTCGAAATTGACACTATCTGATACCAGAAAACATTTTCATTCAGTGGTGTATGCTCGGGGAGAGGTAGGGACACACTTTTTAGGTTTTTAAATGACACTAGTGCAATATTTATATTTATATCGATATTACTGTCACAAGTCCGATTTTTTTTTTTCTGTATTAGTTGATAACCTGTTTATATTAATTACACCTATAGATTTTTCTTACAATTGCTATAAAGGAAAATTACTACAAAACAAAAATTAAAACGATTGTTCTGAAAAGTTTTGATCTTTGTACTTCGGTTACTTTTCTATTGAAAGTACGATATATGCTCTACATGCTTTGTAGACCTACGGCAGTTATTTTCCTTCATTCTTTATTCTTAGCTTTATCTTTTCAATTTCCTATATTCAGTTTTTTTTTATCAGAGATCACATTTTCGAACCAACTTTTTCTCTGTCGCCCTCTTCTTTTTTTTGCCAATTAGAGTCCTATAGAGTGCCATTTTTGTCATTCTTTCTTTGTTTAATCTTTCTATGTGTATCAAACACC
Organism: Neocrepidodera transversa; assembly: GCA_963243735.1. Lineage (NCBI taxonomy): Eukaryota > Metazoa > Arthropoda > Insecta > Coleoptera > Chrysomelidae > Neocrepidodera > Neocrepidodera transversa. The sequence goes on from OY725355.1 coordinate 5,887,508, forward strand.
TTAACCTCTGTGTTTTTATTCTTGATTCTCCATATAACACGTATATTTCTTCATTTGTTCTCCTTCTCCATCTTTCAGGTGTTTTTAATTAGCCGAAGGTTGCTCTCAGAATTTTACGTTCTCACCCAGGTAAAATGAAATAAAATATTGGCTCAAAATTTTAATATAGGGCAAATATTTTCCATCTGAAACCGATATAAGTAAAATGTTATTCGAAGATATTTATCGTATATTAATAACGTATATAGATTTTGATATTGGGAAAATATTTTCAATACAAAAATAATAAATAATTAAAGAATATTGGTCAGATATTGATATTCAGCATTTATAATATATTGAATTTCCATATAACATCGATATCGGACAAATATTTTCAATCTAATGATATTTAGAAAATAATACGATTCTTACATTATAATATTGGTAGTAAATTTCGTATTTTTGATAAAAAATAAATGAGAAAAATCAAATCTTTCCACTGTAATTATGAATTTTTAATATTATACTAGTATAAACGTACTTTTTTAATAATTTTACATCGAGTTATTTTTTTAGTTTAGAGGTTATATTTGGTTTCAAAAAATCGTTTTACAGCTGAGTTAGTTTACAATTAATATGTTTAATATTTGTTTCATTACCTCCAGGTGGTTTTAATACTAAAATAATCAAAAATCCAATTTGAAATAATTCATAATTAAAAAAATAAAGTTACCTTATTTGCTGCACATTACAAACACATATTATTTCCGTTTCACAACTAATCCGAACTGATCATAACTTTTATAGTAAAATATAATCTTCGATTATTAATTTAATATATAATTTAGGTTGTAAACACGTCTGATTAATAAACTAAATTGCAAAAATTTAAAATAATACAAGAATGTTGTTACTAAACTGTCAAAAAAAAATACCAGTACTATTCTACCAACATACACTACCAACATAATAATTAAATTTACTAGAAAAATATTTGAGTGGGCGTGGTCATCCCATTAGTAAATGAAACTTATGAATGGACCGCCATATTGAATTCCTAAGTAGTGTACGCTACGTGGTATGTGAGTGCGACCTTGTACACAGGTCCGGATTGTTTATAATTTATAAGTAAATTAAAAAAAATTCCAAAAAAATAGGAAAACTGTTATAACTATTTAATAATATTATTTTATAATAAAACCGATATTTTTACTTTATCGCTATTAGTACCATCATAACATTTAATGAGTAAATTATTATATTTTTACATAAAAAAATTATCACTTCTATTATTTATAACACGTTTTTCATATTTTTTTCTATTTTTTCCAATTTTTTTTACGATTTATTCCCATTTTTCCCTTTTTTCTTGTTTGTCATTATTTTTTCTTATTTTTCCCTATTTGTCATTATTATCTATTTTTGCCTAGTTTTACTATTTTTTCCTATCAATTCTTCACTATTTTTCCTATTTTTTCATACTTTTCCTGCTTTCATTATTCTTTCCTGTTTATCCTATTTATCCCTATTATTTTCTATTTTTTCCTCTTTTCCTTTTTTTCACTATTTTCGCCTATATTTCCCTATTTTTCCCAAATTTCTCCATTTGTCACTATTTTGCCCTGTTTTTTCTTCTTTTTTCTATTTTTTCTCTTTTTTTTGGAATCTACGACCTTTAAAATGTTCCATTTTTTATTGAAATATAAATTTTGAAGATTTTTGAAGGCGTTGCCATTTTTCGGGTCAGATTTTTTTCTTTCCGATTCAACTGAAATTTGTAGTATGGATAGAGATAGTTAATTCGAATTAAGGGAAAATTTATTAAGGGAGTTATCGCCATTTTTTTAAAATTGTTAATAACTCCTAAACTTGGAGGAATTAAAAAATACGATCTCTCCGATTTTAATGAAAATTTGTATAAAAGTAGTTTAAAGTGCGTGGATTTCGAAAAAGAAGGTTGTTTTTCTCAAAAAAATTTATTAAGGGAGTTATCGATTTTTTAAAAATGCACAATAGCGCTCACGCCATTTTTTTAAAATTGTTAATAACTCCTAAACTACCAGGAATTAAAAAAGGAAACTTCACACGTTTATAATATCCGAACTCCACTAAATAATGCATAACACAGGGAGAAAATTCAACCAATAAGGAACTAGAAAATTCAAAGTATTTTTCAAAAAAAAAAAGATAAAAAGAAACAGATTGCACTTTGGAGTTCCAATTGTCATTCTCTATCCATTCCTCTAATTTCATCAAAATCAGAGACAAAAAAAAAATTGGCTCGAAAAAACGGAAGGTTAACCCCTTTGAATTTTTTGAAAAATACGATCTCTCGGATTTTAATGAAAATTTGTACAAAAGTAGTTCAAAGTACGTGTATTTCGAAAAAGAAGGTTGTTTTTCTCAAAAAAATTTATTAGGGGAGTTATCGATTTTTTAAAAATGCACAATAGCGCTCTCGCCATTTTTTTAAAATTGTTAATAACTCCTAAACTACCAGGAATTAAAAAAGGAAACATCACACGTTTATAATTTCCGAACTACACTAAATAATGCATAACACAGGGAGAAAATTCAACCAATAAGGAACTAGAAAATTCAAAGTATTTTTCAAAAAAAAAAGATAAAAAGAAACAGATTGAACTTTGGAGTTCCAATTGTCATTCTCTATCCATTCCTCTAATTTCATCAAAATCAGAGACAAAAAAAAAATTGGCCCGAAAAAACGGAAGGTCCCTTTGAATTTTTTGAAAAATACGATCTCTCCGATTTTAATGAAAATTTGTACAAAAGTAATTCAAAGTACGTGGATTTCGAAAAAGAAGGTCGTTTTTCTCAAAAAAATTTATTAAGGGAGTTATCGATTTTTTAAAAATGCACAATAGCGCTCTCGCCATTTTTTTAAAATTGTTAATAACTCCTAAACTACCAGGAATTAAAAAAGGAAACATCACACGTTTATAATTTCCGAACTACACTAAATAATGCATAACACAGGGAGAAAATTCAACCAATAAGGAACTAGAAAATTCAAAGTATTTTTCAAAAAAAAAAGATAAAAAGAAACAGATTGCACTTTGGAGTTCCAATTGTCATTCTCTATCCATTCCTCTAATTTCATCAAAATCAGAGACAAAAAAAAAATTAGCTCGAAAAAACGGAAGGTTAACCCCTTTGAATTTTTTGAAAAATACGATCTCTCCGATTTTAATGAAAATTTGTACAAAAGTAGTTCAAAGTACGTGGATTTCGAAAAAGAAGGTCGTTTTTCTCAAAAAAATTTATTAAGGGAGTTATCGATTTTTTAAAAATGCACAATAGCGCTCTCGCCATTTTTTTAAAATTGTTAATAACTCCTAAAATACCAGGAATTAAAAAAGGAAACATCACACGTTTATAATATCCGAACTACACTAAATAATGCATAACACAGGGAGAAAATTCAACCAATAAGGAACTAGAAAATTCAAAGTATTTTTCAAAAAAAAAAAGATAAAAAGAAACAGATTGCACTTTGGAGTTCCAATTGTCATTCTCTATCCATTCCTCTAATTTCATCAAAATCAGAGACAAAAAAAAAATTGGCTCGAAAAAACGGAAGGTTAACCCCTTTGAATTTTTTGAAAAATACGATCTCTCCGATTTAAATGAAAATTTGTATAAAAGTAGTTTAAAGTGCGTGGATTTCGAAAAAGAAGGTTGTTTTTCTCAAAAAAATTTATTAAGGGAGTTATCGATTTTTTAAAAATGCACAATAGCGCTCTCGCCATTTTTTTAAAATTGTTAATAACTCCTAAACTACCAGGAATTAAAAAAGGAAACTTCACACGTTTATAATATCCGAACTCCACTAAATAATGCATAACACAGGGAGAAAATTCAACCAATAAGGAACTAGAAAATTCAAAGTATTTTTCAAAAAAAAAAGATAAAAAGAAACAGATTGCACTTTGGAGTTCCAATTGTCATTCTCTATCCGTTCCTCTAATTTCATCAAAATCAGAGACCAAAAAAAAATTGGCCCGAAAAAACGGAAGGTTAACCCCTTTGAATTTTTTGAAAAATACGATCTCTCCGATTTAAATGAAAATTTGTATAAAAGTAGTTTAAAGTGCGTGGATTTCGAAAAAGAAGGTTGTTTTTCTCAAAAAAATTTATTAAGGGAGTTATCGATTTTTTAAAAATGCACAATAGCGCTCACGCCACTTTTTTAAAATTGTTAATAACTCCTAAACTACCAGGAATTAAAAAAGGAAACATCACACGTTTATAATATCCGAACTCCACTAAATAATGCATAACACAGGGAGAAAATTCAACCAATAAGGAACTAGAAAATTCAAAGTATTTTTCAAAAAAAAAAGATAAAAAGAAACAGATTGCACTTTGGAGTTCCAATTGTCATTCTCTATCCATTCCTCTAATTTCATCAAAATCAGAGACAAAAAAAAAATTGGCTCGAAAAAACGGAAGGTTAACCCCTTTGAATTTTTTGAAAAATACGATCTCTCCGATTTAAATGAAAATTTGTATAAAAGTAGTTTAAAGTGCGTGGATTTCGAAAAAGAAGGTTGTTTTTCTCAAAAAAATTTATTAAGGGAGTTATCGATTTTTTAAAAATGCACAATAGCGCTCACGCCATTTTTTTAAAATTGTTAATAACTCCTAAACTACCAGGAATTAAAAAAGGAAACATCACACGTTTATAATATCCGAACTCCACTAAATAATGCATAACACAGGGAGAAAATTCAACCAATAAGGAACTAGAAAATTCAAAGTATTTTTCAAAAAAAAAAGATAAAAAGAAACAGATTGCACTTTGGAGTTCCAATTGTCATTCTCTATCCGTTCCTCTAATTTCATCAAAATCAGAGACCAAAAAAAAATTGGCCCGAAAAAACGGAAGGTTAACCCCTTTGAATTTTTTGAAAAATACGATCTCTCCGATTTTAATGAAAATTTGTACAAAAGTAGTTCAAAGTACGTGGATTTCGAAAAAGAAGGTCGTTTTTCTCAAAAAAATTTATTAAGGGAGTTATCGATTTTTTAAAAATGCACAATAGCGCTCTCGCCATTTTTTTAAAATTGTTAATAACTCCTAAACTACCAGGAATTAAAAAAGGAAACTTCACACGTTTATAATATCCGAACTACACTAAATAATGCATAACACAGGGAGAAAATTCAACCAATAAGGAACTAGAAAATTCAAAGTATTTTTCAAAAAAAAAAGATAAAAAGAAACAGATTGCACTTTGGAGTTCCAATTGTCATTCTCTATCCATTCCTCTAATTTCATCAAAATCAGAGACAAAAAAAAAATTGGCCCGAAAAAACGGAAGGTTAACCCCTTTGAATTTTTTGAAAAATACGATCTCTCCGATTTAAATGAAAATTTGTATAAAAGTAGTTTAAAGTGCGTGGATTTCGAAAAAGAAGGTTGTTTTTCTCAAAAAAATTTATTAAGGGAGTTATCGATTTTTTAAAAATGCACAATAGCGCTCACGCCACTTTTTTAAAATTGTTAATAACTCCTAAACTACCAGGAATTAAAAAAGGAAACTTCACACGTTTATAATATCCGAACTACACTAAATAATGCATAACACAGGGAGAAAATTCAACCAATAAGGAACTAGAAAATTCAAAGTATTTTTCAAAAAAAAAAGATAAAAAGAAACAGATTGCACTTTGGAGTTCCAATTGTCATTCTCTATCCATTCCTCTAATTTCATCAAAATCAGAGACAAAAAAAAAATTGGCCCGAAAAAACGGAAGGTTAACCCCTTTGAATTTTTTGAAAAATACGATCTCTCCGATTTTAATGAAAATTTGTACAAAAGTGGTTCAAAGTACGTGGATTTCGAAAAAGAAGGTCGTTTTTCTCAAAAAAATTTATTAAGGGAGTTATCGATTTTTTAAAAATGCACAATAGCGCTCTCGCCATTTTTTTTAAAATTGTTAATAACTCCTAAACTACCAGGAATTAAAAAAGGAAACTTCACACGTTTATAATATCCGAACTACACTAAATAATGCATAACACAGGGAGAAAATTCAACCAATAAGGAACTAGAAAATTCAAAGTATTTTTCAAAAAAAAAAGATAAAAAGAAACAGATTGCACTTTGGAGTTCCAATTGTCATTCTCTATCCATTCCTCTAATTTCATCAAAATCAGAGACAAAAAAAAAATTGGCCCGAAAAAACGGAAGGTTAACCCCTTTGATTTTTTTGAAAAATACGATCTCTCCGATTTTAATGAAAATTTGTACAAAAGTAATTCAAAGTACGTGGATTTCGAAAAAGAAGGTCGTTTTTCTCAAAAAAATTTATTAAGGGAGTTATCGATTTTTTAAAAATGCACAATAGCGCTCTCGCCATTTTTTTAAAATTGTTAATAACTCCTAAACTACCAGGAATTAAAAAAGGAAACATCACACGTTTATAATTTCCGAACTACACTAAATAATGCATAACACAGGGAGAAAATTCAACCAATAAGGAACTAGAAAATTCAAAGTATTTTTCAAAAAAAAAAGATAAAAAGAAACAGATTGCACTTTGGAGTTCCAATTGTCATTCTCTATCCATTCCTCTAATTTCATCAAAATCAGAGACAAAAAAAAAATTGGCCCGAAAAAACGGAAGGTTAACCCCTTTGATTTTTTTGAAAAATACGATCTCTCCGATTTTAATGAAAATTTGTACAAAAGTTATTCAAAGTACGTGGATTTCGAAAAAGAAGGTCGTTTTTCTCAAAAAAATTTATTAAGGGAGTTATCGATTTTTTAAAAATGCACAATAGCGCTCTCGCCATTTTTTTAAAATTGTTAATAACTCCTAAACTACCAGGAATTAAAAAAGGAAACATCACACGTTTATAATTTCCGAACTACACTAAATAATGCATAACACAGGGAGAAAATTCAACCAATAAGGAACTAGAAAATTCAAAGTATTTTTCAAAAAAAAAAGATAAAAAGAAACAGATTGCACTTTGGAGTTCCAATTGTCATTCTCTATCCATTCCTCTAATTTCATCAAAATCAGAGACAAAAAAAAAATTGGCCCGAAAAAACGGAAGGTTAACCCCTTTGATTTTTTTGAAAAATACGATCTCTCCGATTTTAATGAAAATTTGTACAAAAGTTATTCAAAGTACGTGGATTTCGAAAAAGAAGGTCGTTTTTCTCAAAAAAATTTATTAAGGGAGTTATCGATTTTTTAAAAATGCACAATAGCGCTCTCGCCATTTTTTTAAAATTGTTAATAACTCCTAAACTACCAGGAATTAAAAAAGGAAACATCACACGTTTATAATTTCCGAACTACACTAAATAATGCATAACACAGGGAGAAAATTCAACCAATAAGGAACTAGAAAATTCAAAGTATTTTTCAAAAAAAAAAGATAAAAAGAAACAGATTGCACTTTGGAGTTCCAATTGTCATTCTCTATCCATTCCTCTAATTTCATCAAAATCAGAGACAAAAAAAAAATTGGCCCGAAAAAACGGAAGGTTAACCCCTTTGATTTTTTTGAAAAATACGATCTCTCCGATTTTAATGAAAATTTGTACAAAAGTTATTCAAAGTACGTGGATTTCGAAAAAGAAGGTCGTTTTTCTCAAAAAAATTTATTAAGGGAGTTATCGATTTTTTAAAAATGCACAATAGCGCTCTCGCCATTTTTTTAAAATTGTTAATAACTCCTAAACTACCAGGAATTAAAAAAGGAAACATCACACGTTTATAATTTCCGAACTACACTAAATAATGCATAACACAGGGAGAAAATTCAACCAATAAGGAACTAGAAAATTCAAAGTATTTTTCAAAAAAAAAAGATAAAAAGAAACAGATTGCACTTTGGAGTTCCAATTGTCATTCTCTATCCATTCCTCTAATTTCATCAAAATCAGAGACAAAAAAAAAATTGGCCCGAAAAAACGGAAGGTTAACCCCTTTGATTTTTTTGAAAAATACGATCTCTCCGATTTTAATGAAAATTTGTACAAAAGTAATTCAAAGTACGTGGATTTCGAAAAAGAAGGTCGTTTTTCTCAAAAAAATTTATTAAGGGAGTTATCGATTTTTTAAAAATGCACAATAGCGCTCTCGCCATTTTTTTAAAATTGTTAATAACTCCTAAACTACCAGGAATTAAAAAAGGAAACATCACACGTTTATAATTTCCGAACTACACTAAATAATGCATAACACAGGGAGAAAATTCAACCAATAAGGAACTAGAAAATTCAAAGTATTTTTCAAAAAAAAAAGATAAAAAGAAACAGATTGCACTTTGGAGTTCCAATTGTCATTCTCTATCCATTCCTCTAATTTCATCAAAATCAGAGACAAAAAAAAAATTAGCTCGAAAAAACGGAAGGTTAACCCCTTTGAATTTTTTGAAAAATACGATCTCTCCGATTTTAATGAAAATTTGTACAAAAGTAGTTTAAAGTGCGTGGATTTCGAAAAAGAAGGTTGTTTTTCTCAAAAAAATTTATTAAGGGAGTTATCGATTTTTTAAAAATGCACAATAGCGCTCTCGCCATTTTTTTAAAATTGTTAATAACTCCTAAACTTGGAGGAATTAAAAAACGAAACTTCACACGTTTATAATATCCGAACTACACTAAATAATGCATAACACAGGGAGAAAATTCAACCAATAAGGAACTAGAAAATTCAAAGTATTTTTCAAAAAAAAAAAGATAAAAAGAAACAGATTGCACTTTGGAGTTCCAATTGTCATTCTCTATCCATTCCTCTAATTTCATCAAAATCAGAGACAAAAAAAAAATTGGCTCGAAAAAACGGAAGGTTAACCCCCTTTGAATTTTTTGAAAAATACGATCTCTCCGATTTAAATGAAAATTTGTACAAAAGTAGTTCAAAGTGCGTGGATTTCGAAAAAGAAGGTTGTTTTTCTCAAAAAAATTTATTAAGGGAGTTATCGATTTTTTAAAAATGCACAATAGCGCTCTCGCCATTTTTTTAAAATTGTTAATAACTCCTAAACTACCAGGAATTAAAAAAGGAAACTTCACACGTTTATAATATCCGAACTACACTAAATAATGCATAACACAGGGAGAAAATTCAACCAATAAGGAACTAGAAAATTCAAAGTATTTTTCAAAAAAAAAAGATAAAAAGAAACAGATTGCACTTTGGAGCTCCAATTGTCATTCTCTATACATTCCTCTAATTTCATCAAAATCAGAGACAAAAAAAAAATTGGCTCGAAAAAACGGAAGGTTAACCCCTTTGAATTTTTTGAAAAATACGATCTCTCCGATTTAAATGAAAATTTGTACAAAAGTAGTTCAAAGTGCGTGGATTTCGAAAAAGAAGGTTGTTTTTCTCAAAAAAATTTATTAAGGGAGTTATCGATTTTTTAAAAATGCACAATAGCGCTCTCGCCATTTTTTTAAAATTGTTAATAACTCCTAAACTACCAGGAATTAAAAAAGGAAACTTCACACGTTTATAATATCCGAACTACACTAGAAAATGCATAACTCAGGGAGAAAATTCAACCAATAAGGAACTAGAAAATTCAAAGTATTTTTCAAAAAAAAAAAGATAAAAAGAAACAGATTGCACTTTGGAGGTCCAATTGTCATTCTCTATCCATTCCTCTAATTTCATCAAAATCAGAGACAAAAAAAAAATTGGCCCGAAAAAACGGAAGGTTAACCCCTTTGAATTTTTTGAAAAATACGATCTCTCCGATTTTAATGAAAATTTGTACAAAAGTAGTTCAAAGTACGTGGATTTCGAAAAAGAAGGTCGTTTTTCTCAAAAAAATTTATTAAGGGAGTTATCGATTTTTTAAAAATGCACAATAGCGCTCTCGCCATTTTTTTAAAATTGTTAATAACTCCTAAACTAGGAGGAATTAAAAAACGAAACTTCACACGTTTATAATATCCGAACTACACTAGAAAATGCATAACACAGGGAGAAAATTCAACCAATAAGTAACTAGAAAATTAAAAAGTATTTTTCAAAAAAAAAAGATAAAAAGAAACAGATTGCACTTTGGAGGTCCAATTGTCATTCTATATCCATTCCTCTAATTTCATCAAAATCAGAGACAAAAAAAAATTGGCCCGAAAAAACGGAAGGTTAAAGCCTTGCCTTTTTTTTCGGGTCAGATTTTTTTTCTTTCCGATTCAACTGAAATTTGTTATATAGATAGAGATAGTTAATTCGAATTAAGAGATACTGTCTGTTTCTTTTTACTTTCTTTTTTAACGTCTTTCTGCCGAATTATTTAAAAGTAGCGCTTTCACCATTTTTTAAAAGAACTCAATTTCCTCTAAAACTAAAAGAGCCAGAGAGAAACTGATCATTTTTTTTTAGAATCCACGCCCCGTAAACCACCCCTCTGTAATTTATTTTGAAAATCTGACTCATGAAAAATTTTGAAGTCTAACGCTTTAGCCTCCCCTAGGCATAAACCACCTCTAAAATCACATCGGCGTCTGGCAGTGTAAGTGTTAACCAGATTAATAACTTGATTATTTTCATTACTGGCAAAAAGCTTGATTTTTATTAGTTATAAGAATTAAAACAAAAATTTTAAATATTATTTTTATATATTTCAGATTTTATACATCAAATAGTGGTCTTTGGTTTTATTTTATATATTTAAATCTAATACAAATTGGTAAGAGTGAACTAAAATATAATCTCTTTAATATATTACTTAAAGTTAGAATATATTCTGTATTTTTTTTTTGGTGTAATTTTTAGTTCACCCTTTATTTAATATTTTGACTATTAACTCGTTTAGCTAATTTTTTTATCTAAAAACTACAGGTTTCGTTCGGGTACACATGGCGGATATAGTAAACTTTTACAGTCGCTTTTCAACCGTAAAACATAAAAAAGGCACACCATTTATATTTATAAACATAAACATCACAAAATGATTAATATTAATTCGTTAATAATAACACAATTTCTCATAATATTATATACAAAAATAATAAAATTCGTAAAAAAATTCTTATTAAAACAATTAAAAAATGTGTACACCTATTACCTATTCCTATTTTGTTAGTTACCTGTATATTTAGTTTATTGGAACGCATTAATATTTTAAAATTATATGAGAATTAACTTCAAACTTAAATAATTTACAGCCATAAGTTATTTAAGTGCCATAAAACATTTTTATCCAACACTTCTTTGTGTTTTTTTATTGATATGTTAGTTTAGTTATTTTAATTTATTTTAAATGACTCAAATTCTTAGCATTTGACCAGTTCTTACATAAAGAAGATTAGTCTAATCCTTTAATCTCACTAGAGTTTATTTATTACGAATTGGATAAAAAGTTTCATTAATTATTTAAATAATTTTTTTTTCTATAAACTAAAACAAATAAAGTTCACCATTCACGTTTATATGGGTATATTTTCAGCATACCGAAAACCAATAGACCGAACGCTGAATTCTCCCAATAGATCGAACAACCAACAAAAAAACCAACAAAAAAATTTTTTAAATGTATTTCGATGGGAAATTTGTTTTTCTGCAAAAAAGTGTTCATGAAATAATTTAAAATTATGCGTTGTTTTCGAGTTATTTTGAAAAAATTAAAAAAGGGACAATTTCGGTCTCATTTCAAAAATGCACCCCTGAAAAAAAGGGGCACTTCTGATTTTATCATATTTAGGTACCAAACTAACATATTAAATTATCGAAATTTTTAAAATTTCCAAGGTTTTTTGAAATTTTGGATATTTAAAAAATAATCGTATTTTTTAAAATCATTGAAACTTAAAATTTTGCAAATTTATGAATTGTTTTTATTATCGATATTTTTTTGAAACTTGATATTTACGAAATTTATTAAATTTTTGACATTTTGTTAAAATCACCGAGATTTTTCAATTTTTTTTAAAATGATTAGAATTTTCGATATTTTTGACCTTTTTTAAAATTTTCGAAACAGAGTATAAAATAAAAACCTTTTTTTCCTTGATTTAAATTCTCTAAATTATTATTATTAAAAATTTTGAAAATTTTGAAACTTTTAAAGTTGATATTTTTGACATTGTTTTGTTTTTGAAGTTTTTTTAAATCTTTGAAATTTTTAAAATTACTGGATTTTCTTGACATATTTAAAACTTTTTATCGAATTTTTTTTAAATTTTTCAAATTGTCCGATTTTTTAAAATATTTGAAACTTTTAAAATTTTACAAATTTATGAAATGTTTAAAATTTTTAATGTTTTTATTTTTGAAATTTTTTTAATGTTTCTTTAAAAATTTATGTTATTTTTGCAGTTTTTGTTGTTTCCATAATTGAGATTGAGATTGAGATTTTTTAAAATAAATATTTCGAAATCGAAATTTATAAAATTTTTTATCTTTTTTTTTTTAAATTTTTGTCTTTTTTGGAATTTTCGAGATTTTTAAAAATTAGAAATTATTATTATTATTATCAAAGTTTTTAAAGTTATTGAAAGATGATTTTTTTTAAATCGTCGAAATCTTTGGAGTTTTTTTTAATTTATTTTTCTTTTGTTTATGGCATTTATGGAATGTTTGATATTTTCCAAATAATCGAAATTTTTAAAATTTTTGAAACTTGATATTTTTGAAATTTATTAAATTTTCGACATTATTTTGTTTTTGAAGTTTTTAAATTTTTTTAAATTATTAAAATTATTGGATTTTTTGAAATATTTGACACTTTTTAATTATCGAGATTTTTTTTTTAAATGTTTGACATTTCTTGGTTTCGAAATTATAAAATTATCGGATTTTTTTGAAAAATTTGAAACTTGGAATTTTGCAAATTTAAGAATTTTTGAATTTTTAAGATTTTTTGAAATATTTGAAACTTGGAATTTTGCAAATTTAAAATTTTTTGACATTTCTTGTTTTCAAAATTATAAAATTATCGGATTTTTGAAATGGTTAAAACTTGGAATATTGCTAAGAAATTTTTGAATTTTTTCATTTTTTTTTGAAATATTTTTAAAATAGTTAAAACTTGGAATTTTGCATTTTTAAGAAATTTAAAATTTTTTTGACATTTCATCTTTTCGAAAATAAAATTTTCGGATTTTTGAAATATTTAAAACTTGGAATTTTGCAAATTTAAGAAATTTTTGAATAGTTATAACCTGGAATTTTGCAAATTTAAAATTTTTTGATATTTCTTGTTTTCGAAATTATAAAATTATCGGATTTTTGAAATAGCTAAAACTTTAAATAGTGCTAAGAAATTGTTGAATTTTTTTATTCTTTTTGAAATAGTTAAAACTTGGAATTTTGCAATTTTAGGAAATTTTAAATTTTTTTTGACATTTCTTGTTTTCGAAAATAAAATTTTCGGATTTTTGAAATAAAATATTTGAATCATGGAATTTTACGAAATTAAGAAATTTTTGAATAGTTATAACTTGGAATTTTGTAAATTTAAGATATTTTTGAAATTTTTATATTTTTTTGAAATATTTGGAACTTGAAACTTTTTAAATTTATGAAATTTTTGAATAGTTACAACTTGGAATTTTGCAAATTTAAGATATTTTTATATTTTTTTGAAATATTTGGAACTTAAAACTTTTTAAATTTATAAAATTTTTGAAATCTGATACGTATTTTCGAAATCTATGAAGATATTCTTATTTTTAGTCCTAATATTTTTGTATTTTCTTCGTGATTAACATTTCTTCAGAAGTTTTTATTATATTGCTTTTAGAGTTTCGAAGAAAAAATCTTATAATGTTTAGTTTCGCATACGTTTTTTTTATATTTTAACCGTACTTCCATTTTCTTCAGTGTATACATTTCCCATAAAACAATTAGGACTAACGATCTGATTTTTTACTAAAAGTCGGGAATTCTACTCCCATTTATGGCTGTTATATCTCTTAGCAAAATAATTGTGAAAATAAAAATTTATTATAATCTAAACGTGAATGGATTATTTAAGCAAAAAATTTCATTTTGAACTGCTCAGAAAAAACAAATCATATAGTAGTTAAAAATTTGGACCGATCCTCTAACACCATATTTGGCATTAATTCAATTCCATTATATATTGCTGAACAGTTCATTTTAAAATCATATTAAATGCATTTGTTGCTTTTATTATCACCTAAATGATTTTTGTTTAATTCCACGTGCACTAAATAAAAATCATCTACTACAACCATCCCGTTGATGGTCCATTGTGACCGCTGACCGGTATAACTCCCGTTAATTTAGGATGAGATTGATTATCAGTTCCTTTAAGCAATCTGTATTCTTCATCTGGTGTCTGGGAAGATCCCGTTGGGTTACTCGAGGATGAATTAAATATTAAAGGCTCCCTAGAAGTACCAGAAGGTGGTATAAAAGGTCCCACGGTGTTTACACTTTCTTCGGTAGTAGATGGTGTTATACTGGACGGTACTATCGCTGGAATCTCCATAGATTCTTGTTGGGATTGCGTTTTTTCGTGTCGGGGAAACAACTTGGCTTCTTCTGGAACCTTGGTAGGAACACTAGCTGCTCGTTTTAGGACCTGTTGGAACTAGACAAAAAATAATAAAAAAATTATAACTATATTTAATACTAACTTTCTTAGGTGGCGCTATTTTTCGATGATGGTGATTATATTCCGTGTTGTTAACAGGAGGCACTATCGGACTTGTATTTCTGGATGCTGAAAATTTTTTTCTTTTCTTTTTTAATAAAGCTAATCCTTGGGCTATTCCATGTAATTCCTTTTCCGGTGGTACATCTAAGCTTGGGTTTGAATCCGATAAACTTACAGACCTGTAACAATAACAATGAATTTATACACTCCACTACCAGGAAGAGTTTGTGAATATAAAAAAATTGATATTTGTCTTATTGCTAAATCATACTGTTCCAAACAAGATCCGGATTTAATATACTTTTTATTAAAGTTGTTGGGTACTCTTTTGACCAAGGTGACCAAAAGTGCTGCTCTAACTGTGCATCAGTTAAAATTGACTTCTTGCATGTCTTCTTGGCCCACAGCAATCAAAAATTCGCCAATTAAAAAATAAGCAGAGATGAGTATTAAAAAAACATTAGGGTCTACAGTTAGAAATGAACGCAAGCCTCGAAATTATTTTTTCTTAGATGAGAAGAGCGCAAAAGAATTGTACATTACTGAATTTGATCAGCGGATAAAAAAAATATGACTATTGCTCAAGTATACGAGATGTATGCTGAAATATGCCAAACTCGCCTGTCACTTAAAGCTACACTGAATTTAATGTTTGAAATTTACTATAGTAGAAGAGTACCATAAGCTAAATATCTATAGATTATAAATGAAATAATAATTTTTGTAGGTTTTTAACCTGTTATCGTCTGAAGCTGGACTGTTGCTATGACTATGAGTATGATTAGTACCATTTTCCCGACAGCTGTTACATACAGAATCTTCAGAACGAGATCTACCAATCAATCTAGAAACTTTTCCACTTTTAGCAGCTTCAATCAAAGTACCCCATCGTTTCTTGTGGGACTGACTCCTTCTCAAATTAAATCTAAAACGTATAAAAAAAAGTTGATAATAATAGTAATAATTATGTGATTATTACCTTTTATGATGATGATTATGATTATTTCCTTCATGGATGCTGCCTTGAGATGAAGACATAGTGCTGCCGTGCATCTGTAGTTTCCTAGATGCCGGAGCACTAAAAATCCCAGATAAAGTAGAACCGAAGTAATCATGATGAGGACTATCGCCTTGGTGATGTTGTTGAAGAGAAGCTATGAATTCTGCTACTGGTGGTAAAGAAGATGTTGTTGACGGTTGAGGAGCTATGTTGAAACCTTTCATAAGGCGACGTTCTTTTTGTCTATTTTTCTTACCGCCTGTACCTGTTTCATATTTATTTTAAATCATCGTACAAAAGTATGCACAAATAATTAAGTAAAACGTTAAAAAAACTACATGAAATATTAAAAATTCGCATAGAAAGATGGACCAAACAAAAATATTATAAAGTATGTTAAAAAATTACTCAAGACCTAATTTTTTAATTAAAAAATTATTTTTGGAGATTTGAGAATTGTAAATGAAGGAAATATTTATTATTTTAAAAAATCGTACAAAAGTATGAACAAAAAGTCTAAAAAATTACGTAAAACGTCAAAAAATCTTCGTGAAATATTAAAAATTAGCATGGTAAAGATGGACAAAATTTTATTTTAATCATAAAAGTCGAACAAATTTGTAAAATAACTACAAAAATGGATCAAATTTGGAGAATTGAAATTTGTAAATGAAAAAAAAAATGATATTTACAAAAATCGGATAGTTTTACACCAAACGTCAAAAATCTGTATAATTGTCACCTATGAAATTTTGAATAAAATCTTGAAATTTTAACCAAAATTCTTGAAATTTTTAAAAAAATTCTTAAAATTATCATGATAATTATTTAAATGTTTACTTAATTTGCAATTCTGACCAAAATTCTTGCAATTTTAACCAAAATTCTTAAAATAAATGACTAAAATCTTGAAATATTAAGCAAACTTCTTGAAATTTTTACCAAAATTCTTAAAATTCTGATGAAAATCTTAAAATTTTGACCAGAATTCTTGACTGAAATCTTGAAATTTTGACCAGAATTCTTGAAATTTTGATCAAATTTTTGAAATATTGACTTAAATCTTGAATTTTGACTAAAATCTTGAAATTTTGACCAGAATATTTAAAATTTTGACCAAACCTTTGAAATATTGACTAAAATCTTGAATTTTGACTAAAACCTTGAAGTTTTAAACAAAATTCTTAAAGTCTTGACCAGAATTCTTGAAATTTTGATTAAAATCATGAAATTTTGATCAGAAGTCTTGAAATTTTAACCAACATTTATGAAATTTTGACTAAAATCTGAACATTTTGACCAAAATTCTTGAACTTTTGACCAAAATTAATGAAATGTTTCCCAGTTTTGAAATTTTGACCAATATTCATGCAATTTTGACCAAAATTCTTGAAATATATGACTAAAATCTTGAAATATTAACCAAAATTCTTGAATTGTTGACCACATTTTTGAAATATTGACTAAAATCTTGAATTTTGACTAAAACCTTGAAATTTTAAACAAATTTCTTGAAATTTTTACCAGAGTTCTTGAAATTTTGACTAAAATCTTGAAATTTTGACCAGAATTCTTGAAATTTTGATCAACATTTTTGAAATATTGACTAAAATCTGATCATTTTCAAGAAAATTCTTGAACTTTTGACCAAAATTAATGAAATGTTTACTAGTTTTGAAATTTTGACCAAAATTCTTGAAATTTTAACCAAAATTCTTGAAATATTTAGTAAAATCTTCAAATATTAACCAAATTTCTTGAAATTTTTAATAAAATTCTTGAAATTTTTACAAACATTCTTAAAATTCTGCTGAAAATCTTAAAATTTTGACCAGAGTTCTTGAAATTTTGACTAAAATCTTGAAATTTTGACCAGAATTCTTGAAATTTTGATCAACATTTTTGGAATATTGACTAAAATCTGATCATTTTGACCAAAATTCTTGAACTTTTGACCAAAATTAATGAAAAGTTTACTAGTTTTGAAATTTTGACCAAAATTATTGAAATTTTAACCAAAATTCTTGAAATATTGACTAAAATCTTCAAATATTAACCAAATTTCTTGAAATTTTTAATAAAATTCTTGAAATTTTTACAAACATTCTTAAAATTCTGCTGAAAATCTTAAAATTTTGACCACAATTCTTGAAATTTTGACCAACATTTTTGAAATTTTGACTAAAATCTGAACATTTTGACCAAAATTATTGAATTGTTTCCTAGTTTTGAAATTTTTACCAATATTCTTGCAATTTTGACCAAAATTCTTGAAATATATGACTAAAATCTTGAAATATTAAAAAAAATTCTTGAATTTTTGACCAAATTTTTGTAATATTGACTAAAACCTTAAAATTTCAAACAAAATTCTTGAAATTTTGAAAAAAATAATAATTTGAGAATTGTAATTGTGTCTTAAGACTCTAAAAACTTTATTTCATTATGATGGTCTATGATTTTT
Organism: Neocrepidodera transversa; assembly: GCA_963243735.1. Classification (NCBI taxonomy): domain Eukaryota; kingdom Metazoa; phylum Arthropoda; class Insecta; order Coleoptera; family Chrysomelidae; genus Neocrepidodera; species Neocrepidodera transversa. The sequence goes on from OY725355.1 coordinate 5,905,580, forward strand.
AACAATACCATTTTGAATTAATTTAAAAAAGCATGGAATAAAAAAAGAGAAAGTTTTTAAGTCTCATCTAAGTTTCGTATTCATTGTGATTTGAATAAAACATTTTGTAGAAACTGACAAACTCACCCGTGATGCTGTGCGCCGTAGATGTATTCATGCCGGAGTTTTTCAGAATTTCAATGAGTTCAAAGCGAAAGGCAGATATATCCTGTTTTATTTCGTTAACATCGTCCTCAGTGACACCCTGATTCTCTGCTTTCCTTTGTTCCACCGTCACATATCTTCGTACCAAATTTCGCATAATGCCCTGTCGACACCAATAACATTATCGTGCAATGTGCTTTGAGCTATTGTATGTTTATTTTAAACTTTACGTTTGAGACGAAACGTGTGGTTATTCTTTATTCGTTCATTACAGGTACATTAAGGTTTTTTTGATTATATATATTATTTTTAAATTAATGGTAAAATTATTATATTCTTAAACATGATTTCACTCTTACCTGATATCTAAAATCTCGTGCATTTGCTTCTTTAACTTTTCTCTGAAAAAAAAAAATAACAGATAAGGCCAAGGTTTTATTTTTGTCGTATTCAAGGTTACCTTAACGTTAGCGTTTTCTTTTAGGGAAGACGAGAAAACCCTTTTTAAATTTAATTTAATTCTAGCTCAAACTATAAATTTTTTTTTTAATACTTAACTTACCCTTATTGTCCTCATATGTTCCTTCTTAGCAGCTCTTGAATGTCCGCAAAATTTCCTGTGGACCCAACAGAGGACGTACCAAAGACTCTTGGGCGTGGGTATGATATTGAATGGTACAGGTACGGTACCACCTTCTTCAAAATAACTTATCCATAATTTGCTCCTGGCGAACTTCCATTCGGTATCGGCTCGTTCCTAAAGATGTAATAAAAATATTTATAAATAACGGATTAATATTAAAATATGATACTTACTGAAATTAACTGGTACGAATGATTCATCATAGCAATCAGAAGATTTAGTAGTACAACAATATTGATCACAGAATACGTTCCAAACATCAACATTCCCCAAAATCTTGTAAATATTTTGATTTCGTGTAGTTCGAAACTTTCCAAATCTATTAAGCCAAATACTGCCCAAAATAGAGTTTGACTTGTTTCGAAAAGACTAAAAAAAAAAGTAAAAATAAAGTTTCTCGCAGGAAACAAATCACTTTGTTTGTTTAGAATCGTTTTTTTCACAACTTTATTAACGTTGTTTGTTTTGTTAATTTTTCGTTATTTTAAAACTTATAAAGGTATCTCCTTTCAGAATTTCCAAGCAGCGGAAGAGTTTAAAGGTTGTTATAAAGTTGGCTGAAACTTTGCATGAATAAATTACCTTGCTTAATTAAGTTATCCCTAAGTTTATTAATTATATTCAAGTTCAATTAATAGTCTTTTAAAGTTAGCAAAAAATAGTTATTTAAGAGTGTCATTAGTATTGTTATTTATAACTTGTCCAAGCTCCCAAACTAATGCCATTTAGAGAAATTAATGCTTTGAGATATTAATAAACTCATATAGTTAAAAGTAATCATTATGGGGCTCAAAAATCGTCAGATCTTACTACATCAGATTTTTTATAATTGTTTTTGAATCAACAAAAAGTATAAAAAAAAATAAATTAAAATTTACTTTATGTTTAATTTAATATAATCAATAGGTTAAGACTTTTTGATCAATAAAATAAAAAAAAAATTTCAATTTAAAATGGAATAAAACACTCTTTTAAATGAGCTACCACTTGACCCCCTTTTTTTAAGGGAGTAACTCTCTTGCTTTTAGGGGGTTGAATTAGGAGTGATTTTTTTTACCAGTTAAAATTAAAAACTAGTAATCTCAGGATATTGTTTATTCAAATAATTCATTTATCTCTGTGTGTAGATTACTCTATTAGTGATATTTTTATTTCCACTTGTCTTGTTAATTGTTCCACTATCATTCTGACTGATCCCACAAAAGGGTTCAGGCCCCAGAAATGCTATTTCAGTCCCTTTTTTTGGCGAGTTTATCTGCTCTTTCGTTTCTCTCCACCCTAATATATCCCGGAACCCACAGGAAGGTAACTGTATAAATTCTTGCGTAGATTTCCAGGTAGTAATTCAAGAACGTGGGAGATTCGGTAAGAAAATTTCACACGCCTTCCTTGAATTTTAGTTACATAAAATAATTAAAAATAAATTTAAAGAATCTTAAAAAGTTCATTTTAATTTAAGTTATACTACTAAAATTTGCTAAAAATATATTTTTTGCAAAATATTCCTGATAGAAATATTTATTGTTTCATTTTGTAATTATATTGGGTTTTTATATTCAAGAAAGATCTTCCTAGGATTTTAGTTGCATGTAACAAATCTTTGTTATTTAAAAATAATATTAGTTATCAACAAGTTACTAAAGTGAACGGAAGCTTTATTTTACAATTTTCTGTGAATTTGACAGCTGTAATCACGCCCAGGGTCCCCAGGAGGAAAAAACTTTACAAACTTCTTAAAAACCAAAAAATTCACTCGTAAACAGATAGAACCAAAAAAAAATTGTGAATTTAGAATAAAAAACCTTTAAAATGAGCTATCACATGATCCCATGTTATATTTAAAAAATCGGATGTTTCACCCAATAACTTTCCCGGCTCTTCTGTGGAGAATATGATTATTTTAAATGAAAAATAAAAAAATCCTGAGTGGGAAAGTAAAAAGTTGTAAAAATGAAGTAAATTGATGAAAAAAAATGGGTAAATATTGCAAAAATTCGCAAAAATTAATTAAACTGAAAAACGACAAAAATTACTAAAAATGGTAACAAGTTATTATAAATACTAAAAAAGTAACGAATTATTTCCAAAAAATTATTAAAAATGATAAATTTAAGCAAAAATTAAAACTATAATAAAAAAAGTGAAAATTGGCAAAAATCAAAAATACGATAAAAATCTTAATACAATTTGTAAAAATTGGAAAAAAGAGGCAAAGGTGTAGAAAAAGACAAGGAACAAAAAAGGTTCCTAACAAAAGGAAAAAAACGTAAAATAAAGCAAAAAAGAAAAAGAGGCCTAATAAAGGCAAAAAAAGGAAAAAAATCAACAAAAAGTTAAAAAAGCCAAATAAGACAAAGTAAAGTGAAAAAAGCAAAAAACGCTAAAAAAAGGCAAAAAAAAGGTGAGAAAAGGACAAAAAAGTCCAAATAAATTAAAAACTATTAAAAAAAGTTTTAAGTTTTAAAGTTTAAAATAAAAAAGGCAAAAAAGTGGTAAAAATGCCAAATAAAAGGAAAGAAAAGTCAAATAAAGACAAAAAGCTCAATAAAGTTGAAAAAAGACCAAACATTTAAAAAGATAATAAAAAAGCAACAAAAAGAGCAAAAAAGGGATAAAAAGGAGGTAAAAAGGCAAAAAAGAGAAAAAAAGTTAAAAAAAATCCAAAAATGTAAAACAAATGCAAAATAAAGCTGAAAACATGGCAAAAACAACAAAAATGGTACATTATATAGCTACAATTAGGATATCCTAAAATCATGGGTGAAAACTATTGGGAGTTAGGGAAAAAGTTTGGTACAAAAGTTGTAGGAAATTTTATGCTCTACAACTTTGCACTAGAACATTTTGCACTAAAGCGCATTGTTTGTCTTCAAAATAAAAAAAAAGAGAGAAAGCCTACATGTGTATATATTTCGCCCTCTAGCGGCGAAACTATGAAGAATTCGAAAAAAAGTTAAATATAAATGTTAAAATAAATTTGGTGCTCTAACAACTTTGCACTAGAAAAAAACTAGACGTTCCATTACAACATTTTCCACTAAAGTGTATTGTTTGTACTTTAAATTTTAAAAACGGCAAAAAATCTTACATGTTTATTCAATCAACATCGGTCTTGACGACCTTCTACTGGATCAATTTGAACCAAAAATTAATGGTCACATTCGAGGTACACACCAACCCATCATACAAAATTTCAGCTTAATTGGTCAAACCGTTTGACAGTTATCGTTACACACAGACAGACCTTACTCTAAAAAAGGTTTCAATCTTCTTGTGGACCTCAAAATGGAAATTTCCATCGATATTTCGATTTTTTTTGTTCGTTCACTATACTTTCCCTTTGATGAAACCGGGAAAGTAAATGATATGACGTCATGACCACGCCGATGACGTCACTAACACAATTAAGGAATGGCATTATAGTAAAGGCTGTGCTGATACTGTAACCCAAATTTTATTATATTATTTTCAGCTGTTCTGCAGTAATGGCCTGTAAAAAAAATTGTGGGACACCCGGTATATATATTTTTTATTTTATTTTAATTTTTACTTCCTTGACCTGTCCAATTGCTCTGTGGCCTGAAATATGTTTTGTATTTATGGACCTAGAATTTGAACTTCCTATTTTTCCCTTTTTCCCCTTTTCACATTTTTCTATTTTTCCCCATTTTTTGTATTTTTCCATATTTTTTCCTGTTATTTTCTATTTTCCCCAGTTTCCTGTTTTTCTCTATTTTTTCTTTTTTTCCCCATTTATCCTATTTTTGCCAATATTTTCCTATTTTCCCATAATTTTTCTTAATTTTTTAACTACGGGCCCAGAGCGGTTTTCACTTCAAAATAAAATTACATTAAAAAAAAAGTAAAAACTTGTTTCTAAATAATATGAGCCTCTTAGCCCATTCGGCTATCATACCGGTAATAAAAAACTGTTTTAATGTTTAAGATAAAAAATGAATGTTATATTTAATTTAATTTATTTTGAATTGATTTGCACCAAATATTATATTAATTTTGGCTTTCTGCGCTCCTTATGTATATAAACTTTAACTATACAAAATCTCACACTCCTCCGTTAGCACAATACGCTGAAAATGGGGTCCGAAGTTTTCTCTTTGCCTATTAATATATAGATTTTTGACAATTACTTTGTCTCAACTGTCAACCCTTTTTTTTTAAATAGTTTTGTAGTAATCTAGGAAAAATGATTAAAGGTGCTTACTTGGAAAATCTTCGCCAAATGGTACAAGCATTTGAGTCAGGCTCTGTTTGATTGTGATTCAGTTTATCACCAGTTTCCTGCCAACATCTTTGTTTTTCTGAATCAGCGTAATACCACAGAAGCTGATTCAAACCTAAACGAAAAAGAGAACAAAAATATATAATCTTGCGTGACGAATAGTAATTTTTTGTATAGAGTTTTTTTTTTTAAGCAGAGGCTTAAATAAATCTCTTAATTAGTGAAAATATAATAAATGTTTTAAATTTTATAAATGAGGATTACTTACCGCAGGAGAAAGCGAAAAGGACTAAAACGTACAAGAAGAAAAATTTCATGATATCCATCACCATTCGCGATAAAGATACTTGTAATGGCCCCAGATGTGGATTCACAGAAAAGATGTACACGAGTTTCAGAGAACTGCAAAAAATATTCTTTCCTTAAGAAAAAAAAACTTAAAATAAATAATAATTTACCTAAATATATTGGCGGCTGAAAATAATCCTTCGGAAATGAGCATTGGATCCCATGCGTCCCAATCCTCCCGTTTTTCCTCCCTTTTTGATTCCTCCGAATTCAATTGAACCTGAAACTCAAAAAACAATTTATATTTACATTAATTAAACTTTAATTGAAAAATTTTCAAATTAATAATAAATAAAATTATTTATTATTGCAGTATTTTATTAATCCAAATGAGAGAAAAATGGATTACAAAATTTTAAGAATTAAGAAAATATTTTTTATGCTTAAATCGTAAGAATGTGGAGAAAAAGTTTTTAATTTGATGCTTTTTAAATCTGTTGTTAACAAGTTTTTATTAAATTTAAATTCCTTTAATCCAATATTAGGATGTTTCTGTGTTAATTTGCATTTATTTGCATCTAAATAAGCTTCATCCACCATCGGGTTTATCCAGAGAAAATTAATTCGTCTTAATACTTTAATATATTTTCCTCTTTTTGTTTTGAGCTTTGGTAAAGCTGAAGGAAAACGGTGTATGGGATTTAATTTTCTAAAATCGGTAGTTGCAAATAGAAAACAAATGACTGCGTTGTCGTGATAGAAAATACATTTTTATACTTTTTTTGATTTTTTTTTGATGTTTTATGATTTTTTCTGATTTTTTTCCAATTTTTTTTCGCATTTTTTTTCAATGTTTTTCCTTTTTTCAGATTTGACTCAATTTATTCCGGTTTTTTACTAATTTTTGTGATTTTCATCACATAACTTAATTTTTTTTTCGATGTTTTATGATTTTTTCCGATTTTTGTTGATTTTTTCCGATTTTTGTTGATTTTTTTCCAATTTTTTTTCGCATTTTTTCTTTTTTTCAGATTTGACTCATTTTATTCCGGATTTTTACAAATTTTTGTGATTTTCATCACATAACTTTAGGCTTTTTATGAGTTATGTTTTAAAATCACTTTATCAAGAAAAAAAAATAAAACACCAAGAAAAAATTATTACTTATTTGATGTTTTTTGGACTTACCTGGTATATGGAAACAATTCTTAACGATACTGTAGCTACGTACAAAGAATTCGTAATAAAATCTATAACATTCCACATGTCTCTAACGTATTCTTCTAAACCCACATCCCATAGTTGCTTAATTTCACTCCATATCAAGCCTAAAAGAAAACGCAATTTTTAGTAGTTTTTTATAAGAATTTTTTAACTAAACTCATATTTTCCCCATGTTCAAAGCTAAAAACTTCCGTTTGGCTTTATAAGAAAAACTAAGCGCCATAAGGTATTATTTTTTACAGTTATGTCAAATCAAATATTTAACGATAATCATATTTTTCCATTAATTAACAAATATTTATAACTATTTTCATCTGTCATTAAAATAATTTATATAGCATTGAAACAGACCTGTAATGAGGCCGGCACTGCCTTATGGAGTGTACACAGAATCTTAATGACTAATCGCTTGAGAAGCATAAAGAAGCAACGATATATCTCTTGAATATTCCGAGAATCGCGACATTTTAATAGAACTATAAAAATGGGTATACATAAGACGGAAAGGACAGGCAAAGGTTAATTGAATTTTGATGTTATATTAGATACATTCATATATTTCGTTAGTCGTGTTTCATATAAATTAGAAGTTAGTTATAATTCGACGGAGTGTTTAATTTCGGGTATTTATAAATAAATAAAAAACATAAAATTATATCGGATTTTATATTGTTATACAGGGTGACTCATTGGAAAATGCGCATACTGTAAGGGTAGATGAGGCACACCGAGGTGATTCTATTTAATGGACCTGTCTTTCGTTATAACCTAGATACAAAGGATTTAATAATTTTGTCCCACTTTTTAATTAATCATAACTTAAGAACCACCCTATATATTTTTCTAATATTTGGTACGTACGTTTTTTGTCCAATGTGGTGTCGATTAACATAATAATTCAAAATCTTATTCCAGGCCCGGCCTTAAAAAATTAATAAGTAGGTTTCGACTCCAAACAATAGCCTGTTTAAAATTCTATTAACATATTTGGAAAGAGCAGAAAAAATTAAGTAACACTGAATGTGTTTGGTGTTTCCACATCCAATTTTATTTCTTATTAAGTTGAGTCAAGACATAGCAGGAAATTCCCATTTCAAAATTCGTCTTAAAACTTGCATTAAAGCCTGTTCAGGTTAAAAACCATCTAATTATATCATATAATTAAAATTGGCCATTCGCCAATATTTTTATTGATGTTCACTTTAAATTGAAATAGTCATATGTTAGTTTTCGATTAGTAAATAATTATTAACGCCATGACTCTTCACACTGAAAAAATCGTTTTTACCTTTTCTGAACAGTAAGTTTTCTAAGGTTCCAAAAATAAGACACTTGGCACGTAAATAATATATATAGTGAGGTGCTTTAGTGAATCTGTTTTCAAGTGCTAAAATATGGTTCTTTGTAAACGTGTATAAAATTTTTTATATAATGGAATAAATGAATGGATAATATCGATCCTATTTGTATTTTATTTACAGTTTTCTACTAGCTCCAAACTAGTTGGTCCTTCGAGTTTTTTATAAATTTATTTGAATATTTTTCTACACTATATTTTGTCCTTACAAGGATCAGAAAATCGTCCATAATATATTTTAATTCTTAAATTTCCTTAAATAAAAACCTTTCCTTTGTAATAAAGACTAAAGAAACAAAGAGAAATAAAATAGTAAATAAAAAATATATTAAAGGGACTATTATGTATCGGTACATAAAATCAAATAGTTTTTTTTCTTTCATCAAATTAAAAAATCGCTGAAATACCCAGTACAAAAATTACAAGAATTGAGGTCAAAGATTATTGGAACAAAGTTTGCTAATTTGCTAACAAAAATAAAAAAAAAATAATTATCATTAAGTAACTTATACAGCGGATGTATGAGGTTACAAAAAATCACAATATATCAAATGGTCACATTTTGCTGGCAGAACACAACCAATGGAAAGTCGCGGTGACAGAAAAAAAATGACAGTGGTGATCAAGTTAGAGCTCTGACAAATCGTGTGTCGGCGATATATGCCCAGTTCGAAGGTAGCGAATTTTGATTTTTTTTATTAGTCACGGATAAATAGCGATAGTTCAGTTGAAATTAAAAAAAAAAAAAAACTGTGGCCGCCGGATATTGAAGAAAGGATTAAAGGATTAGGCGCGAATTTTACTCATACTAACCTTTAGTTAGACATTGGCATATTTTGGTTTATCATAAATGAAAACCCAAAATCATGTACCACAATGACATTTATTAAAAAAAATTTTCTTAAAGGTAACTAGTTTCGGTTAAATAAGCATCTTCAGGACAGGAAATTAACAGGAATTAAATGTTAAATAAAAATTAGCATATTTTAAAAAAGGTGTGCTGCTACTAAGTAAAGGAGGAAGGTAGGATAATAATGGGGAAAGAAAGAGGGTACACGAAAAAGTATAAAATTAAACCCAGGTGGGTAAAAACACTAATTAAAGTAAAACGTAATTAGAATTTACTTTTTTGCTTTTATTTTTTACTTTTTTACTTTTTCATGTACTCCCATTTCTTTCCCCATTATTATCCTACCTTCCTCCTTTACTTAGTAGCAGCACACCTTTTTTAAAATATGCTAATTTTTATTTAACATTTAATTTATGTTAATTTCTTGGCCTGAAGATGGTTATTTAACCGAAACTAGTTGCCTCAATAAATTTTTTTTTAATAAATGTTATTGTGGTACATGATTTTGGATTTTCATTTATGATTATCATTTTACCACATTTGAGATATAGATAACTTATTTGATTTATATTTTTGTTTTTTTTTTTGTTTGTAAGTTTACCTCCTTAATAGGGGGAGAAATATCTAGTCTCTTGCGTCCTTATTAAAATGCAAAAATAGGGGTAATTGCTTCCCCTTGTCATAGCAAAAATACGAGAGACTAAGTTAGGTTGTTCACATTTTGTTTTTTTTTTTGGGAAAACATATAGGGCTGATTTTTAAGTTCGACTCCTGCGAGTTAAAAACGTTATTTTGGTGCCATTTGGTAACCTACTATTTATCATTTAATTTCTGGGAGTGTAGCGGACTTAAGAGTCTGCTATCATCTTGTGAATTTTTCCCTTTTGGGGTTAAAGGTTTTTTGGGGCTAAAGTTTTGTTTTTGTGTGTTAAAGTTTTTTTAAGATATATATTTTATATAATATAAATATAATAAACCACGCTTAAAATATTATTGGCGTGTATTAATTTTTCCGTCCAAGGGGGGTTGTAAGGGGAAAGTATAAATAAAGAGTTCTCAAATATTTAGTAAAAGAAAGTGACCTCCTCCCGAACCCCAAATCCTGTCTGTAAGGTAAAGACTCTCCAACACCGCGAGAGCACGAACTACCCTTTCGTCTGAAAAGTGGTCGTTACGTCACCAGATAGTTCAGTAAGGGAAGACATCCATCTTTTTAGAGCCTTGTCTAATGCTCCAGGCAGTTTTTATTCTCTCCTAGAAGAGTGGTGACAATAGCGTTGCCGTTACAGGTTTTGTTATAGGTAAAGTCAGAAAATTTACTTAACAAATAACTTTACCATGTGTAGGTTGTTATTAATGTTTTGCGACAAAAAAAAAATAGTCTCAACACTTTTTGTGGGTTATTACACCTTTCTAAAAATTGTCTTCCTATATTCTTCATGGTGTATGTCATGAAGAATAAATTCGGCATCTATTTAACGCTTTTGGAATAAATATTTCAAAGACCTGACAAAGGGTCCAATAAAAATTATTAAATTAATGACAGTGAATCAGAAACACAATAGATTACTTAAAAGAAAATTTGCAACAATTTTTTGACACTTGATGTAAAAAATAATAATCAGCATAATTATTTATGAAATATATTTTAGTAGAAATAAAAATATTTACCGCTAACATAGGATAATATGATCCATTCTACCAAGGACGGTTTAGCACCACGTTGCGTATAAACTTCTTCGGGAACTTCAACTCCAAAAAATGATTGTAAAAATTGTCGTTGAGATGCCAGAATTAACAAAACTGAAAAAACCATTAAATTTAATAATATAATAAAAATCTTGATCTTTATACTAACATAAAAATAAAAAGTACGAGGCAGAATGGCATATGAACTTGATAAACGGTTTCCGCATGGTCTTCCCGATAACCGAATGCGGTGCTGCGATGTAAGCGATCGAGAAAAACGGAAACAGTATCCCAATCCGGACGATTTCCAGTGCCTGTAGGACCATATTTTTCCGTCGGAATCCCGGCAGACCTTCGTACCACAGTGATGCCAGCAGTTGCTGGACGTTGGAATGTGCGACAAACTGAAAACAGAATTATTTATGTGTTAGCACCTTAAGAGGATACGGTAGTAAATTCACCTGCGACAGGTTAGAAAGATATATTTTCCGTGTTACACGATTAACTTTTCATGTTGAAATATTTAAATATTTATAAGTACTGGGAAACGTATTTTACGGAAAAGTAAAAACTACATCCCAATACTTAAATATTTATATAGGGTATATTATATTGTCTGATATTTAGATTATACGATCCGACTCAATTGTTTACTTTAAAGCATACTTTTGAGGGCTTTACCGGATTAATATAGGAGAGCATAAATTGGACCACTTTTAAAAACACAAAATTTTTCAAAATTTAGATTTGAAAAATACATGGTGTGGGGATGTTTTAAAAGGCGTGGATTTCAAAAAAAAAGTATCCATTCTGCTCTAGCTCTTTTAGTTTGTGAGATAATTCAGTTTTTCAAAAAATGGTGAAAGCGCAACTTCTCAATAATTGGAAAAAAAAATGTTAAAAAACAAATTTGAAGGAAACCAACAGCTATTCTCTATTCGAATCATCTTTCTCAATCTATAAATAAAATTTCATTTAAATCGGAGTAAAAAATATCAGACCCCAAAAAAATGGCAAGGAACAAAAAAAAATCTTCAAAATTTTTCAAAATTTAGATTTGAAAAATACATGGTGTGGGGGTGTTTTAAAGGACGTGGATTCCAAAAAAAACTATCCATTCTGCTCTAGCTCTTTTAGTTTGTGAGATAAATCAGTTTTTTAAAAAAAATGGTGAAAGCGCCACTTCTCAATAATTCGATGAAAAAATGTTAAAAAAACAAATTTGAAGGAAACCAACAGCTATTCTCTATTCGAATCATCTTTCTCTATCTATAAATAAAATTTCATTTAAATCGGAGTAAAAAAATATCTGACCCGAAAAAAATGGCAAGGTTATAAAAGCCTTCAAAAATCTTCAAAATTTGGATTTGAAAAATACATGGTGTGGGAATGTTCTAAAGGACGTGGATTCCAAAAAAAAAGTATCCATTTTGCTCTAGCTCTTTTAGTTTGTGAGATAATTCAGTTTTTCAAAAAATGGCGAAAGCGCCATATATTGTTATGAAATTTGTTATACCCTGTATTTTTGGGTAATTGTTACAAAAATTGTATAAGATTTGTTGTAAAATAGTATAGTAAGTGTTGGTTGAGTTAAAAAAAAAAAAAATAGTAATTGGTATTAAAATTAACCGTGCTCCTTTATTTTTAACATTAAAGAGAAAAATCTGAGTTGAAAAGAAATTTTGGGTAACTGGTATTAAAACTATAAATTAATTTTTTTTGTAATCTGAATAGAGCTTAAGACATTTGAAATTTGAAATTCCTGTGACAGGTTGGATGGCATTTCTTAGCAGGTGAAATGAATTGTCATTGGGTTGGGGTAAATTTATTTTTAAAAAAAAAATTAGTAGGTAAATTTTTTTTGGTTAAAAAAAAATAATTGAAGGATTATTGATTGTCAGAAAAAAGAAAAATGTCAATAAAGAAATTAATATAAAATTTTGTAAAAATTAAAAAAGATTGTAATTAAAAATGGAATTTGTAAGGTACATGATAACCAGAATGATATTGATTGATTAAGAGAAGGAATAAAACAATTTATAAAAAAAGTAAGCAGTATTATTTCATTTAAAACGTTTAATCATAAGAAGCTGACAGGAGGCGAGTTTAGAAGAACTACAAATAGATACAGTTGAACGATTATTTCAGAAGAAAAGCATACATTAAAAAAAATTTAGGAGAGATAGAGAGAGATAAATAGCAGAAGTGAAATGCGGAGATAAAAGAAATATATTAAGAAAGCTGAAGAAATAGCAGAAAGAAGAAGGAAATTAAAAAGAAAATTGCTATTTGTTTAATTTTTTTTTTAATATTATATATTTCATTTTTTTTTAAGGCTTTTTGAACCCAGCCTAGTGAGAAGGAGTTCTCCAGTTTGGAAAGGAAATCCACCCTGTATCCCATGGATTTTTCATTTCAATATATATTAAAATGGTTTGTTCTTATGTACAATTTTGGTGCTGTTTTATGTATTGTATGGTTGAAATTGTATGGGTGAAAGGTGATAAGTAAGTGTCATATGTTATATGACAGGAATAAAAAATGAAAATAAGATTATAAAAATAAAATTTAAGCATGATAGTTGAGTATATTTTTATTTTGTTTTGACAAAAAGGCAAAGTGGGTGTAAAAAAAAATTGAAAAAGGTTGTTGTTGAATGATGTTTATTATTGACAAGAGATTAGATACAAAAAAATAAAACAAAAAAATTTAAAAAAAAATATTTAAGTAATATTCAAATAAAAAAGGTTGAAAAATAATAGAAAGAAAAATAAAATTTGAGAGAAGAATATAAAGTTTAAAAAAATGGATGTATAAACATAAAAGGCATAAAAGAGAATACAATGGTTGAGAGAGAGATTGGATGTATAAAGGGATTAAAAAGAATTGAAGAAGCAAGATTGAAGAAGAGTGATTTATGGAATCAAATTTTTATTTTTATCAAAATTGAAGAAGGAGTGATAATAAGATAAGTTTTATTTTTTATTTTTGGCTTAGTTTCTTTTTTAAACCCTAGAAAAACAATAACAGATCTGGAATTTTTTATGGTCAAAATTCCCCAAAAACATATTTTGATCATTATAATGAATTTGTGAAATTTTTCCTTTATGATACTTGTTGGTAGTAAAAGAGTGTGAAAGATATTAAAGTCGATTTATTAGTGCAATACATTTTGTATTTAATTGAACTCACCTTGAGAAAATAATAATAAAAAAAGAACATACCAATTTAAAATGATTTCACAAAGTGGGGTTTTCTGAAATCAAAGGCACCACAAACCAATTTAATATATGCATAAAAGTAGAGAAGAACCCTTTAATTAATTATTCTACGGTCTAGGACAGCTGTTTCGATCAATGTCAGATCTCATCAGCTAGACTAGTAGATAATTAATTAAAAATTTCCTCTCTGGTTATCGCCTGTTCAGCGGGCATAAAGCAGAATAGTCTTGAAAACTACTTCTACTGCCATCTAAATATGCTCTTATCTGCCATTAGATGGCAGTAGAAGTAGTTTTCAAGTATATATATCAAGAACAGTAGCAAAAAATGTTAAAAAAATACAAAACAATGAATTATTTTGGACCATAAGTATAGTACGAAATTATAACAAATGGGATCGTGGCCGCTACGCACTCGTTCATATTTCTTCAGAATTTTTTTCTGAATTTCCGAGACAAATAAACATTTAATTTTTTTTATAATAAAAAAAAGATCTGCGTAGGTTACGATAAATTTATGAAATCTGAAATCTGTGAAAATTTATTTTACAATTTTGGATTTCAGTTACAGCAAAAATGTCGTGGCGTTTCGAATTTTTTAGGGTTTTCAAACAGTTAAGTCTCAGGAGTACATCTCTATATCGGTCAGAAACTACATTTGTTGTTGAAAGTTGAAGGTTTACTTATTATTTTTTTATCATTCTTACCGTTATAAAAGTTTGCAGTTTTAAACAATCGAAAGATTATAAATTCATTCAACTTTAAAACAATAATTACGTGAAAGATATCTAGAATAATGACTCGTCAGAAAAATTACTATAATTTATGACATTGAAATTAAGTAATTAATTGAATAAAAATAAAAGAAAACTTTTAATTTACAGTTTGCATTTTATGATATTTTTTTTATAAATGTAATATTTATTAAACTTATAAGTTTTAAATGATTGATCATACTTTCTACTCATATTTTATAATACGCTAATTAAAACGAGCCTAACTCCATCTCGGGACAATTCGTACTATAATTATTGTATTTGTACGACAATTCCAACTTCATGTTTTATAAAATTTCAAAGTAAACTTTATACTCTAATTTTATATTTTCACAAATCATAACAATATACCAAAGGCATCTGTTATCCACCCAACTGTAATTCTGTCGCAGGCGAAAGATCTACGATTTTTAATTTAAGGATTTTTAAGAATTTTTATTCAGTTTAAAGGATTTTTAAGGATTTTCAAGGACTTTTAAGGATTTTTATTGATTTATAAGAATTTTAGGGATTTTAATGTTTTTTAAGGATTTTTAGGGATTTATAAGAATTTTAGGGGATTTTAATGTTTTTAAAGGATTCTTTAAGGATCTTTAAGAATTGCTTAAGATTTTTAAAAAATTTTATTTAAGTATTTTTGAGGATTTTTAGGGATTTTAAAGAATTTTTATGGATTTTAAGGATTTTAAAGTATTTTTAAGATTTTTAAGCATTTTAAAGTATTTTTAATGATTTTTAATGATTTTTAGGATTCTGAAGGATCTTTAAGTAAAATTTTTTGATATTTTAAAAAATAAAGCTACTTTACTCTTGCTCAAAATTATTCAAATTTTTGTACCAACCTCGTATACGACCGAAATATATTTTAAGTTTTAGATTATTCAGAGATTTTTTTAAAGATTATTTTTTTTTGCGAAATGTAAGTTAAACTTGTTCCCATTTGTATAAAACTTTTTGGGACGTACATTCTGATTATAAATACAAGTATAAATAAAGAGAGATTCACAAAAAATGTTTATTATTACTTACGTTTCTAGAGGGGGAAAATGAATAATTAATAATATAATAAAAAATTGGGATCGAGTAGTCTCGGGATCGAGTTGTCTTCGGATCGAGTTGGCGGTATCGAGTTGACCGGATCGAGTTGGCGGTATCGAGTTGGCCGTATCGAGTTTTCCGCAACCGAATTAAAACATTAAAATCTGTTTCATAATGACTTTCGTTATGATACAGATTTTCGTTATGATACAAATTTTTCAACCAATAGAATTTTAGAGATAGTTGTACTTCGTGTCTAGGAAATTGGTAGGGTACACAAATATTTAAAACACATTTTAAATTATACGTGGAAAATGGATTTTTATATTTTTTTCGGTTTATTTTTTATTTTTTTCCTTGTTTTGATACTCTATTTTTTAAGTGGGGCAGAATACCTAAAAAATTTGTAAAAAATCGAAAAAATAATTTAATTTTTTTTATTGCACATTCAGAATTAAAAAAATAAAATAAAAATAGAATTACTGCAATTACTATTATTAATAAAATAAAAATAGAATTACTGCAATTACTATTATTATTATTTTACTATTTATAAACTTCATCTAGTTTATATATTTATAATAAATGTTTGAAAAAATGGTTGGAAAAGAAAATTTTTTATCAAATGGGCAATAAAAAAAAATTCATTAAAATGCTTACTAAGCAATTAAAAATTGTTAACATTGCTAAAAAACAAGCTAGAGATGATGCTGATGTAATGATCATCTTGATTTTTTAATTTTTTTTTAAATTGTTTTGTGTTTTTTTGAGCTTTTTGTCTTTTTTGCTTTTCTTTCCTTTTTTTGGCATTTTTACCTCTTTTTTTTTGGACTTTTTGACCTTTTCTGACCTTCTTTGTCTTTTTTTTTAGCGTTTTTTGCTTTTCCCTTTATTTTGTCTTATTTGGCTTTTTTTGGACTTTTTGTTGATTTTTGTTTTAAATTTTTTTCCTTTTTTGGCTTTATTAGGCCTCTTTCTTTTTTGCTTTATTTTACGTTTTCTTCTTTTTGTTAGGTACTTTTTTTTGATCTTTGTCTTTTTCTGCATCTACTTTTTTTCCAATTTTTATAAATTGTATTAATATTTTTATCCAATTTTTAATTTTTGCCTATTTTCATTCTTTTTTTTATTATAGTTTTAATTTTTGTTGAAATAACTCGTTACCTTGTTAGTATTTATAATAACATGTTAAGTACCATTTTTAGTAACTTTTGTCGTTTTTCATTTTAATTAGTTTTTGCGCATTTTTGAAATATTTTTCCATTTTTTTTTCAACAAGTTACTTCATTTTTACACCATCTTACTTTCCCGTTTATCAATTTTGTATTTTTTATTTAAAATAATCCTATTCTCCACAGAAGAGCCAGGAAAGTTCTGGGGTAACACAACCGATTTTTTTTCCTTATTGGGGAGAGATTGTTTCGATATTTGTTTTCAATAATAATAATAGAAGTATTAAATTTTCCTTAAATGTTGATTTTTATTTTAAACAAGTTAAAGTACTTGTAATTTATTTGAAATTTAAATAATTATTGATTAACTTTTTTAGTTCATTTCATTTTTAGTCTAGGAAATGCTGCAGTCGAGTTAATATTTTTTTTGCAGTAAGACGAATTGAAATTTAGTTTTTTAATAATAATAATACAAAAAAAATATATGAAAATCTAAGAAAATTAAACCTAAAATCTTAAGTCATTGTAACAATCCGATTTTTGTATTTTAATTTTTGCTGATGACAGTAACTTTTTAGTAGATTTTCTACTTATTTTTGGTAAGTTAAATATTTCAAACTTTAATCCCTGATGATGGTTTTTAGCCATAAATATTTGCCTAACTTCCATTTTATATTTATTAAACGTTAAATGATTAAACATATGTTTAATTTTAGTTAAGTTTAATTATTATTTTAATGACTTACCTTTTTTTGTCTTAACTTAATTGCTAATTTTAATCTATTCAAGTGCATTCTATCTCCGTGTTCGAAAGCTGGTCCTGTAGGATCGTGATTCAGCAAAACTTCAAGTTCAGAAGAACTCCTTGTGTGATCAAGAAGGGCAGTAGCGAAATCCTGACATTGTTTTCTTAATTCTTGGTATTCACTCTTAAATTCGTGTTCCATAAAACTTAATCTGAAAAAAAAAAAAAAAAAATTCAAAGTCTTGGTAACATTTATTTCTCCTTTAATCGAGAGGTCAAGTGCGCGAATTCAGTCAACGCCGCCTCTGGGAATAAACTTAATAAGTCTATCTAGCAGGTTTAGAGATAACTACTGAAAATAATATTCTTAAAAAAAAATTATAAATGAATATTTTTTATCTTCCTGAAGTAATCTATAAGTTTTGAATATACATTTTTGTATAAACCATTACATGTCAAGTCATTGTTTCGTACATAATACGAAAGGTATCAATCTTTTTACAATCCGCAAAAACGGGATGATTTATTAACCGTTAAAATGATGGCTGTAAGAAGTTTCAAGCAAAAACTAGGTAAATTATTGTTTTATTGAAGTATAAAGGAAATTGTTTTTGTTTGAAAACTGCCAAAGTTCGTTCTTAACAGCGTTGCCAACCGTACTATAATTTTTGTATTTGTACCATAATTACAACTTCATGTACTTTAAAAATAGAAAGTAAATATAGTACGTACTTTGTACTATAATTATATATTTTCACAAATCATAACAATATACCATGATCAATCATTTACAAATTTCAAAAACATCTGTTAGGACAATCTTCACTCATTCACCCAACTGGAAGGATCTACGATTTTTAAGGATTCTAAGGATTTTAAAGGATTTTAAAGGATTCTAAAGGATTGTTAATGATTTTTAAGGATTTTTTGATTTTTATAAATTTTCAAGGACTTTTAAGGATTTTTAAGAATTTTAATGTTTTTAAGGATTATTTTAAGATCTTTACGAATTGCTTAAGATTTTTAAGTAATTTTAAGTATTTTTAATGGTTTTAAAGGATTTTTTCAGGATTTACTCAGGATTTTTTAAGGATTTTAAAGTATTTTTATGAATTTCTATGATTTTCTTAAGAATTTTAAAAATTTTTAAATTTTTTTCAGAATTTTAAGGGGTTTTTAAAGATTAGGATTTTAAGGATTTTAAAGGATTTTTAATAATTTTTAAGCATTTTTGGGATTTTTCAAGGACTTCTAAGGATTTTTAGGGATTTTTAAGAATTTTAAACTATTTTTAGTGATTTTAATGTTTTGACGGATTGTTTTAGGATCTTTAAGAATTTCTTAAGTATTTTATGCGGGTTTTAGGGTTTTTTCAGGATTTTTTAAGGATATTTTAAGGATTTTAAAGTAGTATTTTTAAAAATTTCTAAGCTTTTTTAAGATTTTTAAATTTTTTTCAGAATTTTAATGGGTTTTTAAACATTTTTAACGAACTTTAAGGATTTTAAATGATTTTTAAGCATTTTATGGGATTTTTAAGGATTTTCAAGGACATTTCAGGATTTTTAGGGATTTTTAAGAATCAACTATTTTTTACTGATTTTAACGTTTTCTTAAGTATTGTTTTAGGTTCTTTGAGAAGTTTTTAAGATTTTTAAGTAATTTTTTTTACGGTTTTTAGGTTTTTTTAAGGATTTTTTAAGGATATTTTAAGGATTTTAAAGTATTATTAAGAATTTCTATGATTTTCATAAGATTTTTAACAATTTTTAATTTTTTTTTCAGAATTTAAATGATTTTTAAAATTTTTTAATGATTTATAAGGATTAGGGTTTTAAGAATTTTAAAGGATTATTAATGATTTTTAGGCATTTTTGGGATTTTTAAGGATTTTCAAGGGTCTTTAAGGAATTTTTAAGAATTTTAAACTATTTTTAGTGATTTTAATGTTTTTTAAGGATTGTCTTAGGATCTTTAAGACTTTCTTAAGTATTTTATACGGGTTTTACGGTTTTTAAGGATTTTTTCAGAATTTTTTAAGGATGTTTTAAGGATTTTAAAGTATTTTTAAGAATTTCTAGGATTTTTTTAAGATTTTTAACGATTTTTAATTTTTTTTCAGAATTTTCAAGGGGCTTTTAAACATTTTTATTGATTTTTAAGGATTTTAAATGATTTTTAAGCATTTTATGGGATTTTTAAGGATTTTCAAGGACATTTAAGGACTTTTAGGGATTTTTAATTATCAACTATTTTTACTGATTTTAACGTTTTCTTAAGGATTGTTTTAGGTTCTTTGAGAAGTTTTTCAGATTTTTAAGTAATTTTTTTTACGGGTTTTTAGGTTTGTTTAAGGATTTTTTCAGGATTTTAAAGTATTATTAAGAATTTTATAATAAGATTTTTAACGATTTTTAATTTTTTTTTCAGAATTTAAGGGATTTTTAAGGATTAGGATTTTAAGGATTTTAATGGATTATTAATGATTTTTAGGCATTTGTGGGATTTTAAGGGATTTTCAAGGATCTTTAAGGATTTTTAGGGATTTTTAAGAATTTTAAACTATTTTTAGTAATTTTAATGTTTTTTAAGGATTGTCTTAGGATCTTTAAGAATTTCTTAAGTAATTTATACGGGTTTTAGGGTTTTTAAAGATTTTTTCAGGATTTTTTAAGGATATTTTAAGGATTTTAAAGTATTTTTAAAGTATTTTTAAGAATTTCTAGGATTTTTTTAAGATTTTTAACGATTTTTAATTTTTTTTCAGAATTTTCAAGGGGCTTTTAAACATTTTTATTGATTTTTAAGGATTTTCAAGGACATTTAAGGATTTTTAGGGATTTTTAAGTATCAACTATTTTTACTGATTTTAACGTTTTCTTAAGGATTGTTTTAGGTTCTTTGAGAAGTTTTTCAGATTTTTAAGTAATTTTTTTACGGGTTTTAGGTTTGTTTAAGGATTTTTTTAGGATCTTAAAGTATTATTAAGAATTTTATAATAAGATTTTTTACGATTTTTAATTTTTTTTCAGAATTTTAAGATTTTTAAGGATTAGGATTTTAAGGATTTTAATGGATTATTAATGATTTTTAGGCATTTGTGGGGATTTTAAGGGATTTTCAAGGATCTTTAAGGATTTTTAGGGATTTTTAAGAATTTTAAACTATTTTTAGTGATTTTAATGTTTTTAAAGGATTGTCTTAGGATCTTTAAGAATTTCTTAAGTATTTTATACGGGTTTTAGGGTTTTTCAGGATTTTTTAAGGATTTTTTAAGGATTTTAAAGTATTTTTAAGAATTTCTAAGATTTTTAACGATTTTTAAATTTTTTTCAGAATTTTAATGGGTTTTTAAATATTTTTAACGATTCTTAAGAATTTTTATGATTTTCATAAGATTTTTAACGAATTTTTTTTTCAGAAGTTAAGGGATTTTTAAAAATTTTTAATGATTTTTAAGGATTAGGATTTTAAGGATTTTAATGGATTATTAATGATTTTTAGGCATTTGTGGGATTTTAAGGGATTTTCAAGGATCTTTAAGGATTTTTAGGGATTTTTAAGAATTTTAAACTATTTTTTTAGTGATTTTAATGTTTTTTAAGGATTGTCTTAGGATCTTTAAGAATTTCTTAAGATTTATAAGTATTTTTATGGATTTTTAGGGTTTTTTTTAAGGATTTTGTCATATTTTTAAGCATATTTTAAGGATTTTAAAGTATTTTTAAGAATTTCTAAGATTTTCTTAAGATTTTTAATGATTTTTAAATTTTTGTCAGAATTTTAAGAGGTTTTTAAAGATTTTTAATGATTTTAAAGGATTTTTAAACATTTTATGGGATTTCTAAGGATTTTCAAGGACATTTAGGGATTTTTAGGGATTTTTAAAATCAACTATTTTTAGAGATTTTTAATTTTTTTTTTTAAGAATTGTTTTAGGATCTTTGAGAAGTTTTTAAGATTTTTAAATAATTTTAAGTATTTTTACGGGTTATTAGGTTTGTTTAAGGATTTTTTTAGGATTTTTTAAGGATATTTTAAAGTATTAAGAATTTCTAAGCTTTTATTAAGATTTTTAACGATTTTTAAATTTTTTTCATAATTTTAAGGGGTTTTTAAAGATTTTAAAGGAGTTTGATGACTTTTAAGGATTTTTTGGATTTTTAAGGACATTTAAGGATTTTTAGGGATTTTTAAGAATTTTGAACTATTTTTAGCGATTTTAATGTTTTTTAAGGATTATTTTATAATATTTAAATTTTTTTTAATATTTTTAAGTTGTTTTAAGTCCTTTTCAGTATTTTAAGGGGTTTTTAGGGATTTTTAAGGATTTTTTAAAGATTTAAAAGTATTTTTAAGAATTTTTAAGGTTTTTTAAGAATTTATTATCTACGAAGAGCAGAATAAGTATAATTTATAATCCAGAAAGAGTTGATTGAGATACCTAATTGAGATAATTAGTATTTGTTATTTTTAGTGTTACATATTTCTTGTTTCTTTTTTATTGTACTATATTGTTCTCCAATGTACTAAGTGTCCGGACTATAACAGCTTCCAATACAGTTGGCAACGTTGGTTCTTAATGAAATTTTTAGTATTTATGTAATCAACGTTTTTATTCTTTACTGGAATTTTATCTTCAGGTTAAAATTTTTCCACTTTACCATTTTTCTTTTTAGTAACAACCTTTCTAATTTACCTACCTACGCAGTTCCCAAGAGAGTTCGAATGCAGTCAAGATGGGGTCCTTTGACGAAAGGGCTATAAGGGAAGGAGACGCTAGTGCTCTGTACGCGTTAATCCTACTTCGCGAGTGTCGCAAAGAATCCTCCATTCTTGAAGTCACGCATTCATCACATCCGCATCTGAAAACAGTGAAAGAAAAAAGAATTCAATTATCTTCAGAGTGCTTTTTTTATCCTCAGATTTTTATTAAAAGCACAACTCTGGTAATGGTAAATTTTAATATTTTTTAAATATTTATTTTAATGTAAAATGCAAAATTACTAAGATATGAATAAACAAGCGAAAAACGGCAATATTTTTGCCGAGTTTTCAATACATTTCTATATACAGGGTGATTCATTGGGAAATGCGCATACTGTAAGGGTAGATGAGGCGTACCGAGGTGATTCAAAATAACCTATATTTAATGGACCTGTCTTTATTTATAACCTAGATACAGAGTGATTTAATAATTTTGTCACTTTTTTAATTAATCATAACTTAAGAACCACCCTATTTTTTTTTCTATTATTTGGTTCAAAATCTTATTCCAGGCTCGGCCTTAAAAAAATTAATAAGTAGGTTTCGACTTCAAACTATTAAGATTAAGTTCATTAGAAATTTGTAAACCTACACGTACTTAAATAAAAAATACAATAATACATTGATCTGAAAAAAATTATTATTTACTGATTTCAAATGGTCACAGTATGTAATAAAATATTACTTTAAATATGAATGATTATAAAATTTTCTTACCTAACGTCATGCGGCATCGGAAGCGTAGAACCTCTGTCTAGAAGAATTTTAATAATTTCATAATTATCTCTGTGCGCTGAAAGAATTAACGGTGTTATATCTGGAGTAAATGTCGCTGTATCCGGCGGTAACGCTTCCCAACTCTAAAAACAAATTTTTCAAAAAACAATTTTTATATAATATTATTATAAACTTACATGTGGGTCTCCTTTCCGATGTATAGTCTCTTCGTGTTCTAATAACACTTCGACGGCTTCGACGAATTCCTCGGAGATGGCGTGCAGTAACGCGTCCTTTGTTTCCACGCGGTGCTCAATCAGTAATTCCACCATTTCCAAGTTTTCATTGTCTATGGCCATCAGCAGGGCGCTCCTACCCAAGGGATCCACACAGTTTATGTTTATGTAGTTAGTTTCTTCGGCTCTCTGGAGCATTCTGGAAAAAAGAGAAAATGAAATGCAATGAGGTGGTATGCAATTTATTTTATAATGCTCAAAGGTATAAAGAAATTTTGGTGGAATATTTTTGATCATTTATACACATTACACTTTTATTAAAATTATTACTGGTTAAAATTACCTATTTTTCTGAAAAAAATATTTAAATAATTAGATTTAATTAGTAGATAGTCTAAGCCAGTCCTAGTAAGAATGAAAACACATAGGAAAAAATTTGGAAACATAAAAAAATTGGGAAATAATTTGAGAAAAAATTGATATTAATCAATAAATATTGAAGAAATCGGAAATAAATATAAAAACTTGTAAAAATTTAAAAAAGCTGAATAAATCTAAATAAATAAAAAGAAATCGGAAAAAAATGGTGTTAATAAATAATGGAAAAATCGAATACATTCAAAAAAATTGATAAAAAATTCAAAAAATCGGAAAAAACCTAAACGAATAAAAAAATAGGAAAAAATGGAAAAAAACTGGTATTAATCAACAAATATTGAATAAATCGGAAATAAACACAAAAACTTAAAAATTTAAAAAAGTCGAATAAACCTAAATAAATAAAAAGAAATCGGAACAAATTGGAAAAAAATTGGTGTTAATAAAAATTGGAGAAATCGAAAACATACAAAAAAATTGATAAAAAATTCAAAAAATCGGAAAAAACCTAAACGAATAAACAAAAATAGGAAAAAATTGGGAAAAATCAATGAAAATCGGAAAAAATTTGTAAAAAAATTGGTATTTATCAACAAATATTGAATAAATCGGAAATAAACACAAAAACTTAAAAATTTAAAAAAGTCGAATAAACCTAAATAAATAAAAAGAAATCGGAAAAAATTGGAAAAAAATTAATATTAATCAACAAATATTGAAGAAATCAGAAATAAATATAAAAGCTTATAAAAATTTAAAAAGTCGAATACATCTAAATAAATAAAAAGAAATCTGAAAAAATTGATAAAAAATTTTTTGATAATAAATATCAGAGAAATCGAAAACATTCAAAAAAATTGATAAAAAGTTCAAAAAATCGGAAAAAACCTAAACGAATAAAAAAATGGGAAAAAATTGGGAACAATCAAAGAAAATCGGAAAAAATTAGAAAAAAATTGGTATTAAATCAACAAATATGGAAGAAATCGGAAATAAACATAAAAACTTATAAAAATTTAAAATAGTCGAATAAAGCTAAATTAATAAAAAGAAATCTGAAAAAAAAAAAAAAAATTGGTGTTAATAAATATTGGAGGAATCGAAAACATACAAAAAAATTGATAAAAAGTTCAAAAAATCGGAAAAACCCAAACGAATAAAAAAAAAATAGGAAAAAATTGGGAAAAATCAAAAAAAAATCGGCACAAATTGGGTAAAAATTAGTATTAATCAACAAATATTGAAGAAATCGGAAATAAATATAAAAACTATAAAAATTTAAAAAAGTCGAATAAATCTAAATAAATAAAAAGAAATCTGAAAAATCTGGAAAAAAATTGGTGTTAATAAATATTGGAGGCATCGAAAACATACAAAAAAATTGATAAAAAAGTTCAAAAAACCGGCAAAAAAACCTAAACGAATAAAAAAAATAGGAAAAAATTGGGAAAAATCAAAAAAAAATCGGCATAAATTGGGAAAAAAATTGGTATTAATCAACAAATATTGAAGAAATCGGAAATAAATATAAAAACTTATAAAAAGTTAAAAAAAGTCGAATAAATCTAAATAAATAAAAAGAAATCTGAAAAAATTGTAAAAAAATTGGTAATAAATATGGAAAAAATCGAAAACACACAAAAAATTGATATAAGTTCAAAAAATCGGAAAAAACCCAAACGAATAAAAAAAATAGGAAAAAATTGGTTTTAATAAATATTGGAAAAATCGAAAACATTCAAAAAAATTGATAAAAAGTTCAAAAAATCAGAAAAAGCTAAACGAATAAAAAATAGGAAAAAATTGGGAAAAATCAAAAATAATCGGAAAAAAATTGATATTTATCAACAAATTTTGAAGAAATCGGAAATAAACATAAAAACTTATAAACATTTACAAGTCGAATAATCGTATAAGGAATTCAATGTGTTAGAGTGAGAGGATAGCAAAATTTGTCCATATCAAGGTCACGCGTCACCACTTGTATCACAGATAGACAGAGCTGAAGCAAAGATTAGATATAGTAATAAAGGTAATTTTAGTAACGTAGATAAAAAGGGATGAAATAATAATAACAGTATTAAGCGTACGCCTATGTTTCGGTCAAAGCCTTGGTACGTGGTATTCGGTCAACAAAATAATAAATATATTTCTATTGCGATGATAGTTTGAGTGGTTAACTTGATGTGGACAAATTTTGCTATCCTCTCACTCTGACATATTGAATTTCCTATACCTGTACTCAAACTGACCTAGATTATCTACTTTAATTGTATTAAAAAAATATAGCTAGAATTAATTTTATTATTCTTATTACAATTTTAAAAAAAATTTGTTCTCTTTTTACAAATTTTTCCTCAAGACTTTATGCTACTTTTTTATTGATTATCGTTTCCTATTTTCATATTTCTTGGTTTCTCTACTATAATCTCTTTCTTCAATTGCATTGACTCTTGCATTTTATTTTTCTTCCACCCTGTATATAGGTTAAAAAAAGTGCATCTCCAATTCAATAAATATATTTTTATTTATTTTTCTTTATTTTACAATTGCATTATACATTTAACACGTTTATCATCATTTTTAGCACAGTTTGAAAAAAATTTGTCCCCTGACAATTTTCCAATTGACAATTCAGAAATTAAAAAACTCCTTAAAAATTTAAATTTACAGTGAAAATGTAACAGGACTGTACTTCCAACAGTTCATGTCAAAATTTAATAAAATACTTAGGTGAAATAAAAAGTACAGATCCGTATTTAAAAAAAATAGTTAACGGTTGACCGTTCAAAGACGAAACGCATAATAAAAAAATAATATAGTATATTTTTGAAGACAATTATTTTTCGTCCGCAGACATTTTTCGTCCGCTGTGGTCATTATGATACGGCAAGAGCGGCGATTGAGTCATTTTCGTCAATCAACTTGTCTCTTCGACAGCATTAATTAATATTGCACAAACTGTATTCATCTTCGAGTTTAATTTAATTTTGTAGTATAAATAAAATAGAGAGTTGTTTCACTTTAAATCAGAATACGTTTTGTTTAATTTTATTAAAATTATGATCGAGTTTGCAGTTCGAAGAGTGGGACGTAGCCGAGGCCAGCAAAGGTCGACGAAAACATGTAATATGCACCTCGACGAAAAACTGTCTGTTGTCTCGCCTCGGCTATCAATTTGCAGGCTCGATTATAATAGACAGTTTTTTGTCCTTGGTACATAAATAACTATTTTTTATTATTAAGTTATTTATTTGTATGCTCTATTGTCTTAATTTACCCAAAAATATGAGAATTAAATATTTTAATTAGTTTCAAATTTTCTAAAATATCATAATTGTCATTCTACATTTTTTTTATCTTTTATATACATGTTTCTATTTTTTCGGTTTTTTTTTACTTTCAATAAGGAATGACAAAGCAGGAAACTTAGAAATCTTGAATCGTGTTTAAACGCTCTTTAAGAACCGTCCAAGTGAATTTCACTTTGAACCACATATCAGCAGTGACTGACGTACATACACAAATTTGTAGTTGAACTTGGTTCAACGCAGAACCATAGCTGAACTAGGTAGTGTTTCCACTTTAATGGTTCCAGTTCCCTACCAAGCCTCAATTATTTCCTCTTTTCCCCTTGAAAATAAATCATTACACATTTAATGAAAAACGAATTTGAAATACCTTATTTAAAATTTGTGCACGATAGTGCCACAGCCAGTAAAACATGATTAAATGTGTTAAATAAAGTATTATGATTTTTTCCTCTCTCTAATCCTTTCCCCTTTTTCTTAACTTCTGAAGTCTAAATTCCCCTCCAAAGCGGAATTTCCCCTCATTGTGGAAACACTGGAACTAGGGCTTTAGTAAAATTTTATGTACACTGGTTCCGCTACTCGTTCGATTGTTTCAACGTTCCATGATTAATTTCATTTTAGGCAAATTTAAAATCCTCAATCGACTTGCCCACTGGTGTAGCAACTGGAGGGTTACCCTGAATCCAGAGAGAGACTCGTCCCTTCGGATTCAGTCACCTACTTGGGAGTATGCTTCACGCGTACACTCAATTGGGAGAATGAAGTCCAAAATGTTCTCGATAGAATCAGAAGGCGAACCTCTCTCCTCGGGGCCCTAGGGGGTCGTCTCGGCAGGTGTAACCCAATGACATTGCTACACACCTACAAAACCTTAATCCGCCCTGTCCTAGATTACAGAGCTCTAAATTTCGTCTCCCTACCTCCTCGTCTCCTGCACGCCATCACGGCAACTGAGAGGAGGATCCTTAGACGTTCATCCTACCTCCCATTCCGCTTCCCCTCTAACCAAATATACCAACGCACTAATATCCCAACTATCATTTCCAGGCTTAAAAAACTCCGAAGCGGATACGTCGGGAGAAGAATGGACGACTCAAACACACACTCCAAAGAAACTCGAAGGATTCGCTGGACAGCTGAAAGGAACCGAAGAACATTCCCCAGAAAACAAAAGATCAAACTCATCCAACCCAACATCAGAATCCTTAGCGAAGCAACAGAAGACAACATCAGAATCCTTAGCGAAGCAACAGAAGACATAGACCTCCCGGACGAGCTCCTAGGTCTATTGAAGGAAGCTCCTCTGAGCATCCAATGAGCTCGCCCACACCACTGACACCCAGATCGCTCCACCCTACTGAGCCTCCCCCAGGGGAGGCTCGTAAGTATCCAAAACACACTTCCATACCAAATCTAAGTTTTTTCTAACACCTTTTTATTTTCAGGACAAAAACACCCACGGCCATCCCTGAAAAGGAGATTAAATCTCCTACAGCAGGGTTCAAGAAAACTCCACCAAACAAAAGGATATATAACCGAGGAGGGTTTAGTTGGTATGCCCCTGACTCTGCTTGCAGAGCGATCAGGGGAGAGTCCAACACTACCTCACGCATTGAACCAGTGTGAGGTGTCTTTAAAAGATTCCCGCCTCCACAACTCAGGACAATAGTTGTAATACAAAAAAAAAAAAAAAAAAAAAAAAGCTAAGAACCTGCCATTTATCTATTTCAAAGAATACCTATCGATAAAGAAGCGAAGGCTACGGTATTTGCATGGACCGAAATTTGTACACGCATGTGCGAGTTATATTAGTTATACGTCAATGTCAATTCTATCTAAAGGTGCTATATTTTTGAATAAAGTGCGGATTGTTTGTTCATTTGCTTTATTTTATATTATTTTATTGTAAATATTACTTTGTTTTCTAAACATATATATAAAATGAATTTTTGTCAGTTCCCGAACGGATAGATCAAGAGCGGGGTAAAACGGGTGAAAAGAGTAACGAAGCCGAACTCAGCTGTTGTATTAGTTATCCGTCACTTATCACAAAAATTTTTGCCCTTCCAACATCAAAGAAATTTCGCCGGCCTTCACTTCTTGGTATATATGTATTCTTTGTCTATTTAATATCAAAAATAGACTTTTTATATCTTTGTATTGCCAGTGTTTTCTACTAAAGTTTTATTTCTTGTCTCCCCTTTATTTATAGGGGTTTTTGGTTTCTCTTGGTGATTGTAAGTTTTCCGCTGGTTCCCACGTCTGACAATCAGGTTTGCCTATTCCAACAAGTTTTTCTGGATAACTGAGACGGGACAGCTAGGAACAAAGCAGCTTGTGCCTACAATCCCAAGACCCTCTACGTAAATGGAGCTAAGTTTTATTGAAAAAAAGAAAAATCTCTGAATAATTATGGTTAAATAAACAAATCTAACACTTCATTTGAGTTTAATTTCCTTAACCTAAAAAAAAGAAAGACGGATTTTGAAATATATCATAGTTTTTTTATTTAATATTTTACTTTTGATATATTTCAAATTCTATTCGTGGAACGAACCCATAATATAATTTGAGCTTTAATTATTTTTTAACTCCCTTTAAAATTTCGTTTCAAGACTTCCTGACCCAGGTATAAGGAATTCAACAAAAAATTCAAGCTCAAAAATCACAAAATTTGTTTTTATCAAGGTCACGCATCACCGCTTAAATCTGATTAGATTAGAGATACCATTAGATCTGGTCTTCGGGTACTTCAGTACCATCTGGTCTAGTCTGCAGCTCTGCTATCGGATCAGACGGATCTAGGGCAATTCCCCGAATACAATTGCCCAAATGGACAATTGTCCGAAATACAATTAACCGAAAGAATCATTTCCCGAATGGACAATTGCCCGAATAACAATTGCCTGAAAAGAGAGCTGACCGAAAATATATTTAAATTATTAATATTTTAAATCTAAGAGCTCCAGGTTCGAATTATTCCATTTTTCATTCACACTTTATCCAGCCTTTGGACTGGGAGCATATTGCTGGCATGTGTTTAAAACTTGGAATAAATTTTCATCCAAATTGTCATATTTTTTTACATTTTATTGGTTTTGAGTATAAGAATATAAATATAAAGAATATGCTCTCCCGGATTTAAAATATTATTACTATTTTCGGTCAATTGTTATTCGGGCAATTGTCCATTCGGGAAATGATTCTTTGGGTCAATTGTATTTCGGGCAATTGTCCATTCGGGCAATTGTCTTCGGGAAATTGTCTTTCGGGAAATTGTTTTCGGCCAATTGTCCGGCACCCGGATCAGACAGTGCTGAAGTACCCGAAGATCAGAGCTAACGTTATCTCTAATTTGATAAGAGCGTGACCTTGATGTAGACAAATTTTACTAATTTTGAGCTTGAATTTTCGTTGAATTCCTTATACCTGGGTCAGGAAGCCTATAACATATCTACTCATATTAATCCTATTGGTTTGACATTTATACGAATATTTCTATGACGAAAGAAGATTAAATTTTGTCTTTTTTCTGAATCACTCTGTACATATATAATAAATAACGTAACAGTAACAAGCCATTCCCATTTGCCAATATTCAGATTTGTCTATTCTCTATAGAACCATTTATAGGATGCCACATCCATGAATATTTATCAAAGCTTGTACAAAATGGCTTTGACTATGTGATTAATCACTTCATCACATTTAAATTAGGTATTGGGATAGTGTTCGTAATTAAATTTGGTCCAACAAATTATTTTCTGTATTTACTTTGTCTTATTTTTTTGTCCTTTATTCTATTGAATGAATAAGATAATCTTTAACAATTATTACATCGTTTACAGACACTTTTTTTTGTCTTATTCATACAAAAAGTTTATATTGAACAATGAACTAAATTTTCACAAGCTAAAAACTTTCCATCGCAACTCAACAACATTCAAACTACTAAAATGAAGGGAACTGGTACATGACAGTAGAATAACTTTTAGTTTTAAAGTTTCTGACGAAACTTTTGAATAACATCAGAGTTAAATGATTCTAAAAAAAATCCTAACTTAGAAGTTTCAGAATTATGTAAACTTAGTTTCAAAAATCTTATCTCTTCGACCCTCCCATCTCCATTAGAGTATCCAAAAATTAGATTTAGTTACTTAAATAAAATAAAGGAAGATTTGAACAATAATTACCTTCTAGTGGAAGCTACGTCACCGCGTTCTACTGCTAGCAGGAATTTCTTTTCGTCTAGGGTGAGTTGTGCGATTTCCTGGTGCGGTCTGATTACGTTTTCTTCTTCCATCATTCCATGGATGCTGTGTCTCTATAAATAAAAATGCAATTGAGTACTAAAAATTAGTTATAATAAGAGACAGTCAAACCAGGAAAATAGAAAATGAGAGAGAATGGTAAATTTTACGGTGTTATTCGGAACCCCGATCCATTGACGTAGATAAAATGGAGGGGTTTCTATTAAAATAATTAGGGCCCTTACACAAAACATATAAACAAGTGTTATTTGTTTTGTTGTACGATCGTTCGCTGGACAGCAGTTTTTAATGAACAGACTTAAGTGTACTCCTATGTTTCGGTCAATGATTGGTACGTGGTATTCGTCCAACAAAATAATGAATATATTTCTGATGGCAGCAACATTAGAATGGTCAGTTCTTTTCGGGGATATATAAGAGGATCTGTTATATTATTTTTCCTCGTATATTATAAATAGCACTTAAAGATTAATGTAAGTGTATGGTCTTATTAAATTACTAGTCTTTGCGAGTACTTTAAAACTAAGGATTATTATTTAACAGGTATTTCTGTCTTTTAGTGTTAACATTTCTGTACTTGATTACTTTTTGAAATTAATTACAGTTTAAGTAGTAGAATAATATTGAAATCGATAATAAGTAATCGTAAGAAATAAAATAAACAAAAAGTGTGTTCTCAATAAACACCCACATAACAATATGAGTGGTAGGATAATCTAAACATTCATCTCGTAAATAAAACGAAAGATGTGAAATTTAATAATAAACTTCGTTCATCTCCTATTTTTCAAATAAATTTAAACTTCATTTCAAAATATTTAGAATATCATATATTATTAAAAATAATAAATTTACTATTTGTATTGTAAAAAAATTGAATTAAAGGAATTAGTAAAAAAGTAGGGGAAAAACGGAGAGAGGAAAGTAAAAAAAGAAAGTTTGAAATGGGAATCTTGAAACAGAAAGAAATAAGTAAGAAAGTAGGGGAAAAAGTGGGTGGGGAAGTGGAAAAATGTTTGAAACAGAAAGAAATTAGTAAAAAAGTAGGGGAAAAAGATGACGAAAAATTATAAAAACCGGAAAAATAATATTATGAAATATATTCGTCCCGACGCTAAATATTTAGGCGTCTACCTATTTTTACATATTAAGCGACAAAATCTTCACTTCGTTTGGATTTATTTGGTCTTCGTAAAAATAAATCAGAGTAAGTATTTCACATTTTAATTCGTCAACTTCTTATAGTCCCTGAGCCAAAGTTAAATACGTATCGACTGAACCAGCTTATAAAATTTCCACCTTGAGTGGGTTCGCGGGGGTGGGTGACATTTATCAGTTAATTGTACCATCGTAGATAACAACTTTTATCATATATTTTTCTAAAATATATTGTCAGAGGCGTAGTGAGTTAATCACATTATCTTTTTCTAAATTATGGTCCTTCGAGTATTCAGCCTGATCCGGTCGTAACTCAGTAGGGTTGTCCATACAAAAGATGATATCACTGATATCTAAACAACAATAATAAAAGATGATATAGCAGATATCCATTAAAAGAGCAATTGCTAATAATGCAGAGAAAGAGATAAATATTTTCTTGAGATTTTTGTATTTTGATTTATGTTCACTTGAGACCAAAAGAATTTCTGAGGTTATTACAATTATTAATAACAATGCTATTATTATTACTACGAGTATTAAACGCAACGTGGGTCCTAACTTAACAATACTAGAGGATCAGGTATATTTTATGATAAATTTGAGTACGGAAGTTTCTTACCGAAATGGCCATCGATTTGTTACTTTGTACTCGCTTAGTAGATAAGCCAAGTGCATTCTGGCGCATTTATTGATCTCTACAATGCCGTTTGTCCTGTTTAAATCTGCCTACTAATAACGGAGATAAAGAGTCAACACAAATGCCTTGTGAGATCAATAAATGCGCCAGGAATTTGACTGTGTTGACTCTCTTTATCTCCGTTGTTAGTAGGCAGATTTAAACAGAACAAACGGCATTATTGAGATCAATAAATGCGCCAGAAGGCACTTAGCTTATCTACTTCGCCTTTTTCATGAGATAAACAGGCCAGAGACTTTTTGAATATTGTCCAACAGATAAATGACTCATTGACTAAACCTGTAAATAGCGAAAAACTGAAGATGCTTTTGAGAAGAATAGGTTTATTAATATTGAAGGGGTGTTGAGTTATTGCAATACTAATATTTATATATTTGAGGTAGTAAAACTCAAAATCCTGTACCACAAAATTTAATATAATCTTTGATAGAAATAGGGGGAGAGGCTTCAATTTTAAATGGGCGGCGACTATAGTTTCGGCATCAGGCCAAACTAAATACAGTAAAAAATTAGTAGAACATTATAAAACTTAAGAATTTGTGGATAAGTGGTACTAGGAGAAAGGGATTATTAAGGCTTACATATAACACCATGGGGTGTTATCCTTTCTCTTACCTTCCTCTTATTTTACCTTAATAGTACCACTTATCCACAAATTCTTAAGTTTTATAATGTTCTACTAATTTTTAACTGTATTTAGTTTGGCCTGATGATGGCACAATGCCGAAACTAGTCGCCGCTCATTTGTAATTAAAGTCTCTCCCCCTATTTCTATCAAAAATTGTATTAAATTTTGTTTTACAGGATTTTGAGTTTTACTACTTCACCAATTAGACCACATTTGAGATTATGGATAACATTTTGGATTTATATATTTGTTTACGCAATCACACTGTATATTAGAAATTAAAACAATCTAAAAAAATAACGTGTCAATAACTTAAAATATTACTTAAACAAGAGGAACTATTGCAAGCAAATTATAAAAATATTTCCATATTTATTTGCATATACTTTTTTTGATAATTTATGGTCTTGTCAAAAATCGTTTTCATAACTATTTGATTCAATGATTTATACCGCCTCTTTTTCCAATACGAAGTGGAAAGGTAAATTTTATTTAACAATTATACTAAATGATACCTTAAACAACAAAAGTGATTCATTATTAATTAATACCCGAATTCATGTGTAATGTATGTTGCATAACGATAAATAATCTTGTTAAATTGTATCCCCACATATGAGGCGATAACTTAGACTTGGCAACATCCGTTTGATTTTTTACGGTTTTGATGTTTTACTATTTTGTCTCTTTCTGGTTTTGACTCTTTACATTTCGTCTCATTATTTTTTGATGTTATACGGGTTTGATCGATTGGCGCTTTAATAAATTGGGATTATGATAATATAGCGTTCTGTTTTAATACTATTTTGAGTTTATAAGAGTTTGATCTATTGGTATTTTGATAAATTAGTGTTTTTATATTTTACGTTTTTGATGTATTAACTATTTGAAGTTTTAACGTTCTGGTTTTTTAGTATCTTGATATTTTATTAATTTGATAAAATATCCATTTGATTCTTTATTATTTGTTTTAATACGATTTGATTTTTTACGGTTTTAATAAAATATCATTTTGCTATTATAGATGTTTGGTTTTTTAATAATTTGATATAATAACCTTTTGAAAAAGTATCTGTTTGATCTTTTAAATTTTGTTAAATTGTGCCCTCCCGTTTATTTGTTTAGCGCAAAGTTTAATTTAAAAAACCGCCCGATAACGATAAAACTATTTGAATTTTAATCAGCGGAATATTGAAATATGGCTGCGGATCTGAGAAAAGAAAAATATATTTACAAATGCCGGGTTTTAGAGCTTAAATGATAGGCTGGGTCGAATTATGATTTGCATGATGAACTCAACTACTTTCCATTATATTTATTGCATCAGACTGTATAATTCTACCCAAGAGACGTAGGCTTGCATGAAGAGGGCTTTCTATAAAAAAATTAATCATGAAGTGAATTATTAGAGTATTTTTTTGTTTCGTTTCTTTAGAATATACTCTAAATCAATGTTCATTATTATGGTAGTAATAGATAAAATTTAATATAAAATAAATAATACTGCGATTTTGATATAAAATTTTCTGCTTGTTGCATATTATACTCAATTTCACATGGTTTATTCTAATTGAAAATCAAAAACAGTGAAGCATGTAAAACGAATATTTCAAACGATGCCGCACAATGGGCATCAAATTTAGAAGGGTTTAACTTTGAAATTTACAAAAAATATGCTTATTCCAGTATATAAATTAACTGGAGTTAATCAACGCCTGTTTATATACGAACAAAAAGTTATATACACTTGTCAGTTCGGAATAAATAAATTTAGCAAGATGGTGATATACAGGATGTTTCAAAATAAAGCTAGCTTACTTTAAAGTAGTAATCAAGATTTTTTTGTAAAAGTGAGATTATTTTCTTCACATACAAAAGTATATTAGTCTAGTCAACAACTGCTTTTTGGGTGCAAACTTTTGTCTCCGCCTCAGAAAAATATAAAAGAGGTGTCATTCAATTAGGAATAACGTGTAGATGATTTTTGAAAAAAATCAGGAGCCGTTTACAAAAATTGCAAAAGTTATGAACAATTAAGTGGAAAAAAATGGGGTTTGGATTTTTGCAAATATCTCTAAAACTATTTGACATTTTTCAGATTTGAAAAAAGATTCAAAAAGAGGAGGAAATTCCCTATTAAAATTGTACCTCTCGGAACTATAGGACCAAGATTTATAATTTTCTCAGAGGGTTGAAAATACGGCCGAAAACGGGGAATGAATCAATATTATTTAAATTTATTAAATTTGAAAATTAAGAATTGAAAAAATTCATGCATCTACTGGATAGATTTATGATACAATAATCCGTAATTTTCTAAAAAGATGTATTAAAAGACAAATTCAAACTTGTCGGATTTTTAGAATTGACAAATATGTCTTTAAATGTTGAATTAAAATAGTGTTATGAATTAATGATTTCTGGGTAAATTTTGCAATAAAATTTGAGCTCACTCGAACTGCAAACATTTTAATCCCTAGAACTTAAGTAGGTACTCGAACTGCAAAAATGAATTTAAATATTAAATTAATCCAATACACGAATTGCAAAAACATATTAGTAGGGACAGGTAATCTCAGGCACGAACTACAGTAAAAAAAAACATAAAATTTGGCTGAGGTGATTTACAATCTGAATTAAACATACTGTGAAAGGATTCACACGTATTCGATACAATTTTTTACCAAATCATCAGAAACTCTCCCTATTCCCATGGCCACAATATTTTATCTAAAATTTTAAAAAAATTCTTAAATATAGAATATTGCTGTCTCTTTCTATCAACAGTCAGCACGTTTTAATAACGTCGATAGTTTTTATGTTACAGGGGTTAAACGATATGAAAACTATAAATTTATAGACAAAAATGCATTTTTTATCCCATACCAAAAGTAAATAAATACCATAATAAATTGAAATTAATGCCACTGAAAAGGGAATAAAAAATACTATAAATGAGAATTTTTTCAAAATTTTTGAGCAAAAATTGTGACCTTGAGAAAAGGGAGAGCCGAAAAGAGGGGAAACTAAAAAATCGTTATATTTATGGTCTCTCCCTATTCTCACAACCACAATTTTTTATCTAAAATTTTGAAAAAATTATTAAATATAGAATATGGTTTTCTCTTTCTATCAACAGCAGCACATTTAAATAACGACGATAGTTTATTATCTTACAAGGGTGAAACGATATGAAAACTAAATATTTAAAGACAAAAATGCATTTTATAGCATAACAAAATTAAATAAATAATATATTAAAATGAAATTTACACCAATGAAAAGGGAATAAAAAATATTATAAATAAGAATTTTTTCAAAATTTTTTAGCAAGAATTGTGACCTTGAGAAAAGGGAGAGACCAAAGAGTGGAAATTAGAAAATCGTTATAGTTGTGGTCTCTCCCTATTCTCACAACCACAATTTTTTGTCTAAAATTTTGAAAAAATTCCTAAATATAGAATATGGTTTTTTCTTTCTATCAACAGGCGGCAAGTTTTAATAACGTTGATAGTTTTTATGTTACAGGGGTTAAACGAAATGAAAACTAACAATTTAAAGACAAAAATACGTTATATATCTCATAACAAAAATAAATAAATAATATATTAAAATGAAATGTATACCATTGAAAAGGGAATGAAAAATAATATAAATAAGAATTTTTTTAAAATTTTTTTGCAAGAATTGTGACCTTGAGAAAACTCCTTGAGAGAACTCCAAGGATTTTTAAGTTTTCCCTCTTTTGGTCTCTCCCTATTTTCACGGCTACAATTTTTTATCCAAAATTTTTGAAAAAATTCGTAAATATAGAATATTTCTTTCTCTTTTGATCAACAGTCAGCACATTTTAATAACGACGATATTTTATTATGTTACAAGGGTTAAACGATATGAAAACTAAAAAATTTAAAGACAAAAATGCATTTTATATTAGCATAACAAAAATAAATTAATATTATATTAAAATTAATTAAATACCATTGAAAAGGGAATAGAAAATGCTATAAATGAGAATTTTTTCAAAATTTTTCAGCAAAAATTATGACCTTCAGAAAAGGGAGAACCGAAAAAAGGGGAAACTAAAAAATCATTCTAGTTATGGTCTCTCCCTATTCTCACAACCACAATTTTTTATCTAAAATTTTGAAAATATTTTTTAGTATAGAATATGGTTTTCTCTTTCTATCAACAGTCGGTAAGTTTTAATAACGTTGATAGTTTTTATGTTACAGGGGTTAAACGATATGAAAATTAAAAATTTAAAGACAAAAATACATTATATATCTCATAACAAAAATAAATAAATAATATATTAAAATGAAATTTATACCATTGAAAGGGGAATAAAAAATAAAATAAATAAGAATTTTTTCAAAATTTTTTAGCAAGAATTGTGACCTTGAGAAAAGGGAGAGACCAAAAGAGGGGACATTAAAAAATCGTTATAGTTGTGGTCTCTCCCTATTCTTACAACCACAATTTTTGATCTAAAATTTTGAAAAATTTCGTGAATATAGAGTATTGTTTTCTCTTTCTATCAACAGTCAGAAAGTTTACAGGGGTTAAACGATATGAAAACTAAAAATTTAAAGACAAAAACGCATTTTAAATCCTATAACAAAAATAAATACATAATATATTCTTAGAAAATATAGATATAACGACTTTGTGCAGGATTAAAATTTACCTTTAATTATTTTTTGCAGTTCGATAAGCATAAGGATTAAAGTAACCGTATTTTTGCAATTCGTGTGCACCCTAAAATTTACTTACTTTTACTTTTGCATCGATGCGAGGTTTTTCTAAAAGACATGTTGAAGTCGTATCTAATCGGGGAATTTCGATGCATGTTTCCGATCCTCTTTTTTTGTTAGGATAGCTCGTTTCTTCCCCCGTTTCGTCTTCTTCTTCTTCCTCCTCCTCATTTTCCGCCGGGCTCTCTGAAACAAAAAAAAACAAGAAAAACAATAAATAAAGTTATAAAAGTTTCATAAACATCATGAGAAATTTCACATTGCTTAAGTACATAAAATTTTGGTAATTTCCGAAAATCGCACCTATTAAATCAAGTACATTTTGTATATATTTGTAAAAATCTGTCTTTTCTCGACAACCTATAAAGAATCCAAATATAAAAGAAATAGTTATCTTATTCCAAATTGGTTTTCTGCTCGGTAAGAAATTTTCTTTTATATTATTCTATGCTAGATATTTCGTAAAGAATGTGGTTATACTCCCAACAATTTTTTGATGAGTTGCTATTTATCCTTTATTTTTCTTATGAATCCGTCATAAATATTAAAGCTATAACAAGTTTTTTTTTATAAGCTAAAATCTGGTAAATATAAGATTTTTATTGGCAGACATAACAGAGTAAAAAATATTTTTAATACTACACAGATAAAAGCAACATTAAGTAAACAACAATTATTTTTAATAAAGTAACGTTTGATCAAAAAAAAAATTATTTATTATTAATATTATTTACATTAAACCACTTTTATTCGGTATTTTATTATTTTGCGATAAACAAATATAATTATTATTATAAATTCATCATTTTTTTATGAACTAGGTATATAAATAGTTTATATCTTTAATAATTTATTATTACGTTTATATTTATGAATTAAAATCGTTTTAAATTAATTAATAATAAAAATGATTAAATTGGAATTATGTTCAAGATGGATTATAGTATTACAGAATTATTTCCAATTTCGACCAATACATTTTCCTATCGGTACGTCACATAGATTCGATGATGCAAAACGCAAATTAGTTAAGGAGCCATAAAATTTATATAAACAATAAATAATAATTTTCAATGAACATATTAAAATTTGTCGATTTGTTAATGATAATTTTATTATTAATATTTTATTTTTAATTTTTTTTATTTAATATGTTGCCTAAATCTAGTTTTAATTGATCTTTAAGTTTTGCTTAATTCATTATTTAATAAAATTTTTATTTAGTCTTGCATATTTTTTTTTACTATTAATTTTTTTAAGATTTAGTAAATATGACACTGAAATCAAAATCTATATTTTATTAATATAACATTTATTTTATAGACAAATTGTAGGGAAACAAATAGAAATTTTATTTTATTATTAATTTTGTTAGAACTTCGAAATTTAATAAAATCAACAAGTAATGGTACATACACAATCTAACATATACAGGATGTTTCGTAATCCACTACAAATACTATAATAGTGAATAAGGGAAACAAATCGCTCTGTTTATTTTGAACCGTTTGATTAGAAATAATTTTTATCAAAACTGAACTAACTTAAAAACTCGTTTTACAAAAAATTATCTTTTTTTAAGTTTTGTTAATTTTTTTTTAAATTGCCCCTTTTTTTCTTAATTTTGTATTTTTCTCAATAAATTACCCCTTTTTTCTTAATCTTGCACTTTTTTCAAAAAAAATTATCCTTTTTCTTAAATTTTGCACTTTTTCCGAAAAAAATAACCTTTTTTTAAATTTTGCCTTTTTGCAAAAAAAAATACACTTTTTTTCTTAATTTTTGCACTTTTCTCAAAATAAATACACCTTTTCTCTTAATCTTGCACTTTTTTCATAAAAATTATCCTTTTTCCTAAATTTTGCACTTTTTCAGAAAAATTAATCTTTTTTTTTTCCAAAAAAACTTTTTATCTCAATTTTGCACTTTTCTCCAAAAAAGTACCCCATTTTTTTCTAAATTTTGCACTTTTTCCAAAAAATTACTCTTTCTAAATTTTGAAATGTTTTTCAAAAAAATTACTACTTTTTTCTCAATTCTACACTTTTTTCAAAAAAATTATTCTTTTTGGGAAATTAAAAAAAATAGGAAAAATAGGAAAAAATATGAGACAAAAGAAAAAATAGTGAAAAATGGGCAAAAAATAAATAAATAAAGAAAACAGAAAAAACAAGGAAAAAATATTCAAAATCAGAAAAAATTAAAAAAAATAGCAAAAAATTGGGAATAATCCGGGAAATAATGAAAAATACGTAAAAACAGGGACAAATAGATGAAAATATAAGAAATAGAGAAATAAGCAAAAATAGTGAAACATGGGGAAATATAGGGAAAAGTAGGGAAATACAGGAAAAATAGCGAATAAAAGAAAAAGTAAAGAAAATAGTAGGGAAAAGTAGGAAAAAATATTTCAATACTGGGAAAAGTAGCAAAAATAGACCAAAGAGGTAAAAATATTGAAAAATGGGGAAATATAGGATAACTAGAGACAAATAGTGAATAATAGAAAAAAATAGTGAAAAATAGAAAAAATAGGGAAAAGTAGGGACAAATAGGAAAAAATGAAATTATGAAAAAGAGGAAAAATAGAAAGAAATAGTAAAAAAAGGAAAAGAGACGGAGAGAGAGAGAGAGAGATATTAAAACATCTTTAGAGTTAAAAAAATAACGTAGGGAACTTTGTTTCTGATGGGGTCCTGGACTGCAAAATATTTCTTTTATTTCCTCATTTTTTTCTCGTTGTTATATTTTCTTTCCGGTTTTTTTTTCCAGTTTTTTTTTATTATTTTTCTGACCTTTCGATATCTTTTTTTTTCTAATTTTTTTCATGCATTTTTCTGATTTTTTGTTTGTTTTTTTCTGATTTTTTTTGGAGGAAAAATTAGATTCCTCATTTCTCCTCATTGCTTTGTTTTTTTTCTGTTTCCTTTTTTTGTTTGTTTTTTTTTTACATTTTTTTCTTATTCATCTGATTTTTTCGATTTATTTCAATTCATTCAAATTTTTTAATATTCTTTGATGGCTACCATAATTATTTTCGGTTCCTTTTTGGTTGTTTTTTATCTATATTGTACGATTTTTTCCGATTTTTGTCGTTTGCGTTTTTTTGCAATTTTTGGCGATTTTTTATAATTTTTTTTCCGTTTTTTCGATTTCTTCTATTTTTTTTTTGATTTTTTTCCTATAATTTTTCTCATTTTTCTGATTTTTGTTAGTTTGATTTTTCTGTTTTTTTTTTCGAGGAAAAATTAGATTCCTCATTTTTTCTAATTGTTCTGCTTTTTTTTCTTTTGTTTGTTTTTTTCATTTCTTCTTATTTCTGTTTTTTATTTTCATTTAAGATTTTTTGTCATGTTCGCGCTTTTTTCAAGACTTTTTTGCAATTTTTAGCAATTTTTTACGATTTTTTTTTGGTTTTTTCCGACTTTTTTCGTTTTTTTTTTGCGATTTTTAACGTTTTTTCAGTTTTTTTTGCAATTTTTTTCTATTTTTTTGTCTTTTTTTCCCGTATTTTACAATTTTATTTTTCATTTTTTTAAAAATTTTTTTGATGTTTCTTTCAATTTTTTACAATAGTTTCTGTTTCTATCTCATTTTTTCCGATTTTGTCTGATTTTTTGATTCTTCTAATTTTTTCTCGTATTTTCGTATTCCTCTCATTTTTTCTCTCCTTTCGATTTTTCCGATTTTTGGATTTTTTTTTGATTTTTTTCCGTTGCGTTTTTCAATTTTTTCTGTTGTTTTTTGATTTTTTTTGTTATTTTTGGATTGTTTTTTGTTGTTTTTTGATTTATTCAATTTCTGTTAAGTATTTTCTAATTTTCTCCTATTTTATTCTTATCCTTCTGATTTTTGTCGATTTCCTTCGAATTTTACTTTCCCGGACCCATCAAAGGGAAAGTAAGGTGAACGAGCAAAAAAGAAAATAGAGATATCGATGGAAATATCCATTTTGAGGTCCCCAAGAAGATTGAAACCATTTTCAGCGCATGGTCTGTCTGTGTGTCTGTGTAACTGCCGAACCGTTTGACCAATCAAGCTGAAATTTGGAATGAAGGGTGGGTGTGTGCCTAGAATGCGACCATTAGATTTTGGTTTAAATTCTTACAAGTAGAAGGTCCTCAAGACCGACATTGATTAAATTCACATGTAACAATTTTTTACTTTTTTTAAATTTTAAGGACAAACAATAAATACACTTTAGTGCAAAATGTTTCAGTACAAAGTTTTATAGAATAAAGTTCTGGGGTGACACGGCCGATTTTTTTTTTCTATCGATTTCTTTCACTTTCTCTCGATTTATTTATAGTTCTTTCGATTTTTTCCGTACAATTTTCTTATTTCATTTTTCTTACTTTTTCTGTCTTATTCTTTTGACTGTTATCTACTACTTTCATATTTTTCTCTCCGTATAATATTGTCTTGTTCTTGTTTATTAAAATAAAATTTGTACTTAAATTTAAATTGGCTTCTTGTCTAAATCGCTCATTGTCCTCACTCTCTAGTGATTTAACTCTCTTCTAGCCGATTTTAATCCCATTAAGGATATTGTTTTCAAGTTATTAATATTGCGTGCTGGCTGATATGGGCATCGGTGAATGTTTCCCTGATGATAATGCCATCAAATTTATTGGCGCAAAAGGTCAACGAAAACCGTTTCCGCAATACCAATTCAATAAGCTAGAGCTGTTTTTTTTCCATTTTTATTTAAATTAAATAATTCAATTTTAAGATTCTGAAATTTAAAATTACTTTCGGAGAAAAATAAAATCCGGTAAATATGAAACGTAAATATCTTTATGTACATTTCGTTTTCTAGTATAAATGTAAATCCGAAATTTATGTACTCTAAGTCTACAGAAACGATCACATTTTTGTAATTTTAAATCTCGTAAATTAAATAAACTTGAATGTTTCATTTATTTTGAAACATAACACATTACACGAGTGATATTGGCATGCGATCAAATTTTTGGCAAAGATACATATTTGTATTAAGTGAATTTTTTTTTAATATAATCAAGAATAAAAGCAAATTATTACGTTAAAAAAAACATATTTCATTTCAAAAATATATTTAGATTTAGAAATATATACAATAACGCAACAGACACTTGTAATAAACATGAAAGAAACACAGAGAAATTAAAAATAAAAATAAGTAATTATAAAATTTTTCATATCCACCTAAATAATAAAGTGGGATACCTCATAATATTCTAAATTAATTAACAAAACAATCGAGGTCAGGTTATCAATTCCACGTATGATATTTAATTTACAGGATGTAAAAAAATTCTTTATTTTAAAACAATAGTCACAACCTGTCGCAATATTAAAAACATATCTGGTTGAATTTTGTCATTTGGACACGTTTAAATACTATGCAAAAATTTTGCCTAACGTGCAAAAACCGCCATCTTCAAGGATGATTTCGAAAAGTACAGTCAAGCGAGCTCGATTGACACTAGCCATTCGAAAACTCTAGGATAATTAGTTTAACGTTACACTCAGTGTTGCCAGAGTGGTACTATAGTACCACATTTGGTAATCTTGATCGTACTCCTTTGATAAATGTGGTACCCAAATTAATTTCTGGGTACAACGAAAAATATCAACTTTTATCGATTTTTTCAAACACGAAATCAAAATATCCATCGCAGATGACTATGAAAAGAGAGAGAAGCATGCTTCCAAAAATTTGTACTAGAAGTGTGACAGGAGGGTCTTAGATTATCTATGGTGTATCTATAGTGTCCACAAAATAAATTACACGTCACGCGTGCCTCTAGCGGTTGATCTTGAAACTGAATGAACTGAAAGTTCTCCGTCTCCCTTAAGTTAATTATTTTGCTTCTATTCGGCGTGCACTCAGCAACCAATCATTCTTGCGCAAGTTGGGCAGCTTCTTCGGCTCATGGCAAATATTTATCAAAATCTTTATGAAATGGAAAACAATTTTTGTTAACTAATAATAAGTACTGTTGCGTCAGTACATAATGAAGTGACCACAAAAACCGCGCAAAGTATTTATCAGCCACCATTTAACATCGAAAAGCCACCCCCTGTGACGACACGACAGAATATTAAAAAGTGGTAAACTGAGGCAAAATTTAGTACATTTTCATGGATTTTGTGGTACTGAAAATTTTTCCCACTCACTTTTTCCAACCGAGTATTTAGCCGGTTGAGATTCACAAGACATGCGCATTTTACATTTTTAACTGAGTAACAGCCTTGAAATTCTCCACTCTCCGTCATTTACGTTTTGTAAAAAAAATAATTTGTAGTAGTTGGTTTTTGGCTTGTAGCAACGATTATGGACTTTGTAGTGGTTTTGTGTTTATTATTGGTTAAAATTGTGTATATTGTTCACAGTTTACCGATTAGTACTAGTACTTGTAGTTGAAAATGGAGGTTAATTTGGACAAATTTATTTTATGTGTTCAAGAACATGGGGAATAGCGTAGTGGAGGGAATGAAAAAAGAGGGACAATTTTTGGTAAAAACCCAAATATTGATACTTAATTTATTGCGTCCAACCTAATCAATTGTATCTAACGAACGCTACTTTCAAG
Source organism: Neocrepidodera transversa (assembly GCA_963243735.1). Lineage (NCBI taxonomy): Eukaryota > Metazoa > Arthropoda > Insecta > Coleoptera > Chrysomelidae > Neocrepidodera > Neocrepidodera transversa. The sequence goes on from OY725355.1 coordinate 5,950,470, forward strand.
TCAAACTAGACGATGAACTCGCAGCCTAACAACCTATAAACGCAGGAGTACCGCAAGGTACTATCATTGGCTTTTGACCCATAATCGAAAATTAAAGTGAATCTAACAAAGTCCGTCCATATAACATTTACAATACGGCGAGATATCTGTCCTCAAGGAAATATAAACAACACGCCCATACCCGTCAAATCTGAGGTGAAATATCTTGGACAAAAAATTAACATGGAAGACGCACATAAAAATCAAATGACGATAACAAAAACTCAAAACAAAAACCATGAGCTGGGTAATAAACAGAAGATCTAAACTTTCTCTGCAAAACAAAATAATCTAGTATAACCTCCAAACATAGAGTTTAAAAAGGCCTACGATACGATCAAAAGAGCGGCAGTATACCAAGCACTGGAAGAACTAGGAGTTACCGAAAAACTCATAAGATTAGTAAGATTGACGCTACAGAATACGGAAAATAGAATAAGAATGAAAGGAAAAAAATCTGAAAAGTTCAAAGTGAAAGTAGGGTTGCGTCAGGGGGATCCCTTGTTAACAGTTCTATTCAACTATGTATTAGAAAATATAATCCGTGAAGCAAACTTAAATAGAAATGGTTTACTATATAATAGGAAGCATCAATGTTTGGCGTTCGCTGACGACATTGCCATTGTATGTAGAAGTAAAAGTGAACTAATGCAAGCTATTAAAGTGTTCGAAGAGAAAGCAAAGGAAAAAGGCCTAGAAATAAATGAGGAAAAAACGAAATATATGAAATGGATGGATGACGGTTTTACCAAAGGAGATTGTTTGAAAGTAAAAGCAAACAGCGGTAAGATGTACAAGTTCGAAGAGGTCGAGCAATTTGTCTATCTGGGATCAACATTCACAAGAAAACCGGATACGAAGGAAGAAATAAAAACAAGACTGGGGAAGGGAAATAAATGTTTATATAGCCTAAACCATCTCCTAAAAAGTAAGCTAATAACAAGGAAGCTAAAAATTAAACTGTACAAAACTGTAATAAGGCCCATAGTTACCTTTGCCTGCGAAACATGGATTTTGAGAAAAGCAGATATAAATACCTTGGAGGTCTGGGAAAGAAAGGTATTAAGGAAAATTTTTGGAGGGAAACGAATCAATGAAATACGGGAAAGAAGAACAAACCAAGAGCTTAGGGACTTGTATAAGGAACCAAGCATAACAGGATTTGTGAGAGCACAAAGACTAAGATGGCTAGGGCACTTAGAAAGGATGGCGCCAAATACAATCCCAAAAATGATCATCAGTAGAAGTATAGGAGGAAAAAAGAGAAGAGGAAGAGAGAAGTGGAATTGGATTTGGAAAGCCTAGGGGTACAAAACTGGAAGAATAAATGTAAAAATAGGAAGAAATGACAAACCAAGCCATGGGCCTCTTAGGCCTGCAGAGCTAAATATATATATAACCTATAAACATATTAAGTGGTCAGAATGATAACCGCCGCCCTTTGGTATATTTCAAACCAAACGCTTCACAACGACCTAGACATTCCATTCATAACAGAAGTGATAAGAGCCAATGCTAACAAGTATAGAAACTGTACCACTAATCATAGTAAACAACTGATTAACGAACTCTTCAATCAACCAGTTGAAAGAAGACTTGAAAGATTATGACCAGAAGATCCCGATAGGTAAAAAATTCCAGAGATCCATCGCTGGATGGAACTTGCTCAAATCACGCTTCCTTAGATCATATTTGCTAATTACCCTGTATATACTATGAGTAGATTGTAAATTGCAGTGACTAAATTAAAAAATTACTTTGTCCAGTATTCAAAAGAATAATAGAATTCAGATAGGTAAGATACATTATTCTTGATGTCAGATTTATAGAATTTGTTCTCTTTTAGAAAATATTGAAACCTATCGAAAACAGAGAAAATGATGAAGAGCCAACAGAAAAGAGGAGAAAAGTCGAAGAAAAAAAGAAATCACGGGCTAAAAAAGAGCACAATAAAATAATAGATTTCCTGCAAACAAGAAAAGAAAAAGGCTGAAGAGCGGGAAAGGCGCCATCGTGAAAAAATAAAAGAATTGTAAAAAGTTGTAAAAAAAATTTGCCTCGCCTTATCAGGAGCGGTTTTTTTGAACAAGTCAAAAGGACATTAGGCACTCGGACGAGGCTACGGGTGAGCGGCTAGTTGAGTGTGTACGCCTAGTTTTTTGTTTTAAAAGAATATTTACTTTTTGTTTATGTTTTGTTTTCATATCATAAGTATCAATTTCTTAAAAATTTGAATTAATATGGGAACGTTCAGCTAGGTATTGCACTTAGGTCATCAATACATCATTTTTCTAGTTCGTACCCTGTTTTTCGTAAAAACCAGTACTAAATTTATTCTTCATTTGTGCTTTGATAAACCCCCTTAATAGAAGAGGGCTCGGGATAAGTAAGTTTTATGGCCTATTTGTAATGAAACAATATTTCAGTTTGGTGTTATAAGTCTAATATCAGAATATTGTAATTTTTATTGTATGACCTATTTAATAGCTTTCGATTTATAGTATTACTTCCGATAGTTCTATCCTATGAAATATTACGTGAAAATCAATTACAGAACAACTCGACCATTTGACAAGAGGACAGGTGTAAGTGTCTGCAATTTCATCCCATTTGTACAGCATGACATGCCGATGAATGATACTGTAAAAATTGCCCTATCCGCAGATGACACCTGTTTTTATAAAAACTTCCATATGGAGGAAATAGTAGCCAGGATAATTGATATTTATACAGTAAGGACCAAAAGTCCGTCACCACCCATTACTTCGTTATTTTACATATTACAAAAAAATGTTAAATAAGAAAGTTGTAGGGTTTCATTCCAAGTCTTTAATGGCTTAGTTTTATTTATTAGTAGTATATGTATATCATTTCATTTTTGGATTCTACATCAAATTAAAAGCAGATTTTATATAACGTACTCTATACCTAAGTTATAAGAAAAATCTTAATCAAATCTGATTTCCGATCCCTTACGATAATTTGGTAGGCTGTGGATGCTAGACTCATCCATTAACTTAAAAAATTGTAAAGTGGTACATTCAAGGTGGTGAAATCCATTGTGATCCATTTTAAACTGAGGCAAAAGTTGTCAAAACAGTAATCCAAAAGTGCAGAGGTCCAATTAAAAAAAACTACTAAGTCATTTCGCTATTTTGAAACACCCTGTATAAATAAAACTTAAACCATTACAGAGATATAATGAAACCCTATAAAAGGAGGGCGACGGACTTTTGGTCCTCACTGTACAAAACCTGCTGTTTCTACAAAAATCTGAAATAATTCATACGTGCTATTTTTATTATGCCAATCGAAAAAATTATTGAAATAATTTTATTCTTGATTGCCAGGTTACAATAATAATTATACCTGTTACTATTTGTATTTTAAAATATTTTAAGAACTAGCTATGTAAAATATTTGATAAATTTTCCAATTCTGTGTTGTCAATTCAACTAAAGTTCAACGATTTAAGTTATTTTTACTATTGTCAGCGTCAACTGCCTAATATTGATTGATTATAGAGAGTAAAGGAAAAACCAATCAATGCGAAGAGAATTGGATAATGGATTGAATAATATAATCATTTAAGAAACTAAATATTTTTTAAAGTAGATTAATAGAAAACAATCTAATAACTATTAGCAAGAATTTTCAAAATTTAGAATAATAATCACATAAAGATACAAACTTTCTTCTTAAACCTAAAACAGTATAATCCTTAAAGTCATTATAATTGCAAACTAGTAAAAAGCACTCTAACATAAGATAATCCTAAAAAAGCATAGCCACCAGCGCTTTTATTTTTCTTTTTCCACTTATAAAAGGTGAAAAAAAGGAGGAAGTAAAAATTCTGCGCGATAAAGTCGGAGCCCGTTGGTAAAAAAAATATCTATAAGTGTCTTAATCTAACATACTTTCGCGTAAAGTACTATTTGGATAATAACAGTAGCAGTATAGCTACAATCCATTACGGAGCTTATTTACCCATATTATTGAAGCTGTTCGCTTCGTAAAAATTTAGTGCGGTGTTGTCAATATGAATTCCAAAGTAAAAAATAAAACATTGTTTCCGTGCACGGCACTGGAGTAGAATTCACTTAAAATTATGGAAATAAAAGAAGCTTACGAGTATAAGACCAGGAGCAGTGTTGGGCATCAATCAATTAAAAATTCAATCAATTGATTAATTGATTAAAAAATTAATTTAATTGCAATTAAAAGTAATCACAATTAATTGTTAATTGCATAAAACAATTAAAACTAACAATTAATCTGTCCGTTGAAAGTTTTATGAAACTGCGTGGTGTCATAAAAATTATTTATAAAGGTTTCTAAACGCTATGTAGGTTACAATTGTATACAAAATCACCAAAAATTGCTTTTTAGTCATAACTTCTAATTTTTGTTAGAGAAAAACAAAATGGGGGCTTCAAGATGGCGGACGAGAAGTGTAATTGTTCGATTCCATTAAAAATTGGTATGTGGGGGATTTTTTGGTCCAAGATTAAATTTAAGATGGCGGACGACATTTGGTATGTGGATGTTTTTGTCAAAATTAATAAACTTAAAAGTCACGGTAGAATTGATAAAATATTAAAAGTAAAAATTAAATTCAAGTAAAAAAATATTTTTTTAACAAACTTTTATTTAAATGTTCTAAAAAGAAGAAAATAAATTTTAAAGTAAATCAAACGAATCATTTTGTTATGTTATAAAATTTTATATGAAATAAAAGCTTGTCGGAGACTTTCCCGTGTAAAGTTCTTTTGTTAAAAAATGGATACATTTCTACTTAGATTTTCTTGTGTCAATATGTAACAAAATGATAGGTTTGATTTACTTCAATGATTATTTTCTTCTTTTTAGAGCATTTAAATAAAAGCCTGTTGTTCAAAAATATTTTTTTACTTAAATTTATTTTTTACCTTTTACTATTATGTCATGCAAAAAAATGTCACCACAATATTGCATTGTTATCTGACTTACATATGTAAAATTTTAGCTTAATCACATATTTGGGAAGTTAAAAAGAATCGGACCATAATCACAAATATCATTCATGCATTCTGACAAAAAATTCATAATCTAAGATACCAAAAACAACCAAGTATAGATTGTCCAACAACTAAAACGACCCCTTCAGCGTCCCCACTTCTCTAATTTTCCCTTTGTTTTTTCGTTTCCCACTTCACTAATTTTTAATCAAGCGGTCGGTAGTGTTTAGTAGCTGGACTAAGTTTAATAATTTTGAATGGAATCGGATCAAAATCACAAATCTGGTCCGCCATCTTGGAGCCGCCATTTTATTGTTTTCCCTAAAAAAAATTTATAATGCATTGAAATCTGATTTACATATGTGTGCAAAATTTGACCCAAACATACAAACATGTCAAGCTAAATAAAAGCTTGTAAAAACTAGTTAATTGTTAATTGCGACTACTGCAATTGATACTCACAATTAATTAATTGTTAATTGTGGTAGTCGCAATTAACAATTGATTAATTGTTAATTGTATTACTCACAATTAACAATTAATTAATTGTCAATCTTTAATTGTACGAACAATTTAATTTTGCCCAACACTGACCAGGAGTACCAGTTGAATCTCCGCCCAACAGATGGAGACATTATAGTCCGTGCTTCTTAGGACAATTCAATCCGTTGTCGGTAGGTGCAGTGGCAGCCCGAAGTCCGAGTTCCAGTGGCAGTCCATCGACCTTTAGAGATAGGTCAAGTCAAGCTGAAGGAAGCGAAGTAATTTCAATTGTACCGGAATCCAGATCCGTCAATCCGACCGTTGCCAACCTGGAAGGCCGTCTGACACCTCCGAATAAAGACCTTGCTACACACCTTCCTCCGGATTTGATTTTGGTAATTGAGTGAAAGGTTTTTATTTATATGATTTCCTTTTTTTTATTTGGTTGTAAGTTGTAAAATTGTAGCAGCAAATACCCAGGTATGATACCATAACGACCCCTGGAGTATTTTATTTCCCCACTGAAGCTGCCGGTTCAAGTGTCCTTTACACTATAAACGGAAGGTGGCGCACGAGGAAATCCGAAAGCTGACCGAAGGTGCTAAAATATCGAATGACGACGCAAAGAGCGTTACAAAACTCCCGGTTCAACTTATTTTTACCAAAAGGTAGAGTAAAAATTGACCTACTTTTGTACTGAAGTTTTTTATTCTATCTTTTATTTGTCAGCAGTATTTTTAATTGTGGTAATTATTTCATAGGTAATTAGTAAATTCTAATATTTTATCTGAACTGATGAATAAAGTCTAGTTTAAATATTTGTATGCACCAGTCTCTACTGCCAATACCACAATGGAGATTTAATTGCCTGTAATTATCTCTAATATGTTAGCAAACAAGTATTAGTTGGTGCTTTAAATTTCTGTGGCGTTATATCTGGTCACAATTTATTTTTACTATGAGAGTGAATCTAAACATATAATGGTAATAAACAAAATTGTTATTAAAAGTAAGTTCTACATTATAATTAAATTAAGTGGCGCAGTTATTAGGATACTAACCTGAGATTAGTTCATGCTTAAAATTGCTAAAATAATAAAAAAATCGATCATAAAAATATTTCAACGAAAAATCCACAATTGTTATACTATTCTACCAATGCTTGAAATCTAATATTGCTGAAGTTTAAATCAAATTTTAGCTAAAGTATAGAGAATAATTGACAATTACTTCTAATAGATTTTCAATCAATAATAGAACTAATCAGAACGCCCCGACAATTCATCCTACTCGCGATATTAATTGCCATTGTATTGACGCGGATGGACCTAATGGAGAAATCCAAACAATATGAAATCAATCTGCATAAAAAAGAGAAACCATAAAAATAACCTCAACACCGTTGTAAATGATGCACATTGTATATTCTACCAGGTGATCCAAAAGTATGAGAATATTAATATTTATAATATTGATGGAGTTAATCTGTTAGATCTCCTATCTACTATCATCATCCTCATCAAGAGAAATAGTATGCTTCTGCGAATATCGAATGGCCCATAATTATCCAAATTATTTTTGTTAGTTAGCGTGATACCAAGTGGTCCAAAAAAGTCGTTACTGCCTCTGCTGTTCTTCTTACGCTCGTATGCTCTATTTATTGTCGATAGAGTTTGGACGCGTGCCTCTGCTTATCTTGGAGAAGTCTTTCGGACTAGAAAATAAAGGAGGAAATCTCTCCTTAAGCGGAATAGCTATGACAGTTCTGGCGCACTCCTTATGGGAAAACGCTAAGGTCTGTTCTGTTAATTTCGTTCAAATTCAAGTTCACTCGTGACTACATCAGACCCACTACACGAGTCTCGAACATCTTTTAACAGGTCTCAGATATTATTGCCATTATGGAACCAGTTAAAGTACTAAAATCAATTAATCCGCCATCTCCCTTAAGCTCCAGTTCACTATGTGACCTCATACTCAATGTAGCAAGCTCCAAACATCCGTAAAGGATTGCTAAGAACTATACAACGAACTTGTCAAGTTTAAAAAAATTATTAAGTTCAAAGTTAAGTCTCAAATGTTCTACCACCGGAATTAAAAATAAAATAATTAGAAGGGCTAAATTATCTTCTACCGATGATTAAAGTCATCAATTCAAAATGGTAACTAAGGCTATAGGGCTGTCTGTACTGGTCTCGCCTCAAAATGGTTAATAGTTCAAGTTCGTTTTTCCTTTGTAACAGAGCCATATTCATAGGAGGGGGGTTTTAATAAATTATATTTGACATTTTTAAAAGTAAAGGAAACAATATAAATCTTCAAGCACTTTAGAAATCAGACTAATTTTATTAGTATTCAATGTATTATAAATATCACTCTTAAGTACTTAGTTTCAAACATTCACCAGGAAACATAAATCAATTGACAAAGGACTGCCCTTCTGAGAAAGGACCTACGAGTAGAATTCCAAATGACTAACACATGTTAACACAGAAATAATGATTTTCTAACTAGAAATTAAATTACTTTCAAGAATATAAAACAATGTACTTAGTTTAGTCAGATACTTATATTAGTAAGAATAATTGGAAGCCAGGACATGGCTTTTAATGATAGTTTTTCCATCCCTGTTAAGTCTAAAGTTTATGATTGTAATAAATTCTAATTACATAGCCAGTCATTGATTTATGGTATAATCAGATTCAAGTAAACTATATTAAAGTTTACTAGAGGGCAGCACTTACTGGAAGTCAGAATTGTAATAAAAAAGTAATTCCCCTCCGTAGTTTACTGAGTAAAACAATCTCATTTCCTTTTTGTTAGAGTCCAGTAAGATTAAGGGTGGTACCAGGAAGCTTATGGGGGTTAAACCAATTAGGAAGCATTTTTCTGTTTGACAATAATTCCGTCTTTCCAATATGCAGTTAATTCTGATATTAGCATCAATATTCATAGTAAGTTTTCTCAATTTGAAATTTGGGTTCCACGCTTATAGTCAAGTAATATTTTCTTCAATGGAAATAATTATACTCCTGTAACCTAAAATATGTGAAAATAGTGGCTACGACCTCTTTCATCGTGACTACAAGTTAAGGATTAATTGACAGAAAAAGGTAGGTGCAAAATCTCTTATACTAGAAATAGAAATTCACTGTGCCCACGACATAGAATTATCTTTGGTTTACAATATCACCTTACAGAATTCACGTGTGCCTCGCTCGGCCTACAGTCAATTAGTGGTGTTTTTAACGAAATTATTCTATAGTCACTAAACCAATAACTGGATATAAATAAATAATAAAATAAACCACTTGTAACACCTTCACCTACATGGTTTTTTCACTGATACCTGGACTTTCAACAATTTTCAATTGCATTTGGATAATTTTCAGCGAATTCCAGTAATTTTTGACATTTTCAGTAATTTTTGTTCTTTGGTCGATTGTTTTGGTCATTTTCAATACGTTATAAATTTTCTGGTCCATTTCTACTATCTAAAAATATTTCTTGTCATTTTCAGCAACTTCTGAATATTTTTAAGCCATTTCTAGCGATTTTCAGTAATTTTTCTTCACTTTCAACAATTTTTAATTATGTTTGGATAATTTTCATCGAATTCCAGTAATTTTTGATATTTTCAGTAATTTTTTTTCTTTGTTCGATTTCTAACATGTTTTGGTCATTTTCAATACGTTATAAATTTTCTGGTCCATTTCTACTATTTAAAATTTTTTTTTTGTCATTTTCAGCAACTTCTGAATATTTTTAAGCCATTTCTAGCGATTTTCAGTAATATTTCTTCACTTTCAACAATTTTTAATTATGCTTGGATAATTTTCAGCGAATTCCAGTAATTTTTAACATTTTCAGTAATTTTTGTTCTTTGGTCGATTGTTTTGGTCATTTTCAATACGTTATAATTTTTCTGGTCCATTTCTCCTATTTAAAAAAATTTGTTGTCATTTTCAGCGATTTTCAATCATTTTTCATCGCTTTCAACAATTTTTAATTATGTTTGGATAATTTTCAGCGAATTCCAGTAATTTTTGACATATTCAGTAATTTTTGTTCTTTGGTCGATTGTTTTGGTCATTTTCAATACGTTATAATTTTTCTGGTCCATTTCAACTATTTAAAAAAATTTGTTGTCATTTTCAGCGATTTTCAGTCATTTTTCATCGCTTTCAACAATTTTTAATTATGTTTGGATAATTTTCAGCGAATTTCAGTTATTTTTGACATTTTCAGTAATTTTTGTTCTTTGGTCGATTGTTTTGGTCATTTTCAATCCGTTATAAATTTTCTGGTCCATTTATACTATTTAAAATTTTTTTTTGTCATTTTCAGCAATTTCTAAATATTTTTAAGCCATTTCTAGCGACTTTCACTCATTCTTTGTCACTTTCAACAATTTTTAATTGTATTTGGATAATTTTCAGCAAATTCCAGTAATTTTTGACATTTTCAGTAATTTTTGTTCTTTGGTCGATTTCTAGCATCTTTTGTCACTTTCAAAATCTTAGAATTTTTTTTGGTCCATTTCTAATTTTCTTGAAAAATTTGCTTTCATTTTCAGACAATTCTTGATATTTTCTGTCCATTTCTAGCTATTTCCAGTCATTTTTTTTAATATTAAGGATGCCTAAATGGAAATTACTTGTGGTCGTCAGAAAAATTTGACATTTTGTAAGTTGGAAGTTTGTATGCTGATTATTGCAGTCAGGTATCTAATCTAATTAACTGTAATATATAAATATAATAATAAGATAAAAAATTTATTATAATCCATATTTTTCTTATGCTTTTCTTTTCAGATACTCAAGTCCTACTTTGATGTTTTAGTACAAGTCAATAAAGAGTGGATTTTGTTTGACAATTGTTTTTTTTATATTATATTTTTTCCCTGGATGTGAGTTTTTTGTAATTTCGACTTGGTTTTATTGTGCTTTCTCTTGTTTATTTCCATATTTAATATATTATGTGATAGAAACACATTATAACATATAAATATCTACTTTTAGCTTCCTGAAAAGCATAAAACAAAATTCGGTGTACCGTTACATTATTCTTAACAACGAAAGAAGTAATTATGTGTGAATGTACTACGTGCCTTTGGAAATGAGAATTCCCAGCGATCCCGATGATTAGGAACGAACAAGAGAAAGCAAAACACGTTAAAGTTTCATATTATCCGATTAAATTGAACTCCGGCGAACATTTCTTTTCAGGATGGAAAATCTATTTTAAAAACAAAAGCAAATTTTCTGACCTTCTCTTCTGTACTTTAATATAATATTAAAATAATATATTTATGTAGGCGTAAATGATAAGTTTCGTTTGTATTATTTTCAGTCCGTGTAATGAAATGTAATAGATGTATAAGGCAAAAAATGTTAATTTGAAGTAGAAAATGATTCTATTCATAATTTTATTAAACTGCTTATTTCATTTTTTTAACATTTTTGAACAAAAATGAGAAGAAAACTTTTAATTTGTTTTTCTTTTCTTCACATATCGTGAATACAGCGCAGCAGCGGGCCAGGGGCGAAGCGTTCATGACTACCGATCCTTGATTTTAAAATGCTTAAAATTAATTGAAATTGCTACAGACATATTATTAATGAAAATGAGTTTGAGAATGAATAAAATATTTAGTAAAAAATTCATGTCTATGTTCGATTTCATTCCACTAACGTTACTGATTGACCCTGTGACCCCTTGATGACCTTTCAACCTTTTGACCTTGACATTTCTATAATTAACGCGCCCTGCCGTCACTGATTACGTACTGTTATCACTAACACCGGATTTCACCGGAAACGCCCACACCCCTTATCACCGGAAACGCCGCCATATTGGAGGAGGATTGGTATAGAATAATTACTTATCTTTACCATATACAATAAAACGATTTTTCTTAATAATTACTTTACAACTAATAACCTACAAATTTGAGTTTGTTCTTGTGTGTGGCGCCCTTTAAGTGAATATAATTTTCGTCACTGATTAACTAGTAACCCATTTCCACGTTCTGGGTAAATTCACTTACAACCAGAATCATGGTGACCTGATTATCTACTATTAACTTTAGCGATTATTTATAAAGATTTTTGTATTATTTTAACCTTTTGCTTCATATAAATTAGAATTATTATATCACAAAGTTAACCTTTCAATATTTCTTTTCAACTTTTCCCTTTTACAGAATCTAATATTACATAATAATTTACTTTCCTTTAAAGATAAATTCAACAGATCCCTTTCGTCTAACGAGAAGAGTCATTTTCTTACAATCTTTTGAGATGATCTTCTACTGGGAAACATACTTAATTAAATGTTTTTTAACGTCGAACCTTCTCTTTAGATTTTCAACGTGAATCAAGATAGTGTAAAAAAACAACAAAAGAATGAATATTTATTATTTTCTCATTAGAATAAACATTTAGATTAAATTGGAAAAAAGTAAATACACACATATCTTTTCTACTATTCATGTTTATTACCTATGAAATGATATATTTGATGTTCGTGTTTTAAAGAATGGAACATTTAAAACTTTTATTAGTTTTTACCAGCCAGAACAGATTTCTGTAACATAAATTTTGATAAAATGTAAAGGTAATTTTAAACTTTTATATCATAGTCAGTAAAAATTTTAGTAGGTTGGGAGGTTATGAAACAGTTTTTATTATCATAATTTAGAAACTAACGAAGTGAGACTTTAGAGGTTCTAGACAAATAAACTAAATTTATGATTTATTTTTATTGTTTAATTCTTAACCATTCAATTATTTTATGCTTGTTCCTTTCACCTACAAGAAAGTTATTCGAGTGAGAAATGTGTAATAGTACCTTATTCAGGGGGGGTCTTAGTAATTTATATTCGACATAAAGGAAGTAATAAATTGTCAAGTACTTCAGAAAAAAATTTTAGACATTCACTGTAGAAATATTTACCAGGATATATAAATCAATAAGACAAAGGCTGTCCTTCTCAGAAGGTCCTGCAAAAGGAACAAGCCAACGGGATCACAACACAAAACTTTCTGACACGAAATTAAATTGACTCGTTCAAAAATATAAAACAACGCATTTTGTTTAGTCAAATTATGTTACCAGATAAGAAATTGGAAGACAGGATATGGCTTTGGATGATGGTTTTTTGGCGGGTTTTTCCATCCCTGTAAAGTCCAAAGTTCATGATTGTAACCCGACCTTTACTATGGCTCGGATTCTAATTACATCGCTGATATATCGCATAATTAAATTCAAGTAAACTCTTTCAAATTTGCCCAGATTGTAGCACTTACAAATTTGTATTAAAAAGGGATACGCCCTTCTTAGTTCGCTTAGTAAAATGTTCTAATTTCTGATTTGCTAGATTCCAGTAAGATTAAGGGTGGTACAGGGAAGCTTACGGGGGTCGAACCAATCAGGAAGCTGTGTGACACTAATTTCGTTTGTAACTTTGAAAATTATTTACAAATTTGAGTTAGTTAATTTCCAACTTCGCTCGGGATCGGTACTTCTTCCAATAAGCAGTTGTTTTGATAAGGAACTGGGTAGCTGTTACTCTTTAACGATTAATTACCTTCATTTTTTTTAAAAAACTTGTAAACTAATTATCATAATTGTTTCTTTAGTAACTTTGGACCAACTTATGGTCATGCATATAAACATCTCTCGCCAATACAATTAATTAGTATTTATCTCGTGTTTCAATCAATTAAAATAATTATACTCCTGTAATCTAAAATATGTGAAAAATAGTGGCTACGACCTCCTCATCATGACTACGAGTTGAACATTATTCGTCAGAAAAAGGTAGGTGCAATATATTTTTATTAGATATAGAAATTCACTGTGCTCGCGACGTTGAATTACTTCTGTCTCGCGATCTCATCTTACAGAATCCACGTATGCCTCGCTCGGCCTACAGTCAATTAGCGGTGTTTTACCAAATCACTCTAAGCTCAATAATATATAATTCTTAATAAAGTACAAAAATAAATAGAAACACACCCGCGATGTACCAAATGTATATCACGCAGATTTGTTGGGGAGAATGATTAGCTTAGGAAAGGATTAACGTACGAAACGATTATCGTAAAGGCGGGGCTCCACCAAACAGGGCTAGCCAGGCGGAAATTGCGACCTTGTTGTCGGCACAAAATGCCGGAACTTGCAGCGGGTTTGCCGCGGAATTAAATTCGACTTAACCAAACTGAGCAGAATGGACATTTTAATTCCGTTGGTTTGAATTATCTCTAGAGTATCATAAATTACACACTAGCCGGTAAGCCGGTATCAATTAAAAAATACTTTCTTGGCTCTTCGAGATTATAACAATAATAACGATCGATATTGATAGGAAAAAAATGGCCAAATTAGCGAAACTTTTACCCCTTGGTTTGAATAATGACCAATAGCCACACATCCATATAAAAATTAAATTTTCAAAATAAAGTTAAATATAAAAATTTAAAAGAAGTTTTAAATACCCATTAAATTATTAAGTTATATTCTAAATAAATCTCTTATGTAATAATTTGGTAAAGGTAATTATTGGTTAATTGACAGGGTTTAATATTTTATTTAAAATAAAAAAAATATTGTCACGGGGAATATGTTCCCAAATTATTCCCATAAAGAAATATTAAAATTAAATATTTAAATCTCGCCTTATGCAGTTCATTCGTTCATTGGTTCACTGAACTCGTTTGTTTAGTTAATTAAGAAACGTGTTAGAACTGCACAAGGCTAGTACATGAATCGCGGAATATCAATATATATATATAAATACGAACAGGTATTGTTCAAAAAAAGAAGTCAGTCAAGAAAAAGTCTTTAGATTTTACTTTTGGCTGTCGGCACTCTGCCGACAGTTTGAATAACCGACCTTAGTGACATGTCTCTTTAAAGTCTTCGTTAGTTTAGTGTTAAGTTAGTGTGGTAAGAATATTTATTTATATATATATATATATATATATTAGTTAGGTATTTATTTGAGTGTTTTGGTTTGTTATCTTATTGTTGTTATCAATCTCTAAATTACATCAACCTTAGGCTCTGGGGAGAGAGACTCATTCCCTTGGATGAAGTTACCTATTTGGGAGTATTCTTTATGCGTACCCGAAATTGATCAGCTGAAGTTCTCATCGGACCTCTGAGTGGCACGTTTGGGAGATATAACTCCCAAACTTTACTATACACATACATTCGTCCAGTAATGGACTATAGAGCTCTCAACTTCTCCTCCATCCTCCTTTCGTGCACGCCGAGGATCCTCAGGAAATGTTTATACCTTCCCTGGCGTTTCCCCTCAAATAAAATACAAAACCATATGAATATCATTTCCAGACTAACAAATCTACAAGGAAGATACATCGGGAGAAAAATGGACAGATTAAACTTACACGCCAAAGAAACTTTACGGACTAAATTGACAGTTGAGAAGATTGAAGAGCACTACCAAGAAGACCTTTCAAGAAATTCGCTCCTTCTACATGAATTATAAGATCTTCCGGAAGAGCTCCTAGATCTAATGGAGGATGCACCTCTATGTATCAGATGAGCTTGTCCCCTACCGGAAGCTACTTCCTCTGAGCCTCCCCACCCAGGAGGCTTGTAAGTACCAATAAAATATTCAAAAATAAAATATCTGAAATTTTTTCCAATTCTTTTCTTTTTAGACCAATAGCTCCTTCCTGAAAGGAATTAACTTCTTCCTACTACAGCAGGGTTCTAGAAACAGCTATACTATCAGGGTAAATTACCGAGGAGGGTTTATCAGGTATACCCCTGACTCTGCTTGCAGAGCGATCACGGGCGAGTCCTGCACTACCTCTCGCATAGAACCTAGTGTGAGGTGTTTATAAAAGATTCCCGTCAGAACAGGTCAGGACTATAGTTGTAATAAAAAAAAGCTCTATATCTTTCTGGACTGGAACGGACTGGGGTAGTTGGACTCCTATGCTGTTGAGAGGTCTTTTAATCTGTTTAAAATTTTAAACGTTGATTTTCTAAAATCACGCAGCTTAATTGTACAAAATTTATGACTTCAAAATTTAAAGTCAATAAATTGATAAAATTAATAATTTTATTTATTAAAAATCTTCTAGAATTTCCAGGGATGATTAAATTTGAATGCCCAAAAAATGTCCACTTGTTAATGAAATTTGAAAATTTGAAATAAAAGACGAAGAAAGATTTCAAAAGTAATATAATAATTATTATAATAGTATAAGTCGCCATGTGCGTTGAAAATTTAAAATATAATGATGCCAGGTCATTTCAGATGTCATATCTAGGATGATCAGTCCTGGTTGACTAATTATCTGCCAATTTAAAAAAAATAAAAAATTAATCAAGATAAAAAAAGGAAGTTGTCAATTGTGAATTTGGAATTTTTTTAAATTGTTGAAAAGAAAAACAATTTTGTTAGTTTTTAATATTTAAATGTTAAAATAAACGATTATAAATTGATATAAAAAATAAAATAATTTATACGAAACAAAGGTGAGACAATCTTATTGACAAATCGAGAAATTAAAGAATTAAATCAGAAGATGAAAAAGGTAGAAAACAGTCAGATACTGAGAAGATGGACAAATAAAAAATACAATAGTAGAATATTTAAAGGAACAGAAGGTAAGAAACCTAAGAGGTGATACAGGGAAAGACAAAAATAACAAAGAAACAGATTAATAGAAAAAACATTATTGAGATGAAAGAAAGTAGAATTATTCAGATAACAAAAAAATTTCAGGACATTCTAAAATTTCAATAGATTGGAGGTTCGATTCCAGGAACCGAAACCAAAGAAAGTAGAAGTATTCAGAAGCATTAAAAATTTAAATAAAGTGTATTTTTTTATATCATTTTAAAAATTAATTTCAGTGAGAACACAACCCGTACTGAGATTACCGGGTGGTCCATATCAATAATAATTATTATAATAGTTTAAGTCGCCATATGCGTTGCACAGTTAATTTTATGTTTATTAATTAATTTCAACATTTTTGGCGCTGTCCAAGAGCGGACATTTTTCGTCATTGTTATTTCACCTTCGCAGTATCCTGCAGTTTTTTCTCTACGAAGCAGTGTAAACACTTCCAACCATCATGGGTCTCTTCTCAGACAAACGATTTCTCCTTTTCCTATGTATCCTTGTTTAACATATCATTTTTATAACTTTAACCCGTACGATTTTTAAACCGCTTAATTTAATTTTCATTTTTCCTAACATAATAATGTTCATGTACCCATATTTTTCTTTCCTCCCTATATTTTTCCATTACGCACTAGTAATTTTATAACAGCATTAATTGCTCCTTCCCTATTAATGATATTTACTATTGTAAACCTATTTATTATTTGGACTGAAGATAGCTAAGTAGTCGAAACTAGTTGCCCTTGATTACAACTTGATTAAAGTTTCTGTGGTACATGATTTTGAGTTTACTTTATTAAAAAAATCAAAATTTTTATAAAAAAATATTTGTGATATCATTTAATTACAATTACAAGAAATATGAAATTAGAAATTACTTTTAGAATATCTGGATCAGGTAAAAATTTACAATTTTGGGAAGTTTAATAATCAAATCCAGACAAGATTTTTTTTATTTTAGTGCTTGGTATAAATAGTCTATTCCATTCATTCGAATGGAAACAACACACTTTTATGGAAATGAAATGGGCGTTTGCTTTAAATGAAATGAGAATAGGATGAAAGTGTGACAGATTACAGCATAAATCCATGTTTATGGAAGGATTTCCTTTTTTACAGACCACTCTATCTATGTAATTAAAAATATTAATTTATTCCAATTATAATTTCAAATTATTTAAAGAAAAAAAAACAGTTATATTAAAAAAAAACTCATTTTCTATATAAACATACTCGCATTTTATCAAAGAACTCAAAAACACTTAACTTTATGATAACAATAACAAAATAAAATTTGATCTATTGCATTTCCAATGCAAAGATTTATAATCTAAAAACAAACATTGTTGAAAGTGATCACATACATAAGTTTTTACATTTTTGCAAAAATAAATGTAAATTGATTCTTGAATTATTTTTATAATATGATAAATAATAATTTTAACAAGATAATATTCAGAAAATATATAATAATTCAGCAAAAAATTTCATAATTAAATTGTGTTTATCTATTCTATTGGTTTTTATATCTAAATATTTCTTTTGTGAAAGGATTCACTAGGCTCCTAGTGAGTAAATAAAAATTAATTTTTTTTTTGTAAAAATGGCGAGAGTAAATTAAAACAGCAAATTAATACAGACTAAATTAAAACTATTAAATGAATAAATATTAAAAAAGAAATCTTATAGAAGACACAGTCTAAATAAACGCAAGTGAAAATTTTTTTTTAAATTAATAAATAGAACAAAAAAATAGAAAGAAATAGATGAGACTTTTAAATTCTAATTGTATTTTCCTACTATTATCCCCATTTCTATTTAAATCGGAAAGGAAACAAAGTTTGTCGAGAAAAATCAAAATTTTTTTCAAAAACAATCTTCAATTTAAAATCGGGTAACTCCGATAAAAAGAGATAGAAAAACGGGGTTTTGACCAATAAAACGACAACAAAATTTTCTACAATAAAAATATATTTCGCCCAAAATACTAAACTAAAATCATAAGACAATTAAATAATAACGTTATCATAGAATAAAATTTACAATTTTTAAAAAACATTCTTCAACTTAAAATCGCCTAACTCGGAAATAAAAAGAGATAGAAAAACGCGGTTTTGACCAATAAAAAGAGAACAAAATGTTCTACAATAAAAATATATTTTGACTAAAATATTAAAATAATATCAGTAACTTGATGAGACAAATAAATAATAATGTCATCATAGAATAAAATTTACAATTTCTAAAAACACAGTTCAACGTAAAATCGGGTTTAACTTATAAACGCGTAACTCCGAAATGAAAAAAGATAGAGAATCGCGGTTTTGATCAATAGAAAGAGAAGAAAATTTTCTACAACAAACATGTATTTATCCTAAAATACTGGTACAATATTAAAATCTTGTGAGTCAAATAAATAATAAAGTAAAATTTACAATTTTTATAAACACCCTTCAACTTACAAACGCGCAACTCCGAAATGAAAAAGGATAGAGAAACGCGGTTTTAATCAATAGAAAGAGAAGAAAATTTTCTACAACAAACATGTATTTATTATAAAATACTGGTACAATATTAAAATCTTGTGAGTCAAATAAATAATAAAGTAAAATTTACAATTTTTATAAACACCCTTCAACTTACAAACGCGCAACTCCGAAATGAAAAAGGATAGAGAAACGCGGTTTTAATCAATAGAAAGAGAAGAAAATTTTCTACAACAAACATGTATTTATTATAAAATACTGGTACAATATTAAAATATTGTGAGTCAAATAAATAATAAAGTAAAATTTACAATTTTTATAAACACCCTTCAACTTACAAACGCGCAACTCCGAAATGAAAAAGGATAGACAAACGCGGTTTTAATCATTAGAAAGAGAAGAAAATTTTCTACAACAAACATGTATTTTTCCTAAAATACTAGAACAATATCAATAACTCGTTGAGACAAATAAATAGTAGAGTAAAATTTACAATTTTTATAAACACCCTTCAACTTATAAACGCGTAACTCCGAAATGAAAAAAGATAGAGAAACGCGGTTTTAATCAGTAGAAAGAGAAGAAAATTTTCAACAATTACACTATATTTTGCCTAAAATACCGGAACAATATCAATAACTCGATGAGACAAAAAAATCGTAGAGTAAAATTTACAATTTTTATAAAAACCCTTCAACTTATAAACGCGCAACTCCGAAATGAAAAAAGATAGAGAAACGCGGTTTTGATCAATAGAAAGAGAAGAAAATTTTCTACAACAAACATGTATTTTTTCTAAAATCTTGGAACAATATTAAAATCTCGTGCGTCAATTAAATAATAGAGTAAAATTTATAATTTTTATAAACACCCTTTAATTTAAAAATGCATAACTCTGAAATAAAAAGAGATAGAGAAACGCGATTATGATCAATGGAAAGAGAAGAAAATTTTATAAAACCAAAAAATACTAAAAAACGTAATAATTTAGTCATAATCATAACAATTCGGTCATGAGTACATTAACGAAAAAAATATACAGAAAGTCCGAAATAAAAAGAGATAAAAAAATTCGGTTTTGACCAATAGAAAGAGATGAAAATTATCTATAACAAAAATGCGTTTTTCAAAAAATACTAAAACAATATTAGTAACTTCTGAGACAAATAAATAATGGAGTACAATTTACAATTTTTAAAAACACCCTTCAACTTAATAGCGTAACTCCGAAATAAAAACAGATAGAAAAACGCGGTTTTGATCATTAGAAAGAGAATTTTTCTACAAAAAAAAAAATAGTAAAAAAAACCGTAATAATTTACTCATAAGTTTAACAATTCGGTCATGAGTATAATAACGAAAAAAAATAGAGAAAATTCAAATAAAATAAGATTTTTTGATAATATGTATATTAAAATTTTAAGCCTGATTGATTATTATTTGTAAAAAAATAATAAGTTTTATACGTATTATTTTAATTTTTTCGACTAACCATAAATTTTAGTTTTTTAATGGTTATAACAATACATAAAACCCAATTATTTTCAAAAATGTATGAAGTTTAATTAATTATAAAACTACTCTATGCGATTAATTGCTAAAAACGCATAAAAAAAAATATCCATCGAGCCCCACTTTATTAATTATTCAACCTAAAGTCATTAAAAATAAACTTACTTTTTCCAAGCAATCCAAACATACTAAACATCAATCTCATCACCGAACTACATATCACTCCAACCACCGAATTAACAAAAGTGAAAATAATAACGCGGTGTGTGAAAATTTTCCCGCTTTCCGTGACTTTTCCCGTTGCAGATCACATATTGACTGCCGGAGAAAATATCGACCTGTTTATGTGATGTACGATGAAAAAATATACATACTACATCAAAATATTTCGATCTAAAATTATACACGATTCGATTAACATGTCTCGTTTTTGAAAATGATTCAAGTGGGGTTATTATAG
Source organism: Neocrepidodera transversa (assembly GCA_963243735.1). NCBI lineage: Eukaryota > Metazoa > Arthropoda > Insecta > Coleoptera > Chrysomelidae > Neocrepidodera > Neocrepidodera transversa. Next base: position 5,971,119 of record OY725355.1, read on the forward strand.
AACTAATTGATTAATTTGCGTCTAGGGTAAAATTCCGTAATAGAAGTGTAAAAGCTATAAAACAATATGAGCTCTCAGCACTACCTTATTGTACCCCATAGTCAATAAATAAGTAAAACAGGATATAAAACTTTAAATTATATAATTTAATATTGCAACTAGTTTCGGCTGGAAAAAATGGAAAAACAGAAAAAATAGAGAAAAAAGTAAAAAATCACGCAAAAACATTAAAAATCGCAAAAAAGGAAAGTGAAACAAAATCAAAAAAAAACATCACAAAAAAAACGCAATAAATAGTAGAAAATACCAAAAAAAAATAGAGAAAAAAAACAGAATGAGAAAAAATGAGGAAAATTTAGAAAAAAATCAGAACAAAACACAAGTTTAAAAATAAAAAAAATCGAGAAAATCAGAAAAAAAACGTTGGTAAAAGTTGATAAAATATTGATAATAAATGAAAAACAAAATTGTAAATATAAAAAATAAAACAAGAAAATCAAAAAAAATTGTAAAAACCGAAAAAATTTAAAAAGAATGCAAAAAATGAAAATCGCCAAAACTAAAAAAAGTTGCTAAATAAAGCAAAAAATCGAAAAATATCGCAAAAACCGGAAAAAATTTGTTGTGTCACCCCAAAACTTTCAGATATTTAATGTTAAAGTTTCAAATTTTGACATTTTTTTATTTTTGACAGGTGACAGTTGGAGAAATAATTTTGACTGTTTTGAATAGAGTTTTTCCAGAATTTTATAAGGTTTTTTATTGAATGCGAAATAACGCTTAACAATTTTTAAAAACAACGTTTCGTCTTTGATGCTTAATGAAGAATTAAAAAATGTAAAAAAAAAAGATCAAACCCTTTAAAATTTATGTTTTTAAATTGTATTTTTAAATCTTAAAATTGCATTGTTTAGGTTGTGGTATTTTCAATTTTGAATAAAAGTAAAGATCTCTGTATTTTCATTAAAAAAAAATATGTAAAAGGTATTAAAAAAATCCGTCGTGCGACATGCCCGGAGCAAGGATGCATTTTTTTACTGGGATTTGAAAAAAAAACACAAGCGAAAATGTATTTTTCTGTGTCTAAAATTAAAAAAAAAAACAAAAATGCATATTTTTTTTTCATATATGAATTTGAAAAACAAAAGCAAAAATGCATATTTTCATACATGGATTGGGAGAAAAGCAAGATTGCATTTTTTCACACAAAAAATTAGAAAAAAAATAAAAATGCATTTTTTCACACACGAATTAAAAAAAACAGAAGCAATAATGCATTTTTCGATCTTTGAAATTGAAACAAAAAACAAAAATGCATTTTTTTCACACATGAATTTGAAAGACAAAAGCAAAAATGCATATTTTCATACATGGATTGCGAGAAAAGCAAGATTGCATTTTTTCACACAAAAAATTAGAAAAAAAATAAAAATGCATTTTTTCACACACGAATTAAAAAAAAAACAGAAGCCATAATGCATTTTTCGATCTTTGAAATTGAAACAAAAAAACAAAAATGCATTTTTTTCACATATGAATTTGAAAGACAAAAGCAATAATGCATATTTTCATAGAAAAAATTAGAAAAAAATAGTAAAAATGCACTTTTTCACACACTAATATTGAAAAACAAATCAAAAGCAAGAATGCATTTTTCCGTCTTTGATATTGAAAAAAAAAAAACAGAAAAATGCATATTTTCATAGATGAATTTTGAAAAAAGCAAGAATGCAATTTTTCAACACAAAAAAATTAGAAAAAAAAGAAAAAATACTTTTTTACATTCGAAATTGCAAAAAAAAAGGAAAAACACATAAAAAAGTGAAACAAACAGAAAGAATTCCGCCGCACTCACTCCAAATGGAAAAAAACAAAAATGCATTTTTTCACATCCGAATGTGATTAAAAAAAAACAATAATGTATTTTTTCACACACGAATTTTAGAAAAAAAACACAAATGCATTTTTTCGCACAAAAAATTAGAAAAAAAGTAAAACTGCATTTTTTCACACACGAATTTGCAAAAAAAACTGAAACAAGAATGCATTTTTCTGCACTCGAAATTGAAAAAACAAAAGGAAAAATGTATTTTTTCATACAAAAATTCGAAATAAAATAGAAGCAAGAATGCATTTTTCCACATTCTGTTACGTTTTTTATTATTCCTCTGCTCGGTATATTTAATTTCAGCTCGCTTGATATCCCTTCTCAAGATCTCCCTCTCTTTCCCATGTTAACAATTCTCTCTCTTTGTCTCTTCAGTCAAAACAATTGACTTATATATCGTTTGCGTCGCCAATTGAAAATTTCCTTTCTTTCCCTCGTTATATAGGGTAAGTTTTAATTATATTATATTATATTTTCACTAAGATTCCCTGCTATCACTATTAATTATTTCGACGTTTTAACTTTTATTTACTGTTATTTTTAATCCTTTTTAGTGCCGGTATATATTTTTTTTTAATATTTACTTAAAAGTTATTGTTTTTATATTTCATATTTTCATCTAAAAATTCAGATATTAATGTTAAAATTTCAAACTTTGCTTTGTTTTAATTATTGACAAGTGATAGTTGGGGAAATATTTTTGATTGTTCTGAATAGAGTTTTTCAAGTGCTTTCAAATGACATATTGCATCTGTCATTTTTAACTAATGAATGGATAACCCAAACCCATATACCAAATTTCAGCTCAATCGGATTAAACGTGTGGCCTCTATTGTAAAAGAATACAGACAGACATCCATCTGGAAATGGTCTTAATCATCTCAGGAGAGCTGAAAATGGATATTTCCTTATCTAGAAAATTTTTTTTAGCTCGTTCACAATACTTTCCCTTCTCAAAGGTGGGTCGGGAAAAACGTTGTATGTATTAAATGTTTTTTGTATTATATTTTAGGGCTGAAGATGATTTTTCAGTCGAAACTAGTTGAGCCTAATTATTTCCCGATTTGGCCATATTGGATAACATATTGGATCTATTAATTAAATATATTTATGAAATTTTTATTTATTTTAAAAAATTATAATTTCGTGTTTTGTTGGATTTCTTGTGCATTTTTATTGTATGATTTGGCATCTGGTAAAGCTTTTAAAACTAAAAGATTTTATTGTGAACGTTTTCCTAATAATAATACTAATAATAATAAGAATTGAAATGAATGAGACGGAATTATGACATCATTAACGTATTTCCTAACTAATGTCGGCGTAAATGTTATTTTTGATAGTTCAATTAATTTTTCGTTGTCAAAATGCCTTCCTGGTATAATGAGAAAGAGCAAAGTTTAATTTTGAAGTTGATTAATTACTTTTCAAGAGAAAGAGATGCTGGAATACCGCTTTTACCGTTAAATGTAGTTTACAACGTTTTGGTTCACCCCAAAAAATATAATCGTATAATACATTTTTAATATATATTATATAATTCGCCATTTATTTACGCTCAGGGACGTTAAACATCCCCAAGCTAGAAATAACATTATGTCAATACTAAATTGATACTGCACTTTACTTTGAATGCAATGAAAAGTTACTTAAACAACGTTTCGAACACTTTTAGTAAAGACAGAGATAGTTTTAATTCTAATGAAATAAAATATAGTATTTAGAAATAATTTATGTAAAAATTTATCTTTATTTATTATAAGTATGCAAAATCTTGATTACAACTTAAAAAAAAAGTCAACAAACTGTCAGAAACAAGGAAAGAAAAAAATGTACCTACAGAAAAACCTACAATGCAGGGTTTACAATGGCGTAATCAATAAGTTCTATGACCTTCCAAAAATACACAAAACAATTTTACCACTTCGTTTAATCATTTCCGGTATTGATAGTCCAGGGTGTCGCAAATTTTTTTTAACCATTTCATATAATACAGGAAATATTCGTTTTAACTGTTCCAAACAATTATTAAAAAAAAAATTAAAACAGAATACAAATTATATTTCGTAATTCTAATCCATATATACCAATTGTAAATGGGTCATGGGCCATCCCTATAACTTTTAAGCCGGTTAATAGATTTATATCAAATTTTGGTCGATTATAATAGATCTATTTTTGTATTTTTCTACATAGAAATAAAATATAGCCGACATCCGGTTTGACCGGAAATGCCATGTAAATTTTAAATTTAAATAGAACACCCAGTATATTTATATATATATTTGTATTCTACGACTTCAAACACGTACACGTCGACTGTCAGATGTCACTTGATACAACATTTTTATTTTATTTTTGATTTTTTTTTTTACGGTTATGATTTGGTCTAAATTACTTATAATTAAACTAGAATTACCTAAAAAGTCTTGTTAATTATTTTTTTCTGTTTCTTTTATTAACTACTAGGTTTTGCCCGCGACTTCGTCCGCGTTGATGTTGGAATATATAAAAGTTTCCTTCTTTTATCTGTTTCCTTCCTCTACTTTTTAAACTCTATGATGAATATTATATTGAAGAAATATGCAAAAAAAAACCCAAAAAATGGAAAAAAATGCAAAAAGACGAACAAAAAAAAATGGAAAAAATGAAAAAAAAATACAAACATATACCATGAAATGTACAATAATATATGAACAGCAAACAATGAGCTGAAAAATGATAAAAATTCTAAACAAAAAGCAAAAAAAAGTTTAAAGTGTTTAAAGAAATTACAATTTCTTTAAACACTTTAAACTTTTTTTTACTTTTTAAAAAATGCCAAAAAAAAAGTAAAAAAAATGCGGAAAAAAGTAAAATAATGCTAAAAACGCTAAAATTGCAAAAAAACCCAAGAAATAAAAAAAATGCAAAAAAAAACGAAAAAAAAGGGGAAAAAAGGGAAAAAAAATACAAACATTTAAAGAAATGCACAGTAATACATGAATAGCAAAGAATGAGCTAAAAAAGTTTAAAAAATGCTGAAAAAAAGTAAAATAATGCTAAAAAATGTTAAAAATGAAAAAAAAAAATGCAAAAAAAATGCCCAAAAATCTAAAAAAAATCAAAAAAAGTAAAATAATGTTAAAAAATGCTAAAAGTGCAAAAAAAATTTTAAAAAAATGCAAAAAGATGCCAAAAAATCTAAAAAAAGTCAAAAAAGGCTGAAAAGGAATTGAAACAATGCTAAAAACGTAAAAAAGAAAAAAAATCCCAAAAAGTAAAAAAAAACACAAAAAAAGCAAAAAAAAATGCAAAAAAATATTACAAACATATGCAAAGAAATGCACAAAAATACATGAAAAGCAAAATGAGCTTAAAAATAATAAAAATTCTAAAAAAACCAAAAAAATGTTAAAAGAAATTGTAAAAAATATTAAAAATATCTGAAAAAGTATTCGTGGATACTCGTCGGGAAAGTTTTAGGGCGACACAACCGATTTTTTTATTTTTGACAGGTGACAGTTGGAGAAATAATTTTGACGGTTCTGAATAGAGTTTTTCAAGGGCTTTCAAATGACATACTGCATATCAAATTCAGTGAGATGTTGCATCTGTCATTTTTTGATAGTGACACTTCCGTTTGACAGATGTCGTACAAAAACTAATGGTTTCTTCCGACCGGTAACCCAAATCCATATACCAGACAGACAGACAGACTTCCATCTGGAAATGGTCTTAATCATCACACGAGGCCTTAAAATGGATATTTCCATCTTTATCTCGAAAATGTTTTTAGCTCGTTCACATTACTTTCCCTTCTCGGAGGTGGGTTGGGAAAGAAAAATATTTGCACTCCCTCAGGAGGGAGAGCCACTCCCCTCTGAAAGAATCACCTTGTATGTTTTTGGTTGACGAAGTTACTCGAGCGGGTTTTTGGTTGATGCACTTACTCGAGCGGATCAATATTTGTTTAACCCCAATTTTGAACCCCTTAAAATGCGAATTTTCAAAATTTCTTTCTTACTGCTCCCCTACACTACCAAAGGAAACTACTCTGAAAATTTCACGTTTCTATCACCTCCGGTTTAGGCTGTGCGTTGATTGTCAGTCAGTCAGCGACACGACAATTTTATATATATAGATTTAATTTAGTAAATCCAGTTTTTTATTTACAACTCAATTTATTTAAATGAAACCACCCGGTATACAAACTTATTCATTCAATTACCATTAAAATGATGTATATAACCATTCTTTTTTCTCAAATAAAGCAGGAATATTATTTTTTTTAAATTTCGATACAAAATTCTCCTGGAGACATCCCTGTTAAAAAAAAAAATTAAGGGATATTTACAACATCATATTTTAAATATAAATAATCACTAAGAAACAACAAAATTTATAATTTTTAGGTAATTTTAGTTGGATTATAATGAATTTAGACCAAATCATTTGCACCTAAAAAGGATAAAAAAAATAAAATAAAAGTGACATTTGAAAGTCGATTTGTTAATTTTTACGCCAATTTCAAAGAAACCGGAAATCCGCTATTTTAAATTTGTATCCCAACTCAAAAATTAGGTTTAGAATGACCACACCAAATTTTATAAGAATCCGATTATTATTTTTCAAGATATGAACTTGGCCCGACCTCCTGAGCCATCCGGTATACTAAGACTTAAATATAGATTTTTTAATTTGTTGATTCAAGATGGCAGACTTCCGGTTTCAGAATTTTTAATTTAATCCATATTTATATTTTTACATATTTGGATTATATTAGGCATTTATCAAATATCACTTAAATTTTCTTTTTTTTTATCTAAACAAAAAAATGAAAGTTACACATACTTTTATTTGGAATTAAACGTACTATTTAAATATAAAAATGTCTCTCATTTTTTAAATTGTTTATTTTAAATTACACAAATATATTTAAATTATTATTTAACCAGGAACACACGTTTTCGAATTTTTCCCCTATCAATATGAGCTTATCGCATACGGAAATATTCCTTTCAAAACAGTTTATCAAAAGAGACGACGGGGGCGATTCAACGTTTTAAGTATTAGAGACCTAAAACCTAAAAAGAAAATTCCGAATTTACACCGACATCCTACTTCTCCATTTAATCGATATTTATATGTATTCCGTGAATTTAACAGGAAGCTGTAGGGTGTAAAAGCTTTTCCACCTTTGAACTTCAAACACGATAATTTATATGATTTTCTAATTGCAGCTTAATAGTAACATAACGATATCGATTAAAATTGGAAATAATTATGTCAAATTTTAATTCCGAAATTATACTATTTGTATATCCCTTCTCAATCCCAGATAATCTAGAATTACTACGTGACATTGTATAACAAAAAATGTAATTAACTAAAACTTTTATTGTATAAATAATAGTATTTAAAAATAATAGAAAATGGAATGTAAATCAAAATTACTTGATAACCTTTATTTAAACTTTATTAGAAATTATGTTGTTGAAATGAGATAGTCAAGAGGTCATAGAAAACTATATAAAACCAACTTAATAATTTTTTTTGTTTTTAATTGTTAGCCTTTTTTTGGTTAATTTTTGTCTTTTTGAGTTGTTTTTACTTGCGCATGAGCACCCGAATGCATAAGTTTTTATTTTTTAATATTTTTTAGGTTGTTTTTTTCTGCCAGTGCTTTTTTTGGCCTGCTCTATGGCTGTGAGTCGAAAGTGTTATTTTAATGAGGAGGTTTCTATATGACTCACTCCCAATGATTTACGAGTATATGTTTAATTCAAAATGGTATAAAACCAAAAGGTTATCTATAACTCAAATGTGGTCAAATCTTTAACAGCAAATTCAAGATGTTTAATTTTTAATACAAAAAAAGAGCGGCAAAATTTTTATTTCCACAACTAATTAACGGCAAAAAAGCGGCAAATTCTACATCTATTAGTTTTTTGATATCGTCATTATTTACGCACTTGTCTTGCTAACTTGATATCAAGTTAACAAGATGTTTAATTTTTAATACAAAAAAAGTGCGGCAAAATTTTTATTACCACAACTAATTAACGGCAAAAAAGCGGCAAATACTCTATCTATTAGTTTTTTGATATCGTCATTATTTACGCAATTGTCTTACTAACTTGATATCAAGTTAACAAGATGTTTAATTTTTAATACAAAAAAAGTGCGGCAAAATTTTTATTTCCACAACTAATTAACGGCAAAAAGCGGCAAATTCTACATCTATTAGTTTTTTGATATCATCATTATTTACGCACTTGTCTTGCTAACTTGATATCAAGTTAACAAGATGTTTAATTTTTAATACAAAAAAAGTGCGGCAAAATTTTTATTTCCACAACTAATTAACGGCAAAAAGCGGCAAATTCTACATCTATTAGTTTTTTGATATCATCATTATTTACGCACTTGTCTTGCTAACTTGATATCAAGTTAACAAGATGTTTAATTTTTAATACAAAAAAAGTGCGGCAAAATTTTTATTTCCACAACTAATTAACGGCAAAAAGCGGCAAATTCTACATCTATTAGTTTTTTGATATCATCATTATTTACGCACTTGTCTTGCTAACTTGATATCAAGTTAACAAGATGTTTAATTTTTAATACAAAAAAAGTGCGGCAAAATTTTTATTTCCACAACTAATTAACGGCAAAAAAAGCGGCAAATTCTCCAGCTTTTAGTTTTTTGGTATCGTCATTGTTGACGCAGTTGTCTTGCTAACTTGATATCAAGTTAGCAAGACATTGAATTTTTGGGAAAAAAGAGAGCGGTAAAATTTATTTTTCCACAACTAATTACCGGCAAAAAAGCGGCAAATTACTAATAAGATACCGTTGTAAGTTGATAGACGTACCTCTAGCACCATTTGCAGCCTCTCAACACATTATTTTCGGAACCTTCAAATGGGTACCGCGAAAAAAAGTCGCCAGCAATTGGTGGAGCGAAAAAAAGTCGCGCCCAAAGCGTCGCGCGAAAAAAGATCGCTTAAGCTAAAACTACATAAAAATACTGACTGGTAATCAGTTTCATTTATACAGTAAAGTGTCTTTTTTCTTCATGTTTTTTTTTCAAAATTCAAGATGTAAAAATTAGATGGTTTATTTTACTTTCCGATGTACGATATAAACAATCCGATGTACTGCTAGTCACGGCGAAAATAAAAACAATACAATTTTCTTCTTTTCTCATGTTTACATCTGGCCTCTATTTAATAATGAATTCAGTTCGTATATACTGCCATCTCTGAACAGTATTATCAATTAATGTAGATATTTTTAATTTTTTATATTTTTAATAAAATATAGGTTTAAAAAATTTATAAATATTTTTTCTAGGCATATTTGATAACAGACTTTTAAGTGCTAATTTAAAAATTTTACATAATACGTCCCCATTAAAATAAACTGAAAACTATAAAGGACCAACTGTGATTGTTAGGATAACACAAATAAGAAAAAAAATTAAAAATTGTAATTCTTAACACCACTATAACGTTTATGTCTTAATAGAAGCACTTTTCGTAACATAATTTTTTATGTACTTTTTTATTCTGAATCAGACAGTTCGTCGTAAAAAAATGGTTATATAGTCAATTTTAAACATTAAATTCAGTGTAGTTTTAAATGGCAGGCGGGTTTGACATATTACAGCATACTTCTCTTCAGGTGGAAACCCAATCTGTTAATAATAAATAAATCCTTTTATATTTCACAGCAATTACCGTCGTCAAGAAAATCCTCATACACTGAATTTAATGTTTGATATTTACTACGGATTCCTTAGAATTTATATTATTTATAAGGGATTTGCAAACATTACAAAAATTTTAATATATTTAGTTAAATTTAGTGATAATTATTTGTTTTGAAATTTGCTAAATTAAGGTCAAGATTAAATTTGCCAAAATAAAACACACAATTATTAATTCCTTAAAAACTATTTAATAATATTATGTAATAAATTCTTTTATTAGGTTATTAAATAAATTATGTACTTGAATTTCTATTTGGTTAATACGAAGATAACATTAAGAACTAATTTTCGGTTCAATAAAGTTATCGATGATTAATAAAAGAATGTTAACAATTAGATTATTAGAAGCTTTGTTGATTGGTCTTAAAATAAATAAGAAATTAGAAATTAAATTCATAGTTTTGTTGTGTTAAATTGTATACTCGATCATTATTCATCGAAATTTGATGTCTTCCAAATAATTATATATTTACAAATTAAAATGATTAATTCAGATAAAACGTATAAACAGTCATGACCTTCATCCCGTTATATGTGTCTTAAGAACAAAATTTTGATTTTTAGTATTCGTTTAAAGTTGATACCATAATGTTGTTGCGATTTAGCTGTATCCTTTTGTTATATCTATTGGTAGATTTTGAAAATATCGATTGCGCAAAATTCGGTAAGTGTTTAATTAATTTTTATCATTAAAGAAGATAATTCGTTTAGATTATTTTCGACTTAATTCCGAAAATATAAATGTTGTATTACGTAATGTATCTACAAGAATAACAGTATCTTTAATTACCATTAAGAAATATTGAATCACATTTTAATAATGAAAAAAAAAATAATTCTATAGAGAAACAATTTTTAAATAATGAAAAAATTAGCGGCAAAGTCCTGACTGATTGACTGACTAACTGACTGACTGACTGACTGACTGACTTACTGACTGACTGACATAGAATCAACGCACAGTAAAATTTACTGAACCCAGAAACTTGAAATTTTTGGAATATATTTTGTTGATAACATACGCACCCATTAAGAAATAATTTTGCGAAATTTTGATTTAAAGGGATAGAAAAGGACGACGAAAAACAGTGGCTTACATAGACCAAGTATTTATATATACACGACGGTGTAAAGGTATAAAGACTTTTATGTCTACGGTATTAAAAGGCGCCATATGTTATCTTGCCTGGACGAGCGCTCCGTTAATATTAAAGATAGGAAGCTGCGGTTTTCACCAATTGATTCTGTAGTTAATTCTTTAGAGCGCGTCTGTGGCCTTTTTTTAAAATAATTTTAGTAAAAGTGACAAATTTAAAAAAGTATCACAGACGCGCTCTTCTGATAAATATTTTAAATATCATGAAAAAAACCGCATATTTTTAGTTGCTATATTAGGCGAGATCTCGTCCAAATATGAATAGTTATGTTTTATGGCGCTCTAGCCTATTCGGCGCAGAAAAAATTTGACTTGGAGGTAGAATTATTTAACATTAACCGGAAAATACTAAAAAAAAATTTACACAAAATTTATTAGAATACAATCACATTTTCCTTGGGTAATTCTCTAACCGGCAAACACAAAAGTCACGTGGTGTGTGGGCCTCTTATGGGATATTCGCTCGTTTGATATTTTAGTAAAAAAATTAAAAAACTGAAAAACAGCAACAAATAGGGAAAATAAAAAAATGGGAAAAATAATAAAAAATATGTAAAAATAAAACTAAATAGGAACAATAGAGAAAAAAGAGAAAAATTAAAGTAAAAGGGGGAAAAAAAGTGAAAAAAAGGGGGCGATAAATAAAAAACGAACGAAACAAGAGAAAAAGTGGGGAAAAAGGGAAAAAATTATAAAAAGAATAAAGGGGGTCAGGAGGAATATGGGGCAAAAAATAAAAAAATTTAAAAAAGGCGGTACAAAAATGTGGAACATAAAAATAATAGTTGTAAATGCAGGAGAAAAAGACAAAAAAGGTCCAAAAAATTTGAGAAAACGAGAAGCAATAAATAAAATAGTTGTAAAAAAAATTGGACCATAAAACAATAGTTGTAAAAAAATGGTGGGGTGGGGGATGGGGCAAAAAAAATAAATTAGAAAACACTTGGGCCCAAAAAAATAATTGTAAAGATATGGGGGGAAAAAGGGCATAAAATAATATTTTAAAATAGGGGTTAAAATTGGGCAAAAATAAGTTGTAAAAAAATGGGGGGAAAAATTGAGGCGTGAAACAATAGTTGTGGTAAAATGAGACAAAAAAACACAAGTTTAAAAAAATAGAAAAAAATGGGATATAAAACAATTTTTTTCCAATTTTTCCTCATTTTTTTATTTTCGATATTTTTGTCTAATTTACCCTATTTTTTTCGTATTTATGACTATTTTATTATTTTTTTTTATTTTTGTCGTTTTTTCCTGTTATTTTTTTCTCAATTTTCCCCTATTTGTTGATATTTTTTTCTATTATTACCTCCTTTTCACTATTTTTTAGGTATATCAATTTTTTTTCCTATTTATTCTTATTTGTTCCTAGTTTTTGATTTTTTTCATAGTTTCCCTATTTGCTGTTTTTTATTCTATTTTACACTATTTTTCCTGTTTAACCCTTTTCTTAGTTTTTTATTTTTTCCTGTTTTCCCGATTTTTTCCTCTTTTCGATATTAATTCCCCTATTTTGCGAATTTTTCCCTATATTAAGCTATTTATTTCTATTTTTTTTTTAATGTTTTTCTTATTTTCTCCTTTTTTATTTTTGCTGTTTTTTTGAATTTTTTCTATTTTTTTCCTGTTTTTTCCAATTTTTCTCCATTATGTCTTAATTTACCTCATTTACCCTATTTTTCCTGTTTAACCCTATTCTTAATTTTTAGTTTTTTTATTTTTTCCTATGCCTGTTTTTTCCTGTTTTTCGATATTCTTGCCTAATTTCCCTAATTTTCCTATTTTTCCATATTTTACCCTACTTTTCCCTATTTTTTCCGATTTTTCCACATTTTTTAAATCTATTCCTAATTTTTCCATTTTTCCATTGTATAATATTTTTTTTTTGTTTTTCTATTTTTTCCAATTTTTTCTTGTTTTCTCCTATTTCTTTCTGTTTTAGATATTTTTGCCTAATTTTACTATTTTGCCCATTTTTCCCTATTTTTTCCTATTTATCCCTAGTTTTTTAATATTTTATTCCATTTTTTTTGCTGTTTTTTTCCTGTTTTTTTCATTTCCTCAATTTTCTCCTTTTTACCCTATTTATTTCTATTTTCCTTTTTTTAATTTTTTTCTTCTTTTTTATTTTTGCTGTTTTTTTTGTATATTTTCTATTTTTTTCCTGGTTTATCAATTTTTCTCTATTATGTCCCATTTTCAATATTTTTAACTAATTTTCCTGTTTTGCTAATTTTTCCCTATTTTTTCCTGTTTAACCCTTTTCTTAATTTTTTATTTTTTCCTATTTTTTGTAATTTTCTCCTATTTTTCTATATTTTTCTGTTTTTTTTTTTAGCTTTTTTTCCATTTTTTCCTATTCCTCTTTTTTCCTGTTTTCCTGATTTTTTCCTATTTTTCGATATTTTTGCCTAATTTCCCCATTTGCCTATTTTTCCATATATTACACTACTTTTTCCTATTTTTTCTTTTTTCCTATTTTATCTAATTTTTCTATTTTATCCTATTTTTCATTTGTTTTGTTTATTTTTTTCGATTTTCAATATTTTTTCCTATTTATCCCTATTTTTTTAATTTTTTTATTTTTCCTGTTTTTTTTTCTTTTTTTCCTAGTTTTCTCTCCTTTTCCCTATTTGTTCCTATTTTTTCCTATTGTTTCCCAATTTTTTTCAATTTTTTGTTTAGTTTTCCAATTATTCCCTAATTTTCCCTTTTCTTAAAAAAATTATCACATTTATTTGACTCAATAAATCTGTACAATCAATCATCAGTTTATTTAACAATATAAAGTCGAATGAAATTCGACGTTTAATAAATAATAATCATTATTTTTTCAAGGTTCTAGTAGATCAAGTTCATCGGGTTCTTCACGATCTTCATCTTCCGGTTCATCACGTCCTTCGAATTATGGTTCATCACGTTCTTCGCATTTTGGTTCATCAAATAGTGCCAGTCATGGATCTTATGGGTGGAGAACAACTTCTAAACCGTACACCACTCATAGGTATATTTTAATAAATAATATTTTTTTATAATAAAACTGATTTTATTTGAACAGATATAGTACCAGAAGACACTATCCAATAACAACAATGCCGACTCATAAATTTACAACTAGAAGATATGTGGTAACTACTTTACCGACTCGAAAATCTACTACTAGAAGACATTATCCGATTACAACTATGCCAACTAGATCATCAACAAGAAAATATATAACAACAATGCCAACCCATAAAATAACTAGACAGCCACCTTATAATCCGTTTTATAGTACTACACATAGATCTAGTTATAACAACTCACAATCTCGCCAACCACCACATAATCCATTCCTTAGTAGCAGTACTACTCACAAACCGTTTATCAGTACAACTTCTAAATCTAGTTATAATAATTCTCAATCCCGTCAACCTCCTTTTAATCCTTTCTTTAGTACTACTACTACTCGGCAACCTCCTTATAACCCATTTTTCAGTACTCAAGCTAGAAATAACGGATCGAACGTACATCGTACTACTCCTAGTACTTTCTTTAACAGAACTACCACTCGGCAACCTCCTTATAACCCATTTTTTAGTACGCAAGGTAGAAATAACGGAACGATCTTGCATCAAACTACTCCTAGTACTTTCTTTAGTACTAGAACTACTCCTAAACCTGGATTGTTTCAGAACCATTCAAGACCGAATGCATTTAATAACCATACTGGGATTATGACACCGAAACCTATTTTGGTGGGTACAACCAAAGTCGTTCCTGTTGGAAGTGGAATAAGTAAGTTCAAAAATTAATTTTATATTGTAAAACCCTTAAAAAATGTTCTTTAAACATTTTAAAAATACGTCAAGATGTTTTGAAATACTTATAAAATATTGTCATAATATTAATATTATCAAATTCCTTAAAATGTACTTGATATACTATCATAGAATTAATTCTTTGAAACATTTTATTACCTCATAAAATCACCCCAAAGTTTATAAAAAATAGAAAACCCTTTTAAAATTCTTCAAAATCCTTTAAAATAATCTATAGAAATTTTGGAACCTTATCCATGTTTTTTTTAAGATCTAATAAAATTTTAAAATATTTTGTTACATTTATCATTTAAAGCTTTCAAAAATCTTCTTACATTATATAAAATTTTTCATGACCATATAGTCAATAGCTTTAAAATTTACCCAATATCCTTTTAGAATCCTTTAAAACCGTCCAAAATTTCATAAAATCATCCGAAATCTTCTAAAACCATGTAAAAAAGTCTAAAAGTTTAGAAAAAATCATTTAAATCGCTTTAAAACCTTTTAAACGGTTTTATTAAATTATTTTTAAATATTTTAAAACCACATAGAAACTATAATATAATATAATCCTATAAAATTAATCATTAAAAAATAATTTAGAATCATCTATTATCTTCCATCCGGAATTTTCTAAAATCATTTAAATCCATCTAAAATATTTATAAAACCTTCTAAATTATTTTGATAACCATATACAACCTCATAAAAAAATTATACAAGTCTATAAATCTCCCAAAATAATTTAAAACGTACTATATTTATTTATAAATATCATTATGGAATCATTTTAAACCTTCTTTATACATTTAAAATATTCTAAAACTAGTTTAAAATCTAAACCTTTTAAAACCTTAGTAGATAAGCTAGGCGGATTCTAATGCAACTATAGGGAATTCAACGTATTAGAGAGAGAGAAGTATAGGAAATTTATCGTGTCAGAAAGAGAGAGTCCGTCTTCAGGTCCTTCAACTACGTCAGCATCCTCTGGTAGTGCTGTCAGACCTGACGTAGCTAATGGACCTGAAGACTGACTATTTCTTTCTAACACGCTGATTTTGCTATACCTCTTTCTCTCTAACATGTTGAAATCCCTATAGTTGCGGTGGAATCCGCCTAGCCTATCTACTAAAATTTGATAATCATTAAAAAGTACTAAAACCGTATGAAATAAATGCATTTTTTAAATTAAATTATTTAAAATCAGTTGGAAACATTTTGAATAGTTTCTATATTTTTTAAACCATTTGAAGTTTTCTCAATTTTTTTAAAAATTGTATCAAATATTTTAAAATCAAAATTTTTTAAACCTTGTGTAATTTAAAAACCATATAAAGCTTTTTGGAAATATTTTATAACCTCCTGAAATCTATTAAAACCACCTGAAATATTTTCCTACTTTTTAAAATTTTTTCAAATCACTTGGAAACATTTAAAATATTTTCTATATTTTTTAAACCATTTGAAATCTTCTCAAAATTTTTAAAAATTTTAACAAATATTTTAAATTTAAAATTTTTTAAATCTTCTGTAATTGTATAATATTTAAAAACCATATAAAGCTTTTTGGAAATATTTTATAACCTCCTGAAATCTATTAAAACCACCTGAAATATTTTCCGACTTTTTAAAATTTTTTCAAATCACTTGGAAACATTAAAATATTTTCTATATTTTTTAAACCATTTGAAATTTTCTCAAATTTTTTTAAAATTTAATCAAATATTTTAAATTCAAATTTTTTTAAAAATTCTGTAATTGTATAATATTTAAAAATCATATAAAGCTTTTTGGAAATCTTTTATAACCTCCTGAAATCTATTAAAACCACCTGAAATATTTCCCAATTTTTTTAAATTTTTTCAAATCATTTGAAATCCTTTTAAATATTTTTTATATTACAAATTAAATTTTTTTTAAACTACATAAAGCTGTTAAGAAACTTTTGATAACCTAAAATCTACTAAAATCTCAGTCAATCAGTCAGTAATCAAACAGTGATGCCGATTTATGGGGAATTTCCATTTTTTGGGTATTTTTGCACATCATTATGTAATTATTGGAGTATAAGTATATTATATCGCTGTATACCGTTATTTTTACTTTCTTGCTACTTATAAAGAACAACAAAAAAATTTAAGACAGCCATTTCAAGATGGCAGACGAGATTTATGACTATTGACTGATTCTATTAAAAATTGGTATTGGGGGTTTCTGGGGTCGGAGATTACGATTTTTTTGTCAAAATTAATAAATTCAAGATGGCGAACGATATTTACGATTATTGAGCGATTCTATTCAAAATTGGTATGGTGGGAGTTTTAGGGTCGGAGATTATGATTATGGACCATTATTTTTTGTTTGTTTGTCACAATTACAGCGATTTGTATTAGAAAAAATTGATGTGCAGGAAACTAATTTAGAATGTAACATACATAGGCGAGAACCGGCAGCCCATCGGGCCTCCGTTTGAGCTAGTAATCATATAAAAATGTATACAAGCATTTTTAGAACCATCTGAAATTATATAAATATGTTGTGCTGAAGATGATATAAATTTTTTTTATAGGAAATAATTCAAGGCCCGTAACACCATTGCCAAATAATAATTGTAAGCGTTTCTTTTTATTTTATTTAATATTACATAATATATATTTTTTTATATTAATAATGATGATTATTAAAATGTATTAAATTTTTTAATTTTCATACATTATATTTTCAGTTGTTAATTAACAAGATAATAACATTGACTTTTTCTTAAAACTGTATTAAATATTATTAAATTTTAGGGAGACCTACTTCTTCATCTAACATTTATACAACTCAATCACCGAAATTTACTAGACCTAATTGGAATAACACTTCGTCGCATGGTAAGTTGTTTTTTTTTTTTTTTTTTTTTTTTTTTTTTTTTTTTTTTTTTTTTTTTTTTTTTTTTTTTTTTTTTTTTTTCAATAGCTCCACTTTCTATTAGCTTAGCTAAACATGAAACAGCATTTTACGCACTGGCTGAACCCGATAGGTCCATAGAGACCGGTAATGAGTTAAAATGATTTGGAAGTGAGTGTTTTTTACCAGAGAAAAATTGTCGAATGTCTCAAAAAATTTATGAATGATAACAATCAGTAAATTGAATTTTTTTTTTATTAAATAACAAATTATAATTTAACAACAAAAGCAAGAAATGAAATATATGTTAAAATAATTAGATTAATTATGCATATCGAATTGTCTTGGCCAAGGACAATTCATTCGATACATGAACTAAATTTTTAAACAATCATGAAATTTCAAAAAAAGAAAATGATAATTATCTCAATAGTGAAAACAAACATTCATATAATTATTTTTTTTTAAGTATCATAAACTTCAAAAAAAAAGGAAACCGAAAATTATATTAATAATGAAAATAAATATTCAAATTATTAATTTTAAAGTATCAAAAATTCCAAAAAAACAAAGAAAATGATAATCATATCAATGATAAAAACAAATTAGATGAAGTCTCGCAAAATTGCGAAACGAAGCAATCAATAAAAAAAATCAATCCGCCATATCGCTTGACACGTGTTCAGAAAAAACAAAATTACTTATGCATCAAATTTTTATATCAACTAATTTAATTACAATAATTCCACAATCAGTATCAAACGATATAACGATTTATCAGATTATAAGAAAAATATTGCTTATTTCGCTTTCCCTACAAAAATCACAAAAGAGAGAATTTTTGTTGCAACCAGAATGGTCTAAGAAATACATATAAGGTACATGCAATATTTATAGTTAAAGAGGTTTCATTAGCTCTCCCGAACATTGAGTGGTCAATGTGCCAACGCGGTCAGGAAGATTAAAGCAGGGGCGGGCGATCAAAAATGATAAACGTCACGGATTAAAATTATATTCGCGTCTAGAAGTTCTATATCTTTTTGACATAGCCCACCTAGGAAAACTAAAGGTGTGTACACGTCAAAACGATTAATAAAAATTATAGTATCAATAACAAATATTTATCAACCAAAACATCATTTGAAAAATGTATATAAAGAAAAAAAAATTAACTCAAATAAGGAAATAGTTAATAAAAATATCATTTAGAGACAAATTAAAATTAAAATAACACAAGTCACATACTAAGTGGATACCGGACTTAAAACTGTGGTTTAAGCAAATTAGTATTTTAAATGATGGTCAATTGATCTTCTATCTAATAGATGTCGTTATTTGGTCCATAAATACAAGTTAAAAAAATAGAAAAACAAAACAATGAGAAAAAATGAGGAAAGATTAGAAAAAATTGAAAAAAAAAATAAAAAAAAACAAAAATCATAGAAATGAAAAAAAAACGGTTCAAAAGCTGTTTAGAAAATTCCAAAATCCGTTAAAAAATAATCAAAAACTGTTAAAAAAAAATCCAAAATCTCTAAGAAAAATAAAACAAAAACTGTTACAAAATAATCGAAAACTGTTAAAAATGTCAGTCTGTTAAAAAATTACCGAAGAATGGTTAAAACTTTCAGAGTCTGTTAAAAAGTTACCAAAACTGTTAAAAAAATATGAAATCAGTTGGAAATTAACCGAGGACTGTTAATACATACAAAAACTGTTAAAAAATAACCAAAAAACTGTTAAAAAATAACCAAAAAACTGTTAAAAAATCCAAAATATCTAAGAAAAATAAAATAAAAACTGTTAAAAAATAATCGACAACTGTAAAAAATGTCAGTCTGTTAAAAAATAACCGAACAATGGTTAAAACTTTCAGAGTCTGTTAAAAAGTTACCAAAACTGTTAAAAAAATATGAAATCAGTTGGAAATTAACCGGGGACTGTTAATACATACAAAAACTGTTAAAAAATAACCAAAAAACTGTTAAAAAATAACCAAAAAACTGTTAAAAAATCCAAAATATCTAAGAAAAATAAAATAAAAACTGTTAAAAAATAATCGACAACTGTAAAAAATGTCAGTCTGTTAAAAAATAACCGAACAATGGTTAAAACTTTCAGAGTCTGTTAAAAAGTTACCAAAACTGTTAAAAAAATATGAAATCAGTTAGAAATTAACCGAGGACTGTTAATATATATAAAAACTGTTAAAAAATAACCAAAAAACTGTTAAAGAATCCAAAATCTCTAAGAAAAATGAAACAAAAACTGTTAAAAAATAATCGAAAAACGTTAAAAATGTCAGTCTGTTAAAAAATTACCGAAAAATGGTCAAAAATTTTCAGTCTGTTAAAAAGTTACTAAAACTGTTAAAAAAATATGAAATCAGTTGGAAATTAACCGAGGACTGTTAATACATACAAAAACTGTTAAAAAATAACCAAAAAACTGTTAAAAAATCCAAAATCTATAAGAAAAACGTTAAAAATGTCAGTCTGTTAAAAAATAACCGAACAATGGTTAAAACTTTCAGAGTCTGTTAAAAAGTTACCAAAACTGTTAAAAAAATATGAAATCAGTTAGAAATTAACCGAGGACTGTTAATACATATAAAAACTGTTAAAAAATAACCAAAAAACTGTTAAAGAATCCAAAATCTCTAAGAAAAATGAAACAAAAACTGTTAAAAAATAATCGAAAAACGTTAAAAATGTCAGTCTGTTAAAAAATTACCGAAAAATGGTCAAAAATTTTCAGTCTGTTAAAAAGTTACTAAAACTGTTAAAAAAATATGAAATCAGTTGGAAATTAACCGAGGACTGTTAATACATACAAAAACTGTTAAAAAATAACCAAAAAACTGTTAAAAAATCCAAAATCTCTAAGAAAAACGTTAAAAATGTCAGTCTGTTAAAAAATTACCGAAAAATGGTTAAAACTTTCAGAGTCTGTTAAAAAGTTACCAAAACTGTTAAAAAATATGAAATCAGTTGGAAATTAACCGAGGACTGTAAATACATACAAAACTGTTAAAAAATAACCAAAAAACCGTTAAAAAATCCAAAATCTCTAAGAAAAATAAAATAAAAACTGTTAAAAAATAATCGAAAACTGTTAAAAATGTCAGTCTGTTAAAAAATTACCGAAGAATGGTTAAAACTTTCAGAGTCTGTTAAAAAGTTACCAAAACTATTAAAAAAATATGAAATCAGTTGGAAATTAACCGAGGACTGTTAATACATACAAAAACTGTTAAAAAATAACCAAAAAACTGTTAAAAATTTCAATATTTGTTAAAAATAACCAAAATCTGTTTAGAAAAGTCTAGAATCCGTTAAAAAATAACCAAAAACTGATAAAAAAAATCCCAAATCTCTAATAAAAATGAACAAAAGTTAACGTATACAATATATAGGCTACAAAGTTAAGAAGTGAGTTATTATTTACCGAGGTTTATAATGGCCTTCTCAACCAAAGTGTATTTTTGTCTAATAAACACGTAGGGTAAAATTATTGTGTTGGTTTTGACCATTATATATTTTTTTCTTATTGTTGCAGGTAATTTTGGACCCAATACCCACCAACCTATTTATAGACCACCAGGTAAAATTTTATTTTTAAAAATTAACTAATCCCTTTGAGATAAACATAAAAAAAGGCACTGCAAAAACTCGTATTCGTGTAGCACGCAAGCTACTGTTAAAGGGTTAAGATAAACAAGTTTTGGATAGAAATAAAAATGTTTGTAAAAAAAGTATTAAAAAATTATCAAAAAATTTAAAAAAATCATGTTTTTTTAAGATTTTCGATTTTGTGTGATGATTGCCAGTTTTCAGTACCTATACATAATAGGAAATTCAAAAAACAACTTTTGGGATAAAAATTAATATACAACAAAAAATTGTAAATAAAAATTTTAAAAAAATACAAAGTTCTAAAAAAACTCATAATTCTAAAAAAAGCACAATCTCAATATATTTCAATATATTTTTTTAAATTTCGGTATCAATGCGAATATGCCAGATATAGTAATTTTTCAATAGATTTACTGTTTTTTTATTGAAAAATCAAAATTTCTTGAAAAATCATTATTTTTTAAAAAAATCGACCCTTTTAGGAAAAATAATAAAAATCCTAAGTGAGTTTTGAATCAAAATGGAAAATTTTATAAGAAAAAAAAATGTACTAATTTTTTAGTAAATACACTATTTTTAGATAATTTGGGGATCCTGAAATTGGGTGTCCTTTGAATTTGGGGGTCCATAACAATATGAAGGGCGTGGTTCCTCCTGCCTTTTAGAAAAGTGGAGGGAGTCTAAAAAGTGTCGGATTTCCTAATATCATGGATGGATAAAAAAAATCCAAAAAAAATAAAACTGGCGTCTTAAGTGACATTTGACAGTCGACCTGGTATAAATCTATTAACCCGTTTAAAAGTTTTAGGGGTGGCCCATGACTCATTTACACCCATTATGTACAAAAAATACCAAATTTCTCAAAATATAATTTCTTTTTGTTCTATTTTTTTCCAGGTGCACAGAATAATACATTCGTAAGTCGACCAACTTACATCACAGGAACACATCCCAACTATAACCCTCATACTAACCACCCAACAAATACAGGTCCTGGAACTACTATTATTAACAATAATAACCACTATTATCCAGGACATATTGGATCTACTACACCTCACGTGACTATAATCAACAACAATAATTATTATAATCCCAACCACCACGTGATCATACCTTCCAGGCATTATTATAGTTACGGTCCACCGGCTGTCGGTATATCTATAGTAAATACTGATTATTATTCTCATCCGATTTCGCCATATTACACTACTACATACCACTACAGAACTGTAGATACTGGTAATTCTCTTTTAGGTTTTTACTTAGGGTACCAATTAGGTAAAATCTCAAGACCAAGTTACTATTATCACAGTACTAGTTACGTAAATAATGAATACATTCCTAGGTACGACCATTATACAGTACATCATTATTATCATAACAGTGAGAATGTTCCTAAAGAAGCTCCAATTCAGCCTAACGCCGTAGTAGTTTGTCCAGGAGATAGTGGCTCACTTTGTCCAGCCGGTAATATGCCTTTCTGTACTAACAACGGTGCTGTGATGTGCGTAGTTAGTGCCCAATCAACTGAACCATGTACAGATAACCAAAAACAACAAACAAATTGCGTAAGAAGTACTATTTCTTGTAATGGAAACGAATCTCCTGAATGTAAACAAAAGAGTGAAGCTACGGTTTCTATACCCTGCGTTTCTACAGCTAAAATCGATGCTGGAGTCGATTTTATTAATAATAGTTTGATAGTCACCAATCCTAATGATTTAAGTACTAAATCCTTCTGTGTTACAATTTTAGCTCTTCCTACACAGAGTAAAAATGCTACTCAAACCAATACAAAACCACAACAAACTACTGAATTCAGTTTACCTTTCCATTATACCACTAACGATACCGGAGTAGGTCTTCTTGGTTACTATTTGGGTAACAAGCTTAAAAATTTAGCAGAACCAAGTTACTTTTATCTAAATTACGATGCTAATTTTACTTATGTAGAAAAATACGATCACTATAATGTATTTCATTATGATCATGATGGTAATGTTTTACCACAAATAGTTGAAGTTAAACCAGATTTAATTATGACCTGCGCTGGTGATAGTGGTACTTTTTGTCCTCAAAATACAACATCTCTTTGTCTTAATGATGGAGCTGTTGTATGTGTAACAGAATCTTCAATTACATCTTATAACGAACAATTAAAAACTAATTATATTTATACTAATATATCTTGTATTGATTTAAAATCACCAGCTTGTATAGCAACTCCTAATGATACTATTAAAATCGATATTCCTTGTATTTCTACTGTTAAGTTATATGCAAAAACTAGTTATTTAATTAAAAGTTATGGTACTGGTAATAATAATATTTACTATAAAACTTTAGAACCTATTAGGAATGGATCTAGTATAGAGTCTATAGAATCACCTCGTGAGTTATGCGCTACTATATTAGCTTTACCTGGTGAAAAAATAGTACTAAAATCACAAGAAAAGAAAAAAGTTAGAGGAATACCTAATGCTATAAATGCTTTTAGTTTACCAAAATATACTTACCAGTCTAAAGAAACTGGAGATAATTTATTAGGTTATTACCTAAAAGATAAATTAAATACGATATCGTATCCTACTTATTATTGGATAAATGCTTATTTATATAGATTAAATGGTGAGGTACAAAAATATGATCATTACTCGGTTCATTATTATGAATATGGAAAAGAGATTTTACCAAGTGATTTAGAGTTACAAGCATCTGAAATAAATGGTTGTGAAGGTGATAGTGGATTATTATGTCCGGAAAAAACCAACTCTGTATGTTTAAAAGATGGTTCATTATGGTGCATTACTGATCTACTTCTAACATCAACTTGCAAAAAATATAATAATACTGCTTGCATAAAAACTAAAGTTACTGTTGAAAAGACAATGAAAAAAGTTATGATTGGTTGTGTGGCGACTTTAACTATTTTAGGTGATATCACGGCTGTTAATAATACTATTTATAAATATAAATCAACAGCAGCTCAGTCTTATATGGATATTCAGATGATGAATAATGGAAATAATAATACTAATAAAGCACAACATTTTTGCGTTTCTCTTGTTAATATACCTGTTGAGAGGAAACTATCTGATGGTGAGAAATTGTTTGAAAATTCTGAATCGGTGTTTGGTAAAATAGCATCTAAGATTTTTGGATAATAAGATATATTTTGCTTATTGATTATTAAATATTGTTAGTCTAGCGTTTGAGTAACTAATGACTGGTTTTTATTTCTAAAAAAATAAATAAATATATTTTGTATGTACGTGTACAATAACACTAATGATGCTAAGATTAAATTATAATAAAAAATATAGTACAAAATATTTTTATCTTTCATTTGCTACTTTATTATTATATTTATAATGTTTTAAAATACATATTTTGTTATATAATAATTTGAATTTTTATTTATACGTTTATTGTAAAAAAATGTGTGATATCTTATTTAAGCTGTGAAAACTCGTCTGTCTATTGGGTAAATTGCATTGAAAATTAAGAATGCCTATATAAAAGAAGTCACTAAGTCAAATATCTATCCCAAACTGTGGCTTACTAAAAATTCACTAAGTATAACACAAAATCTGGTCGTTACCCGCGGTAATTATTTATCCCAAACTCGAGCCTTGTGGCTTACTATTAACTAAGTGGATAAATTTCACTGAAATATTATCCAGAATTTACAAACCAATTTCTATTTCTTTTAAAATTAATATGTTACTTATTTCGGTTCATACTTTTGATCACCACTTTACAATTTATCATTCTAAAATCTAAAAATAAATTTCAAATCAACAGACTTCGTCAAAAATTTGTCCACGTCATTTATAACGTGATGTAAAATGGTACAGCTATACCAGAAGAATTATTTCTAGAAAAAAAAACCGTTGAAACTAACACTCATCTCTTTCTCTATATCATTTTCGAGCGCAGTTGCATCCGAATATGGAATAGTCCATTACAAATTAAAATCCGTTATAACCCCTCTTAAAAAGATACACATATCGCGCCAAATTATTATCCACGTATTCGACATATTCATTATCTTCTAGATTGTAGATGAGAATAGATGTCTCACGGTGAGAACTTTTCACATTAAAATGTGAGTCAAGACCGTACCCTAATATTGAGAACATTCTGAGGTTTCAAATTGGTAACAAGTGCTAATAATGTTTATTTAAGTTTAATGAAGTTAGATCTACACGTTGTGTTGTCAAAAAAGTGTCATTCAATAAATGGGTGAGAAAATAAGCCTTAAAAATAAATAAAATAGATTCTTGGTGTTAAATAATGTATCTGATGTGCTAACCAGACGCTGGTCCTTCGAACTAGTAAAAGAAATTCCAAATGGATGTGAGTTCTTAATTCAAATTTATTCACTAAGTATAACACAAAATCTAGTCGTTAGTAGAAGGAATGTCACTTGAGCCTATACACCCCCCGATTTGTCCCCAGATCTGGGGAAATTTAAAGTAAATCTGGCAACAGCGCACCGTATGTATGCCGAGTTAAGTACGGCAGATAATTCAGATGAGTCTGGTCTAGTCTTTGTCTTCCACTAGCTATTTAAAAATATTCACAAAACTTCACATTTTACGACCTTTACGACGTTTTTTAACGTTTTGATGCGAAAAAACTCACTTTTTTTGCCTCAAATACATATTTTTCCCATAAAAATAACATGTCAAAATTGATGGAATATGGCATTGTTTTACGTATTTTCTCGAACTAAAATTCTAAGAGTTAAAAAACGTTGAAAACGTTGTGAGATGTGACGTTTCGAACGTTTTTTAACGCTTCAAAATACTGACATTAAAAAAACTTCTTAAACGACTAGACCAGACATATCTGATGACCAGACCAAACGTATCTGACAAAATTTTTAGGGAAATATCTGCCGTATTTAACACGGCACGCATACGGTGCGCTGTTGCCAGATCTACTCTACAAATTTCCTCAGATCTAGGGAAAATCGGGGTGTGTGGGCTCAAGTGGCATTCCTTCTACTGTCGTTACCTACGTTAATTATTTATCCCAATCTCGAACCTTGTGGCTTAATATTAAGTAAGTATAACACAAAATGAAGTAGTTACCCATATTAATTATTTATTCAAACTCGAGGCTTATGGTTCACCAAGTATAATACAAAACATAGTCGTTATCAATATTAATATTTTTATCCCAAATTCCAGCCTTGTAACTTACAAAAAATACTATTGACTACGTATAACACAAAATCTAGTCGTTACTTACATAATGATCTAAGCCTCCCTCTTGAACCCTATTCCCTCCAAATCTTCCACCTTGGAAAATTTACTTGAAAATCCTATCCTCTAAACCACCCAGGACATTGTTAACGTTGCCAATTCCATTACCAAGACCATCTCCCAAGTCCTTGATGTTGCTGTTCCCCAAATTACCATTAAGACCCAACAACAACCTCTTCCCACAAATATCCTCTCCAATATCCGGCGGAAACGCCAACTGTACCACCAGCTTGTAAGATACAGAGACCCTGCTCTTATAACCGAGTGGAACCGGCTGAATGCCCTTATCAGGCTTCAGATAAACACTTATTATCATAATAAGTTGATTGAGGTCAATTTAGACCTTGATCATAGGGACGGGACTAGGTTCTGTCACAAATTGGATAAAAAACTAAAACCGTTTCCCATCTCCTTGTTAACGGCCAAATTCTCCATACTCCTGAGCAGAAGGCCACTGCAATCAAAGGCCACCTCCAAGAATCCCCAGTCAATCTTTCAATCCACAGGTCCAAGGCACAGAATTCCTTCTGCGAGACTTACTCCAAACTCAAAATACCCTCCAAACTCAAATTCCCTCCATACACAAAATCCTATCTTTGAATCTTTCACCCCCGATAACATAGCCTCAGCTTGAAAACGGAGGAAAAACTCCGCCCGTGGTCGTGATCACAGAAAACGTCAAGCCTTGAAAAACCTCCCTGCCCCTATCCTTCCAGTCCTCACCATCCTAATGAATACATGCCCACAGCATTCCCAATTTCCAACTTGCTGGAAAACTTCCCACACCATCCTTATCCCCAAACCCCACAAAGACCCAACATCCCCCAACTCCTGCAGGCCTATATCCCTAACGAACGTTCTGGGTAAGATCTTTGAGACCCTACTCAATGATCGTATCTGGAACTATCTGGATGAAAGGGGAACGGTCCCCCGATTCCAACACGGATTTAAGCCTGATCACTCTATCCAAGATGTACTAGTGAGACTCCACGCCAGAGCCTCCCAATCCATAAACCTCTGTATCCTGTTGGATGTTTAAAAAACTTTTGACTAAGTCTGGCATGGCGGACTTATTTGTAGGCTCTCTAACATCGAACTCCCTATCCAAATCATCAAACTCATCTACTCCTACCTCCAAAACAGATCAATTATCGTGAAAGTAGAAACCTCCCTCTCTGACCCCTTCACTCCTCTAGCTGGAGTACTCCAAGGTTTTGTATTTGCTCTCGTCCTCTATGTCATATACACCCATGACATCCCACCTCTCACTCACCTATCAAAGATCTCTAGCTTTACGCTGATGGCAACTTAATATACGCCTTCCATCAGAGTTCTAAACACCAAAATACAGTAACTCTTCAATAGCTTCGCCCAATGGTATATCAATTATAGGGTTACCCTGAACGCACAAAAAAACCCAACTCATCATATTCTCGAAAAGCTAACCAAAACCTCAATGACATCAACTTACGGCTCTAGAGAAAAAAAGTTACATATGTTAAATATTTATACCGAATGGAGCTGAGTGGTTCGATACAAAAAATTAAAATTATACAATTCCGCTTGCAATTAATGACACTCTTAAGTCCAAAAACCAAAATTGCAATGTACTATGATTAGAGATAATACCGTTCAGCCTTCGGGAATAAACTTTGTCCAACAACTAAACCGATCGTTTGGTTAAAAATTAGAGAAGTGGGGAACGAAAGAACAAAGGGAAAATTTGAGAAGTGGGGACGTTGGACAGTTAGTTGTTGGACAATCTATATCCTTCATAATGTACTCTTTTTTATAATCTATACGTCCACTTTTTTTCTACATTCCACTTTTTGCGAGTGGTACTTTTAAATATCGTTCGCCTTATTGGCTAGGTCCTTGTACCGGCCAGTTTTTGGGTTTCCCAAATAAAGACAGTGTAGTAATTTCATTGAAAATTCAGCTCTACGTACTAACGCGTAAAAATTTGTAAGTTATTATGAAATCAAACAATTTTTTTGCTCGCTGGGAGTTTGACCTTGGTCTGAATTCTTGTATTTCTGCGAGAAGCATCTAGACTTCAATTACTAGTCGAGTATCCACCGCTGTTACCATCGACCTTGTGCGACTGTGCTAGTTATTGTACGTTAACTTGAAAGTTTAATTATTTATAGTCATACGGAGTGTGGTCCAGTGGCAGAGTGTATGCTTTATACATAAAAGTTCCTGGTTCGAATCCCGAGGATACATATTTTTTTTAAATACACAGGTTAGATATATATAGTTAATAAAGTAAATATTTTTTTTACGCTAGTATTTCCGGGTGATATAATTTTTTGTATTGTATAATGGTAAAATTTAATTTTTAAAATAGAAACACAAAATTGAAATTTGCACCGAATGTTACTGGCTTATAATTATATTTGATCAATTTAAAAGTTTGGAGCTAGAAGCGAAAAACAAAAGTGAAAAAGCAGACGATGCGAATATTTTGATGAAAAATATAAAATATAAGCGCCAAGAAATATATCGACGGTTTTCTCTTTCGTGAGCAATTTTCTTGAAGTTAAATATTATTTCGGTGAACCGTGAACAAACAATGAAAATCTTATTCTATTACATTTTTTCAATCAAGAAATTTAAAATCGTAATAAAGTGAATTTTTCGTTAGTTTATTTAAAAAAAAATGTATCAAGGAATTACTACAAGGTAATAATGGTAAAATGGCACTAACGTCTATTTCTGGTACCATTGGCCCATTTTTAACAAAAGATTTATTTTTAATATGTAAACAAAAATCATGCACAGTAGCAAAGGCAAAAGAATATTAGTATCTATCTTCGTTATTGTTGGTTCTTTTTTTAAAGAAAAAAAAACATTGTTTGGTTTTAAATGTGACGTAGAATAAATACGTAAGCACAAATAATGCGCAGTAGCAATGACAAAAGGGCAATAGCATCTATATTATTTATTACTGATCCAGTTTTGTCAGGACACACGGTATTGTATTAAGGACACCTTGAACAATAAATATTTAAAGTAATTACGCAGTGGTTTTATCAAATGGACATGGCGAACAAATTTTTCTACCATCACATGATATTCTGTAGAAAAGATTTAGTATTTATTTCGTGTTCGCTAAAAAAATGTCTTACCCCCCTTTTTATTACTTTTCTCGACGTTTCTGAGCTCCAAGAGTCCATAAATGCAAAAAAATCTTGTCTGGATATAAATACTATATCTATTGAATGAAAGTTCCGATCGAGTTCCAGTTTTTCCTTTACTAGTTAGTTTAATCCAGAAAAAAACACAATTAAATTTGAGAGCAGGATCGTACCGGCCCTTCCGTTACCCGCTATACAAACTAAAGTGTTTTGCATTGGAAAACTTTTTTCCAGATCAAATTTTCTGAGTCATATCATATATAATATTAACCCATATGTATGTAAAAATTTTGGTCTAGTTCCCATAACTTATTCATGCTTCACAACATACAAAGTGTTCATTCGAAGCTTCGTCAAAGGGAACTCACTTTTAAGCTTTTTTTCTATTGAAATAATGCATCTCTCTTCCAAATTTCATCCATTTTACTTTTCCAGATTTACACATGTTATTATATAGATGGCGTTAACATATAGGCACACGAAAAGTTACTAAAAAGATTTAAAAATACTTTTTGTTCCTAAAAGTAAGTGAAAACAATTGAAACTCCCATTGGAGCATTAAAAATTGTATAGATCTAAGAACACACACACAAACGTTTATTAACTAAAAGTTACTAAAAACAACTGAAATTCCCAATGAAGCATTAAAAATAGTATAGATCTAAGAATACACATACGTTTAGTAACCAAAAGTTACTAAAAACAACTGAAATTCCCAATGAAGCATTAAAAATAGTATAGATCTAAGAATACACATATGTTTAGTAACCAAAAGTTACTAAAAACAACTGAAACTCCCAATGGAGCATTAAAAATAGTATATATCTAAGAACACACACACACACGTTTATTAACTAAAAGTTACTAAAAACAACTGAAATTCCCAATGGAGCATTAAAAACAATATAGATTTAAGAATACATATACGTTTAGTAACCAAAAGTTACTAAAAACAGCTGAAACTCCCAATGGAGCATTAAAAATAGTATAGATTTAAGAATTCACATACGTTTAGTAACCAAAAGTTACTAAAAACAACTGAAACTCCCAATGGAGCATTCAAAATAGTATAGATCTAAGAACACACACACGTTTATTAACTAAAAGTTACTAAAAACAACTGAAATTCCCAATGAAGCATTAAAAATAGTATAGATCTAAGAATACACATACGTTTAGTAACCAAAAGTTACTAAAAACAACTGAAATTCCCAATGGAGCATTAAAAACAATATAGATTTAAGAATACACATACGTTTAGTAACAAAAAGTTACTAAAAACAACTGAAACTCCCAATGGAGCATTAAAAACAATATAGATTTAAGAATACACATACGTTTAGTAACCAAAAGTTACTAAAAACAACTGAAACTCCCAATGGAGCATTAAAAATAGTATAGATCTAAGAATACACATACGATTAGTAACTAAAAGTAACTAAAACAACTAAAACTTCACATGGAGCATTAAAAATAGTATATATTTAATAATACACATACGTTTAGTAACTAAAAACAACTAAAACTCCACATGCTGTATTAAAAATAGTATAGATTTAAGAATACACATACGATTAGTAACTAAAAATAATTCATATAAAACTCCACATGGAGCATTAAAACTAGCATAGATCTAATAATACACATACGTTTAGTAACTAAAAGAAACTAAAACTCCACATGGAGCATTAAAAATATAATACATCTCTCTTCCAAATTTCATCCACTTTACATTTCCAGATTTACACATATTATTATATAGATGGCGTTAACATACAGATACATTGATACTGATGATTCTTGAAGGGAAGAAACAGCTGTCTGGTATACAGCCGGAATGTAAGTTAAAAGGGAGTAACTTCTTATGAATCGTTTTAAAATAAATTAATATTTTAAATCGTGTTACTCTGTGCGATCAAGTTAATTCGGCTAAACAGGTCAAACAGGCTACACTTGAGATAATTAGAGCGGCGTCGTATTTTATGTTGCTGTAATTTTCACACTTAAATATAATCGAGAAATGAAAATAACAATAGGACAAAAATCGTTTGATTGATATTTATCATTTACAAAAAAAAATTGATTTCAGAAGCAATTTAGTAGAAAGACTGCAAATGTAAAAAAAATGAGTAGTACTAATATATTTTGGAATTCTTAGTTTTGTTTCCCCAAAAACAAAAAAAAGTAGCCCCCATAGCACTTTTTTGTAATGCCAAAATAGGGTTCTAAAATCTGATTTTACACCATCTAGCATATAAGAAAGGCAAATATGAATGAAATGTCGTTTAAAATTGTGATTTGTGATAAAAAAAATACTTTTTAAATCATGTATTATTTATAATTGGTAAATATTTAACAAAATTTTATATTCTAATTAACGAACGCTATCATTTTTATAATAATTTTCATGGAATTTTAAAACATCCTAAAAATGAATTAAATATGTAATAAAAATTGTTATTAAAATATTCGATTAATTCCATATCTAAATCGTTACTTCGAACAAAGAATCTATTGACGTTGACGTAAAAACCGCAATTAGTTCTTGGAGATTACTTTACTTCTACAAGATTAAGTGACGTACTTAACTTAACGCTTAATTTTCAGTGACTCACGTGGAATTAATAATGTAATTTCACTTTAAATGTTGACCACGCGACGTTGCCAAATCTAATAAAAAAAATCCTTGATTTGGGGAACCAACTAACCCAGACAATTTCAAGTAACAAGCAGCGGGTTGGTCCCTTGAGGGAGATCTAATTAAGAAATATTTGAAGTTGTTTAGAGTGTTTTCAGATAAAGATTTTATATCATAGGTCCTCTTTTACTGCTACTTGATTTCAGAGTATGAAATATTATTATTAAATTTCAAAACAAAAATTATGAATTCTACAATTTTTTGAATAAAATTTTGAAAAAAATCAGAATTATAGAGTTTTTTACTAGAAATTTAATGGTATTTTAAATAATTTTTAATATTAATATTAACCGTAAAAAAATGAAATCTATTTTTGAATAATTTTAGTATCAATAAATAATTAATATCTCATTCAATTATATTCAAAACGGGAAAGAGACTTTTTTAGGCTTTATGGATCAAAATGCATTAATTAAGTTAGTTTAAAAAACTAAAAAAAAATCAAATTTGTTTTCAAAAATTCATGGGTAAATCCATTGAATTGTTTTCATTTTTTTCATTTTTTGCTATAACTTTTACAAATACTATATTAAAATTATGAAATAATTTACACACATTGTACTTTTGGATCATTTTCGGATATGCTATTTACTTTTTTCATTTATTTTATACTTATTGATAAAACGAAATTACAAAAAAATTTAAAAAAATTCTTAATTTTGTCTATAATAATTACAATTCTAAATTTTAAGAAACTAACATACATTTAAAATTTAAAATTTTTAAAAATTCCAAAATTTTTGTAATAAAATTTTGAAAAAAATTATAAATACAAAATTAATTATTACAAATTTAAAGATATTTTTTTTTAATTTTTAATATAAAAATTTAACTAAAAAATAATAATTTAATAAAGATAAAAATTAAAATAAAAACTAGCGGCGAAACTATGTGCAACTTGAGAAAATAGTCAAGACAAAATTTATAGAAAATTTTATGTTCTACAATTTTGATACCATGAAATTTTTCATAAAACTCCATAATTTTTAAAGTTATGATCAAATGAAAATTGATCATCAACGTAAAAACTAAAACTGTTAATACGTATTTCTCAGTGACAAATATATTTTTCCCATTTAGAGTTTTATAAAACTAATCGAATGGCATAAATTTCATTTTTTTATCTTTTATATTTTTAAAACTGTTAATACGTATTTCTCAGTGACAAATATATTTTTCCCATTTAGAGTTTTATAATACTAATCGAATGGCATAAATTTCATTTTTTTATCTTTTATATTTTTAAAGTTATGATCAAATGAAAATTGATCATCAACGTAAAAACTAAAACTGTTAATACGTATTTCTCAGTGACAAATATATTTTTCACATTTAGAGTTTTATAATACTAATCGAATGGCATAAATTTCATTTTGTTATCTTTTATATTTTTAAAGTTATGATCAAATGAAAATTGATCATCAACGTAAAAACTAAAACTGTTAATACGTATTTCTCAGTGACAAATATATTTTTCCCATTTAGAGTTTTATAATACTAATCGAATGGCATAAATTTCATTTTGTTATCTTTTATATTTTTAAAGTTATGATCAAATGAAAATTGATCATCAACGTAAAAACTAAAACTGTTAATACGTATTTCTCAGTGACAAATATATTTTTCACATTTAGAGTTTTATAAAACTAATCGAATGGCATAAATTTCATTTTTTTATCTTTTATATTTTTAAAGTTATGATCAAATGAAAATTGATCATCAACGTAAAAACTAAAACTGTTAATACGTATTTCTCAGTGACAAATATATTTTTCCCATTTAGAGTTTTATAATACTAATCGAATGGCATAAATTTCATTTTTTTATCTTTTATATTTTTAAAGTTATGATCAAATGAAAATTGATCATCAACGTAAAAACTAAAACTGTTAATACGTATTTCTCAGTGACAAATATATTTTTCACATTTAGAGTTTTATAATACTAATCGAATGGCATAAATTTCATTTTTTTATCTTTTATATTTTTAAAGTTATGATCAAATGAAAATTGATCATCAACGTAAAAACTAAAACTGTTAATACGTATTTCTCAGTGACAAATATATTTTTCCCATTTAGAGTTTTATAAAACTAATCGAATGGCATAAATTTCATTTTTTTATCTTTTATATTTTTAAAGTTATGATCAAATGAAAATTGATCATCAACGTAAAAACTAAAACTGTTAATACGTATTTCTCAGTGACAAATATATTTTTCCCATTTAGAGTTTTATAATACTAATCGAATGGCATAAATTTCATTTTGTTATCTTTTATATTTTTAAAGTTATGATCAAATGAAAATTGATCATCAACGTAAAAACTAAAACTGTTAATACGTATTTCTCAGTGACAAATATATTTTTCCCATTTAGAGTTTTATAAAACTAATCGAATGGCATAAATTTCATTTTTTTATCTTTTATATTTTTAAAGTTATGATCAAATGAAAATTGATCATCAACGTAAAAACTAAAACTGTTAATACGTATTTCTCAGTGACAAATATATTTTTCACATTTAGAGTTTTATAATACTAATCGAATGGCATAAATTTCATTTTGTTATCTTTTATATTTTTAAAGTTATGATCAAATGAAAATTGATCATCAACGTAAAAACTAAAACTGTTAATACGTATTTCTCAGTGACAAATATATTTTTCCCATTTAGAGTTTTATAAAACTAATCGAATGGCATAAATTTCATTTTTTTATCTTTTATATTTTTAAAGTTATGATCAAATGAAAATTGATCATCAACGTAAAAACTAAAACTGTTAATACGTATTTCTCAGTGACAAATATATTTTTCACATTTAGAGTTTTATAATACTAATCGAATGGCATAAATTTCATTTTTTTATCTTTTATATTTTTAAAGTTATGATCAAATGAAAATTGATCATCAACGTAAAAACTAAAACTGTTAATACGTATTTCTCAGTGACAAATATATTTTTCCCATTTAGAGTTTTATAAAACTAATCGAATGGCATAAATTTCATTTTTTTATCTTTTATATTTTTAAAGTTATGATCAAATGAAAATTGATCATCGACGTAAAAACTAAAACTGTTAATACGTATTTCTCAGTGACAAATATATTTTTCCCATTTAGAGTTTTATAAAACTAATCGAATGGCATAAATTTCATTTTTTTATCTTTTATATTTTTAAAGTTATGATCAAATGAAAATTGATCATCAACGTAAAAACTAAAACTGTTAATACGTATTTCTCAGTGACAAATATATTTTTCACATTTAGAGTTTTATAAAACTAATCGAATGGCATAAATTTCATTTTTTTATCTTTTATATTTTTAAAGTTATGATCAAATGAAAATTGATCATCAACGTAAAAACTAAAACTGTTAATACGTATTTCTCAGTGACAAATATATTTTTCACATTTAGAGTTTTATAATACTAATCGAATGGCATAAATTTCATTTTTTTATCTTTTATATTTTTAAAGTTATGATCAAATGAAAATTGATCATCAACGTAAAAACTAAAACTGTTAATACGTATTTCTCAGTGACAAATATATTTTTCCCATTTAGAGTTTTATAAAACTAATCGAATGGCATAAATTTCATTTTTTTATCTTTTATATTTTTAAAGTTATGATCAAATGAAAATTGATCATCAACGTAAAAACTAAAACTGTTAATACGTATTTCTCAGTGACAAATATATTTTTCCCATTTAGAGTTTTATAATACTAATCGAATGGCATAAATTTCATTTTTTTATCTTTTATATTTTTAAAGTTATGATCAAATGAAAATTGATCATCAACGTAAAAACTAAAACTGTTAATACGTATTTCTCAGTGACAAATATATTTTTCCCATTTAGAGTTTTATAATACTAATCGAATGGCATAAATTTCATTTTTTTATCTTTTATATTTTTAAAGTTATGATCAAATGAAAATTGATCATCAACGTAAAAACTAAAACTGTTAATACGTATTTCTCAGTGACAAATATATTTTTCCCATTTAGAGTTTTATAAAACTAATCGAATGGCATAAATTTCATTTTTTTATCTTTTATATTTTTAAAGTTATGATCAAATGAAAATTGATCATCAACGTAAAAACTAAAACTGTTAATACGTATTTCTCAGTGACAAATATATTTTTCCCATTTAGAGTTTTATAAAACTAATCGAATGGCATAAATTTCATTTTTTTATCTTTTATATTTTTAAAGTTATGATCAAATGAAAATTGATCATCAACGTAAAAACTAAAACTGTTAATACGTATTTCTCAGTGACAAATATATTTTTCCCATTTAGAGTTTTATAAAACTAATCGAATGGCATAAATTTCATTTTTTTATCTTTTATATTTTTAAAGTTATGATCAAATGAAAATTGATCATCAACGTAAAAACTAAAACTGTTAATACGTATTTCTCAGTGACAAATATATTTTTCCCATTTAGAGTTTTATAAAACTAATCGAATGGCATAAATTTCATTTTTTTATCTTTTATATTTTAAAGTTATGATCAAATGAAAATTGATCATCAACGTAAAAACTAAAACTGTTAATACGTATTTCTCAGTGACAAATATATTTTTCCCATTTAGAGTTTTATAAAACTAATCGAATGGCATAAATTTCATTTTGTTATCTTTTATATTTTTAAAGTTATGATCAAATGAAAATTGATCATCAACGTAAAAACTAAAACTGTTAATACGTATTTCTCAGTGACAAATATATTTTTCCCATTTAGAGTTTTATAATACTAATCGAATGGCATAAATTTCATTTTGTTATCTTTTATATTTTTAAAGTTATGATCAAATGAAAATTGATCATCAACGTAAAAACTAAAACTGTTAATACGTATTTCTCAGTGACAAATATATTTTTCCCATTTAGAGTTTTATAATACTAATCGAATGGCATAAATTTCATTTTTTTATCTTTTATATTTTTAAAGTTATGATCAAATGAAAATTGATCATCAACGTAAAAACTAAAACTGTTAATACGTATTTCTCAGTGACAAATATATTTTTCCCATTTAGAGTTTTATAAAACTAATCGAATGGCATAAATTTCATTTTTTTATCTTTTATATTTTTAAAGTTATGATCAAATGAAAATTGATCATCAACGTAAAAACTAAAAACTGTTAATACGTATTTCTCAGTGACAAATATATTTTTCCCATTTAGAGTTTTATAAAACTAATCGAATGCATAAATTTCATTTTTTTATCTTTTATATTTTTAAAGTTATGATCAAATGAAAATTGATCATCAACGTAAAAACTAAAACTGTTAATACGTATTTCTCAGTGACAAATATATTTTTCCCATTTAGAGTTTTATAAAACTAATCGAATGGCATAAATTTCATTTTTTTATCTTTTATATTTTTAAAGTTATGATCAAATGAAAATTGATCATCAACGTAAAAACTAAAACTGTTAATACGTATTTCTCAGTGACAAATATATTTTTCCCATTTAGAGTTTTATAATACTAATCGAATGGCATAAATTTCATTTTTTTATCTTTTATATTTTAAAGTTATGATCAAATGAAAATTGATCATCAACGTAAAAACTAAAACTGTTAATACGTATTTCTCAGTGACAAATATATTTTTCACATTTAGAGTTTTATAAAACTAATCGAATGGCATAAATTTCATTTTTTTATCTTTTATATTTTTAAAGTTATGATCAAATGAAAATTGATCATCAACGTAAAAACTAAAACTGTTAATACGTATTTCTCAGTGACAAATATATTTTTCCCATTTAGAGTTTTATAAAACTAATCGAATGGCATAAATTTCATTTTTTTATCTTTTATATTTTTAAAGTTATGATCAAATGAAAATTGATCATCAACGTAAAAACTAAAACTGTTAATACGTATTTCTCAGTGACAAATATATTTTTCCCATTTAGAGTTTTATAATACTAATCGAATGGCATAAATTTCATTTTGTTATCTTTTATATTTTTAAAGTTATGATCAAATGAAAATTGATCATCAACGTAAAAACTAAAACTGTTAATACGTATTTCTCAGTGACAAATATATTTTTCCCATTTAGAGTTTTATAATACTAATCGAATGGCATAAATTTCATTTTGTTATCTTTTATATTTTTAAAGTTATGATCAAATGAAAATTGATCATCAACGTAAAAACTAAAACTGTTAATACGTATTTCTCAGTGACAAATATATTTTTCCCATTTAGAGTTTTATAAAACTAATCGAATGGCATAAATTTCATTTTTTTATCTTTTATATTTTTAAAGTTATGATCAAATGAAAATTGATCATCAACGTAAAAACTAAAACTGTTAATACGTATTTCTCAGTGACAAATATATTTTTCACATTTAGAGTTTTATAATACTAATCGAATGGCATAAATTTCATTTTGTTATCTTTTATATTTTTAAAGTTATGATCAAATGAAAATTGATCATCAACGTAAAAACTAAAACTGTTAATACGTATTTCTCAGTGACAAATATATTTTTCCCATTTAGAGTTTTATAAAACTAATCGAATGGCATAAATTTCATTTTTTATCTTTTATATTTTAAAGTTATGATCAAATGAAAATTGATCATCAACGTAAAAACTAAAACTGTTAATACGTATTTCTCAGTGACAAATATATTTTTCACATTTAGAGTTTTATAATACTAATCGAATGGCATAAATTTCATTTTTTTATCTTTTATATTTTTAAAGTTATGATCAAATGAAAATTGATCATCAACGTAAAAACTAAAACTGTTAATACGTATTTCTCAGTGACAAATATATTTTTCACATTTAGAGTTTTATAATACTAATCGAATGGCATAAATTTCATTTTGTTATCTTTTATATTTTTAAAGTTATGATCAAATGAAAATTGATCATCAACGTAAAAACTAAAACTGTTAATACGTATTTCTCAGTGACAAATATATATTTCACATTTAGAGTTTTATAATACTAATCGAATGGCATAAATTTCATTTTTTTATCTTTTATATTTTTAAAGTTATGATCAAATGAAAATTGATCATCAACGTAAAAACTAAAACTGTTAATACGTATTTCTCAGTGACAAATATATTTTTCACATTTAGAGTTTTATAATACTAATCGAATGGCATAAATTTCATTTTGTTATCTTTTATATTTTTAAAGTTATGATCAAATGAAAATTGATCATCAACGTAAAAACTAAAACTGTTAATACGTATTTCTCAGTGACAAATATATATTTCACATTTAGAGTTTTATAATACTAATCGAATGGCATAAATTTCATTTTTTTATCTTTTATATTTTAAAGTTATGATCAAATGAAAATTGATCATCAACGTAAAAACTAAAACTGTTAATACGTATTTCTCAGTGACAAATATATTTTTCACATTTAGAGTTTTATAATACTAATCGAATGGCATAAATTTCATTTTTTTATCTTTTATATTTTTAAAGTTATGATCAAATGAAAATTGATCATCAACGTAAAAACTAAAACTGTTAATACGTATTTCTCAGTGACAAATATATATTTCACATTTAGAGTTTTATAATACTAATCGAATGGCATAAATTTCATTTTTTTATCTTTTATATTTTTAAAGTTATGATCAAATGAAAATTGATCATCAACGTAAAAACTAAAACTGTTAATACGTATTTCTCAGTGACAAATATATATTTCACATTTAGAGTTTTATAATACTAATCGAATGGCATAAATTTCATTTTTTTATCTTTTATATTTTTAAAGTTATGATCAAATGAAAATTGATCATCAACGTAAAAACTAAAACTGTTAATACGTATTTCTCAGTGACAAATATATTTTTCACATTTAGAGTTTTATAATACTAATCGAATGGCATAAATTTCATTTTTTTATCTTTTATATTTTTAAAGTTATGATCAAATGAAAATTGATCATCAACGTAAAAACTAAAACTGTTAATACGTATTTCTCAGTGACAAATATATATTTCACATTTAGAGTTTTATAATACTAATCGAATGGCATAAATTTCATTTTTTTATCTTTTATATTTTTAAAGTTATGATCAAATGAAAATTGATCATCAACGTAAAAACTAAAACTGTTAATACGTATTTCTCAGTGACAAATATATTTTTCACATTTAGAGTTTTATAATACTAATCGAATGGCATAAATTTCATTTTTTTATCTTTTATATTTTTAAAGTTATGATCAAATGAAAATTGATCATCAACGTAAAAACTAAAACTGTTAATACGTATTTCTCAGTGACAAATATATTTTTCCCATTTAGAGTTTTATAAAACTAATCGAATGGCATAAATTTCATTTTTTTATCTTTTATATTTTTAAAGTTATGATCAAATGAAAATTGATCATCGACGTAAAAACTAAAACTGTTAATACGTATTTCTCAGTGACAAATATATTTTTCCCATTTAGAGTTTTATAAAACTAATCGAATGGCATAAATTTCATTTTTTTATCTTTTATATTTTTAAAGTTATGATCAAATGAAAATTGATCATCAACGTAAAAACTAAAACTGTTAATACGTATTTCTCAGTGACAAATATATTTTTCACATTTAGAGTTTTATAATACTAATCGAATGGCATAAATTTCATTTTTTTATCTTTTATATTTTTAAAGTTATGATCAAATGAAAATTGATCATCAACGTAAAAACTAAAACTGTTAATACGTATTTCTCAGTGACAAATATATTTTTCCCATTTAGAGTTTTATAAAACTAATCGAATGGCATAAATTTCATTTTTTTATCTTTTATATTTTTAAAGTTATGATCAAATGAAAATTGATCATCAACGTAAAAACTAAAACTGTTAATACGTATTTCTCAGTGACAAATATATTTTTCCCATTTAGAGTTTATAAAACTAATCGAATGGCATAAATTTCATTTTTTTATCTTTTATATTTTTAAAGTTATGATCAAATGAAAATTGATCATCAACGTAAAAACTAAAACTGTTAATACGTATTTCTCAGTGACAAATATATTTTTCCCATTTAGAGTTTTATAAAACTAATCGAATGGCATAAATTTCATTTTTTTATCTTTTATATTTTTAAAGTTATGATCAAATGAAAATTGATCATCAACGTAAAAACTAAAACTGTTAATACGTATTTCTCAGTGACAAATATATATTTCACATTTAGAGTTTTATAATACTAATCGAATGGCATAAATTTCATTTTTTTATCTTTTATATTTTTAAAGTTATGATCAAATGAAAATTGATCATCAACGTAAAAACTAAAACTGTTAATACGTATTTCTCAGTGACAAATATATTTTTCCCATTTAGAGTTTTATAATACTAATCGAATGGCATAAATTTCATTTTTTTATCTTTTATATTTTTAAAGTTATGATCAAATGAAAATTGATCATCAACGTAAAAACTAAAACTGTTAATACGTATTTCTCAGTGACAAATATATTTTTCCCATTTAGAGTTTTATAAAACTAATCGAATGGCATAAATTTCATTTTTTTATCTTTTATATTTTTAAAGTTATGATCAAATGAAAATTGATCATCAACGTAAAAACTAAAACTGTTAATACGTATTTCTCAGTGACAAATATATTTTTCCCATTTAGAGTTTTATAAAACTAATCGAATGGCATAAATTTCATTTTTTTATCTTTTATATTTTTAAAGTTATGATCAAATGAAAATTGATCATCAACGTAAAAACTAAAACTGTTAATACGTATTTCTCAGTGACAAATATATTTTTCCCATTTAGAGTTTTATAAAACTAATCGAATGGCATAAATTTCATTTTTTTATCTTTTATATTTTTAAAGTTATGATCAAATGAAAATTGATCATCA
This sequence comes from Neocrepidodera transversa, assembly GCA_963243735.1. Lineage (NCBI taxonomy): Eukaryota > Metazoa > Arthropoda > Insecta > Coleoptera > Chrysomelidae > Neocrepidodera > Neocrepidodera transversa. Next base: position 6,013,274 of record OY725355.1, read on the forward strand.
ACGTAAAAACTAAAACTGTTAATACGTATTTCTCAGTGACAAATATATTTTTCCCATTTAGAGTTTTATAAAACTAATCGAATGGCATAAATTTCATTTTTTTATCTTTTATATTTTTAAAGTTATGATCAAATGAAAATTGATCATCAACGTAAAAACTAAAACTGTTAATACGTATTTCTCAGTGACAAATATATTTTTCCCATTTAGAGTTTTATAATACTAATCGAATGGCATAAATTTCATTTTGTTATCTTTTATATTTTTAAAGTTATGATCAAATGAAAATTGATCATCAACGTAAAAACTAAAACTGTTAATACGTATTTCTCAGTGACAAATATATTTTTCCCATTTAGAGTTTTATAATACTAATCGAATGGCATAAATTTCATTTTTTTATCTTTTATATTTTTAAAGTTATGATCAAATGAAAATTGATCATCAACGTAAAAACTAAAACTGTTAATACGTATTTCTCAGTGACAAATATATTTTTCCCATTTAGAGTTTTATAAAACTAATCGAATGGCATAAATTTCATTTTGTTATCTTTTATATTTTTAAAGTTATGATCAAATGAAAATTGATCATCAACGTAAAAACTAAAACTGTTAATACGTATTTCTCAGTGACAAATATATTTTTCCCATTTAGAGTTTTATAATACTAATCGAATGGCATAAATTTCATTTTGTTATCTTTTATATTTTTAAAGTTATGATCAAATGAAAATTGATCATCAACGTAAAAACTAAAACTGTTAATACGTATTTCTCAGTGACAAATATATTTTTCCCATTTAGAGTTTTATAAAACTAATCGAATGGCATAAATTTCATTTTGTTATCTTTTATATTTTTAAAGTTATGATCAAATGAAAATTGATCATCAACGTAAAAACTAAAACTGTTAATACGTATTTCTCAGTGACAAATATATTTTTCCCATTTAGAGTTTTATAAAACTAATCGAATGGCATAAATTTCATTTTTTTATCTTTTATATTTTTAAAGTTATGATCAAATGAAAATTGATCATCAACGTAAAAACTAAAACTGTTAATACGTATTTCTCAGTGACAAATATATTTTTCCCATTTAGAGTTTTATAAAACTAATCGAATGGCATAAATTTCATTTTTTTATCTTTTATATTTTTAAAGTTATGATCAAATGAAAATTGATCATCAACGTAAAAACTAAAACTGTTAATACGTATTTCTCAGTGACAAATATATTTTTCCCATTTAGAGTTTTATAAAAACTAATCGAATGGCATAAATTTCATTTTTTTATCTTTTATATTTTTAAAGTTATGATCAAATGAAAATTGATCATCAACGTAAAAACTAAAACTGTTAATACGTATTTCTCAGTGACAAATATATTTTTCCCATTTAGAGTTTTATAAAACTAATCGAATGGCATAAATTTCATTTTTTTATCTTTTATATTTTTAAAGTTATGATCAAATGAAATGATCATCAACGTAAAAACTAAAACTGTTAATACGTATTTCTCAGTGACAAATATATTTTTCACATTTAGAGTTTTATAAAACTAATCGAATGGCATAAATTTCATTTTTTTTATCTTTTATATTTTTAAAGTTATGATCAAATGAAAATTGATCATCAACGTAAAAACTAAAACTGTTAATACGTATTTCTCAGTGACAAATATATTTTTCACATTTAGAGTTTTATAAAACTAATCGAATGGCATAAATTTCATTTTTTTATCTTTTATATTTTTAAAGTTATGATCAAATGAAAATTGATCATCAACGTAAAAACTAAAACTGTTAATACGTATTTCTCAGTGACAAATATATTTTTCACATTTAGAGTTTTTATAAAACTAATCGAATGGCATAAATTTCATTTTTTTATCTTTTATATTTTTAAAGTTATGATCAAATGAAAATTGATCATCAACGTAAAAACTAAAACTGTTAATACGTATTTCTCAGTGACAAATATATTTTTTCCATTTAGAGTTTTATAATACTAATCGAATGGCATAAATTTCATTTTTTATCTTTTATATTTTTAAAGTTATGATCAAATGAAAATTGATCATCAACGTAAAAACTAAAACTGTTAATACGTATTTCTCAGTGAGAAATATATTTTTCCATTTAGAGTTTTATAATACTAATCGAATGGCATAAATTTCATTTTTTTATCTTTTATATTTTTAAAGTTATGATCAAATGAAAATTGATCATCAACGTAAAAACTAAAACTGTTAATACGTATTTCTCAGTGAGAAATATATTTTTTCCATTTAGAGTTTTATAATACTAATCGAATGGCATAAATTTCATTTTTTTATCTTTTATATTTTTAAAGTTATGATCAAATGAAAATTGATCATCAACGTAAAAACTAAAACTGTTAATACGTATTTCTCAGTGAGCAAATATATTTTTTCCATTTAGAGTTTTATAATACTAATCGAATGGCATAAATTTCATTTTTTTATCTTTTATATTTTAAAGTTATGATCAAATGAAAATTGATCATCAACGTAAAAACTAAAACTGTTAATACGTATTTCTCAGTGAGCAATATATTTTTTCCATTTAGAGTTTTATAAAACTAATCGAATGGCATAAATTTCATTTTTTTATCTTTTATATTTTTAAAGTTATGATCAAATGAAAATTGATCATCAACGTAAAAACTAAAACTGTTAATACGTATTTCTCAGTGACAAATATATTTTTCACATTTAGAGTTTTATAAAACTAATCGAATGGCATAAATTTCATTTTTTTATCTTTTATATTTTTAAAGTTATGATCAAATGAAAATTGATCATCAACGTAAAAACTAAAACTGTTAATACGTATTTCTCAGTGACAAATATATTTTTCACATTTAGAGTTTTATAAAACTAATCGAATGGCATAAATTTCATTTTTTTTTATCTTTTATATTTTTAAAGTTATGATCAAATGAAAATTGATCATCAACGTAAAAACTAAAACTGTTAATACGTATTTCTCAGTGACAAATATATTTTTCACATTTAGAGTTTTATAAAACTAATCGAATGGCATAAATTTCATTTTTTTATCTTTTATATTTTTAAAGTTATGATCAAATGAAAATTGATCATCAACGTAAAAACTAAAACTGTTAATACGTATTTCTCAGTGACAAATATATTTTTCACATTTAGAGTTTTATAATACTAATCGAATGGCATAAATTTCATTTTTTTATCTTTTATATTTTTAAAGTTATGATCAAATGAAAATTGATCATCAACGTAAAAACTAAAACTGTTAATACGTATTTCTCAGTGACAAATATATTTTTCACATTTAGAGTTTTATAAAACTAATCGAATGGCATAAATTTCATTTTTTTATCTTTTATATTTTTAAAGTTATGATCAAATGAAAATTGATCATCAACGTAAAAACTAAAACTGTTAATACGTATTTCTCAGTGACAAATATATTTTTCCCATTTAGAGTTTTATAAAACTAATCGAATGGCATAAATTTCATTTTTTTATCTTTTATATTTTTAAAGTTATGATCAAATGAAAATTGATCATCAACGTAAAAACTAAAACTGTTAATACGTATTTCTCAGTGACAAATATATTTTTCACATTTAGAGTTTTATAATACTAATCGAATGGCATAAATTTCATTTTTTTATCTTTTATATTTTTAAAGTTATGATCAAATGAAAATTGATCATCAACGTAAAAACTAAAACTGTTAATACGTATTTCTCAGTGACAAATATATTTTTCCCATTTAGAGTTTTATAAAACTAATCGAATGGCATAAATTTCATTTTTTTATCTTTTATATTTTTAAAGTTATGATCAAATGAAAATTGATCATCAACGTAAAAACTAAAACTGTTAATACGTATTTCTCAGTGACAAATATATTTTTCACATTTAGAGTTTATAAAACTAATCGAATGGCATAAATTTCATTTTTTATCTTTTATATTTTTAAAGTTATGATCAAATGAAAATTGATCATCAACGTAAAAACTAAAACTGTTAATACGTATTTCTCAGTGACAAATATATTTTTCACATTTAGAGTTTTATAAAACTAATCGAATGGCATAAATTTCATTTTTTTATCTTTTATATTTTTAAAGTTATGATCAAATGAAAATTGATCATCAACGTAAAAACTAAAACTGTTAATACGTATTTCTCAGTGACAAATATATTTTTCACATTTAGAGTTTTATAATACTAATCGAATGGCATAAATTTCATTTTTTTATCTTTTATATTTTTAAAGTTATGATCAAATGAAAATTGATCATCAACGTAAAAACTAAAACTGTTAATACGTATTTCTCAGTGACAAATATATTTTTCACATTTAGAGTTTTATAAAACTAATCGAATGGCATAAATTTCATTTTTTTATCTTTTATATTTTTAAAGTTATGATCAAATGAAAATTGATCATCAACGTAAAAACTAAAACTGTTAATACGTATTTCTCAGTGACAAATATATTTTTCCCATTTAGAGTTTTATAATACTAATCGAATGGCATAAATTTCATTTTTTTATCTTTTATATTTTTAAAGTTATGATCAAATGAAAATTGATCATCAACGTAAAAACTAAAACTGTTAATACGTATTTCTCAGTGACAAATATATTTTTCACATTTAGAGTTTTATAAAACTAATCGAATGGCATAAATTTCATTTTTTTATCTTTTATATTTTTAAAGTTATGATCAAATGAAAATTGATCATCAACGTAAAAACTAAAACTGTTAATACGTATTTCTCAGTGACAAATATATTTTTCACATTTAGAGTTTTATAAAACTAATCGAATGGCATAAATTTCATTTTTTTATCTTTTATATTTTTAAAGTTATGATCAAATGAAAATTGATCATCAACGTAAAAACTAAAACTGTTAATACGTATTTCTCAGTGAGAAATATATTTTTTCCATTTAGAGTTTTATAAAACTAATCGAATGGCATAAATTTCATTTTTTTATCTTTTATATTTTTAAAGTTATGATCAAATGAAAATTGATCATCAACGTAAAAACTAAAACTGTTAATACGTATTTCTCAGTGACAAATATATTTTTCCCATTTAGAGTTTTATAATACTAATCGAATGGCATAAATTTCATTTTTTTATCTTTTATATTTTTAAAGTTATGATCAAATGAAAATTGATCATCAACGTAAAAACTAAAACTGTTAATACGTATTTCTCAGTGACAAATATATTTTTCCCATTTAGAGTTTTATAAAACTAATCGAATGGCATAAATTTCATTTTTTTATCTTTTATATTTTTAAAGTTATGATCAAATGAAAATTGATCATCAACGTAAAAACTAAAACTCTTAATACGTATTTCTCAGTGAGAAATATATTTTTTCCCATTTAGAGTTTTATAAAACTAATCGAATGGCATAAATTTCATTTTTTTATCTTTTATATTTTTAAAGTTATGATCAAATGAAAATTGATCATCAACGTAAAAACTAAAACTGTTAATACGTATTTCTCAGTGACAAATATATTTTTCACATTTAGAGTTTTATAATACTAATCGAATGGCATAAATTTCATTTTTTTATCTTTTATATTTTTAAAGTTATGATCAAATGAAAATTGATCATCAACGTAAAAACTAAAACTGTTAATACGTATTTCTCAGTGACAAATATATTTTTCACATTTAGAGTTTTATAAAACTAATCGAATGGCATAAATTTCATTTTTTTATCTTTTATATTTTTAAAGTTATGATCAAATGAAAATTGATCATCAACGTAAAAACTAAAACTGTTAATACGTATTTCTCAGTGACAAATATATTTTTCACATTTAGAGTTTTATAAAACTAATCGAATGGCATAAATTTCATTTTTTTATCTTTTATATTTTTAAAGTTATGATCAAATGAAAATTGATCATCAACGTAAAAACTAAAACTGTTAATACGTATTTCTCAGTGAGAAATATATTTTTTCCATTTAGAGTTTTATAATACTAATCGAATGGCATAAATTTCATTTTTTTATCTTTTATATTTTTAAAGTTATGATCAAATGAAAATTGATCATCAACGTAAAAACTAAAACTGTTAATACGTATTTCTCAGTGAGAAATATATTTTTTCCATTTAGAGTTTTATAAAACTAATCGAATGGCATAAATTTCATTTTTTTATCTTTTATATTTTTAAAGTTATGATCAAATGAAAATTGATCATCAACGTAAAAACTAAAACTCTTAATACGTATTTCTCAGTGACAAATATATTTTTCCCATTTAGAGTTTTATAAAACTAATCGAATGGCATAAATTTCATTTTTTTTTCTTATGTTGTGCACATTTTTGCCTTAAATTTTCACTCATCCTCCAAAATTGACTCTTGTTTCTCTCAACTTTTTCAATATTTAATCTGAAATATCCTCTTTTTCCCTAAAATTACCTCTTTTCCCGCATTAAAAATACCTCTTTTTTAAATTAAACCTTTCTTTTTCATTTTTGTCAAATTTCCCTTCTTTTGTCTCAAATTTTATCACTTTTTTCTGAAACTACCCCTTTTTTAGATTACGTCTTTTTACTTATTTTTGTCTCAAATTTCCTCTCTTTCTTCAAAATTTCCCCTCGTTTCTCTCCAATTTTGAGTTCCCCTCAAGAGTATACTTTAGATATCAAATTATAAGTTTTTTAAATTGTGCAAAAACATATTTTAACCGACTAAAATTCTTTAAAAGAAGTTTTAGAACAAATTTGTATTAAAAAAAAATTTATATTTAAAAACAATTGTATTTAAATAATTATTTGAATTTTAAGGGGGCCTTGGGCATCGCGCTGTAAAAAATAGCGTATATAACACAGGACTAAAGTGTCTTTTAATCCCTCAGATGATTAAAAGATGCACTTTAGTCCCTTGGTATATAATATAATATTGTCTATATAAAGATGATTTTGGAAGAGTTGATTTCAAACTGTAATATTTAGGGTTTAAAATGAATAAGAACTATAATTAATAAATATCTCTTAAATAAGTAAACTTTAATATTTTTTAAACAAAAAAAAATAAAATATGTCTTGTAGATCTTTAATTATTCATAAAAAAAGTGAATAGTACATCCGAAAGGGTTCAAAAGTACATTATGTATGAAATATTTCATAATATTAAAATAATACTTGTAGAAATTCTACAAAATTATAAAAAGTTAAAAAAAAATTTTAGAAAAAATTAAATTTTTTTTAATTTTTGTAAACTAGAATTTTATTAATGTATTTTGATGCAGAAAAACTAAAATAATCGATTAAACAATTACTTTACTAGGAGTGTTCGGAAAGTTGGGTGGGATTACCCCCTCATTTTTTAGATTACTGCAAGGAGGATTAACAGGACATTTGTAGGAAGAAATAAAGTAAAACTCAGGAACTAGCAGACAGCAACGCGAGGTACAGCAGAAAATTACAGGAAATGACTAAAGCAGGAGAAAATAAGGGTGTGAGTACAGGAGAGATGAAGAGAACAGGAACAAGGATCCTGAGGACTGAAGGAAGTTGTTTTACATCAGCAGAAGAACTGCAGAGGAACACAAAGCAGTAGTAAAAAATGACAGGACAGCAGCAACCACCACTTTGAGGGGAACACCTACAGGAAACGAATACAAATAGAAGGAATAGTACTGCAGGAGCTAAAAATGTAATTTTTATCTAGTTTTCAATTTTTTTTCTATTAATTTAAATTTAGCATTTAAGTTCCATTTGCGATACAAGATGGTTCCCAGCGGAGCTTGCCAATTATTCTGTCAAAAACATTTATGGCTGTTATAAACAATTAAATAGTCCGTTAATTTTTGTGTTTCGTCGGGTAAAGACCTGTTAACAGACATCTTTGAATTTTTGTCGGACAGGCGACGGTTTCTAAGAATTAACAATCGTTTTTTACAACTATTTACAACCATAATAATAATAATTGATCAACTTTAATAATTAATAATCAGTGATAAGGTGTGACAGGGGAAAGTCAACGGAATAGGTACGTAAAACTTTATAGACTACACCAGGGCGGAATAGAAGCTCAATTAATATTGTTAACATAGACTTCTGTAATTAATTATCTTACTTATCTATTTATTGTAATTCACGCGCGTCTAGGTTCGCTCGGCTTAATAAGAGATAGTACACATGAGGTAAACCTTTGTTACAGATTTGAACTAACCCATGTTAGTACTGTTACTTTGGTCTGAATTATAATTGTTGATATGTAACGGGAAAGTAATAATGTGCTTTTTCGTGCTAATTTTTTCAGGTTTTCCTTAACTTATAAAAACAGTTTTTTAAATTTTTTAATCTCTACTTTAAAAATATTTAATTTATTTTTAACACTTTAAAAGCTATGTACATGTACTATAATATTTTTTATTAATTTCGTTGAAACAACACGAACTTTGACATTTAAAAATCCGCAAATTAAGAGGCGCCAATACTATATGTTATCTTGTCTGAAATCGTTTTTGGACGAGCGCTCCGTTAATATTACAGATAGGAAGCTGCAGTTTTCACTAATCGATTCTGAAGTTAATTCTTTAGAGCACGTCTGTGGCACTTTTTTTAAAATAATTTTAGTAAAAGTGATACGACTATCAACTTTTTTCTCTAGACAAATTTGAAAAATGTAGTACAAACGCGTTCTTCACATAAATATTTTAAATATTATGAAAAAAATCGCATATTTGTAGTTGCTATATTTGGCGAGTTCTCGTCCCAATACGAATAATTATGTTTTATGGCGCTCTACCCTGTTCTGCGCAGAAAAAATTAGACTAGAAGGTAGGATTATTTAACATTAACCGGAAAATATTAAAATAAAATTTTTTACACCCAATTTATTAGAATAAAAGCAAATTTTCGTTGGGTAATTCTCTAACCGGCAAACACAAAAGTCACGTGATGTGTGGGCCACTTAAGTAAACTATTTATTCAATATCTCTGATCTAATGAAACCATTTAAACATCGGCAACACGGCAATATGAAACTCTTGCTGCGTTTACACTAGAACAAGTTGACCAAGTAACCAGTAGTAGTTAGTTGGTGGTTTATCTATTGTTATTGGTAACCTTTGCTTGTTTTTATTATTTAAAATGGAATGAACAATAACACGATAAAATTTGCCATTTAAATACTCGTGATTTTTAGTGCGTATTAATATTTGTGATGATGGTTCACAAGAGTGAAATTTTGTTTTTTGTGATATTTATTTTTTCCGAAATATGGTTTATAGAGTGTGGAAGATACGGCGGCGGATCGCGTAGTAGTTGTAAGTATTTTTATTTTGTTTTTGTTTCCATAGAAACACCAAAATATAATCGTTATTTTAATATAAGTGCGTTCGGCATTACATTTTTATCGTCAATTTCATTTAGATCGAAAATTGGACTCTAATAGATTTTTTTAGTGAAATCATTGTTTTTTGTCCTTGTGTTGAAACTAATTAAACACCATAAAAATTTAACATCATTATTATACCATTATTTTCCAATTTTTTAAAAAAATAAAAACAAGTATTTCTGTTCAACCAGGTAAATAACAGATTCAAAATCATAAAAACTCTATTTAGTATAGCGAATCACATCTAAATTATCTTGATGTGATCTGCGAGCAGCAATGCCGAACGCACCGAAACTAAAATTTCTATATTTCACTCAAACTGTTAACAAAAAACGACGAAAATTCTCTTTATTTCACAAGTTACGGATCCAAGCTTTATGGGGTGGTTCACACTTACATAGTTTTCCCATAAACCCCAAAAACAAATGTTAAATAGTTAAGAAAATACCCCAAGCTACAAATCTGTCTCACTCACTCAATTGGACGAAACAAAAAGAGAGATCGCATCTAATTTCGTAAATGTCAGAGTAATTAGAAACTGTCAGATATATTTTAATTTTTATTACTACAATCCCTCCTTAACCAAAGTTAGTATACGCCAATGATCTAATCAGTATGCAAAAAAATGGAGATTATTTTGGAAAAAATGACAACATTGGAAATCTGACTTTAAAAATGAATGACAGATGACAAGTGACTGATGATAGAAGGCAAGAAAGAATGGCATTTGACAGATGAAAGAACGGCATTTGACAAATGAAAGAATAGCATTTGACAGATGCAAGAATTTTTTAATTACTAACTTATTTATTACTTATTTTTACGACAATAAATAATACGAACTAATATGTATTGAAAAATATTTTTACGATAATTATATATTGGGTTTTAAAACGTGTTTCTGAAAAATTTTTTACTCAGAAATTGTTATAGTTAAATAAAGAACTACCACCAATCACTATTTTATACAAAACTAATTTTGATAATCTCTTTCCAGCACATTCATCTCCGTCTCATTCATACCACTCATCCCCATCTTACCACTCCTCTCCATCTTACCATCCTTCACCATCCTACCATCCTTCACCATCTTACCATCCATCACCATCCTACCACCCTTCACCATCTTACCATCCATCACCATCTTACCATCCATCACCATCCTACCACCCTTCACCATCTTATCATCCTTCACCATCCCCATCGTACCATCCTGCTTCTCATCCCTCGCCATCTTCGCATCCTTCTGCACCTCCGAAACCATCTCACCCTTATGCGAAATACGAGCCTTTACCATCAGCACCTGTCTACCGTCCACCAGGTTACAATAGTAATTCTGGTCAAGGATCTAGACCGATTGGATGGAACCCTCCAGGTCATCCTTCTGAAGCTGTTGGACCGCCGAAAAGTGTTTCCGGAGTAGGAAATTCTGCACCGCATGAACAAGGAACTGGTGAGTATTTTTTTTAATGAATGAGTGTTGGGAAAAATTAGTACAATAAAAGAATAGAATCATAAAATGCTAATTTAATTAATCCACTGTTTTTATTCAGCAGCTTTCTTTTTATGACCGAAAAAACAATTATATTTAAATTTCTCTCTTTATGCTATAAAATGCTGAAATAATTTTGTTTCCGCAAAAAGTAATTAATACCACATTAAAAATTGATGTCACTCATAATAAGAATGTTTCGGATGGATGATTATAAGCTTCCCAGAATTTGGCAGGAAATAAAACGAAATTACAGATGCCACAATTTAATTTGTCTATAGCAAAAAACAATCATGCATAAATAAAGAAAATTTAAATTTAAAGAATTCATACTTTTATTGATTTATTATCCGAGAATAATGACCAGTCAACCACAGGACCGTAATTATTTATTTTTACTGTTCTAGGAAACTTTTATCATTAAATTTTTTCCGCCAGAAAAACTTTATATCCTAATTACTGTATTATTTAAAATAAATAAACTAGGAAATTGAATTTTAAAAATAAAATTTCTTATGGTCCTAGCGGGCCGGATAAACGAAAAAATTAAATAGTTAACGAAAAAATCTACACGGTTCATTTAGTGCCAAATAAAAAGTAAAACTCTTGAAAAATAAACGAAGAAAAAGTGATACCATATTTCTGTAAGCAATGTATAACTTTAGATAATTTATTAGACCACTTTTAGATCACTCTAAATAGTTCTAATAAAATTTAGATTATTATAAATAATTTCAGACAAATTTAAAAGTATGTAGAATATTCTAAACCACTTTTAGAATATTCTAAATTTTAAACACTTTATTTATAATTTTAGACAATTATAAATAATTTCAGACAAATTTAGAAGTTTTTAGACTATTTTAGACCACTTTTAAAATTTTCTGAATTGTTCTAAATAATTTTAGACTATTCTAAATAATTTTAGACAATTTCAGATTGTTCTACACCACTTTTGGAATATTCTAAACAAATTTAGACAATTATAAATAATTTCAATCACATTGAATAGTTTTTAGAATATTCTAGACCACTTTTAGAATATTCTCAATTGTTTTAAATAATTATAGACTATTATAAATAATTTCAGACAATTTCAGATTGTTCTACAACGCTGTTAGAATATTCTAAACAATTTTAGAACATTATAAATAATTTCAGACAAATTTAGAAGTTTTTAGAGTGTTCTAGAGCACTTTTAGAAAATTCTAAATTGTTCTAAATAATTTTAGACTATTATAAATAATTTCAGACAATTCAAGATTGTTCTACACCACTTTTGGAATTTTCTAAACAAATTTAGACAATTATAAATAATTTCAATCCCATTTAATAGTTTTTAGAATATTCTAGACCACTTTTAGAATATTCTCAATTGTTTTAAACAATTATAGACTATTACAAATAATTTCAGACAATTTCAGATTGTTCTACAACGCTGTTAGAATATTCTAAACAATTTTAGACGATTATAAATTATTTCAGACAAATTTAGAAGTTTTTAGACTATTCTAGACCAGTTCTGGAATATTCTAAATTGTTCTAAATAAATTTAGTCTATTATAAATAATTTTAGACAATCTGAGATTGTTGAATATCACTTTTAGAATACTCTAAACAATTTTAGACAATTGTTAATATTTTTAGACTACTCTAGACTACTTTTTGAATATCCTAAATTGTTCTAAATCATTTTAGACTATTATAAATAATTTCAGACAATTTTAGATTGTTCTCCACCACTTTTAGAATATTCTAAACAATTTTAGAACATTATAAATAATTTCAGACAAATTTAGAAGTTTTTAGACCATTCTAGACCACTTTTAGAATATTGTAAATTGTTCTAAATAATTTTAGACTATTTTAAATAATTTCAGACAATTCTAGATTATTCTACAGCACTTTTAGAATATTCTAAATAATTTTAGACTATTATAAATAATTTCAGACAATTCAAGATTGTTCTACACCACTTTTAGAAAACTATAAACAATTTTAGAACATTATAAATAATTTCAGACAAATTTAGAAGTTTTTCGACTACTGTAGACCACTTTTGGAATATCCTAAACTGTTATAAATAATTTTAGACTATTATAAACAATTTCAGACAAATTTATAAGTTTTTAGAATATTCTAGATCAGTTTTGAAATATTCTAAATTGGTCTAAATAATTTTAGACTACTATAAATATTTTTAGATTGTTTTGTACCACTTTAAGAATATTTTAAACAATTTTAGACAATTATAAATAATTCCAGACAAATTTAGAAGTTTTTAGAATATTCTAGACCACTTTTACAATATTCTAAATTGTTCTAAATAATTTTAGACAATTTTAGATTGTTCTACACCATTTTTAGAATATTCTAAACAACTTTAGACAATTTTAAATAATTTCAGACTAATTTAGAAGTTTTTAGACTATTCTAGATCACTTTTAGAACATTCTAAATTGTTCTAAATAATATTAGACTATTATAAATAATTTCAGACACTTCCAAAGTGTTCTACACCACTTTTAGAATATTCTAAACAATTTTAGATAATTATAAATACATTTTAGACAAATTTAGAAGTTTTTAAGTTTTTAGACTATTCGAAACCACTTTTAAAACATTCTAAATGGGTCTAAATAATTTTAGACTATTTTAAATAATTTCAGACAAATTTAGAAGTTTTTAGACTATTCGAGACCAACTTGTTTAAAATATTCTAAATAAATTTAGTTGCTTTTATAAATGGAGATTCTTTAGTAAAATATTTCTACAAGTAATTGAATAGGAATATTTCTTATCATTTTTTAGCTTTCATATATTCATGGAATATTTAAATTTAACAGTTACCCTGCAGCAATATTTCAACTTTAAATCGAAGGACTTTTTGTTGTATTGTAGCGTATTTTTGGGATTCCTCAAAATGCATAAATAACTACATTATATGGAAATAGATAGAAAATTGAAAAATATTAGTATAAGTAAACTTTGCAACTCTGCAATGTGCGTGTATTACTTTTAAATCAATATAATTTACTGCTTTCATGTCAAGGACGTATTTCATAATTACTCGTGATTAACTTAACGCTAAAAGACTTTTAGACTAATAATAATCAAATTAGGGTATTGAATCTAATAGCGAGAACCGCAAAATCTAGGGATAAGGGAAATTCATCTTCCCAATTTTGTCAGCATCCCACTTTTCGTTTGTCTTTATAGAATACAGGATGGCTCCAAAATAATAAGTTAACTACAAATATGGATAAAGGAAATTAAAATTATATACCACAGCTATATTAACAAAATAAGGGCAAGTATGAAAAAAAAAATGTCTGACTGTACAATAATTAAAAAAAAAATCACAGAAAACACACAAACTACTACCACCATAACAAAACTAAACTGCATTCACAATTTGATAAATTGTAGGGCATAAGTATATAACAAAAAACAAAAAAAAATGGTCTGGTTAATTGACCTCTGCCAAAGCCAATAAACTAGAAAAAAAGAGCATAATACCGTGTTCAAAAACAAAAGAATCATTGTTTGAGTTTCTACCTGCTCTCAAGCATACAATTTTTATTGGAAAATTTTGAAAGAATTACAGTTTATAGCATATTTTATTTTCTTTTAAACAGCATTAAGTATAATTTAATATTTTTTATGGTTTCATTTTTACGAGGGTAAGAAGATATGTAAGTAAAAATTTAAATTAAATAAATAATTATAAGGTTAGAAAAATTATTATTAGTGTAAAAAATATATCAATTCTAATTATTTTTTATTATTTATTGTAAATAAAAAAAATTTAGGGCACAAGGTAAAAATCGTTTAAAAATACCTTTATAGTACAAGATTTTTGAAAAAATATAAAAAAATATAAAATATATTAAAACCAGACTAACACCACATAAAAGAGGATAAACAATACTATAATTCCCAATTTTTTCAAAATTTAAAAACAAGAATTGTTTACTTGAGAATAGGGAGATATTACAGTGTTCAAAAACAAAAGAATCATTGATTTAGTCTCTCCCTGCTCTCAAGCCTACAATTTTTTTATGAAAATTTTGAAAAAATAACAGTTTATAGCATATTTTATTTTCTTTTAAACAACTTTAAGTACAATTTAATATGTTCTATAGTTTCATTTTTACGAGGGTAAAAAAATATATAAGTAGAAATTTAAATTATAGCATTAATTATAAGGTTAAAAAATTATTATTAATGTAAAAAATATTGCAATTCTAACTATTTTTTATAATTTTTTTGTAAACAGAAAGATAAAAAAAATTTAGGGCATAAGTGGGAAAATCGTTTAAAACTACTTTTATAGTTCAAGATTTTTGAAAAAATATTAAAAAATATAAAATATATTAAAACGAGACTAACGCCACATAAAAGAGGATAAACAATACTATTAGTGTGAATTTTTTCACAATTTTTAAAAAACAATTGCGACCTTGAGAATAGGAAGAGACTACCGTGTTCAAAAATAAAAGAATCATTGTTTAAGTCTCTTCCTGCTCTCACACCTACAATTTTTATTGTAAAAATTTGAAAAAAATTGAGTTTGTAGCATATTTTATTTTCTTTCAAACGACGTGAAGTACAATTTAATATCTTTTATAGTTTCATTTTTACGAGGGTAAGAAAATATATAAGTAGACATTTAAATTAAATCATTACTTATAAGGTTAGAAAAATTATTATTAGTCATAAAATATTGCAATTCAAATTAATTTTTATTATATTTTGTAAATAAACAGATATAAAAAATTATTTAGGGCATAAGTGACAAAATCGTTTAAAACTACCTTTATAGTTCAAGAGTTTTGAAAAAATATTAAGAAATATAAAATATATTAAAACGAGACTAACGCCACATAAAAGAGGATAAAAAATACTATTAGAGTGAATTATTTAAAAATTTTTAAAAAAGAATTATGAATTTGAGAAAAGGGAGAGACTACCGTGTTCAAAAACAAAAGAATCATTGTTTTAGTCTCTCCCTGCTCTCACACCTACAATTTTTATTGGAAAATTTTGAAAAAAATACAGTTTATAGCATATTTTATTATCTTTTAAACAACGTTAAGTAGAATTTAATATCTTTTATAGTTTTAATTTTTACGAGGGTAAGAAGATATATAAGTAGAAATTTAAATTAAATCATTACTTATAAGGTTAGAAAAATTATTATTGGTATAAAAAATATTGCAATTCTAACTATTTTTTATAATTTTTTTGTAAACACAAAGATAAAAAAAAATTTAGGGCATAAGTGGGAAAATCGTTTAAAACTACTTTTATAGTCCAAGATTTTCGAAAAAATATAAAATATATTAAAACGAGACCAAAGCCACATAAAAGAGGATAAACAATACTATTAGTGTGATTTTTTTCAAAATTATTAAAAAAGAATTGTGAACTTATGGATAGGGAGAGACTATCGTGTTCAAAAACAAAAGAATCATTGTTCAAGTCTCTTCCTGCTCTCACAATTACAATTTTTATTGTAAAATTTTGAAAAAAATTGAGTTTGTAGCATATTTTATTTTCTGTTAAGCAACGTTAAGTAGAATTTAATATCTTTTATAGTTTCATTTTTACGAGTGGAAGAAGATATATAAGTAGAAATTTAAATTAAATCATTAATTATAAGGCTAAAAAAATTATTATTAGTGTAAAAAATATTGCAATTCTAACTATGTTTTATTATTTTTTTGTAAACAAAGATAAAAAAAAATTTAGAGCATAACTGGGAAAATCGTTTAAAACTAATTTTATAGTTCAAGATTTTTGAAAAAATATTAAGAAATATAAAATATATTAAAACGAGACTAACGCCACTTAAAAGAGGATAAATAATACTGTCAGTGTGAATTTTTTCAAAATTTTTAAAAAAAGAATTGTGAATTTGAGAATAGGGAGAGACTGCAGTGTTCAAAAACAAAAGAATCATTGTTTTAGTCTCTCCCTGCTCTTACGCCTACAATTTGTATTGTAAAATTTTGAAAAAATTTGGGTTTGTAGCATATTTTATTTTCTTTTAAATAACGTGAAGTACAATTTAATACGTTTTATAGTTTCATTTTTACGAGGGTATGAAGATATATAAGTAGAAATTTAAATTAAATCATTAATTATAAGGTTAGAAAAATTATTATTAGTGTGAAAAATATTGCAATTCTAATTATTTTTTATAATTTTTTTGTATACATATATGTATTTTTTACGAGGGTGAGACGATATGATATAAGAAATTTCACTTAAGTAAAGCATTATTTTTTATAAGATTGGAAAAATTATTATTAGTTTGAAAAATATTGCAGTTGAAGTTTTCTTATTTTTTTTTTGATCCTATAAAATTTTTTTGAGAAATTTTTAATTTATTTTGTTGGAACCTGTAAACGTTTGCAAAAGTTTCTAATTTACAGGATCTAATTTATTTATTCCTGCAGACCATAATTAGTATTTTTGAGAAAATTTCTAACATATTTAAATCCTGAGGATAATATTAAGCTTTTTTGAGAAATCTTCTAATTTTTGTGAGCTTTTATAAGAAGCTTTTCTTTTTTTTATAGCTCGAAAGGAAAGCTTTTATCAAGTAGTAACAGCTTTTTTTGATAAAA
Source organism: Neocrepidodera transversa (assembly GCA_963243735.1). Classification (NCBI taxonomy): domain Eukaryota; kingdom Metazoa; phylum Arthropoda; class Insecta; order Coleoptera; family Chrysomelidae; genus Neocrepidodera; species Neocrepidodera transversa. The sequence goes on from OY725355.1 coordinate 6,030,807, forward strand.
ATGCTTCAAAATTATTATTTTCTCAGTCATTTTCTTAGTAAATAAAAGTTTATTATAAAAAAAAGCTTCAGAGGAAAGCTTTTACTGATTTAGAGAATAATAGTGGTAGATTGCTAAATGATGTGAAAAGAAAATTAAAAAAACAGTGAATAGATAAATAATTTTTTGTTGTAATTTAAAAATTGCAATTTTAAGACGAAATATATTTGAAATTTATTTACACTAAAATTTTAACCCAACAAAATTTTATAATAATTAAAAAATAATAAAATATGTCTTTATCACAATTTTTTTAATCTACACCTAAAATATCTATTATTTGGCCTAATGGTTGAAATCAATTTTGATATTATTGAAAAAACAGAACTAGAGATAAAAATGAAGACAATTGTTTTTGGTCCTTACCTCTAATTTAAATTTTTTTTTTTTCATTTAAATCGATTTTATATCTGATAAAATCTATAAACTTCCAATTCCATTTTTACCCACTTATTTACCGTTTAAACGCCGCCATCTGTCTTCGCCTATAATCAATTTCCCAGTAAAATAAAATGGAAATCGTGGTTCAAACAAGATCTAAAAAATTTAAGAAGGCATAAACCTAAGTTAATTATTTACTTAACTGATTTCAAAATTAAATCTTCTGTATATAACTCTATTAATTCGAAAAAGCTCTCTAGTTGATGATAACCGAATTTTATCGTTCCTACTAACAGCTCAAAATTGAGTTAACTTTATAGCAATTCGGTTTTATTACTAGGGAAGATAATTTTGTTTGTTGATCATAAAACGTCAGGAAAAATATATTTATTAGTGAATATTTGCTGTTTAATTTAAGTATGTTTTATAATATAAATATGAATAAATTATCTGGGTATACTTTATTTATAACAATTCGATTTTTAAATTTATTAAAATTTTATATTTGCGACAAAACTTCTATAAAGAGAAATCATCGATCTGCAGGCACCAAGAATATTTCGTAAAGTTTTACAAATTATTACCTAAAGCGAGCCAAATCAAAGATTGGATTACAAATTACCTCTCATTTTTTTTAATATTTATAAATGTTTGGAAATACTTTTCATAATTTGGATATACGTGATCGTCATCTTATCACTCAGTAACATAATTAGATTTTAAAACCTACTATACCTTTCATATTAATAAAAAGGAAAATTTACATGTACTTCGTTGGAATACGCGTTGTCGCTTCTTATTTCCTCTTATGTAGATTTTTTTGTGATATTATATAAATTGTAACATATTTTATGAATAATCTAATATTCACACCCTCTGCCACTCTAGAACCAATTTTATTTTTAACATCATAAAAAAACTTGAAAACTGAAAGTTATTTGACACCCCAATTATTTATAATTTCACAAATTTTTCCCATTATCGAAGTAATTATTAAATTTTAGTTTTTCTTAATGTATTTTTAACAATGTGAGATTTTATAGTCTTATAAAGATAATAGGGAAATCAAGATAAGTTGAGAAGGGACACGACGCGAGGAAATTAAGAAGGGATATCAAGCGAGTCTGAAATTAAAATATACTGCGCATATAGTGAACATACAGGGTCAGGAAAAAAACACACCCCTAAAAGTCGGTAAGAAAAATTTCGAAAGAGGTGAGCAATTTTTCTGAAATGTACCTGGGGACTAAAAAAAAACTTTAAGGAAGATTTTTATTTGTGATAAATGTGATTTAAGCTCAATTCTTTTTATAATGGGTTCGTTCCACGAATATAATTTTGAAATATATCGAAAAGTAAAATATTAGATAATAAAAAAAATTGGACGCCAGTCTAATTGATTTTTTGATGTATTTAGAAACAATTGACAAAAAAAACTATGATATATTTAAAAATCCGTCCTTTCTTTCTTTTTATGGATCTAACGAAATTAAACTCAAATTAAACGTTATACTTGTTTTATTGAAGAGAAAAAAAATTGTTAATAACACGATAACTTCAGAGACTTTTTCTTATTTTTTTCCGGAAAATGGAACTTATCTTGGTTTTAGTTCAGTCCAGATAATAATAATAATTTTTTTTCTTTTAAATTACCCCTTTTTTATAAATTATACTTTTTTTATAATACCCAATTTTTTCACAATTTGACTCTTTTTTCAATTTTACTTTTTTTTTAAATTACCTATTTTTTTTCAATAAATTACTGTCTTTTTTCAAAAAATTACCTCTTTTTTACAATTTGAATCTTTTTTTTAATTACCGCTTTTTTTCTTAATTTTGCTGTGTTTTTCATTAAATTACTCGCTTTTTTTTAATTTTATTCTTTTTTCTCATTTTTACTCTTTTTTCAAAAAATTAACCATTTTTTCAAAAATAATACCAATTTTACTTCTTTTACAATAATTTACCCACATTTTCCACAAATTACCCCCTTTTTTCTCAATTTAACTTTTTTTTTCTCAATTTTGCTGGTTTTCAATAAATTATACTCCTTTTCCAAAAAATACCCCCTTTTTCTTAATTTGACTTTTTTCTTTTCCAAAAATTACCTTTTTCTCAATTTTACTCTTTTTTTTTTTAAATTACCCCTTTTTCTCAATTTTGCTGTTTTTTCATTAAATTACCTTCTTTTCCAAAAAATTACCCGCCTTTTCACAATTTTATTCTTTTTCAAAAAATTACTCCTTTTTTCAAAAAATCACCCATCATCCATTTTTTGTTAATTTTACTCATTTATAATAATTTACCTACTTTTTCCACAAATTACAATCTTTCTTCTCGATTTTACTTTTTTTTCGCAAATTTGCTGGGTTTCCAATAAATTATACTTCTCCAAAAAAATTTCTTAATTTTTCTCTTTTTTCAATAAATGTATTGTCTTTTTAAAAAAATACCTCTTTTTCACAATTTTACTATTTTTTAAAAAATTACCCCTTTTGCCTTAATTTTGCGGTTTTTTTTCATTAAATTACCTTGTTTTTCAAAAAAAAATACTAGCTTTTTCTTAATTTTATTCTTTTTTTTCAATTTAACTTTTTTCAAAAAATCACCCCTTTTTTCTGAATTTTACTCTTTTTACAATAATTTACAAACTTTTTCTACAAAATTACCCCTTTTTTGGTCTTCTTTTTTTAAATTACTTTTTTTTCTCAATTTTGCTCGTTTTTCAATAAATTATACTCTTTTTTCAAAAACTTACCCTCTTTTTCTTAATATAACTCTTTTTTCTTAATTTTACTTTTTTTTTAATAAATTACCTATTTTTTCTCAATTTTGCTCGTTTTAAAATAAATTACAATCTTTTCCAAAAAGTTACTCACTTTTTCTTAATTTTATTCTATTTTCTCTATTTCACTATTTTTGCAAAAAATTATTCTTTTTTACAAAAGATTACCCGTTTTTTTCCTTAATTTTACTCTGTTTCCAGAAAATTACCACCTTTTTCTCACATTTACTCTTTTTGTAAAAAATTACCTCTTTTTACTCGATTTTAAAAAAAATACCCTCTTTTTCCAAAAAATTTCCCCCTATTTCTCAATTTTACTCTTTTTTTAAAAAACTTTTCCTTTTTTTTTTAATTTTATTCTTTTATTCTAACTTTGACTTTTTTATCAATAATTTATTCATTTTTTCAAAAAAATTATCACATTTTTTTTTCTTTTACTTTTTTTTTTAAATTACTTCTCTGTTCTCAATTATTCTCTTTTTTCACATTACCTTTTTTTCCAAAAAATTACTGCCTTTATCTTAATTTTACTTTTTTCTCAATTTTACTTCCAAAAATTTCTCCTTTGTTCTAAATTTTACTCCCTTTTTACCGATTTATTGTAAAAAAAATGGCCACTTGTCGATTAGAACTGTGTTATTTTCTAATTTAGTTTTTTTGTTGAAAAATGCCAAATGCCAAATATATAAAAAAATATTAATTTTCAGATCATTTTAAATTTAGGAAATCTGACGTATTTTTATCAAAAAAGAATGCTGATATTTTTTTAACCGTGACCCTTCACCAGCTGGCTATTTGCTAATAATTATTAGTTATCAAATGTTTATGTAGTTTCTTGTTAGCAAAATACCAGCAATTATTTTTTAAATATACAAATCGTTTTATTCTTATCAATAAGTAAAGTATTATTTCATTGCTACATTATTTTTTTAATTCCAATGATATGACAACGAAATATTTAAAAGTTACATTCTTTTCAAAAAAATCAATATGATTTAATTTTATCATATACAGGGTAGCGCAAATTTAAAAATACAAAGTTGGATAAATGGGAAAAAAGATGAGTATTTGAATAGTTTTTTCAAAATAAAAATATCAGGACCGGTTTTATTTAATTAACCTATCGTATTCGATTTCTTAACATAACAACTATTTATTTTAAATACGAACCTGCATTTTCTATACTAATTTTTAATTCCCGATTTTTGTCTATGCATTCATATTTAATTTTTTTTATTAGGTTTTGATAATGAATTGTTAGGAATTTTTCTAAGTACGGTCCTGTTTTATTTTCACTGTTAAATTTTTTTGAAAAATGATATATAAATATAATGTAAGAAAAGTTCTTTGTTTTGCAATAATATTTTTGGTTGTGAAAACAAACAAAATTAATAATTAATTAATATGTCAATATTAATAATCCTTTTTTTCAGGATCAAATGGTGTTTATAGACCAATAGGATTTGTTGCTCCAGGAAGTCATGGTAAGCAAATATTTTTTTTCTATTACTATCATTAACATTTACAAAAGTATTCTTTACTACCTCTGACCAGATTAGATAAATAATAATTTATTATTATTATTATTATTAAATAAAAATATTAAATCAAGTTTTAATAAAAAATGTATATCACCAAATTCGATTTAAAATTTATTTTAAATAGACAAAAAGATTGGCATTTATGAACAATAATAAAAATAACTAAAATTAGATCAAAATATGAAATATAAAATAATCAAAGTGAATAAAAATTAAGACAATCTGTAAAAACAAATTAAAAATAGATTCTCTTTTTGTAATTGGAACTGAAAGAGCAGTACAAACATCAGATAATTTATATTGTTATAAAAGATAAGATACGAACTTTTAAGTAAATATAAAAAAATATACCATCATTAAAAAGAAGTAAAAATAACAGTAAATAAAAGTTAAAGCATCGAAATAATTAATAATTATAAAAATGGACAAAAGTGAAAATATAATATGATATAAATATTTATAAGAAAATGTTGGTGGATAATTTGCTAGAGGGTTAGCGCTAAAAGGGGCGTAAAAGTTAATAAAAAAAAATGAATTAAAATAATTTTATTTTAATATTAAATAATAAAAAAATAATTTACCAAATAACAAGAATTTTAATCACGCTCGAAGGGTCTGATATTTAAATATATAATAAATATTGATGTTATACAATACATAAAGACACTCTTATCATTACAAAGACAAAAAATGATATTATGTTATGTATATTTATATTTATTATCTACAGCAAATATACAGGGTGGTGAAAATTGAATTTATTGGTTTTTTCAAATTTTAAATATCAGATCTGTTATGTAGCCAGGTTCTCTATCTATTAAATGATTCGTAAAACTATGCTCGTAAATAAACAATTTTGTATATTTTGTTTTCCACGCCATTTGCAATTTTTTTACATATTTTACAAATTTTTCACAATTTTTTTCAAATTTTACAAATTTTACAACTTTTACGATTTTCAAAATTTTTTAATGATTTTTGAAACTGTTGACATTTTAGAAATGCTTAATTAAAATTTTTGAAACAATTTCATTTAATCGAATAAATTTAATGTTTTTTTAAATTTTCGATATACAGTGCAACTCAAAAAGTCTGCACAATATGGGAAAAATTTTTATTATTTATTTGATAGAAAATTTTATTCTTGATAAAACTGCTATTGCAGCTCAAAATATTATCATTTCGGATGCACTTTAGGGACCTTCCTTCAATCACTCTAATACATTTTGGTTAAAAAAATTTGGGTTTCTTCGTTATTTTTACACCATTCTCGGCCTTTTTTAAAATTTTTATGATTTTTGGTATTTTCTTGGTGCAAAGTTGAAATTTCACCCTGTAGACATGTACATAAAATTGAAGAAAATGGATAAAAAAAATGATACCCAAAAGTTTTTAGTACCAAAATGTAAATAACATTCACTTATTTACATCAAAAAAATATCTTTAAATTTAACGGTGTAAAACAAAATTACCTTACCAAAATGAAGCTTTGAAAATAAAAATAAAAACTTTGCACTAAGAAAAAATCAAAAATCATAAAAATTTAAAAAAAGAACGAAAATGGTGTAAAAATAACGAAGAAAACAAAATTTTTTTAACCAAAATGTATTATAGTGATTAGTGTTTCCGAAATGATATTATTTTGAGCTAGGCTACAAACATAAAAAAAAATTGCGTAGCAGGCTGTGATTTTAAATCTGAGTGTAATTTTTATTTCGAAACAACTTTCATAAATAAATTTTATTGATATTGTCAAAAATAAGGGTACTTTATTCTTGGTCAAAATTCCTATTTTTTTCCCACCCCTGTATACCATTTGGAAATTTGAAAATTTGACGCTCGCAATGGTAGTTTTACGCAATGCACCAACTTTTATCAAGAATAAAATTTTCTGTCAAATGAATAATAAATAAATTTTTTTCCCATATGGTGCAGACTTTTTGAGTCGCACTGTATTAGAAATGTTTGATCAATTTTACTTTTTGAAATTTTCGAAAAAAAATTCCAATTTTTCGAAATTTTTGATAAATTTTTTTAATTTTCGAATATTTTTTTAATGTTTTTTGATTGACTTTTTTGAAATGTTTAAAATTCTTGAAATTTTTGAAAAAAATTTAATTAGACGAACAATTTTATGTTTTTTGAAGTTTTCGATGTATTTTAGAACTTTTTAAATAATTTGACAATTTTACTCTTTGAAAAAAATTGCAAAATTTCCAATTTTTCGAAATTTTTGAAACATTTTTGAAATTTTAGAATAATTTTTCAATGTTTTTTTTTTAAACTTTTTAACATTTTTGAAATGTTTAAAATTCTTGAACTATTTTTAATTAGACAAATAATTTAATTTTTTGAAATTTTCGATATATTTTAGAACTTTTTTAATATTTTGACATTTTCATTTTTGATATTTTTAAATTTTTTTTAAAAAAATTGCAAAATTTCAAATTCGAAATTTTTGAAACATATTTGAAATTTTAGAATAATTTTTTAATGATTTTTGAAACTTTTTGAAATCCTTGAAACATTTTTAATTAGACGAATAATTTTGTTTTTTGAAATTTTCGAAAAAATTGTAGAATTTAAAATTTTTCGAAACTTGATATATTTTTAAAATTTTCGATATACTTTTGAAATTATCGAAATTTCAAGACATTTTTTTTTGTTTTTTGAAATTTTTTAATTTTTTTATTTAAATTGACTTAAAATTCAACAATATTTTTGTCCCAAGAGCGTTATTTAGCGCTGCAAATTTTGCCCGGATTACAATCAATTTTAATGTGAACAAATATGATTAAGAATCGATAAATGTTTGAAAAAAATACTATGATAGTCGACGTGTTAAGATCGACTAATAATCGAAGGACCAAATCACTTCAGTTTCAAGCACTCAAATTAATATAAAAACTCATATTAAGGGCTATTTTTTTAATATTAAAAAGTTATATTATAAACGGTACATAATTTTTAAAATACTTTAAAATTATCAAATTACGTGTTGTCACTCACTATTCACTATATAACTAATTACAACACTTTGTGAAATCTTAGAAAACGTGTACTGAATGATTTGATAAAAATAGCGCGGTCTTAACCGGCATTTTTAACGAATAACTTTTACATGTTATAATAGACTGATTTCTGCGAGATCTGAAAGGTCAATTTTTTTGAAATAAAAAAAAATAAGCTTGGTTAATGTAAGATATAGAAAGGTTTTATTGAAAGTTGTGAAGATATGTAGAAGGAATTTTATATAAAGATGGATTTCATTTATTTTGAATAAAAATTAGACAATTTAATATACAAGTGAAGAAAAATTTTGGTTACGATTGTTATTATAAGAAATTGAGTTATATGAGGAAATTTGAGAAGTTTCGTTCCTGGTTGACAAGTAAACAAAAAAATAGGATCAAAATAATGGGATAAACAAAATTTATATATTTTTTTATAATTTTGTAATATTTATTATTTTTCTATAGAACATAACCAAAACTGAGATAGTGTAAATATCATAACAATATATTATTTAGGAGAGATTCTACTTTATGACGAATTTATTATCGCTTCTTGGGAAGTTAGACGAGGACAGAAAATCATAAAGAGTTTGGCATTAAATATTTATTATATTGAATTCTGGATAATTTTTCAGTGAAAGGTTCTTATGGAAAAAGAGTCCCAGTGGAATTGGCTGAAAATTTAGTATAATATAGTTTTTGATGTCCTGATCAAATGTCTCCATGGACCCAACGAGCTCTAATGGACATTTTTTGAGATACAGGGTGTTAAACATGAGGCGGCAGTGTTGTTCTTTATCTTTACAAATCAAATAGTGTGGCGATTAGTTTGTTACAACAAGGTAAAGATAATAATTATAATATTATCGATATCAATTGTAATGAAACTCTGTCTACAGGGTGATTCATTTCTACCAGCCAATTTTAAGATTTTTATGTAATTCTTTGAACAAATTCAGTCAAACGCAAAAGACCGTAGACTTACAGAATAAGTAAATATAATTTGGTTTTAATATTGGATGATTTCAGGTTACTATTATACAGGGTCACTCAAAATACGGAAATTTTAATCACTCTGTATACATTTCATTCTTATGCCACCAAGTAGAACTCAAAAAGTTAAGATAGGAATGTAAGCCGTTTTGTCCGATTTTATGTCGTTTGGCCATAGCAACCATTTACAGTTAAAAAAACAATTTATTTTATAATAGGTTTTTGAAATCAGCTTTTTAGAACGAATTTAAAAATGTACAAAAATATAGGGCGTTACATTTAAAAATATAACTTTTGTATGGCACTTGTATTTCGAACCCCTGTAGACTTCTAAATAATTTTAAAATGTAGTCCTTATTGACTTACATAACACCAACTCAATAAAAATTAACGATTATATGCCATTTCGCCATAAAACTCCTTGGCGTCGGTAGTGAATCGCCCTGTATATATTCCTAAAAAAATTAAAATAAATACAACTTAAGAAGACAATTTTAATAGACCTGAAATCATTCAATATTAAAATCAAATGATATTTATACTTATTCTGCAAGTCTACGGTCTTTTGCGTTCGACTGAGTTTGTTCAAAGAGTTACATAAAAATCTTAAAATTGGCTGGTAGAAATGAATCACCCTGTAGACATAGTCTCATTACAATTGGTATCGATAATATTAATATTATAATTATTATATTTAACTTGTTGTAACAAACTAATCGCCACACTATTCATTTTCTAAAGGCAAAGAACAACACTGCTTCCCCATGTTTAACACCCTGTATCTCAAAAACTGTCCATTGGGCCCATGGAGATATTTGATCAGAACATCATAAACTACATTATACTAAATTTTCAGCCAATTCGACTGGGACTCTTTGTCCATAAGAACGGAGCGAGGTCCTTTATTAACAGTTATAGGTAAACCATCCTAGCTTGGCGGTTGAAATGCGCAGACGAAAGAGAAAGGTGGAACTATTGCAGAAAAAGATAGAGATAATCTTCAGCTCTTCCGACAGAAATAGTACGCCAGTGCCGGAGAATGATAAATTCAAATTTATGTCTTTTTTTTTGGTCAATACAATTATTTAGAGTGTTTCAAATGTTAAACGGTAAAATTTAATAGCAAATCAGTTGGATAAAATATTGAAATACATGTTACCCACATCACTTAATTTTTAATTTAAGAATAATTACGGAAAATCTAATTATGTCAAAGATAGAAGGGGTTTTTGATCAATGAATAAAAAATTATTTATTTGTATATACTTTCCTTTTTATTTTTGCAAGTTTTCCCGATTAAATTTTGAAGCAGATTGTATAAAAAAGTAAAAGCGTTTCTTCAAAAATTCAAATAAATCTTGTACCAGGAATTTTTGTAATCTAAAATTGCTTTAAGTTGGGTTTTTATATATTAAACAGCTTAAATCTAATAGTTAAATACTTGATAGGAATAATGCCCTTTAAATGTTATTATATTTACCTGTGTAACCCGAAAACCAGATTACCGTTTAATCCCCAGATCATTGGATTCTTGAAAATACGAGAAACTTCAAGATTAGAATAAATGATACAAATAAATTTTGTTATAATATTTTATTAATGTTACTATAATATAGGTAATTATAATTCTGTATAAATTTTACTGGTAGATGGGACATTTTGTTCAATATTGGAATACAAACCGCAATTTTCTATGGTTTCAAAATTCAATATATGTTCTTCTTCTCCTTCTTGTGAAAAAAATTCATCTTCAGAATTTGTGTCATAATTACTTTCGTCGTCGGATTCACCATTTAATGTTATTATTAAATTATCTATTACTGCGTCAAGAAGGGGTTTCTTTTCCATATACTCATCTTAAAATTTTTTTGAATGGGCACATCTCCACTTCCAATTTTCAGTAGAAAAGTTATTAAAAAACTCGTCACAATACTCTGTAACCTTATTTAATTTAAAAGTGGTATTTTTGTCACCCACGTATTGTTTTAAGGCTCCCCAAACTAATTCTATAGGATTAAGTTCTGGATGATAGGGGGGCAGTCTTAAAACGTCAAACCCATTATTTTCGAACAGCTCATCAATTTTATATCTTTTATATTGTGGTTTTTTAGATTTTATTATCTCATACAACTGTGACTTACACATTTTTGTGTCATAATCGATATTTCGTTGTCTCAGCCACAGTTGCATATCTGATTTTCGTGTTGTCGAAGTTGGTGTTTTCTCTAGCAATACAGGGCATTGTCAATAACAACAACACTTTTTTCGGGCAAGTTAGGTATTAGTTTTTCTTTTACCCACTTCTCATAATTAGCATAGTTCATCTCGTTATGATAATCCCCAGTTTTGGAATTTGACTTCCAGCGAACATATGCATTGGGGATAAAACCATCTTCGCCCCAGCATGTAGAATTATCAAGCGTTCTCCTTTGCTTGTAGGTTTTAAAAACCCTGAATCACCTTTGTCATTCCAACATTTTTCATGTGTATGACTTGAATGAATGTAAGTTTCATCCATGTATGTTAAACGTCGATTTTCATTTCTGAATTTCTTTATTTTTCTTAAAAATTCAAGTCGAATTTATCTAATGGATTGCCTTTCTACTAAAACTTTCCTATCGTTCCTTATTTTTTTCCAACGAAAACCAATGCTATGAATTTCTTTACGCATTGTTTCTTTGCATCCTTGATATCCGAATTCGTTACTGAATTTCTGGTGCAACTTTTTTAACTGTTTGTTCGGATATATAATAGTTAATTATCAATTTTCTTAATTGATGTTTATCATTATTATCCAAAGAAACTTTCGTTTTTTTGTTCGGCCTCTTCTTTTGTGGAGTTGAGAAAGAAGAGGCTTGCCTTTCCTCAATTAACTTACTTTCTCTGGAGATGCGTTCTACAGTTCTCTTACTAATACCTAGACCTCTACACGTTCAGCGACCTACAACAAAATTTATTTTCGTTACATTTGATAAAGTAATCCAAATTTGCTATTATTATTTTATAATAAAACTGACACACGAGAAAGTAATATGCCGCCTATACTACGAAGTTGTTGCATTCTAGCTTTCATGGATATGAAAATATGACAACTGGCATTGTAAAAAATGTAATTATAATGAAGTACCTACAAGAATAAAAGTATGAATTATTTTTTAACTTACCTTAGACACAGGAATAATAAAATCTTTTCTTGCTGCTTCATCTCTCATAAATTTTATGAGATTGCTGACTAGCTCTCTACTTTGAACACTCAAAACTTTATGTGTAACTTGGCTTTTAAAGTCAATTATTTACCGTAAACAGCACAATACTACAAAAATACAAAACACCTACGCCACTGCAAATATTTCGATCTGAACACTATGAAAGTTTAAGATCTATTGAGGGTCTTACAGTTTCGGTATATTTTGCTAGTGCGCATCTAGTCCTCGACCGCCAAGCTAGGATGGTTTACCTATAAAATATTTTAAATATCAATAGATAATTTCATCAAAGGGACATTTAATCAGTCAGGTAAAAAATAAAACTCTGTTCTGTTTTATTTTTCACAATTTTATTTCAATATATACGATTTAAATACTTTTTGTTGAATTATACAAAATTATCTAGCGTATATTCATCGTCATATTTATATTATATTTTCTACATATTATTTTATTTTTGCAATTTTATTACGTTTATTTTGATGGATTAAATGAATGCTTTTAACTTTTCTGTGCGTTTTAGTCTCGATGTTATTTTCACATTAAAAAATTGGTAATGTAAAAAATTTTAAACTAATTTAGGTCATTTTTTGTAGTGTTTTTCAAATATAAGAGTAAATGGGCTTATCCTTAGTGCGATGGCACTATGACACATTAAAAATATATAATTTTAGAGGATCAACATTCTACGTAGCTTTAACTTTAAATGATTAAATAAAACGATAAAAAAATTTAATTACATATTTAAAAATTCCAACGTAATACTTGTTAGGAATATAATTTTTTGAAAGTAACAGCTAAATCTAAAGCCGATTACCTTGTAGATTTAAAATAGAAGTAGTACTTAAATACGAATTTAAAAAATTTAACACGTGCCAGACAATGTTGTCATTTTAATTAATCATGAAATTGGAATACTATAAAGCGAATAACATATATTCAATTGTTAAGTTATTTATACTGAAAGCGTAGATATTAGATTTTCTTTGGGTGAATAGCAGCAGATTGGATACATTTACTTAATAGTTCTACATTGAAATTTTCTCCATAAGAAATCAATATTAGATAAGATCGTTGCTTTTTCTTTATATTTCAGAATCTGAAATTGTTTCAGGATTCCATATAGGGTAGTAATATATAAAATTTGATATCAGATATAAATTCAAAAAATTCATATTTTTGTTTAATAACAAACAAATTTAAGTATCAAGACAGGTTCGACATTTTTCTTATTTTTTTTATTTTAACCTAAATCGAGAGGTTTTGTTTAAAAAACGATCAAAAAAATGAGCGCAAAATATTAATATTTACGTCCGCTGTAAGCATTTTAAAATCAAGAGGCTAGAAAACGGTACCTGTGCACGAGACTAGACTGTGTGACGTCAGTAGCCATGAACGCTTCGCCCCTTGCCGGCTGCTGCGCTGTATTCACGACACACACATTTAACAAGGTTACCGTTTTTAGTAAATTTCCTACTAAATTAGTATTTTTTTAAGAAAAATGAGGGTGTTTAGTAGAATTTTAGTAAAATTGATAATAGACAGGTGCGACATTTTTTTTTTAACTGAAATCGATATATTTTTTTATTAAAAAACGATCAAAAAAAATCTAAAATTCAGTAGATTTTTTAGATTTAAATTTAAAACTATATTTTATCGCTATCTATCTATGGAATATTTAAGACGAGTGTCAAAAAAAATATTTTATATCATCCAAACGTGACATGTGATTCGCTTAAATAATTAAAAATTGTTTCGAATTGTTTTCAATTTTATTTAGTTTTTTTGAATTTTTTCCCATTTTCTTCTATTTTGTACAAAATTTTTACCAATTGTTCCCAATTTTTTTGAATTTTTTAGAATTTCTATATTTCTTTCCAATTTTTTCCTATCTCGTTCCAATTTTTTGCAATTTTACCAATAATTTTACCAATTTTTTCCAATTTTCCAATTGTTCCCATTTTTTTTATTTTTTCCAATTTCTTCCAGTTTTTCAATTGTTCCCAATTTATTTCTTCCCTTTTTTACAATTGGTGCTAAAATTTTTTCAATCTTTTCCAATTGTTCCCAATGTATTTGATTTTTTTTGATTTTTTATCAATTCTTTCCCATTTTTTCCGAGTTTTCCAATCTCGTTCCAATTTTTGGCAATTTTACCAATTTTTTCCAATTTTACAATTTTTTCCTATTTTGTACAATATTTTCCAATTGTTCACAATTTTTTTTATTTTTCCAGTTTTTCCAATTTCTTCCAGTTTTTTCAATTGTTCCCAATTTATTTCATTTTTTTTAGTATTTTTTTACAATTTGATTACAATTGTTTCTCTTTTTTCCAATTTTTTTCACTTTTTCCTTTTTTTTTCAATTGTTAACAATATTTTCTAATTTTTTCTAATTTCTCCCAGTTTTTTCCAATTTCTCCCAGTTTTTTCCAATTTTTCCCCGTTTTTTCTCATTTTGCACAATATTTTTCAATTTTTTCCAATTGTTCCCAATATTTCCTTTATTTTGAATTTTTTTCAATTCTTTCCATTTTTTTCCGATTTTTCCAGTCTCGTTACAATTTTTGGCAATTTTACCTATTTTTCCAATTTTTGGTTATTTTACCCATTTTTCCTATTTTGCAATTTTTACCAATTTTGTACAATATTTTCCAATTGTTCCCAATATTTTTTTTAATTTTTTCCAATTTCTTCCAGTTTTTTCCAATTTCTTCCAGTTTTTTCAATTGTTCCCAATTTATTTCATTATTTTTAGTAAATTTTTTTCCAATTAGTGCTAAATTTGTTACAATTTCCTACAATTTGATTAAAGTCTTTTCTCTTTTTTCCAATTTTTTTCTAATTTTTCCCCATTTTTTTCTCATTTTGAACAATATTTTTCCAATTGTTCCCAATATTTTTTTTAATTTTTATCAATTTTTTCCAATTGTTAAAAATTGTTTTCAATTTTATTTAGTTTTTTCAATTATTTTCCCATTTTTCTCATTTCTATTTTTCCCAACTTTTTCCAATTGTTACCAATTATTTTCCAATTTTTGGCAGTTTTACCTATTTTTTCCAATTTTACAATTGTTTCGTTTTTTGTACCATATTTTCCAATTGTCCCAATTTTTTTTTTCACTTTTTCCCAGTTGGTGCTAAATATGTTTCAATTTTTTCCAATTTAATTACAATTTTTTCTTTTTTCCCATTTTGTTCGACTTTTTCCACTTTTTTCATTTTTTTTTAAATTGTTAACAATATTTTTGAATTTTTTCTAATTTATCCCAATTTTTTTCGAATTGTTTTCAGTTTTTTCGGTTTATTAATTTTTTCCAATTTTTTTTCTTATTTTGCACAATATTTAAATTTGTTCCCAATTATTTTTTTCTTGGATTCATCAATTCTTTTCAATTTTTTCCATTTGGAAGTAAGTATGAGCTCTAGTAGCAGCATGGAATAGTGCTGGCTGGTGGTACTAATTTGGTAGGAAATTTACTAAAAACGGTGAACCTGTAAAATGTGTGTGAATACAGCGCAGCAGCGGGCCAGAGGCGATACCGTTCATGGCTACTGAAGTCACATGGTCTAGTCTCGCGCACAGGTACCGTTTTCCATCCTCTCGCCGATCGTTGATTTTAAAAGATTATATCGCCAAAATAAAACAGTATACCATAAGAAAAATGTTAAAACATTTGATTCATTCAATTTTTCTCAATTGCAGCAACGTATTTTGGGTAGGTGGAATATTTTATTTAAGTGTCTTGAGTAAAGGATTCTTTAGAAACAATGAAACACCCTGTATATAACTTATATATTAGGTATATAAAAAAATTGATTTTTATACGATTTTTTTTATAGGAACCGCTGGAAGTCCCGTAGGACCACCAAAAACTGCTACAAACGTCGGAAGTGGAACAGGTATTTTTTTAATAATCATTTTTATAATTACCAATTAATGTTTTAAAAATATATATCTTGTAATCAATCCGTGGATAATAAAAAAAGAACGAAACTAAGTATAAAGAACTTATAAAAATAACTCTAGTCTCCAATTTATCCAATTTATCTAATTATTACTGTGTCTGACGCGAAAGCAATTGATATCGTTAATTGGTTTAATTGAATCTATTGGCCGATGCCCTAATTGATGTTATTTTAGCAGAAATGTTTCTGACGGAAATTAATTTAAAAAAAAATGTATACACGATACGATTAGTCCAGTAAATAAATATTTATTAAGCTATTAGAGATAATCAGTTTAAAAAATGATGGTTTAATATCTTTCTAATTTTATTTATTAGGTTCTCACTTAGATAAACCACCAGCATATAATCCTGGCTACAACCCTGCTGGTTATGGCGCACCTCCAGCGTATAGTCCTGCTGGACACGCTCCTGCTTATAGTCCAAATGGTTACGGACATGCACCACCTGCTTATAGTCCTGCAGGTCATCCAGCTGGTTATGGACATCCACCACCTGCGTACAGTCCTGCTGGTTATCACCCTCCTGGACATACCACGATAATTAATAATAATAATTATCATTATGGAAGTGGAGTAGCTCATGTACCAACTTACGTCCCTACATATCATTACACTACACATGATACAGGTAATATTGGAATTAATTTTAATTAAAGCATATATTAACTATATAATTTTCAGGCAGTGGTTCCTTAGGCTTTTTCTTAGGCTACTCACTAGGAAGACTAACAACTCCAAGTTTCCACTACCATTCCTACTACAGTGGTTACAATAGTTACGATCAAAGTCCTAGATACGATCACTACGAAGTCCACCACTACTATCACAATAATAATAATATACCTGCAGAAGCTACTATTCAACCAAATGCGGTAGTAACATGTATTGGAGATACTGGTTCATTTTGTCCGGCAGGTACCACCTCGTTGTGTACAAATAATGGTGCTGTAATGTGCGTAGCGACCGCTGCTTCATCAGTACCATGCTCTGGTCTGACATCAACTAATTGTGTTAAGAGTACTGTACCTTGTGTGAATAGTACCGCTGCTGAATGTAGTGGAGTTGGTGGTAATGCTACTGTGACTTTACCTTGTATTTCTACTGCAAAAATTTATGCTGATATTAGTTATGTTAATAACAGTATCGTAATACAAACGCAAAATACTACTTTAAATAGTACTAATTTAAATGGAAATAGTACTACTAATGGAAATAGTACTATAACTACTACACCTCAACCTTCTACTACAACTGAAAAACCTAAAGAAGCTCAGGCTTTTTGTGTAACTATATTAGCTCTACCGGCGACAAAAAAGTTATCAGAAAGTGAGAAATTATTCAATAAAGCTGATGATATGTTTGCAAATTTTGCTGTTAAAGCATTAGGAATAGCTTGACAGTGTATTGTTGGTTCTATTCTACTTCATGGAGTATTTAGATAAGAAAAGAAATATTATACCAAAGTATATTATTTTTAGAATTGATGGCTTAAATATGGTTCTGAATCAAACTACAAATTAATGACATTTTGGGAAATTTACTTAGTGGTCCAAAATATTAAACTCGTTATTAGACCTAAACTGCCAATAAACAATTATAATAAATAAATTAAATCATATCGATATGTTTACTATAGATCCTACCAAATAATATGGCAAAAGTTCGTGTAGATTATGAGAACGTTAATCCAATTTAATTCAATTTTAAAGCCTATTTTCTGGCGGTCCAAGAGGAAGATCTTGACATGGTCGTTGAAATGCTCTGTTAAAAACTTTTTGACTTTCCTATTATACGCGCTAGTTCATTTAATCTCTGTTTCTTTATTTGTCATTTAATTGAATTAAAAACAACTGTATTTACTGTATTTTATTTGTTTTATTGTATATTCTTAAACCTTGCAATTTGAATTTCTTAAATGCATCAAACCTAGCGCTATATTTCCGGTTTACCGTTGCGTGGCTCCGTCCACTCCTAGACTTTGCGTTTTTGATTGTATTCTTGAAAACTTATACAAAAAACAGGAATAAATTCGTATGTATGTTAATGTAGTCTTGGTACCTCCTACCAACCATCGACTGTGGCTTAGCGTTCAGTGGTACATCCGACCATTCTTGGGAGTTGTTGAATTCAACCATAAGCAAAAAAATCTTTGTCTTTCATCCGATTGGAATTCGGTGCAATCGGCTTGTTCTTATTTTTCCACATACCTTCAGGGAAAAATTATTATAGTGTTGCGTGTTTTTTGCAAAGTTTATGACCTGAAACACATACTTTGTACCATCTGGAAACAACATAATAAACTGCATGATATTCATAAATAAAGATAAATTTAGTCATCTGTTAGTAAAGAAGCAGCAATCATAGGAGCCAAGGTTTCAAATGCTCTGTTCGATTAAGAGCCAGGTATTATTTTTTAATAAATTTATCACTCAACGATTCCATCTTTATAATCCTTTTCAGTGTTTTTAAACTCTACGTCACACATTCATAAGAACTAAGTAGGCAGAAGTGTAATATCAGTGGCGGAGATGCTCAGTACTATTGTGAGTTGTAATATTTAGGCAACACAACACACTATAATGTGTCTTTTACCTAATATTGAAATACTTTATAGAAGCTATTAATTTTAATTGTCGCTTACATCGTATTTGGCGAAGGCCATAAATTGAATTCCTCCATGCTTTATCTACTTCGTCGTCTCAGAAACCATTATTGGTTAATTTTTAAATCTTTATCCATCTGAGTGTTCAAATAATGGTGATATTACATTTGTTTTTCCATATCCACAAGGACCGCAAATTAAACCTTGTTTGGAATTAAGAACAAACCAATACCAATGTTTTTGTATTTCTTTCATGGGTTAAAGTAGCTTCCTGAACTTGATATATTTGTTTAATTTTCAAATCTTATTCAAATAACGATAATATTACATTTGTTTTTCCACATCCATAAGGACCGCAAATTAAATCTAGTTTGGAATAAAGAACAAACCAATACCAATGTTTTTTAATTTCTTTCATAGCTAAAGTAGCTTCCTAAACTTGATATATTTTGTTTAATTTTCAATTCTTAATCTATTTGGGTGTTCAAGTAACGATAATATTACATTTGTTTTTCCACATCTACAAGGACCGTAAATTAAACTTTGCTAATAGTGAAGACCAAACCAATACCAATGTTTTTTAATTTTTTTCATGGGTTAAAGTAGCTTTTTAAACTTGATAAGGCACATTAATGACATTTAATAAGCATATGATAAAAACTCAAAGAAACTACGACACTGATAATCAATTACGAATTAAGAAAACACATGCGTACAGGGAGGATAAGATATAATTACGTAAATTAATTTATTAATAAAAAACTCTTGTGAATACAAGTCTCATATACGAATTAGAGATGTTATAATGAAAAAACGTCTTTTATTATTTCAGTGACAGCCCAAAAACGCGGAAAAGAACTAGATCAAAAGAAATTATTTTCTACAATATTTATTACAAATTTTCAGCTGCTAAGTTAAAATGACATAAATTGGTTTCTTATCTTGATATGATTAACTAGTTTCATTCCGTTACCGATTCTTCTGTGTCCTCTAACGTATAAATGTTTTCAGATTAGAATGTTTTCATAAAGGATTAAATTCCTAGTTGACGTATAAAAGCAAACAAAATAGGCTTATTGTCAACATATAAAATGTAGCATACTATTTTGTTCAATCAGGTCGTTTGATATTTTTAACTGTCTAATTTTATAAGCAGCACGCTGATTGGTAAATAATCGAAAAATCCCTCTTCTACGGAATTGACATTAAATGAATTATTTTACTCTAATATAAGATTACTCAATGGCATCAGCTTCTCTTAACTCGTTATTAATAGAATCAATTTCTTCTTTTGATTTGTTTGTTATCAATAGATACGTACTGTGTTGCGTAGTTTTTAGCCTAGGGCACCTCTCTATCTGTCCATCTGTCACAGCGATAACTCGTTTCGTATTTTGGAATTCTGTTTTCAACAATCGATAGCTGGTCACAATAGCTCGTCTACCTACTATATTCAATGACCTAAACCAACTGAAACTGTCTTTCCTTCTGATTCAGCAATAAATCGAGAACGGTTTCGAATTTTCGATTTCTGTTTTCAGCAATCGATAGAACGGTTTCGAATTTTATTATTTTCAGCGACCTAAGTCAACTAAAACCGTCTGTCTGTTCGTAGCTGAGCTACTTGGATACTGTTAGCTTGCTGGGTTTATTAATATAGTCAATTACTTATTAATCGTGTTATTTCTATCTATAACTGTTAGTTTTCACTTACAATGTGAATAACCATTTTCTTCACTAACATTTTGTGTACGCAATGCTTTTTACGAGTGTGATTTGATGTAAGGCACGAGTTTCAAATGTAGCACGGTTTTTTGTAATTCTTGTCGTCAATGTGGGGCAAGAGAAATCCACATGAGAATATTGAGTAAACGATTTTTGACAAATGTTAATTATTGCTTCTTGCCAATTTTTGTTTCGTCTAGTATTTTTATAATATATGATACCAACATTATGACTTTTCTGAATTCATCATATTCTTTTGATATTTTGACATTTTCTTGCCGAATGTATTGGCTAAAGTGTGCATTATTTATCTGGTTTAATATAGTTATTTCTCAGGTTTTTCTAATAGTACCGGCTGTACCTGGCTCTGGAGAATTGTTATTGGTTAACCTAAATTTCACCATATTATTTGGCAGGACTTATCTATTGCTAGATTTGTATTCTACTTTTGAGGTTAGCTTTCTCAGCTAAGCTGAGCTTAAGCTACAGCTAGACCCTAAGATTTGTTGGATTAGATAATTTTCTAAATGTATGTTACCAAATAGTTTTCAAATACGCTTATTGTTATATCCTTTAAATTGTGGTTAAAATTAATTAAAGACATTAGATAATAATTGTACATGGGTTAAAATAATTATTTATAAGCCATTGTAAGACGTAATTAGTATATATTTGTACGATTTTCTTAATACATAATTAATTATTTGTATTATTGCAAAATATGTTATTAAAGAGATTAAAAATATTATCAGTGTTTTTATTAACCTTTGTCGATCTGCCAATACGGAATATTTAATTCAATGTTTATTTGAAACTTGTTTTATATTTTGTCTACAATGTGGAAGATATTAAAATTAGTTTTTATTATATTGATAATATTATTGCAGGTAGTAATATGTTTTGGAATAAAAAGAATAAAAAGAGGTAAGTCAACAAAATAATGTATATTATTGTAAACAGAAAATTTTAAGATAATATATCAATAATAGTCAGGATGTTTTGATATTTCAAAAATTTCGTAACTACAAATATTGCAAAATAACCGATTTCTAAAGCTATTACTTTATAGCAGAGCCATACATCACAAATAAAAAAGTCTTCATAACAATCGACAAATTAAATTATATAAGTTTGAGTCAAGTATATTGAACATCAGTGAAATGCCTCACACATAATAAGACTGAATCTTTGTAAAAAATAAATTTAAACTTTAACAACAATGTAATATTTTGTTATTTGCTTCTGAAAGCAAACTGAAATCCTGTAAAAGCGACTAAACAAGTACAACTTGTTGCCGGTAGGAAATGGAACCCATCCACCATCATAATGCCCATTTTTTATTATTATGAAGTAGTTTTTAGATTTCTTTTGGACGAATCATCTCCATATCGTAATTAATATTTGCACTAAATCAGATCTTCATCTTCAGCCACAATAAAATAACAAAATTTCTTTATGACAATACCAGGAAAATAATGAACCAATAGCAGTAACCGTTTCTAAATCTGGATAAGATTCAATAAATTTTTTTATTGTAGTTGTATATAATTTATGTATTCTTTTAAAGGCAAAAAACAAGTACCTGGTGTATCTTCCATCTTGGATACAGGAGGAGGAGCAATAGGAATGTATCTAAATAGATCTGTAAAATATTTACAACCATTAAGAAAACATTACAATTGGAAAATATATCATAATTACCATAACCGAGAAGATGTTTTGGAAGATGTCCGTGTGTTACCAAAAGATATAACTCTTTGTGAAGGAGAAGCAGGGAAATTTTGTCCTCTAGGAACCACAGCTTTATGTACAAAAAACGATGCTATAAGATGTTTAACAAGTTTATGGGATACTGAAGTTTGTGATAATGATCCTAATACTCATTGTGCTAAAATTTCTTTACCATGTGATATTTATACTCCAGAATGTAGGGTTAGTAGTAAAGATTACTTTAACGTTATGTTACCCTGTATATCTACAATAAATGTATTTGCAAATTTAATAGATAATAATGGGACGATTATTGCTAAAGATTTGAATAAAATTTATCCACAAATTTTTTTTTGCGAAACAATTTTAGCTATGCCTGCTAAATTATCTAAGGGGGAAGAGTTGTTTAGTAATACCAGTAAGATTTTTGGGCAATTTGCTGTTAAAGTTTTTGGTATCGATTGACAATAAACGGTTTTTTTTTTGCTTAAACGATCAAAGTTATATAAAAGTAAAAGTGTTACGGATTTAAAAGGGTCTAAGACCAAAATCTAATTTCACCAAAAACGAGTTTTGAAATCGGAAAAAATGTTTGTTGATTCTAGCAAAAGAAGAAAAAATCCTTAATTAGAATTCCCTAAGTATTATAATATTTACTAATTATGTTTTTGTTTTAGTGTTTTTTAAATAAAACGTTTTAAAAGTAGTTACTTTTTGTTCTTTGAAGAAATTCAAAGCCTGATTTCTTAGTTTTAAAATCACAATAAATAATAAAGGAGAAGAGATAAATATACACTTAGGAGGAGCTAATTAACCAAAGAAAATAAGAATTATGGACGAAATTTGGCGAGATGAAGGTTAATGTAATTGGACTTCTTCATCGTTATAATTTGCTGCATTTTGAATTAGAGATGTTTAAAATCAAAAATGCTCTTTCGAATAGCAACAATACTTGTCTTTATCCTACCCAAAATTATTTATTTTTAAATTTACTTTTCTAATGTTTTCAATTGCTTCATTTTACACATATATGTAATACTCCTATATCACAGCTGCAAAATCGCCTACGTTTGCTTAACTTTTCTTTTCTCTACGTTCACTTTTCACCATGGTATACGACACCAATGCAATTTATGTATATGGGCATGCGCGTTGGCACCCAATTCCGATCTTGCATCTCCTTCTGTCGGAACGCTTTGTTTCTACAGGCAAATATAGGACGTTGGCGATATAGGAGTATTACATATATGATTTTACATCCTTTATAGGTTATAATATAATTCTTCTTTTTCATTATTAATATCTGATCTTTTACCATTATCATACTGTTGGTCTGGTACCTTTTTCCTTGAATTTTTTCTTCTTCTTTTCTTATTGTCCATCATTTCGGATTAAATTGTCACTTGAGTTGTCATTTGTCATTCTCCAGTCAGTTGCTGCATGGTAGAAGTGAAAGTATTTTTTTAATTTTTTAATTTAATTTGTCAATTTGCAGTGCATCGTGCGTCATATGGAGTGACTTTATTTTAATTTTTTCTTACTAATTTGAAAACATTTTTGTTATTTGAAGTTTTTCACTTTTTGTATTTACATATTTTTTCATACTGTCTTTGTACCACAGGTTATGTTGCACTTCCGAAACATATTTTGTATGTAATTATTAATTTTTTGGTCCTATCGCGTATCTAATTTTTGTAATTTGTATTATAAGCTTGATGATGGCCATTCTTTGGCCGAAATATGTAGTTCCACCATTTGTTTTGTATCTTTATTAGTTATAAATTATTGTGTGATTTATATTCAGTAGTAATATCATAAGATCATCGAAAATATACGTCCAACTCACGAGAGCGTAGCTCGAGTGGTGTTTAAAAAAAATACGTCAAGTGAGAAGGACAGTATAAATATTATTGTCGTATGCTCGCTTGGTATTAGGTACGATTATATAACGAATTATATTACATTATATACAAATTATGATAGTTCACTTTATGTATTAGTTAGTTATTTTAACTAAACTTTTTGTCAGGTTAGTTTTTTTTATAACCTCAAATTTTTTTTAGTTGCCTATTAATTTATTATTGCTACTACACAATTCCTTCGTCCTAAGCTGTTTCTTGTAATATAAAATTCTAAATGTCCTAGGGTATCTTCTCCAGAGGAAAATATTTTATTATCCGTAATTACACTTTATTTTATTGAGTAAAAACTTTTCTATATTTATAATTTTTATAGATGAATATTTGTATCTTTTGATTTTTTTATTTTAATGTTTGAATTATTTTATATTTTTATTTTAATTTAATTTATTAACCTGAATCAACAACCACCTTAGTTTCCTCTTAGCAACCAATCTTAGCCAATCTAGTTCATGAATTATTTTGGTGTCAACAAAATGATTTTTTTTGATGATAATTTTACTATTTGTAATACTTTATTCAATATTTGCATAGAACGGAATTATTTACTATTTCTTTATGTCAAATTATTGACAAATTATGTTTTTAAAAATTTTCTTATTAACCAATAATGAGATTATTTTATTCACAATTATGAACTTTGTTGTGGCTAACTTATATTAAGGTCTGGTCTTTTATACAATGTGATATATTTATTGATTTAAAATTTTGTAATGTTTTCCTTTCAAAAATAGCCATCAATAAAGAGATAAATTAAACTGTTTATTACCCATTTTCAAAACTTTGTGATAATCATTACAACAGATTTAGAATTCAATATTTAACCCTTATTGCTAATCTGCTAAGCTAATGTTAACGGTCCATAAAAATTAAACGATTATGTTTCAAATTAAACCCGTTTCAATGAATATTATATTTACGTTAAGATTATAAGTTCTCATTATTAACGATTAGAGACAAGTAAATGTAAATAAAGTGCATCTGGTCGATATAAAGATTTACCTAATTATCAAGATATCTTAAAATATTGAGCAATAAACAGTAATAGCTTTTTTATTGATTTCAAATACGAATGAGTGTGAACAAGGTCTTTTTAATTACTTTAGATTTTGTTTTTAGTTGTAATAAAAATAGAGATAAAATTTTATACGTCTAAATAAAAAGACAAGGCGCCAGTTTATTTTTAAATTTCTTTAAATTTCTAAAAAATACAGAAGCTAACAAAGAAATTTAACTAATAATATTTTAGGATTTAAATTAGAATCAATAGTAACTACCCATAAAATATAAAATACCATAAACAAAATTATACATATATTACCAAAAAAATAAAGAAAATTATTACAAATTTTTTCCATCATGTAGAGTTAAATTATGTTGTCATACAATAAGAACAAAAAATTATTTTTTTCACATTAACGCTCCTTTCACATTATACGATTTGGCTCGTCCGATTAAAAATCGTACGTTAAAATATTTTCAGTCGACTGAAAAAAAGCATGGCCCCATTCACATTACACGATTTCAACCCGGCACGATTTTTAATCGTGTTGACAGCCGTCCAGTGCCACTGGAATCGTACGTTTATTTATCGTCCGTCTCACGCTTCTTTCACATTATACGATGTGGCTCGTCCGATTAAAAAACGTACGTTTTTATATCATATTATACGATTTTTTGCCGTTAGTTGATTTTTGGGGAAAATGAGCTGAAGTTAAATTTTTCTTGTTGAAATATTAATTTATTAATAAATACTTTTTATATGTATTTTTTTCTGTAGAACCCACTGCACGAATTTTCGATTCTACAAATTTTTGTCTACGTTGGGTAAAAATAGTCTCAACTCCAGTACCCGAAGTAACGGGTGTAAGTTCTTTTGATAGTTGTATTGAACAACAACAAAAACTGCTGAGATCAATAATTTCTGGAAAAAATAAACCTTTAGAAGGATGAGAAAAGTGGTTATATTTAAAAAAAAAAAAATTTCTAAAATAAATTCCCAAAGAAACATTCCTGTTTGAACACTGCGGAAATCGCGCCAAGATGTGACGTAACAAGTACTGACCTATCGCCGGAGCGCTAGAAAATTGCTCAAGGTTGTCGCCAGGATAATGTTTTACAGCGTTGCCAAGCGTTATTCATAATATGTATTTACAATATGAGCAGGTCGAAAAAATAATGACACAATACTCGGTATATTACTTAAGAATAACTAAATCGAGAACAGCCATCAATATAATCCATACTGACGCAAGTTCTGTTTTATTCATAGAATGAAACTGCATGTAATTTCTTCAGAAGTCCGAAAAATAATGAAACTGGCAACTCAGGAATTGCCATTCAAAGTACTTATGACGTCAGAAGGAGCGGCTATAACGGTTTTGTTTGAATTGGAGGGTTTTCGCGCGGCGTTTATTCAAATGTTATATGTAGGAAAAACTATACATACATAATATTTTTTCACAATATTTCAACAAAAAGTACATTTGAACCAAATTTACTCATTTGGGATCTCGCCTATTACGACAACTTGAAAAAATCTTGCTCAACGTCGAAATCTGATTTAGTTCGATTCAAATTTTTGAATGTTTTCAATTTAACTTAGGATTTCAATTTAGGGTCAGGATTTGCGTGCATTTTTGTTTTCACTGTTTTTAAAGTCATCTTCAGGAACACACTAATATTTAACTATGCCTTATTTAACTACTAAGATTTAACTATGAATCTCTAACCTTTTTTGTAATAAATCATACTCGACGAAGATATCTGCAACGGTGACTGACCTTTATTGATTATTACATTTTACCTAAGATAAACGATTGGACTATCGAACCATAATTTTTTTATAAAAACAGATTATCTTGATTATCAACAAGAATTTGTTAAAAATTAGTATTTTTAGATATTAAAATATTTAAATAAAAAAAATTGGACTTACCAACATCAGAAGGTCCCTTATCATGATCCGTCCATTCTGAAAACTGAAACAAAAATTTATTTTATTAATTATAAATTTTAGTTTTTAATTTTTTATAAAAACATTTTTATTTATCAAAAACACAGTTCGTATTTCTTAACTAATGTCGACGTAAATGTTATTTATTACTTTTGACAGTTCAATTAATTTTTCATTGTCAAAATAGCTTCCCGGTATAATGAGAAAGAGCAAAGTTTAATTTTGAAGTAGATTAATTACTTTTCAAGAGAAAGAAATGCTGGAATACCGCTTTTACCGTTAAATGCAGTTTACAACGTTTGGGTTCACCCCAAAAATATAATCGTGTGTATTATATGTATAATTCGCCATTTAATCACATTCGATCATCCGTAAATTTTTTAATTTAGTCAAAAATCATGCTCCAAGCTAAATATTTTAAACAAACCAGTTAAAAAACGAAGGTTTTAAGTAAAAAAAAATGATGTAAAAAAATACGCAACGCATAAAGCAAAATTCAATTTTTGGCATTAAGAATTTATTCACACAAACAAACCTTAACATGCGTCAATGAAAACAATCTTTTTATGTCATTAATTTTGAGGTTAAGTGTAAAATAACAATCAAATAATATATGACAAACGTAAAACAGTAGAATACGTCATCGATTATGACGTAACGGCAGAGGATGGTTAAACAAACTCTAGCTATTTTTTTCATAATCAGAAAAAAGTGAACTCGTGACACATTCATTAACATTAGATATGGCATCTATGGAACCTCAATTTGCGTTATATCTGAATTGTGACGTATGACATTTGTCAATTACTATTTTAAGGGATTTCCACATACATGAGAGGGCTTACCACGAATTTGGGGGTATGAAATACCCACCAGTGAAGCGGGGGACTAGGGTCCTTTGACCGGGAAAATTTTACGATTTTTAACCCCGAAAACGTGATTTTAAACTTAACTTGAATGGAATTTTAGTTAAAAAAAATTAGACCTCAACTACGGGGCGACAAAATCTCAGTACTGGGCGAAACTGCTTCAATGTACAATAGTAGATAGTCTAGGCCGTTTATAACCCAGGTGTATGGAATTCAACGAGTTAGAGAGAGAATGTCTACGTAGCAGAAGGAGCTAGAGCTGAAGACTGGAACTGAATACTAGACCAAACGTATCTGAGAAACCTGAAATATGTCTTCATATACGTCTGATATAGTCTTTGTCTTCTCGCACATCAACACCATCAAAGGATGCTGTCAAGTCTTCAGCTCTCAGGTACGTCTGATCAAGTCTCTCAGATATAGCAGGTATGGTCTTCAGCTCTAGTCAGCTCCTTCTGCGACGTAGACGTTCTCTCTCTAACACGTTAAATTAGCTATACTTGGGGTATAAACGGCCTAGACTATCTACTAACAATAATTAAGACGATAAATATTAATTATTGGAAACAAACATTAACCTCAAATATGATAACTTATGTTACAACTGTTGACCTGTCACTGTCTGTATGATTTGCGGTGTTGCCAATGATTGCTCCTCATCAAAAGGAAGGCCCGTTCAGAAACTTTGGATGTTGTATGGAATGACAACAGGAGCTTAAACGTAATTTTTTTGGTAAAAGGTATATATTAAGAGGGGGTGAACCTTTTATAAAAGATCAGAGTATATTTGCGGGGTGAAAGACGAGGTAAAAATACAGAGAAATAAAGGCGTGGCCTGATGATAAAGAAATATATAGTTAGTGTCTCTGTCATACGTTTTTACGTAAAATTATTGTAAATATGACCTTCACATTGTTTAAGCGAAATAAAAGTATAACACATTTCGTTCGAGTAGTCCTTTTTGTAAGTGACCGCTTAACGCCCCGGTATTTTAGTTCGGTTTATTATATTTTACATTTAAGTTGGCTCCGCAGCTTTTCTTTAATTTTTAATCATTTTTATCAGGGTACAGATTTTTTCTCTCTTGACTCACCATCCGAGAAGAGAATGTATATTGTGAACGAGCTAAAAAATGTCGTCTGTCTGTCTCCGTGTCTGTCTGTGTGTATTCTTCCACGATAGAAGCGCTTCAATCGTTGATGAAAAATGCTCCAAAATTCAGCTTGCAAGGGTTCGGCAAAAATAATTTTTGAGGATCTAATTTTAGATAGATCTTAACAATTTTTTCTATCAACAAAGAAAAATGTATAAGTGAGGCATCTCTCAGAGCACTTTTTTGAAATAAACTTTTTTTATGAGATAGGAAATAATGAATCTGGCCCATTTTATCAATTTTTTTCCTTCAATTTTTTCTCAAAAATTAAAAAAAGTACTTCGAGAGATGCCTAGATCCAACCTTTCTTAATCCAAAAGTAAAAAAATATCTTGAATTTTTTAACCACAATCCGAGTAGTTTGATTTTTGCTGTATCTTGTTTTACCAACAATCACATTAGGGTTAAACCCCTCTTAAGCATTGAGCTACATTTTGAGGAAGAACAGTAAGACGTGTTTCTCAACATGAATTATGAAAAGAGGTGTTTACGATGAACGTGACGTCATGGGTACACTTTCAAATGCGATATTTAAAAAAAAAATATGATGAAACTCTTAAGTGAAATGGACATTTCATATAAAATACAATAGACATATATTAGTTTTGGAATTTTTAAAGTTCCATTGTATTCACAAATTATTCTTCACCGTTGGGTTTTTTGTTTGTAAGCAATATTATCAATAGATGATTGGCTACAATTGGAAGCGATTTTGATAGGTAAAAAAATAACTATTTCAAAAAGGTACAGGATTTTTTTTAATTAAAATATTCAAAACCTTAGATCATATATGCTACGCTAGATACGGCATCATGTAGTATTTTGTTGGTAGAAGAGGAGAGTACTGTTGACAGGGTACTCTGAGTCGGATACTGATTTGTCATTGGCCAAACTACGTCTATAATGATTTCTCATTTGTCAAATTGAATACTCTGGACCCCCCACCTACTAAACAAAGTGATACAGAAAGAAAGAGACCAAGGTGTGATCAAGGGAGAATAAAGAAGAGAACATTATGAGAAAAATTCTCTCTTTGTTCATATCATCCTTTCCTTGGTCTGAGTTAGATGAAGAATTAAGTAATGTGATAGTTTACTGGATACCTATTCCTGAAAATCAGTGAGTAGAAATTACAAGAGAAATAGCTCCCTGAAATGTAAAAAACCCTATTCTTGAAATATTTCGATGGAAATATGTGAAACTTTTATTATCCCAAGAAATATAAAATGTCTATCGGTCATTAACAAGTGAAATTTGTAAGGAGTAGAAATTGTAGAATTTATTTGAAACATTTATAGTATTTATTTTGTTTGTATTCCGTGTTTTTATTTTTTTGAGTTTTGCTGGGAAGTTTACTAATGGACAATATTAATGAAATATTAATTTAGAATAATCTCATGAATGACGATATGGAGGAAGCTCCAGAGGGTAACTAAAAACTTGTGCAACGAAATAATAGATTCGGTAACACCTTTTATGTATCCAGCAACTAGAGCGTCGGCTATATCGATTAAGACAAATTTTAAATAAAAAAAACTTTATATCTTATTAAAATTTATGTAGTATGAGAATATTAAACAATTATAATATTCTAGGTCTTGGTTGCACTAAGGTTCTATGCCTCTGGCAGCCACCAGGAAATAACTGAGTCAAACCACTTTGGCTGTCAGAAATTTAACTGCTGTGATTGGATAAAATTGAATGTCAACACTTGGCAACTATGTGTGTATTTTCACTCAGTAATTTTTTTCAAGAATAAGGTATTTTTGTACTGAGAGGGAATAGAAAAAGTAGTGAGCTACTTTTTGAGGAATTTTTCTCTTGGTTTCAAGAATAGGGGCACTGATTGGAGAAGAGACTCTATATGAGCAGGGACGAGAGAAAGAAAGACAGGGAATCACAAACAAGAAAAACAGGAAATCAAAAAAGTTATTTCGATCTTTACAGTCTTTATTCTATTGTTACATTTGCTAAAAACAACAATTAAATATTATTTAACTAATTTTCTTATTTTCTATTATTATGTCAACAATATTTCTAATATAAGTCCAAGAAAACATTTACAATATAGGCCTATTTTTAGATAACGGAAACAAACAAATAATTAAACACTTAGTGTTACCTTTTATGCATTAGGAAAAGTTATTATTACGTAAAGCAAAGTAGAATCCCATCAACGTCTTCCTCCTATACCCCTCGATCGGGGTTAATGATGTCGAACACGAAGTGCTGTATTTATATTGAGGTGAAACACGCAATCGTAACTATATTATTTGGCGGGGTTAAGACAAACATAAACCTTTTATTTTCTATATTTTTTTTATAATTTTTATAAAAAAAACTAATTTCTAGAGTTATTATACAGTGTGTCTACTTAAGTTCGCACCATATGAGAAACTTTTTCATTATTAATTTTACCAAAAAATGTTATTCTTCATAAAAAGTCCTGCATTGTGTAAAACCTAAAATACAACCATCAAATAATAAATTTTTTACCCGTAAAAGTAGAGTAAAGTACGTTTATTTCAAAAAATATAGAAAAATGTTACTGCTAGATAAATTAAAAAAATAAAAAATTGAAATTGTTTATTCGGGCTGTTATGCCATGCCTGGTCTTCTGTGGCTTTACTTCCAAACGTTTCGACTGCAGCTGCGGCAACCATCTTCAGCTGCGACTGAAAACTTCTTCGCTGTTGATAAGTCGCGAATAGTACTTCTTCCACGCCACTGAAGATGGATGTCGCAGTTATAGTCGAAACGTTTGGAAGTGATATCAAAAGAAGAACACGGTCCGGAAATAAACAAAGCCGACATTCTTACAAAATAAAAATTTGTTTGCATAAAGGACTATACATATAGTCCTTTATCACTTCCAAATGTTTCGACTATAACTGCGACATCCATCTTCAGTGGCGTAGACGAAATACTATTCGCGACATCAACAGCGAAGGAGTTTTCAGTCTCAGGTGAAGATGGTTGCCGCAGCTGCAGTCGAAACGTTTGGAAGTAAAGCCACAGAAGACCACGCATGACATAACAGCCCGGATAAACAATTTCAATTTTTTATTTTTTAAATTTATTTAGCAGTAACATTTTTCTATATTTTTTGAAATAAACGTACTTTACTCTTGAGCAAAATTTTTTGACGCACGTCGTATACGGGTAAAAAATTTTATTATTTGATGGTTGTATTTTAGGTTTAAGACAATGCAGAACTTTTTATGAAGAATAATATTTTTTGGTAAAATTAATAATAAAAAAGTTACTCATATGGTGCGAACTTAAGTAGATACATTGTATATCTTTAAGACATTTTCTAAGTGGGTCAGGAAAAATAAACTATGAAGACTTATTTTGTAGATTTTAAAATAATCATTTCTATTTATCTCAATACTAACAAAAAATTAACACAATTATTATTTTACATAGAAATAAATGTTTTTGATAACGTCGATTTCTGCTTCAATCAAGAAGCTTGGTCGGGCAGGAAAAATGCGTGAGTTGAGCGAACGTCGTTCAATGTTGACAGATGTAAAACGGATCTAGGGAAATAAATATCTGGGTACGGGTATGGTATTAAGGACTCAACACGTCCTTACGGGAATTAAATATTCTAGTTAAAGAGTTCTATTCAAGTTTTTTTTTTAAGGCATGGAAATGTGGCAGTCTGGGTGAATTATTGACGTTGATACATCAAATTTTACCGAAAGATAAAAATATTAAAAGGAGATGGTCAAATTGAGAGCTTAGGATACAAGATCATTTTCAGTAACAACGAGTTTGTAAATATTTCTGCTTTACGTAAGGAAAAATTGTCGAGCGAAGGATAAACGTCGTAAGTAATTCTGAAAATTATGACACCTGAATATTGATTTTCTACGGTGTGATGTCATGTTTATTGTATTCGCTGCTCCACTTAAATGTGATTGTTGGAGGGATTTCTTGATTGTTAAGGGCTTTCCTGTTGTTATATTACTTACTCGAGACATTGCTATGCACAGTACAAAAATTTACAATCTGTATTTAGATTGCGATTTTGGTCAATATGTGAAAGGGGGGAATAATTGGTGTTCGCCCTACATCAAAATAAAAGAAAAACAATAGCAGGTAAAATATTTCTCGATTTTAATGAGCACTAAGTCACATTGGACTGATTGCGGACCTGTATTTTTATTTTTGAATTATAGATTAATAGTCTTATTTATAAAAATATTTTAATTCATGTTTTAAACGTGTATTAGTTAAAACGCTGTGTATGATTACAATACGCTTTAAAGTTTGTGCTATTCATAAATGTGTAGTAACAGGTTAGTAACTAATATACAGATAAAATGCACTTTTTAGGGATTTTAGTGAAGTTATGTTAATTTGTGTGTGTCAAAATTATCAAAATTTTTATAACCTCACCAAACGTCACAATTCAAACGTTTTTGTAAATAAAGATTTATTGTAACGCAAGTGGACAATTTGAAAAGTATTTCGAAGAAAAGTGGGCAAAATTGCTTTGATGAAGATAAGGTATGTATAAATGTGATTTTATATTAAGTTCAAAAATCTTCAAAATTTTTCAAAATTTAGATTAGAAAAATAAATGGTGTGGGGGCGTAGATTCCAAAAAAAGTATCCATTCTGCTCTAGCTCTTTTAGTTTTTGAGATAATTCAGTTTTTAAAAAATGGTGAAAGCGCCACTTCTCAATAATTCGTTGAAAAAATGTAAGAAAAAACAAATTTGAACGAAACCAACAGCTGTTCTCAATTCGAATCGTGTTTCTCTATCTAGAAATAAAATTTCATTTAAATCAGAGTAAAAAATATCTGATCCGAAAAAAATTGGCAAGGTTATTATAGCCTTCAAAAATCTTCAAAATTTGTCAAAATTTAGATTTGAAGAATAAATGGTGTGGGGGTGTTTCAAGGGGCGTAGTTTCCAAAAAAAGTATCCATTCTGCTCTAGCTCTTTTAGTTTTTGAGATAATTCAGTTTCACGTATTTTTACTTTCCCGCTACTTATACGATATAATATAGAAATTTATATCGTGGCTATAAATTTTCGAAAATATCGAAATTATAGCAAAAATATTGTCGTTTTTCACTTGTTTGTTTATTCTTTTACATTTTGAATCTTCTAGCATCTTTTATAAGATTTAGTGAGGGAAAGAGTAACAATAATTGAAAATAAAAATACAAACACAAATAAAAAGAAAAATAGTGCATGGGAAGACATTCACAACAGGTGGATTTATTCAAATAATTTACTAAATTTTGTTTGTAGTTATTGTTTTAGGTTTTCGAATTACACAATTTTTCAGACTGGACGAGGCGCTCCACCAGCTCTGCCGAACTGCAAAGCAGAAGACATCGCATTGTGGTTGCCGAACGAATTTGTGCTCTAGCCAATTTTGTACATATTCTGCTGACCGAGGGTTAGTTAAGACCATGTAGATCCCTAGCATTGTCTTGTACCTTAAATTTTGTAAAATATTACATACTGAAAGCTATTTAAATTTTTTATTACCTCTTTTCTGCTCCAACAGCGTAATGCAGTGAGCCCTTGCAATTCTGATGAAATTCCACGACCCCTACTATGAACAACTAGATCTTCACTCACCAATTCCACGATATATGCCTTATCGGGGCTTTATTGAATCTATACTTCTTTTTAAATTCAATGTCTAAAAACATCTTATGTCAAGATTTATCAATATTTATCAAGTTCAGGTTCAGAATGTAAAATATTTTTGATGCAATTCTTAAAAACGGAAAGTTTTTTGTAATAAAAGATTATAAATATCAATGAAGGTATCCGGATACCGTAGCCAGGTTGGTTTAAACATCAGCCTTTATACATAGACGGAGAGTAAGGTATTTGTGCTATGCGCAATTATATTCACGCCGATTTTTACTACGAGTGGGGGAAAGATATAAAATTAGATGCGCGGACAGCCTTAATTAATTTTTATGTTTCTAACTTTCTTTTTCTACTTTCGTCTCCATTCTCTATCAGCATTTTTTTAATAATTCCTTTATATTTCAATATTTCTGTTTTTTTGCCCACTTCCCCCTTTTTTCCGACTTTTGTGATCCGCGCTTATTCAAGTCCTGATGCGATTTTGATCAACTTTTTATCAGCTTTATTAGTGCTGTCAAATCTCACTAATGACGTCACGAAATGCACGGAGAGCTAGATTGATTTGATTGCTCCGAACCTATCGTCGCTGGGCTCAGAGTTGATGGTGAAGAAAACTTCTTCCTTGACCACCTTTTTCCACTTCCCTCCGTTTCTTTCTTACTTTTTTGATCAGGTTTTGATCAAGTCCTGATTCGCTTTTGATTCACATTTAATCCGCTTTTGATCAGGTTTGATCAGGTATTGATTTGCTTTTGATCAGATGTTGCCAAATTTATTATAGTTCTGACAAATCTCACTAATGACGTCACGAAATGGGCGAAGAGCTGGATTGATTTGATGGTGAAGAAAACTATTTTTATACTGCTTTCCCACTTTTTCCTTCAATACCTTCTTTCCTTGACCACCTTTGTTCCCCTATTTTTTTACTAATTTATTTATGCTTTAAACTTTTTCTCCCTTTTTCCACATCCCTCCGTATTTTCCCCTTTTTCCACTTCCCTCAGTTTCTTTCTTACTTTTTTTGATCAGGTTTTGATCAAGTCCTGATTCGCTTTTAATTCACTTTTAATCCGCTTTTGATCAGGTATTGATGTGCTTTTGATCAGATGTTGCCAACTTTAGTATAGTGCTGTCAAATCTCACTAAGGACGTTATGAGATTCACGGAGAGTTTGATTGATTTGATTGTTCTTAACTTCGCTTAGCACGGCTCGGAGTTGATGGTGTGGAAAACTTTTTTTTCAACTTTTTTCCTTCTCCTTCCTATTCACCCTATTTTTTACTAGTTTTTTTATGCTTTAAACTTTTTTCCCTCTTCCCTCTTTTACTTCTACTTTTTTCATCCGTTTTTGCGTTTGATCAGATGTTGCCAAATTTACACAGTGCTGTCAAATCTCACTAATGACGTCACGAGATGCACGGAGAGCTTACTTGATTTGATTGCTCCGATTTTATGGTGAGTAAAACTTTTTTCCATACGTTTTACTCATTTATTTTTCTCAACTTTTTTCAAATTTTTTCTTTATTTTTTTTAAAAACATGTTTCCTCCCCCGTTTTGTTCCTATTTTTTACTTATTTCTTTGTTACAAACTTTTTTATCCAATTCTTTTATTTCCACTTCAATTCTTTTTTCCCTTCTCTTTATTACCTATTTTTTACTAATTTCTTTGTTTTCAATTTGTGTTTTCAATATTTTTTTTTCACTTTTTTCCTGCACCCCGTTTTCCCCATATTTTTTTTAATTTCTGTGTTTCATACTTCTGTTTTTATTTAGCTCTTTTTTTCACCACCACTTTCCGAACCATTTTTCCCCTACTTTTTGGTTCCCCTCATTTAACCAAACTATTTGTTAGTCAAATAACAAAAAATGACGTGTTAAGTATAACTCTGTACATATCTTCTTCTCAGCAATGGGTCTTGGATTAGATCTTTTTTTAAATAAACAAATAAATATTGTATTATGTCTTAACCATATAAGTTAAAGACCCTAAGGGCGCATTCTGATAGTCGACATGCAAGAATCAAGCAAACGACGGCGATGGCGGTGGCGGCGGCGGCGGCGTAGGCCCATTCATCGGTCATCAGAACTCCAGGTTTATGGGTAACCGTGACGTTGCAATAATCAGCGGGTCATGGTGTCAAAGACCCTTTCGGTGCCAGCAGGTAGGTCGACGACACACTCCCATGCGCTATTTCGTGGGGTGTACACTGTAGTTCGGTTTACCGATCGAACCGGAAAAATATAGGTCTGTATGTATAACACGTGGTCGACGTGACTGGATTTACGAGGTAGTTTTTAATAGCACAAAAGCATAATTTGACTTGACTCATACATATGGAAATACGAATTTTCATGGGAACTCATACTCTGGTTGACAAAGCTATTCACTAACCAAAGATATATTGGTACAACCATCTAGTAGGTTATGTTTGTAACTTATTGGGTTGCATGGATATAAGGCCATCCATGGAATAGGAAAAATGAAAAATACAAATGTGGATACCTCTCCAGTACTCACTATCTGATCAAGGAGGCAATGTTTTCCTCCACCTCCTTTTTCAGTATTTTTCTAATTATTTCTATATGCTTAAAACTTTTTCCCACTTCCCCTCCTTTTCCTTACTCTTTTGATCCGCTTTTGATCAAGTCCTTATTAGCTTTTGATTTACTTTTAATCAACTTTGATCAGATATTGATCCGCTGTAATTTGCTTTTGATCAATTTAGCACAGTGCTGTCAAATGTCACTAATGACGTCACGAGATACACGGAGAGCTTGACTGATTTCATTGCTCCGAACCTCGCTTCGCTCGGCTCGGAGTTTATAGTGAGGAAAACTTTCTTCCATACTTTCCTAAACAGAATAAAACTTCCATCAAGCTGAAGATGAAATAACGTACGTTGTCAAATAGGCTCAATCTTTAGTATGCAAATTGGGGACATTTCAACTGGACAAAGTCCAACGGTTGCAATATGGGAGAAAAAGCTCGGAATCTTGGGATTTGGACAGTTTGTAGGGTGTTCTAGTGGAGACACCAAAATTCGGGTCGAGGAATCCTTTATTCTAGATTTGAATATGTTATTTAAGAAGTAAATTAAAAAAAAATGCAAAGGGATTAAAAAATAATTTAGAAAAAAAAATTATTTCGAAGTAACTAAAAATATTTTAACGGTTGTACAAAGTGATTGATTTCTACAGGGAAGACACTAAGATAAATAGATCAGTGCTAAGAAAATTTTACAATCTGACATTTTCTTACCTAACAGATATATACAGGGTGTCGCAAATTTAATTGGACACATATTTTTTCCCTTTTAACTAACTATCTATAACGGTGTATGAATTTCCAATAGTGTTCAATTAAATTTGTGCCAATATTTGATATGAGGAGTATTTGTATTTCTACAAGCCATATTTAGTTTTAAATTGGATTTAAATTTTTTTTAAATCAACATAGAAAATATATAAAAATCAGTTGATATTTTAAATATAGAATTTTAGTCCATTTAGATAAATGATTTTACCCTTTTACTACTGATTGAATGGGTCGAATTGATTTTGGTAAAGGAAAATTGGTGGTATTAGGAAAATAGCAGGTCGTAAGAACTTTTATACTGAAATTGAAGAGGGTCGAATGCTTGACTGCTCACGATTTAATTTAAAATTAAATTTCCTCGCATATACTTTAAATGTTACCCAATTTGAACAAAAATTAAATAATTATTTTATTATATGCAAATATATATTAATATGCAAAGATAAACTTTTAGATTCCTTTTTCAGAGTAATGCGCGAATGGAGGAGTGTGAGATTTTGTACAGTTAAAATTTATATACAGGAGTGCAGAAATTGATATTAAATATTTGTTACAAATAAATTAAAAGTAAAAAATGGGAAACAATAGGAAATGGGGAAAAATAGGCGAATGAGAAAAAATCTAGGAAATATGGAAAAACAGGGAAAAATTGGAAAAATGGGAAAAAAATATAATATACGAGAACGTAAAGAAAATATTGGAAAACAGAAAAAAGTAGCAAAAATCTAAGGAATTATAGGGAAAAATAGGCTAAATGAGGAAATATAGAAAAAAATAAAAAAAAACAGTAAAAAATGGTAAAAAATACCAAAAAATAGGAAATAATAGGAAAAAACAAACTAAAACAGTTAAAAAAAAAGAAAACAATAGGAGACAAATTGGGGGAAAATAGGAAGAAATAAAAAAATTAAAAATTAGGAAAATTGGGAAAAAAGAGAAAAGTAGAAAAAAAATGGGAATAAATATTGAATAAAAGGGAACTTTGGGAAAAATGGGAAAATTAGGAAAACGGAAAAAATTAGGGAACATTGGAGAAAAATAGGTAAAAAGGAAAAAATATGGAAATATAGAAAAATATAGACAAAAATAACAAATATAAAAGAAATAGTAAAAATAAGAAATATATAGAAAAAACAGTAAATGTAGTAAAAAAATAGGAAAGAATAGGAAAAAAATGCAAAAATAGTAAAAAAATGAGAAACAAGGTGAAACTGGAAAAAAATAGGAAAAAATAAGATCAAATATAAAAAATAAAGAAAACAGGAAAATTGGGGAAAAAAAGGCAAAAGTAGAAAAAATAGGAAATAATAGGGAACTTGGGGAAAAATATAAAAATTTAGAAAACGTAAAAATAATAGGGAACAGTAAAAAAATACAGTAAAACAATAGTAAGAAAAAAAATTAAATATAGTAAAAAACAGAAAAAATTGTTAAAAAAGAGTAAAAAACAGTAAAAATTGTTAAAAAAGAGTAAAAAACAGTAAAAAAACAGTAAAAACACAGTAAAACAGTAAAAAGCAGCAAAAAACAGTAAAAACCTATAAAAAACAGTAAAAACAGTAAATACCACAAAAAAACATTAAAAAACAGTAAAAAAACAGTAAAAAACAGTAAAAAGCAGCAAAAAACAGTAAGAACAGTAAAAAACAGTATGGAAGCAGTAAAAAACAGTAAAAACCAGTAAAAACAGTAAATTTCAGTTAAAAACAGTAAAAAGCAGCAAAAACAGAAAAAAAACAATAAAAAGCAGCAAAAACAGAAAAAAACAGTAAAAACCTATAAAAAACAGTAAAAACCAGTAAAAACCATAAACAAACATTAAAAAACAGAAAAAACACTAAAAACAGTAAAAAATAGTAAAAAAACAGAAAGAAGCGGCAAAAAACAGTAAAAACCGATAAAAAATAGTGTAAACAGTAAAAACCGATAAAAAACAGTGTAAACAATAAAAACCAGTAAAAACAAACGTAAAAAAACAGTAAAAAACAATAAAAAACAGTAAAACACTAAAAAATGGTAAAAAAAAATAGAATAAAAAATGGTAAAAAATAGTAATAAAAAAAATGAGGAGTGATCCCACTCAACTTTTCGATTATTTTAGTTTTTCTGCATTAAAATACTTTAATAAAATTAGTTTAAAAAAATTAATTTTTTTGGAAAAGTTTCCAAAACTTTATAAATACTGTTAATAAAGGAATTGTTTAATCAACTATTCTTGTGATAAAAGAAGAAAAAATACCGTTAAATTATCACATTTTTAATAATTTCCTGATGATGGTTTTTCAACCGAAACTAGTCGCCCAAAAATTTTTTCTATATACACAACAAAGTTTTTGTTTACAAAAACCTATGAACACTGAAGGACGATGGATCATTTTATATTTCGGTATAAAAAATCTAGCCTTAGATTTTATCGTTATTAAATGATCCATAATATTTCAAATCGGGTTATAAAGGCCAACAAAATATATTTAAAGCGATAGAAATTTACAACTAGTTTCGGCTTCCGCCATCATCAAGTCATAAACATCATGGAGCAATCGGTGAGATACATTTGGATAACGGATAAAATTTAGTAACATTAAATTAAAAATTGTTTACATGGTACTGACAAATTAAACTTAGCATAAACATTAAGTGCACCAATTTTAATAAATTACGGTCAAATTACGATCACTAGTAAAAATAAATATTCAATTATGACTTAAATCTTAAGATGGCATATTAAATATCAAGTGAATCGTTAAATCATTCTTTGTTAAAATATCTCTATCTTATAGCGAACTAAAAATATCATAATTCAAATTCGTTGAAAACCCAACCAATGAAAAACTTGGCGTTTTTTTTTTGATTACGTGACTGCGAATTTGCAACCAAGACAAAAAGATAAATTTATTCATGTTTTATCGAATCTACGTTCAGTGAAAATCTACCCGAATAACAAAAATGAAAATTCGTTTATGAAATTTTAAAATTTCTTAAATATTTGTACCGTTTAATTATAAATGTAAATTTAACTTATATTTGAAAAATTTCCTTAAATCTATAATAAAATTACAAAATTACCTATAAATTTTATCTAGAAAATTTTTTAAATTAATTTGTTAAATTTGGTAAAATATCTTTCTAAAGCTAAGAAGGCCAGAATATATGGGCACTAAAAAAAATTTAAATTTCTTTTATAACTTGGTATATATTTTAATCGTCATTAAAATGCATCTCTATGACTTTACTTCTTGTTTATTCCATCCGCGCGTTCTAATAAAACCGTCGAAACAATAGAAACTTTCAACTAGATTAGAGTAATTAAATGGTGTTTATTCCTAGAACTGTTCAAGAATTTCTACAATAAAGAGCATTTTTTTTAGCAATCTCACGTCAGACAATGGCAATTAGATCCAATAAAACGTCAAGAATCAGCACATTGGCAGTAGAATCCAATAAAACGTACCTATTGTTAGGATATGTCAAGATTGTCTCAGTTTCTCAATTATGTTTATACTTCTACACTTTGGGCCGTTTTCAAGTTGAAAATACCACAAATGACTATATTGATGTATTAAATTTGTACACGTGAAAATAAGATTGAAAGTTTCTTCATGCAATAATCTAATAAAAAAAGATAACCATAACGTATCTTTGTTATATCTTTGTACAAAAAGCATTGAATTTATTAGAGATGTTTGAAGTCTCTCTCTAACCCAAATGTTGTTTACCTCAATGAACAACTTTACCCTACCCAAAAATTATTTATTTCTAAATTTACTTTTTTAATGTTTTTATTAGTTTATTTTGATACATCTTATAGGTTATTTCTTCTTCTTTTAATTTGCATTAGTTCCGCTTGTGGCCTGTTACCTTTCCTCTGGTTGCTGTCGGTCACGTCGGATCACTTTATGTTCGAACTGTCATTCGTCATAATTGTCACAACTTAGTTGCCGCAAGGTGTTCAACTAATTCCTTATTAATTTACTTAAATTTATTTACTTTAAGTGCATTGTAGGATGCACTTCGATGTCAATGTAAATTGTTGAGACCCTCCACTATGTGAGGCTTCAAAAATTTTATGTTAATCTAAACATTTTAATTTTTTTTTATATTTCAACTTACGTCCAATTTTTTATGTATTCATTTCTTCAAAAATGTTTGATTAGTTGTTTTTAACTATTTTCATACGCCATTTAAGTTTTATGTGCATATTCTCTGTAAGTAATTTTTTCTATTATTAACTATTATAATTTGTATTGTAGGCCTGATGATGGCCATTGTTTGGCCGAAACATGTCACCCTCGCCATTTTAATCTGTTGATTAATTAATTATATTTCATGTGGTATAACTTCGAGTTTTATTATTCTAACAATAATCTAATAACTAAATTTACCAAGAATAGAGAGGTTTCATGGTAGTGATAATATAATATGTTTTTACATTTAACTAAAATATATACAAAAACTAATGTATCGGTTAAAATATTTTTGAAATCGGTCAATAAATAACGGAGAAATATAATATTACAGTTGTTGCTTTCTAGCGCGGATTGTGGTGCGTGTGACGTCACGTATCCGCATAGCCAAGGGCCGTAATACAAACCAAACTCTTAAGCTACGGGCACATATTTCAGCGTGTCGTGTTAACACGTGTTATAGAAATACCTATCGCTTTATTTTAAATAGGCCCGCCCATACATATTATGTGTCGTCAGAAGCTGAAAACACGCTTAAACACGTTATAATGCGTGTTTTCAATATCTGGAGCGGCCAGATTTTTGTCAGACTGTTAAAGCGTCAGTCCATATTTATTTCCGTGGATTCGATGAATTCGATAATCTAGTAGTCGATTTTACTAACTATTTAGTGTGAAGGTCATTGCACATGGCAGCGTCAGTTGATAAAAAGATACTCTAGGGGTCCTTACGGAATCGGCAAGAGCGGG
The DNA here is from genome assembly GCA_963243735.1 of Neocrepidodera transversa. Taxonomy (NCBI): domain Eukaryota; kingdom Metazoa; phylum Arthropoda; class Insecta; order Coleoptera; family Chrysomelidae; genus Neocrepidodera; species Neocrepidodera transversa. The sequence goes on from OY725355.1 coordinate 6,073,549, forward strand.
CTTTACTTGCCCTACTGGGTTTAGTACCTGGGTATTTGCTGCTATATATTCCAAAACCAATTACCAAATTCAACTTGAAAGGAAAAAAGGTGTGTAACAAGGTCCTCTACAGTGTTAGACAGTACATTTTCCAGAGCTCTTAATACCAAAACTCAACAACTCCTCAATCGACTAGCCCACTGGTGTAGCAATTGGAGGGTAACCCAGAATCCTCAAAAAACCCAACTAATCATATTCAAAACATCTCATCTTCATACGAAAATCCAGCCAAGACCCCAGAGACATCAACTTTAGGCTCTGGGGAAAGAGACTCGTCCCTACGGATGAGGTTACCTACTTGGGAATATGCTTCACGCGTACTCTCAATTGGGGGACCGAAGTCCAAAAGACTCTTGACAGAGTTGGTGAACGATTTAGCAGGTGTAACCCAAGGATATTGCTACACACCTACAAAACCTACATCCGCTCCATATTGGATTATAGAGCTCTAAACTTCTCCACACTCCATCCTCATCTCCTGCACGCCATTACGGCAACTGAGAGGATGATTCTCAGAAAAACGTCCTACCTTCCCATTCACTTCCCATCTAACCAAATATATCAACGCACTAATATACGAACAATTATTTCCAGGTTCAAGAAGTTATGAAGTGGATATGTCAGGAGAAGACTGGCTGACTGCAACACCCACGCCAAAGAAACTCTAAGGATCAAATGGACAGTTTGACAGGAACAGAAGAATTATCCCCAGGAAACCTAAACAGAAATTCACACAACCCAAAATCAGAATCATTAGCGAAGCAACAGAAGACAAATTTCCCGGACGAGCACCTAGGTCTATTGGAGGAAGCCCCTTTAAGCATCCGATGAGCTCCACCACCACTGACGCACCACACCTCTCCGCATCGCTCTGAGCCTCCCATCATCCCGGAAAGCTCGTAAGTATCAACAACACACCATACTACCAAATATATTAAGTTAATAACATTTTCAGTTTCAGATCAACAGTACCCACTGTATCCCTGAAAAGGAGAGTCAATCTCCTACGGCAGGGTACAATTATACATCAAACAAAAAGGACAGATTACCGAGGAGGGTTTAGTTGGTATGCCCCAGACTCCGACTCTTCTCGCAGAGTCGGAGTCTGAGGAGAGTCCAACACTACCTCACGCATAGAACAAAGCGTGGGGTGCCTTAAAAAGATTCCCGCCTCCATAACTCAGAACAACCGCTGTAATACAAAAAAAAACCCGGTACTTTAGCTGCATCTGGTTGCCAGTTTGAGCTAAAACTCGGACTGCCCCTACATCTCTAATTCGTACTGCCACTGCAACTACTGACAACGGATTGAGTCATCCTACTTGATAGCAATTTCGGAGTCTAAGAAGTAGAGTGTCTCCTTCTGTCGGGCGGATGTTCAACCGGTACGACTGACCTTATAGAAGGAAGGTTGCTTTTCCCATAATTTTAATTTACTTCTAAATCCAGTGCCGTGCGGGATTTAATTTAAATATTTTAATTATTATAGAAATTAAAGTAACATCGTTACATTTTTTTAAGTTTGCAAATCACTGAATCACTGTCGAATCGAATTTGTCGAAAGAAAGATTTCAGTATTAGAAAAAGAACGGAAATGTTCGAATAGATGGGGGTAAATGGTTTATTTAAGAGTAGAAAAATTTTGAATATATAAAATACGAGCGATCAACGCCTGAACGAAATTAAACAATAGCTAATAACAGGGGGGGGGGGACAAATATGAATAGATTTAAATTCAAAAATTTATACAATTAGTTATTTGATTTGACGATATAATTTTCTGGGCCTTGACCATTTTTTTATCCATTGCTTTAAACTAAAATCCATACTGATAAATCAAAAGTAATTATATAAGTTGAAACAAGTCAACAGGAATAAAACTGTCATAAATTGTCAAACTTTTAGGCTGTTACTGACGCAATTTTTTTTCCGCGTTCCCGTTGTCCTATGTTTTCGCCCTTGTCTCATTCAAATAATTACCTTCCACTGGTGAATGCTTTCAGTGAGCTTGATTCTAATTAGTTTCAAGGCACATAGTGTCCGTAGCGCCTGTTTGTTTAATAAATAATTCATCCCTTGCGTGGGGTCCTGCAGGCCAGTTGAATTTGAAAATAGGGTTTTTAATAGTATTATCTTTTAAAAGTAAAAACAGTTGTTAAATAAAACATACTACAATACTATTGTTATTTTTTGTTCATTATCATTGTTATGTATACTCTATTCGGGATAGCTTGAGAGTAATAAATAGAATCAAAGTCTAGAAATTTAAAAAAATGAAAGGTGGGTATGAATTTGGAATTAGTTTTGTGTCATTTAGACTTAATTTGTTCTAAGATTTCCCACAGTTTTGTATGATGTAACTTTTTCCGGGTTGATTGTAACCGTTATTTATTTTCTTAGTTCCCACCTCTACATCAAAATAATTGGATAATTTACATTGATTAAATCTACTTGAAAGGACCAGGCACTTTTCTTATGGCGGTTGAGTACCGGTACGATTTTTTAAAAATTTAGTACACATATTTCTCGAGTCATATGCATTATTTTTGCTCATTGCATCATAACTCTAAAAATACATGGTGGCTCAAAAAATTGGCATTCAATACATTAAGTGTGGTTTACTCTACTAATTAAGTTTTAAAACGTGAAATATAGTCAACGAAGCGTTTAAATCCAATTTTGTGGAGAGCAATGAAAAATATCTTCAAAAAATAACTACCAGCTTACATGGTGTCTGATAAATCTGTGATTTATCCAATTCATGTATTTCTCATTGAAACACCTGAAACGATACTTTATTACTTAAAAAACGCTAACCGATACCAAAAATTTATACTTAAAAATTTATCAGTGAATGAATAAAACCAAGGTCTCAAATAAAATGTAAAAAATTGTAAATATAGTAAATATAAGTCGAAAAGAAAAAAAGTCTCTTTAAAAATTTTAAACAAAATGAGAACCTTTACAAATATTCAATATTTCCCTAAATCTTAAAAAAAGAAATTCGTGGCCTACGTTGGAATCGCCAAAGGACCACGCACTTTTCTTATGGAAACGGGAGCACCGTCAAATTGTCTGAATTTTTAATATGTTGTAGTATTTGATGTCCTGATCAAAAGTCTCCATGAGCCCAATTCCATCTTATGGCTAGTTTTCGATATACAGGGCGTTGAAGTTCAAGATCACAAATTTTTTAAAATGCGTACCAAAAAGTCCCTTTTGAATATTTTTGGCTGATATATGGAGCCAAAATACATACTTAATGATCAAAATAAAAATATTGATAGTTACAGGGTGATTCAAGCTGTCACAGACCTCTTTTGGATAAAGTATGTATTTTTATATTACAAATATAGGACAAAATAACAATAAAAAAAAATCTCCGTCAAAGTTTCCTAATATTTGATATCTTGATCTCTTTCAAAATTCCTAATGGTAAAATTATATCCTATGGCTACTTTTAGAAATATTAGACGTTTAGTTATCAGCCAAAAACTTTCAAAAATATTCAAAAGGGACTTTTGGTACGACTTTTAAAAAAAATTGTGATCTTGAACTTCAAAAAAGTAAGATATATTTCAAAATCCGTCCCTTCTTTTTTTTGGTTAAGGAAATTAAACTCAAATTAAAAGTTATATTTGTTTATTTCATAAAAATGAGGTTCCAGAGATTTTTTTTTACTTTTTCTTAAAAAAAACTTAGCTTTTCTTGTCTTTCTTCTCCAAAGAAAACTGTAGTCCAAGAAACTTGGTCCAAAGGAGAAACTGAAGAAGCTGTAGTGCAGAGATAAAAACTTGGTCCAAAGAAAAAACGAAGTCAAGAGGAAAAAAAAATAATTCCCAAGAAAAAACTTCATGGCCAAGGGAAAAAAACCCTTATAAGATGAGGGGGAGAAAAAAAAAGAAATCTTCAGTAAGCGACACGAACGATATAAAGTCAATTATTTTGACTGAGTAGGCAAAGAGAAGATCATTATTAGCATGGGAAAGACATTTTATAGGAATACCAAGAGAAGACGGATATTAAGCGAGTATGAGATTTAAAATATACTGAGTAGACGAATAATAAAAATACAGGATGGCACAAACAACGTTCTTAAATTCGTCCCGATTTCAAAAACCTAACCGAGGCTAACTTAGCGCAAATTGACCCATACATTATTAAGACCTATGACCCACGACCTATGACACACATGACCCATGACTCATTACCTAAACTTTACCCATGTATGAAATGTTCTATACATAATATCGGTTGTCCCATGAAAATCCAAATAATAATAACAAAGTTAGTCCCGAATGCCATTTTTGTCTTTGGTTCTGCGCATGATTTTTCTTCTACGTCACATTTGAAATATACACAACAGAGTCAATTTTATAATTAATTATTTTTCTAGTTTTTTATAACACTTTGTATATATTAAGATAAAATTCTTATGAAAAAATGACTCTAATATCGGCTAAAGGTAAGCAAGTTAAATAAAATCGATTAAAATAAAATAAGCGTCGTAGTAACGACTTATTTTTAAGACAACCTGTATGTTTGTTTTCACCAAATTCAGTTTTAACGCATTGTTTACTATATTTCATAATAACAAAGAAATAATAATAAGTATGTACGTTTATAAAAAATCAATATAATTAAAATTATTGGATCAAGCCAATCATAGATTATTGATCAGCAGAAGTTTCATCAAATTTAACCGAAATGCTAAATCATTAAGAATTGGTGCATGGTCCTTTAATTACATACACTAACCACTATTTTCTTAATATTCCGGTTTTCCCATCTTTCGTGATTATAGGAAATCTATTAATATAAAATATGTCTCTGTTTTTCTCAATTTTCTAACATTTTGTTTACTTTTGATTAGTTCCAAAGGCGTTATAGATTTAATAAAAACTAATGTATTAGCATCCATTTGCACATTGTTTACGTTTAATTCTTTTGATATCTTTTTTTTATATCATTTCCTTCGGCTAATACTACTACGCAAATATTTACTAAAGGCAGATTCTTGTTCTTGACGTAAGCTTTTCAGATAAGAAAATCGATCGAAGCAAGTAGCATGTGCCATATAACACAGAAACAACATCGTTTTATGACTAAAAATGAACATAACGTTCACTAAACCCTTTAAAATCGATCCGGTTTTACTGCTATTTTCGAAAGTAACGTATTATGAACTGCATGGGGTGCACGAACCTTCGCGGCCCTTACGATACGCCGAAATAAGGGTAGTAGTACAAAAGAAAATCATTAAATAGGATTTAGTGGATTGTTAGAGAAATGTATAAAAAAATTAAGCAAGGTGAAAACAGGTAAAAAAATATATAGTACACTTTAAAAATATAATACAAATCGACTTCTTTATTTAAAATATATAATTGGCGCAGTCAGTTGGATTTGCACAAGTTATAAAATACTTTGATAATTTACATCGAGAATATTAATGATTTTTCAATCAATTTTTTTACTAAATACAGATTACAAAGCTTCGAACTCTTTCTATTTTGTAACAAGGAGTGCAGAACAATTCCCGTTGATAAAAAATATTAGAGAGAGAAAACAAGGAAGCCCAAAGGTCTTTAACTCCTTCTGTGAAATTTTAAATGCTAAATAAAAAATTGTAATGAACTTAACCAACATTTTTTTGAATACTTACAAAGAAATTAATAAAGCAGAATTAATGATAGGAAATAGAATCAAAATTTCAAATTGGAATATTTTCAAAAATACATTGATTCAAATTTTTTTAAATAGACAAACTTGTAAAATGTAAATATGTTTTAAAACTCTTGAATATCGTACCTTTAAATAATATGTTAAAAATTAGTAATTTTGTTCTTTCAAGTACAAAACAGATCAACTATTCGGACCAAAAATCAACCACAATCATTTAAAAGTCTTTAAACAAATATTCCTTTGAAAAATCCATAAAAAATCGTTCGAAATTTTTTGAAATATAGATAAAAAATTCCTAAACGATATTTTTTAATAATCCTTTAAAATTTCTTGAAAACCTATGCAAAATCATTAAAAAAACCCTTAAAAAGTACTTTAAAACGTCCTCAAAAAATTCATGAAAAATCCTTGCAAAATTCGTTAAAAATCTTTGGAAATGTGTTTAACTTCTTAGCAACTCTTTAAAAAGTCACTAAAAAATCCTCTGTAATAGAAAAATTCGTAAAAAATATTGGTAAATCCTTAAAAATTCCTTAAAACATCCTTAAAAATCCTTTTAAACAAAATAAAAATCTCTAAACAGTATCTTTAAACAATCCTTAAAAGTCCTTAAACAATTACTAATTAATCCTTGCAAAATACTTGAAAGAATCATTTTAACAAAATTCCTGAAAAATGGTTAAAAAATGCCTTACTTAACAATATTGTTAAATAATTCTTTAAAACCTCTTGAAAGCCTTTGCAAAATCATTAAAAAATCGTTAAAAAGTACTTTAAAACATCCTTAAAAAATACATGAAAAATCCTTGCAAAATTCGTTAAAAATCTTTGGTAATGTGTTTAACTTCTTAGCAACTCTTTAAAAAGTCACTAAAAAATCGTCTGTAATAGAAAAATTCATAAAAAATATTGTTAAATCCTTAAAAAGCCCTTAAAACATCCTTAAAAATCCTTTTAAACAACATACAAATCTCTAAACAGTATCTTTAAACAATCCTTAAGAAGTTCTTAAACAATTACTGATTAATCCTTGCAAAATACTTGTGAAAAAAATTCCTGAAAAATGGTTAAAAAATTCCTAAACAATATTCTTTAAAATCTCTTGAAAGACATAGTAAAATCCTTAAAAAATGCCTGAAAAATCCTGAAAAAGTACTTGAAAATTTTAAAATATAATTCCTTGAAAAATTCATTAAAAATTAACAAATTTTTAAATAGTGACTAAGAAATCCTTGAATACTCCTTACAAAAAATCCTGAAACAATTTTTAAAAATTGTTAAAAAAATATTGGAAAATCCATGAAATTTCTCTAACAAATGCTGAAGGAAAGAAGTGTAAATAAATCGCTCAAAAATCAGTAAAGAATCCTTAAAAAATCATTTGAAAAAAATCCCTGTTTATTTGAACAATCTTTGAAGACTCCTTAAAAAATAATAGAAAAATACATAAAAAAATCTTTGGACATCCTTAAAAATTCCTTAAAATATCCTTATAAATAACTTTAAAAAATTCTAAACAGTATCTTTAATCATCCTTAAAAGTCCTTAAACAATTTCTGATAAACCCTTGTACAAAATTTGAAAGAATCATTTGAAAAATCATTCACGACAAAATTCCTGAAAAATTGTTAAAATATTATTAAATATTCCTTTAAAATTTCTTAAAAGACTTTGTAAAATCCTTAAAAAATCACTGAAAAATCCTTAAAAAGTACTTGAAAACTTGAAAAATCCTTGAAAAATTCATTAATGCGTAACAAATATTTGAATAGTAACTAAGAAATCCTTGAATACTCCTTAAAAATCCTTAAAAATCGTTAAAAAAATATAAATCTGGAAATAGCCTTAAATAGTTGTAAAAAAATCCCAGAACAATCTTTGGGAAGTAACCTTAAAAAACATTAGCAAAATCATAATAAAATCATTAAAAAAAATTTCAAATATTGTTTTAAAATGCTTAAAATACATTAAAAAAAATACTAAGAAATCTTTAAATTAAATCCTCAAACAATCTTGACTAATTCCAGAGAAATCCTTGTAAAATAATTAAAATATAGCTGAAAAATCATGAAAAAAATATTAGAAAGTACTTGAAAATTTCTTAGAAAAATCGCAAAAAAAAAGCTACAAAATCCTTGAAAACTCCTCGAAAATACAAGACAATTCCATATTATTTTTTAAATCCCTTAATAATCTCTAGGAAAATACTTGAAAATTCTTTGAAACATTCCTAAAGAATCCTTAAAAAATCCTTGAACAATCCTAAAAATTTTGAAACCATTTTTTTAGACAGAATCAATGAAATATTCTTCATAATTTTTTTAAAAAATCCCTAAAAACCATTCAAAAGTCTTTAAAAAGTATTGAAAAGTCCTTAAAACCATTAAAGAATCGTTGAAAAACTGTTAATGAATCAATAAAATATCTTTGAAAAATCCTTTCAAACTGGAAAAGTCCTTAAACCTGTTGAATAATTTTTGACAGTCCTTGAAAACTCCTTGTGAAACTTATTATACTAAATATTTAAAAAAAAAATTGAAAAAAATCCTTGAATACTCCTTACCAAATCGTCAAACAATCTTTAAGAATCGTTAAAAAAATATTTAAAAATTCATGAAATATCCTTAACAAATCCTGAAGAAAGAATTTTAAAGAAATTGTTTAAAAAATATTTAAAAATTATTCAAACAATTTGAAAAAATCTGTGTTTCTTTGAATAATCTTTAAAAAGTCCTTGAAAATTCTTAGACATTCCTTCAAGTCTTTGAAAAGAGTTGTAATATCTTTGAAAAATTATTAAAAAATCCTTAAAAATCCTTTTTAACAACTTAAAAAAAGTTTAAACAGTATCTTTGTACAATCCTTAAAAAGTCCTTAAACAATTTCATTTAAAAAAACATTTTCTAAAAAATTATTTTAGAAATTCTTGAGTACTCCTTGATAAATCTGTAAATAGTTTGGAACAGTTGTAAAAAAAATCCTTTGGAAAAAATCCTTAAAAATCCTATCAAACAACTTAAAAAAACTTTAAACATTATCTTTATACAATCCTTAAACAATTTCGGATAAATCCTTGAAAATACTTGAAAGAATCAATTGAAAAATCATTCTCAAAAAAATTATTTTAGAAATTCTGAGTAATCCTTGATAAATCTGTAAATAGTTTGGAACGGTTGTAAAAAAAATCCTTTGGAAAAAATCCTTAAAAAACACTAGAAAAATCATAAAAAAATCGTTTAGATCTCTAGATATTATCACTTTTTTAGTACTCTTTTCCCCCATTTTCATTTCTTAATTTTGTCACTTTTCTCAATTAAAATTACCACCACTATTTTCTTATTTTTCCCCTTTTTTCAAAAAATTCAATCATTTCTCACAAATTTTGTCACTTTTTTGTCTTAAATTACCCATTTTTTTCAGTAAATTCCCCCATAGGGCTCGCTATTTTAAACGTGTTTCATAAATTAATGTTATGCATTGTATTTTGTAATTAAAATAATCCTATTCTCTACAACCGAGCCGGGAAAGTTCTGGGATGACACAGCCGATTTTTTTGATCAGTTTTCATAATTAATTCATATTTTTTCCCAAATTTATCACTTTTTCGTCTCAATTTCTTTGATCTTCAAAATTGCTGTCTAAATTTTTGTCTCTAATTTTTCTCGCCAAAAGTTTCCTTTTCCCTATCAACATTTTTAGAAATAAAAGACAAATAGACTAAACTTGTCGATGCTGAAAGAGAGTATAGGATATTTTTTTTTTATTTTTTAATCTGTATTTATTTTATCTACATTAATAAACTAAAAGCGCAAATTGATCCTTAACTGCAGCATTCATCTAAAGTAGAAAAAATTTTAATTAAACACCGAATTAAAAAAAAAACTTCCATAAAGAGCACTTCATCAAGAAGTAATAAAATTTCATTTTCATCTAAATGCAAATTTCTAACTTTCTTTATTAATGCCATGTTAATTTATTGTACAGACCATAAAAATAATATTACAAATCATTTTCGGAATATTAAATTACAGTATAATTTTTATTATTATTAACTTCATTAAGGGTGCATTTATAGATTTCATTTTTATACAATGAATTTTAATTTAAGCCGTTCTCTACATCCGCAGAGATTTGCAGACTAAAATTCTTGATGAACTTATTCTTGGATGCGAAAGATGCAAATTTTCTTTACCACTAACTATTCACCCGTAACTGAATCTGATGAATTCTTTTGTTGCCAGAAACTTCTACCTCGGTTGTGGGTTCTAATTAAATTTCGAAAATCAGATGTTTATTCATGAAAAGAGGTTTTAATGATCATGTTTGTTTTAAAAAATAATTTTAAATCTAGTTTGGAAACTTTATACAGGGAAAAATATTAAACATTAAGTAAAAAAGGACTTTTTAACATTATTTTTTTAACGATTGTACAAGGATTTTTAAGTATTTTTCAAATAATTTTTTAAGGATTCTTTAGGGATGTTTCAAAAAATGTTGAATTATTTTTTTTAACAGATTATTAAGGAAATATCAATGATTAAAAAAAATTAAGGATGTTTAAGGACTTTCTAATTTTTTATGGATTTTAATTATTTAAGTATTTTTTTAAAGGTTTGTCTTTATTATGAACGATTTTTCAAATTACTCTTTCTGGTATTTTACAAGGGTTCATCAAGAATTGTTTAAGGACTATTTAAGGATTGTTTGAATGAATTTTTTTACTGATTTTTAAAGACAATTTCAATGATTTTCCAATGATTTCTTTAAACTTCTTTTCTTCGGCATTTGAGGATATTTCACGGATTTTTCAATATTTTTTTAAAGATTTTTATAGACTGTTTAAGGATTTGTTAATTTTCAATGAATTTTTCAACGATTTCTGATTTATTTTTTTGATGATATTTTAAAGTTTTCAAGTACTTTTTAAGGATTTTTCAGGGATTTTTTAAGGATTTTGCAAAGTCATTCAAGAAATTTTTATTTATTTGAGGATTTTATAAGGAGTATTCAAGAATTATTTAGTGACTGTTCAAAGATTTTTCAAGAATTTTTTTAAAATATTTAGTATAAGTATTTCACAAGGAATTTTCAAGAACTTTTCAAAAATTGTTCAAAAGGACTGTTTAGATATTTGTCCTGCTTTAAAGGATTTTTTATTGATTTTTTAATACTTTTTCAAGGATTTTTTAATGTTTTTTTTTAAATTTAAAAAGAATATTTAATTGATTTCAAGGATTTTTTAGTGATCTTTTAAAGAGTTCTACAATTTTAAAAGGATGATTTCAAGATTTTTCTAACGATTTTACAACGATTTATTAAGGGTTTTACAAAAACTTTTTTATCAATTATTTTAAAAAAATTAATGATTTTTCTTGTATTTTTCGAGGAGTTTTCAAGGAGTTTCTAATTTTTTTTAAGGATTTTTCAGCGATGTTACAATTAATTTACAAGGATTTTTCAGGAATCTTTTAATAATTGTATAAGAATTTTTCAGGAGATTTCAAGGACTTTCCAATTTTTTTTCAGGATTTTTTAGGGATGTTACAATTAATTTACAAGGATTTTTCAGGAATATTTTAATACTTTAACAAGAATTTTTCAGGAATTTATCAAAATTGTTTAAGGATTTTAATTAAGGATTTCTTAATACTTTTTTAAAGGTTTTTCTTTTAAAAATTTTAAAAGAATCTTTGAAGATTTTTTTTAAATACTCTAATTGCTTTTTTAAGGATTCTTTCAAAGATTATTCAAGGATTTTTTTTACGATTTTTTCAAGTATTATTTAAGGATTGTTTTGGTATTTTTCAAATATTTTTTAAAGAAGTTATTAACGATTTAACAAGAATTTTTGATTTTTCTTGTATTTTTCAAGGAGTTTTCAAGGACTTCTAATTTTTTTATGGATTTTTTTTAGAGATGTTACCATTAATTTACAAGGATTTTTTCGATTTTTTTTTATAATTTTACAAGAATTTTTCAGGAATTGTTCAAGATTGTTTAAGGATTTTATTTAAGGATTTCTTAATACTTTTTTAAAGGTTAGTCTTTCAAGAATTTTAAATAATCTTTGAAGTTCTTTTAAATACTGTAAATGCATTTTTAAGGATTCTTTTCAAAGATTGTTCAAGGATTTTTAGCGATTTTTTTAAGTATTGTTTAAGGATTCTTTCAGTAGAATATTTTAATAATTTTACAAGAATTGTTCAAGATTATTTAAGGATTTCTTAATACTTTTTTAAAGGTTTATCTTTCAAGAATTTAAAAAATCTTTGAATTTTTTTTTAATGACTGTAATTGCTTTTTTAAGGATTCCTTTCAAAAATTGTTCAAGTATTTCTTTACGATTTTTTCGGTATTTTTCAAAAAATTTTCAAGTATTTTTTAAACATGTTATCAATGATTTAACAAAAATTTATGATTTTTCTTATATTTTTCGAAAAGTTTTCAAGGACTTTCTAATTTTTTTAAGGATTTTTTTAGAGATGTTACCATTAATTTACAATGATTTTTCGGAAATTTTTTTTATAATTTTACAAGAATTTTTCAGGAATTGTTCAAGATTGTTTAAGGATTTTAATTAAGAATTTCTTAATACTTTTTTAAAGGTTTTTCTTTTAAGAATTTAAAAAAAATCTTTAAAGATTTTTTTAAAAACTGTAATTGCTTTTTTAAAGATTCTTTTCAAAGATTGTTCAAGGATTTTAACGATTTTTTCAAGTATTATTTAAGGATTCTTTCAGAACTTTTTAAAGATTTTTCAAGTATTTTTTTAAAGAAGTTATCAATGATTTAAAAAATAATTAATGGTTTTTTTTTAATTTATCGAGGAGTTTTCAAGGACATTCTAAAGTTTTTTGAGGATTTTTCAGGGCCGTTTCGATAAATTTACAAGGATTTTTCAGGAATATTTTAATAATTTTACAAGAATTTTACAGGAACTGCTCAAGATTTTTTAAGGATTTTAATTGAGGATTTCTTAATACTTTTTTAAAGGTTTTTATTTTAAGAATTTTAAAAGAATCTTTGAAGGTATTTTTCAAAGATTTTTCAAGAAGTTATCAATGATTTAAAAAAATTAATGATCTTTCTTTTCAAGGACATTCTAATGTTTTTAAGGATTTTTCAGGGATGTTTCAATTAATTTACAAGGATTTTTCAGGAATATTTTCATAATTTTACAAGAATTTTTCAGGAATTGTTCAAGATTGTTTAAGGATTTTAATTAAGGATTTCTTAATACTTTTGATTAAGGATTCTTTTGGTATTTTTCAAAGATTTTTCAATTATTTTTTTTAAGAAGTTATCAATGATTTTAAAAAAAATAATGATTTTTCTTGAATTTATCGAGGAGTTTTCAAGGACATTCTAATGTTTTTTAAGGATTTTTCAGGAATGTGTCAATTAATTTACAAGGATTTTTCAGGAATATTTTAATAATTTTACAACAATCTTTCAGGAATATATTATTAATTTTACAACAATTTTTCAGGAATTGTTCAAGATTGTTTAAGGATTTTTATTAAGAATTTCTTAATACTTTTTTAAAGGTTTTCTTTTAAGAATTTAAAAAAAATCTTTAAAGCTTTTTTTAAAAACTGTAATTGCTTTTTTAAAGATTCCTTTGTTCAAGGATTTTTTTACAATTTTTTCATGTATTGTTTAAGGATTGTTTTGGTATTTTTCAAAGATTTTTCAAATATTTTTTAAAGAAGTTATTAACGATTTAACAGGAATTTTTGATTTTTCTTGTATTTTTCGAGGACTTCTAATTTTTTTATGGATTTTTTTAGAGATGTTACCATTAATTTACAAGGATTTTTCCGATTTTTTTTTTATAATTTTACAAGAATTTTTCAGGAATTGTTCAAGATTGTTTAAGGATTTTATTTAAGGATTTCTTAATACTTTTTTAAAGGTTAGTCTTTCAAGAATTTTAAATAATCTTTGAAGTTTTTTTAAATACTGTAAATGCATTTTTAAGGATTCTTTTCAAAGATTGTTCAAGGAGTTTTTACGATTTTTTCAAGTCTTGTTTAAGGATTCTTTCGGTATTTTTTAAAAATTTTTCAAGTATTTTTTTAAAGAAGTTATCAATGATTTAAAATAATTAATGATTTTTCTTGTATTTTTCAAGGAGTTTTCAAGGACATTCTAATGTTTTTAAGGTTTGTTCAGGAATGTTTCAATCAATTTACAAGGATTTTTCAGGAATATTTTAATAATTTTACAAGAATTTTTCAGGAATTGCTCAATATATTTTAAGGATTTTAATTAAGGATTTCTTAATACTTTTGATTAAGGATTCTTGTGGTATTTTTCAAAAATTTTTCAATTATTTTTTCAAAGAAGTTATCAATGATTTAAAAAAAAATTAATGATTTTTCTTCAATTTATCGGGGAGTTTTCGAGGACATTCTAATGTTTTTTAAGGATTTTTCAAGGATGTTTCAATTAATTTACAAGGATTTTTCAGGAATGTTTTAATAATTTTACAAGATTTTTTCAGGAATTGTTCAAGAATGTTTAAGGATTTTATTTAAAGATTTATTAATACTTTTTTAGGTTTTTCTTTAAAGAATTTTAAAAGAATCTTTGAAGATTTTTTTAAAGAGTGTAATTGATTTTTTAAGGATTCTTTGCAAAGATTGTTAAAGAATTTTTTTACGATTTTTTCAAGTATTGTTTAAGGATTATTTTGTTATTTTTCAAGTATTTTTTAAAGTTATCAAGGATTTCACAAAAATTTATGATTTTTCTTGAAAATTTCGAGGACTTTTCAAGGACTTTCTAATTTTTTTAAGGATTTTTTAGGGATGTTACAATTCATTTACAAGGATTTTTCAGAAATTTCATACTTTTTTAAAGGTTACTTTTTCAGAGCTTTACATTTTCTGGAAAATTTTTGATCAAAAAAATTACACCTTGTTTAGAAAACAAAAACGTAAGTTTTAACAAATTCAGTGAAAAACAAATAATTTTTATAGGAGAAAAAAATTTAAAAATTGAAAACCGGTTGTTTCGATTTTTGTCGGAAAATTTTAAGTTCTATGAAAAAATAAGTCCTACAAAAATTATAGATCTTTTTATTACCTAGAACTTTTTGCAATGCGATGTTTAATTTTACTGGAAATCATAAAAAACCAATTCCACTCCTCGTAACTACGATCGACTTTAATTTATTTTTTCTATTGTAACGAAGTTACTCTTTCCGTAATAATTAAAACATATAAATTAAATCGCGCACGGCACTGGAGTATAATTAACTTAAAATTATGGAAGAAGCTTCGAGTATAAGGTCAGTAGTACCAGTTGAACTTCCGTCTAACAGATGGAGGCAGTGGAAGCCCGAGTTACAGTGGCAGTCTAAAAATTTTCAGCACTTCCCTGATATCATATAATAAATTTGTGTAAGGTGCGAATTGTAAATAGATATTTGAATCATATTTCAATCCAGTTAGCAGATTTTTACGGCTGTAGTATGTTATTTTTCTCACAGTAGTAGCACTCGAGAAAAATAATTTCCTTATATAAGCGGATTTAAAAGAAAAAAGGTTTAATATTACTCAGAAGAAAAGTAAAAAGAGCCAGATGTATTGTTTCGGATGATTTATAGGATTTTTGGTGGAATGAAATGTGGCGTCGTTTGTCTGGTCTGAATCATAGTATTAAATTGCCGAGTAGTTTATGGCAATGTTAAATAGGGTTAAAAAACGATAAATTAAATTTATAAAAAAAAGCGTCGATCGGAAATGGATTTACGTTATTTCTGAATTTATTGGAACGAGACCTGTCGTTGATGAATTTTATGTTAGTACAAACAGACAACACATTTTTTTAATGTGCATTGCACCATTCGTTATTGAAAATGATTTAAATCTCAATTGAACAAAATTTTGTAAATATTGATACATTTATGTTATTATTATTATTATTATTATTACTACTGTAGAAGAATCATGGGGTAGGATCAGTCATTTTTAAAAATATATTGACAGAAAATTTTTATATTAGTAAATTTTTCGTAATTACTGCTGGTACTTAGAATATTGGGACCATAACCTATAGAAAATTTAATGGCTCCTCTAAATCCATCTATTTATTTTCCTATCTGTTATTTTGTATTTCAACAAATAAACAATTCTAAAATGCATTTACTGATCGAGCTTGAATAGTAAAAGAAAATCTCATCATTTACATATTCAATTAGGAATATATTGTTTTATGCTAATTTATATTTTTACCGATTTAATTTAGGGAAATTAATTGACCCTTTGAAAACAAGTTTTAACTGTAGGGAATAAGTTGATTACAACCAGACTAGTTGTTTTTTTTTTAATGTATACTGTTCCAATTAGCACAGAAATTCGGTTGAAATTTTATTAGATCGTAGCTCCAAGTATTTGAATATTTAAAATGTTTAGGGGTATTTTGTATATTTAATAGGATTTTACATAGAGGGTTCGTTAGAAAATATAAATCCAGCAAAAAAATTCAAAAATCAAAATATTTTCTCCTGATTATTATTAACTTTAACAAGTTATTATTTTGAAAATTATATTTTATGCCTTGACTATTTTTAGAATTTGTATATTATGGGAAAATATTTTTTTTGAGAATTAATTTGAAAAAAAACTAATTAAAATCCAACCAATAATTAATTAACCTTTGGAAAAACATTTTAACAACGTTGTGAAATTAGAGGAAAGTTTTCCTTTGGCTCTTTTAATTAATTAATTTAATTCCACCCTAGTTGAGTTACAACAATTTATTTAATTATAACATTTTAAAAAATATTAAAAAAAATTTGGTTGTGATATTTCAAGGATTTAAGGACTTTTCAAGGAATTTCAATGAATATTTCAATAATTTTTTAATGATTTTTTAAGGATTTTTCAGGAATTTTCAAGGACTTTTCAAATTGTTCAAAAAAGCTGTTTGGGGTGTTTTGTTGCTTGAAAGGATTTTTCAAGGGTTTTTTATGGATTATTTGATGGTTTTTTAAAAATTTTTCAATGGTTTTTTAGTGATTTTTCATGTTTTCTTCTAGTTTTTTTTAAGGATTTATGAAGAATATTTCATTCATTTTTGTGCAGAATATTCAAGGATTTTTTTAAGGGTTCTTTAGGGATATTTCAAAGATTTTTCAAGTATTTTTTCAGAGATTATTACAGGATTTTTTAAAGTTATCAATAATTAAAAAAAATAAGGATTTTTCTTGTATTTTTCGTGGAGTTTTCAAGGATTATCTAATGATTTGTTCAGGATTTTTCAGGAATTGTTCAAGATTATTTGGAGTATTTGATTCAAGATTATTAAAGAATTTTTTAAAGAAGTTATCAATAATTAAAAAAATTAAGGATTTTTCTTGTATTTTTCTAGGAGCTTTCAAGGATTTTCTAATATTTTTTTCAGGATTTTTCAGGAAATTGTCAAGATTATTTGGAGGATTTTATTCAAGAATTTTTCATAATTTTAAAATAATCTTGAAATATGTTTCAAAGATTTTTCAAGTATTTTTCTAGAGAGTATTAAAGGATTTTTAAAGAAGTTATCAATAATTTTAAAAATAAGAATTTTTCTTGTATTTTTCGAGGAGTTTTCAAGGATTTTCTAATATTTTTTTCAGGATTTTTCACGAATTGTTCAAGATTATTTGGAGGATTTTATTCAAGAATTTTTCAGAATTTTAAAAGAATCTTGAAATATGTTTTAAAAATTTTTCAAGTATTTTTCTAGAGATTATTAGAGGATTTTTTAAAGAAGTTATCAATAATTTAAAAAAATTAGGATTTTTCTTGTATTTTTCGAGGAGTTTTCAAGGATTTTCTAATGTTTTTTTCAGGATTTTTCAGGAACTGTTTAAGATTATTTGGAAGATTTTATTCAAGAATTTTTCAGAATTTTAAAAGAATCTTGAAATATGTTTTAAAAATTTTTCAAGTATTTTTCTAGAGATTATTAGAGGATTTTTTAAAGAAGTTATCAATAATTTAAAAAAATAAGGATTTTTCTTGTATTTTTCGAGGAGTTTTCAAGGATTTTCTAATGTTTTTTTCAGGATTTTTCAGGAACTGTTTAAGATTATTTGGAAGATTTTATTCAAGAATTTTTCAGAATTTTAAAAGAATCTTGAAATATGTTTTAAACATTTTTCAAGTATTTTTCTAGAGATTATTAGAGGATTTTTTAAAGAAGTTATCAATAATCTCTTCCTTGACAATCTTGAACAAGAAAAAATCCTCACCCTTACAAATTCTCAATTTATTCTTCATTGGTTCAGATACGTTGATGACATATTTGTTATTTTTCAAGGTAACTCGGCTGACATTAACAATTTCTTTTCTTTTTTGAATAACTTACATCCTAACATTTCCTTTACAGTTGAAACAGAAATTAATCACACTCTTAACTTCCTTGATTTATCTATTAGTTTTTTTAACAATCAACTCTCTTTTGATATTTACAGAAAACCAACTCAAACTGACCATTTAATTAATTTTCATTCCAACCATTCTTTTCAACACAAAATGTCTGCCATTTACTGTTATATTCATAGATTGTTGAATATCCCTCTTTCTCCCTCTAACTTCACCAAAGAAGTCAATATCCTTAAACAATTAGCCGTTAATAATAACTTTCATCCCAACATCATTGATAGAGTCCTTCATAAACTTCAGATTAAACGTAACTCTCAATTAGCCTATAGTGTCTCCTCTCCTTCTACTGAACTTAAATATTTTTCATTACCCTTTCTAGGCAAAATTTCTCTCGATATTACTAAAGTTTTTCGTAGATTCGACAACATCCGGATTTCCTACAAAAATAATTTCTCCATTAAATCATGTCTTAGTTTTACTAAAGATCCCTTACCTATTCTTGACAAAAGTGGTATCTATAAACTATCTTGTGGTGATTGCAACGCTACCTACGTCGGTAAAACTGTTAGGAAACTTGACACTCGTATTAAAGAACACATCAGATACCCCGAAAAGTCCACCTTCGGTCATCATTTAAAATTTAATAATCATAACTTCTCCCCTTCTGAAAACGTTAAAATTCTTCACAATATCTTCAATTGTAATTTTAAACTTGATCTGTTAGAGGACCTAGAGATTCTTCGTGAAATAAACAACCCATCTTCTTCTTATGTTAATACTCAAATCAATCTAAATGTTAATAAATTCCACCCTATTTTTAAGAACCTTTAAGTTTATGATTGGTAGTCACTCCCTTCATACCCCTTAAGTCACCTTCTCCTGTCACCTCCGCCACTTGTCACTTATCATTCCTCTTCTTCTTTCCCTAACCTCCCCTCGTTCCTTCTTGCAGTCTAGTCATTATGTTAATTTCTTCTTTTCCTACCCATTTCGGTCTCTTTCCCCCCCCCCTTCCTACCTTTCCGTTTTTAAATTCTGTCACCTGTCATTCATAAAGTAGCCACGCATGGTTAAAATTTTCGTGAACTACAATTTTCGCCTTATGTTTATAAATTTAACGTCGCCCATGCGAGGGCTTTATCACTTGTCAGGGCCCCCTTCGCGCCCTTTCCTCCTAATTTTGGAGTCTTTTAATGTATTACGGGAACCTTCCCATATTGTCGGAAGATGTTTTTTCCCCTCAAAAAAACACCTTTATCATTAGTTTTTTAGTTATTGAAGTTTGTAAACCCTCTTTTTTCTTGTTTTTAATATTTGTAAGTATGTTATTCTATTTTACTGTATTCACAAATTTATTCCTTCTCTCTTAATTTTAGTTGTCCTGATGATGGCACTGTGATGCCGAAAGCGCTTGACTAACTGACTCGGAAATATATATATATATATTTCCTTCATAAAATTTTTTTCATTACACACTTCAAAGTACGCTGAGCCTTTTCTTTCTTCTTTAAAAAAATTAGGATTTTTCTTGTATTTTTCGAGGAGTTTTCAAGGATTTTCTAATGTTTTTTTCAGGATTTTTCAGGAACTGTTTAAGATTATTTGGAAGATTTTATTCAAGAATTTTTCAGAATTTTAAAAGAATCTTGAAATATGTTTTAAAAATTTTTCAAGTATTTTTCTAGAGATTATTAGAGGATTTTTTAAAGAAGTTATCAATAATTTTAAAAATAAGAATTTTTCTTGTATTTTTCGAGGAGTTTTCAAGGATTTTCTAATGATTTTTTCAGGATTTTTCAGGAACTGTTTAAGATTATTTGGAAGATTTTATTCAAGAATTTTTCAGAATTTTAAAAGAATCTTGAAATATATTTTAAAGATTTTTCAAGTATTTTTCTAGATATTATTAAAGGATTTTTTAAAGAAGTTATCAATAATTTAAAAAAATTAGGATTTTTCTTGTATTTTTCGAGGAGTTTTCAAGGATTTTCTTATGTTTTTTTCAGGATTTTTCAGGAACTGTTTAAGATTATTTGGAAGATTTTATTCAAGAATTTTTCAGAATTTTAAAAGAATCTTGAAATATGTTTTAAAAATTTTTTAAGTATTTTTCTAGAGATTATTAGAGGATTTTTTAAAGAAGTTATCAATAATTTAAAAAAATAAGGATTTTTCTTGTATTTTTCGAGGAGTTTTCAAGGATTTTCTAATGATTTTTTCAGGATTTTTCAGGAACTGTTTAAGATTATTTGGAAGATTTTATTCAAGAATTTTTCAGAATTTTAAAAGAATCTTGAAATATGTTTTAAAGATTTTTCAAGTATTTTTCTAGAGATTATTAATGGATTTTTTAAAGAAGTTATCAATAATTTTAAAAATAAGAATTTTTCTTGTATTTTTCGAGGAGTTTTCAAGGATTTTCTAATGATTTTTTCAGGATTTTTCAGGAACTGTTTAAGATTATTTGGAAGATTTTATTCAAGAATTTTTCAGAATTTTAAAAGAATCTTGAAATATGTTTTAAAGATTTTTCAAGTATTTTTCTAGAGATTATTAGAGGATTTTTAAAGAAGTTATCAATAATTTAAAAAAATTAGGATTTTTCTTGTATTTTTCGAGGAGTTTTCAAGGATTTTCTAATGTTTTTTTCAGGATTTTTCACGAATTGTTCAAGATTATTTGGAGGATTTTATTCAAGAATTTTTCAGAATTTTAAAAGAATCTTGAAATATGTTTTAAAGATTTTTCAAGTATTTTTCTAGAGATTATTAAAGGATTTTTTAAAGTTGTCAATAATTTAAAAAAATAAGGACTTTTCTTATATTTTTCGAGGAGTTATCAAAGATTTTCTTATGTTTTTTTTTCAGGAATTTTCAGGAAATGTTCAAGATTATTTGGAGGATTTATTCAAGAATTTTTCAGAAATTTAAAAGAAACTTGAAATATATTTTCTTGTATTTCTCGAAGAATTTTTAAGGATTTTTTAATGTTTTTTTTTTCAGGATTTTTCACGAATTGTTCAAAATTATTTGGCGGATTTTATTCAAGAATTTATCAGAATTTTAAAAAAATCTTGAAATATGTTTCAGATTTTTCAAGTATTTTTCTAGAGATTATTAAAGGATTTTTTAAAGTTGTCAATAATTTAAAAAAATAAGGACTTTTCTTATATTTTTCGAGGAGTTATCAAAGATTTTCTTATGTTTTTTTTTCAGGAATTTTCAGGAAATGTTCAAGATTATTTGGAGGATTTTATTCAAGAATTTTTCAGAAATTTAAAAGAAACTTGAAATATATTTTCTTGTATTTCTCGAAGAATTTTTAAGGATTTTTTAATGTTTTTTTTTTCAGGATTTTTCACGAATTGTTCAAAATTATTTGGAGGATTTTATTCAAGAATTTTTCAGAATTTTAAAAGAATCTTGAAATATGTTTTAAAGATTTTTCAAGTATTTTTCTAGAGATTATTAAAGGATTTTTTAAAGTTGTCAATAATTTAAAAAAATAAGGACTTTTCTTATATTTTTCGAGGAGTTATCAAAGATTTTCTTATGTTTTTTTTTCAGGAATTTTCAGGAAATGTTCAAGATTATTTGGAGGATTTATTCAAGAATTTTTCAGAAATTTAAAAGAAACTTGAAATATATTTTCTTGTATTTCTCGAAGAATTTTTAAGGATTTTTTAATGTTTTTTTTTCAGGATTTTTCACGAATTGTTCAAAATTATTTGGCGGATTTTATTCAAGAATTTATCAGAATTTTAAAAAAATCTTGAAATATGTTTCAGATTTTTCAAGTATTTTTCTAGAGTTTATTAAAGGATTTTTTAAAGTTGTCAATAATTTAAAAAAATAAGGACTTTTCTTATATTTTTCGAGGAGTTATCAAAGATTTTCTTATGTTTTTTTTTCAGGAATTTTCAGGAAATGTTCAAGATTATTTGGAGGATTTTATTCAAGAATTTTTCAGAATTTTAAAAGAAACTTGAAATATATTTTCTTGTATTTCTCGAAGAATTTTTAAGGATTTTTTAATGTTTTTTTTTTCAGGATTTTTCACGAATTGTTCAAAATTATTTGGCGGATTTTATTCAAGAATTTATCAGAATTTTAAAAAAATCTTGAAATATGTTTTAAAGATTTTTCAAGTATTTTTCTAGAGATTATTAAAGGATTTTTTAAAGTTGTCAATAATTTAAAAAAATAAGGACTTTTCTTATATTTTTCGAGGAGTTATCAAAGATTTTCTTATGTTTTTTTTTAGGAATTTTCATGAAATGTTCAAGATTATTTGGAGGATTTTATTCAAGAATTTTTCAGAATTTTAAAAGAAACTTGAAATATATTTTCTTGTATTTCTCGAAGAATTTTTAAGGATTTTTTAATGTTTTTTTTTCAGGATTTTTCACGAATTGTTCAAAATTATTTGGCGGATTTTATTCAAGAATTTATCAGAATTTTAAAAGAATCTTGAAATATGTTTTAAAGATTTTTCAAGTATTTTTCTAGAGATTATTAAAGGATTTTTTAAAGTTGTCAATAATTTAAAAAAATAAGGACTTTTCTTATATTTTTCGAGGAGTTATCAAAGATTTTCTTATGTTTTTTTTCAGGAATTTTCAGGAAATGTTCAAGATTATTTGGAGAATTTTATTCAAGAATTTTTCAGATATTTAAAAGAATCTTGAAATATATTTTCTTGTATTTTTCGAAGAATTTTTAAGGATTTTTTAATGTTTTTTTTTTCAGGATTTTTCACGAATTGTTCAAAATTATTTGGCGGATTTTATTCAAGAATTTATCAGAATTTTAAAAAAATCTTGAAATATGTTTCAGATTTTTCAAGTATTTTTCTAGAGATTATTAAAGGATTTTTTAAAGTTGTCAATAATTTAAAAAAATAAGGACTTTTCTTATATTTTTCGAGGAGTTATCAAAGATTTTCTTATGTTTTTTTTTTCAGGAATTTTCAGGAAATGTTCAAGATTATTTGGAGGATTTTATTCAAGAATTTTTCAGAATTTTAAAAGAAACTTGAAATATATTTTCTTGTATTTCTCGAAGAATTTTTAAGGATTTTTTAATGTTTTTTTTTTCAGGATTTTTCACGAATTGTTCAAAATTATTTGGCGGATTTTATTCAAGAATTTATCAGAATTTTAAAAAAATCTTGAAATATGTTTTAGATTTTTCAAGTAT
Organism: Neocrepidodera transversa; assembly: GCA_963243735.1. Classification (NCBI taxonomy): domain Eukaryota; kingdom Metazoa; phylum Arthropoda; class Insecta; order Coleoptera; family Chrysomelidae; genus Neocrepidodera; species Neocrepidodera transversa. The sequence goes on from OY725355.1 coordinate 6,096,848, forward strand.
TTTTCTACAGATTATTAAAGGATTTTTTAATGAAGTTATCAATAACTAAAAAAAAATTAACGACTTTTCTTGTATTTTTGAGAACTTTTCAAGGATTTTCTAATGTTTTCTTCAAGATTTTTCAGGAATTGTTCAAGATTATTTGGAGGATTTTATTCAAGAATTTTAAAAGAATCTTGAAATATATTTCAAATATTTTTCAAGTATTTTTCTAGTGATTATTATAGGATTTTTTAAAGTTATCAATAATTAAAAAAAATAAGGTTTTTTCTTGTATTTTTCGAGGAGTTTTCAAGGATTTTCTAATATTTTTTTCAGGATTTTTCAGCAATTCTTCAAGATTACTTGAAGAATTTTATTCAAGAATTTTTCAGAATTTTAAAAGAATCTTGAAATAAATTTTAAACATTTTTCAAGTATTTTTCTGGAGATTATTAAAGGATTTTATAAAGAAGTTATCAATAATTTAAAAAATAAGGATTTTTCTAGTATTTTTCGTGGAGTTTCTAGGGATTTCTAATGTTTATTTTTCAGGATTTTTCAGGAATTGTTCAAGATTATTTAGAGGATTTTATTCAAGAATTTATCAGAATGTTAAAAGAATTTTGAAATATAATGTGTGTAATTTTGTGTAGAATGTGTGTGAATACAGCGCAGCAGCGGGCCAGGGGCGAACCATTCATGGCTACTAACGTCACCGGTCTAGTCTCCGTTTTCCAGCATCTCGCCAATCGTTGATTTTAAAATACTTATAGCGGACGTAAATATTAATATTTTGCCCTTAAATTTTTTTTTATCGTTTTTAAATAACAAAATCTTTCGATTTAAGTTAAAATAAAAAAAATTTTGAACGTGCCTATTGCTTGTCAATCAAAAAATTTGGTAATAATCAAATTAGTAGGGGAAAACTTACAAATCTAAATCCCCAAAATTTACAAGAATTAAATCCTAATATGTATAAAAATAATATAAAATAATTTCTATATAATTTGGTATTTTTTGTTTCTTTTTTTTATTCAAAATAAGGTAGACATTCCCTGTACTTCAAATCAATTCATCGTCTCTTCCCTGCACTTTATAATAAATCCATAGTAACAAACTTACGTTGAGTAAATACCTACTTCAGTAAGAAAAAATCCAAGAAGGTGAGTAGAAGGTAATAAAGTTGAGCTTGCCAAGCGACCTAAATTGAGTTAAGTGTCTGGGATCAATAGGGCCCGTTTCCCTTCCTGACTGCTTCCCTTTAAATTCTGGCACGCTGTGATTTGTGGCTATTATTCCAGTTTGAGAATAAGAGAGATTTTGCACTATATGCTTAATGCTATTGTATTGAGTTTATCCGAATGTAGGCGTTATTTTATCTTCTGCCTATTTATATTCGTTTCTCTTTTATTGGATCTTATATGGAATGGAAATACGAAAATTAGATTTATCTATTAGTAATTTGGTAATGACGCCATGGATCTAGACACTCCTGACATCACTCAAATGCTAAATAAACTTGATTATCATGTCTTTGTCTAATAACAGTCTTGCTTCGAGATTATTTTAGGCACTAAGGTATAATTAGGTTAAAACAACAGATAATAATAATTTAGATATTTATAATGATGTAATGCAAGAACTGTAATCACATAATCAATTGAACTGATGATGATAAGCCAAAAAAAAAAAAACTTTTTAAAACAATAAAAATTATTTTGGTAATAGTAAAATTTAGTAGAATGATGGAAAAGGGGGTTAAATTAGGTATAGAATGAAATTTTTTAATTATTTTAACAAAAGCAACAATTAATTTCCCAATATTCGATTTTTATTTTTACAACCTATATCTACCATTTTTAAAAATATTATAACAGGTCTTTACATTTTTTTCATATCCTAATTATTATGAAATTAATTTGTATACAAATAGAAAAAAAATGGAAATAATCGTAAAAAATCATGAAGAATTATTGAAATTTTTTAAATATTTCAAAATTTTTTATCTTTCAAATTTTTGAAATTTTTTATATTTTTGAATATTTTGGTTTTGAAATTTTAAAATATTTGTAATTTTTTAAACTTTTGTCCCTTAAACCTTCCCATGTGAAAATATTTGTTCATTTTACCATTTCAGCTTTATTTAATCTTTCAATTTTTTTAATTTTTTAAAATTGATTTTTTTTATTTTTTAGAATATTCGTTTTTTTTAATCTTTGAATTTTTTTAATTTTTTTAAATTGAAATTTTTTATTTTTAGAATATTCGTTTTTATTTTTTAATTTTTGTATTTTTTTTAATTTTTCGCCTTTAACCTGTCCATGTAAAAATATTTATCTTTTACCACTTAAGCCTGTCAATGAAAAAATATTTGTCTTTGACAATTGAGAGGGGTAACCCCTCTCAATTGAATTTAATTTGCGCCACCCTGTATATAACAGTTTGGATTTTATCGTCGTTTTTCCAATTTTCTGGTAAAATTATATATTTCCGAGAAAAAGGTAACATGGGGAGATTTTACATAATTAAACTCTTGTTTTACGTTCTTATTATTATAAAATTAATTTGCTAATTTTTACGGTTTTTTTTTACGATTTTTTACGGATTTTTAAAAAATTAAGAAAGATCGTTAAAAATCGTAAAAAAAATATAAAACATCGTAAAAAATCGTAAAAAAGGGTAAAAATTCGCAAATTATCGTAAAAAATCGTAAAAAACCGTAAACAATCGTAAAAAAACGAAAAAATGATAAAAATTCGCAAATTATCGTAAAAAATCGTTAAAAAATCGTAAAAATTGGTAAAAATTCGCAAATTATCGTAAAAAATGATAAAACTCGCAAATTATCGTAAAAAATCGTAAAAATGGTAAAATATCATAAAAAATCGTAGATTCGCAAATTATCGTAAAAAATGGTAGAAATTCGCAAATTATCGTAAAAAATCGTAAAAAAATCGTTAAAAAATGGTAAAAATTCGCAAATGATCGTAAAAAATGGTAAATTATCGTAAAAAATTATAAAAATTCGCAAAATATCCTAAAAAATGGTAAAAATTCGAAAATTATCGTAAAAAAATCGTAAAAAATGGTAAAAATTCGCAAATTATCGTAAAATATCGTAAAACATCGTAAAAAACCGTAAAAAACTGTAAAAAATCGTAAAAAACCGACAAAAAATCGTAAAAATTGGTAAATTATCATAAAATATGGTAAAGATTTGCAAAATATCTTAAAAAATGATAAAAATTCGCAAATTATCTTAAAGAAATCGTAAAAAAATCGTTAAAAAATCGTAAAAACTGGTAAAAATTCGAAAATTATCGTAAAAAATGGTAAAAATTCGCAAATTATCGTAAAAAAATCATATAAATTAGAAAAATACCGTAAAAAATCGTATAAAGTCGTAAAAAATCGTAAAAACCCCGTAAATACCGAAATACTAAAAAAGTAATAAACTGTATTTAATAAAAAATACTCCGGTGGCATCAAAATTTAAAAATAATTAAAGATGATAAAAAAGCAATACGTTTAGTGTAATTATAAATAATGGCAGAAACAAGTGAAATAATTAAATGGAAAATTGGAAATTGTTTACACTAGGTTATAGTTATTTTTATGGTAACCGAAGATACAAGACGATTTCAGATTGGAGGCGAGGGTGACTCTTCCATTACTTTTTTCTGTACCGAGAAAAGAATTCGTTGAGGAGATAAAACTAAATTGGGCTCCTGTAATCTTGAAAAAAAATCGTAATATTACTGATACTTGGGAGTGCGTAAGTCGGTATTCCTATTGGTTGTTCAGAATTTATATTGAGTAGTATAATATTGGCCTAGACAGTCTGAACCAAAAAATTCCTGTCGGTAGGGTCTACAGGGGGAGGTCTAATGACTTGTATCTATATTTTTAAAAATAGCGAAGATATGATTTTTTTTTAAATTTTAACCTCCTCTAGTTCCATTACCTTATATCGGATGGACAAAAGTTTTAGACAAATTAATTTTATAATAATTAGAATATAAAAAAAGTCTTATGACCAGTTTCAATATTTTTGAAAATGGCGGAGATATAAATTTTTTGAAATTTCAACCCCTACCAGTTCCATCCCCGTGGGTTGGATGAAAAAAAGTTTTAGGAAAATTCATTTTATAATAATTAGAGCACAAAAAAGTCTCATGACCTTTTTTAATTTTTTTAAAAATGGTGATACATAATAGAATTTTTTTGAAAGGAGGGTATCGTTTTAAATGGGTGTTTTGGGTTTCTCATAAAAACAATTTTTATGTTTCAAAAACTTGAAAATCAAAGAGAGGAAAATGAAAATTTGTTTTTATATTAAAACTATGAGCTTAAAATGAATTTCCATTGTGTGAAATTCTAAATTACCTGATTTTTAGGGTGTATACGCGACGGCCAAAATAAATTAAACATATTTTATGCAAGAAATCTCTTTGTAATGGAAAAAAATAAATCACTAATATTTTTAAAAATATTATGAAATGCCTGAAATGGCTCTAATATTTAACAATTGTAAAATGAAAAATCCAAGAACTATGGAGAAGTTTGACATTTATTATTAAAATCTCAGTTGTTAAGCCAATTTGTAAATATGGCAACAACGCATGTCTTAACACAGAACCACAGTATATGTAACAAGAAGAATAAGCATTCGTAATAAGAAATAAATATTTCTCCAAATAGATGTAAATATTTTTTTTAGGTTATACCTTAAACCTAAACAACGTTTAGATAAGGCAATCCAGAACACGTGACCAAACATCATTTTGTATGTGTTTTATGTTTATTTGATGTATTTTGTGCTTTTAGAAAGTGTTTGAAATAAAAATAATTGCTGTTTCAAATAATAAGCAAATAAGAAAAAAAGATAACAGCTTATAACATACATAATGAGAGTATAAAAAAATACATATACAATACTCCTGAAATTGATGTAAAACTCGAGAAGATGACTTTCCATTATCAGTGACTGCTTTACTGCTTTTCACATAATCTAATATTTGGTCCTCACATATAGTTTTTACAGCAAAGAACAAGTCAAGGTCTACAAGAGTTTGTCAGCATATTAATATTTTTCATGGTTTTTGAGAGATCGTTCCGTTCTGGTTTATGTGAAAAATGTAGTTCACTAGGTATTCTATAAAATCTAACAGTTTCACGACCTCTTCGACTCCCACAATTGACTACAGAACAAGTAGTGTGCATGTTTAGTTCTTTCAAACAAACAATATTTTTTCTGTACATTTTCACTTCATTAAATATCAATAATGCATCCCGAGTAGTTAGTCACACAACTATTCTAAATTAAAATGTCCGTTTTAAGCTCCAATCGTTTCATATGTTAAAATAAACTGCTCTTTTCATGTTAACTACGTGAAAGACATGGGTTTGTGTGCCTACCAGCGGCCATCTTGAATTTCATCTGACAGCATCTTGGATTGGTCTATAGATGATAATATATGTCAATTTAATTACCCCTTGTACTTAAGATTTCTATAGTTCACTTTTGAACAATTTTTGCGGGTGGAGCAGCATCGGTAAATGGAAAGTGATCCAGATCGGATAAATTCCGATTATTTTACAAAGAAAACTGTATCTGAAGTAATCTAGATCAGAAGTGAACTGATCCGACTGCAAATAAAATTCAGCTACTATAGTAGTCTTATACTGTGGCAGAAATAACCTTTTTATTATTGTTCTGACAGGAGTACCTTGTAACGTCAAATAAAATATTACCAACACATTTTTTAAAAGCTTGATTCAAATATTTAACAATCATAATTTTTTAATTTAACGTGAAAAGTATAGTTAGTATTGTTTGAAATATTAAAACTTCGGTATTTTAAATTAGAGGAAATGCTATTCAAATTAATACCTTTTGCTCTTCCATTAATGTGATGAACTTGTCGTATTCTTTTTTATAAGCTTCTTCCGATTTTTGCTGTATTAACCCCGATCCAATGTTAGAACTTATTTTTAAGCAATATACAACCAATAACAACTGTGGTGACAACAATACATCTTATGTGACAGATTGCAAATTAATTTTTGTATATATCATTCGATGACAACTGATGATATCACGAATTCAACCATTTTACATTATTAGTTCTTTATTTCCATTTTTTGTAGTAATAATACCAGTATTTATGGTTTTAATTAAAGTGTAACAATAAAAAAAATAGAACTCGTGGATAACTGGTCTATTTCGAGCACTCCGGTATACTATTATGCTAAATGACAGCCGGTCGCCATGTTGCCAAATCCTCCTTGTCAGTCCTTGTGATTTTGTCATAAAATAGATTTCAAAATTAAAAAAAAGTATGTTCCGGGACGTTTTAAAGAAAAAAAATTTGGGAAATTCATTTTTTTTTAAATATCTTTTAGTGAGAAAAATTTCGTACGGGGTCGCAAAAAACCCAAAAAACGATACCCTCCTTTCAACCAAATCCAATTTTCACCCCCTTAGAGTTAGAAATTTATTGTCGATTGGACAATAATTGCGACCTCTATCGTGCCGATTTTTATGAAGTTTTAACTGGGTCTAGTAAGAGTAATTTCTGATTTTTTTACGTGTACATTCAAGATGAATGACTTCCGGTTTCGCCGGAAATAGACCAAAATTTTGATTTTTAAACGGAACAATCTGAATATTTTGATAAATTTGGATTCTATGGATCAAAATACATGCAATCCACTAGTCAAATATCATTTTGACAGAACATTCATTTTTTGAAAAATAAAACATTTTTCAAAGTGTAAAATTCAAAGTGTAAAATTTTATAATATTGATTAAAGATGAAAATGAAGTTCACAAAAAATTTTATTAGAATGGCAACCGTTTTTTACCTATACTTATTTTTTTTAAATGTAACCAGGGCTTTTTAAAGCCCATTTCAATACGAATAAAATGATATGCTCTACATGTACTTTCTGTCATGCAGTTTTTTTATTAAAAAAAACTCAACGTTCCATCTGTTTTTTTTTCAGTGTAGGTGGGTGTAAAATATAGTATTAAAGAAATCTATCTACCTACTAGACATGTATTTTGATCCGTAAATCCAAATTTATCGAAATATACAGGGTGTTCCATTTAAAAATTAAAACTTGGGTCTATTTTCGGCGAAACCGGAAGTCGGCCATCTTGAGTGTACACGTCAGAAAATCAGAAATTACTCTTAGTATAACCAATTAAAAATTCATAAAATACTGTGATCCATCCCCCTGTGTCACCCGGTATAGGCATATACCTATAACTTTTTTTTACTGATTCTTATTCGCCAGGTCTCCATGTAGTTTAAAAAGTTTCAGAATTGTGTAGGACAACGTTTAATAAATTCCCTCCGATTATATGAGCCGCGGAGGTTGGCAGTGTGGTTAAAGATTTCTTTTTTTAGTTTTTTGCTCGTAATTATAAAACAGTGCGCCTTAGAGACAATACCGCTAGAATTATATTAAAGTTTATTAAATTTCCAACAACTTTATTTCTATCCATAATTAAGGAAAAATGCATAATTTTCAAGATACACTCTATCCAAAATCAGTCATTTTCAGTAGACATTAAAAGAGCTGCTGTCATTATAAGAAAGCAGATCCAATCTTACGAGACAAAAAGTTATCCTCCAAGCTACGATTTTTTGAATGGTGTTGATGATATGGTACCTACGATGCTAGTAAAGGAGCAGCACTTAAGCTATGGTTTCCTCGTAAGCGGTGCCGTCTTCTTACGACCGTCAAAGTGCGGTGGGTGACGTCACAAAAACGGAGGGTTAAGTACGGCCGTCGTAGCGGCAGAGAGTAATGTAATGATGATCTAGACGCCGCACTTGTTATTATTTTAATCGCAGAGGAATTATCAGAAGAAGAGACAAGAGAATCTGAATCTGAATTATTTTTACCGCTACACACAACACCACCGTAAAAAAACATTGATAAACTGATTCGTACCGTTTTGCCGACCGTTTTGAAAAGAGACGGCACCGCTCTAACGTAAACTGCGCGCAATACCGCTCTCTGGAAAACATTTTTCCTATTATACGTGACACCGTTTTTTGTGACGTCACCCACCGTACTTTGACGGATGTAAGAAGACGGCACCGCTTCCGAGGAAACCAACGCTTTAATCCACATGTAAAGACCTATTCAACGATGTGTCACATGATATATTTTATTAATTTTTCTGTAAACACACGGGGCGTGAGGGTTGATATAATTTTTTTTCATTATTTTTCTCTTACTGCTCGTGGTATTAGCTATCCAGCAGGGCCGGTTTAAGGCGTACGCGAAGGATGCGGCCATGGGGCGCCATAATTTTTAAAGATCACTTTCTTGGGTTTGTGGAGGTTCCAGACACTTTTGGTGAAGGTTTGACCATCCCTTGCAAACCGACAAATACGCCTGGAAAACATGAGTGGTCAGGGGTATGATAATGGTTCTAACATGAAGGGTAAACATGTAGACGTTCAAAAAAGAATGCTTGATCTCAACCCTAGAGCCTTTTTATTTGTTCCCTGTGGCACTCATTAAATCTTGTTGTGAACGATGCTGCCCTTTCATGCTAATTTTCCATATTTCTTTTTAGCAATGTAGAGCAAATCTATAACTTTTTCTCAGCATCTACCCATAGGTGGAGTATCTTGATTGCTAATGTCCAAACTTTGACTGTGAAACTCGTTGGGAGAACAGAATAGACGCCCTTAAACCTCTAAGGTATCAGATCAAATAAGTGTATGAAGCTAGTGTAGACCCAAAGATTGACGCGTTTGGTAAAAATAACTACAAAGAAAAACTATCAACTTGCAAGTGATTGACATGATTGGAAGCGTAAAGAGCTTTTTAGAGGGCATGACGTTAGAGGCAAAGAAACTGGATTTCCGTCCAGAGTTTGAAAACAAGGTGAAGATTAGGCCGAGAACGATAAAGAAAGAATTTTCATACGAAAATGATGATGGGTCTGTTGAAGATGGAAAGACCATTTTTAAAGTCAACTTTTTCTATCTAATTTTGGATAGAACTATTAGTTCCTTATCAGAAAGATTTGATCAAAGTAACAACTTCAAATTTCTTTATGGTATACTTGAACTCCAACAGTGGAATAGAGGAAAGTTACAGGAGTGCAGACTCAGTTCTGACAGATAATACTAGTTCCCACAGTGATATTAATAGCGATGAGATACTTGAAGAGCTGTTGATCCTATTTCCCATGCTTCCTAAAGATAGTTGTCCTCCAAAAGCTTTGCCCTACATAACCAAGAACTTTTTAATTGATTTGTTTCCTAATGCGTTTGTCAGCTTAAGAATCTTACTCACACTACTTATGTCTGTTGCAAGTAGGAAGTAGGGAGAGAAGTTTCTCCAAACTGAAACTTATAAAAAATTATCTAAGTACTATTTCTCAAGAACGGTTAATTAGCTTGACAACATTAGCAATTGAAAATAATATTTTGTCTAAATGCTTCTTTTTCCACTACTAGGGTGTAGTGGAAGGAGCCCCAGCAGAATTTTCGTAACAGTAGTTAGCGTTGTTATAAACGCCCCTCTAATCAGAAGACATGCTACTTTCTGTGGCTTGGTTGGTTAGTTGGTTTGGGTGCAAATGAACAGGCTGGGATGAGTGCCCCAACACTGCAGCCATTGACTTATTATATTGTCCTGTTCATCTGTTAGGCGTGGAGAGGTTAGTGACCTTGTTAAGGTTTAAGAGCCTCTTCGCCATGTCAGATCTGGTGGGATATAAGGAAGGGTTTTATGGCCTTATCTGTCTATATCTCCACCAGCACAGAGCCTCACATTCGAGCATATAGGATACCCTTGGAAAATCCCTATTGCGTGAAGGTGTTTTCTCAGGCTACAATGTCCTGTTTCCTGTTTAGTTTCAGGATTTCTTCAGTAAGTTTTGGTAAAAATTATTTTAACATTAGCTACTGTGTTTAAAACTTTCAAGACAGTTGTCGTACATATCCGACACTAACTTTTTTGGCAGACGGACTACTATCGTGACTAATTGACAGCAGCTCATTTTCCTTCTAGACACTTGCCACACTTAAATTTTTCATTTGGCTCACAAACGACCGCCTGCAAATCAATACCGACCGATAAGAAAAATGGATCGTGGCAACATCCAACGTCGACCACAGGGACGGTTCCAGGTTCTGGAACAAGCTCGCCGTCCTTACTGGTCAAAAGCCAAGTCCCACTTCTACTTTTAGGTGAATGGACAAATCCTCCACACTTCCAAACAGAAGGCCACTGATAAATCCACCGTTTTCTTCTCTAAAACCTCCTCCTCACTATAAATCCCCCTAACCAAGATCATATCCTTGATCCTTTCAACCCTGAGGATGTTAGCAAGGGAAAAACTCTACCCAAGGCCCTGACCACATCAAACGTCAATCCCTGAATAACCTTCCTGTTACCATCCTCACCATCCTTATGAACTCCTGCCTTTAGCACTTCTACTTTGAAATTTTCAGGAAAACCTCCCAAACCATCCTAATCCCCAAACCCCACAAAGATCCCACCTCCTCAACTCGTACAGACCCATATCCCTGATGAATATCCTGGGTCAGCTCTTTGAAACACTACTCAAGGAGCGTTTATTTTTGTTGTTATATAAAAATACATTTTCTGCAGTGTCTATATATCCGACAGCCTTCTGTACGCCATTGCAAAATCTCTCAAGCGTATGGCACGCAACCTACTGTTTGGTGCCGTCCTGAAAGGGTTAAGCTTCGGAAGTGAGTATGTTAGGTGTTGTTTGTGCACCCACGAGTTAATTTTAGTTCATACCGAAGGTTTAATTACACCAATTATCGATTCGGGGCCGGTGTATCTGGTTGCCCATCCTTTTCGTGCAAGGGCGTTAGCGTTTTCATTATCTTCAATACATTTGTGTCCTGGTACCCACCTAAGGGTCTCTATAGCTTGCCTAGCTGCGTTCGCGCTGTTCGCTTTGTGCTACCATATTACGGAAGCGTAAGTCAAGGTGGGTCTTACCACCTTGTATAGGTTAGTCAGTCAGTACATCACGGCACACGATAAAGAATAACATTATAAAAAAAATATTGTAGGGGGGCACCTGGTAAAATCTCGTCCCGGGTGCTTACACATAAAAATGGTAACTGTTACAAAATATATGTTACTGAATAATTTTCCACTATGTTACATTATACATCTGTCGATCATTATCTTCGATTCTCACCAAGTTCCTGTATTGTATTAAAAATATATTTTGTTTTCAATTAGTAACGTACTAATACTAATACTCTTATTACCTAGTGAATATGTATGAAAATAGAGATCCGAAGCACCTACGATTAGAATAGATTGAGAATAAAGGAATGGCTTACATGACAAGTATCGTTAATCATGTCTACAATTTCCCGTTCACAAGAATCATTCTGTTCTCTCCTATCCGCTCGACATAAGCTATAATTAAGTGGTATTAAGGTAATAAAGGTAAATTGAGCTTCATATTTGTATACATGTTATAGAGTGACCCTTGCTGAAATGAATTTTGCGCCAACAAAATATTGCAGCAAGTTTTACTTTAATAGTAGTAATTAATAATAATAAAATTGTATAAACAACTTTCCAATGTATTTTAAAAAAAAATGGCATTTTTTATAAATGGTTCGCATTAAAAACAAATATTGTTTGGATTATATCTGAATAGTAGCAGAATTTTGCATACACAATTCATGTCAAATTCAGTATATATATTCATTAAAAAATCAATTTATCTTGAATATATTACATAAATAATGTACAATGAATATTTTTATTAAAAAATACGTAGATTTATAACAAGTAAAAATTTCAAATACTAGATGCATTTATAATAATTAGTTATTGTTAAAAATGTATACTGTAGATAATTTTATTATTAAAATTCTTTCTAAAAATAAATATTGATTATATTAGCGATTAGTGTGTCAAATTAAAAAATAATGCTACAGTGAAAGCAAAAACTAGATAAGATAGTGGCTTTACAAAATGTTAAATACACTTTAATTGATAGTTGAGTGTAGTATCATCATGAAGACTGTTGTGTTGTTGATATTATCGAATTTAATTTTTATTAATTGTAAAATTGTTTCTAAACAAGGTATGTATGTGTTATATTTATTTAACGAAAAATTTAAAATCGTTTTTCACAAAAATAATATTAAAATTAAATCCATGAAAACTCAAACAGAGTTGATTATAAATATTTAAATTAGATATTTTAATTATTTATGCATACTACATGGTTAGATAAAGAAAAAAATGGGAATTTCGAAAATAAAATAATCAGTACAGGTCCGCATTAAAAAAAATCGGAAGTGTCGCCCCAAAACTTTCCCGACGAGTAACCAGAGACGAATATTTTTTCAGATATTTAATGTTATAAAGTTTTAAACTTGCTACATTTTTTTATTTTTGACAGGTGACAGTTTTTAAATGGCTTTCAAATGACATATTGCTTCAGCCATTTTTTGACAGTGACACTTCCGTTTGACAGATGTCGAACAAAACACAACTGATTCTTCTGACAATTAAAACAAATCCATTTTACATAAATTGGTTTAAATCCAAGTACTTTATCAGATATTTAATGTTAAAGTTTCAAACTTCGATATTTTTTATTTTTGACAAGTGATAGTTGTATAAATAATTTTGACTTTTTAAGGATTTTAAAATGACATATTGCAAGTTAACATTCCTTGACATATGCACACAGACAGACAAATTTCCATCTTGAAATGTTTTTAATCGTCTCAGGGGACCTCGAAATAGATATTTCCATCTTCATATTGAAATTTTTTTAGCGCGTTCGAAATAATTTCCCTCCTCGTTGGAAAGTAAAAAACTAACCGAACTACTAACTCGTAAAATAGTTAATTACATAACAGCGTTAAAACAGCTTCAGACAGCTATAAAAAACTCCAAAAAGCCATTAAAAAAAATTTCACAACGATAAAAAAAGTTCCAGACAGAGATAAAGATATTCAGACAGCGATAAAAAAATCCAGACTACGATAAAAAAGCTTCAGACTGCGATAAAAAAATTTTCAGACAGCGCTAAAAAAGCTTAAAAAAGCCATTAAAAAACTTCAATCAGCGATAAAAAAATTTCAGTTTCAAAGAAATTCAGACAGCGATAAAGAAATTCAGACAGCGATAAAAAAACCTTCAGGCTGCGATAAAAAAAGCTTGAGACAGTGATAAAGAAAGCTTCAAAAAGAAACAAAAAATCTTCAACCAGCGATTAAAGAGTTTCAGAAATTCAGACAGCGATAAAAAAATCCAGACAGCGTTAAAAAAGTTCCAGACGGCGATAAAGAAATTCAGAGAACTATAAAAAAATCCAGGCAGCGATGAAAATGCTTCAGACTATGATAAAAAGCTTCAGACAGCGATAAAAAAGCTTAAGAAAAGCTATTACAAAGCTTCAAACAGAGATAAAAAAGTTTCAAATCGCTATTAAAAAATTCAGACAGCGATGAAGAAATCCAGAAAGCGATAAAAAAGCTTCAGACTGCGAAAAAACTTCAGACAGCGATAAAAAGCTTCAAAAAGCCATTAAAAATCTTCAACCAGCGATAAAAGTTTTAAACGGCGATAAAGAAATTCAGACAGCGATAAAGAAATCCAGACAGCGATAAAAAAGCTTCAGACTGCGATAAAAACTTCAGACAGCGATAAAAAGCTTCAAAAAGCCATTAAAAATCTTCAACCAGCGATAAAAAGTTTTAGAAATTCAAATAGCGATAAAAAAAATCCAGTCAGCGACAAAAAAAGCTTTAAACAGCAAGTTTCACACGTCGATGAAGAAAGATAAAGAAATCCAGACAGCGACAAAAGTTTCAGGCAGAAAAAAAAACTTCAGACAGCGATAAAAAGCTTCACAAGGCCATTAAAAACCTTCAACCAGCGATAAAAAAAGTTCAGGCAGCGAAAAAGAAATTCAGACAGAGATAAAGAAATCCAGATAGGTATAAAAAGCTTCAGACAACGATAAAAAAGCTTCAAACAACGATAAAAAAACTTCAAACAGCGACAAAAAAGACTTTAAAAAGCCATTAAAAAAGCTTCAACCAGCGATAAAAAAAGTTTCAAATGGCGAAAAAGAAATTCAGACAGCGATATATAAATCCAGATAGCGATGAAAAGCTTCAGGCTGCGATAAAAAAAACTTCAGACAGCAATAAAAAATCTTCAAAAAGCCATTAAGAATTTTTCCTACGATCACTACCCAAAGTAGGCTTTTTTACACTCAAATCTAACCGCAAAGTTGATGTTTTCCGTGATCTGTAATAATTTGACATTATTGTCGCTCTAGCGCGTACTTTTCCGCTCGCCTGTTTTAATTTACGCTCTTAATACACAAATAGCTATTAAACCATCGATAAAAAAAAGTTTCAGAAATTCAGACAGCGATCAATAATCCAGACAGCGACAAAAAGTTCCAGACGTTGATAAATAAATTCAGAGAGCTATAAAGAACTTCAGAGAGCGATAAAGAAATCTAGACAGCATTAAAAAAGCTTTAGACTGTGATAAAAAAAACTTCAGACAGCGATAAAAAAGTTTCAGATAAAGAATCAGACAGCGATTAAAAAAAGCTTCAAAAAGCCATTAAAAATCTTAAACCAGCGATAAAAAAAGTTTCAAAAATCCAGACACCGATAAATAATCCAGACAGCGATAAAATGCTGCAGACGGCGATAAAGAAATTCAGGAGAGCTATAAAGAAATTCAGAGAGCGATAAAGAAATCCAGATAGCGATGAACAGCTTCAGGCTGCGATAAAAAAACTTTAGACAGCGATAAAAAAACTTCAGACAGCGATAAAAAAAGCTTGAAAAAGCAATTAAAAATCATCAAACAGCGATAAAAAAGTTTCAGACGGCGATAAAAAGCAAGTCAGACAGCGATAAAGAAATCCAGACAGCGATAAACAACTTCAAAAAGCCATTAAAAATCTTCAACCAGCGATAAAAAAGTTTCAGACGGCGATAAAGAAATTCAGACAGCGATAAAGAAATTCAGACAGCGATAAAAAAGCTTCAGACTGCGATAAAAAAAACTTCACAGCGATAAGAAAAACCTTCAAAAAGCTATTAAAAATCTTCAAACAGCGATAAAATAAGTTAAGGCAGCGATAAAGAAATTCAGACAGAGATAAATAAATCCAGGCAGGTATAAAAAGCTTCAGAAAACGATGAGAAAGCTTCAAACAACGATAAAAAACATCGAACACCGATAAAAAAAGCTTCAAATAGTTATACAAAAGCTTCAACCAGCGATAAAAAAAGTTTCAGACGGCGATAAATAAATTCAGACAGCGATAAATAATCCAGACAGCGATAAAAAAATTCAGACAGTGACAGTTGTAGAAATAGTTTTGAGTATTCTGAATAGAGTTTTTCAAGTTCTTTCAAATGACATATTACAAGTTAAATTTCGTGACATATTGCTTCTGTCATTTTTTGACAGTGACACTTCCGTTTGACAGATATCGTACAAAAACTTTTGGGTTCTTTCGATTGATAACCTAAACCCAGATACCAAATTTCAGCTTAACCGGATTAAGCTTGTGGGTCTTATCGTGGAAGAATACATACAGATACAGACAGACATACACAGACACGCAGACAGACAGACAGACATCCATCGGGAAATGGTCTTATATCATCAATTATATCAGGATATAAGTGTTATAACATCATTTGATAATTAACGGTCACCTAGCATCTTTTTTCGCGCGGAAAACGATGTTAGATAATTTTTTAGTTCTCTATAATGAAAGCTCTTCATTTAAAATGTCGGCATGACTGCACCCGAATTCTAATAAATTAATAATATAATGTTCTGAGATTTCAATACTTCATGTAATTATTTATACAGTGAAAGAGAGTGCCAACAGTATGGTAAAAAAATTATGTTCATTTTAAAAATTATTTTTCTTAAAAATAAATGGGTTGTTTTTATTGATTTTAATCTAACTGCTTGAAACGTATAAAGTTGATAATAATTTAACTGCGTTGCCGCTGTTCTGGTCCTTCGATAATTGGTCGATTATTTTCCAAACATTTATCGATTCGTAATCATATTTGTTCAGTATTTATATTAAAACTTCTGGACTAAAAAATGTTTATGGTTTATTTGAAAAAATGATAGTTTAGTTACCAATTTTTTTCTAGATGCTTTCAAGCTAATGACAAAAGCCTTACATGAATACAAAGTAACAGGAAAAAGACCAACTTATTTAGAAGAAGCAGTAAAAAAATACAATTCACCAAATGTTTTTGAGACTAGAGAAGATGTTGATGAACAACAGGAAATTTGTACTACTTGTGCTCTCATATCAGATTTATTAATCGATCAAAGAAAAAATGCTGGGATGAACGATAGTGATTTTACTAAAGAAATATTATTCTTTTGTAATCTTTACACTGGTTTTACTGAAAGAGTTTGTGAGGGAATGGCAACGTTAAATACAGTAAGAAAATATTTTATATTATAATTATATTAATAATAAAATATATTTTCAGCCAGTTTATTTATATATCATAGATCATTCAGAAATATTAAATAGTACTGAAGTATGCTCTATAGCTTTTCAATACCAAGGTTGTAGTTTACCTCAAAAATTTGACTGGACCATAGAAATACCACCAGGAAATACAGTCGCTAAACCACAGGTTATTTTTTAAATTTTAACTTACCAAATTTTTTTATTCTACATTAAATTTATAGGCTACTGGTACAAACACTTTCAATATCCTACACATCACTGATATTCACTACGATCCTCGATACACTGCGACGAAAACAAACGATTGCGGGGAACCAGTTTGTTGCCAAGACGATCAAGCAGATGGTACCACTACAAAAAATACTTGCGGATACTGGTCTGACTACATTAATGCCGACATACCATGGAGAACTGTTATCAACGCTTTGGAACAAACAAAAAACCATGTAAGCAAAGTTTTCAACTTAAAATATATTTAAGATCAATGACCTTGACCTAACATTAAATTTGTACTGGAAGATAATTATTAATTTTCAAGAAATAATTGTCTACCTGACAAAATATTTTCAAATAATATTAAATTGAATCCATGGGACTCGTAAGAAAAAGAATAAACCATTGATGGTAAAAATAATATAGCATCAAACAAAACTGTACACCTTTCACGAAAGCTGGCAAGCAAAAAGAGACTTATTTCGAACTGTAACGAGGAACGAGGCCGACCCTGCCAGCTTTATTATTGGACGAGAGCTGCGATTACCATGTGATCTAAATTTTGGATGTCTCCCAGGAGAAGAAACCGCAAGTTGCGCCAAAGAATAAACAATCTCCATCAATGAGAATTCCAACTGGGTGATCTTGTTTGGATGTATAACTCTAAAATAGAATCTTTGAGGTTTGTAATAAAAATAGAATCTTAAAAGATTGCAATAATAATGGCATATTGCAAGATTGCAAGAAAATAGAATCTTGGAAGATTGCAATAAAAATAGGATATTGCAAGAACGCAAGAAAATAGAATCTTTGAAGATTGCAATAAAAATAGAATCTTAGAATATTGCAATAAAATTGGGATTTCAGACGATTTCAATAAAATAGATTCTTAGAAGATTGCAATAAAAACATGTTCTTAGAATATTGCAATAAAAATAGGAACTTGGAAGATTGCAATAAAAATAGAATCTTAAAATATTGCAACAAAAATAGGATCTTATAAGATTGCAATCAAATATGATCTTGAAAAATTACAATAAAATACGATCTTGCAAGATTGCAATAAAATAGAACCTTGTAAGATTGTAATAAAAATATATCTTGGAATATTGCAATAAAAATGGGATCTTATAAGATTGCAATAAAATATATTCTTAGAAAATTACAATAAAATATGAACTTGGGAGATTGCAATAAAAATATGTTCTTAAGTTACAATAAAAATAGAATCTTGGAATATTGCAATTAAAATAGGATTTTATAAGATTGCAATAATGTAGATTCTTATAAGATTAAAATACAATATGATCTTGAGAGATTGCAATTAAAACATGTCCTTAGAAATTTGCAATAAAAACAGAATCTTAGAATATTGCAATAAAAATAGGATCTAATAAGATTGCAATAAAATAGATTCTTAGAAGATTAAAATAAAATATGATCTTGAGAGATTGCAATAAAAAATATGTTCTTAGAAGTTTGCAATGAAAACAGAATCTTAGAATATTGCAATAAAATTGGGATTTCAGACGATTTCATTCAAATAGATTCTTAGAAGATTGCAATAAAAACTTGTTAGAATATTGCAATAAAATATGATCTTGGAATATTGCAATAAAAATAGAATCTCAGAAGATTGCAATAAAAATATTATTTTAGGCGACTGCAATAAAATAAGATTCTTAGGAAATTATAATAAAGTACGATCCTGGAAGATTGCAATTAAAATAGAATATTGCAAGAACGCAAGAAAATAGAATCTTTGAAGATTGCAATAAAAATAGAATCTTAGAATATTGCAATAAAATTAGGATTTATGACGATTTCAATAAAATAGATTCTTAGAAGATTGCAATAAAAGCATGTTCTTAGAATATTGCAATAAAAATATGATCTTGGGAGATTGCAATAAAAATAGGATCCTATAAGCTTGCAATAAAATACGATTTTGGGAAATTGCAATAAAAATATTATTTTAGGCGACTGCAATAAAATAAAATTCTTAGAAAATTATAATAAAGTACGATCCTGGAAGATTGCAATAAAAATATGATATTGCAAGAACGCAAGAAAATATAATCTTTGAAGATTGCAATAAAAATAGAATCTTAGAATATTGCAATAAAATTAGGATTTATGACGATTTCAATAAAATAGATTCGAAGAATATTGCAATAAAAGCATGTTCTTAGAATATTGCAATACAAATATGATCTTGGGAGATTGCAATAAAAATATATTGTTAGAAGATTGTAATAAAAATAGAATCTTGAAATATTGCAATAAAAATATGATCTTATAAGATTGCAATAAAATATGATCTTGCAAGATTGCAATAAAAATAGAACCTTGTAAGATTGTAATAAAAATAGATATTGGAATATTGCAATAAAAATAGGATCTTCTAAGATTGAAAAAAAAATCGATTCTTAGAAGATTACCATAAAATATGATCTTGGGAGCTTGCAATAAAATATGATCTTGCAAGATTGCAATAAAAGTAGATTGTTAGAAGATTGTAATACAAATAGAGAATCTTGAAATATTGTAATAAAAATAGGATCTTATAAAAGATCGCAAATAAAATAGATTCTTAGAAGATCACAATAAAATATGATCTTGGGAGATTGCAATAAAAATATGTTCTTAGGTCACAATAAAAATAGAATCTTGGAATATTGCAATTAAAATAGGATCTTATTAAGATTGCAATAAAATAGATTCTCAGAAGATTACAATAAAATATGTATATATGTTTAAATAAATTAAATTATTATTTTTACTGTTTTGTACCTCAAAAGGGGAAAAAAGAATTACTTGGTTGTCTGATTATCAGTTTGGCTGTCTGTCCATATGTGAATACCCAAAAATTTATTATTTTATATTCAAATTATTATTATTATACCAAAATTGTTCTTATTTTTCTTGTGTCATAATTTTTGATGCAATTAAATTATACATTTCAATAACGAAAAATTTAAAACGAAGAAATATCTGCATACTTTATATTTAGATCTTTGATTAATTTAAAATTTTCTTTTCAGATGCCACGAAATTTTTTATTTAAACAAATTTTCTTTTCAGTCAGTTTTCCAATTTTTCACATATTTATTATTTCTGCATACAGATTTAAACGATTTTTAATAGAGAAATTTTTGTGCATACATTTGAGATAAATAACAACTTAAGTTGGGGTACTAGTAATTTTTTTCTGACAAATATATGATAAATTTTGTATTTATTCTCTGACCTAGTGAGTCAGAACATTCTTTAAGTCATCAAATATGGATTTAAAACAAAAAAATTGGGCATATGCCAAAGATATCGATTGATTATCATAATATTATTATACAACTAAGTACTTTAAGAAAAACTAAAAAAAAAACGGTCATCAGAAAAACACACTTTTCTGTATACGTTCTATGTTGCCAACTTTCTTTGGTAATTATTTTAAACATCCCTCGATTATTTAGAAATGCAAAATTTAACAAAAAATGTGTTTATATAGCAGTAGAGTAAAAATAAATCAATGAAATTTAAACCGATTTGTGACAGACCAATTTATTTTAATAAATAATCTACATAGAAAAGACTATGGTGCTAAAATTCCTTACTGACTGCGCCATGTCGTATTAAAATATAATAGCATCTAATGACAGCTCTGGATTTATTATTGTCTTTCTAGATTTAACCAGAACAGCTGGATTTTCAACGAGAGCACTATCCGTGCTTAGGCATTGTCTAATAAAACAATGAACACACAGATTGTATATGTAGTAGGATCCGGTTTATCAATATTTAGCTACGGCATTTAACTAACATCCACCGCAAGTCAAAACGTTTGTCGACGTTTCCCGAAAGGACAACCCCATAAATTTAAATAATCCATTTCCCAACTTTCAGCTTGATGAAATATATAAAATTAATTAACAAAACTATTTTTTTAGGAATATGAATATGTATATTTTACTGGAGATATTATATCTCACAGAACATGGAATACTAGTATATTGGAAAATACTCAAGTTATAGCTCAAATTCTTGATGCTTTCGATCAAAACTACAAAGTACCAGTGTATCCGATACTTGGAAATCATGAAGCTCATCCATCCAATTTGTATGTAAACAAGGCTATCTTAAAATTTCTCAACTGGGAACTCGATTAATTTTTACCTGTGGAGAATTCGCAACTGGTGACTTGTTTCAGGAGCGGTGGTACAAGAAACGTACCATATATTAGGTTTGTTCCAACTTGAGTTATTTACCGTTCCCTGTATCGGGCCTGCATTGGTTCATAATGGATATTTGCGCATGTCCAGATCTGAATGGTTCTAAAGTCGATAACAAGTTGGAACACTTTTAAAACTGTTAATGAACTCAGTGAAAGCTAATGCAAAAATTAAATAAAAAAGAAGAACATTTTTCACATTTCTAACCATTTCTAACCAAACTAAATAATTTTTGTTTTTCATTCTTTCTTCATTCATTATTAATTCCTCCAAATCATCGTCACTAGTATCATCGTCAAAAAATCACTAGAGCCTTCTTCAATATCACTCATTTTTCAATTGATTAGTTTTTCGTATTTTAGTTTTCAATTTGCAGGTTAGGCTAACTGAACTGAACAAACACAAACCCGGGTTTTGCGCAAGTCAGTACCAATAGTTCCACAAAATTTTGTGAATCGATTTGACCGTACAAAAACGATTCCGGAACCATACATTTTTTAGTTGGAACGATTTCTGTATCAACCCGTTATCGTAAAAATTAAGTTGGAACGCTTGAATTCTAATGCGCAAGCGGTGTACCGTTACTGAATAATATTGAGTCGAGTTGGAACAAAGCTATTATATGTACACAAAATGTACCACAATTATTATTATTATAATTTTAATATTTTTTCTGAGAAAGTGGTAGTTAATGGTAGTGTGGTACCAGCATATATGTAATACTCCTATATCGCCAACGTTCTATCTTTGCCTGTAGAAACAAAGCGTTCCAACAGAAGGAGATGCAAGATCGGAATTGGATGCCAACGCGCATGCCCATATACATAAATTGTATTGGCGTCGTGTCACGTGGTAAAAAAGGAACGTAGAGAAAAGGAAAGTTAAGCAAACGTAGACAATTTTACAGCTGTGACTATGTTTCTATTGAGATTTTTTGCAGTTTTTTTTGAGATTTTTTAATTTTTAAAAATTTTTTTTTAGATAGTTAAAACTGGTTTTGTTTTTTGTTTTTTTTGCGATTTTTTCCGATTTTTTACCATTTTTGGTGATTTTTTTGCAAATTTTTTTCGATTTTATGCGATTATTTGCATTTACAATTTTTTGTGAATTATTTTCGGTTTTTGTGAGGTTTTTTTTTTAATTTCTTTCTATTTTCTGCGATTTTTTGTGTTTCTTTTTGTATTTTTTGCGGTTTTTTTGCATTTTTTTTCGTATTTTTCACTTTTTTGGTGTTTTTATCATTTTTCCAATGCCTTCTTTTTTTTACTTTTTCCGTTTTTTTTTTGTTTCAATTCTTCTAATTTATTCTCGATTTTTGTCTCATTTTCCGATTTTTGTCTCATTTTCCGATTTTTTCTCAATTTTCTATTTTTTTAATTTCTTTTTAAATTTTTTTTTAGATGGTTACAATTGGTTTAGTTTTGGGTTGTTTTTGGTTTTTTGTGTTTTTTTTTCGATTTTTTACCATTTAAGTGAGTTTTTTGCATTTTTTTTTTCGATTTTCTGCATTTACAATTTTTTGTGAATTTTTATTCGATTTTTGTGCGGTTTTTTAAAATGTATTTCTATTTTCTGTGATTTTTTTTGTTTCTTTTGCGTCTTTTAGCGACATTTTTTCGTATTTTTCACTTTTTTGCGTTTTTTCGTTTTTTTTGTCATTTTCTACCATTTTCTTTTATTTTCCCGTTTTCTCCAATTTTGTTTTTCATTTTTTTTTCAATATTTTCTGTTTTTTCGTTCAACTTTTTCCAATGCCTTCTTTTTTTTACTTTTTCCGTTTTTTTTTATTGTTTCAATTCTTCTAATTTATTCTCGATTTTTGTCTTATTTTCCGATTTT
The DNA here is from genome assembly GCA_963243735.1 of Neocrepidodera transversa. Classification (NCBI taxonomy): domain Eukaryota; kingdom Metazoa; phylum Arthropoda; class Insecta; order Coleoptera; family Chrysomelidae; genus Neocrepidodera; species Neocrepidodera transversa. Next base: position 6,119,651 of record OY725355.1, read on the forward strand.
TGTCTCATTTTCCGATTTTTTCTCAATTTTCTAATTTTTTAATTTCTTTTTAAATTTTTTTTTTAGATGGTTACAATTGGTTCCGTTTTGGGTCGTTTTTGGTTTTTTGTAGTTTTTTTCGATTTGTTACCATTTTTAGTGAGTTTTTTGCATTTTTTTTTCGATTTTCTGCGATTGTTTGCATTTACAATTTTTTGTGAATTTTTATTCGATTTTTGTGCGATTTTTTAAAATGTCTTTCTATTTTCTATGATTTTTTTTGTTTCTTTTGCGTCTTTTAGCGACATTTTTTCGTATTTTTCACTTTTTTGCGTTTTTTTTGTCATTTTCTACCATTTTCTTTTATTTTCCCGTTTTCTCCAATTTTGTTTTTCATTTTTTTTTTCAATGTTTTCTGTTTTTTACTTTTTCCGTTTTTTTTATTGTTTAAATTCTCCTAATTTATTCTCGATTTTTGTCTCATTTTCCGATTTTTTCTCAATTTTCTAATTTTTTAATTTCTTTTTAAATTTTTTTATAGATGGTTACAATTGGTTTCGTTTTGGGTCGTTTTTGGTTTTTTGTGGTTTTTTTTCGATTTGTTACCATTTTTAGTGAGTTTTTTGCATTTTTTTTTCGATTTTCTGCGATTGTTTGCATTTACAATTTTTTGTGAATTTTTATTCGATTTTTGTGCGGTTTTTTAAAATGTCTTTCTATTTTCTGCGATTTTTTTTGTTTCTTTTGCGTCTTTTTGCGACATTTTTTCGTATTTTTCACTCTTTTGCGCTTTTTCGTTTTTTTTTGTCATTTTCTACCATTTTCTTTTATTTTCCCGTTTTCTCCAATTTTGTTTTTCATTTTTTTTTCAATGTTTTCTGTTTTTTACTTTTTCCGATTTTTTTTTTATTGTTTCAATTCCTCTAATTTATTCTCGATTTTTGTCTCATTTTTCCAATTTTTTCTCAATTTTCTAATTATTTCATTTTTTTTAATTTTTTTTAGATAGTTACTATTGGTTTCGTTTTGGGTTGTTTTTAATTTTTTGTGATTTTTTTCCGATTTTTTACTATTTTTGATGATTTTTTTACATTTTTTGCATTTGCAATTTTTGTCAATTTTTTCCAGTTTCTGTGCGATTGTTTAAAATTGTTTGTTACTTTCTGAGATTAATTGTCTTTATTTTACATTTTTTTGCGATTTGATTCTATTTTTTTCCGATTTTTTTGTATATTTTTGCGAATTCTAAACAGTTAAAAATTTCTGACGTCCCGAGATGCGTAATTTTTACTACGAGTCTCCAATTGCGAAGTCCCCAATTGCGAATGATGTTCCTAAACATAAAGCATTATTTTTAGATATTCTGAATTGAAAGATTCATCGTTATCAACTGATTGGTTATATGACATTTTATTCCAAAAACTATCAAAATGGATGCCTATAGATGAAGTAAAAGAAACAGTTAAAAAAGGAGGTTACTATACAATTTCTCCAAAAAAAGGATTTAGAATAATAGTATTGAATAATAATGTATGTAACAGTAATAATTGGTGGTTGGTTTACAATCCACGTGATCCTTACGACCAATTAAAATGGTTATCGGAAATTCTTCTTAAAGCAGAACAAAATAATGAAAGAGTTCATTTATTGCATCATATACCTTCTGGACGTGATGAATGTTATAAGATTTGGTCAAGAGAATATAGAAAAATTGTTGATAGGTTAGTAATAATCGATAATAAAAACTTATATATAATTAAATACTGCAAATATGATTTTTTTTATTATTTTACTAAAATATTACGAAGTTGAGAGAAGGGAGAGACAGCGATTGTAATTTTTTTTAAAACATTTTTAATGTGGTCTCTCCCTTTGCTCAAGTTTACATTTTTTTTTTAAAAAAACTCGGAAAAATTCACACTTGAAGTATTTTGCATTCTCTTTTCAATGGAATGAAAATCGTTTTATTATCTTTAATGGTTTTTTTGGTATTTTAAGTAGAATATTTTTAAAAACATTATTTCTAAGAATATTGCATAGTAAATCAACAATTCATATTTCTGTCCCTACAAAATAGTAAATGTTATTAAAACGATTTTAACGCAGCCTAAAAGACAATAAAATAAACTACAAATATGATTTTTTTCATTGTTATAGGAAAAATATTGCGAGGTTGGGAGAAGGGAGAGACCACGATGGTATTGTTTTAAAAAAATTCTTATTGTTGTCTCTCCCTTACCTCAAGTTTACAATTTTTTTTTTAAAAATTTCGCAAAAATTCACATTTCTAGTATTTTGCATTATCTTTTCAATGGACTAAAAATCGTTTTATTATCTTTAATGGTTTTTTTGGTATTTTAGGTAGAAAATTTTTAAAAACATTATTTCTAAGAATATTGCATTAGTAAATCAAAGATTCATATTTTTGTCCCTACAAAATGGTAAATGTTATCAAAATGATTTTAACGCAGCCTAAAAGACAATAAAATATACTACAAATGTGATTTTTTTCATTGTTATAGGAAAAATATTGCGAGGTTGGGAGAAGGGAGAGACCACGATGGTATTGTTTTAAAAAAATTCTTATTGTTGTCTCTCCCTTACCTCAAGTTAACAATTTTTTTTTAAAAATTTCGCAAAAATTCACATTTCTAGTATTTTGCATTCTCTTTTCAATGGACTAAAAATCTTTTTATTATCTTTAATGGTTTTCTTGGTATTTTAGGTAGAAAATGTTTAAAAACTTTATTTCTAAGAATATTGCATTAGTAAATCAACGATTCAAATTTTTGTCCCTACAAAATGGTAAATTTTTCGGATATTTTGTTTTTTTCTGATTTTTTCGATGTTTTCTAATTTTTCCTCTTTTTTGTCATTGTTTTGTTTTTTCTATTTCTTTCTTTTTCCAATTAGTTTTTTTTCCAATTAGTTTTTTCTTCTATTTCTTTTTTGTTTTCTAATTTTTGTTTTTATTTTTTCTTATTCGTTTTTTTGATTTTTTTCCTTTTATTCTTCATTTGTTTCCAATATTTTCCAATAATTTTTGTTTCTTTTTCGATTAATTCACATTTTTTCTTATTTTTTCGATACTTCTAATTTTTTCTAGTTTTTCATTAATTTTTTTGATTTTTTTCTCATTTTTCTGTTGTTTTTGAATTTTTTCTATTGTTTTTTAATTTTTTTCAAATTTCTTCAGTTTTTTTTTATCTCGTTCGATTTTTGTCGATATATTTCGATTTTATCGATTTCTTTTGATTTTTTGTCGATTTCGTTCCATTTTTTTGTATTATTTTTTATTTCTATTGATTTTTTCGATCTCTTTCGACTTTTGTGAATCTTTTTTGATTTTAGTCGGTTTTTTTTCGATTTCCATCGATTTTTGTCGATTTTTTCGTTTTTTTTTCGATTTCTTTTGATTTTTTGTCGATTTCGTTCCATTTTTTTGTATTATTTTTTATTTCTATTGATTTTTTCGATCTCTTTCGACTTTTGTGAATCTCTTTCGATTTAAGTCGGTTTTTTTTCGATTTCCATCGATTTTTGTCGATTTTTTCGTTTTCTTTTCGATTTATTTTGGTTTTTTTCTATTTTTTTCGTTTCTTTTTCGATTTCTTTCGATTGTTCTCGATTTTTTTTAGATTTTTTTCGATCTCGTTCGTTTTTTTCCATCTCTTTCGATTTCTTTTGATTTTTGCCAATTTCGTTCGATTTTTTTTATTATTTATTTCTATTTTTTTTATCGATCTCTTTCGACTTTTGTTGATCTTTTTCGATTTCTGTCGTTTCTTTTTTTCTATTTTTCCCGTTTTTTTTATCGATTTCTTTTGTTTTTTTTCCATTTTTTTAATATTTTTTTCGAATTATTTTGATTCCTTTCCATCTCTTTCGATTTCTTTTGATTTTTTTCGTTTTTTGTCGTTTTTTTGTTGGGTTTCTTTCGATTTTTTTCGTTTTTTTCCGGTTTCTTTTGATTTGTTTCCATTTTTTTTATATTTTTTTCGATTTATTTTGATTCCTTTCAATCTTTCGATTTCTTTCGTAATTTGTCGTTTTTTTCGTTTTATTTCGATTTTTGTCGATTTTTCGGTTTTTTTTTCGATTTTTTTCATTTTTTTCACTTCTTTTATAGTTTTTCGATTTCTTTTGATTTTTTTCGTTGATTTTTGTCGATCTTTTCAGGTTCCTTTTGATTTTTTTCCGATTCCTTTTGATTTTTTTCCGGTTCCTTTTGATTTTTTTCCGGTTCCTTTTGATTTTTTTCCGGTTCCTTTTAATTTTTTTTCCATTTTTTCGATTTATTTTCATTCCTTTGCATCTCTTTCGATTTCTTTTATTTTTTTTTCTTTTTTTATCGTTTTTTTGTTTGTTTTCTTTTGATTTTTGTCGACTTTTTTCGTTTTTTTTCGGTTTCTTTTGATTTTTTTCCATTTTTTTTTATATTTTTTTCGATTTATTTTGATTCCTTTCTATCTCTTTTGATTTTTTTTGTTATTTGTCGTTTTTTTTTTGTTTTCTTTCGATTTTTGTCGATTTTTTCGTTTTTTTTTCGATCTCTTTTGATTTGTTCGATTGTTGTCGGTTTTTTTTTCGATTTCAATGGACTTATCCAGTAGGAACGAATTTATTGGTTTTATATTAATGAATAAATATCTTAAAGAACGTATTGATTTTCATTGTTCTTATAATATTCATTAATTAATAAAAATCAATAAAAAGTAATTCATATATTTTGAAAGTGGCGCTGCTTTTTGACTAATAACTGACGTTTTACTTTCTACAGCATTGCCAAGATTCTAGCTTTGTTCGTTTGTAGAAAAAATTTACATACTTCTTTCCTTCTTTTAATCATAACAAATGAGAAAACGAGAGTTGCCAGTTTTATCGATATGACAACATAGCCAAATATAATCTGTTTCAATTGGGCCACGTCACAAGCCACTATAGCCCCGATATTCAAATTTCAAGAATTAATTACAGCCGCAGGATCGGTCTCAGAATAGCTGGACCCGGTGCAATGTGTTATGGTGGGCCCATATTATAAAATAAAAATATAAAAAAAAATCACTGGATAAGTCCATTAATTTTAATAATTTTATATTTTATTGTTGGGGCGCACCAAATTTTAGAAACTTAATTTACCCTTTTACAGATTTGCTCATACCATTGCTGCCCAATTTAACGGTCATACACACAGAGATGAATTTTATATTTACTACAATAGATCAAATCCTGAACAAGCTATTAGTACTGCCTGGAATGGAGCATCAATAGTAACTTACGATAAAGCTAATCCCAGTTATAAAGTTCTTACTTTTGATGAAGAAACTTTTGTAAGTATATTATTCAATTATAAATACATTTACTAATTATTATATTAGGACCAATTGGATTTTGATGAATGGACTTACAATCTTACTTTGGCTAATTTAAATGGCGACAAGAATCCTGAGTGGTATAAGCTTTATTCATTTAAACAGGCTTATGGTGTTAAGAGTATGGAAGCAGATGACGTGAACAATTTGGTTTTACAAATGACTAAACAACACGATCTTATTGATCAGTATTATAAGTACGTAGATTTTTTTTTTTTAGTTTTAATATATTTATTTTTTATTTATTTATAGGTTTAAATTTAGGAATAGTGATGTTGCTCTTCAAGAAGGTTGTGATGATGATTGTAAAAAAGATTTATTGTGTACAATGGTGAGGACTGAATTTGGAGATGATTCAGTCTGTGATAAAGTTAAAAAGTTGTATGATAATAGTAAAAATATTGAAGTTACAATAGTATAAAAATTATTAGTTTTTTATTGGATATTTTTTTAAAATATTTTTTTTATGTTGAATTAGAATTGAAATAAAAAAAATGACAAATCGCGTTTTTATTTTTTCCACCATATAGTAAATTATCTACAAATAAAATACATAAAAATAAAAAAGAATTTAAAAAAAATCAAAAACCAATAGAAAAAATACAGAAACAGAAAAATGAGAAAAAAAATACGAAAAAACCTAAAAATCAAAAAAATATAGGAGGATAGGAAAAAATTAGAAAAGAAAAGAAAGAAATATTAGAAGAATCGAAAAAATCAGAAAAAATCGGGAATACATTGGAAACAAATGAAGAATAAAATGTAAAATATGGAAAAAATAAACAAAAACAAAGAAATCGAAAAAAACGCAAAAATGCAAGAAATCAAAATATATCGCAAAAAACGGAAAAAGTTGGAAAAAATGGTAAAGACCAAAACTTGAACAATTACAAACAAAAGAAAGAAATTAAAAAAATAAATGAAAAAAATCGAAGGAATTAAAACAATTCGTAACAAAATCCCAAAAAAATCGTAAAAAATCAGAATAAGAAAAAAATAGAAAACAAAAAAGAAATACAAAAAAAGTAATTGGAAAAAGACATAAGTATGCGACCGAACAATAACATATACAATTATTAAAATTAAATGACATCGAAAAAAAAAGACAAAAATCAAAAGAAAAACGAAAAAAAACCGAAAAAAATCGACAAAAATCGAAAGAAATAAAAAAAACGACAAAAACCGAAAAAAATCAAAAGAAATCCGAAAGAGATGGACAGGAATCAAAATAAACCGAAAAAAATATAAAAAATTGAATGAATCAAAAAAATGACAAAAATCGAAAAATTTAAAAGAAATCGAAAGAGATGGAAAGGAATCAAAAGAAATAGAGAAAAATTTAAAAGAAATGGAAAAAATCAAAAGAAATCGAAAAAAATCAAAAGAAATCGAAAAAGATGGAAAGGTATCAAAACGAATAAAAAAAAAATGGAAAAACGACAAAAATCAAAATAAATAGAAAGAGATGGGAACGAATCAAAAGAAATCGAAAAAAATATTAAAAAAATCAAAAGAAATCGAAAAAAAAACCCCGAAAAAAATGGACAAAAATCGAAGAAGAAAAAACAATAAAAATCTAAAAAGATAGTACAAAGTTGAAAGAGATCGAAAAAATCAAAAACAATAAAAAAAAATCGAACGAAATCAACAAAAATCAAAAGAAATAGACAAAACCGAAAGAGATCGAAAACAATCGAAAGAGATAAAAAAATCGAACAAAATCGAAAGAAATCGGCAAAAATTAAAAAAAAAGAAAAATTAAAAAAAAAATTGAAAAAAACTGAAGGAATTTGAAAAAAATCTAAAAACAGAAAAAATCAAAAACCACAGCAAAACGTCAGAAAAATGAAAAAAAAAATAAGAAAAAAGCTAAAAATCAAAAAAATTTCGGAGGATAGGAAAAAATTAGCAAAGAAAAAAAGGAAGTAGACAAAAAAAATGGAACAATGTGAAAAAAATCAATAAAAGTAGAAAATTTTGAAAAAATCGGAATAAAACATGAAAAATAAAAAATTTTAAAAATTAGTCAAAAAACGAGAAAAAATTGGAAGAATCGAAAAAATCAGAAATAATCGAAAAAGAAACAAAAATTATTGGAAAATATTGGAAACAAATGAAGAATAAAATTGCAAAATATAGAAAAGATAAAAATAAATAAAAAAAAACTAAAAATGCAAAAATCGAAATATATCACAAAAAAACGGTAAAATCGTAAACAACCAAAAACCTGAACAATTGCATAAACAAAAGAAAGAAATTAAAAAAAAATGAAGGAAATCGAAAGAATTAAAATAAATCGTAACAAAATCCCAAACAAATGGCAAAAAAATTGTAAAAATCGGAAAAAATAAGAATAAGAAAAAATGAGAAAAAAACTAGAAAAGAATCAGAAAAAAACTAGAAAAGAATCAGAAAAAAAAGTGATTGGAGAAAAAAGAAGACATATGCGCCCGAACAATAAAATTATTAAAATTAAATGAAATCGAAAAAAAAACACGACAAAAATCAAAATAATTTGAAAGAGATGGAAAGGAATCAACAGATTTCAAAAAAATTTAAAAAAAATCAACAGAAATCGAAAAAAATATAAAAAAATTGACAAAAAGCGAAAGAAATAAAAAAAAACCGAAAAAATCAAAATGAATCGAAAGAGATGGAAAGGAATCAAAATAAATCGAAAAAATATAAAAAAATGGAAAAAAAATCAAAAGAAATCGAAAAAAAAACCGAAAAAATCGACAAAAATCGAAAAAAAAATGACAAAAATCGAAAAAAAAACGACAAAAATCGAAAAAAATCAAAAGAAATCGAAAGAGATGAAAAGGAATTAAAAGAAATCGAAAAAGATATAAAAAAACCAACAGAAATCGAAAACAAAACCGAAAAAAATCGACAAAAATCGAATGAAATAAAAAAAACGACAAAAACCGGAAAAAATCAAAATAAATCGAAAGAGACGAAAACCAATTAAAATAAACCGAAAAACATATAAAAAATCAAAAGAAATCGAAAAAAAAAACCGAAAAAAATGAAAAAAAAAAACGACAAAAATCGAAAAAAATCAAAAGAAATCGAAAGAGATGGAAAGGAATCAAAAGAAATCGATAAAAAATATAAAAGAAATGGAAAAATCAAAAGAAATCGAAAGAGATGGAAAGGTCTCAAAATAAATAGAAAACATCACAAAAAAAAAACGATTGAAAAAAAACTAACGGAATTTGAAAAAAATCTAAAAACAGAAAAAATTAAAAACCACAGCAAAACGTCAGAAAAATGAGAAAAAAAAATACGAAAAAACCGAAAAATCAACAAAATATCGAAGGATAGGAACAAATTAGATAAGAAAAGAAAGGGATAAAAAAATAGAACAATGAGAAAAAAATCAAAAAAATTAGAAAATATTGAAAAAATCAGAATAAAACATAAAAAAATTCAAAAAAAATAGTGAAAAACAAAAAAAATTAGAAGAATCGAAATAATTATAAAAAAACGGAGTTAATCGAAACAGAAACAAAAATTATTGGAAATAAATGAAAAATAACATTGTAAAATATGGAGAAAAAAAATCAAAAAAATTATAAAAAAATCGAAAAAACGCAAAAATGCAAGAAATCGAAATATATCGCAAAAAAACTGAAAAAAGTTGGAAAAAATCGTAAAAACAACCAAAAACCGGAACAATTGCAAACAAAAGAATTTTAAAAAAATGGAAAGAATTGAAATAAATCGCAAGAAAATCCTAAAAAATGACAAAAAAATAAAAAATCGGAAATATCAAAGAATTAAAAAAAATGAGAAAAAAAAGAAACAGAAAAAAAGTAACTGGAAAAAAGAAGAAAAAAACGAAACAATGATAAAAAAGTGGAAAACTAGAAAACATCTAAAAAATTAGAAAAAAACAGAAAAAAAAAACAAAAAATCAGAAAAATGAGAAAAAGTTAGAAAAAAACTGAAAGACTTTAAAAAAAATCAATAAAACAATAGAAAAATGAAAAAAAAATACGAAAAAACCTAAAAATCAAAAAAATATCGGATTATAGAAAAAAATTAGAAAAGAGAAGAAAGACATAGAAAAAAAATTGAACAATGAGAAAAAATTCAAAAAAATTAGAAAATATTAAAAAAATCAGAAGAAAACATGAAAAAAAAAATTAAAAAAAAGGAGAGGTAGATCTTGAGAAGGGATACGACGCGAGAAAATTAAAAACGAGTCTGAAATTAAGATATACTGAGCAGAGGCATAATCAAAATACAGGGTGGCACAGAAAAAAAAACGTAACACATTATCTGCGGTTTTGTTAACCGATAGCACCACTAAATCTGGTATTTGCAGTTTTTAGGGTGTTGCGCCTCTATGATCAATCTTTACAAGTCTATTTTTGATCTGAGCACGTGTTCATTTCCTATATACTGTGGTTATCAGATTTGTTGATTGTGTTGAATATCTGTCTTGCTTTTTTGATCTCCTCAGAAAAGTTGCATTAGTTTTTTTTGACACTCTTTAGAGCAACGTTTGCAAGGGACGGTGTTTACTTTTTATTCTATACTCGTGGAAATTCTTTCCTTATCCCCTTATTCATCCTGGATATCCTTTCGAGTCCAGTTTCCAAACTAGTTCAAAGGACTAATGTTAAAAAAAATCAATAATTCAATTTTTTGAGTTCAGGTGTTTCTTGACCAATTCGGCGATTCTCAGTTTAACTTGTGACATAATTGATAAATTTTATTACCAATATAAATAAATTAAAAATTATAATAAGACATTTGTTGGATATCTGCATATGGCAACACTGTTAACTTATTTCATATAATAATGATGACGCACACGCCAAAACTAGTAGTAAAAATGGTTAATCTATATTTTTTTTAGTTAACACTCTTTTAAACAAAAAAAAAATACTTAGCTTCCTTCCACAAATCTTTTTATTAAGAGAAAAGTTTTTCCAACTCTGTACCGTCTGCGGCTTAGTAGATTACAATAGTGTCTCTGTGAAGCTTTTAAAACCAGTGTTGTATGTATGCTCTGGAAAATATAAAATATATGTAGCGGAAATAACTATTGCGTTGAAAATGGAAAAGTGGAAAGCTTGCAACCCGTAAATGCGACCTAGTTCAAATATGCTTTTGATAAAGATAAAAATAATTAAAAAGTAGATCTTGTTTTGGATTTAATTTTTTTTTATTATTTCCAGTTCAGAGATATCTAGTTTACATTTATTTTATATTTATATTGTGGGTAAAAAGTCTTATAAAATAAAATATTACGGTGTTTAAAAAAGACCATATTTTTAAAGCACCCGTGTCAAGATTGTCAAGAACCATCTAACCGTTATTTTTCGTCCAATTACCGCAACAGCGGCGACTACGACCAGCCGAAAAACAAAAGAAAACGAGAGCAAGAAATATCCAGAAAATTTAGAGAATTATAGAATATATTCTGCATGAACATTTACAATGGTAAGATTATACAATAAGTCGGAATTATATAACAAACTTTTTTTTTTATTAATTTTAATGAAAAAATTTATTCTTCAAAAATGATCTAAATGATCTAAAAACTCAAATACAATCATTAGATTTTTTCTACGTTCATCCAAAAAAAAACGAAACTTTATTTAACTATAGTTAGAAAAAAATTGGTTCTTTATTGCACTAGTGCAATTAAATTTCAAATCGACGCTATTTTTAGTCCACTTAGTGTCACCTAAATAAAACATGTTTTGATTTCTGCATAAACGTAGAAAAAATATTATATGTAACACATCAAAAAATTGTTTATTGCACACGACGTGAAATTGTTCTACGAGTCAGTCAAATGGGGATACTAGAATTATTCACTTCATATTTGGTCAGTACCTTCTTTGAGGATTTTTTTTGAGCCCCATAGGTTAAGGAAATCCAAGTTATAGTGTATTTTAAATGGGTAATTATAGAAAGTTGGAGAGTAGATAGTCTAGGTCAATCCGACCATCACTATAGGGAATTCAACGTGTTAGAGAGAAAGAGGTATAACAAATTCAGCATGTCAGAAAGAGAGATCGCTGTGACCCATTGTGGAGCTCTCAGAGCTCTGAGCAATCTGAAGAGTGACTCTTTCTGACACGCTGAATTTCCTATACCTCTCTCTCTAACACGTTGAATTCCCTATAGTGATGGCCTGAATGGCCTAGACTATGTTACGTTTTCTACTTTACTTTTTTTTGTTTATTTTGTTGCGGAATATCGCATAATACTCTTAGGTCAAATTTATATAGGTCATATCTGAATTCAAGGAAAAATATAAAACTTCTAATTAATAATTAATTATAAATAAAGTATCTTCTTCCGAAATATATTCTCTTCCTTTGTACTTTTTTTTCTCTTCCTTCTTATATGTTTAATTATCTTTAACTAATGTGACATCCTTTAATATCTTTATATCTTTATTGATGAATATTTGCAATTTTTTTATCTTTGTAATTAGCTTCCTTAATAAGGGTTAATTGAATTTAGTTGATCAGTATCGTAATGAATCGAATTTGTTGTAATGCTCATCATTATTCATTCATTATTAGGGCGCTGAGCTTCGTCTTTTTACTATCCCTTATCGTCTTTTAAGACGTAATGTATCTTGGTGTTTGGATGTGCGCAGTCCAAACAACCTTTTTGTCGAGTAATAAAGTTGTTGCTACTTATCTTATCTATTTTTTTAATTTGTTTTTACAGATTGTCTTAGAATTTAATTCATTTTAATAATATTTATATTTCATATTTTGATCTAAAAATTCATGTATTTCATTTTAATGTTATCATATTATTTTTCAAAAACAGAGACCACGAAATATGATAATTTATATAAGATTTTTATCTTATATTTACTTTATGTGAACTTTTAAGGTTTTTTTCCTGGGAATTACTTTTTTTCCTCTGGACTTCAGTTAGCCCTTTGGACTTTGTTTTTTCTTTGGACCAAGTTTACTGGACTACAGTTTCTTCAGTTTTTCCTTTGGACAAATTTTCTTAGACTACAGTTTTTTTGGAACCACAAGAAAAGCTAAGTTTTTTTTTTAAAGAAAAGGAAAAAATCTCTAGAATTTTTTTTCGTGAAATAAACAAATGTAACGTTTAATTTAAGTTTAATTTCCTTAACCTAAAAAAAGAAAGGACGGATTTTGAAATATATCATAGTTTTTTTGTCAATTGTTTTTTATTACATAAAAAAATCAATTTGACTGGCGTCCAAAACTTTTTTTATTTAATATTCTACTTCTGATATATTTCAAATTTTATTCGTGGAACGAACCCATAATAAAAAGATTTGAGCTTAATCACATTAATTATTTATTATTAACAAAATAAAGTATCGTTTCAGCCTTAATTATGGGATCTATAACTTAATCTTATACTTATTTTTTAATCCTTTAGCTAAAAAAACTACCAATGAGGAATCCTCTTTTGTAGTGAATTAAAAACTAAAATAATTTTTGCAATTTCCGGTATGAAGGAGGCCATTTTTCAAATATTTTTAAGGAAATCGAACCCCAGCCTTTTACATGCAAACTATGTAGCCTACACATTACTCCACAGTGGCCCTGGCAGAAGGATAATTTTGCTAGTAATTTTTTTGGAACTCAATGTTTTCCTTTATGTGCAACTTTGTTATTATCAAAAAATAACAATAACTACACTTCACATGTTCCTGCAAATGCCTTATATTTATTTAACATTTGTTCCTAAGATTCCAAGTCATAAAATAAATTTCTTTTAACTACGTCTACTTCCTTCTGGAGTTTAAACGTTTAAGGAAAGTTTACAAGCTTACAATTTTATAACTACCCGCATTTACGTTTCGGGCGGTTTCCTTTCTTTCTTTTAGGATTAATGGTCTGATATTTTAAGAGCGTACTAAATAACGCTCTGCTTGTTTCTACCTAATATTCTGTGAAATTAGTATTGTGAAAAAAAATGTAATTTATTATAGTTTTATCGGTCTAGGCGACTCAGTGAGTTGCTTATTGGTTACATTCATTTTTTACTATTTTGAAGATTCAAGATTTAAAAATTTCATAAGAATATTAATTTAATTAAGATTGGATTTCAATTTTATCACAGTAGTACAAAAATCGGCCGCTTATGGTGGTAAATTCACAATCATTAAATTAATTTCAAATTAAACTTATTTTGCTTTGTTTTATTCTATAAAAAATAAATTTCTTATAAAAATTAGAATTGGAAATTTGGTTTTGTACAAACTGATAAGTTAAAGCGCAGGAAGATTAAAATTCTTATCTTCGTAGCGGATCTATCGAGTTAACTTAATGGTGGCGTTCTTTTACTCTAAGAGGCTATGATACGAGCGGTAAGCGACAATTATCAAAGCGTCAGGTACGTCTAACATTTTAGTTGTATAATTATGCCAAAGATTAGGTCAATCAAACGAAAGTAAAGGAACAGCAAGGCTTCTGCCCCATCCCCATGTTAAATCGCATAATACATCGCTAAGGTCAAGTCTGGCAAAATTTGTCCATACAAAGGTCATTCGTCATCGCTTAGAGATAACGCCGGCTCGCTGTTTAGGTTTTGTGTTTTTCGTTGTTTTTAGACGTTTTTCAACGTTTTTCAACGTTTTTAGACGTTTTTCAACGTTTTTCGTCGTTTTCGTCGTTTTTTTACGTTACCCCTCGCAGACCTAAATCGAAAAAACCTAAACCGCGAGCCGGCGTTATCTCTAAGCGATGACGAATGACCTTGATATGGACAAATTTTGCCAGACTGGACCTTAGCGATTTCTTATGCGATTTAACATAGGGAATGGGGCAGAAACCTTGCTGCTCCTTTACTGACGAAGAAAACTGAAAATGAGAGAGAAAGGAATTGTCCATTATTACTTTGTCGGTGTTATTCCAAATCCAGAACCATTTAAGCAGATAAAATTTATAAACCTGTGTTATTTCTTTGTTGTACAGACAGCGGTTTTAAATAAACAGTAATAAGTGTACGCCTATGTTTCGGTCAAAGATTGGTATGTAGTATTGCGATGACAACAATATTAGAATGGTCGACTTGAAATAATGTGAGTCCTTTTCGGGGATATATAAGAGGAGAAGAACTGGTTTTGAGGAAATGACGCATGAACACGGTGAACTCTAATCAACCCCTTGTCAAATCACCCCATATAAACTACCCCTAACTTTCTTATTTCAAATGGCACCCCAATGTCTTTTGTTAATAATCTGCTAGAATATTTTACCCCTATTTTAGATATATTATAGTTGCTCCTTTCAAAGGCTTTAATGGTCAAAATTAAAATGAATTACACTTTAACATATGAATTATTTTATTAGATAAGTCAAAATTTAATTAATTTATAATTATCATAAGTGTTCACTTGTTACATGAAAATAATCCAGAGGAGTCAGATCTGGTGATCGAGCTGGCCATCTGACAGGTCCATTAGTTCCAATCCAACGCTCTCCGAAAGTATTGTTGAGGTAATTGGATACAATAAAACTGTTATGTGGGGGAGCACCATCTTGTTGCCACCACATTTGTTTGTTCTACTAAGGGAATATCTTCCAATAAATTAGGAAGAGTATTTTCCAAGAACCTTAAGTATCGATGTCCTGTTAGTGTACCTAGGTAAAAAAAGGACCAATGAGTCGTCCATTAAATAAGCAGCACTACACATTTACACTAAAAAATGGTCTGAAAATTGGTTTCTCTTATCCAGTGAGGATTTTCCTGTGACCTGTAATGCATATTATGTCGATTGAAAGTGCCTTTATTATGGAAGCGGGATTCATCGCTCCACAAAATCTGATTTAAAAAATTTGGATTTTCATCAATGAAAATCTCGAATTGGGCAATAAGTGTTTGACATAATCTGCGAATCTCAGCTCTTGGTGTAAATGTATATGAAAAGGATGGTATTTGTATTGCTTTAAAATCCTGTGTACAACGATCTACTGATTCCAATTTCCATCCAAATACAACGAACAGAAACATGGGGGAAGGCTGCTGTATAGGCCAATATATTTATACAATTCTCTTTAGCTCTCACTCTCATCACATGTACTTGTTTAGACTTTCCTGGAAATGATCCACTTCGCATTTTATTTTCTACGAGGAAAAATGTATTAAGTCCTGGTTGGCGGCGATCAGGATAACGATAACCGTAGAGCCTCTTAGTAACATGTTTATTTTTTTTGCATTCACCAAAAATAAGAATCATATCTACGTATTCGTTTGCACTAAAAGCAAAAGGAATTTTAATACACGTGTACTACGTACTAATAGCAACCAGTAACCGAAATATCAAGTAAACGACAAAACTAAAATAAATATGAAAAATGGATTTTTGAGCTAAGTTAAAAAACTACAAAAAACCAAATATCTCTTTTTGTTTGAGTTCTACTTTTAATAGTTATAGTGTAGCTCACTTTATACAGATTATTACAATAAATTTAATTTTATACAATTTTGGTGACAAACAGTAAGAAATAGTTTCAGATTAATAAAAAAAAAACATGAGGGTGCCATTTGAAATAAGAGAGTTAGTGGTAGTTTCTAGGGGGTGGATTGACAAGGGGTTGATTAGAGTTCACCGTGTTAAACATTTTTTCATCTATTATACCCCATATTATTTTTTTAATTTTATCTTCTCAAATAACTCAGATATTTACTGGCCAGAAACCTGTGGGTATATTGCGCTTTGAAATATACATTTTTATATTTTTATTATTAGTAATGAAACTCAAAGTCGAGTACCACAAAATTTTTATTGTAAGACAAAAGATAGGCGACTAGTTTCGGCTACAAGCCATCATCAAGCCTAGAATATAAGTAGAAAAGTAGGAAAAAGAACTTATAATTATTATAAAAAATATTAGACTTACCCAATTAAAATTATAATAAATGATATTTGTTGAAAATTGACAACACAATTGTCAATTAAAAGATAAACTGAATGGAGGTTGCATGTGAGCACTAGGGGGGTAGAGGTGAAGGGGAGATTGTTCACGTTACAGCTTATTATTTAGATTGTCTCTAACTCTGTACTTAACTATAAAAATTTTATTGCGCTGCCCTTCAGGCTACTATAATAGTTTTTATAAAAATTTTTAAAAAAATGTTAAATATTTATACTTCTGTCTGTCAAATGTCACTAACGTTGCTCATTGTTATGTCAAGTTTAACAACCATTTTACAATTGTATTACTACATGGTACCACTTGATTTTACGTCGATTAATTGATCGTTTTCGATGATATTTGTTGAAAACCTTTTAGACTGTCCACCAAAGGGGCCTAAACCTTTTTGGTGTACTTTAAGCCTTCTAATAAGCACCATTTTTTGGATCACTTTCACCCACTCACGTGGAGTAGATCGTGAAGGGCCGTGGCCCTTTCTGTATTTTTTTGGCCATGATTATTTGAAATCTACCACGATAGGCCATTTTTACTACTTGGTTGGAGCTCTCGGACGTCCACCTATAACTAATTCATACGTTCCAGTCCTTCTCTGGTCCATTTCCAAATCGTTGCTTGGTGTCCCTATCCCTAATGTCCCCTCACCTCCTACATTTTATCCATTACATTACCGTTAATATGTGCCTCCTGTAACTTCTATTTTTAAATTTTAATTTTAATCCTGTACCACAATCTCCCCTTCACCTTTACCCCCCTAGTGCTTTCATGCAACCTCCATACAGTTTATCTTTTAATTGACAATTGTGTTGTCAATTTTCAACAAATATCATTTATTATAATTTTAATTGGGTAACTGTCAGTAGATAGAACGACCTTTAACTTTAAAGATTCAATAACTAAAGGCGATGACGTTTAGAATAAAATTTAACAAGTTGATTTCTTATACAATTGTCACAATCTAAACGTCATTGTCGTTAGTTACAGAACCGTTAAAGTTAAAGGACGTTCTATCTACTGACAATTAGTCTAATATTTTTTATAATTCTTATAAGTTCTTTTTCCTACCTTTCTACTTATATTCTAGGATTGATGATGGCTTGTAGCCGAAATTAGTCGCCTATTTTTTGTCTTCCAATAAAAATTTTGTGGTACTCGACTTTGAGTTTCATTACTATTCAGTAGACCACATTTGTGTTAATGGATAACCTTTTGAATTTATTTTTATTATTATTTAACATTTACAATATGTTTATCAAAACAAACCGTAAGCTTTCTTTTGTCCTAACTCCGGTTGAAAATTTTGTTCCGAAAATTAAACTCATTCGAGTGATTCTATGATAATAAAAATTTTACTGCAGTTAGCTGACCACATAAACCGGTTTGTAACAAAGCCAAAATTTTAAAATTTGACCGCTAAAAATTAAAATTATTATTAATATAAAGGTAAGTCACTTATATTAAATTAAAGAGTATATTTTTGCATTGGTTCGATGGTTATGTGGTTTAAGACACGGATTTGAAAGCAAATAGTCGTCGGTTCGAATCACCCAAATGCTTGTTAATTTTTTTTCAACAAGTAACTTTTTTATATTCTTTAATTATAATTTTATTTATCCGCAACTTTCGATAAAGATAATAAAAAATATCACACAAACTCTAAGAATAGAAATAAAGAAAATGAAACAATAAACTTTTATCTTTAGGGACTTACTTACTCATAAAGTACAGTATTATTTAGTTGGTAACTAAGCAATAAAAACACAATAGTTAACTAAGTACGGCATAAAATAACTAACATAACCTAAACTGTTGGTAAATAAATAAATTTTACATACATTTTATACTATTTTCTTGTTATTTTATGATTTAATTTTATATTCTTAATATTGAACCATTTATAGATCTAGCAGCTTTGCACTTTACCACAAACCAAACCACAGTAATAATCCAACTAAATATCGTTTGTATGATTTAACGAACGAAATCCAAACGGATTTCCGCTCTTTCCCAACGTAAATTATGTTCAAAATTGATTATGTGGCTAAAGAACAAATGGAATGACTTTGTGAGATGAAATATTAAATTGCCTAACATACATACACACTTGAAATTAATTACCAAAGCGAGTGTTCGTCTTTAATTCACTACATGAAAAATTAATATACAGTCACATAAGCGTGTGAGTTTTAGTTTAATGGAATATTACGTATCAAGGGAGTAAAGTTCGGGTTTTAATCTGTACTAAATTGGAGCTTCTGTGACAAGAGCAATTAAATATTTAGACGATATCGGAAATGTATTTTTTTTAAACAACCTGTTAACTATTGAATCATTTAGTTATATTATTTAATAATAATTTTATCACCTCTAGTGACTTTAATAATTTACTTTTTTTCAGCAGATTTTTCAGACCACCAGAGTATCTAAAATTTCGGAATCGACATCAAAAAATTATATCTTCTATAATTTGTGTACAGGGTGTTATTTTCTTTACTGTTAACAAAAATTTTATTAGATAGAAAATTACAATAGATAAAATTTTTTTTAATAATTTTGTATTTTTTGATTTGAAATTAAAATTTTAAATTAGTTTTTGTTTTAATTACTTTAAAGTAGATAATTTTCTATAGTCTTAACTCTTAACATTTCTTGCTCTTTCCGTTTATACACCTACTTGATCGATTCCGCCTTTTAGCTAATGGTATTTCATCAAGCATCCAATTTTCGATCCTAATTAAAAGGCAGCTTTCAGCAAAAATGAGACGGATAAAAGATTATGAATAATAGCGGAAAATGATACTTATTAATAATGCTTTTGACATTGGTAAACAAAGCTATAGGATTTCATCATATATTGTCTTCATTTTACTAATGCTAATGGATTATAATAAAAAATTAGAGGTAATTTATTTTTAAGTTTAACATAAAAACCATTAAGGTATTTTTTTTTACTTTGAAGACGCTACCTTTTTGTATCATTAAGCAACTTCGTTAAATTGGTTGATTTTGAACCGAAAATAGTTTGCTAATGGACTTTCTCAAATTTCGGAAGTTCTGCACAAGTTTCTGTTTCCAAATTGATTCTCTCGTGTTTAAAATAACATGTTCTGCATCAGAATGAATTTAAAACTTAAATCTATTCACAAAATAGTTCACAAAGTTCCTATAATGGTATTTTTGTTAGCACGAAGGAATATTTTATTAAATTATTAATTCTTATATAATAATGACAGTAAATTGTAAATATTTTCAAATAAAATTTTACAGGTCTTCAGCCTTGTTGTGACCTCCCTTCTCTTTGTTTTCTCTTTTTATTTCTCTTATCTTCTTCTTCTTCATGTTCTAGGTGTTTTTCAGTTTCTTTTTCTTGCTTATCTTGTCCTTCTTATTCTCGTGCTTTTTGTGCTTTTTCTTCATCTTAAGACTCAATTTTTTAACGATTTGTTCAAAATCTTTATGTTCTTATCTGTGTTTATGTCCATATCTTATATTTACCATCTCTTTCTTTTTCATATTCTTTCAAGGGTTGTTCTTATTCATTTTATTGTTGTTCTTCATTTTGATATTGTTCTTTATTTTGTTGTGGTTCTTCCACTTCAAAATTTTCCCTTTCGACGATTTTATCATCATTTTCATTATCCTCAATCCCTTCTAAATTTTTATTTATAATCTGGCTGTTGGTGTTTATAATTTCTTCGGTTTCCTATGTAAATTTTGATTTTGGTGGATCTTTAACTATAATTCGAAAATCTTGTAATGGGCATAAAAATCTAACAGTGTTTGATTATAATTTGGTGTAAAGAGCATCGGAATTTTCAGGAAGGCATACAAATTTATTGGAAAATTTTAGTCTTCCTGTGCAGGAAAACTCTGATATTTTTGTTTTCATGTTGAGGAATAGAAAAAAGTCACAGGGAACCAAGTCGGATGAGTACGGTGGTTGCGGCAGCAATTCGTAGTGCAGTTCATACAATTTGACTCCAAGAATTTGGAGAAACCTGTATAACTGGAGAGTGGAAACAGATGAAGAAACCCTTAGTTTACATAAATATATATTTTTCGAGTTAAGAGAAGCAAGCATAAAGAAAACTCTGGCATGGGAAACCAGCTTCCTGGACAAGGAAACACTTAGAAACGTATTAAACCTAACACTAAATGAAGACCTGGATCTGGAGGAATTAACTAAGAGGATGAAGGAGGCACATAAACAGGCCACCAAGAGGAATAACTCTAGAAGAAATATACCGGCGTGGTGGAACGATCAGATCCAGGCAAAAAGAAGAGAATGTACTGTCACCCGTAGACAACTAACAAATCAATCTGAAAATCAGTTACAAGTGCGAGAGACGTCAGCTGAGGCAATAAATTAAAAAGTCAAAGACAACTTGTTATAGGAATCTATGCGCAGAACTGGAAAATAATGTATGGAGAAATGGGTATAAACTAGTGACCAATAAGTTCAAACATTTACTAACACCTTATGATCTAGGAGAACAAAAAAATAGAGGCCATTAAGGAAATATTTCCAAACACAAGAGATTCCCCTATACTAGGCAACGCAATCTGCCAAAAACCGTCACCATGGACAATCTAAAAGCTGCAAATTGGCGTAGCCAAGCTTAAAAATAAGAATTCTCCAGGGTTAGATGGAATACAGCCGAAATGTATTAAGATTGCAACTGAGGTACACCCGCAACTTATCAGGAAGAATATGAGCAACTTTCTAGCCAATCAACACATACCAGTTCAGTGGAAAAGGGTGAAGGTAACACTGATCCTGAAAGGCAAGTAAAACGAGGAAATGATAAATACAGACCTATATGCCTGCTCGATGTATTACGAAAGCTCTTCGAACATTTAATCAAAAAATAGGCTTAATGAGACTCTAACAAGGAATCAACTGATCTCAGACAGTCAGTTTGGGTTTAGGAAGGGTGGATGTGATATCACACGTAATCAGTTTAGCCAAAGAAAACGAGAGTTGTTGGGGAGCGGTTATTATGATCGACATAAGGAACGCTTTCAACACGGCAAAATGGGGAAAAATAATACAGATCTTAGAGGAAAATAACGTAGAACCATGGTTAGTAAATATCGTATGCGAATATTTCAGAAACAGGACACTGATTGTTGGAGACACAATCGTAGAAATGACCCAAGGAGTCCCACAGGGCTCGGTTCTGGGATCATCACTGTGGAACCTTCTATATGACTGCGTGTTGAAACAAGAGCTACCGGGAGACTTCTACGCGGCAGTATACGCGGATGATCTTGCACTAATCATCAGAGCAGACGACAAAGAGGACCTCATCTGGAAAGCAAATCGTGCCATTGCGGTCACAATCAGTTTAATAAATAAGCTAGGGCTGAAGGTAGCGACCGAGAAGACAGAATACATAGTGTTAAAGGGTCCCATAAAGAACACTTCAGAGTAGAGAACAGGGATCTTGTCCCACAAAAGCATGTAAAATACTTGGGGGTGTGACTCGACGATAAGCAAATATTCAATGAGCACATTAAACGTAATGTGAGGAAGCAAAAAGACAAGCCCCATCCCTGAGTAAGTTGTTACCAAACATGGGAGGCCCAGGCCTACAAAAATCCAGGGTTCTGTACGGGGTTATCTCTTTTGTCTTATTATACGCGGCTCCGACCTGGGGAAACGTGATAAGAATTGATAAATACAAGAAGATGCTTCTGTCCACACAGAGGAGTTTTTTGCTGAGGGTGGTACGGGCGTATAAGACCGTATCTCTAGAGGCTGTCCTGGTGATCGCCGGGATAGTACAAATTGACCTGATGGTTGAGGAAAGGAAAAGGAGGCATGAAAGAGAGGAGACCATGAATAGATGTCAGCGAAGATTGGAAGATACAACGGAGACGGGATAATGGACGAAGCGTTTATACCCAGACGTGAGAGCATGGATAGATTGCAATTTCGAAATACAAATTATTGGGTCACGCAGTTCCTGACGGTTCACGGGAGCTTTAGGAAATACACGTTTAAAATAAAATGATGACGCGGAATACACAATCTTTAAAAGCGGGAGGTGGGCGAGGCACAGAGTTGACTTTGAGAACAAAAGTGGTGTACGTGTATATCCGGATAACATACTGACATGGATGAGGCTAACTGGAACCTTGGCCATCAGCTGGGCACAGGAATTATGAAAGAAAAGGAAGAAGAGGAGAGGATACATCCGGAGTGATAGAAGATTCCGGGAACACCTGAGGTATGTCGGAAGACAGTTCCAGGTGTACTTGGGAAGAGGTGAGGTTTGGTGGGTAGGCAGGGTAGAATACCCCTGAGTCACACACTCCCAGTCGTGATAGACGGCGAACTAAGCGTTGGAGTGGAACATAAGTTATCTCACTTGTCAAAAAAAAATTATACAATTTGGCCGCGACAATTCTGGATGACTTGTCTGGTGCGTTATCGCCGTCACACAGCACTTTCTTTTTGGCCAAATGGGACTGTATCTCCTTCAATTTTGTATTGAATCGGCCCAATGCACTGTAGTACTACCCTGAACGCAATCTGCTTCACACGCGGATACTCATTGATCGAACCCCTTATATGGTTTATTTTCTTTGGTAAGAAGTTATTCTTCTTTACTTCTTATCTTCCATTATTTTCTTTTTGATTCTGACAATTCTTTCGGGTTTGTATAATCAGGAATATCAATTTGTAATCGTAGGTCTTTCATCTTTTTCTCCTTCTACCTATTCCTCATAATTAGCAAGTGTTTGGCGGTGGACGGGGTTCTTGTGGAACTACTTCTGGAGCAACTCCAGGAACTGAAAGTTCTAGTAGAGATACCACAACGGAGGAAATTATGGGTTCATTTTCATTAGACTCAGTTTAAATTTATACTAAACTATCTGCACTACCAGTTAAAACTTGGAGCAGAAATTCTGCTGCCAGAGAAATAATCTTGTGCGAAAGTTTGTTCTTTTAAATACTGCTAAATTTTAGTACACTTTATTTAATGATAAACTATCTTTTATAATATTTACAGTAATATTTTTGATCCTTGATAAAGGTTGAACCAACGTTGTTGTTTAGTCAAAAAAAAATTGTTGAGTATTATAATGTGGCGCCTTTTTGGCTGACACAAATAAATTTCGAAAGTAAATTAAATAATTCAATTGATTAAATTAAATGAGTAAGCAGTTTATAAAGTTTAAATAAATACAAACTATATGTGACACGTACGAAGAAAATTCGACAACCCCGAAATATCACGTTAGCCAAATTGTGACATATAATTGTTTAATGTTAAGAAATATAAATGCGAATATTCCATAGAGATGGGCTTAATCGTAATTTGAGAGTTGACTCTTCATGAAGAAGGAGTCGATTCTTGATTATAAAATAGAGTATGTCGTATATGTATCCTTGTGTTTGGTATACCAGTTAATTAAAGGTAATAAATTAGTTAAATGAAACACACAACGTATTATGTTTACCACTCAACTATTCCACCCCTAACGAGGCAACATACCACCACCACAATAATATAAACAAGTAACAAACGTAAACGTAATGAAAATAAAAAACGACTAGCCACAAAATGAAATTCTCTGTATAAATTAATACGGTCAAAATAGTTCTGGACCAGCAGATAACTAATTAAGGAATTGATTTTAGAGAAACGGTCACAGCATCAGATCCAGAGCGGTCCTTTGTATCTTGCCCTCTCACGTAAATGTGGGCTAGACAATTACCATCAAAAGGAGATGTTCACAGAATGGTTACGATATAAAGTTTTATTAGGGTACGAAATATATCTCATTGTCATTTCGTTTAAAAGGACACCAAAATGTTTATACGAGAATTTGAGAATTATTTGTTTTGTTACAGATTTGAGAATAAATGTTTAAAACGGGTCTAGAGAGATTGAATATTGAATTGAATTGGAAAGTTTCCATGAAAATATTAGTATCGAATATATAATTATTTAAGGAAATTGTAAGATATAAGAAAATGGATAAATAATGCCTATTAAATATTCAGGCACAAGGTGAATAATTTATAATGAAAATATAAAAACATAGTAGCTACTGTAATGGGATTTATTTTACGAATCACTCTGTAGGAGCATGTTAGGTAAATTCTCATTAATAATTCATGCTGTATATCTGGCAAATACTGCGATTAGAGTTCACAAGGGTAATATGGCAGGATTATCACCGACGCATAAATTCAGCATCAGCTGATCGAACGCTTACAACCTGAGTCTGAGTCATCAAAGAAGCCGCACTTGATTAAAGCATTTCTCCATGGAATATTTTTAGGGATCTATAAAGATTATGCTAAAAAGGTATTTTAACAGTTTGGAAAAAATAACTACATTTCCTTCAATTTTTTTGGATATTAGGTTACAAAATAAGGAATATTGACCGATCAAAAACAATATTTGTATATTTTATTCGAATTTATTTTAAATAAAAGTTTATCTATTTCAGGAGGAAATTTTGAACATATTTTCTCCGAAATACCAAAGTCAACAACCCCTTAGTTACTCCTTAGCAACGGAGAAAAGCAAAAAAATATTTTAATGGACCAATGAAAATGTTTTATTATAAAAATGTCTGAAAATTTGGATGTTTAAACATTAAATTAAATTTATTTGGATGAGTTTATTAAGATTTTGTATTGAATTTCGAAAGCAATATTTGGAGATTTTGCTTCGTTCAGTTTTTAATATTTTTTTGTACGACCGGTCTATATATAAAAATTTTCCTATATTTTATTCCAATTTATTTTAAATAAATGTTTATCTATTTCAGGAGGAAATTTTGAACATATTTTCTCCAAAATTCCAAAGTCAACAACCCCTTAGTTACTCCTTATCAACGGAGAAAAGCAAAGCTGTTTGATCAAAAATTATTTTAATGGACCAATGAAAATGTTTTATTATAAAAATGTCTGAAAATTTGGATTTTTAAACATTAAATTAAATTTATTTGGATGAGTTTATTAAGATTTTGTATTGAATTTCGAAAGCAATATTTGGAGATTTTGCTTCGTTCAGTCTTTAATTTTGCTTATACTATTTTTTGTACGACCAATATATGTATAAAAATTTTAGGATAAATTAATCATTTTGTATAAAATATTGAACAATAAACAGAGATTAGAGTATAGAGACACACTCAGAAAACAGTTCACGTATAGCTCAAACTAATGGACAAATACTGGGTGGCTCAAATTCACAACTTTAAACTAAATGAACTGTTTGTTTTTTTTTAATTTTCTGGTCATTTAAAATCAATATTAATTAATAATAATCAATGCTTTGCTAATAACAAGAATTTATAAATTTAATTTGATTATTTATATATTTACTATTTTAAAATATACAAGATAAAGATACGTTTTTGATGCATTATATGTAATATTATAAATTTGTATGAATCGCTATTCATATTCTGATATCGTACATATAAGATACAGAATACGGGTTATAAAGTTGGTAATTTTATGATGCTTCTGTGTAAACTATAAAATTTTAGATAAGTTTGAAGTTATTCAAGACGAATTGAACATTACAGCGAGTTTGTTTTTATCATGATGAAAATGGTAAAAGATACAAGTGAGTCAATGAAAAAAAAATATTCTTTAATTTTATTTACTAGCAACTTTTTAATAATTCAGACTATATAAAATTCGTTTTTACTTGAAAAATAGTGGAAAAAAATTAATCAATTCTGAAAAATTCTTGATAAAATTCACAAAACTTCGTTAATAACCTCAAAAATTAATAATCCTTAATTTTTTTAGGAAAATCTTTGAAAACTCCTTAAAAAAGTTAATTAATTATAAAAACCTTGAAAATTCTTTTTTATTTGAACAATCCTAAAGGAAAATAAATCAATCCTAAAAAATTCTTGACAAAATTCATAAAACATTTTTGATAATCTCCAAAATAAAAAATCCTTGAAAATCGCTGAAAAAAATCGTTAAATAATTATAAAATCCTTGAAAATCATTTTTATTTCAAAAATCCTGAAAAAAAAGAATCGTTTTTGAGAAAATTTACAAAACATTTTTGATAACCTTAAAAATCAAAAATCATAAAAAATCCTTGAAAATTCCTTAAAAAAATCATTAATCAAGTATAAAATCCTTGATAATTCATTTTTACTTGAAAAATCCTGGAAAAAATGAATCGATCTTAAAAAGTTCTTGATAAAATTCACAAAACATCCTTGATCACTTCAAAAATAAAAAAATCCTTAAAAGATCCTGTAAAAATCCTTAAAACAATCATTAATTAATTAGAAAACCCTTGAAAATTTCTTTTTACTTGAATAATCCTGGAAGAAAATGTATCAATCCTGAAAAACTCTTGACCAAATTCACAAAACTTTTTTTATAACCTCAAAATTGAAAAAATCTTAAAAAATCATTGAAAATTCCTTTAAAAAATCATTAATTAATTATAAAATCCTTGAAAATTCCTTTTTATTTGAAAAATCCTTGAAGAAAATGAATCACTCCTAAAAAATTCGTGACAAAATTCACAAAACTTCTTTGAAAACCTCAAAAGTGAAAAAATCTTAAAAATCCTTGAACATTCCTTAAAAAATCTATTAATTAACTATAAAATCCTTGAAAATCCTTTTTTACTTGAAACATCCTGGAAAAAATGAATCGATCCTGAAACGTCCTTGAGAAAATTCACAAAATATTTTTTTGACCTCAAAAATTAAAAATAATAAAAAATCTTGAAAATTCATTTTTACTTCAAAAATTCTGAAAAAAATGAATCGATCTTAAAAAGTTCTTGATAAAATTCACAAAACATCCTTGATAACCTCAAAAATGAAAAATCCTTAAAAGATCCTTTAAAATTCCTTAAAACAATCATTAATTAATTAGAAAATCCTTGAAAATTTCTTTTTACTTGAATAATCCTGGAAGAAAATGTATCAATCCTGAAAAACTCTTGACCAAATTCACAAAACTTTTTTGATAACCTCAAAAGTGAAAAAATCTTAAAAAATCATTAAAAATTCCTTAAAAAAATCATTAATTAATTATAAAATCCTTGAAAATTTCTTTTTACTTGAATAATTCTGGAAAAAAATGAATCAATCCTGAAAAATTATTGACATTATTCGCAAGAAATCTGTGATAACCTCAAAAATGAAAAAATCTAAAAATATCCTTGAAAACTCCTTAAAAAATCATTGATTAATTACAAATTCCTTAAAAATCCTTTATTACTTGGAAAATCCTGGAAGAAAATGAATCGATCTTGAAATATCCTTGATAAAATTCACAAACTCCTTTGATAACCTCAAAACTAAAAAAATTAAAAAAATCCTTGAAAATTCTTTAAATAAATATTAATTAATTATAAAATCCTTGAAAATCCTTTTTTACTTGAAAAATTCTAGAAGAAAACGAATTAATCCTGAAAAATTATTGACAAGAAACACAAAATTTCTTCTAATGAAAAATCCTTAAAAAAAGACTATATAATTTTATACAACGTTTCGTCTCTCTTCAAGACCATCATCAGCTTCATTTTTACAAAAGCATCTTCATTTTATGTGCGACACTCTGTAGATATAATTATAATATTAGTACTATCGGTGTAGTCGGGATCATTTTTCATTATCGTTACTAAATCATCTTTTTTTGTTTGTTTATATTCAAACTTGTATTAAAAATATTTTTTATTGTTTAATAATTTAAAAAAATTTCTAATAGAATCGTAATAAAATATAGTAATATCATTATCAAAGAGATCTCGTTTGACAGGTGATTATCCTACGGGAACGTCATTAAACTTGATTTGGGTTATTGCTTATCTTTTGTTTATCCTCTTGTTTACCTGCTAAATCGTTTGTTTTCTAAATAAGACCACAACGATTTATGTTTTCCGGGAGTGCTCAAATTCTACGTGTATGCATGGATTAATTTTCCTATTGGTGTTACAGAATATTGGAAAGTTTGTTTTGTAGGTAGTATTTATGTGGTATATAATTGAAATATAGAAATTTGCGTTATCGATAAATAATTGCTTTAATATGAATAGTTTTTTCTAGGTTTAGTAATTAGTTATTTTCTTTTATTAAAAAAAGGTGAAATCTATACTATTATTAGAATAAAAGGTAAATTTATCTATTTGTATTAATTTCTTACCCTCACTTTTTAAATTTTTTTCTCGACGTTTCTGAGCTTTATGTCTGTCTGTCTGTCTCTCTACATGCGTGTGACAAATTTGGCCAGGATTGTACTAGCAATTCCGATACTCGATGGGCCCGAAACGCTGCAATACGTTTGGGCCTCCCTAGACTTTTATATAAATATTTATTATATCATTTTACTCATATCTTCGTCTACTGATCTTTATTCTTTTCTTAATTAAAATTTTATAATTAATTCAAGGATTTTTAAGATTTTTTATTTTTGGGGTTATAAAAGAACTTTGGCGACTTTTGTATGGAATTTTTTAGGATTAATTCATTTTTTTCCTGGATTTTTCAAGTGAAAAGGACTTTTCAAGGATTTTATAATTAATTAATGATTTTTTTAAGGAATTGTCGAGGCTTTTTTTAAATTTTTTAAGGATTTTTCGTTTTTGGGTTATCAAAGAAGTTTTGTGAAATTTCTCAAGAACTTTTCAGGATCGATTCATTTTTTTCCAGGATTTTTCAAGTAAAAGGGAATTTTCAAGGATTTTATAATTAATTAATGATTTTTTAAGGAATTTTCATTTTTGGGGTTATCAAAAACGTTTTGAGAATTTTGTCAAGAATTTTTTAGGATTTATTCATGTTCCTCCAGGATTTTTCAAGTAAAAATAAATTTTCAAGGATTTCATAATTAATTAATGATTTTTTAAGGATTTTTCATTTTTGGGGTTATCAAAAACGTTTTGTGAGTTTTGTCAAGAATTTTTCAGGATTGATTCAGTTTCTTCCAGGAATTTTCAAGTAAAAAGGAATTTTCAAGGATTTTATAATTAATTATTGATATTTTTAACGAAGTTTCAAGGATTTTTTACGATTTCTTTACTTTTAAGGTTATCACAGAAGTTTTGTGAATTTTGTGAAAAATTTTTCAGGATTGATTCATTTTTTTCTAGGATTTTTCTTGAAAAAAAGGATTTTATAATTCATTAATGATTTCTTTGGGGAATTTTCAAAGATTTTTTTTTAAATTTTTTAATTTTGAGATTATCAAAGAGGTTTTGTGAATTTTGTTAAGAACTTTTCAGGATTGATTCATTTTCTTCCAGGATTTTTCTTGCAAAAAAGGATTTTTAAGGATTTTATAATTAATTAATGATTTTTTTAAGGAATTTTCAAGGGTTTTTTAAGGATTTTTCATTTTTGAGGTTACCAACAACGTTTTGTGAGTTTCATCAAGTTTTCAGGACTGATTCAGTTTCTTCCAGGATTTTTCAATAAAAAATGATTTTTAAGGATTGTATAATTAATTAATAAATGATTTTCAATGATTTAAGATTTTTTCATTTTTGAGGTTATCAAAGAAGTTTTGAGAATTTTGTGAAAAATTTTTCAGGATTGATTCATTTTTTTCTAGGATTTTTCTTGCAAAAAAGGATTTTTAAGGATTTTATAATTAATTAATAATTTTTTTAAGGAATTTTCAAGGGTTTTTTAAGGATTTTTCATTTTTGAGGTTACCAACAACGTTTTGTGAGTTTCATCAAGTTTTCAGGACTGATTCAGTTTCTTCCAGGATTTTTCAATAAAAAATGATTTTTAAGGATTGTATAATTAATTAATAAATGATTTTCAATGATTTAAGATTTTTTCATTTTTGAGGTTATCAAAGAAGTTTTGAGAATTTTGTGAAAAATTT
This sequence comes from Neocrepidodera transversa, assembly GCA_963243735.1. Lineage (NCBI taxonomy): Eukaryota > Metazoa > Arthropoda > Insecta > Coleoptera > Chrysomelidae > Neocrepidodera > Neocrepidodera transversa. The sequence goes on from OY725355.1 coordinate 6,149,758, forward strand.
TTCAGGATTGATTCATTTTTTTCTAGGATTTTTCTTGCAAAAAAGGATTTTTAAGGATTTTATAATTAATTAATAATTTTTTTAAGGAATTTTCAAGGGTTTTTTAAGGATTTTTCATTTTTGAGGTTACCAACAACGTTTTGTGAGTTTCATCAAGTTTTCAGGACTGATTCAGTTTCTTCCAGGATTTTTCAATAAAAAATGATTTTTAAGGATTGTATAATTAATTAATAAATGATTTTCAATGATTTAAGATTTTTTCATTTTTGAGGTTATCAAAGAAGTTTTGAGAATTATATCAAAAATTTTTCAGGATTGATTCATTTTATTTCAGGATTTTTCAAGTAAAACAAAACTTTCAAGGATTTTATCATTAATTAATGATTTTTTTAAGGAATTTTCAAGAATTTTTACGATTTTTTCACTTTTGAGGTTATCAAAAAAGTTTTGTGAATTTTGTCAAGAATTTTTCAAAATTAATTCATTTTCTTCAAGGATTTTTTAAGCAAAACAAAACTTTCACGGATTTTATTATTAATTAATGATTGTTTTAAGGGATTTTTAAGGATTTTTTATATTTTTTTCACTTTTGATTTAGGACTGATTATTTTTCTTCCAGAATTTTTCTATATTTCTATCTCCTGGTTTCTGATTTTCTTACTTCATATCGTGAACAATATGTATATTTCTCGTTTTACTTAATTTTTTTCACCCTCTTCTAATTAGCAATTAGGCCACTCTCCTCTAGATTCATTACGTTTTTTTTATTGTATTTTGTGCCCCTTTTACTTCCCTAATTTACCGAAGTTACGCAAATTTCGTTCTCCATAATAGATTACTTTTTTATATTTTATGGTATAACCATCTATCCTGACTTAACAAGCTATCAAACGGCTTTTTAAATGAATTCGAATTTTTATAAATTAAAAAAAAGTACTGTAAAAGGCCCAAATAATACAATATTAAATATTCACACATTTTGCCTTATAAAAGTAGTTTTAGAAGCAATACAATTACTTATTATTATTATTTTTATTATTACCTAGAACAAAAAGTTCTGCATAAAATCTTTCAAGCATATTATACCAATTCTATAATGTAATTTGCTTTGTAATTGATACCTACACAGTTCGTTAATTAACACCAAAAACTACTTAGTGATTTAGCGAAAAAATTATTAAAAAAATGACGGTGAAATGGAAAAAATAAGCTGGAAAAAAATTTGAAACAAAGGACAAAGGGAAACCCAGTGAAAAAAAAATTGAGCGAAGTACGGAGTAACCAAAACAATTAATTTCTTGTCAAACTTTTAAACATAAAGAAATTAGTGAAAAAGTAGGGGAAATGGTGGTGAAGGGGATTGATAACTGAAAAAATAGTTTGAAACAAAGAATACAATAAAAGAGTGGAAAAAATGACAGAGGAATAACGTTAGTAGATAAGCTAGACCATTGCTGGTATAGGTATAGGGATATCAAAGATTTAGAGAGAAAGAGAGAGAGAGAGAGAGAGAGAGACTGCTGCAACGGTCTTCTGGATGAAATCTGGGTTACTAGATTATATCAAATTTTAAGATCTGAATATCGATAATAATAATAATAACAATATTTCTACATTTCACCTCCTTACGAGTAATTATTAATTATCAACAATATTTACCTTATACTTGAATGAGGGCGCCATCCATTTTTTTTACGGAAAATGGAAATACATTTTCTCAGTAATACTCAAATCCTTTTTTACTGACTACATCAGGAAATTAAAAACAGAGATATTACAATATAAAATTGAAATTACAGACCTGATGTGCTAAACCTCTAAAATCACCAATATAATGACGATAGTCACGAACGATGATTTCATTTGAGAAAAAATTTTGTTCGCAAATATGACAATTTCTGGCAATTGTGTTGATTTCATTCTCAATAACTGGTTCAACATTTTTTATTCTAGCCTCAATATCTATGGCAATGTCCGACATTTGATTCGCAAACCGCCTCTAAACTTTTATAATATGAAAGATTATCATTATAACCACTTTTTACATAATACCCTCCACAGTAAGCTTTATGTTGTTGATATTTTCATGTGTTTATTTTTAAATTTTGATCATAGTGAAAAGGTAGCAAAATTGATTGAAAATCAGCATATATTACAAAGGGAACAAATTTCACTATCATATTTTTAGAAAAAGAATTTAAATTTTGAAGAGAAAATGTTCCTTTATGATTGGTTAATAAGACTTATCTTCAGAATTCTATTTATCAAAAAATAGCCATACTGGAGATTTTTATAGTAAATTTCAAACATTAAATTCAGTGTAGCTTTAAGTGGCAGGCGGGTTTGTTATATTTCAGTATACCTTTCTTCGGGTGGAAACCCGACCTATTAGACATAAATAAATTGAGTCGTACGGTTGCTGCCGCGAAGAGGAAATTTAGTTTGCACTATCCAATCCTTCATACACTGGATTTAAAGCTTGAAATTTACTATAGAAAGACAAGAACAAACAGAAACGCGACAAATAGGTATGAATGCGATGCGACGGCCTGATCAGATTAAATCGGAAAATAAACAAACTTGAATATAAATTATTTATGTAAATATAAATTATTTGGACGATTGTATATTGTTGACATATGTGTAGATTTTATTACTGGATTTTTTTTTGGGTCTCTACGAATAACATTTTTTTATGTATCGCTTTTACTAAATCCTGCCATATTCCCAAAACATTCATTCTCATTCTCAAAACGTACTACCGATTTGTTGGAATAAAAGTGTTGCAAATGATAAACGATAGATGCAGGTTTTAGCTATTCACGTCTGTTATTTTTGCATGAAGGAAGAATGTTAAATAAAATACTTTAAGTCAAATTAAGTGTTGCATATGCTTACAAACTGCAAATTTTTATTCGTTTACTGAAATATTATTTGCTTTTTTTAGTTATTAAGTTTATTTTTATGTTATAGTTGTTAAAATATAGAAAATCTTTTTCAAAATAAAGCAGTAGAAAAATTTGTCACTTTTCCTATTCGTCCTTATTGTCCTTTAAAAATTATTAAAAAAATTGTTTCATGATTTTTGATTTTACTGAACATTTTTGTATACTAAAATATCTCATTGTAGCAAATTATAAGTTTCTCAGATTTTTTTTGGAATTTTGTCATCAGGAAATCAACAAAAATTTATCATTGTCCCTTATTTTCCATCAAAATTTATTTAAAAAAATTGTATCATGATTTTTGATTTTACTAAACATTTTTGTATACTAAAATATATCATTGTAGCAAATTATAAGTTTCTCAGATTTTTTTTGCAATTTTGTCATCAAGAAATCAATAAAAATTTCTCATTCGTCCTTTTTTTCCATCAAAATTTATTTAAAAAAATTGTATCATGATTTTTGATTTTACTAAACATTTTTGTATATTAAAATATCTCATTGTAGCAAATTATAAGTTTCTCAGATTTTTTTTTGGAATTTTGTCACCAATAAATCAATAAAAATTTCTCATTCGTCCTTTTTTTCCTTCAAAATTTATTAAAAAAAATTGTATCATGATTTTTGATTTTACTAAACATTTTTGTATATTAAAATATCTCATTGCAGCAAATTGGAAGTTTCTCAGATTTTTTTTGGAATTTTGTCATCAAGAAATCAATAAAAATTTCTCATTCGTCCTTATTTTCCTTCAAAATTTATTAAAAAAAGTTGTATCAAGATTTTTGATTTTACTAAACATTTTTGTATATTAAAATATCTCATTGTAGCAAATTATAAGTTTCTCAGATTTTTTTTTGGAATTTTGTCACCAATAAATCAATAAAAATTTCTCATTCGTCCTTTTTTTCCTTCAAAATTTATTAAAAAAAATTGTATCATGATTTTTGATTTTACTAAACATTTTTGTATATTAAAATATCTCATTGCAGCAAATTGGAAGTTTCTCAGATTTTTTTAGAATTTAGTCATCAAGAAATCAATAAAAATTTCTCATTCGTCCTTATTTTCCTTCAAAATTTATTAAAAAAAGTTGTATCAAGATTTTTGATTTTACTAAACATTTTTGTATACTAAAATATCTCATTGTAGCAAATTATAAGTTTCTCAGATTTTTTTTTAATTTTGTCATCAAGAAATCAACAAAAATTTATCATTCGTCTTTATTTTCCATCAAAATTTATTAAAAAAAATTGTATCATGATTTTTGATTTTACTAAACATTTTTGTATACTAAAATATATCATTTTAGCAAATTATAAGTTTCTCAGATTTTTTTTGCAATTTTGTCATCAAGAAATCAATAAAAATTTCTCATTCGTCCTTATTTTCCATCAAAATTTATTTAAAAAAATTGTATCATGATTTTTGATTTTACTAAACATTTTTGTATACTAAAATTTCTCATTGTAGGAAATTTTAAGTTTCTCAGATTTTTTTTGGAATTTTGTCATCTAGAAATCAATAAAGATTTCTCATTCGTTCTTATTTTCCTTCAAAATTTATTAAAAAAAATTGTATCAAGATTTTTGATTTTACGAAACATTTTTGGATACTAAAATATCTCATTGTAGCAAATTATAAGTTTCTCATATTTTTTTTTTGGAATTTTGCCCTCAAGAAATAAACAAAAATTTATCATTCGTCTTTATTTTCCATCAAAATTTATTAAAAAAAATTGTATCATGATTTTTGATTTTACTAAACATTTTTGTATACTAAAATATCTCATTGTAGAAAATTATAAGTTTTTCAGATTTTTTTGCAATTTTGTCATCAAGAAATCAATAAAAATTTCTCATTCGTCCTTATTTTCCTTCAAAATTTATTAAAAAAAATTGTATCAAGATTTTTGATTTTACTAAACATTTTTGTATATTAAAATATCTCATTGTAGCAAATTATAAGTTTCTCAGATTTTTTTGGAATTTTGTCATCAAGAAATCAATAAAAATTTCTCATTCCCCTTTATTTTCATTCAAAATAAATTTTAAAAATTTTTTGACTTTCCCAATTATTCCTTTGACTAAAATATCTCATTGTAACAAATTTTCAGTTTTTCAGCTTTTTTTAATTTTCGTATAAAGAAATCAATAAAAAATTCCCATTCTCCTTTATTTTCGTTCAAAATAAATTTAAAAAAAATGTTTCATAATTTTTGACTTTCCCAATTTATTTCTTTACCTCATTGTAACAAACTTTAAGTTTTTCAGCTTTTTTTTTAAAATACTCCGGTCAATAAATTAATAAAACATTTTCATTCGCCTTTATTTCCATTAAACGAAGTTAAACTCAACGGTAATAAAAAAATACTCTAACACGGCCCTGTATCAGTTTCCTTGAAAGCGCCCTCCGCCGAATACATAAGATTGAGGTAGAAATTTTCAGACGCAATAAACTTACCCTCGCCTCCTTCTTCTTTAAATATTTTAAAATTGGATAATGCTTTTTTAATTGGCAGTAACAAGTATAAGCACTTGTTATTTATTAAATAAAAACTTAATAATAAAATTTTAGTAAATTAAACAAAATTTGACGATATAATCCAAGTTTGTTTGTTTTAAAGACAACATAAGTTAATTTATTAGGTACATATTTGTTAGTGGCGTAACTTTTATGCTTACCTTAACTTTTTTGCCGCGCTTCGCGGCAATGGCTCGGGATTTTCTCCGTATTCGATCCAGTGGTAACACTTTACGGAACCCACAACTCAAATAATCCTTTTAGGGCGTTCGTCCCTCGACGCGAATTCCGGACGCCGCGACGCTCAAAGTTTGCTCTCGACACAAGTTTCTATTGGTTATCCGCTAATTTTCGATTGGAGGTTGAAACTCTCAAGTTTTGGTCTGGTCCTGAAAAAAGTTTTTACAAGTTGTTAGATGTTGCAAAGTATCAATTTGGTTTTTTTTATATAATATTTAATGATGTTTGTGTGTTTAAGAAATTTTAACAAGTAGAAGTAATTAATGGTTGCATCAAATTTTTCTTTTTTTTTACTGCACTGATACCATTTTACAAATGTGATTTTTGATAGGTCAGTGAAGTTGGCACCCACTTTTGCGAATTTCCCAAAGATTTTGTGTACATTCGTTTGTCCATCGATTGTCCATTATTGTACAGTAATTATTTTCGTTTGTCCACCCTCCGTTTCAAAATGGTGGCCCCAAAACTTTTTTTTGCAAATTTTGCTCTCGGCACCCACAAATTGCAAAAAAAAATCCAACCGCACAGGTCGTTTGTTCTTTGTTTGTCTACCCACCGGTTAATTAAAATTAATTATATAACTTTTAAAAAATTGTGATATTATGAAGTTGGCACTTTTGAATTTTGGAATTTTTTTCGTGCATTTGTTTGTTCATCGTTAGTCCAAGATTGTTCTCAAGGTCACAATTTTTTCTTAAAAATTTTGAAAAAATTCCCATTTATAGAATTTTTTATTCTCTTTTTAATGGTATTAAATGGATTTTAATATATTTTTTAATTAAACAAAATAACTTAGATAATTGTAGATTTTAATAAATAATTTTTTGTCTAACCCCTGTAACAAAAAAACTATTGGTACTATTAAAACGTATTAAAAATTGATAGAAAGAGAAAAAATATTCTATATAAGTAAATTTTATCAAAGTTTAAGATAAAATATTGTGGTTGTGAAAATAGGGAGAGACCATAACCATATTTCTTCTCATTTTGGTCTCTCCCTTTTCTCAAGGCCACAATTATTGCTTAAAAAATTAAAAAAAATTCCCCTTTATAGAATTTTTTATTCTCTTTTTAATGGTATTAAATTGATTTTAATATATTTTTAATTAAACAAAATAACTTAGATAATTGTAGATTTTAATAAATAATTTTTTGTTTAACCCCCGTAACAAAAAAACTATTGATAATATTAAAACGTGTTAAATGTTGATGGAAAGAGAAAAAAATATTCTATATAAGTGAATTTTATCAAAATTTTATATAAAATATTGTGGTTGTGAAAATAGGGAGAGACCATAACCATATTTTTTCTAATTTTGGTCTCTCCCTTTTCTCAAGGTCACAATTTTTGATTAAAAAATTTAAAAAAATTCCCCTTTATTGAATTTTTTATTCTCTTTTTAATGGTATTAAATAGATTTTAATATATTTTTTAATTAAACAAAATAACTTAGATAATTGTAGATTTTAATAAATAATTTTTTGTCTAACCCCTGTAACAAAAAAACTATTGGTACTATTAAAACGTATTAAAAATTAATAGAAAGAGAAAAAAATATTCTATATAAGTGAATTTTATCAAAATTTTAGATAAAATATTGTGGTTGTGAAAATAGGGAGAGACCATAACCATATTTTTTCTCATTTTGGTCTCTCCCTTTTCTCAAGGTCACAATTTTTGCTTAAAAATTTTTAAAAAATTCCCCTTTATAGAATTTTTTTATTATATTTTTAATGGCACTAAATAGATTTTAATATATTTTTTAATTAAACAAAATAACTTAGATAATTGTAGATTTTAATAAATAATTTTTTGTTTAACCCCTGTAACAAAAAAACTATTGATAATATTAAAACGTGTTAAATGTTGATGGAAAGAAAAAAAAATATTCTATATAAGTGAATTTTATCAAAATTTTAGATAAAATATTGTGGTTGTGAAAATAGGGAGAGACCATAACTATATTTTTTCTCATTGTGGTCTCTCCCTTTTCTCAATGTCACAATTTTTGCTTAAAAAGTTTGAAAAAATTTCCATTTATAGAATTGTTTACTCTCTTTTTAATGGTATTAAAATAATTTTAATATATTTTTTATCAAAAAAAATAAAATAAGTAATTGTAGATTATAATAAATAATTTTTTGTTTAACCCCTCTAACAATAAAATTTTAGATGCTATTAAAACGTACTAAGTGCAGATGGAGACAGAAAAAAATATTCTATATTTGTGGTTTGTTTTAAAAATTTATATAAAAAATTGTGGTTGTGAGAAAAGGGAGAGACCACACTATAAGGATTTTTTTATTTTTTAATTTTCCTCACTTTTGGTCTCTCCCCTTTGTCAAGATCACTATTCTAGCTCAAAAATTTTGGAAAAACTCCCACTTATAGAATTTTTTATTCTCTTTTCACTGGTATGAAAATGATTTTAATATATTTTTTAATTAAAGAAAATAACATAGGTAATTGTAGATTTTATTAAATAATTTATTATAACAGAAATGTTATTAAAATGCTATTAAAACGTACTAAGTGTAGATAGAAAGAGAAAAAAGAAAAATTTCTAAAGTACGTACAAAAATTAAATATTCTACATGGTTGGATAATGAAAAAATGGGATTTCAAAATTGAAATAAAATGTATTAAAAAAAATACTTGATGGTGGCCCTTCAAAGACGAAACGTTGTTTTAAAAAATTGAATAGGCTATATTAAGCTCTATTCGACTTTCAATAAAAAAACCTTATAAAGTTTTTTTCTATTTTTAAAAATTAAGGTGTTTATTAAATAAAACCATAATCGTCGATTTTGAAATGGTGTTTGGACAAATAAAAATTTTAGGTGGACAATCTTGGACTAACGATGAACAAACGAATGCACAAAAAAAATTTCAAAATTTAAAAATGGGTGTGACAACTTCCACAATTTTTTAAAAGTTACATAATTAATTATAATTAACCGGCGGGTGGACAAACAAAACTAATTGGTGGACAAACGTGGACAAACAAGAAGAAATGACCTATGCTAACTTCAGTGACCTATTTTTGATTATTATTTTCAATGTGATGAAAAATATTTTTTTTGTAAAATACAAGATGACCAGTCTAGTATATTTAAATCGAAAACAATTTTTTGAAAAAATATAAATACGAGTTTTTTTACCTAAAATAAAAGGTAGCATGGGTACAGTCAAAAACGAAAAAATTGGGATTATACCAGCTGCATCTGGTCGCCATCTTGAAAAACGCGAATTGCGTTGTATTTTCTCTAGAAAGTAGTCAAAACTTTTATACTATATTTAATATTTTCTTTGGATTTTCAAGTTTTTTGTTTAAAAACGACATTTTTTGGCAAATTTTACGTCAATAATTACAAACATTCTCATCTGAGAATGCTCACTGATGCTAACATAGTTAACAAAACATATGTAGAATGATAAAAAAAAAGTATAGTTTTGGTTCGAAATTCCCAATTAAAGTATAAATATTGGTCCTTCGATTAAAAAATATTTTGTTACTCTATATTTCGTTTAACTTAACAACAGACGCAAATATTAAAGATTTTGTTACAGAATTTAAATATTTCTAAAAAAAATTGCTTTCTTTAGACGAATATCCAGTAATCTATCTCAATGTTATAGTCTATTGATATATAATATCATAATCTGTCCACAATTTAACTACTGCGTTTCTCTATTAAATTCATGTGACATGACCGATATTCATCGGCTTCAACTCAACTAACCGTATTAAAGTGTAATAAATTCAAACCAATAATTTAATGCTCAATCTGTTAGGTTGGATAAATGTGTATTTAATAATCTAATTATGAATTATAAAATATTCCAAGTGTGAAATGTATACAATAACATAAATAATTCACGAAAATTTTGTTTCCAATTTAATTGTTCTTTTTTTTTAGTTATTTCTATGGAATTTTGTTTTTTTATTTATGGACCCTACAATAGGATTGAAATCAGGAGATCGCGCTGGCTACTGATCCAACCTTCAAAATATCTATGTTTCCCTCAACATTAAGAGAGAGCACACATGTTTCTAGACCGAGGACAAAGAGATATGCCTGTAAGCAGTATAAACATTTAATTTTTTTTATAATAAAAAAAAAGTCTGCATAGATTACGATAAATTTATGAAATCTAAAATCTGGTAACCAACTGTGAAATATTATATTTCATAATTTTATACTTCAGTTATAGCAAAAATACCGTGGCGTTTCGAATTTTTTAGGACAATGTTTATAATTATAATTTGTATAGATAATGATTTAGTAACGTCCAAATAAAAAAGAAAAATAAACAAAAAATCACGCATTTATAAATTACAATAGAATTAATAGTTACCTCGTTTTGTACTACCTTAGAAATAAGTTCTAGCAATAACGAGACCGAAACTGAAACGAGACTTATTTTTTTCTCAATTTACGAGACTGAAAAAAAAAATTTTAAAAAATGGGGAAAATGGGAAAAAATATGTGCAAATTGAAAACAAAAATAGGACAAAACCGAGAAAAAGAGGGAAACAAGGTAGAATAGGAAAAAATAATGAAAAATAGGACAAAATTAAAAAAACTAAGAAAAAATAATGAAAAATAGGAAAAAAATTGAAAATGGGACAGAATTGAAAAAACTAGGAAAAAATAATGAACAACAGGAAAAATCTAAAAAAATTGGGAAAAACACAGAAAATAGGGACAAATAAGAAAAGATAAAGATACATACAAATAGGGAAAAAAAGGGGAAAAATTAATGAAAACTAGTAAAAAATAGAAAAAATAGAGACAAAAAGTCAAAAAATAGAGAAAAATGGAGAGATATAGAAAAAATAGGAACAAATACTATACCGAAGAGGGTTTAGCAGGATTAAAAAAAACTGTTTCTCTTGGTCACGCCATTACTGCAGAACGGCTTAACCTATTTTATTCATCTTTTTTTTTAAGTTTTCTGATACTTTGTAGAAGTTTCTTATGGAAAGAAAAATTAAGAAAATCGGATAATTTCAGAAAACTTAACGACCATTTTAACTTCGCACGTTTGACAGATCGTGCGTTTTTTTTTAATTTTCGTAATTGTCCGAATAAAGTTTTTAGAGAAAGAAAAATTGGAAAGTTGCGCGGAAAATTATAAAATTTGGAAAATAAAGCATAAATCAAAATAGAAACAAATAGTGAAAATAGAGAAAAATATAGAAAATAAAAAAAATGGGGTAAAATAAAGGAAATAGTGAAAAAATAGGAAAGAACAATAAAAAACTGGAAAAAAATTAAGAAAAAAAAGAGAAAAAAAAAGAAAAAAAATAGGGAAAAATAGGTAAAAATTGGGAAAAAATAGGTAAAAATTTGGGAAAAAAAGAACTTGGGAAAAAGAAGAAAAACAAAGTAAAATAGGAAAATAATCCAAAATAGGAAAAAAATGGAAAAACTTGAAAAAAAAAAGACAAGTAGGAAAAAATCTGAAAAAATGGGGAAAATACAAAATGGGGTAAAACGGGGAATGATGCATACAAATAGGAACAAATAGGGAAAAATAGGGTAGAATACAAAAAACTAATTAAAACTTGGAAAAATAGGAAAAATAGAGAAGAGGCAAAAATAGAGAAAATGGAAAATTACAGAAAAAATAGGGACAAATAGGGAATAATCGAAAAAAAAGGAAAAACAGGAAAAAATTATGAAAAACAGGAAAAATAGAAATAGTAAAAGGAAAAAAGGAAACGAGAGGGAGAGAGAGATATTAAAACATGTTGGACAAATATCGTAATAAACTTCGTCTCTGACCGCACAAACTTTTTTTTTGGTATTTTATAGTCCTGAAAAAGTTTTCAGGAAAAAAAATGAGGTAGAATAAAGGAAAAAATAAGAAAAAAGAAGAAAGAAAAAGAGAAATATAGGATAAAATGTGCAAAAATAGGTAAAAATTGGAAAAAAAATAAGAAAAAATTCGGAAAAAGAGGAAAAATAAAGTAAAATAGAAAAAATATTGAAAAATAGGAAACAATTTAAAATTAGGAAAGAAGGAAAAGTCGAAAAAAATCTGAATAAATGGAGAAAAAGTGGAAAAAATAAAAGTAAAATGGAGCAAAATGGAAAATGATGCATACAAATAGGGGCAAATAGGGGAACGAGGGGAGAGAGAGATATTAAAATATATTTAGAGTACAACAAATAACGTAATGAACTTTTTTTTTGGTATGTTATAGTCCTCAAAAAGTTTTCAGAAAAAAAATTCGGGATAATTTTAACGGAAAAGCAGAAAATTTTAACAAACTGTAAAAATCATAAATTAAGTGTTCACTCCAGATTTCTAATAGCTTTTCACAAATTCACGATCACAAACAACTTTATTGAAATTTGAAAAAAAAATTTCACTTTCAACAATTTTCTAGTTTTTTTGTTCTCTTTTTCACTTCCACGATTTGTCCTTATATATTTTTTTTAATTAGAATCTGATCAATTTTCTTTTTGTCTTATCTACTACCACTTTCTAATCTTTATGATTGTTTTTAAAAAAAAATTCCTTAAATTGCTTTACTTATAATTTACTTTTACAGTTCCTTTTAGTCCTTAATTTTTTTTTACCAATCTCAACAAATTTCCCTGTGTATCTAACAATCAAAATGTTCCGTCCCTTAATACTAATTTTCACCCCTTACTTGATTTAATTAACAAAAAAATTTCTTTTCAGATATTTCCACATCAGTATATCCAATCAGTACGTTGAAGCTCATTTTTGTTTTCCAGTTCATCAAATTCTTAATAAAAAAAATTCCCTGATCTGTAGATATTGATCTGAGCTTGATTAGTGTAAAAACTGTAATTCCCATTCTTAAAACTACAAATTTTCCGAGGCTTTTTATAAATAATTTTTTTTCCAATATCACACTCTGTTTATTTTAGTTCTGAGAGATGGACAATTAAATTTTACTTCACATATTTTTTTTCCATGTTAAATTTTTTGCTGTAATAAAATATTGTTTTGTTTTATTTGCTAAATTGTTTTTTTTTCTAATCTGTTTCTAATCTAATTATTTTTATGTAAACGATAATTTGTGGTAACAGTACCAATTCTCTTTAATAAAATATTGTTTATCAGTAATAATATGAACAAGATAAGATAAAATGATGGTTAACATCAGGAGTTTGTTTACTTTTACGTAAATATCTAGACAGTAATTCTTTTTAAGGGTCCATTGTTTCACTTTATATACAGAAAAAAAAACCTTTTATTTTTTGTTTAGTTTAGAATTATTTTTTTCGTCGCGTCGTCGTCGCTTCTTAATATTTACTTTTCCATGTCTTGCTATCCAATATTCTTCCTCAAATTTACATAATTTTTAACACGTTCCCTGCCAGCTCGGTCAAAATGACCGAAACATGTCATACCATATCAGACCGAAAAATCAGACAATGCAGAAACTCTCTAGCTCCCAAATACCAAAATTAATCTGTATTTGTCTATTAAAATTAATCTGTTAAATTGTCTTAGATAGTTTTAATTATTTTAAATATAAATTTTTCTCAAAAATCACTGACCAATTCTCAACAGTCTGCTAGTATTAACACTAACTTTTTTTATGCCCTGAAACGTTGCAGCAGCCACCATACAGTCAGGACTTGTCACCGCCAGATTTTTTTTTGTTTTCCCCCCTCAAAAAGGATTTGAAAGATGCGCATTTCAACGAATTGGATTATAAAAATTTTTAATTTCTTCTTTTTTTTTTGTTATTTTTTACATTTTTCCATTTTCTTGGTAAGCTAAATAATTTTGTGGATTCTGTTGAAGCACCCCACGTTTAAAATATAGTTATAAAATTTCATTATCAAAAAATTGTTTTAATTATTTTTACTTTGACATTTTTTATGCACATTTCTTGTAAACTCCATAAACTGAGAATGAATTTACTGTAAATTTTTTTCTTACACCCTGTATATGTATATGATTTTATTCGACCAAATAAAAAATATCTATTTTATCTGTGTCGGAAAACTCATATAGTGATACATCGTAGAAGTAAAAAATAGACGTGACTATAAAAACAACAGATTTGACAAATCATACAAATATATACAGGGTGTTTCCACAGAATAAGTGGAGCCTAAAATATGATAATTTAACTTCAAACACTTGGGTTATTGGTGTCAAAAAAGTTTCAAGGATTTTCTGCAAATATTTCAAAAAAAACTTAATCGTTTTAGAAAAAAAAGTTAAGGATTTTTAAGGATTTGTCAAGGATTTTTTAATGATATTTGAAGGACTTTCTAAAAAATTTTCAAGTTTATCACGAACTTTTCAAGGGTGTTTTATTTACTTTCTAGAATTTCTCATAGATTTTTTAAGGATTTTAAGGATATTTCCATAATAATGACGTTTTCAAGGATTTTTTTTGAAGTTTTCAAAGATTTTTCAAGTATTTTTTCAGAATATTTCAAGAATTTTCAAAGATTTTTTTAAGAATTTTTCAAGTATTTTTCCATAATTTCTAAAGAATTTTCAATGATTTTTTAAGGATTTTTCAAGGTTTTTTAATGATACTTAAAGAACTTTCCAAAAAAATTTTTAGAAATTTTCAAGTTTTTCATAAAATTATCAAGGATGCTTAATTAATTTGTAGAATTTCTCATAGGTTTTTTAATAATTTTAAGGGTATTTCCATAATAATTATGTTTTCAAGGATTTTTTATGAAGTTATCAAGGATTTTTCAAGAATATTTCAAGAATTTTTAAGGATTTTTTAAGGATTTTTCAAGATTTTTTTAATGATACTTAAAAGACTTTCCAAAAAAAATTTTTAGAAATTTTCAAGTTTTTCAGGAACTTTTCAAGGATGTTTTATTTATTTTCTAGAATTTCTCATAATTTTTTTAAGGATTTTAACAAGGATATTTCCATAATAATGACATTTCAAGGATTTTTTATGAAGTTTTTAAGGATTTTTCAAGTATTTTTCCAGAATATTTCATTATTTTTCAAGGCTTTTTTAAGGATTTGTCAAGGATTTTTTAATGATACATAAAGGAGTTTCCAAAAAAAATTTTAGATAAGGATGTTATACTTATTTTCTAGAATTTTTTATACATTTTTTAGTAATTTTAAGGATATGTCCATAATAATAACGTTTTCAAGGATTTTTTATGAAGTTTTCAAGGGTTTTTCAAGAATTTTCAAGGATTTTTAAGGATTTTTCAGGAATGTTTTAAAGATTATTCAGGGATTTTTCAAGTATTTTTCAAGAATTATTCTAGAATTTTTCAAGTATTTTTAAGAATTTTCAAGGATTTTTTATGAATTTTTCAAGAATTTTTCAGGAATTTTTTCAAGGATTATTCAGGAATTTTTCAAAGATTATTATTCAGGGATTTTTCAAGAATTATTCCCGAATTTTTCAAGTATATTTAAGAATTTTCAAGGATTTTTAATGAATTATTCAAGGACTTTTCAGGAATTTTTCAAAGATCGTTCAGGGACTTTTCAAGTATTTTTTAAGAATTATTGTAGAATTTTTCAAGTATTTTTAAGAATGTTCAAGGATTTTTAATGAATTTTTCAAGGATTTTTCAGGAATTCTTCAGAGATTATTCAGGGAATTTTTTAAGTATTTTTCGAGAATTATTATAGAATTTTTCAAGTATTTTTAAGAATGTTCAAGGATTTTTAATGAATTTTTCAAGGATTTTCAGGAATTTTTCAAAGATTATTATTCAGGGTTTTTTCAAGAATTATTCTAGCTTTTTCAAGTATATTTAAGAATTTTCAAGGAGTTTTAATGAATTATTCAAGGATTTTTTAGGAATTTTTCAAAGATTGTTCAGGGACTTTTCAAGTATTTTTTAAGAATTATTCTAGAATTTTTCAAGTATTTTTAAGAATTTTCAAGGATTTTTAATGAATTTTTTAAGGATTTTTCAGGAATTTTTCAGAGATTATTCAGGGATTTTTTTAAGTATTTTTCGAGAATTATTCTAGAATTTTTCAAGGATTTTTTATGAATTTTTCAAGAATTTTTAAGAATGTTCAAGGATTTTTAATGAATTTTTCAAAGGATTTTTCAGGAATTTTTTAAAGATTATTATTCAGGGATTTTTCAAGAATTATTATAGAATTTTTCAAGTATATTTATGAATTTTCAAGGAGTTTTAATGAATTATTCAAGGATTTTTTAGGAATTTTTCAAAGATTGTTCAGGGACTTTTCAAGTATTTTTTAAGAATTATTCTAGAATTTTTCAAGTATTTTTAAGAATTTTCAAGGATTTTTAATGAATTTTTTAAGGATTTTTCAGGAATTTTTCA
The DNA here is from genome assembly GCA_963243735.1 of Neocrepidodera transversa. Lineage (NCBI taxonomy): Eukaryota > Metazoa > Arthropoda > Insecta > Coleoptera > Chrysomelidae > Neocrepidodera > Neocrepidodera transversa. The sequence goes on from OY725355.1 coordinate 6,165,771, forward strand.
GAGATTATTCAGGGATTTTTTTAAGTATTTTTCGAGAATTATTCTAGAATTTTTCAAGGATTTTTTATGAATTTTTCAAGAATTTTTAAGAATGTTCAAGGATTTTTAATGAATTTTTCAAAGGATTTTTCAGGAATTTTTTAAAGATTATTATTCAGGGATTTTTCAAGAATTATTATAGAATTTTTCAAGTATATTTATGAATTTTCAAGGAGTTTTAATGAATTATTCAAGGACTTTTCAGGAATTTTTCAAAGATTGTTCAGGGACTTTTCAAGTATTTTTTAAGAATTATTCTAGAATTTTTCAAGTATTTTTAAGAATTTTCAAGGATTTTTAATGAATTTTTTAAGGATTTTTCAGGAATTTTTCAGAGATTATTCAGGGATTTTTTTAAGAATTTTTCGAGAATTATTCTAGAATTTTTCAAGGATTTTTTAGGAATTTTTAAAAGATTGTTCAGGGATTTTTCAAGTATTTTTTAAGAATTATTCTAGTATTTTTATGAATTTTCAAGGATTTTTAGGGATTTTTCAAGAATTTTTCAATATTATTTAACGGACTTTCAAAAAAAATTTCAATAGTTTGTTATTTATTGTTCTCAAAAAAGTTTCAATGATTTTCTGCAAATATTGAAAAAAAAATTTGATTTTTCTACAGACATTTCATGAATTTTTCAATGATGTTTCAATGTTTAAAAAAAATTAAAGGCTTTTTTTTAAGAATTTGTCAAGGATTTTTTTAGTATTACTTCAAGACTTTTCAAAAACAAAAAATTAAGAAATTATCAATTTTTCACGAAATGTTCGAGTTATTTGTTTTCTATAATGTCTAGGATTTTAAGGACATTTCCATAATAATGACGTCTTCAAGGATTTTTTATGAAGTTTTCAAAACGTTTTTAAGGATTTTTCACGTCTTTTTCAAGAATTTTAAAGGATTTTTTAAGGATATTTCAAGCATTTGAGATAGAGATAACCTATTGGATTTTTTAAAATGTTAATGTCCAAGATATACATTTTATAGAAATGAAAAACGAGTACGATTTTTACATCAAAAATATTGGAAAATTAAAAAATATTTCCAAAATAATAATTCCGCCAATGGAGTAAAATTTAGATAGATGTAACTCTTCTTCTACTCCTACCGCACGCCTCTGGTTATTATATTTTCACATTTTAATGCAGTATAAAAATCCTTTTGTTAAATTTTACAATAAAAGTGTTAAAAATAATTTTTAATATCTGACTTAAACAGCACATTTTAATTTAAATATAAATCTTTATATTTTAGGTATATGATTGATTCCCCAGTTATTTTATGACCCATTTTTAATGTATAATTTAATTTCTCAGATGCTTTCAAAATAATTTAACCATCAATTAAAACAGCTCAAACTATGGTAATGTATGCATAAAACAGATTTAGGAGAAGCTTTGGAGATAATCAACTTATGAAAAAATGGCAAGTAAAATTTATTGAAACTGAAAAATTTGTCCATTAATCAATGAACAATCAAATAACTTCAGATTGCTAGAATATTTGAATTGTTCAAAAATGAATTATTACTGGATTTATTCAGAAATGAATGAAAACAGAGTTAATCATGTCTGACGAATCTTTTCACTTTAGTGAAATGTTTACAAACAAAAGTGATAGCTACAAAAAGCTCAGATTTAATATTGTGGGTTTTATTTCTTTATGAAAAAAACATAATAAACAGTGACAGGTGCAAAATGAACAATTTTTTACACATATATAATAAAAGAAGATGAGAGATTTCCTGACTTGGTCCCCGAATTTGTGAATGTTAATAAGTAGAAATGTTATTCAAAATATTTATACAGATGAATCAAAAATTTTCTGTACAATTACATAAAAAAAACATACAGGTAATGGATGGGGTAACTACCACTATGGTCATATTTAATGGATTTTTTGGTAAATTTACCTCGTTACTATGATAATTAAGCTAAATTCGCCATTAGCAGAACGTTTATTAGAAGATTAAAATTTTTATTAATATTTCCATAACAATGACGTTAAGGATTTTTTATGAATTTTTCAAGGATTTGTCAAGGATTTTTCAAGAATTATTTAAGGTTAAGACTTCTCAAGAATTCTTCAAGGATTTTTCAACTATTTATCAAAAAACTTTTTATTATTTTTCAAGGAGTTCAAGGATTTTTCAATATTATTAATCGGACTTTCAAGGATTTTCAATAATGTTTATGGGTTTATCAAGGATTTGTTAAGAATTTTTTAAGGATTCTCAAGGATTTTTTAAGGGGTTTTCAAACATTTCTCAAGACTTTTCAAGACTTTTTCAAGTGTTTTTTTCAACCGTTTTTCAAAGATTTTTTAAGGTTTCTCATGAATTTTTCAAGGGTTTTTGAAGACTTTTCAAGAATTTTTCAAGGGTTTTTCAAGTATTTTTCAAGAATTTTTCAAGAATTTTTTAATTTTTCAAAAAGTTTTCAAGGATTTATCAATAATTTTTTTATTATTTTTCAAGGATTTCAAGGATTTTTCAATAGTATTAAACGGACTATCAAGGATTTTTATGGGTTTTTCAAGGATTTTTAAGGATTTTTCAAGGATTTGTTAACATTTTTTTAAGGATTTTTCAAGGGTTTTCCAAAATTTCTGAAGACTTTTCAAGAATTTTTCAAGGGTTTTTGAAGGCTTTTTAAGTGTTTTTCAAGGATTTTTCAAGAATTGTTCAGTTTAATTTAATTTTAAGGAGTTTTCAAAAAATTTGAATTTTTACAGACTTTTTAAAAATCTGTCAATGTTTGATTGATTTTTCAACCTATCTAAATAATTATTTAAGGATTTTTCAAGAATTTGTCAAGAAGCTTTTAATGATACTATAATTTTACGAAATTTTCAAATTTTTGCACGAACTTTTCAAGTATGTGTTATTTTTTTCTAGAATTTGTCATAGATTTTTTAAGTATTTTAAGGATATTGACGTTTTTAAGGATTTTTATGAACTTTTCAAGTATTTTTCAACGATTTTTCATGGATTTTTTAAGTATTTTTCAAAGATTTTTCTGGGATTTTTCAAATATTTTTTAAGAATTTTCAATGATTTTCAATCTTTTATAGGGGTCAAAAATATTTTAAGGATTTTCTGGAAATATTTCAAAAAAATTGATTTTTTACAGACATTTAAAAATATTTCAATTAAAAAAAAATTATGGATTTTGTAAGGATTTGTAAAGGATTAAATTTAATTTTTTACGAACCTTCAATGATTTTCCCACCTCTGAAAAAAAAACATGTAAGGATTTTTTAAGGATTTCTCAAGTATTTTTTAATGATGCTTAAAGGACTTTTCAAAAAAAATTTAAGAAAATTTCAAATTTTTTACAAACTGTTCAAGGATATTTTATTTATTTTCTAGAATTTGTCATAATTTTTTTAAGGAGATTAAGGATAATTCCATAAAAATGACGTTTTCAATGATTTTTTTGAATGTTTCCAGGGTTTTTAAGGGTTTTTCAAAAAACTTTAAGAAATTTAAAATTTTTTATTATATTACCAATGACGTTTTCAAGGATTCTTTATAATTTTATCAAGGATTTTTCAACGATTTTTTAATGATTATTCAAGGATTTTTCAATGATTTTCCAAAGATATTTCAAGAATTTTTGAAGGATATTTAAGGATTTTTAAAGTATTTTTCAAGAATTTTTCAAGGATTTTTTAAGAATTTTTCAATTTTGTTTAATGGACTTGACACGTATTTTTCCAATTGCAAGGATCTTTTCAAAAAAAATTCAATTATTTTTTATTGATCACAAAAAAGTTTGAAATTATTCAAAAAAATTGATTTTTTAAGAATTTGCCAATGATTTTTTAATGATACTTTAAGGACTTCTCAAAAAAAATTTAAGAAATTTTGAAATTTTTCACAGACGATTTATTTCTTTTCTAGGATTTCTCATTTTAAGGATATTTACATAACGTTTGAAGGATTTTTTAAGGAATTTTCAAGGATTTTTGAATAATTTTTCAAGGATTTTTCAAGGCTTTTTCAAGGATATTTCAAAGTTTTTTTTAAGGATTTTTCAAGTACCTTTGAAAGATTTTTCTAGAATTTGTTAAGTATTTTTAAGGATTTCTCAACATTTTTTAAGGATTTTTTAAGATTTTTCAAAGATTTTTCTAGAATTTTTCAAGTATTTTTAACGAAGGACGTTTTATTTATTTTCTAGAATTTCCCATAGATGCTTTAAAGGTTTATTCATGGATATTTTTCTAGGATTATTTATTAATTAGGTATATAATAAAAAGAATTTTGCAAAAATTGTCATTGTATAGATTCTTTAATATTCAAGAATTTTTCCAGTATATTTAAGGATTATCCAAAAGATTTTTATGAAATTTTTAAAGATTTTCTAAGGCTTTTTAAGGATTTTTAAGAATTTTCCAAGGATTTTTTAAATATTTTTAAGGATTTTCTACGGATTTTTTAAAGATTTTTTAAGAATTTTTCAAAACATTTTTCTCAGATTTGCAGAAAAAATAACATGGTTAAAATAAAGTGTCCTATTTTTTTAAAGTGTATTATACATGCTATTTTGTTAATAAATAAATAATTTTGAAAGTAACTTCTCAAATTAAATTAAGAATTCTTTTCATAGATAAAAATATATAGGGTGTTTCAATTAAAATATTACATATTTTTTAAATTTTTACTTTAACCAATTTTGTTGGTTAAAAAAATAAACAAACTCTTCATTCACTTTTAAAATCCATCACTCTTATTTGGGTCACTCTGTATGTATACTATTTATCCTCTACTTTTACTATTAATAATAATAAATATTTTTCGACGCTTACCAAAATTTTGTACAATCAACGAAAATCAACTCCCACCAAAAATTTATTTTTCCAAAAGCACTGTTTGTTTTTCGCGCCCGGGAAATTGGCCCGTCAATTTGAATTTTAATTCGAATGTTCATACGATTGGCGCATCGGGAAATCGGGGAAAACGGAAAACGGGAAATCTGGGAATCGGCGTTGGGGGAACGCAACGCGAGAAGGAGCGCCGGTTACTGACGCCGAGCTTCGTTTTTCGACGGACGACGTCGTTGTCGGTGGTGATGATCTCTAGACGCCAGGCGACGCGACGCTCGCAACGTGTTACGGACAAGAATGAAGAAAAAATGGAAAAGAAATAAAAGAAAAGATAGCAATGTAATAAATTTTTTGAAATATGTTTGTTGGGTCATCACTACTAGAAATAAAGGAATCTATATATTTGTGTAAAAAATATGTAAAATTAAAAGTTTAATAAAACTGGAAATTTAAATTTCAAAATTAAAAAGTTTATTTTAAAAAAAAAATCGTTTTTGAGGTTGAAAAAAAATATATTACTTATTTTATTACATAAGAATAAGGCAGGATAATATATATGGGAATTACACGAAAAAAATTTTAGAAAATTATGTAAAAATGCAGTTTATAGGGAATTATCAAGTTTTTAGTATATCTGATAGCTTATATCTACAGAAGCTTAAAAATATACAGGATGATGTCAAGAATACGTAAATGACAATAACTTGAAAAAGGGTTTTTAAGGGTTTTCCAAGGATTTTTAAGAATTTTTCAACCATTTTTCAATGATTTGTTAAGGGTTTTTCAAGGATTTTTCAAGGATTTTTCTAGAATTTTTAAGAATTTTCTAGAATTTTTCAAGGGTTTTTTAAAGATTTTTGAAGAATATTCAATTGTCTTTCAAGGGTTTTTCATGGATTTTTCAAGAATTTTTCAATTATTTTTCTAGAAGTTTTCAAGGATTTTTTAATTTAATTTAATACTTATTAAGAATTTTTTCAAAGAATTTTGATTTTTACAGACTTTTTAAAAAAATATTTCAGTGATTTTTCAACCTATTTAAACAATTTTTATTTTTCAAGAATTTGTCAAGGATTTTCTTAAGGATACTTAAAGGATTTTCCAAAAAAAAATTTACCAAATTTTCAAAATTTTCACGAACTTTTCAACTATTTATTTTCTAGAATTTCTAATAGATTTTAAGGATATTTCCATAATAATGACGTTTTTAAACATATTTAAGTACGAACTTTTCAAGTATTTTTCAACGATTTTTTAAGGATTTCTTAAAGCTTATTCAAAGATTTTTCTAGGATTTTTTAAGAATTTTCAAGGATTTTTCGACGATTTTTCAAGATTTTTTAGTCGTTTTTCAAGGATTTTTCAATATTTAAAGATTTTTCAAACAAATTTTTATTCGGCTGAAAAAAGTTTCAAGGATTTTTTGGAAATATTTCAAAAAATTTAATTTTTTAGACACCATCAAAAATATTTTAATTAAAACGAAATTTAAGAATTTTGTAAGGATTTGTAAAGGATTAAATTGAGTTTTAACAGACCTTTCAAGAATATTTCAATGATTTTTCAACTTTGAAAAAAAATAAGGATTTTAAAGATTTGTCAATGATTTTTTTAATGATACTTAAAGGACTGAAAAAAAATTTAAGAAATTTCCAAATTTTATTTAAACATTTTAAGGATATCTTATTAACTTTCTACAATTTGTCATAGAATTTTTAAGGATTTTAAGGATATTTCTATAGCAATGACGTTTTACAAAAACGTTTTATGAAATTTCCTATTTTTTACGAACTTTTCAAGGATATTTTATTTATTTTCTACAATATCATAGATTTTTTTAAGGATTTTAAGGATATTTCCATACCAATGACGTTTTCAAGGATTTTTTATGAATTTTTTTAACGATTTTTCAATTATTATTCAAGGATTTTTTAAGGATTTTTCAATGATTTTCCAAAGATCTTTCAAAAAATTTTTGAAGGATATTTAAGGATTTTTTAAGTAATTTTCAAGAATTTTTCAAAGTTTTTTTAAGAATTTTAATAAAACTGGAAACTTAAATTTCAAAATCATGAAAAAATAAGAAATAATCCTTTTTGAAATTGAAAAAAAAATAAATTTCTTATTTTATTACATAAGAATAACGCAGGATAATGTATTTGAGAATTACACAAAAATAAACATAGAAAATTATGCAAAAAATGCAGTTTATAGTGAACTAGCAATATTTTTAATAAATATGGTAATACGTAAATTATGATACTAATAACTTGACAAAAAATTTCAATCCTGATAAAATTTCTAAATCGAGATCTAAATATACCAGATATATATAATTATTAAAATAAATGATTTAAAGGAAATAAAAAAGAGCGACTATTTTTCTCCTGAGTTTTACCCTTCTGCAGAATATTTTTTAGTTATTTCCTCGTATTCTATTAATTAGAAAATATGTACTAAATACGGATTATTGAATCATGAAATTCAATTATTATTTCGATATGTTAAAAGCAAATTATGGTACGTATATGTATGTGTTGTATGTTATTGACAGATGTAATTACCGTTTTAGAAAACGTAGAATGCATATTAGGATGAACGATGCAAGGGAAATCCGGAATAATTTTTTTTACTGACCTATTTAAGTGTAAAGCTTCATTTAAAGGTCAAACAAATTTAGTGTTAAATTAGACTTGTTTTTTTTTTTAGTTTTTCCAATATATCACTGGAAAAATCCTTTTTTATAAAAATTATTTGACTGATTTTTTTTTGAGACGTATCCTGATTTTTAAATAAGTAATTACAAATCAATTAAAACAACTGATAATAGAGGTTAGTCGATTTATCAGTTGTTTAAGGGCCGTCGTGTCAGAAATTTTGATAAATTTGAATATTGTAATTTTTAATCACTAAATAAACACATTTTACCCACTCATTCTTTTTGCTACTTTACTGTTTTTTTATGTTGCAAACTTTTATTTTTCCAACATTATTTTTTCCCACGTTTTTTCTCTAATTGTTTTGACTATTTCAACTCTTGTTTTGTTTTGTTTCTGTTCTAACCTAAGTTAATTTAATCTACCCTGAGTAAAGTTACTCTACCACGAACAGAGATACTCTATCCTGAGCAGAATTACTCTGTCCTCTACCCTGAGCAAAGTTAGTCTACCCTGAGTAAAGTTATTCTATCATGACAAAAGTTATTTTACCCTGAGCAAAGTTAATTTACCCTCAGAAAAATTACTCTATCCTGAGCAAAGTTATTTTACCCTAAGTAAAGTTCCTCTACCATGACCAAAGTTACTTTACTCTGACTAAAATTATTCTACATTGGGCAAAGTTACTCTACCTTGAGTAAAATTATTTTACATCGAGCAAAATTAATCTACATCTCTACCATAAACATATAGTTAGTCTACCATGAGCAAAGTGATTCGACCATTAAGAAAAGTTATTTAAATGATTTTAAGGATATTTCCATAACAATCACATTTTCAAGGATACTTTTATTTTTCCAACATTATTTTTTCCCACGTTTTCCCCTAATTTTTTGACTATTTCAAACTTTGATTTTTTCAACTTTTGTTTTATTTTATTTCTGTTCGAACCTAAGCTAATTTAATCTAGTCTTAGCAAAGTTACTCTACCTTGACAAAATTTAATCTACCCTGGGTAAAGTTACTTTACTCTGAGAAAAGTTCCTCTACCCTGACCAAAGTTACTTTAATTTGACTAAAGTTATTCTACATTAGGCAAAGTTACTCTACCCTGAGTAAAATTATTTTACCTTGAGAAAAGTTAATCTATATCAAGTAAAGTTACTCTACCATGAACAAAGTTAATCTGCCTTGAGAAAAATTATTCGACTATTACCAAAGTTACTTTACGCTGAATAAAGTTATTCTACATTGAGCAAAGATACTCTTCCCTGAGTAAAGTTATTTTACATTGAGCAAAATATTTTAATTGCAATGATTTTTAAAAGATTTTCAACTTTTTTACAAGGATTTTTCAAGTATTTTTCAAGGATTTTTTATAATTTTTCAAGTAATTTTTAAGAATTTTCAAGGATTTTTTATGGTTTTTCAAGATTTTTCAAAGACTTTTTAAGTATTTTTCACTTTTTTACTGTTACTTTCCCGGTCCCATCAAAGGGAAAGTATAGTGAACGAGAAGAAATTCGAAATATCGATGGAAATATCCATTTTGAGGTCCCCCAAGAAGATTCAAACCATTTCCAGAGTAAGTTCTGTCTGTGTATCTGTCTGTCTGTATGTCTGTGTAATCTACGATAACTGCCAAACCGTTTGACCAATCAAGCTGAAATTTGGTAAGAAAGATTGGTGTATGCCTAGAATGCGACCATTAGTTTTTGGTTTAAATTGGTACAGTAGAAGGTCCTCAAGAACGACATAGATTGAATAAACATGTAAGATTTGTTGACTTTCTTTTAATTTTAAGGACAAAAAATAAACATTAGTGCAAAATGTTGTCATGCAAAGTTTTAGAGTATAAAATTTCCAACAATTTTTGTATTAAACTTTTTCCAGAATTTCCAATAGCTGCGCCAGTAGAGAGCGGCAAAAAATGTGCATGGAGTTTTTATACAAACAATCCACTTTGGTGCAAAATGTTCTAGTGCAAAATTGTAGAGCATAAAATTTCCTACAACTTTTGTATCAAACTTTTTCTAGAATTCCCGATAGTTTTCACCCATGATTTTAGGATATCCTAATTGTAGCTATATAATTTGGTTCCTTCTTGTACCATTTTATATTTTTTGCCATGTTTTGGCTTTATTTTGCCCTTTTTGGCTTTTTTTACCTGTTTTTCCAATTTTGGCCTTTTTATCCATTTTTCTTGCTTTATTTATTTTTTTTTTTTAGAATTTTTGACTTTTTTGAGCTTTTTACCTTTATTTGTTTCTATTTTGCCTTTTTTTTTATCTTCTTTTTTTATCATTTTTACCACTTTTTCGCTTTTTTTGTGTTTTTTAACTTTTTTTAATAGGACTTTTCTGGCCTTTTTGCCTTTTTTGGCGTTTTTTGCTTTTTTCCCTTAACTTTGTCTCCTTTGGAATTTTGATTGGACTTTTTGTTAATTTTAGTTTTTGTTTTTCCCTTTTTTGTATTTATTAGTCCTCTTTTTATTTTTTGCTCTATTTTGCGTTTTTTTCCTTTTGTTTAGATACCTTTTTTGCTGGCATTTTTCTGCATCTTTGCCTCTTTTTTCCAATTTTTTCAAATTGTACCAAGATATTTATCGTATTTTTGATTTTTGCCTATTTTCACTTTTTTTATTATATTTTTAATTTTTGCTGTTAATATTTGTCCATTTTAATTCATCAAATTAATGTAATTCTTAGTATTTTGTAATTAAAATAATCATATTCTCTATAACCGAGTCGGTAAAGTTCTGAGGTGGCACAGCCGATTTTTTTAAACATTTTTTTACTAAATATCCTGCAAAATAGGATTTTGAACACATCGCTAAATCAAAATTACAATTTAATGAATTAAAATTTGATGAAGTACTGCTGGAAGAATCTGAAATGAATGCATTTTCATTACTGTCTTCCTCATCTTTATTATTTAGTAATTCCATTGATTTTACTGTGCTGATATTTTTAAAATTTAAAATACTATCATCTTCATCAATATTGGTGCCCAAGTTGGCACTTTTAGCCGGTCTAATTAAATTAATACAGCATTTATTTTAAATGCTGCTCTAAACGTTTTTACAATGGGATTTCTATTATAACCGCCGTTTTCCCTATTAATCATTTACTTTTTGTTGTTCATGGTACATTTTTATAGCATAAAAATGCATCAAAACTCGGAGGTCTATAAGTTGACCCTTTTTATTAACTTTATACAATTGTCTATATACAGTAGCAATAATAAAAATATTTATATTTCTTGTATACCCTAAAAACCACCCAGTTGTAGTTTTCTTGATAAGCTGAATAGTTTCCATCTATTGACGAAATTTAAAAGTTTCAGGCAGAATAGTTCTAAATTTTGATGTTAGATGACGTTTAAGTAATTACACGTCATATTTAGTCCAATATTATTCTAATATTTATTATCGTTGTCTGAATAAACAATGTGCAATTTATGTGAAAAAATCTTAATACTACGGAATTGATAGGTACAAGAGTTGTGTGAAAAAATTTATAAAGTTCTAGTGAAATTTATTGCATAAGACTTAATCTTCTTAAACCATATTAAAGACTTTGATTGAATAAAATAAAATCAGTTTTTAACTACAAAAGTATCAAAAGCTAGAATAGTTAATAAGAAATGTTTATAGTCGAGGCAATGAAGCACTAAAAAGGCCAAAACCTGGACGTGGACATCATCCTCGAGAATTTTCCTGACAAGATCGCCAAAAACAACCCGAAAATCATTGTAGGGGCGTTTTTTGGACGCTTAATTAAAATTTCACGTCGAAAACGATCCCCCGAACACTTGGGGCACAGGAACCTGAACCTGAACGTCGTCTCCGAGGGCTTTCCTCGCACAATCGAAGAAGACGAACCCAAAATCATTATGGTGGTTTTTTGGGGCGCTAGAAATGGACCCTCCCAACACCTGGTACACCTGAACCTCGGACTGAACGTCGTCTCCGAAGTTTTGCCAGACATGATCGCAAAAGATTAACTAAAAACCGTCTCATAATTTCACTCATCGAAAAAGTTGATCCAGTCCTGTAAAATTCTAAATGCCGGGTTTAAATAGAGCGAAGAGGATTACGAAAAACATCTAAAACTTCAGGTTTGGTTGACATACATGGGAGTGACATCGATCTCATAAAGGTCCGGTGCACCAGGTGTTGGTAGGGTCGTTTTCGACGGGAAATTCTGATTCAGCGCCTCAAAAACACCCTCATAATTATTCTGGATTCGTCTTCTTCGATTGTATGAGGAAAACCCTTGGAGACGACGTTCAGGCCGAGGTTCCGGTACACCAGGTGTTGGGAGGGTCGTTTTCGCCCTAAAAACGCCCCCATAATGATTTTCGGGTTGTTTTTGGCGATCTTTTTAGGAAAATTCTCGGGGATGACGTCCACGTCCAGGTTCCGGCACACCAGGTATCCGGGGGGTGTTTGCCGATGCCATATTTGAATTCAGCGACCCAAAAACCCGTCGGGCGCCGAGTTTCTATCCTTCCCCGCGTGAATTTCGGGAAAGTTCCACGGAGATGCCGTTCATCGGCGTTCCTGAGCTCCAGGTCGGCTATGGGTCAATTTTAACATCATAATCGTGATTAGCGACCTCTAAAACCTCCGGGAACTAGATTTGGACCAGTTGTGACTCTTATTTACAAAGATCCTTACTCTTCCATAAACCGTCTCAGAAAATATATTTTTTGAATGCATTTTTGGCTGCAGCAATACAATTTCCGGTTTGTATATAAGATAAAAATACTGATACCAAAAAAATTGATACCAGAGTTTTGTGAAAAAAATTATAAAGTTCTGGTAGAATGTATGGCATTAAGACTTAATCTTCTTAAACCATATCCAAGACTTTGATTGAATAAAATAAAATTTAGTTTTTAACTACAAAAGTATTGAAAGTCTGGAATAATTAATAAGAACAGTTTAAGGAAAGTATGACCTTGAAAGTTCACAATTTTCAATTTTTCATGTTCCTAGATGTTATTTGACAAATGATATCAAATATTGTTTGGATTTTTCTACTTTGTTTGTGTTTACGAAAAAAATTAGCCTTGAAGAAAGTACTTTGATAGATATGGTAGAAAAATTTCCCCACCTTTGGGATAAAAGGGATTTTCATTATAAAGATAAAATCGCCATTGAAATTTTTTAAGCTAAAGACTGTGATGCATAAACATATTGTTTGTTTTTAAATAATGACTGAGACTATGTGACTATGAATATGACAATGGTGCATAATAGTCCCTTTTAGTGACTTGATTTTATTCCCAACATTTAATAGATTTTAGTGCGAACATACTTTTACAGCGAGATAATATTTTCAATACTTAATCTACTACCTTCTGGTTTTTAGAACAATCTAACAAAATGAATCTACCTATCCATAAGTTTAAAAAAAATAAACATACCTTCTCGGATACAGCCAAATAAGCTTCATTTTAAACAAACACTATACACTGCACATTCGAAATACACACAAATACACACGCACATTCGAAATACAAAGATTCCGTTGCAGCTTTTATCAAGTTGTTTTCTTTAAACGGTTAAACACAGTTTTTGGATGGTTTATAGTAAATTACAGTCATCGATCACTAACTAAATATGATATAAAGTGTGAAAGCATCCGCACAATAAACAAAGTGACACTTTATAATATATAAAACTTGTTGACTGATATTTGAGGTTAGGATGACAATTCAGTGTTACCAACAACTAAATTTCTAGAAAATGAAAATAGTTCATTACATCTCATTTGAACAACAAAACTTATGAATGAAGACGCCATATTGGAATTTGTAGGCGTGTCAAGGTCGTACGTTATATAATAAATCGTAGTAAAACGTAGTAAACCAGTTTCACTATTGCTAAATATAAACAATGCCAATTTTCGAAAGCAAATAGATATATGGAAAATTAAATTAAAAAAGGTAATTATTTTAAGAGATTGAAAATAAATGTTTTGCTCATAGTCTAAATAAAAAATTTCAATTTCGTGAGAAAAATAGAGAAGTAAAAAAAATAGAAATGTATATCAGTACGTGGAGATCTGTAGGTACTGAAATTTGCTTCATAGTTAGATTATTTTTTTTCTACTATGCACTAGATGGCTCTGCAGTAAGTGATGATACATAAAACAGAAAAACAATTATTTGTGATATTAAAACATTATAGCAAAAACGTTTCATTTTTAAACTACTTTTTTTTACTAGAGGAAAATTTGTACATATTTATATAACGCTTTACAATGTCCATCTGTCTGGCTGTCTGGCTGTCTGCCTGTCTGGCTGTCTGGCTGTCTGGCTGTCTGGCTGTCTGGCTGTCTGGCTGTCTGGCTGTCTGGCTGTCTGGCTGTCTGGCTGTCTGGCTGTCTGGCTGTCTGGCTGTCTGGCTGTCTGGCTGTCTGGCTGTCTGGCTGTCTGGCTGTCTGGCTGTCTGGCTGTCTGGCTTTCTGGCTGTCTGGTTGTCTGTCTCTCTGTCTGTTTGTCTGTCTGGCTGTCTGGCTGTCTGGCTGTCTGGCTGTCTGGCTGTCTGGCTGTCTGGCTGTCTGGCTGTCTGGCTGTCTGGCTGTCTGGCTGTCTGGCTGTCTGGCTGTCTGGCTGTCTGGCTGTCTGGCTGTCTAGCTGTCTGGCTGTCTGGCTGTCTGGCTGTCTGGCTGTCTGGTTGTCTGTCTCTCTGTCTGTTTGTCTGTCTATCTGTCTGTTTGTCTGTCTGTCTGTCCGCCTGTCATATAGATAACTCGAGAATGGATTCTAATTTTGGAACACTTTTTTCAGCAATCGATAGTTACGGTCACAATAGCTCGTCCGTCCAACTACTATTTTCAATGCCCTAAGTCAACTGCAACCGTATGTCTGTCCGTTTGTGCGTGCGTCTTTTCGTCCATCTCAGCGATAATTCGAGAACGGTTTCGAATTTTGTATTTCTGTTTTCAATAATCGATGGCTGGTCACCTTAGCTCAGCCACCTACTATTTTCAATGCCCTAAGTCAACTGCAACCGTATGTCTGTCCGTTTGTACGTGCGTCTTTTCGTCTATCTCAGCGATATCTCGAGAACGGTTTCGAATTTTGGATTTCTGTTTTGAATAATCGATAGCTGTTCGCCTTAGCTCGGCCACCTATTGTTTTAAATGCCCTAATTAAACTGAAACCGTCTGTCTGTCCGTTTGTACGTGCGTCTTTTCGTCTATCTCAGCGATAACTTGAGAACGGTTTCGAATTTTGAATTTCTGTTTTCAGTAATCGATAGCTGGTCACCTTATCTCGTTCACCTACTATTTTTAATGCCCTAAGTCAACTGCGACCGTATGTCTGTCCGTTTGTACGTGCTTCTTTTCGACTATCTCAGCGATAACTCAAGAACGGTTTCGAATTTTGGATTTCTGTTTTCAGTAATCGATAGCTGGTCACCTTAGCTCGTTTACCTACTATTTTTAATGACCTAAGTCAACTGCAACCGTATGTCTGTCCGTTTGTACGTGCGTCTTTTCGTCTATCTCAGCGATATCTCGAGAACGGTTTCGAATTTTGGATTTCTGTTTTCAATAATCGATAGCTGGTCACCTTAGCTCGGCCACCTATTATTTTCAATGCCCTAATTAAACTGAAACCGTCTGTCTGTCCGTTTGTACATGCGTCTTTTCGTCTATCTCAGCGATATCTCGAGAACGGTTTCGAATTTTGGATTTCTGTTTTCAATAATCGATAGCTGGTCACCTTAGCTCGGCCACCTATTATTTTCAATGCCCTAATTAAACTGAAACCGTCTGTCTGTCCGTTTGTACGTGCGTCTTTTCGTCTATCTCAGCGATATCTCGAGAACGGTTTCGAATTTTGGATTTCTGTTTTCAATAATCGATAGCTGGTCGCCTTAGCTTGGCAACCTATTGTTTTCAATGACGTAAGTCAACTACAACCGTCTGTCTGTCCGTTTGTCCGTCTGTCTCGGCAATAAATCGATAACAGTTTCTTTGGGATTTTTGTTTTCAGCAATCGATATAACGGTTTTAAGTTTTATTATTTTCAGTGATTTAAGTCAACTAAAACCGTCTGTCTGTCCGTAGCTGAGCTACTTGGATACTGTTAGGTTTATTTTTAATTGAATATATACACATAAAAGAAATAACTAAAAAAACTAATGAATGATGGCGCATCTGATATTATTCTTCCAAATAAGTTGAATGCAAAAATAATCGAATAAAAATAACATACAGGGTGAGCCATGAGGAACTGTATATACTAATAAATAGTATTGAGGCCCCTATCAAATGACTATTAAAAGGTGTTTGCTACCATTTTTTAATAATATACAGGGGGAGTTGTTCACACTAGAAAAAAATCAGGTCCGGTCTTAAAAAATTAGTTCGTTTTTTTCATGGATCCTATACCCCTAAATCCGAACCATTGTATTTCGTAATAAATAAATGTTATAACATTTAGATTCTAATGCTAATGCGTTTTTGTAATGGCTACTGTGCATGATTTTTGTTTAAATATTTATGCCATGAGGTCTCCTAAATATAATATTGTTTACCTCACCAAAATCTAATGGATTATCGAAGGAAGGATTGTCCGAAAATTTTTTCGAAAGGATATCCGGAAGGATTATCACGAAGAATTGACCGGAAGGACTATCCGAAAAACTATCCACAAGGATTATGAGGAAGGAATATCCGGAAGGATTATCCGAAAGAACTATCGAGTAGGATTATCCGGAACGATTATCCGGAAGGACTATTCGGGAAGGATTGTCCGTAAAAGATTGTCCGTAAAGGATTTTCCGTAAAGGATTGTCCGTAAAGGATTGTCCGTAAAGGATTGTCCATAAAGGATTGTCCGTAAAGGATTGTCCTCTGCTTTATTTGCTTAAAAAAGTGAAGTTTATCTCACCAAAATCTAATGGACTGTCCAAGGAAGGATTGTCCGGAAAGATTTTTCGAATGGATTATCTGGAAGTATTATCTAGAGAGATTATTCGGAAGGATTATCCGGAAGGATTATCAGAAAGGATTAATCGGATGGACTATCCGAAAGACTATCCAGAAGGATTATCCGGAAGGATTATGAGGAAGGATTATCCGGAAGGATTATCAGTAAGAATTAATCGGATGGACTATCCGAAAGACTATACAGAAGGATTATCCGGAAGGATTATGAGGAAAGACTATCCGGGAAGGATTGTCCGTAAAGGATTGTCCTCTGCCTTATTTGCTTAAAAAATTGAAGTTTACCTGACATAAATCTAATGGACTGTCCAACGAAGGATTGTTCGGAAATATTACGAAAGGATTATCCGGAAGGATTAGCGAGAGGGATTATTCGGAAGGATTATCCGGGAGGTAAGTAAGGAGGGATTATCAGGAAGGATTAATCGGAAGGAATATCCGAAAGATTATCCAGAAGGATTATCCGGAAGGATTATGAGGAAGGATTATCCGGAAGGATTATGAAGAAGGATTATTCGGAAGGATTATGAGGAAGAATTATCGGGAAGGATTATGAGGAAGGATTATCCGAAAGGATTTTACGAAAGGACTGTCCGGTAGGATTTTCCGGAAGGACTATCCGGGAAGGATTATCCGTAAAAGATTGTCCGTAAAGGATTGTCCTCTGCTTTATTTGCATAAAAAAATGAAGTTTCTCAATTGAAAGGATAATGGGGTGAAACATAAGTTTTTACATTTTAAATTTTTTTTAACATTTAATTAGATTTGGTAACGAAATTTACATAGTAATACTTGGAAATAATATTAGGTTAAAAATCATTTTAAACATAGTTTGTGTGTAGTGTCATCGTTGACGGTGGTCACTATTTCACATATGTAATTCTTTTTACAATCTTCGTCACATTCTACTTGGGCTGTAGGACTGTCACGGAAATAGAATCTAAAAATAATATATTGTTTATATTAACAGTAATATATTAGTTAAATAAAAATAGTACATTATTCAACGAGTATATAATGATAGCTATTAATAACGAGGGTCTCGTTAACCATTACATGATGATAATTTTGGCTAAAACTACCATAAACTAGTGAATAATCATTATTAACTATTGAATAATGGATATTATTATTATTTAGCAAACTTATGTATAATAAAAAAATAATAGATTAGTCGTGGATAAAAATATTTTCGT
The DNA here is from genome assembly GCA_963243735.1 of Neocrepidodera transversa. Classification (NCBI taxonomy): domain Eukaryota; kingdom Metazoa; phylum Arthropoda; class Insecta; order Coleoptera; family Chrysomelidae; genus Neocrepidodera; species Neocrepidodera transversa. The sequence goes on from OY725355.1 coordinate 6,183,465, forward strand.
ATATATGTACCTATAATACTTGTCACTTAAAGTAGAATCTGTATTCATTTGGTCAACTAAATTATGTAATTCGCTGGGTAGCAAATTTTTCACTCCAAATTCGGATTTATATGAGTATAACTTCTTCCATTCAATTTTTTTATCTTTATTAGCTTGTAATAAATCAAATGTATAAAGTTCCTGATCCTCGATATCCTAAAAATAAAACATATTTTTTTTAGTTAAACATGTAGATAAATTGTCAAATTATCTTGTTCAAAAATTATTTTTGTTTTTAAAATTGTCCAAAAATCTCTGTTTGTTCTCCATAATTATCCAATTTTTTTTACTTTAAAATTGTTCAAAACTTTCATCTTTTCTTTTAAATCTTCTATAAACTAAATTACAATCATTTTTTTGAACTAAAATTGTCCAAATATGATTTTTAAGCGTTTTTTGGAACTTAATATCATCCAATTATTTCTTTTTGGTTATTAAAATAGTCATAAATTAAATTTTAATTAGTTTTTTAATTTAAATTAGTCCAATTATTTTATTATATTCTTTGAGATATTCAAAAAGTATTTTTACTAATTTTTTTTCTCCAAAACATGATTTTTAACCGATCTTAGAGCTTAATATTGTCCAATTATTTCTTTTTGGACATTAAAATATTTTCCACAAAATGTTAAATAGTTTCTTAATTTAAATTTGTCCAATTATCTCATTATATTCAAAGAGTATTTTTTCTCATTTTTTTATATTAAAATTGTCCAAAATTTTAATTTTTTTAAAATTTTGATGAACTGAATTTAAATCATTTTTTTGACCTAAAATTGTATAATTTTCTCAGTTTGTCCCATACAATTATTCAAAACATGATATTTAAGCGTTTTTGTAATTTAATATTGTCCAATTATTTATTTTTGGCCATTTAAATGTTCATAATTAAATTTTAATTGTTTTTTTAATTTAAATTTGTCCAATTATTTTATTTAATTCTTTGAGATGTTCAAAAAGTATTTTTACTCATTTCTTTTTTAAATTGTCCAACATATGATTTTTAACCGTTCTTGGAATTTAATATTGTCCAATTATTTCTTTTCGATCATTAAATTATTTATAAATTAAATTTTAATTATTTTCCTTATTTTGTCCAATTATTATATTCAAAGCGAATTTTTTCTCACTTTTTTTATTTTAAAATTGTCCAAGACATCCATTTTTTTTTATTTTGTTAAACTAAATTTAAATCATTTTTTTGATCTAAAATTGTTCAATTATCTCAGTTTGCCCCATAAAAGTATTCAAAACATGACTTTTAAGCATTTTTTTAAATTTATAATTATCCAATTATTTATTTTTGACCATTTAAATGTTCATAATTAAATTTTAATTGGATTTTTAATTCAAATTTGTCCAATTATTTTATTATATTTTTTGAGACGTTCAAAAAGTATTTTTACTCATTTTTTTATTTTAAAATTGTCCAAAACATGATTTTTAACCGTTCTTGGAATTTAATTTTGTGCAATTATTTCTTTTTGATCATTAATATTATTCATAAATTAAATTTTAATTATTTTCTTAATTTAAATTTGTCCAATTAATTTATTATATTCAAAGAGTATTTTTTCTCACTATTTTAATTTTAAAATTGTCCAAGACTTTATTTTTTTCTAAATTTTGATAAACTGAATTTAAATCATTTTTTTAGATAAAATTGTCTCAGTTTGTCCCATAAAATTATTCAAAACATGATTTTTAAGCGTTTTTGAATTTAATATTGTCCAATTATTTACTTTTGACCCATTTAAATATTCATAATTAATTTTTTTTTATTTAAATTTGTCCAATTATTATACTATTTTCTTTGAGATGTTCAAAAAATATTTTTACTAATTTTTTTATTTTAAAATTGTCTAAAACTAGAATTTTAACCGTTTTTGAAACTTAATATTTTCCAATTATTTCTTTTTGATTATTAAAATATTTTTACTGATTTTTTCATTTTAAAAAAGTATCCAAAACTTTTCTTTTAAAGTATCGAAAATATAGTAAGTGAAATATAAACAAAAATTAATTTTTTGTAATCATAAGAAAATAAATATTTAATTGATATTTTTAGCCTGAATATTGAAAATGGTTCAAGACTGAAACAAATTTTATTTTTCATTATATAACTTACAAATCCGGTTGAATATACGCTATAGATTTTATAATTTGGATTTGCTCGATCAGGAATTAGGGAACCACCATTAAAAGCGACGTTATTTGGATTTCCATCACTATCGTAAAAAATGTGGAATTGATCTCTATGAGTATGACCATTAAATTGTGCGGCTATTGTATTAGAAAATCTAAAAAAAAAAAATAATTTCACAAATGTATCCAGCTACATTTCTTTCCCATAACAATCCTTCCCAAAAAAATATACAGAGACTCTCTAACTCCTAAAAACCAAAATTAATCTGTATTTGTTTATTAAAATTAACCTGTTAAATTGACTTAGATAGTTTTAATCAGTTTCAATTATTTTAAATATACATTTTTCTCAAAAATCACTGTTTGACTTTTACTATATCTGGGGTTCTTCCCACCAGCCTACTAGTCGTAACACTAACTTTTTATGCCCTGAAACGTTGCAGCAGCCGCCATACAGTCAGGACTTGTCACTGCCAGACTTTTTTTTGTTTTCCCCCATCAAAAAGGAGTTGAAAGATGCGCCTTTCAACGAATTGGATCAATAATCTCTATATATTCATATTTTACAAAAATGTATGTTCCATTTCAAATATTATTGTAGTATTTACCTTTCAATAAGTTTGTTATATGCAACTCCCCAAGATGATAAACAAGATCTATTCGGAATATGTAACAAAATATGGACAATCTCTTTGTCTGCTTCTGCCTGCTTTAAAGTATTTGCTAACCACTGTAATTGATCATATGGGTCTTTATCACTGTGTAAATTCCACCTAGAAAATAAAAATAAATAAATAAAAACAGATACTAAGTGTTTTTTACATACCAGTTAATTTTTTGGCAGACATTGTTGTTCAATACAATAATTCTTAATCCTCTAGGTGATTTAACAGTGTAATAACCTCCTTTTTTTACTGTTTCTATAGCTTCTTTACCTAGCCATTCTGACCATACATCAGCAACTGTATCAAATAACCATTGACTACTTACACTGTCATCCGTGACATCTAATGGAGCGTACCTAAAAATTAATAACACTTAATAAACATTTTTATATTTGTATTAAAATAGTGTTATTTTTGGTGAGCATAAAAATGAATATATTAATACTATTAACAAAATTCTTTCCAATAAAAAACACAGAGACGCTCTAGTTCCAAAAAACCAAAATTGATATTTATTATTATCAAAATTCTTTCCAAAAAACACAGAGGCACTCTAGCTCCAAAAAAAAACAAAATTGATCTATATTATTAATAAAATTCTTTCCAAAAAAACACAGAGACACTCTAGCTCCAAAAAACCAAAATCGATCTATATTATTAATAAAATTCTTTCCAAAAAACACAGAGACACTCTAGCTACAAAAAAACAAAATTGATCTATATTATTAATAAAATTCTTTCTATTAATAAAATTCTTCCCAAAAAAACACAGAGACACTCTAGCTCCAAAAAACCAAAATCGATTTATATTATTAATAAAATTCTTTCCAAAAAACACAGATACACTCTAGCTCCAAAAAACAAAATTGATCTATATTATTAATAAAATTCTTTCTATTAATAAAATTCTTTTCAAAAAAACACAGAAACACTCTAGCTCCAAAAAACCAAAATCGATCTATATTATTAATAAAATTCTTTTCAAAAAACACAGAGACACTCTAGCTACAAAAAAACAAAATTGATCTATATTATTAATAAAATTCTTTCCAAAAAACACAGAGACACTCTAGCTCCAAAAAAACAAAATTGATCTATATTTGTAAGTACATATTATAATGAAATTATTATTATTGTTATTATTATAAATAACTGTTCTAAAAATTATATTCGAAGGGTTAAATATAATGAGTTAATTTATATGGGTATATAAGGAAACAATTTTTTTAATCAACAATTTTAGTAGAAATAATAAAAAGTAATTTAAAATTTTAATATCATTCAGTATAAAAGATTTTGAATAGGATTTAAGATCAAATAACGATTTTTTTAGTTTTTGATTAGAAAAAAAAATAAGGGTGGAATGAATTAAATACGTGCATGTAGGTTTTCTCTAGTTTTTCTTGATTTTGAGGACAAACAATACATTTTAGTGCAAAATGTTGTAGTACAAAGTTTTAGACAATAAAATTCCGTACAACTTTTGTCTTAAGCTTTTTCCAGAATTTCCAATAGTTGCGCCACTAGAGGGCGCGTAAAAAATGTGCATATATGTTTTCTCTAGTTGTTCTTGATTTTGAGGACAAACAATGCATTTTAGTGCGAAATTTTCTGGTGCAAAGTTGTAAAACATCTTTTCACCCTCGTAAAAAAATACATATATATATATATATACAAAAAATTATAAAAAATAATTAGAATTGCAATACTTTTCACATTTTTCACCTTATAATTAATACTTTTATTTAAATTTCTACTTACATATCTGCTTACCCTCGTAAAAATAAAACTATAAGAGATATTAATTTGTACTTAACGCTGTTTAAAAGAAAATAAAATATGCTATAAACCTTAATTTTGTCAAAATTTTCCAATAAAAATTGTAGGTGTCAGAGCAGGAAGAAATTAAACCAATGATTCTTTTGTTTTTTAAAACACGGTAGTCTCTCCCTTTTCTCAAATTCACAATTCTATTTTAAAAATTTTGAAAAAATTCATACTAATAGCATTGTTTATCCTCTTTTATGTGGCATTAGCCGTTTTAGTATATTGTATATTTTTTAATATTTTGACAAAAATCTTGAACTATAAAAGTAGTTTTAAACGATTTTCCCACTTATGCTCTAATTTTTGTTATCTTTGTTTACAGAAAAATAATAAAAAATAGTTAAAATTGCAATATTTTTTACACTAATAATAATTTTTTTAACCTTATAATTAATGATTTAATTTAAATTTCTACTTATATATTTTCTTACCATCGTAAAAATGAAACTATAAAAGATATTAAATTGTACTTAACGTTGTTTAAAAGAAAATATAATATGCAATACATTGTAATTTTTTCAAAATTTTCCAATAAAAATTGTAGGTGTGAGAGCAGGGAGAGACTAAAACAATGATTCCTTTGTTTTTGAACACGGTAGTCTCTCCCTATTCTCAAGTATACAATTCTTTATTAAAAATTTTGAAAAAATTTTTAGTTATAGTATTGTTTATCCTCTTTTATGTGGTGTTAGTCTGGTTTTAATATATTTTATATTTTTTAATATTTTTTCAAAAATCTTGAACTCTAAAGGTAGTTTTAAACGATTTTCCCACTTATGCTCTAAATATTTTTTTTCTTTTTATTTACAAAAAATAATAAAAATAAAAAAGTAGATCATTATAATATGTTAATCATATAAAATTAAATTGTTAAATTTTCTATACGTTCCTGGAATTCTACCTGTTTTACTATTAACAATAAATAATTTTTCGAATATTTAACTGGTAAATCTATAATGTGACCTGTTAATACTTACAAATTAACTGGATGAGTTTCATGATTCCCAAGAATAGGATATACTGGCACTGTAAACGACTCAGCAAACAACGTCATTACTTCTCTAATAGATTCTGAATTGAACGTCTGACTAGTGTTCCAAACTCTATGAGCAACCAAATCGCCAGTAAAGTACACCCAATCAAAGTCCTTAAATTTTAATATAAACCAAAACAGAATATATAATAATATAATACTATACCGTGGTTGTCATTTGGGTTAAAGTTTCTTTGAGCAATCTTAGAGAAATATCAGCGTTTGGATACGAACTATAATAACCGCAAGTAGTATTACCCGTAGGGTCGACGTCTTTGGCGTCGGCTTGTTCGCTTTGACAACACAGTGGCTCATTACAATCAAGTGTTTTACCTTCTGTATAGTTAGGGTCGTAATGGAGATCTGTGAGATGAGCAATTTTGAATACATCACCTGACGACTGAAAAAAAAAGACATTACAGCTTTTAAATATATCATATTTACACCATTATAAGTTTGAGTGTAATTGCTTTATTATTAATTGAAACGATACGAAGCTTCTCTTGACTCGACTCAATTGTATAAATTTCCATAACTAGAACACATGGAAATTCAGGTTATGGGACAAAACGAATTTTAAAATGTGGTCGGATCAAATTACTAATGGTAAATATACTGAGTTGCAAGAATAATTGTGGGTTCCGTGACATACCGGACTGGAGGAAAACGAGGAAAACGAAATAACAGCTAAACTTGCCGAAAAAAAAGAGGCTAAAACATCATTTCTAGAGCCCTTTTGTGGGATCAGTAAACACATGATACTGGAAGAATTGAAAAGATCCAACCACTGGAGGAATGAGATAAGCGAAAGTTTTTCTGGTAAACTATAACCAGAAGAGGTCCAGGAATCCTAACAGCTGAGAGGACATCTTACGAAGATTCTACTATCAGATTAAGGATAATACAGATTTTATGACTTAGAGGTTGAAAACTCAATCCACATACTCTCAGAATGTACTGCTTTGCAAAATCTGAGCAGGCCCCGTACATAAGGGTAAAGTCGTATGGTGCACGACGACGCCGAGGTGCCAAAGGCGCCGAAAGGCCTCAAGACACAAAAGTAAAAAAAAGATAATTTACAATGATAAAAAAAACAGCAACAATATTCTATTGTTTATTATTTGTTTATTATTTTATTTTTACTCTTTAAGACGAGGGAGCCGAATTTCTCGAAAATAATATATTTTCCAAAGTAAATTATATAACAATTAAAAACTTAGTGGATTATTTTCCTAATACGAGCATAATACTTTATATTTTATTAACAATGCCGGTTTCGGTAGCTACCGCAGAACGATATTTTTCAAAACTCAAAATAATAAAAAAATATTTCAGATTGACCATGGGGCAAAACCGACTAAGTAATCTTGATTTCATTTCAATAGAATCGGACCAGCTAAAAGAATTAGACATTAAAATAATATATTGTTTTGTTTTTTGCTCTAATCACTGAGATACCTCAACGACTAAGCACTAGAAGGGAACACAATAGATCTTATAATTCGCGGTATAATTACCAGTTGTAACACCATGGTTTTAACCCCTTAGTGCGACCCTGTCCATCTCCTTCAAGGCTAAAATGGACAGACGACAATTGACATTATTAGTTTACCAGTACCTATTATTTTTCTTGAATGATACGTTGTTGTGTTTACCATATAAAAACCAATTTAAATAACTTGTTTTAATCACAGTGAACCCTCAAACCCCCCTTACACAGTAGTAATATCACAAGAGCATCGAAACTAATCGATTATACGTGGTATTTTAAAAAAAATACGTCAAGTGAGAAGGACAGTATAAATATTATTTTCGTATGCTCACGTTGTATTCTGTACGATTAAATAACGAATTATATTGTTGACGTTTGCTTATTATAAACATCAAATATTACTTTAATATATCAAATTTGTCAAGATGAATGGATGCGAATCACTAAAACTAAGTAGGAATTGCAATTGCTATTGATTAAATTTCTGATGAGTTATAAAATCAGTAGTAATATCACAAGAGCATTGAAAATAATCGATTATACGTCCGACTTACGAGACGTATTTGTGCGAAACACAACGAGAGCGTAGCTCAAGTGGTGTTTTAAAAAATAAGTCAAGTGAGAAGGACAGTATAAAGTTTATTTTCGTAATTTATCAAAATGGAAGGATGCCAATCACCAAAATGGTACCTAAGTAGAAATTGTAACTGCTATTGGTTAAATTTACGACGAGTTATATAATCCCTATATTTACATACATACATATATAATAAACAAATCGGTATCAAACATAACGTCTATTAACCCCTCCACAAACAAAAGATATTATCTGATTGAGACAATTAATGAAAATCTATTAAAAACTGGACAACAAGTAAGCGACTTGAAGGCTTGTATGGCGTAGTACATAAGAAAGTGTATACAGCTCTTTAAATTAGTCGCTGACACAGGTCGCTATGGCCACTTCAGTAAAATATCACTGTTAGACTTATTAGAACCAAGTCACATTTAAGTCGCCGCGACTAACGCGACTAAAAGACAAGGATGGCCGTAGCCTTAAAAAAATACATTCCGATTGTCGGTTATGTATGTTTTTATGACATGTTTTTCCATAGCCCAAAGTTTTCTCATAAATATTATGATCAACCGAGTACTTGCAACACCGCATATAATTGATAACCCTGAGAGTACTTGACAGACTAGCTAAAAAATCCTTCTCTGCGATTTATCTTTTCCACAATATCCTTTTTCTTCCCGCGACAATCCTTCCCAATAAAAATATATATCATGGGAAAGGATTGTCGCAAGGAAGTATTGTCATGGGGCGACTTTCGCTGGGAACAATTGTCATAGGGAAGAAATGACTGAGAAGGATTAGATACTAATCCACTAGCTTTTTTCCCATAGGAAAGCCGTTTCCGTATGGAAAAAGTGTTAGTCGAAGGGAAACGAAAGGATTGAATGACAATTTTAAATGCCCACGCACTTAACTGTTTGTTTGGACAATGAAGCAGTTCTATTAATATCTTGTGATCAAATACCATTTGAAACTGATTATATTACGAATTTTTAGAATAAACTTCATGATCAACAGCATCAGTACCAGCAGCAAGATCAACAGGTTCAATACCAACAACAAGATCAACAGCAATACCAACAGCAGCCTCAACAAGAACAAGTGATGCGGAGTCAGTATATTCAACAACAAACTCAACAACCAACAGATAGTTCTGTAATATACAATCAACAACATTCGATTATACAAGAACAACAAACCGCTTATCAACAGCAACAAGTACAAGGCATCTGTAGAACCAGTTCAGCAACAACCTATCATTCATAAACAGCCAGCGCCTACGCATTTTGTTTAACAAAATTTTATAGAAGGTTAACTATTTACAGGTGCAGTCCCAACAGCAACAAGATAATTAACATAAAGTTTCTCAACCAACTCCACAACCTCATGAGCAACGACTTAATCTTGATAGTCAGTTGGAAATTATGCCACAGAATATCGTTCAGGATCAATAATCGATTGGTAATTTTCAACAGAACTATCAACAGCAGCAATCTCAGCAACAAGCTACTTATGCTCAGGTACAGCAAAATCCTCAAAATTATCATCAACCAAAACCACAAGGTTATCAACAACAACCCTCTTCAATGATGACCAATTATCCACCACAACACAATTATCAATCCCAAGATGGCCAGACTTATCAACAACCAAATTTCCAAAAACTACAGAGGTATTAACAAAGTCAACCAGAGCAAGTATTACACATTATCCAAGGTATGTCGCTTTCTCAAGAACATGGTCACCAATATGGTAGTTGCCTGGATACACCTCGGAAACTTGCCAGTAACTATAATGAAATTATTAACGTACGATATTGCATAACGTCTTTTAATTATTTTTTATAACAGAAAATAAGAGAATTCTTACCTATGACAATCCTTCCTAGCGACTTTCCTTTCCCATGACAATCCTTTTCTACGACAATCCTTCCCGCGACAATCTTTCCCAAGAAAATATATATCACCGGGAAGCATTGTCATGGGGCGACTTGTCGCTGGAAACATTGGGAAGAATTGTCCGAGAAGAATTATCCGGAAAAGATTGTCTGGAGAAGGATTGTTATGGATTCGACAAATTGCCTGAAGAATGCCAATAAACGGCCACCATTTTTGTTTTTTTTATGAAGGTTTACAATGGCTGATCTCTTGCCGAAGACCATTTGCCAATAAATAATTGGATTTTATCCCTCCAATTAAGGATATTTTAAAAAAATTACGAAATATTGTGACTGCAATCCTTCCCGGAAAATTTTTACCTATGACAATCCTTCCTCGCGACTTTCCTTTCCCATGACAATCCTTTTCTACGACAATCCTTCCCGCGACAATATTTCCCAAGAAAAATATATGTCACGGGTCAGGATTGTCATGTGGGAACATCGGGAAGAATTGTCGGAGAAGGATTATCCGGAAAAGATTGTCTGGAAAAGGATTGTTATGGATTCGACAAATTTTCTGAAGAATTCCAATAAACGGCCACCATTTTCCGTTCTTTATGAAGGTTTACAATGGCTGGTCTCTTGCCGAAGACCATTTGCCAATAAATGACTAGACTTTAGCCCTCTGATTAAGAAGGATATTTTAAAATAATAATTACGAAATATTGTGACTGCAATACTTCCCGGAAAATTTTTTCCCAGATAATCCTTCCCTGTGACAATCCTTAATCACGACTTTCCTTTCCCATCACAATCCTTTTCTACGACAATCCTTCCCAAGAAAAATATATGTCACCGGTAAGGATTGTCGTAAGTAAGCATAGTCGTAGGGGCGACTTGTCGCTGGAAAGAATTGTCCGGGAAGGATTGTTCGGAAAAGATTGCCCGGGAAAGGATTATCATGGATTTTCCGTCCTTTATGAATTTTTAGAATGGCGGATTGCTGGAAAGAGGCCATTTGCCAATAAATGACTAACTTTTTTGACTTACTTCTACTTTCGCTGGTTGTTCCCCTGTTGGTATATCTATCGTCCATTGAAAATTTTTTGAAGCGTTGCAACCTAAAAGAAGACTGCAAATTCTACCACTGGTTAATTTGTCTTTGTCTCCATTTTCATACATATACTTAAAAGAAAGCTAAAAAAATAGATAATTAAATACCCGAACGTCTGAACGTCCGAGGACCAAAATAAAATGTTTTATAAACGTTTCTGCAAGAACATATTTAAAAGAGACACATCCAAAAAAACGACTACTAAATACATTTTTAATATCTATGTCAGAATGTTTTTTATAAAGTCACAATAGGGACATTTTTAAAACGTTTTAACGTTTGATTTGAGTCGTTTTTAAATCCTAAACATCCAAAAAACGTCTATTTTAGGTCCTTAAAAGTATGCTTTCAAAAAAAGCCAAAAATTTATTTTTTAAACGTTTTTGTATGTCATTTTTATAACCACTGTAAAATACGTTCAAAAGACGTTGTATTTTTGTGTCCGCAAAACTAAATTTTGAGAAAGAAAGTTTAAAATCATTTATTTAATCCGTTTTTAAACGTTTTTAAAACGTATTTTTTCGACCTCTATATGACGTTAGAAGTTGATACATTTTCACTAGAGAAAAACGTCTTATAAACGTTTTGGGGTATTTTAACGAACGTTTTTAAAACATCTCAACGGTCAGTCGTGTGCGTTTTTAAGACGTTTGTAAACGTCTCTGAATTATGTATGAGATACTATAACTCACTTCATTAAGATCGATTACTCCTTCGCAAACTCTATCATCTTGAATCGGAATTGTACTACAAAAATACTGAAGTTGTGCTGCTAGTTGAAGAAATGTCATATCAAATCCTACTTCCATAAGAATTGCTGACACTAATAAATTACATGTTACACATTCATCAATGTTTAAGTTTGTTGTGAATAATTTCGCTTCATTAATTTTTTTAAAGATTTTTTGCCATGACGAAGTTTGATATGAATAGGGAAGATTTTCTGAAAAAGAAAAACATTATCCAGACTGATTATAGCAAAAGAATTTTTTATTTAATTTCGTAGATTATATTGCGATAAAGTTATACAATAATAATATATCCTTGTAAATCAGATAAAATAAAGCAAGGTCATTTATTAGATCAAAGTCCTTAATATCATTTTCTTTTTAATTTATACTTACATATTTTTCTTATTTTTTATAAATAACTTCAAGATAATATTAGTAAAAAAATTTATTACACATTTAATATTCTAGATACCCGTTTCTAGTAAATTATACAATTTTCAATAAATTTATTATTAAATTTGATGATATAAATAAACTTACCCTCTGAAATATTTGAATATAACGAACAACTAACACCACTAAATAATAAAAATAATCCAAAGTAAGATATAAACATTTTTTCATCCATTTTTGATTAATACTGATTGAAGCAAATAAATTATTGTCGCATATTTAAATCAAAAATAACGTATCAAATCTTTCAAGTGTTTGTATTAGATAAATACATTAAAAAATGATTCAATTAAAATTTATTTCAAGTATATACATACAAAAATAATATTGCGAATTTTATGATATAATATTAAATAATTATATATTGCTTTCCCACATATCTAGAAACCATAACGAATAAATTTTTCAAGTTAATCATAAATCTTGTCCTTCTTCTTGGAGTCGCCATCTTGAATTTATTAATTTGGACAAAAAATGTATAACCTCCGATTTCCAAAAACCCCACATACAAATTTTGAATAGAATCGTTCCATAATTATAAAACTCGTCGCCATCTTGGAGTCACCATTTTGAATTTATTAATTTTGATAAAAAAAATTCATAATTTCCGACCCTAAAAACCCCCACATAAAAATTTTGAAGAGAATCGGTTCATAATCATAAATCTCCTCCATCGTGTTGGAGTCGCCATTTTGAATTTATTAATTTTAATAAAAAAATCTTAATATACGACCAGAAACATCACCACATACCAATTTTAAATAGAATCGGTGAATAATCATAAATCTCGTCCACCATCTCGGAGTCACCATTTGGAAGTTTATAATTTTGGAAAATAAATCGTAATTTCCGACGTCAATAACCCCCAAATATCAATTTTGATGAATAGAATCGATAAATAATCATAAATGTTGTCCGCCAACTTGGAGTCGCCATCTTGAATTTATTAATTTGGACAAAAAATTCATAATCTACCTCCTCAAAAACCCTCCCATACCAATTTTGAATGTAATCGGTTCATAATCCTAAATCTCGTCCGCCATCTTGGAGTCGCCATTTGGATTTTATAAATTTTGATAAAAAATTGTTCTCAAAATATAACGAAGGCTGAAAAGCCCAGGCAGCTGAGGCCTGAACAAGAAAAAGAAGATGTTCTGCTACTTTAACTCCGTTAATTGACCTGGCTAGTAAACCTAATTTGTACTCTCTAAAAAAAAAAGAAGATTTAAAAGAAGAAGAATTTTAGTTGTCAATATTTTTATAAAATTGTTGTGTTGGAAATGTAAATATTTTGTTAAATCCACCGTAAAATGTGTTTTAAAAACGCTTTAGAATTATACAAACAGTTACAAGAAGATAGGTAATCATTAACAATTATGATTAAAACAATTAATTGTAAACTTTGATACATTATTAGTAATAAAAATCAAAGTTAAAAAAATGGATCATTTTGAAAATAGGAAGTTCAGAAAGTATTTAATTTATTTTATAATAGTGTCATGTGTACTTATAACGTGGAAAATAGCATCTAATAGTGATGGTAAGTTAAGCAGTTTTTTAATTATAACCTTGTAATTATAGGACTTCTTTATCAAGTTTCAAGGAAAACAAGATTACAATTCCGTTCAAATCATGTTAAAAACTAAAAATAATTTGAAATGTTTAAATAATTCCTCAATCTAATCATGTATTACAGTTAATCTTGTATTTTAAAATAAATTAACTTAGTCTTGTTATTTTTTAAAATGGGAAAAAATTTTAATTTCATACAGAAGATATTCTTACTATTTTTTCTTGTAATGTTTATAATAATTTTCTTCTACATTTTTTTAGAAAAGCCATTTATAAATGAACTAAAGGATTGTTTAAGAATTTCTCAGCGTAAATTGGATTTAACACCTCAGCAAACTATGTTATTAAAAATGATAGAAAATAAGGATAATATTCCAATTATATATGCTATTACCCCAACATACTTTAGGTAAACATGATATATATTTATTTTCTTGCAGAAATATCAATAATTTTAAAATTTATATTTAGATATGTTCAAAGAGCTGAACTGACTAGAATATCACAAACTTTAATGCTAGTTCCAAATATTCATTGGATAGTCATAGAAGATTCTGAAGAAAAAACTAGTCTGGTTACTAATTTATTAGCAGATTCTGGATTAAAGGTGACTCATTTAATTGCCAAGACTCCACCATTTCAAAAACTTAGAGAAAAGGTATTTATTTCTTTATTTAATTAAAAACTAATTCAGTTACTACAGGAATAATCTTAAAAATTCAATATAAAAAAAATTAATACAACTAAATACACACACAAATATTAAAAATACTTATTTAGGTAAAAAATATTCTATCAGTCGATATTTAAAAATACAGTGTGTACAAAAAGTAACATAACTTGTTAATAATTCTTTTTATGGGGTATATCATTTAAAAAACATTAACAGTGTTTTATTGCTGAGAAATGGTGCATCCTATATATTTAAAATTGATTCTTACTGATATTTATTTCCTAAAACTTTTTTTGTAACATATCAAAAAATGAAATATTAATAAGTTACATTTCTTTTTTTACACACTGTATATATAAAGATGAACTAAGTATATCCTTTATATTATTTAATAGGTTATTATACATAGTTATTCCCGTATTAAAAATTGAATTAAATGTACTTTTTTTTCTTACAAGTATATTTCTAAATCTCAAATAACATCAATCAATGTGACAAAAATTCTAACAGTTTATTATTTTTTTTATATAATTTTTTTCATACTTGATTATTTAAAAAAAAATCTTTTAATCACTTTGTCTATTTCTTATTATTTATTTATTTTATAACTAACATTTTCTTTTAAACCTAAATTAATTTATAATAATAAAAATAAAAATGAGATAAGATTTCTTTATGTATCACAACTGTTGATTTCATATTTTATATACCAACAAATATCAATAACTCCTTTAAAAAAATAATAAAATTATATTTATAAAATTCAAAAACTCATAAAAATTATTTATGATATCGATCATTTTTTTAATAATTAACTTATTCAAAAACTCATACAAAACACTGCTTGTTTTCGATTTTTTCGGAATATATTAGGTTTAATTTTAGTTTTTGCTGTGTATTTGTTAGGTAATCAATAATCCAATTTAATGCCATCTCATCAATTCCAACCTCCTTAATTTTCCTTATAAGTCTCCCTCACCATCCCGAAATTGCCGGAACCCTTTGATTTTTTTGGAGTTCTGTACTCGTCTCGAAGAGTTCTAGAGTTCCCGATGGGGTGCAGATAGAGTTCCACAATTGTTTTGCGAAATTTTTTAAACAACAAATTTTTGGGGTGTTAACTTCATGTCGCAGCCCTTTTGTGAAAATAGAGTTCTAGGTGAATAGATATCTCAGCAATAAAGATTTCTCCGTAGGTTTTGCAAAGAGTTCTGGGAATTTTCGGAAATTAGAAAAAAAAATTAATTTTTAGGTGCTAACTTCATGCCGCACCCCTTTTGTGAGGAAAATAGTTTTAGCTTGATGAATATCTAGAGTTCTCGATGATTTTTGCGAAGAGTTCTGCGAGTTTTTGCAAATTAGAAAACAAAATTTTTTGTGGTAATTTCATAGCACACTTCTTTTGTGTAACGGGTCACCTACTTTGTTCAAGATAAAGAGGTTTAAAGTTTTATAAAAATAAAATACGAAATGTTGCAGCACTCCACAGAGCTCTTAGTATTATAGCATTAAAAACTCTTTTCTACTGTAGAATTCTGGGGCCCTGCTGTTACGAATACCACCCCCAAAGTACCCAAAAAGTACGAAAATAGTCATAATTAAATAAATTCAATAAAAGACGAAATGTTGTAAAGAATGATGCAGCACCCCACAGGACTCTCAGTATTGTAGCATTAAAAACTCATTTCCAGCCTATAACTCTTAAGAAATCGACCCCTAAGTGTCTGATAACTCCAATGATGGGCACAATTGAACAAAAAAAAATGAAATATAGAATTTTCCAAAAAATACTTTGTATTTTAGCGCTGAAAATTCCTTTTCAACCTAGAATTTTGGGGTGTTGTTACGAAAACCACCCCGAAGTGTCTAAGAAGTAAGTAAATAGACAAAATTAAACACGTACAATGAAATATAAAATGTTGGAAAAAATGTTACAGTACTCCCTAGATCTGTTCGTATTTAATCATTTAAAACACATTTTCGACCTAGATCTCTGTTGCGCCGTTTCTAAAACCATCCCAAAGTAACTGTAATATTTAAAAACGCTACAAATGGAATCAAATAAGTCAAAATATGATATTTCGGACAGAATGTTACAGAACCCTTTAGAACTTTAGTATTCAGAACAGATTTCAGTGACTAAAACTGCCCAGTAAATAAAAAAGTGAACATTCTTCCAAAAAATAAGCGAAAACAAACGGAACTTCGTAGCACCCCTTGAAAATATCCATTTTTCATCATTTTCAGTATTTTTTCGTGTCAGAACTCAGGGCTGTATTTAAAACCAGCCCTAAGTGACTAAAACTACTTAGTAAATAAGAAATTGAATAACCTGGCGAAAAATCAGCGAAAAGAAACGAAACTTTGTAGCACCGCTTGACAATATCCATTATTCATTATTTTCAGTATTTTTTCGTGTCAGAACTCAGGGCTGTATTTAAAACCAGCCCTAAGTGACTAAAAGTACCCATTAAATAAAAAATTGAATATTCTGGCGAAAAATCAGCGAAAATAAACGAAACTTCGTTGCACCCCTTGAAAATATCCATTTTCATAATTTATTCTGATTTACACGAAAGAAAAAAATTTCTGCTGTTTGATATGAAATAATGTTTTATTATATTTTTGTACCCCGTCGATTTCGCGCGTCACTGTGTTCTGGATAGCATTTTAAAAAATCAAGCTTAATCATTCAACTTTTATTTGAAAATTTTGTTTGTATGTGCAATAATAACGATGATAAATGGTGAGTGGACAGTAAAAGAACGATAAGACATGGAACAAGTAAAATATATAGAAAAGTAACGCGTTATTACTTTAAAAGTAACGCGTTACTTTTGGAAAGTAACGAATAAATTGTGACTTTTTAAAAAAAATAACAGTAACGTTTATCTGTCGCGTTACGGTAAAGTAACGCGTTACTTTTCCTTAGTAACGCCCCAGCTCTGATCAGGACTACCTTTATTTTTTAATGAGTTTACAGTCTCTTTTAGTTCTTCAATACTAATAAAATTAAAGTTCTTTAATTTATTTGTAATCGTATCAATTATTGGATACTCACTTATAATCTCCGTAGCAGTAGAATTAATACCAATAATTTTCTATCAACAAAAACATGAGTGAAACCAAGAAAAAATTATCGGGAATTAATTCTGCTGCGTGGGAGATTCCGTAAGAAAATTTCATAACTTTTAGTTGCTATTTCCGATGAGTTTAGTTAAATATGACGCACTATATTTTTACAATAAAAGTTGATTTTACTAATAAAAGTTAGCAACAAAATGTATTTTGATTTTATTCTGAGTGACTTTTGCCAATAGATATAAAGCGCTTCATTTTTAATAGGAACTAACAAAATTATCGCGATAGTTTCTCGTTGCTATAAGCAACCTAAACAAAAAGGAGCCTTCTAATCGGTTGAAAATAAATTTGAATTGGAAAGAGATTTATCAATTAGATCCGGAATTTCATTATTACTTTTAATATATAACAAATTTAAGCAGTTGGGTATCAAATTAATGTAGATATTACTTCCTCATCTGCCGTATTAATCCAACTGAAATTATTTCTTTGGGATAAACTCTTAAAGTTTTCCACATCTCAACTGAATTATTTTTGTTACGGTCAATTAGTTTTTCTAGGTATTTTCTCTTATCGTTTTTAATGTCTTATTTCGTTTCTGTTTGTAACTTTCCCAATTTTTCTTAGTTTGTAATAAAAATTTTTTTTTTATTAAATTTATCATCCTAATATTTTAGGATCCTCGTTGGAAACGTCACAGAGGTGTTGAACAAAGAAATAAAGCCTTATCTTGGTTGAGAACCAATCTTCACAGTGGAAAAGATAATGGTTATGTTTATTTTATGGATGACGACAATAGTTACAGTATAAAAGTTTTTTCAGAGGTAATTAAAATTATAATAGTAATATTTTATTTAATATAAAAATATTTTTACATTTATAGGTCAAAGGTAAAAGTTGTTTTATATAATTGTGAACTTTTTTAATTATGCTGATAATTTTTTGGAGTTAAAATTACATTTGCATAATTAATTTTTCTTTTTAAAGTAGTTTTTAATAATTTTGAGTCCGTTTGTTCTCCATCTTTTCCATTACTGCTGGATGCCACAGTTGGCTGCTCAATAAAACCCTGCGGTTAAAAATAAATAACTATTATTTAAACTTATTTAATGTGAAAATTAAGAATTGAATAAATTCAGGCATCTACTGGATAGATTGATGAACAATATCGCGCTTACAATGTTCATGTTCATGTTCAAGTATGAAAAAATTGTTATGTAACTAATGCATAATTAATAGAAAAATCGCGATAAAAATTTTTTGACCGCGGATTATTGTTCATCAATCTATCCAGCAGATGCCTGAATTTTTTCAATTCTTCATTTTCATATTTAATAAGTTTAAATAAATTAAAGGTCCAACGTGTGCGGCGCTTACGCAAGCCAGAGTCCCCGTTTTCGGTCGTATTTTCAACCCTCTGAGAAAATTTTAAATATCGGTCCTACATTTCTGGGACGTAGAATTTTTTTTGGGTAATTTCCTCCTTTTGAATCTTTTTTCAAATTTGAAAAATGTCAAATGGTTTTTGAGATATTTCTAAAAAACCAAACCTCATTTTTTTCAATTAATTGTTTATAACTTTTGCAATTTTTGCAAGCGGCTCTTGAATTTTTTCAAAAATCATCCACACACTGTTCCGAATCGAATGACACCTCGTTCATATTTTTTGGAGCCGGAGAAAAAAGTTTGACCCTAAAACCACTTGTTGACTAAACGATTGAAAGGGATTCAAAAGATCGATAATTTTGGAAATAATTGCACATCGCTTAATATACAAATAAGCGATCAAACAAAACGTAATTTTAAAATTTGGAGATTCCCCTACCGATCTGTATTTTACCTACGTATTTTTTACAATATTTAAACAAACGACCGCTAAAATAGGTTGTAAAGAAGATAATTGGTTACTAATTTTTTTTTTATCAACAGTATTTCTTTTTCAATGATATTTTTTCACTAAAATTTGTATAGAATTAAAATCCCAATAAAGCCCGGTGGATTGGGTTTTTTTAAAATCCGGTTTTTAACAAAATTAGAGACTAAAATATTTTTTTAGATCATGAAAATTAAAAGAGTGGGTGTTTGGCCTGTTGGTTTAGTAGGAGGATTCAATGTTGAAACGCCAATTTTAGATACTGAAACAGGTATATAAAAATTAATAACAAACTGACATTATTTTGTAATAATTATTTTTATTTAGGAAAGATAAAGGGTTACAAAAGTGGTTGGAAACCAAATCGTCCTTTTGCAATAGACATGGCTGGTTTTGCCATCAACTTAGATCTAATTCTTGAAAAAACTGACTCAAATTTTTCCTACAAAATGGAAAAAGGTTACCAAGAAAGTCAGTTTTTGAGCTATTTTACGACAATGGAGGAACTAGAACCTCTTGCTGATAATTGTACCAAAGTTTACGTGTGGCATACTAGATCAGAAAAACCAGTCGTTAGAGGTGATGTTAAAGGTTATGAAGTTTAAACTTTAAAAAAATTAATTGCTCAATATACAGGGTATATCATATTATCCTAACTGTTAATAGTTAGTCAAGATTTTTTCTTTAACCAACTCGAATTTTATAACTGAATACAAAAACTTACCCAGTGACAATTTCAAACTGCTTTAAAGAACTTATTTTGTTGCTAACATAATACTTATTTATATTTAATAGTTATATAAGTAATTAAAATGCTGTATTCTAGTCTAGAAAAAAATATGGAACAGTATAGACAGGTAGCTATTATAAAAAATTAGAAATTAGAGCTGCTAAATTTATAAAAAAATCATTAGATTTAAATATTTTATGATTCTATTAGTAATTCGAGATTTTTTTTAAATAATGTTAGGGAAACAATCTTTATTAAATATTTTATATAAGTCTAAAAGTAATGCACTATTATATATTTACTTATATAATGCTACCAGTAATAGGTTTAGGTTTTATCATATTTTCTTATTAAATAAGAATAAGATGCTGATTTGATTATTTAAAAAAATATGTATATGTTAATAAAAACTTCCATATCTTAAATTAATATATTTTTTATGGAAATTTTTATATATCACATTTATAATAATGTGAATAATTAATAAAAGACTAAAATAAAACAAATAAAAAATGATCAAAATAAGATATGAAAGTGAATAAATAATCTTAAGTGTATTTGAAGTAATCACAAGAAAATAGATTATTTTTTTTTAAGATTCTAGAATCCCAGTTGTAGATATTATATAATAAGCTAAAAATTGTGATATTTTTAATCCTATATGTACAACGAAATTTTTATATTTTATTTGTATTATAGGGTTGTTAATTTTATTCAATAAATTATATACATGAATAACAATATTTTTTCATAAATTTCTGAAAAATAAGTACACTAATTAGTATGAAATTTGGTCTTTTTACCATGTTGCTGATAATATTTGAAGAAAAACTAGGTTTGGTCCAGGTTTCAAAATTTTGTGTACCGATTCAGCTCATTTTGCTTTCTCTATAACCATCAATAAAAATCAAAAAACAATAGAAATCATTCATTCTTATATCCAGATTTTCAATTATACAATGCAAGGGGTTATCTACTGTGACGAATTAACATCATATTATTTTTTTCAGTAATTTTTAATGGAATTTTGTTTCGTCTTATTCAGTTCCCAGACACTGTGCATATTTATACAAAAAGATAAGGAACACTTGTTGAACCATTTTTAAAACTATAAATGTCGCTGTTTAATTTCTAAAAAATAGAATGTTGAAATATTAGGAAAATAATTCTTTTGAAATATTTAAGGCTAGATAACGTCCATGAGAACCAAAAAATATATTGACCACATAAGATTTATGACGTAAAATGTTTACTCAAACTTCCCACATAGCACTGAAATATCCATTTCATATCAGATATTTTTTCAATATAGATTTGTCAGTACATTTCAGTATTTTGCTCTATTTCTCCTTACTTTTCCAAAGTTTTCACCATTTTTCTCTATTTTCATTGTTTTTCCTTATGCTGCCCTATTTTTCTGTAATTTCTCTATTTTTCCTTATTTATTACTATTCTTACCAATTTTCACCATTTGTTCTATTTTTTTCGCCATTTTCATCTGTTATTTTCTATTTTTTCATATTTTCCCTTTTTCCTTATGTTTCCCTATTTTTCACTATTTTTTCATGTTTCCTTCCCTATTTTTCTCTTAATCCTATTTTTTTTGTTTGTCCCTATTAGTACTTATTTTCCCCATTCCCCCCATTTTTAATATTTCTTTCCTCTGTTTATTATAGTTTCCTATTTTCTTTATTTTTCCCTATTTGCCCATATTTGTACTTATTTT
The DNA here is from genome assembly GCA_963243735.1 of Neocrepidodera transversa. Classification (NCBI taxonomy): domain Eukaryota; kingdom Metazoa; phylum Arthropoda; class Insecta; order Coleoptera; family Chrysomelidae; genus Neocrepidodera; species Neocrepidodera transversa. Next base: position 6,205,075 of record OY725355.1, read on the forward strand.
TCGCTATTTTGCCCTATTCTCCCCATTTTCTCTATTTTTTCCTATTTCTTCAAATTTTTTCTGTTTTTGATTATTTATTCCTGTTTTTTCCCATTTTTGATCCCTATTTGTCGTTATTATTCTTTATTTTTTCCTATTTTCCTTTTTGTTCTTTATTTTTCCATATTTCCACTACTTTCCCATATGTCTTACGATTTTTATCTATTTTTCTCTAATTTCCGTTTTTTCCCTATTTTTCTCTTCTTTTTGCTTCATTGTTTTTCCTATTTTCTTTATTTTTCCCTATTTGTTCCTGTTTTTTTACTGAAGGGTCAAACGAGAGAAAATGCCATATATACGCTATACATATACATAATCTACCGGGCATCTATAGGCAATTGTTCTAAGTCTACTGCTAGGGAGCGCAAGTAGAAAAATAATATTTTAATAGGAATACCCTGCATATACTTCAAAAAATATTTAGTTTGCATTTATAAGTGTTACATGATTTGAACTTGACTTCTCAGGATCAATCTAAAAATGCTAAAATATACAATGTATCCCTATTAAAAAAATACCATTTTTGTACTTTTCGCTCTCTAGCGGTTGCCCTCTGAACCTTAAAAATTTCCAGACATTTCTCATATTGCCACTTTTATTATATTTTTTTCTTACATTTCTATGTTGAACGGTTTCCAATATACAGCATTTCTTTTTTTTTGTACATCCAGTACAAATCCGCATTTATTTCATATATGAATTGCGAGGGAGAAATGTTCAAACCGGAAGATCTTAAGACTTTAAAATCTTCAAATTCGAACGATTTTCTGCCATAGATATTCAGATATATTTATGTTGACAATTTGTCAAACAAGTGAGAAATTGCTTTTCTGGACGTCATACACACTTACTTTTTCTACAACCACAAATGTTGTTAAAAAAATTCATTCATGACAGTGATTTCTATGATTTCTTTTTTCTTATGGTACTATATACAATATGTCTCAGTAAGTTGGAACCATACGGGAAACTTTTTTATTATTAATTTCAGGAAAAAAATGTATTCTTCATAAAAAGTTCTGCATGTCCTAAAATCTAAAATACAATCAACAGATATCAAATTTTTTCAGTCGTGTACGAGGTATGTCAAAAAATATGAATTTTACTCAAGAGTAAAGTACCTTTATTTTTCTGAATATTGACAATTGTTATTATAAAAAGTTGATTAAAAATGCATATGCATTCAACACGTGTTTAAATTTCAAAATAGTTAGAAAACATTAAGAAACGAGGTTATCATGACTTTTACAATCACAAGAGATAAATGTTTATTCAAAATAGAAACAATAGTAAACAAGCACAAAACCTATTTTTTAAAAATAAATGAATGTAATTGCATATTTGAACATAGTTTTTGGTACTGATAAACTTTTTTTTAATAACATTTTTCGATATTGTCAAATTTAAAGGTACTTTACTCGTGAGTAAAATTCATAATTTTGACATACCTCGTACACGACTGAAAAAATTTGATATCTGTTGATTGTATTGTAGATTTTAGAACATGCAGAACTTTTTATGGAGAATATATTTTTTTCCTAAAATTAATAATAAAAAAGTTTCCCATGTGGTTCCAACTTATACTGAGACATATTGTAGAAACAAACATGGTTCAAAATTTTAGAAAAGAGTTTTAAATTTTAAACGATCAACAATAACGTCACCGAAAATTCAAAATATTCGGCGCCGAGACGCTGACGTCAATAATTTCGACAGACATTTGTTTTCAAAACCCAATCTATTTTAACAAATTAAATTACGAACACCATCAGCAGAAGTTACAACATTCGACGTCCATTCAACGTCGCAACGCTCTTCGTCGCGACGTTAAATATTTCGGCGTCTACCCATTTTTATATCTCATCTCACAATTTTTTTACTTCGCTTAAGGATTTATGGTTTAAATAAGTATCGACTGAAATAGCTTTATATCTTTCGTGTTTTCAGGAGGGGGTGACGTTTGTCAATTAATTGTACCAAAATTCAACAAATTATCATATTTTTCTAAAATATATTCTCAATCCCATATGTACGTCCATTAGTACACAATGGATATTATGAACGTCCATTGAACATCCAGTTATATACAATAATATGTCCAGAAAATGTCCCAAGATTTAACATTTTATGTACGTATAATAGAGACGTTCATTGGATGTACATGAAAGACGTACAGAAAGACCTTCAAATGGTCCAATCAATGTACATAGACGTCCAAATGACCAGATAATGAACTCAAAGGATGTTTTAAGTACAATGAACGTCCAATTATGAAACGTACAGGGCATGTCCAGAAACATTCATTTATAAGGTCCATATGGACGTTTGGACTTCATTTGGGTCAGGAATACATTTGCCAAAATATGCGGCATAAATTGGCCATATTTTTTTATTGCGTTGACTTAGAGGCTTTGATTTCCAGAAAAATCTCAATTACAAATTTCTGAAAGTTTGTCGAATTCCAATATTCTTTACAAAATTCCGATTTACAGCTCCAAGGGACCATTGACCCAATTCTTTGATATTAATTTCAACTATAAAGGTTTCTTTTGAGGTACTGAACCCTAAAAATGAATGTTTGTTTGAGGTAGTAAAACTCTAAATCCAGTACCACAAAATTAATGACATCTTTGTTAAAAAAAGGAGAGGGGTTTCTAGTTACATTGAAACAAAATGGGGTGGCGACTAGTTTCGGCATTATACCATCATCAGGCTATAATACATAGTGTAAGTAACAGGGTGGAATAATTTACAAAAAACTTACCAAACTATATATAATAAAAATTAAATTAGAGTTAAGAGTATGCACAAGTAAAAAAACAAAAGGGGGACATAGGGATTAGGTGGTATTAGCAAATGGGAATTTATAAAGGTAAGTAAATGGACAAGTATGAGTGAGGAGGGGAGTGTCATAAATCATCCATGCTTCTCACATAGTCAACTGGGATATGGCAACGAATGCCGGGTACAGCTAGTTTTTTTATAAAAATAATACTTTCCACAATAAAAAATACACTTTATTCAAAATTATTTAACTCAATGACAAGAAGCCATAATAGCTCCGACATTTTCAAAATCGATTTTCTCGTTAATATTCTTGGTTTTAATATTCTCATCTTGATTAGAAATAAATACCAAGGTACTAGACGTTTCCTTCCAGCCGTATTTCTTCACCCATAATTTAAGTGTGCTGTCATCTACGTCACCAAGTAGTTGGGCTAGATGTGTCCTTTCGATGGATTGATAAGTAATACCAACAACATGACAAACAAATTTTCTGATAGAGTCCACAAATCCAGTTATCGATTGAGTAAGTTCTGGTAAAGTTCGGATTCTTGTCCAAAATAGTTGAAAATCACACTGCTCCAAAATGTCAGCTAGGTATACTATTTGGTTAATTGGTTCTTGAGCCAACTAAAATGTAAGAAAAACTGTTACAGTCAATTCAATGCATACACTAAAAATCCTATAATTCCCTTTTTCACTATGACAGCGTTAAAAGTTTGCCCAGCAACAAAAATGGAATCCTACATTTAATTAATGTTAATTTAGTGTCTTCTAAATTACATGCTTTTAGGTAATTAACAAACTGCCACAAAAAATTACTCTTTCTAAGTTTATTTCTCGTGACATTTATAAGTATCGGTTTATCTGTATTATTTCTACTATAGTGATGTTTCCAGCTATAAAAATTAGAAAAAAACATACCTGTTTATCATAGAGAAGACACTTGCATAATATGAAATCAGTATGAGGCAAATTTGTTAGGGCCTTCAATAAAATTTGGCAGGTCACCTCGACATTAAAACTAAGTGGATTAAATTGATACAACTTGAGAACTGCTAGATTGGCTTCTAAATCATAAGAATTTTCACGCGATTGAACTTCTACGTACCGCTCTAGGGTTGGTAAATTATCAGGGTTGTATCTGAAACAAGAAAATTCTTAGCACATTGGATAAATATATCGAACACCACAATTACCTTTCTATCCCTTTTAGCATACTAGCAACGGTTTGCTTCATTGCCTCTGCCATATTTATAGAGAAAATTCAAGATGTACAATAAACACAATGCTTAAAGCAAAATCTTAACCCAAACCCAACCTCTAAAAGAACTGTCAACTTCAATTATTTTTTTTAGGATGTGTTCATCTTCAATTTAGAACTGCCTGTTCTTAAGGTTGACTACAGCTACCTCGTAACTATCAACATACTCATGGACGTTCCCGTCCAATCAGTGAACAGATAACTAGCGCCCTCAATCGATTGCGGTGGTTAGTAAAATTAGAAGTCTATATGAAAACATTCTATATATGGAAATTTTCTATATATATGGTGCAATATTATTATATATATGGATTTTTTTATATATATGATGTAACATTATATATATTGGAAGAAGTTGTATTTTGTCCCAAACGGCGCCTCATAGTGCCCTTACTTAGAATATATATTTCATAGTAAGTAGGTAGGAGCATATGGGCTATATGGGCATCCGCCATTTGCAAGACCCATTGCGTTTCACCGAACGAAAGTGACATGTTCCTTCCTTGATACTATAAATCAGTTCGGCCTCGTTACTCTTTTCACTCGAATTACCCCGTTCTTTATCTATCCGTATGGGTTTTGACAAAAATTTGGTTTAGACGTTACTATAAATATTACTCCTAACCCTCCTAATTCTTCAATAGCTGAGTCCACCTTTGTTACTCTTTTCACTGGTTTTACCGCGCTCTTCATCTATCCGTTCGGGTACTGAAAAATATTCAGTTTAGACGTTCCTCCAAATATTCACAATGTACTCCTAATGTTTCAAATTCATCAAGCCGAACTCAGTTAATATAAAACCGATGTACACAACATCTCAACTCGAAAAGCATCTTTTGTTTTGATTAGTACTCATAAAAATGCATTAGCGTCGTTGGTTCAGAGGCGTAGTAATATTTCGAAATTGATATATAAAAACCATATTTTAATTTTGGCCGAGACTACATACACGTTGACCTGTGGATAATTTCAGAAATTACCCACAGGTTAAAACATTAAACTTAGTTATCTAACCTAAAAAAAAATATTTATTTTATTAAAAGAAGTCTTGACTATTCAAATCTAGCATGTGCATCAAAAAAAAAATATTTATTTTATTAAAAGAAGTCTTGACTATCTAAATCTAGCCTGGATATTGAAAAAAAATATTAATTTTATTAAAAGAAGTCTTGACTATCTAAATCTAGCCTGTATTAAAAAAAACATTAAAAGACCACGTGGGATTCGATCCCCGGGCCCACTGCACCACTAGCACCATCGGGCACTATGTCACGCTGCTATTACAGCTCAAGCTTAAATGTGTTCAAACTTATTATTTAAGCGAATCACGTTTCACGTGTGGGTAATTTCTAAAATTATCCACAGGTTAACGTGTGAATTTTTATAAAAATTTGTTGATATGTACGTAAAAACGTAATAAAATGCACATATATTATATAAACTAAATCTGTCAACACCGCTTTCAGAGGTTCGTTATGAGTCTAATGTAAACATTTGGGGTTTATGTTGGATACAACTTCTCTCTCTCTCTCTCTGATGGTACATCTGCCTTATCATATCTCTGGTTTGGGTTAATTAATGAGTGGCTATTTTAAAAACTCCTATATCGCCAGCTTGAGAGAGAAGTGCGTCGTTTATCTCTCACGCAGCCTCGGATTGTCATATTCGTCACAGCTGTATTATATATATATATATGTTTAAAAAGGACTTATTTCCACTGTTTTGAGAGAGATAGAGATTGACCGAACCATCGTTTCATCTCTTTCTCTCGAAATAAGACAATTCTCACTGCTGGGCATGTCTATGAGTTAGTTGGAGTGTTAAATAACTGCTGTGGAATATAATATTCACAATCCAGTTAATAAAAAAAGAAGATTAATAAATTTTGACTACTGTCACTGTCGCGGCCATTTTATCATATCTGTCATTCTGTCAGTGATTGCGTTCTAAAACATCGGTTTTTCGTACTTTAATAATACCTGAATTTGCAACATAATTTACTGTTTTCCTATCATTTTTCGTGATTTCTAGTTTTAACATACATTTTAACAATGTCAGACGACGAAATGGAGAAGTTTGAAATTACAGACTATGACCTGGATAACGAATTTAACATTAATAGACCCCGAAAAAAGTTCAGTAAACATCATCAAATTTATGGTAACAAAACATCTTTACACTATTTTATGTAAATATTTTCTTTACTCGTTCTCCTTGTTATACTAATTTCTGTTTTCTACTAGGTATATGGGCTGATGATAGTGACAATGAAGACGACAACAAAGCTTCATATAAATCTAAAAAGCAATCTAAGAACTACTCTGCGCCTATAGGATTTGTTGCAGGTGGTATTCATCAAGTTGGCAAAAAGAAAGATAAAGATAAAGCTATTAAAGATGAAGATAATGATGATGAACCTAAAAGTTCATTTAAAATACGTGATAGTTCAGATGAATCTGAAAATGATGTTCCAGTTAGAGCAGGTAGTAATTATATTTTTTCATGGGTCTTTGACTGTAGGTACAGGAATATTCACAAATTTTTATCTATTTAGAGTTGATTGACATTAATGTTTCTTATTGTTTGTTTACTGTATACGTTTATAGTCCAGTAACTTCACAACAAATATATTATGTTTTTCTATATAACTGAATTTAGTTTTGGTTCATAAAATTTGGGTAAACGTGTATTTTAGATATCCCATTTTCACACAATCGCAGATACAGAGAAACATCAAATATCATGTGAACTTGCCATCTTCATACTTCCACATAAATTTTTGGGGAAATAGCAAATTTCCCATCAAACATATTTAAATTATGTAATATACAGGGTGTGTACAAATTAGCGGTTAAGCTACACGTGGCGACATTCTTTAATCGTTTCTTTTCGAAAATCTTAATGCGAAAATGTTGTAGTATTCTTCACGAGATGCTAAATGTTCAGATTTTTAGTATAAAAATTAGCGTCTCCATTGGATATCTCTCAATAGAGATATGTGCCATTTGGAATAGGGACGAATTTCAATCATATTTTTTCAAACATATTTTTTTCAAAATTCTAGTTTTTAAAATTTTTTCATAAAACCCTCTCACGAAAAACACATTTGGCAACGTGGTAGGAAAATAAGCTTGTATTTGAATGTGGTTTCTATTTGAACCATCTACCAAGTCCTTACTATTACAGTACTATGAATTTACAGTGTTGCCAAATGTATGTTTCTTTTAAATGGTTCCTGAAGGTAAACGACGCGGGATACAACATTTTCGCAATAAGATTTTCACCCTGTATAAAAATTAACATAAGAATGTGTTAAAAATCAAATTAAAAGGTCAAGAAATAATTTTTCTCAGCCAAGAATTATTATCCTGAGATGCGAAGCATTGAGGGATAATAAGTTGCGAGGCTGAGAAAAATCTTCTCTGCCGTGGTTTATATACTATTTTTTCCACTACTAGAATATTTAATCATTTTGACAATGATATTTTTTGGATATTTTTGGGAATTTATTTGAAAAGAATTTAGGAAAAGAAGCAGTTTGTGAAATATTTAAAACAAAAGTAAAAAATAAGGCTAGTAAAAATAAAATTATTAACCTATAGCATAGAAATTTCCTATTTTTTCTTATTTTTATCCATTTATTCCTATTTTATCATTTATTTATTTATTTTTCCCCATTTGCCACTAACTAACTATTTTTCCATATTTTTAACTTTAATTTCTATTTTTACATTTTTTTCCTATTTCTTCCTGTTTTCTCCTCTTTTTCATTATTTTTCCTGTTTTTTATAGTTTTGCTTGTTTTTTATAAACCTCCATATTTTTAGTTATTTTTTACTATTTCTCCTTATTTTAGATATTTCCCATATTTCTCCTTTTTTTTTTTTTCATATTTTCCCTAATTTCCCTTTTTTCTATTTTGACCTACTTTTTCCTGTTTTTTCCAATTTTTTAATGTTTTCCCCTATTTTTCTTATTTATTCCATATTTTCCCTGATTTTCATAATTTGTCCTTATTATTGGCCATTTTTTCTAATTTTCCATTTTTCCCCATTTGTAATATATAAAAATAAACATAAGAATGTGTTAAAAATCAAATTAAAAAAATACGGCTATTAAAAATAAAATTATTAACCTATAGCATAGAAATTTCTTTTCCCCCATTTTTCCTATTCCATATTTTTCCTGTTTTTCATAATTTTTTATTGTTATTCGCCATTTTTTCTTATTTTCAATTTTTAAAAAAATATTTTCTCGTAAGTATAAAAATATTTAAAACAAAAGTAAAAAATAAGGCTAGTAAAAATAAAATTATTTTCTATAGCATAGAAATTTTGTATTTTTCCGATCTTTTCCAATTTTTTCTACTTTTTCTTATTTTTATCTATTTATTCCTATTTTATCATTATTTTTTTATATATATTTTTTTATTTTTCCATATTTACCACTATTTGTCCCTAATTTTCCTTAGGTTTTCTCTATATTTTTAAATAATAATATTAATGTTAAAACAGTCGAAATACACCAAACAACAAAAAATGTCCTTTTATCGTTTACTTTAATCGAATTTGTCCGAAGTGGGAGAAAAATGTGTATTCGCGCATTTGCTTTAAATAATTTATGCTCAGCGCTCAAATGTGAATAGAAATATAATACTAAAGTTATAAAAAAATTTCATAATAAATATTTTCTTTTAGGTTTTGGAATGGGAAATTCCAAAAAATCTACCCAATCTACAACTACTGAAATTAATGCAGACATAGCAGGTCTCCGGACCAAAAGTAAAGTTAACCCAGCTTTAATAAATAAGGGCGTAGGTCATTGGGAAAAACATACTAAAGGTATTGGAGCAAAATTGCTTCTGCAAATGGGCTTTCAACCTGGTAAAGGTTTAGGTAAAGATTTGCAAGGTATATCAGCACCTGTCGAAGCTCATTTAAGAAAAGGAAGAGGAGCTATAGGGGCTTATGGACCAGAAAAAGCAGCCAGTATACCCAAACTAAAGGTAATAATTTATAGCTTAAATCAAAGATATTTATTATTATTTTTTAGGAGAAATCTTTAAAATCTGATTATGATAATGAGATAGAAGGGCCAAAAGGAGAATCAAAATGGAAGAAAGAATCTATGAATAAGAAAAGCAGATACTATTACAGAAGCGTTGATGATGTTATTGAAAAAGGTAAACGTCCAGGAGCTTATAGAAATTTGGGAAATGCAAGGTAAAAACTAAATAGTTAGTCTCTAAAAAAAATCAGAAATAAAATTTTGTTGGTATTTTATTTAGAAAAAGGGAAAGAGTGAACAATATAAATCTAATTTATAAAACAATTCTTTGATTCTTTTTTAATAAATAAAAGAGTAGAAAAAATGTTAAAAGTACCTAATAACTTTAACTTCATAAAGTGAAAAATAATGACAAAAGATCCAATTTCACAAGGCAACACCCCTCATCCCATACGCCCCTTCGACACTACCATCACCCTTCGCACTCCTCTTCAATGCTCTTTTTGTTAAACTTCAAGAATTGGTAATTATTAGAAGAATGTTGTTGTTATTATATTCATTACAACGAGAATTTATAAATGGGTGCCACACGGTGCTTTATTCTGCTCGAGATCAGATGCGCCTACTAGATGGTATTTAACAGGGGTTGAAATTAAAATTTTAACTAAAAACAATTCGTTTTTTATGATTATTTTACCAGTATTTAGCATTTTGTTACCAATATTTTTAGCATTATTTAAGCATAATTTTAGCAATATTTTAGCATTATTTTAACATTTGTACAAATAAGGATAAATACTAAAGAACAAGAAAAATAAAGAAAATAGGAAAACTAATGAAAAGGAAAAAATAGAAAGATAGGAAAAATAGAGAAAATAGTCAAAAATTGAAGAAAATTTGCAAAAAAATAGAGAAAAATAGGGAAAAACAAGTACAAATAGAAATAGGAAAAAATAGGACAAACAGTGTAAATATTGAAAAATAGGGAAACATATGGAAATAAATGGAGAAACTTAGGGATAACTACGAGCAAATAGGGCAAATTTTGGGAAAAATAGGGCCAAATAAGGAAATATGGGAAAAATAGTGAGAAATAGGGAAAATTTTTCCCATTTCCTCTTATTCTAAGTTTCGATTTGTATATTACCCACAAACAAAAAACTAATGAGTGAAAATATGCGATTTAAATAATGACCTTACGTTTTGGCGAAAATTTTGTTCAAGCATCAGTTTTCATAAGATTTTATTAACCAATATAATTGTAATTAGAAAAGTAATTGTCAATTACATTTTATTTGTAATTGTAATTAATTCCTTTGAATATAAAGTATTTTGTAATGAATTACCCAGCTCTGATTTCCATTCTACTTGTTGGATAAACTTCAAATTTGGTATACACGTACCTTATTGTCAATATCTTCTATGGGACTAAATTTTACCTCTATCCAGAAATATGGAGGTCACATGCGTTTTAAATGGAAAACGTTTTGTATTTTTCAATACAATCTGCCAATTTATTTTTGTAATTTTAAATATATGTCATTTGTTGTAATCACTACTTTAAGAAGTTATCTATGCTAACTGTGGGGATGATTCATCCCCAATAAAAGTCTTAATTGCTTTTAACTACTTTATTTTATAATTTATTCACTTGAACAAAATGACTCGCTTGTGGTACTCCCATTTTCTAGTTGCGTAATGTCCGTCTCCAACTTCTCCCGCTCGTGCATCCTGACAAACAAGTATGACTTCCGAGCATAGCCAGGGTAGCAGGGGCGTACCGTTAACATCTATATTGGGCCCGATTCTCGACTTTATTCCAATGGGAAAATTTGGATTTTCCCATTGGAATTTATATTTTACATTCTCGACATAACCACTACGAATATTTTTCCATTAGAAGTATGGGAACATACTCACATGCCTGAAGGTAGGTGAAATTAAAATTTCTAATGGAGTTATTGAATCTATATCATTATATTTAACTTAATATTATAAACTGTTTAAAGTATAGTTACTTTTACTTTGAATAATTTTGTCGTAATTTTTTACTTGGTGGAATAGACAAACGAATCTCTTTGACCATTTAAGTGAAAAAACAATTTATCAAGTTATTTAGATTAACAAAACATTTAGTTATCGAACTAATAGAAGAATTGGAACATTTTTTACCAAACTAACAAAGAAAGTCATCTATTTCAAAAAAGTTAAAAGTATGTACAATTATTTCATACTTTATATAGTATTTTTTAAATTATTTATATAGTAACTAGCTTTTTTCTTTATATCTATTGAATAAACTCAAGTCCCAAATAACACAGTAAATAATACAATAATTTACAAAATATAGGTTAAATCAAGTCAATAAGAAATAATCGGAATGCACAACATTATAATCTAAATATCTCTTAATTGCCATTGGTCCGTTTATAAACTTCATGTTGTTAAGATTACACATACGTCCAAAAGTAGTTCCCATGGGAATGTATATACCAAGATAGATTCAGAATACCAAATATTAAAACCAAGCGATACTGTATTGAAATATTTCCCCCCATAAGATCATATTTCCATGAAGTCGAGAATTGAGCCCATGGTGTTACACCATCTCATTATTTTTTTTAGAATTTTTGATATGAATGTCAATTTTTGGTATTTTCTTTTAGCGAACTCAGCAAAGTTAAGGTAATTGATATGACAGGTCCCCAACAAAGAATACTTAGCGGTTATCATGCTCTAAGTGGATTAAAAGCACCACCAGGAGTTGAACATTTTGAAGACGTTGTTCATAAAAAGTGTTCAAACTTTGCATTACCTGAAATTCAACATAATCTGGATCTTTTAGTTGATTTGTGTGAACAAGTAAGATTAAGAGTAATTTAGGTTTGTGTTATATTAAAAGTTTGATTTTTAGGATATTATAAAGACGGATAGAAATAGTAGATTTAATGAGGATAAAATCATAGCATTGGAACATGAAGAAAAATCCTTAAAAGATATTTTAAGACAGGAAGATATAATGATTAATAATTTGAACGATGTTATGGGTATTGTGGATAAATTAATGGATAGTTCGCAGACATATTCTTTAGGACAGATTGCTAATATATTTAAAAACTTGCAGGTAAGCTAAACTTTTAGTGGACAAAAATATGTATAAAAAAATTTCTTTTTATAGGATGATCACTATGAAGAATACAATATTTACGAACTAGGTGAACTAGCTCCTGGTTTAATAGGACCCCTTCTAACATCCGCTTTAGCTAACTGGAACGCTCTGGTTCATCCTAAGCAGTACATTGAAGTCTTCAGTCAATGGCGGGACATTTTGACGACGCCACGACATCGTGGGAATCTAGAAGGTAATAAAATGGGAATACAGCCATATGATAGTCTCATTTGGCATACTTGGATGCCTGTTATGAGAACTTGTGTTAGGTAAGTTAAGCTTTGTAGATTATTGTGTACAGGAAGGCAATGCGAAATATTGCTTTTTAGTTTTTTCTTTGTAATAAAGTTTTATTTTTTGTTATTATTTATGTTCCTGTGGCTGTTATTTATACAAAAAAAAATTGGTTATATTTCGTTAGGCAGGATTAAAATGTTTAAGGCGGCGTTAGCAAAAGGATAAGCATAGGGATATTTTTGAACATATAAGACAATAAATATATGAGGATTTGCTTTTATAATGTTCTAATGGTATTAAATTGGTTCCTGATTATATTGAAAAGTGAAAAAAAAATTAAGAAAATGGAAAAACAATGGAATTGTAAAAAGTTAACCTAAAAAATGCGTCAAAAATCGCTATAAAAACTATTTCAGGACTAGAACTAGATTAGAGACGTTATATAAGGGATATTTCACTTTGAGTTCTCATTTACATGTCTTATATGTTCAAAAATTTATAATTTCAACCATAGAATATCACCAAAAATAGGAATGTTATTCTGGTAATTTTACAGTTCACGTACTTTTTTTATAGATGGCGCCACCTGCAAAATAATTATTTTGAGGTATATAATTCATGTATACGTTACGCATTGTTGCCGTCATATTTTTAAGTAGCAGAAAAAAGGATATTCGATTTTTTAATACAAAATTTATGTCTTTGTTCCAATAGTTTTAAAATTGTGCTAAAATTAATACCTAATGAAAACTAAGTTTCTTTTAGAATTAAAATTATGGTAACTAGATTTCAAAGTTCGAAATTCAGGAAACTATTTTTAATATTTTTTTACAAATAATAAGAAACAAAACAGAAAAACAAACAAAAAATCATAAAAATGAGAAGAAAAAAATAAAAAACTTTGAGAGAGAAATTAGAATATATTGGGAAAAAAGAATAAAATTGTAAAATACAGAAAAAATGAAGAAATCAAAACACCAAAAAAAAAGCGTTAAAAATTGCAAATTATCACAAAAAATCAATGAAATAAAATAAATTAGAAAACAAAAAAAAGAATAGAAAACAGAACGATGAGAAAAAATGAAGGAAGTTTAGAAAAATTGAAAAAAAACAAAAAATAAAATAAAAAACGAGAGGTAAAAAGTAAAGTAAAAATTTAAGGAATCGAAAAAATCTGAAAAAAAAAAATCAGAAAAAATCGGAAACAATAATAAAAAACAAGCCTCAAAGAAATGCAAGAAATCGAGAAATATCACAAAAAAACGCAAAACAATCGTAAAAACACCGCAACAAAATCACAAAAAATTATAAAAAAAATTGCAAATTATCACAAAAAATCAATGAAATAAAAAAAAGAATAGAAAAATAGAACAATGAGAAAAAAATGAGGGAAGATCAGAAAAAATCATAAAAAGAGAAAAAATTAAAAGAATCGAAAAAATCTGAAAACAATCAGAAAAAATAATTAAAAAAAAAACAAAAACCTTTGAAAAAAAGAAAAAAATTGAGAAAGAAATTAGAAAATATTGGGAAAAATAAAAAATAAAATTGTAAAATACGGAAAAAACGCAAGACATTGAAAAATATCATACAAAACCGCAACAAAAAAACCGCAAATTATCATAAAAAATCGAATGAATATGAAAAATGAGAAAAAATTAGAAAACGAAAAAAATAAAAAAAAAAACAATGAAAAAAAACAAGGAAAAATCAGAAGAAGAAAACAGAAAAAAGAAAAAATCAAAAAAAAACGCAAACAAAGAACAAAAAAACCGCAAACAACTGTAACCATAAGAAAAGGAAAAACTTCGAAAATATTGAGAGTATAAATCGCGCGAAATACGCATGTCCCACGAGTAAAGTATACTTTACTTCATCCAAAATTATAATAAAAAAAATAAAAAACTACTAGTTGAAAAAAAAATTAACAAGCATTTGGGGATTATTCGAACCGACGACCCCTTGCTTTCAAATCCGTGTCTTAAACCGCATAACCATCGAACCAACACAAAATGTAGTCTTTAATTCTTAGCGGTTAAACTAAGTCAACTTTTAAATTTTTGGCGTCGTTACAACCCGGTTTATGTGATTAGCTAACTGCAGTAAAATTTGTCATAGAATCACTAGAAGGAGTTTAATTTTCGGGACAAAATTTTCAATCGGAGTCAGGGCAAAAGAAAGCTTACATTTCGTTTTAATAAACATATTGCGAATGTTAAATAACAATAAACATATAAAAATATGTATTTCAAAGCGTAATCTATTTATATTTAATGAAACTTTATAAACTTCTTCTGCGACGTTATTCGCGCCCATTTCGCAGTTAGTTTCTGTTGAATTTTCTCCTCCACCCAGCATATGTGACGAAATGCCAGTTTTTGCACCGTTCTTTAGGGCATTTTGTTTGAATTTTATATCATGCGTTATTTCCTCAAAACCAGTTGTTATTATTATATTCATCTTGTAAATAGCAAAATGCCTGGCATTTGATTTTGATTGTACGGGACAAAGTTTTACATTTTAGCGGCAAGTTGCACACAGCGAATAGGTATAACAAAAACTCTCTTTCCTCGGGTTATTTTATCCTTATAAACTTCACCTTTCTCTGATGCGCATCACCTTTATGCATTTTGTGCAATTTTAATTTCAATTACTTCTCGTTACTGACATGGCATGATGATGGCTTATTAACCGAAACTAGTTGCCGTTTATAGCTGTTTATATTAAATTACTGTGGTACATGACTTTGAGTTTTATTACTTTATTGATATGGATATGGGATATGGATAACCTTTTACATTTATTTAAAGATGATTTCAATCGATTCCACGCTCGAATCTACAATTCTAAAATTATTTTCGAATGGGAGTAGTTTTCTCCTCCAAAAAAATAGGAAGCTAAATCCAAATTTTTGTGCAAATCAGTGCTGTTTGGCAAAATTATATCTTCAACAACTGAACTAGTTTCTTCACTCTATTTCGCTGATAACACAGCCCCACAAAAAAAAGTTCATACATAAAAGAGTGACATATGTATTCCCATGTATTTTTCAACGCTGAATCCGATCCCGAACTCAGATTTGGGCCTACACGTCTAGAATTGGCCCCAGGGGCTGAAAATGGCCTGAAATGCGGTTCCCGTGATAAGGCGAAGTCGACGCTGAATTTTGGAGCTCGAAAAGTTTATGGCCAACTGAAATTCCGGGTTTGGGTCTGGGAAAATGACCCCTTGGGGCGGGAAAATCCTGTTTTGGACGTCCCGGTAGCGATTGTGGTATTTTCAATTCTGGAGCTGAGACTGGGTGTGAAAAGTGTTTGGTCAGCTGAAATTCCCAGTTTGGGTCCGGGAAAATGGCCCATTGGGGCCGGAAAATCATATTTCGGACGTACCAGTCGCAAAAGTGGTACGTCCGAAATTTGATTTTTCGTTCCCAATGGGCCATTTTCCCGGACCCAAACTGGGAATTTCAGCTGACCAAACATTTTTCACACCCAGTCTCAGCTCCAGAATTGGAAAGTCCATGAAAATACCACAGTCGCTACCGGGACGTCCAAAACAGGATTTTCCCGCCCCAAGGGTTCATTTTCCCGGACCCAAACTCGGAATTTCAGTTGGCCATAAATTTTTCGAGCTCCAAAATTCAGCGTCGACTCCGCCTTATATCGGGAACCGCATTTCAGGCGGCTATTTTCGGCCCCTGGGGCCAATTCCAGACGTGTAGGCCCAATTCTGAGCTCGGGATCGGATTCAGCGTCAAAAAATACATGGGAATACATATGTTACTCTCATGTGTATGAACTTTTTTTTTTGTGGGGCTGTGTAATATATCTTGTTTCGTTTAACGATTAATTGGCCTTTTTTTCGGTGAGGTAGTAAAAGTCTGAATTCCAATACCACATTTAATATATTTTTTTGAATGATCCAGTCAGTCTTAGTTCTTCTGGGAGTGTTGATAGACGATCGAATGTTCCAAGAAAGAAAATTGAGTTAGGAAAAACTCTGTGTTGTTTGCATCTTTGTAAAAACCAGATTCTCAGAAGACTTCCTCCTGTTTAACCATAGCAACATATTGACGGATAATTATAGCCAGACTGGCATTGGTTAAATTCAAAAGGTTATCCATATTCTTGAATGTGATCAAATAATAATTAGTACTTAGAGTTTTATTACTTCATTATTTGACCACATATGGATAACTTTTGAATTACTGTATTACCGTTTTGGACTTGTTTGGTATCATATTTTTTTTCTAAATAAATTCCGTTATTATATTTAATTTTCCCATACCGGGATAAATCAATATCGGTATTAAATAAAATAATATTATTTGTCGTTTACCTTACGATTTTTCTTACAGTTCATGGAATACACGAGATTGTGATTCTCTTATAACATTAATCGAAACATGGAAACCTCTACTACCTAATTGGATAGTTGAAAATATTTTTAATCAGTTATTGATGCCTAAACTAATCAAAGAAGTCAACGATTGGAATCCTCTTATCGATACAACTCCAATACACGTTTGGATACATCCTTGGATTCCTCTCTTAGGTAAACTTAAACTCAACAAAACTAATTAATTATTAATATATATTTTTTATAGATGAGAAACTTCAAGCGTCAGTATATCCAGTGATTCAAGAAAAACTAGGAAATGCTTTAACCAATTGGAATCCTTCGGATAGATCAGCAAAGTTGATGCTACAACCTTGGCAGAGAGCTTTATCTCAAGGAGCTTTCGTTGCTTTTCTTCTTAAACATATTGTACCTAAGCTGCAAATATGCATGCAGTCATTAGTTATTAATCCTCTTCATCAGCATCTAGGTAATAGTTTTTGTCTAATTATTTAACACAGGAAAGATTATTTTCAATAATGACAAATTTTTTAACCAAAACAAAAAAAAAATTCTGAGTATGACAAAACCAGTGTCTCTTTAGAGTATGTTTAGGTTTATTTATTACAACAATAAGGAAAAAGTTCCTAATTTTAATCAATTTACATAATGAAACCGATTTATTTTCTCATCCTTGTAACTCTTCTGTTTTTAAAGATATTGGAATGAATTTTAATTTTCACCCTGCTTAAATCAATATTGTTAAGTTTACAGAAGGTAAAAAAAAATCCATCTCTTTTTTACTATATTTTCAAGATTTTTAATGATTTTTTAAAGATATTTCAAAGAATTTTCAACGATTTCTTTTTTTTGTGAGGTTTTCAAGGAATTTTGTATTTTGTCAAGAATTTTAGAAAGATTTGTCACTAAAGTTTTAACGTTTTAAGAATTTTTGAACAAAGTTTAACTTTTTAAGAATTTTCAAGATTTTTAATGATTTTTTAAGGTTTTTACAAAGAGTTTTCTACAATTTTTAAAGATTAATACCGAAGAGACTTATCTCTTCGGATTTATCGGAAAATAGTGAAAAATAGGAAATAGGGGTACCTAGGACAAAATAGGAAAAAATAGGCCCAAATAAGAAAAATACGGAAATTGGAGAGAAATAGGAAAAAATAGAGAAAAAAAGGAAAATTGGAAAAAATAGAGAATAATGGGACAAATACGATCAAATGGCGGAAAACAGGAAAAATATAAAATAGAACAAATGGGAAAAATAGAAAAAAATGGGGAAAATAGAGAAAAATAGGGGAAATAGTTAAAAATATTGAACAATGTAGAACATAGGGAAATACAAGAAACATAAATAAAAGAGGAAAAATTGAAGAAAAAAAAGGAAAATTGCAAAAAAATAGCTGAAAATAGAGAAATCTATGGGAAAATAGTAAAAAAATTAGAAAAAATAAGGCCAAATAGTGAAATCTAGGGGAAAATGGTAAACAAATTGTAAAAAATAGTGAAAAATAGGAAAACTTGGGTAAAGCAGAATTTGGTAAAATTAGGTCAAAACTGGGAAAAATAGGGAAATGTTTTAAAAATAATGAAAAATAAGGAAAATTAGGAAAAAAATATTGAAAAACAGAAAAATACTGACCAATAGAAAACTTTGGGACCAATATTAAAAAATAGGGGAGTATAGGGAAAAATCGAAAACTAGCGGAAAATGGAGAAAATTGGGAAAATGGGGCAAAACTGTGAAAATAGGAAAATTCCAGAAAAATATTAAAAACGGGAAAATATGGGTAAAATAGGGAAACAAATGGGGAAAATTAGGAACAAATAGTGCAAAACAGCGAAACATGGGGAAATTGGGTAAAAATAATGATAAACATGAAAAAATAGAAAAAATTGGAGTAAACAGGAAAAAATCGGAAAAAAGGGAAAATAGAGAAAATCAGGAAAATAGGTAAAAATAGAAAATAATAGGGATAAATAGGGAACAACAGAAGAAAATAATGATTGACAGGAAAAATATAAAGAAATATGAGAAATTGGGGAAAATAAGGAAACAGAGAAAAATAGTTAAAAATAGGAAAACAGTAGGAAAAAACAGGGAAAAAATGCTGCAAAATAGAGAAAACTGTACAAATTGGGACAAATAGGAAACTTGTACAAAAATAGCAAAACATGGAAAAATAGGGGGAAAATGGGAAGATTGGAAAAAACAGAAAATTATAGGAATTGTGGAAAACAGGAAAAATATATCGACTGCCGTTGTCCGTTTGTCTCATCTCTCACCGTTCTCGAGTTGAATCAGGCTAATAGACAGACACCTTATACATAAGAAGAAATGGTGAAAAATATTGGAAAATAAAGAAAAACAGTGAAAAATAGGAAAAAACAAGTAAAGCTCGGTCGTTCAGGTAATACTTTAGACTCCATAGCATACATTATTGATGGAAGATTTTCTATAATATTTTTTAACTTCTACTATATGAGCATTCTTCTGGCTAAGACTAAATGTTTTCTTAAAGCATATGAACTAATGATCGCGGAATTGAGTTTGAATGTTGTTTGACCTATCAGTGTTAAAACCTCTTTGTTTACTTTTATGTTTTCAGCTATTTTTTATTCATCATAAGGAATTGCCTTTGGTCTTTAACGCGTTTAAAAAGTGTAGATTTATTTAGGTATGTGACGCTCTGTATATTGTCAGTTCTTGACTTTTAACAGCCTCAATGGAAGACTTTAAGACATCCTTAGAATATTTGGGTGGCCACATTTTTATACTTAATAAATAAACGTATTTTTATTTGGGGCAAATAGAACCTAGTATAGATTTTTCCATAAGTTTGCAGTACAAAAAATTAACAAATTAGTTACTTACTATCAAAAAACTGGCAAGTTCTAGTTCAGATTTAAATTTCACTTGTCCAAGGTAGAAGATTTGGAACTCCCTTACAATGTAGAACTTGGGTGTAGTTGATCTGGGTTCCACTTGTCCCAAATTTACACTTACCCCGGTTAAGTATTTCATTTTTTTTACTACAGATTGATGAATATAACCAACACCATCACTAATTCAAATAAAATAACTTAAATTATTGTTCTAGATCCTTGGAATTCGGTAATGGAATGGAGTGATATGCTTTCAGTGGGTAACATGACATTAATTTTGGATAAATTCTTCTTTCCGAGGTGGCTTCAAACTTTGGCTATGTGGTTAAATCACAATCCGAATTACACACAAGTTACTGAATGGTATTCCGGATGGAAAAGGATGCTTTCTGATGAACTTTTAAGTCAACCAACTATAAAAGGTGAGAGAATTATTAAATTTTAACGTTTTTTTGAGTATTAAATTGTTTTTAGAACATTTTCATAAAGCTCTTGAGATGATGAATAGAGCTGTTAATATAGGTCAACAACCTGGCGCTAAAGAATCAATTTCGTACCTGAAGAATATGGAAGAAAATGGAATTACAACTCCAGTGACGCAACCAAGAGTTGAGGTATTTTTAATATTATTTTATATAACCAAATCTCATAAATGTTTTTTTTTTAGACAATTGCTGAAGCAATGAAAATAGCTTCGAAAATACCACAAGGTTTTAAAGATCTTGTGATGAAGAAATGTGAAGATAGAGGTATTCTGTTTGTACCAATTCCCAATAAATATCACGAAGCAAAGCAGGTTTATAAGATAGGATCGAATGGAATGCAGTGTTATATAGACAGAAATGTTATTTTCTATTCACAAAATAATTCCACTTGGATTCCCACATCTCTTAATAAATTATTAGATTCTGCGTAGATGTAATTTGAGTATTTATATTTTTTGTCTTTTGTAAATATTTGTGTAAAATATAATTAATTTTTAAAAAAAGTGTTTTATTGATTGTCTAAAACCCCTTTTTTGCACTTTTTCTTGCTTTTTTTGATATTCTTTTTAAATTTTTTGAGCTTTTTACTTTTTTGCCTTTATTTGTCTCTATTTTGACTTTTTTTTTTTTTTTTAACTTTTTTTAAGTTTTTATTTTTTTGGACTCTTGTTTTTTTCGGACCTTTTCGCCTTTTTTGGCGATTTTTTGCTCATTTCCGTTTACTTTGTCTTATTTTCCTTTTTTTGGACTTTTTGTTGATTTTTGTTTTACCCATTTTGCCTTTATTAGGCCTCTTTGTTTTTCCTTTTTTTTTAGATTTTTTCGTTTTGTTTAAGTACTTTGTCTTTTTCTGCATCTTTGGCTCTTTTTTTCATTTTTACAAATTTTTATCGAATTTTTGATTTTTGCCTATCTTTCACTCTTTGTATTATAGTTTTAGCAATTCTTTATCCTTTTTAACAATTTTTGGGAAATAATTCGTTACCTTGTTAATATTTTTCCATTTTAATTAATTTTGCGCATTATAGTAATATTTACCTATTTTTTTTTCAGCAATTTACTTCATTTTTACAGCATTTTACTTTCCCATTCAGGAATTTTGTATTGTTTTAATTAAAATAATCATATTCTCCACAGAAACGCCGGGAAAGTACTGGGGTGACACAGCCTATTTTTATCCATCAAGACTGATTAGATAAGGGATGATTTTGCTTAGGAGTTCCTTACGTTATTTTTTCACATTTGAAAATAAAAAAAAATGGGAAAACCGAAGAAATTGGAAAAACCGAAGTGATCCAAAAAAATCGACAAAAATTGAACAAACCAGAAGAATAAGAAAAAATTGGAAAAAACCTGAAAGAATTTGAAAAAAAAACAGTAAAATGAGAGAAAAATTGAAAAAACCGAAAAATCATGGGAATAACAAAAATGAGAAAACAAAAGAATTGGAAAACAAGCATAACAATGAGAAAAAATGAGGAAATGTTAGAAAAAACTGAAACAAAAAAAAATCAGAAAATTAGAACAAACTGCAAAATAAAAACCGAAAGAAATATTGCAAAAAATCCCAAAAAAACTGCAGAGAATAGCAAGAAATTTCAAAAAATCGCAAAAATGCGCAAAAACTACACAAAACCTTTAAAAAAATGAAAAAGTGCAATCGCAAATATTAAAAAAAAACGCAGAAAATTGCAAAAAATTGCAAATGAAAATAAACGCAAAAATAGAAAAAAGTAAAAATCGAAAAAAAATATAAAAAATCGCAAAAAAAAAACAAAAAATAACCAAAAAAATAATGAAAACAATTGTAAGCTTCATAAATAATTAAAAAACCGAAAGAATTGAAATAAATCGTAAAAATCAGGAATAAGAAATAAATCGGAAAACAAAAAAAGAAATAGAAAAAAAAAACAATTAGGAAAAACCCGAAAGAAATAAAAAAATGACAAAGAAAGAATGAGAAAAAATTCGAAGAATCGAAAAAATCGGAAAAAATAAGAAAAACACAGATAACATTAGAAAATTTTTTTTTTTTAAAAAAATACGAAAAGAAACAAAAAAACTCAAGTAATTTGAAAAATATCGCAACAAATTACAAACATCCAAAAAATCGAAAAAAGAACATGGAAAATAAAATATTTAAAAAAAATGCAAAAACTCGCAAGTGGAAAAAAATTGAAACATAACCCCAAAAAAAATCGCAAAAAATCAAAAAAAAATGCATAGTATCACAGAAGAATCGATAAAATCGGAAAAAATAAGAAAAACAGAAAACAGAAAACAAAAACTGAAAAATAAAATTGTAAAATATGAAAAAACAAGAAAATCAACAAAAAAAAAACAAAAAACGCAAGTAATTGAAAAATATCGCAAAACATCGAAAAAGAAACGTAAAAAATAAAAAAAAAATCAAAAAATTGCAAGAATTCGCAAGTGGAACAAAAATCGAAACATAATCCCCAAAAAATTGCAAAAATCTAAAAAAAACATGCAAAGTATCACAGAAAATGGCAAAAAATTTCAAAAAATAACAAAAAGTTGGAATTAATTGTAAAAATAATGGTAAAAAAAAATTCAAAAATTCCAAGGAAGTGGAAAAATTAGAAAATATAAGGAACAAGAAATACATGAGAAAAATGGGAAAACAAAAGAAGAAGAGAAGAAAAATGAGAAAAAATCGATAAAAATTAAAAAGAAAAAGAGGTAATATTAGAAAAAGAAATGAAAAATAAAATATGAAATATGGAGAAAGCGAGAAATTCGAAAAAACTAAAAATACACGCAAAAATGGAAGTCGAGAAAAGTATCTCAAAAAATTTCAAAAGTCGCAAAAAATGCAGAAAAGGGCAAAAAAATTTCAAAAATCGGAAAAAAAATTACAAAAAGAGCTGGAAATAATTGTAAAAATAGTAATAAAAAAAATTAAAAGAACCGAAGGAATTGAAATCGAAAAAATAAGGAACAAGAAATAAATAAGAAAAAATGGAAAACAAGAAAAAATGAGAAAAAAAATTGGACGAATTGAAAAGATAGAAAATATTAGAAAAAGAAATGAAAAAAATAAAATTGTAAAATTCGGAGAAAATGAGAAAATCAAAAAACTAATAAGACACGCAAAAAATTTTAGAAGTCGAAAAGTCTCTCAAAAAATAGCAACAAATCTCAAAAATTTCAAAAGACCGCAAAAAATCTAAACAAAATACTAAAAAAATCGCAAAAAATTGAAATGCAAAAAAATGGTAAAAAATCTGAAACGGCAAATAGACCGCAGAGATCCTCATCACATCAGCATATGAATCTATATCTATATTACTAGTAATATCAAAACATTACTCAACCAGATTGAACTTGGAAGCAATAGAAATATACAAACACAAAGAGAACTTCAATAGAATGGAAAAAACAAGAACATCCGGCAAATAGCACCTAAGAGCAGGAAAAATAATACCGCCAAACATAAATGGTTCACTCGAAGCGAAGGAGGGTTCAGTTTCAGTTATGTCGCGAAGAGCACTTCATCCACGCCATACTGAAGATGGCTGCCTTAGTTGCAGTCGAAACGTTTGGAAGTAATAACCATAAAAGACAACGGCATAACAGCGCGTAAATAATTATGTAGTTTATATTTTTTTGGAATTTAATAAGTGCTATACCTATTTCAGTTATTTTCCCGGTACGTAAAAAAGGAAGTGTACTTAAAACAGTTATAAATAGAAAGCAACTATTAAACGTTTCCTCTGACACAAATATATATAAAATTAACCATTTTCTTTCCCGCTGTAAATAGAAATATAAATACGTATGGTGTACGCGCAAAAAAAGTTGCTGCAACCGTAATATAAGGATAAAAACACTCATGCAACTTTACCTCGCCACTCATTTCAAATAATTAGGATAATAATATACGTGTTGATGGCGAGCACGCAAACTTGCAGGGTTTATTCGAGGCTTTAAAAAATTTTTACTTATGACTGAAACAAAATAATTTTTACCTTGTATATAATATTTTGGGAATTATAATTAAAATATGTTAAATAAGGAAGCCGATAAAATAAGCCATAAAAATAGGATTGTCAATATAATTTTTTCATAAATATTCATATTGTATTAACAGCAAGAAGTTAGATTTAAAAAAATAGTATAAAATAGTCGTTTAAAAAGTCGATAGGAATACTCGTATTTCAAAATTTGACGCGAATACGATTTTTTTTCCTATTAAAAAGATAATAAAAAACATACCGATTAGATTAAATATCAAAACAAACTCGAATAAGAATAAACGTAAATTTAATTTAAAAAAATAATGAATTATATTATAAATTAATTTTGAATTCCCTAATAACACAGAAGGTCCTTAAAACGTTTTCATTATACCCCTAAAAGGTCACTTAACACCTCAAACTAACGTTTAATAAACGTTATTAGTAGCACGTTTTTAAAATATACCAAGAATGACGTTTTGTAAACGTTATTTGAGGTATATTTTTAGTAAATATCCCTAATGGCATAGAGACGTTTAAAAAAACGTCTTAAAAACGTACACGATGAACGTTAAAATACCCGAGAACGTTTATAAGACGTTTTTCTCTAGTGCAAATGTCACAATTTCTCATATAGACGTCGAAAAAAGACATTTTAAAAACGTTTCAAAACGGACTTAATAAACGGTTCGACAAAAGACGTTTTTTAGACATATTTTATAACGTCCACTTTTGTGGACCCAAAAATACGTTTTTTTACAGTGGCTGTAAAAACGACTTACAAAAACGTTTTCGACTTTTTCTGAAAACATACTTTTTGAACGTTGAAAAAAGGTTTAGTAGTTGTTTTTTATCGTTCTTTATGTCCATTTTAAAAACCTTGCAGAAACGTTTTATTTCATTTCCTCGGACGTTCTGACGTTAAATGAACCATAAAAAAACGTTAATAGGACCTTTTGTGCTTTAGAGATTCCAAAAAGGATGTTTTATAAACGTTTCAAAAGGGACATAATAAATGGTTAAACAAAAGACGTTTTTTAGACATATTTTAGAACATCCACTTTCGTGGACCCCAAAACACGTTTTTTTACAGTGGCTATAAAAACGTTTTTGACTTTTTCTGAAAACATACTTTTTGAACGTTTTTACTGGTGTATTTAAAAACCACTCAAATAAAACATTTTAAAAAACGACCCTTTATAAAAAAACATGGACGTTGAAAAAAGTTTAGTAGTTGTTTTTTATCGTTTTTTATGTCCATTTTAAAAACATTCATGCAGAAACGTTTATGAAACGTTTTATTCTTTTCCTCGGACGTTCTGACATTAAATGAACCATAAAAACGTCAATGGGACCTTTTGTGCTTTAGAGATTCCAAAAAAGGACGTTTTATAAACGTTTCAAAACGAACATAATAAATGGTTCGACAAAAGACGTTTTTTAGACATTTTATTTAGAACGTCCACTTTTGTGGACCCAAAAACACGTTTTTTTTACAGTGGTTATAAAAACGACTTACAAAAACGTTTTTGACTTCTTCTGAAAACTTACTTTTTGAACTTTTACTGGTGTATTTAAAAATGGCTTAAATAAAACGTTTTAAAAACGACCCTTTATGAAAAACATTCTGACATGGACGTTGAAAAAAGGTTTAGTAGTTATTTTTATCGTTCTTTATATCCATTTTAAAAACGTTCATTCAGAAACGTTTATGAAACGTTTTATTTTTGTAGGACCTTTTGTGCTATTAGGGATACCAAAAATAACGTTTTATAAACATTTGTGGCACGTTTTAAAAGATGAGGCTGTTTTATAAACGTTATTGGTGGTACGTTTTAAAAGTTATACCAATATGGGAGTTACCCTGGAAAAAGTTTACCCAAAAAGTTAGTTAAACGTCTGTCTGGGACGTTTTGAGGATGTCCCACTTTGTGACATTTGTACCTTTCTCGTAAAATGTCCAATGTAATATAGTGGATTTTTTTAAAACTCCCAATAAGTCTGGAAGAGTCGTTTTTACACGTTTTTTTGATGACTTGGCAATAAAATTTTCAAAATTAAACATCCTAATCGTTCTGGATAGTAAATAACTTGGGTGATTTAAAGGATTTTTTTTGTACAGTGTTCGATTTGTAATTTGAATAGAGTAAAACCTAACCTGACTTGTAAAGAAGATCTATAGGGAAAAATCATGTACCGCAAAATGGCACTTCAAAATGACAAAATGTCGGATTGAGGTGTGAACAACAAATATTCTGTCATTTGATCTCTTGTAAAAACATAGTTTTCATGAGGTCGAATTTGGTCAGAAAACCAATAAATATAAAAGAAAAGACTTCAGTTGATTTTAAGTTTTTTATAATTAAATCAAAAGGTTGTGTTTGGAGTTTTTAGTATAGATTTTTTAATAAGTAATGAACATATCAATTTCCTAAATTCTGGATTATTGTGGATGAATATGTTTGGCCAATTTAAAGAAAGAGTAGAGATTTTAGGCTCATCACATCAGTGAAATTGACAGCTCCAATAATGAGAAAGTTATCAAAATTTTATACGTGAAATTTTCGAATTTTTCCATTTCTTAACTACCTTGGGATTCAAAGGAAATCTATCTAAAGAAATTACAGAATTGCCGTATGTAGAGCATTGTAGGACAAAGCACATTTTTCCTGATCATTTCTTCCAATTCTTTGCATTTCTATATGGTATGATTCATTAACAACAATTCTTCACAAAATATCGTCCAAATATATCACTGTCGATGAATAAATGGCTAAAAATAACATAAAAAGTTCACTTGTTACCCATATAAACAAACGTAATTGATCACACCTCGAGTCATTCAAACGATCAAAGATAGATGTCGCGCACTCCGTGATTTTTCCTTATTATCCAGGAACATGTTATAGGTTATATTTCAGTGTTTGAGATAGGTTTTCCTATCTTCAAGATATTGCTCAATTTCTTTACTGCCTCGGAATTCAAAGGAAATTTATCTAGAGAATTAACAGAATTGCCGTATGTAGAGAGGCGAAGCTAATTGTTGCAGTTCTCCCCAGTGTTACCAATGTTGAGTAATGACAGTTTCGACATATGTCAAATGTCACACCTGAGATGCACCTTTAGTTTCTTACAGGTCCAAAAAAAAAACGAATTTAGTAACTTATATTTATAAAATCCAAGAAATCGAATGTGTTAACTTATAAATTATATTTTATTATAATAGTATTCATTATTTTGTTCAAATCGTACTTTTTGTCCAATATGTATACACAAGAAGAGTCCTTGGAAACATATGGAAAATTAAATTTAGACCAGGTAAGTATTATTAAAAACAATTCTAGCTTTTTTAGCAAAGAAGGTTTTTAAAATATTTGATATTATCTCCATATCATTTTTTCCAATTCTTTGCACTTTTATATGATATGATTCTTCACAAAATATCGTCCAAATATATCACTTTCGATGAGTGAATAGCTTAAAATAACATAAAAAGTTCACTTTTTACCCATATAAACAAACGCAATTGATCACACCTCGAGTCGTTCAAACGGTCAAAGATAGATGTCGCCCACTCCGTGATTTTTCCCTATTATCTAGGAACATGGTAATTTTTTACCATTTTCACCACTTTTATTTACACCGTCTGTCAAAACAACATAATTCTTGAAAATTATTTTTAATTTCATTCATTGTTTCCAAATATGCATGCACTTTTTGACAATCCCAGCTCACTAAATTAGCACAAATTCTGTCAGCATTCCGTCAAAAATGGTAGTGTCTATTGATACTATATTAAGTTAGAATAAAGGATATAGATATTCTAAATTTCCAATAGTTTTTCTACCACTTTTTAAACTTGGTAATGGCCGAGTAGACACATCCAAACAGATTAGCCACACTACATATTTTAACACAAAATTAGTATTAGACGGAAAGTGCTCCACATTGTGCGCATGCGTTGTTAATTTCTCCAAAAAAAATTATTTTATGGAGCACTTTCCGCTCAATAGCTCCTCCTGAAGTCTGTCATTTTAATAAATAAGAAATATTGTACAGAGTATATTTACTGTAATGAAAATAAATAAAATCACAGTAAAAATTTATCAAACACTCTGTATATCAAGAAGTCTACCTTAAAAATTAGAGAACTGTCAAAATTTTGATATGTCATGATTGACGAAAAGTAAATGATTAAATAATTTAATTTGTACTGTATGGAATTTAATCAAATAAATGTTATAAATTTTAAAATAATTCCAAATGATAAATTCCATAGCTAAATAACATAAACTGGTCCAAATTATTTATTTCTGTATAATAAATGTCGCCTTGTAGTGACAGAATTAGAATCCATTGATTTCATTGGCCAAATTTTATTTTTTTATACATCAAGTAGGTATGTTGAAGGAGGTAGAAGAAAAAACATTTTGCTTGCGACGACATGTTGGAATTTTTCGATCCTAAAAAATAACTAAAACAAAACATAAAAAGTTTAATCAAGTAAAACAAATATTCAATATCAAAATGTAATAAATTAAAAATAATAATCGCAAAAAGTGATTCACCAAGAAAGAAAATCAAAATGCTGAGAAGAAGCCGGTTTGGAGTATTAGAAGATTGGTTTTTCCTGTAGATCATCCCAATAGTGTTTCAAGTATTTTTAGGTAATATTAAACACGTTCTAAAGTAAATAATAAAAAGTTTAAAAAAATTAAATAACCTTAAAATTTGATAACCTGAACTTTTTTTTATGCAAACGGGAGTACCGTAAAATTTATTTATATGTTATTGTACTTGATATTCTGATTAAAAATATTCATTGGCGCAATCTTATAGCTAGATTTTGATATACAGGACGTTGAAATTACAAATCCAGATTTTTTAAATTTAACACAAAATATTTCGTCTTAAATATTTTTGGAAGTTACTGACTAATATATGTAGCCACACAATACATAATTATTAATAGGAAAATATTTTTACTTACAGGGTGATTCATGCTTTCATAAGCCTGTTTTGGTCAAAGTAGTTATTTTGAGTGTACTCGAACTGCAAAAATTTTAATCCCTAGAACTTCAGTAGATACTGGAACTGCAAAAATGAATTTAAATACTGAATTAATCCAATACACGAACTGCAAAAACATATTAGGATCAGGTAATATGGTTTTCTCTTTCTATCAACAGTAGGAAAGTTTTAATTACGACGATAGTTTATTATGTTACAAGGGTTAAATGATATGAAAACTAAAAATTTAAAGTCAAAAATACATTTTATATCTCATAACAAAAATAAATAAATAATATATTAAAATGAAATTTATACCATTGAAACGGGAATAAAACATAATACAAATAAGAATTTTTTCAAAATTTTTCATCAAAAATTGTGATCTTGAGAAAATGGAGAATCCAAAAGTGGGGACACTAAAAAATCGTTATAGTTGTAGTCTCTCCCTATTCTTACAACCACAATTTTTTATCTAAAATTTTGAAAAAAAATCTTAAATATAGAATATGGTTTTATCTTTCTATCAACAGTCAACAAGTTTTAATAACGTTGATAGTTTTTATGTTACAGGGGTTAAACGATATGAAAACTAAAAATTTAAAGACAAAACATGCATTTTATATCTCATAACAAAAATAAATAAATAATATATTGAAATGAAATGTTTACCATTGAAAGGGAAATAAAAAATAATACAAATAAGAATTTTTTCAAAATTTTTCAGCTAAAATTGTGGCTTTGAGAAAATGGAGAATCCAAAAGGGGGAAAACTAAAAAATCGTTATAGTTTTGGTCTCTCCCTATTCTCTTAACCACAGTGTTTTATCAAAAATTTTGAAAAACATATGAAATATAGAATATGGTTTTCTCCTTCTATCAACAGTTGGCAAGCTTTAATAACGTTGATAGTTTTTATGTTACAGGGGTTAAACGATATGAAAACTAAAAATTTAAAGACAAAAATGCATTTTATATTCCATAACAAAAATAAATAATAAATTAAAATGAATTTAATACCACTGAAAGGGGATTAAAAAAGACTATAAATGAGAATTTTTTCAAAATTTTTCAGCAAAAATTGTAACCTTGAGAAAAGGGAGAAACCAAAAGAGGGGAAATTAAAAAATCGTTGTAGTTGTGGTCTCTCCCTATTCTCACAACCACAATTTTTTATCTGAAATTTTGACAAAATTCCTAAATATAGAATATGGTTTTATCTTTATATCAGTCGGCAAGTTTTAATAACGTTGATAGTTTTTATGTTACAGGGGTTAAACGAAATGAAATCTAAAAAATTAAAGACAAAAATGCATTTTATATCCCATAACAAAAATAAATAAATAATATATTAAAATGAATTTAATACCACTGAAAGGGGTATAAAAAATACTATAAATGAGAATTTTTTTAAAATTTTTCAGCAAAAATTCTAACCTTGAGAAAAGGGAGAAACCAAAAGAGGGGAATTAAAAAATCGTTATAGTTGTGGTCTCTCCCTATTTTCACAACCACAATTTTTTATCTGAAATTTTGAAAAAATTTTTAAATATAGAATATGGTTTTCTCTTTCTATCAACAGTGAACAAGTTTTAATAACGTTGATAGTTTTTATGTTACAGGGGTTAAACGATATGAAAACGAAAAATTTAAAGACAAAAATGCATTTTATATCCCATAACAAAAATAAATAAATAATATATTAAAATAAAATGTATACGATTGAAAGGAGAATAACACATAATACAAATAAGAATTTTTTTAAAAATTTTTCAGCGAAAATTGTAACCTTGAGAAAAGGGATAAATCAAAAGAGGGGAAATTAAAAAATCGTTATAGTTGTGGTCTCTCCCTATTCTCACAACCAACCACAATTTTTTATCTGAAATTTTGAAAAAAATCTTAAATATAGAATATGGTTTTCTCTTTCTATCAACAGTCTGCAAGTTTTAATAACGTTGACAGTTTTTATGTTACAGAGGTTAAACGAAATGAAAACTAAAAATTTAAAGTCAAAAATACATTTTATATCTTATAACAAAAATAAATAAATAATATAATAAAATGAAATTGATACCATTGAAAGGGGCATAAAATATGATATAAATAAGAATTTTTTCAAAAGTTTTTGTCAAGAATTGTGACCTTGAGAAAAGGGAGAGACCAAAGGAGGGAAATTTAAAAAATCCTTGGAGTTATGGTCTCGCCCTATTTTCACGGCCACAATTTTTGATCTAAAATTTTAAAAAATTTCGTGAATATAGAATATTATTTTGTTTTTCTATCAAATGTCAGCAAGTTTTATTAACGTTGATAGGTTTTAGGTTACAGGGTTGTATAACAATATGAAAACGAATAATTTAAAGACAAAAATGCATTTTATATCCCATAACAAAAATAAATAAATAATATATTAAAATGAATTTAATACCACTGAAAAGGGAGTAAAAAATAATATAAATGAGAATTTTTTCAAAATTTTTCAGCGAAAATTGTAACCTTTGAGGAAAGGGATAAATCAAAAGAGGGGAAATTAAAAAATCGTTATAGTTGTGGTCTCTCCATATTCTCACAACCACAATTTTTTAACTGAAATTTTGAAAAAATATTCCTAAATATAGAATATGGTTTTCTCCTTCTATCAACGGTTGGCAAGTTTTAATAAAGTTGATAGTTTTTATGTTACAGGGGTTAAACGATATAAAATCTAAAAATTTACAGACAAAAATGCATTTTATGTCCCATGAGATAAATAAATAAATAATATATTAAAATGAAATTTATACCACTGAAAGGGGAATACAAAATAATACAAATAAGAATTTTTTAAAAATTTTTCAGCAAAAATTGTGACCTTGAGAAAAGGGAAAGACCAAAGAAGGAAATTAAAAAAATCCTTGCAGTTATAGTCTCGCCCTATTTTCACGGCCACAATTTTTTATGTAAAATTTTGAAAAAAATCTTGAATATAGAATATGGTTTTATCTTTCTATCAATAGTGAACAAGTTTTAATAACGTTGATAATTTTTATGTTACAAGGGTTAAAAGATATGTAAACTAAAAATTTAAAGAAAAAACGTGCATTTTATATCTCATAACAAAAATAAATAAATAATATATTAAAATGAATTTAATATTACTGAAAAGAAAATAAAAAATAATATAAATGTGAATTTTTTCAAAACTGTTTCAGCAAAAATTGTAACCTTGAGAAAAGGGAGAAACAAAAAGAGGGGAAACTAATAAATCGTTATATAGTTGTAGTCTCTCCCTATTCTCACAACCACAATTTTGTATCTAAAATTTTGAAAAAAATATTAAATATACAATATGGTTTTCTCTTTTTATCAACAGTTGGCAAGTTTTAATAACGTTGATACTTTTTATGTTACAGGGGTTAAACGATATGAAAACTTAAAATTTAAAGACAAAAATGCATTTTATATCCCATAACAAAAATAAATAAATAATATATTAAAATGAAATTGATACCATTGAAAGGGGCATAAAATATAATATAAATAAGAATTTTTTCAAAAGTTTTTGTCAAGAATTGTGACCTTGAGAAAAGGGAGAGACCAAAGGAGGGAAATTTAAAAAATCCTTGGAGTTATGGTCTCGCCCTATATTCACGGCCACAATTTTTGATCTAAAATTTTGAAAAATTTCGTGAATATAGAATATTGTTTTTTTTCTATCAAAAGTCAGCAAGTTTTATTAACGTTGATAGTTTTTATGTTACAGGGGTTGTTTAACAATATGAAAACGAAAAATTTAAAGACAAAAATGCATTTTATATCCCATAACAAAAATAAATAAATAATGTATTAAAATAAATTTAATACCACTGAGAAGGGAGTAAAAATACTATAAATGAGAATTATTTCAAAATTTTTCAGCAAAAATTGTAACCTTGAGAAAAGGGAGAAACCAAAAGAGGGGAAATTAAAAAATCGTTATAGTTGTGGTCTCTCCCTATTCTCATAACCACATTTTTTAATCTGAAATTTTGAAAAAATTCCTAAATATAGAATATGGTTTTCTCCTTCTATCAACAGTTGGCAAGTTTTAATAAAGTTGATAGTTTTTATGTTACAGGGGTTAAACGATATAAAATCTAAAAATTTACAGACAAAAATGCATTTTATGTCCCATGAGATAAATAAATAAATAATATATTAAAATGAAATTTATACCACTGAAAGGGGAATACAAAATCATACAAATAAGAAATTTTTAAAAATTTTTCAGCAAAAATTGTGACCTTGAGAAAAGGGAAAGACCAAAGGAAGGAAATTAAAAAAATCCTTGCAGTTATAGTCTCGCCCTATTTTCACGGCCACAATTTTTTATGTAAAATTTTGAAAAAAATCTTGAATATAGAATATGGTTTTATCTTTCTATCAATAGTGAACAAGTTTTAATACCGTTGATAATTTTTATGTTACAGGGGTTAAAAGATATGTAAACTAAAAATTTAAAGAAAAAACATGCATTTTATATCTCATAACAAAAATAAATAAATAATATATTAAAATGAATTTAATATTACTGAAAAGAAAATAAAAAATAATATAAATGTGAATTTTTTCAAAAATGTTTCAGCAAAAATTGTAACCTTGAGAAAAGGGAGAAACAAAAAGAGGGGAAACTAATAAATCGTTATAGTTGTAGTCTCTCACAACCACAATTTTGTATCTAAAATTTTGAAAAAAATATTAAATATACAATACGGTTTTCTCTTTCTATCAATAGTTGGCAAGTTTTAATAACGTTGATAGTTTTTATGTTACAGGGGTTAAACGAAATGAAATCTAAAAAATTAAAGACAAAAATGCATTTTATATCCCATAACAAAAATAAACAAATAATATATTAAAATGAAATTTATACCATTGAAGGGGGAATAAAAATATAATATAAATAAGAATTTTTTTAAAAGTTTTTGGCAAGAATTGTGACCTTGAGAAAAGGGAGAGACCAAAGGAGGGAAATTTAAAAAATCCTTGGAGTGATTGACTCGCCCTATTTTCACGGCCACAATTTTTTATCTAAAATTTTGAAAAAATTCGTAAATATAGAATACAGCTTTCTCTTTCTATCAATAATTCTCACTTTTTAATAACGACGATAGTTTATTATGTTACAAGGATTAAACGATATGAAATTTAAAAATTTAAAGACAAAAATACATTTTATATCTCATAACAAAAATAAATAAATAATATATTAAAATAAATTTAATACCACTGAGAAGCGAATAAAAAATACCATAAATGAGAATTTTTTCAAAATTTTTCAGCAAAAATTGTAACCTTGAGAAAAGGGAGAAACCTAAAGAGGGGAAATTAAAAAATCGTTATAGTTGAGGTCTTTCCCTATTTTCACAATCACAATTTTTTATCTGAAATTTTGAAAAAAATCTTAAATATACAATATGTTTTCTCTTTCTATCAACAGTTGGCAAGTTTTAATAACGTTGATAGTTTTTATGTTACAGGGGTTAAACGAAATGAAAACTAAAAATTTAAAGTCAAAAATACATTTTATATCTAATAACAAAAATAAATAAATAACATATTAAAATGAAATTTATACCATTGAAGGAGGAATAAAAATATAATATAAATAAGAATTTTTTCAAAAGTTTTTGGCAAGAATTATGACTTTGAGCAAAGGGAGAGACCAAAGGAGGGAAATTTAAAAAATCCTTGGAGTTATGGTCTCGCCCTATTTTCAAGGCCACAATTTTTTATCTAAAATTTTAAAAAAAATCGTAAATATAGAATATTGCTTTCTCT
This sequence comes from Neocrepidodera transversa, assembly GCA_963243735.1. Lineage (NCBI taxonomy): Eukaryota > Metazoa > Arthropoda > Insecta > Coleoptera > Chrysomelidae > Neocrepidodera > Neocrepidodera transversa. The sequence goes on from OY725355.1 coordinate 6,240,088, forward strand.
TTCTATCAATAGTCAGCACATTTTAATAACGACTCTAGTTTATTATGTTACATGGTTTAAACAAAATGAAATCTAAAAATTTAAAGACAAAAATGCATTTTATATCCCATAAATGTCTGTGTGCCTGTGTCTGTGTATCTGTGTATTTGTGTGTCTGTGTATCTGTGTGTTTGTGTGTCTGTGTCTTTGTGTGTCTGTGTGTCTATATCTGTGTGTCTGTGTATCTGTGTGTCTATGTGTCTATGTGTCTATATGTCTATGTGTATGTGTGTCTGTGTGTCTGCGTGTCTGCGTCTCTGTGTGTCTGTATCTATGTGTCTGTATCTGTGTGTCTATGTGTCTGGGTGTTTGTCTGTGTGTTTATCTATCTGTGTGTGTGTATCTGTGTGTTATCTTTTACGATATCTGCAGAACCGTTTGACCAACCAATTTATGTAGGATGCGCGATAAAATAATTAATATGAAGAAGTACTTTCTTGAATTGAAATCAACTAGAAATCCCATCTGGTGTAAGTTCTTATAAAATGTTAGTGGTATGATAAGCCAGTCAGTAAATTTTTGCCATTAAAAATGTGGTAAGTATTTGTCAATCAGATTTATATTTAAATTATTGTTGTTTAAGTGTGTTTGATCAGTTTAGTGGCAAACACGACTAAATCTTAATACACATGAGTGGTATGGAAAAAAGTTTGAGAACTGATGGTCTATATACAGTTATTTAAAATAAAAGCATTTTTGACCCCAAACTAACATTTAAAATCATTTTTTCATTAATAGTTTTATCACAAAATCAATTTTAAGTTATTTTTTGCAATTTTATTAAAAAATTCGACATTCCAAATAGATTTTGTTTATATTCAAATCGAGTTTTAAAGAAAATTATCACGGCTGGATAATATATTCTTATTACGTTTATTATGAAAAATCTCTGGGAGTGGTATGCAAATCTTGTAGAGAAAGCTCTTGTAATTCACTTAAATCAAGAGTAGCAGATTTGCAGGTAAGAAGTTGCAGCAGCCCAAGAGCCAACATCTATAAAACATTTGCCCGACAATGCTTTATACGTGCAAATACGTTCGCGACAATAAGAAACTCGACAAAAAAATACTTAATCTCAGCACCGAGGATTCAGTTTAAAATATGCATAAATAATGTAAAAGAAGGCATGTTACATTTTAGTCTGCCATATTTATTACGACCGCGTCCGCATAAGTCAAGGATTTATTGTAATTATACAGTGTGTCTCGATCATATTAATCTTTTTGATATATGAGTTTTTCATCAATTATATCAAAAAACGCAAATATCAAATTCATTTTTTTAGCAAGTCATAAATAGAACATTTTTTATGCAAAATTTTTTGGTAATATTATTTTTTTGGCAATATTCGCATTTTATGCAAGATTTGTATATTTTTGTTACAATTTTTATTTTTTTGGCAATATTCGCATTTCATGCAAGATTTGTGTGTTTTTATTAAGTTTTTAATTTTTTTGGCAAGATTTACGTATTTCTTGCAAAATATACATATTTTTGGCAATATTCGCAATTCAGGCAAGATTTTAATATTTTTGTTAAATTTTTTATTTTTCGGCTAGATTTACGTATTTCTTGCAAGATATTTACCAATATTCCCAATTTTTTGCAAAATTTATATGTTTTTGGTAATATCCTTATTTTTTAGGCTTTCCGTATTTCTTGCAAAAAATAAATATTTTTGGCAATATTCGCATTTCATGCAAGATTTGTATATTTTTGTTAAAATTTTAATTTTTTTATCAAGATTTACGTATTTCTTGCAAGATTTTTGGCAATAATCGCAATTTTTTGCAAAATTTATGTATTTTTCTTAATATTCTTATTTTTTGGCAAGATTTACATATTTCTTGAAAGATTTACATATTTCTTGAAAGATTTACAATTTTTTGCAAAATTTACATATATTTTGGCAATATTCACATTACTTGCATGATTTGTATATTTTTGTTAATATTTTTATTTATGTTTTGCAAGATTTACGTATTTCTTGCAAGAATCACATTTTTTTTGCAAAATTTATATATTTTTGGCAACATTCGCATTTTATGCAAGCTTTGTATGTTTTTGTTAAAATTTTCAGTGTTTTGGCAAGATTTACGTATTTGTTGAAAGATTTTTGGCAATATTCGCAATTTTTTGCAAACTTTATGTATTTTTGTTAATATTCTAATTTCTTTGGCAAGATTTACATCTTTCTTGCAAGATTTACAATTTTTTGTACAAATTTACATATTTTTGGCAATATTCACATTACTTGCATGATTTGTATATTTTTGTTAATATTTTTATTTATGTTTTGCAAGATTTACGTATTTCTTGCAAGAATAACATTTTTTTTGCAAAATTTATATATTTTTGGCAATATTCGCATTTCTTGTAAGATTTGTATATTTTTGTTAAAATTTTTATTTTTTTATCAAGATTTACGTATTTCTTACAAGATTTTTGGCAATAATGGCAATTTTTTGCAAAATTTATGTATTTTTCTTAATATTCTAATTTTTTTGGCAAAATTTACATATTTCTAGAAAGATTTACAATTTTTTGTACAAATTTACAAATTTTTGGCAATATTCACATTACTTGCATGGTTTGTATATTTTTGTTAAAATTTTTATTTTTTTATCAAGATTTACGTATTTCTTACAAGATTTTTGGCAATAATGGCAATTTTTTGCAAAATTTATGTATTTTTCTTAATATTCTAATTTTTTTGGCAAAATTTACATATTTCTAGAAAGATTTACAATTTTTTGTACAAATTTACAAATTTTTGGCAATATTCACATTACTTGCATGGTTTGTATATTTTTGTTAATATTTTTATTTATGTTTTGCAAGATTTACGTATTCTTGCAAGAATCACATTTTTTTGACAAATTTATATATTTTTGGCAACATTTTTGTTAAAATTTTCAGTTTTTTTGCAAGATTTACGTATTTCATGGAAGATTTTTGGTAATATTCGCAATTTTTTGCATAATTTATCTATTTTTCTTAATATTCTAATTTTTTGGCAAGATATACATATTTCTTGCAAGATTTAAAATTTTTTGCAAAATTTACATATTTTTGGCAAAATTCACATTACTTACAAGATTTGTGGCAATATTCATGCAAGATTTGTATATTGTTAAAATTTGAATTTTTTCTGGCAGGATTTACAATTTTTTCCAAAATTAATATATTTTGAGCAATATTCGCACTTCTTGCAAGATTTACATATTTTTGTTAATATTCTAATTTTTTGGCAAGATTTATGGATTTACTGCAAGATTTAGTATTTTTTGTATTTATATATTTTTGGCACTATTCGCATTTGTTGCAAGAAATGGTTTGTTCGATCCTGACCAAATTTTTCACATGTATAAATGATATGAAGTAGAAAAATTTCTAAAAAATTGAACTGGAAAAAAGTTTTGATAAGGAAAACATTTTAATTTGTATGGCGGATACGGGAAGGGTCAGCTCTATCCTGTTCAAATTCAGTAGGGAAAGGTGAGTCAAGAAGAGGTACATGGAAATCTACCTAAAATTGTATTTTAAATCGATTTAAAATAAATGGCAAGAAAGTATCACGTTGGCTTTAACATATAATTGTGATCGATTTAAAAATTGTTCAAAATTATAACCAACTTGCCTAGATGTTTCAATCGTATTTTATGGCCCAAATACGAAATTAGATCCAAATACGAAATTAGACAGCGAACCCTCAGCCGTAGCAGGATCAATTTATAGCAGGACTATTATGAAAATATTATTGCGTATTTCAGTACGTGCTCATCAACAAATGACCCGCGAATAGACAAGACAATAGAGTGTTTCTGTAGCCCAGACAATGAGCGACTAGGCCGATGCCTGTTTCAAACTTGCCGCCGTACCTGTACTCTCGCGGCCCTGCAAGACAGGTGGCGGGGTGCGGAAAGGTACCTTGGAATGCGGTGGGGGCCGGAGCACTCACCAGCAGCTCAGTTCATCTCGAGTTCTGAGCGCGAAAGTACCGCGAAAGAACCCACGGCCGCGAAAGAGTATACCTTGTTTTTGTGGTGCACAAAGTTCGGTACTCGCCCTCTTATTAAATACAATATCGATTGAGGGTACTTGTTTTATGAAGGATTAAGTGGTTATTTATTCTGGGATGTTGTTTGTTGTTGTTGTGTAGAAAGTTGTGTTAATATGTTGCCTTTTGGATTACTCTTATGTGTCTAGTATAAAAAAGATATTATTCCTGCAGGTTTGTAATTCTATAAATTCCTGTAATAAAAACTTATTCCTGAAACCAAAAATTGTAATATTTAATCATTTAAATATATAATTATGATTCCTAATAAGTACTTTTTATTTATTTGCTCAAAATTTATAAAAAAAATGATAACTAACCTGACTCAAAAAAAAAACACACAGTACCTACCAATTTAAATCTTATTAAATCAACGTACATAAACATAACCTAAAAAAAATCAACTAATGGTACTACCTAGTATCTAGTTTTTTTTTTGCTTAGAAATGATATTGAGAGACTATTACAAATAACACCTGAAGCTGTTTGAGGTTTGTGAACGGCACTTCAAAGAATCTGGTAAATTGGGGAACCATTACAAACATTTTTAGAGTGAGGCCGCACATCCATCGGGTCGGAGAAGAAGTTGCAGAGCATGTTTTCAGTGAAGATAGTAGCGCTTTTGTTCTGATTATAATTTCTACCTTTTTGGGGTTGCTGGAAATTTAAAATTAACCCTCTATAATTGTTTTCGCATTTTTTATACAAGAAACTTTGTTATTAGAATTCCATCTTTATTTTTGTTGTTGAGTCTAAAAGTCTTTTTATCAAAGTATTTTTTTTACTATAAAACAATATTTTGGTCTGAAGATTGATTTTTGAACTAAAACTTTGACATTTTTGCTATTAAAACTTCTGGTGCATTATTTTTTCAATGTTAATTGAATTTTTGTTTATAAGGTACCTTTTTGCTTAAAAAGTGATCGATATAGCGCCAATTTTAATTTGGTTCAAGTTTCAGTATGAAAACATTTTTCATGTGCCTCATTTTTTATGCGTTTTTGTTTAGTTTCCCAAGGAACCGTGCTTTATATCTTCAAAGAACGTTATCGGCCCTTCATAGGGTTCAATTTTTATCATTTGATAAGTTAATCACCTAACAAAGTTTTATATACCTTTGTTGCAATCTAATTAATTACTTTTAACCCTCTTTTGGAACCTCCATCACAAAATAATTTTTACATGACCAAGAAAAGGTACTATCCGAATTGCATCCTTCCTCGAAAAAAATTATTTCCTGATTAAAACTATTTCACGTAAACTCTGTAGCAACGTTGCCACTTTATGCTAAAATTCTTGATTGTTTCTGAATGTTCTGCCCATGTATGTGATAGAAACGTCGAGTTATCCATCTATATAATTTTCGACCAAAAAGTTGCAGAATTGAGTTATTTTGTCGTTTTCTCTCTGAGTTGCAGAGAAGCCAAAAAAAAAATCTTTAATATCTTTAAGGTTAAGGAAAGGAAAATTTTGAAATTTCGTTATATTGGCTTGAATTGTACAGGGTGCTGCAAATAAACTATCGGTTAGAAAGATCTCGAGAAGTAAACGTATTTGAAAACCGAAAATTGGAATATAGGGGTTTGGAAGGGTGAACTATTTAATTAAAATATTGACATCCTTTTGCTACTTCCAGTTATACCGGAAATTGGTGTCAACTTCGTTTTTTTTTATGAGATACATTTCATGGCATTAGGAAGAATAATTAGGTTTTTGAGTTATACAATTTTTTTATGTAAACTGCATTCTTTCACCATTCACCACGTGATTTTTATGGTTGCCGGTTAGAGAATTACCCGAGAAAAATGTGCTTATATTGGGTTTAAAAATTGTTTATAATCCTACCCTTCAGTCCAATTTTTTCTGCGCAGAACACGGTAGAGCGCCATAAAACATAATTATTCATTTTTGGACGAGATCTCGCCTAATATAGCAACTAAAAATATGCGGTTCTTTTCATGATATTTAAAATATTTATTAGAAGAGCGCGACAGTGCTACTTTTTTCAAATTTATCTAAAGAAAAAAGTTGATAGTCGTGTCACTTTTACTAAAAATAATTTAAAAAAAAGTACCATAGGCGGGTTCTAAAAATTAACTATAGAATCGATTGGTGAAAACCGCAGCTTCCTATATGTATTATTAACAGAGCGCCCGTCCAAAAACGATTTCAGGCAAGATAACATATGGTATCGGTGCCTCTTAAGAAAAAATTAAATTACTTCTAAACGTACGGGGATACGAGCTTACATTTTTAATAAAGAGTGAAGAACATAATGTTCTGTTGTTTGTCTTACGGAATTCTTATTTTTATTATACCGGGTGTTGTCAAAGTTAGAATAAGATCATAACACAAATAATCCGCATATTTCATGTTTTTTAAATGCAACACCCTGTATAAGATCAATTTTTTTAGAATACTTTGTCCGCTGTCTATCTGTAATAGGGTTCCCTATACCTACATTAAATGGATTTCCAGATATTTTTGTGCTATATATTTTTTAAACACTACAACAAAAATTACCATGTGTCGTTTTTTTTAAACAAAAATTTTTTTATTTAATTCTAAAAATTCTCTTGCCTGTAACTTATTTTTTCGCTTGTTTCATATCATTATTGTAACTTATAAACATAAAAACTAGTAAAAGGAATAATCTCTGTGCGATTTTTCAAGACTGCCCGTTTCCGTCAGCGGAAGAAAGTCCGATTCGAAAAAATCGGAATTTTTCCATTTTTTTTTTTTCAATTTTTTTTTCAACGAGCCGGTTGCGATATGGATATCAATCAACGCGTCTTGACTTACACAATACCTTAATAGAAATCAGTATCGACAAATTTGCTTTCCTTATCGAGATATCTCGAATAGAAGTTTCACTTAGTAGACGGGACCGGGACCTCATCTTCTGATAGAGCCTTTCTCCACACATCCACACAGACAGATTTTTTTTTGCGGAAAATCAATGTTTTCCATGTTTCATGACATTTTAAGTCATTTGGAGCAATACAAATTTTTGAGATTTTTGCACGATTTCAATACTATGGTTTGCCATACTTTACCAAACGTGAAGTATTGGCGGGCCGTAATAATATGCGGATAATAAATATCTGGAAATCTATGTAGGTATAGAGAACCCTAATACAGATAGATAGCGGACAACGTATTCTTCTAAATAAATTAATCTTATACAGGATGTTTCATTAAAAAAATGAAAAATGCAAATTTTTTGCGATAGGATTTTATTTTATCTTTGATAGAAAATTTAATGTTTTCTTAATGGTGAAAAAGTGCAGTTTAAATAAAAATAATTGTATAACTCAAATACAGTTAAAGATAAGTATAGGGAAGTATTAAGAAAAGTTGTTAAGAATTACCGAATTATCTCTAATGTTTCAAAGTAAGTTCTGTCTGTGTGTAATCTTCCACGATAAATGCCGAACTGTTTGAAGGATTGGTGAGTCCTTGAATGCGAGTTTTTGGTTCAAATTGGTACAGTAGAAGGTCCTCAAGACCGACATTGATTGAATAGACATAAAAGAAATAATACACTTTTACAACATAAAATTTCCTACAAACTTTTTTTAGAATTTCCACTAGAGGGATTACAAAAAAATGAAGTTGACACCAATTTCCGATATAACTGGATGTCAATATTTTCATTAAATAGTTCCCCCTATATTCCAATTTTCAGTTTTTAAATACCTTTATTTCTCGAGATCTTTCTAACTGACGGTTTATTTGCCGCACCCTATATATTCGGCTCAGAGCAATTAACTATGGTAACTGATAGGGCTTCACACGAGACGAGATAAGGCGAGAATCAAAAATCTCGTCTCAGTCTCGTTAGTTGAGAAAAAAAGTCCCTTTTCAATCTCGGTCTCGTCTCGTAACCGTTTGTCTCGTCTCATCTCGTCAAATCTCGTTATTGCTTGAACTTATTTCTAAGATAGTACAAAACGAGGTACTTAATTATTAATTCTATTGTAACCTATAAATGCGTGATTATTTATTTATTTTTGTTTTTTATTTGGACGTTACTAAATCATTATCTATACAAATTATAATTATAAACATATTGTTATATAATAAAATACAACTTTTTTTCATTCATACACGTTACAATATTCACAAACATACATTTTACATTTCGTTAATAAGTAAATGTTAATTAGCTTAAAAATATTTTATTATAAATTATTCATTATATGGGAGATAACTGAACTTCTAAATAGACACCGTTTAGAAAAATTACAATTGTCGAATTTGAACTGGAGAGCATCTCCTAAAAAATTCGAAACACATTCAGAGTGTCATTTAATATAAAAGAAAATATTTCACAGATGGTTACCAAATTTTAGATTTCGTAAATTTATCGTAACCTATGTAGACCTTTCTTTTATTATATAAAAATTTAAATTTTTATACTGCTTGCAAGTTTATTTTTCTCAGAAATTCAGAAACAAATTATGAAGAAATATAAACGAGACTCGCCATAGCTCTCGTCTCGGTTTTACTAGACGAGACGAGACAAGTATCGTTCTCGTGTGAAGCAATAGTAACTGATGGACAAACTTCATTTCCAGTGATTTTTTGAAGTTTTTGCTTACTTTTTGCATTAGTCCAAAAGTTAAACGCTTGGTACAGTAGATATTGCAAAAAATAGTTACTTTTTGCACGATCGTAGAAAAATGTTTTTACGAATTCGCTCTACACCCTTAGTTCTTATGGAATCTAGTTATTTCTGTGTTTTTTATTTCTTTTATTATCACAAATTATTGTACTGATATACTAATAAACAAATATCAATTTTGGGTGGCTTCTATAAAAGAAAATAAACATTGTAAAAAAACCGCACATATAAATAAATTTTAAATCCTGTCCACTTTCTCTTCTTTTTACTCCTCCAACAAATTCACCTTCAAATCCTGTATCACTCCTCCTTTATCCTATCTTTCTTCTTCAAAATTCATCCCAAATTGCTTCCTTTTCAAAAAACCAAAAAAATCGTCCTTTTAAACAGTTGGATTTTTTTTTTTATTTTCAAAATCTTTTGTAAATTTAACAATAACTAATCGTATAATTTCTCTACTTTTTACAACCTTCTTTTTGTATTAACAAATTTCTATATATTATTGTGACATATCTTTCAAAAATTTTATGATATTCTTGTTTATTATTTTTTTTTCATATGTTTTTCCCGAAAATAAAAATTTTTCTTACTTGATTAATTAAAAAAAAATACTTAAATTTTCTTTTAATATTATTTCCAAAGTTTTATTTTCATAATAATAATGATGTACCAAAAATAAAAATAAGATTCTTTATATTCCGCACAATCTTTCCCGGATAATCCTTCCCCGGAAATCCTTCCCCGGATAATCTTTCCCAATATAATCTTTTCCAGGATAATCCTTACACGGAAATCCATCCCGGAAAATCCTTCCTGAACAATCCTTCCTGGACAATCCTTCCTGGACAATCCTTCCCCGGAAAATCATTTCCAGACAATACTTTCTGGAGAATTCTTTTATGATAATCGTTCCTTGACAATCCTTCCTGGACAATTCTTTCCCATTACAATTCTTACCAGCGACAATTCTTCTCAACAACAATTCTTCCCCACGATAATCTTTCCATGCGACAGATCTTCCCGTGACATATATTTCTCACATATGCTCACTCGAAAATTTAGTCCTTTGGAAAAAGTTGGTAAACGGGAAAAATTGGTACACTTAAACTTCAAAATCTTGAATAATTGAAAAAATAATGAATGAAAAACTTACATTAATTAAAAAAATCTTCTAGATTGTAATAATTCTTATTTATAAAATTAATTTTGCTTAATTTAATAAATTTTAGTATACGATTAACATTTAATTATTTAAACTCATTCAAGGCATTGATCGATTAACTAAAACGATTTGATTAATCATAATAAATCATTTCTCGCTGTGTCTAGATACAAACAAACTCAATTTTACTTATTAAACACTTGAAAATACTGTCCTCGATGTGATCAATCGGTTTCATTTCAAAAAAACCGATTTTCCTACACTTTATAAATCATTGCTGATTAATGATAAGAAGTTACATTTTTTTTAATTAAATCAAATTTCAATAAAACATTCTCCTCTGTAAGTCCTCAATAAAAGTGAATTTTTTCAGCTGGATTCGTCCTTGCTTCATTTATTTTCTTCCAGATGCTTTTATTTGTGCATTCCTGCTGCAACTATGTTTTCCTTTCTTATCATTGTGTTCCTTGTATTTAAATGTGGAAAATTACTTCAAGTCCGGTTAATTCGTCATATTTAGGCTTTATAGATCCGGATTTTTTCAACCGGATTAGTCCTCGCTTCATTTATTTTCTTCCAGATGCTTTTATTTGTGTATTCCTTGATTCCTGCTGCAACTATGTTTTCCTTTCTTATTTTTTTGTTCCTTGTATTTAAATGTGGAAGATTACTTCAAGTCCGGTTAATCCGTCATATTTAGGCTTTATAGATCCGGATTTTTTCAACCGGATTAGTCCTCGCTTCATTTATTTTCTTCCAGATGCTTTTATTTGTGTATTCCTTGATTCCTGCTGCAACTATGTTTTCCTTTCTTATTTTTTTGTTCCTTGTATTTAAATGTGGAAGATTACTTCAAGTCCGGTTAATCCGTCATATTTAGGCTTTATAGATCCGGATTTTTTCAACCGGATTAGTCCTCGCTTCATTTATTTTCTTCCAAATGCTTTTATTTGTGTATTCCTTGATTCCTGCTGCAACTATGTTTTCCTTTCTTATCATTGTGTTCCTTGTATTTAAATGTGGAAAATTACTTCAAGTCCGGTTAATCAGTCATATTTAGGCTTTATAGATCCGGATTTTTTCAGCCGGATTAGTCCTCGCTTCATTTATTTTCTTCCAGATGCTTTTATTTGTGTATTCCTTGATTCCTGCTGCAACTATGTTTTCCTTTCTTATCATTGTGTTCCTTGTATTTAAATGTGGAAAATTACTTCAAGTCCGGTTAATCCGTCATATTTAGGCTTTATAGATCTGGATTTTTTCAGCCGGATTGGTCCTCGCTTCGTTTATTTTCTTTCAGATGCTTTTATTTATGCGTTCCTGATTCCTGCTGCAACTACTTATTCCTTTTTGATTTTTTAGTTCATTTTAATTCCTCATTATTTTCCTGATCTCTTCTTTTCCTAAACATTTTAAATTAATTGAGAATTTTTTATATCTTGATTATTTATTTTATTATATTTTATTTTCTTCTTGAAATATTTCATTCCTGCCAAAATATTCATTTGTTTATTTCTAAATTGTGCGTTCTACACTATTAATCTTCTAACACTTTTTTGATTTTAATTTAATTAAATAAATTCTTGTTGAATAATATAACTTTTATGTGCTTTTAATTAGCACTTAACTGCGTGAACAATTATGTAAATAAAAAAAAAATAATTGGAATATATTCGCTGTTGAAATTCATTTAGTGGTTAAGTGTTGAAATTAATTCACCATTAATAATCAAATTAAATATTAACAAATGCTTTTTAAATATCAAATTTTTCCATTAAAATTTAACTATCTTTAAGTTTATGTAATATTTATTTACAATGTGCTTACTATTTAGGTATTTTATTGGCAATAGTTGTTGTAATCTTAACACAAATATCTTAGAGGTGCAGTTAATTTGCTTACGAAGAAAAAAGACTTTTCTTAATTAAAATTATTGAAAAAAGTATTCCTAGCTATGCAGTTAATTGTTATGAAGTAGGACAGTCAGTTTTTATCGATTATTTTATTACCTACTTCTAAATACTTCTTAGTATTTTTTTACAAAAATAAAACAAGATAATTAAATATTTTATTACATATTTCTCTAACTATGGGAAACCTAATAGAAAATCCAAATCGAAATTTACCAATTTTTATGATTACTGTTTTATAATGATAATTCAGTAACTAACTGTTTTATTTATTAAAGAAAAATACCAAAAATAAAATATATTTTTTAGTTGGTTAGTTATCTATTAAAATAACTGAATAAAAATTGCATTGTATTATTTTTATCAAATACAGAAAATGTCTAGATTCCATAAGCACAAAGAAATTTAAATTTACAAAAATTACATAATCTCTAAACCATTCCATAATTACTCCTGCGCCCTTTTTTCACTATTTTATCCTTCCACAAATCCAGGTCCCCTCTAAACGACGTTCAGTGTTCCGTCCGATCTAAATTCATTTTAGTCATTAAACCAATTCTCGGCAAAGGGATTTTTCATACAATGGACAGCTCCACTTAAACTTGTCTTTATGACTTTAAAGTTTGTATCCTTCTGCTTTTTGTCTAAAAATCATAATTATTAATAGGCTTTCCGTTGTAACGAAGTTACTTAATTACCGTGATAATTAAAATATATTAATCATATCGCGCACGGTACTGAATTATAAATTATGCTAAAGAGAACCTTTTTTCGAATATGAGGTCAAACGTGAACAGTTGAACTGCCGCTCGACAGATGGAGACACTCGCGTCCGTGCTTCTTAGACGCCGAATTCCTTACCGTATAGGAAGATTCAATTAGTAGCATAATTGGACCAAAAGTGGCACTTTTAGCTATGTAGTGGCAAACAAACAAAAACTGGCACTATTTCGTTCTATGACGTTTTTGGCCTGCAATGAGTTTGTTAATGAATATATTTCTTGGTCCAAAGATGAACTTTTTCTTCAGAAATTAAGCGCAATTGAAATCGCGCCATCTATGGGTCGAACAAAAAATGCACGTCACTACTTCAGTTAAATGAATTTTGCTATTTTATATGGTAAAGATGAAACCATCAAACGAGTCTAGAAGGACCATTGGCCACTATTTTATGACCAACTTCAGCACAGTCAAAATTTCCTCCATAACAATACTGGATTCAATACATTGTCATTAGTTGAAGTGGTAGTTCGAGTTCCAGTGGTAGTCTCAGTTCTCGAGTTGGAGCTCGAGCCGAGAACCAGATCCAGTACCTGTTCAGCGACCTTAATTTTAGCGGAACCATCACGCCAGCCTGAAAATTGTGCCCGTACCGACCGACACTTCACCGAAAAAAGAAACGTGTTGCACACCATTTTCTTCTTTACCGGAATTGGTATTTAATACACAGTTATTTTTTTAATTAATGATTTTTATTTATTGTGATACCAGCAGCAAATACACAGGTACTAAACCCGTAAAGGCTATTGTCGATGCCATAACGATTCCTGTAGTTCTTTGTCTCCACTGACGCTGCCCGATGCAAGTGTCCTTCACACTATAAACGTAAGGTCGCGCACGAGGCAATCCGAGACCTGAACCAAGGCGGCAAAAGACCGCGTGACGACGCAAAGAGCGATACACCTTGAACCCGCCCTCTGATCAGCCTGCCGTCTGACCAGATTTAAAGAATTTCTCTATTTGGAAGGTTTATATAATTGTTTTGGTTGTTATGCTTCCAATTCGGGTTTGTAGGTAAATTTTCATCAGTCTGGACCAAAAACTTGCTTGTATTAAACGTCTATATCAATTACGGTACTAGAAGTTTTAAAGACCAACATAGGATCACTGTACAAAAGCTGTTGGTCATGTGTATAGTTGCTTCAATCCTATATAAGTACAGCAGCTAAATATGAACTACAGCTATTATTAATACTATCCTGTATTCATTAATTTGATCCTATATCACTAATATTACTTCAATTATAATGTATTTATATAATATAATGTTATTTATTTATTGCAGGATGTGTGAGCGATAACGAAGATGATTCCCGACATAGCAGTAGTGGTGTGGCTAGCTAACCTGCTGATCTTAGCAGCGGCAGGAACAGAGCATGTCCGCGATCTTGAAATATCCGAGGGAGCTCCTGTAGGAACGAGAATAGGCTTCATAGGCGACGGCGCATCTCCGGATAGTGGACCACCGTATCTTATAGTACCGGTAGGAAGTGCTGTAGATACGGATTTATCTATAGATCAGACTACGGGTGAAATACGGACTAAAGTACCATTGGATAGGGAAACTCGAGCTAGCTATTCATTGGTTGCTATTCCTATGAGTGGGGATAATATTAAAGTGATTGTGAAGGTTTTGGATGAGAATGATAATGCTCCTACTTTTCCTATGTCAGTTATGAGTATCGAGTTTCCAGAAAATACACCAAGAGATGTTAAAAGAACGCTTCATCCTGCTAGGGACTTAGATCTAGATATTTTTAATACACAGAAATACAATATTATATCAGGAAACCTTCACAATGCCTTTAGGCTGTCATCTCATAGAGAAAGAGATGGTGTATTGTACTTGGATCTTCAAATTAATGGCTTTTTGGATCGGGAAACTACTGATTTTTATAGCTTAGTAATTGAAGCTCTTGATGGAGGTACTCCACCTCTTAGAGGAGAAATGACCGTTAATATCACCATACAAGATGTTAACGATAATCCTCCTGTTTTCAATCAAAGCAGATATTTCGCTACAATCCAAGAAAATGCAACAGTAGGAACTAGCGTCTTAAGAGTAATAGCTCTAGATGCTGATTCAGATGAAAATGGACAGTTAGAATATTCAATAAATAGAAGGCAAAGTGATAAAGATAATATGTTTCGTATTGATGCAACTACTGGGCTTATTTCAGTAAATAAACCACTAGATTTTGAGATAAAAGAGTTACATGAGTTAGTGATAGTAGCAAAAGATCACGGTATCCAACCTTTAGAGGCTACAGCATTTGTATCTATAAAAGTAACTGATGTTAACGATAATCAACCTACTATTAACGTAATTTTTCTTAGTGATGATGCTACACCTAAAATTAGCGAATCGGCTCAACCTGGAGAATTTGTAGCTAGAATAAGTGTTCATGATCCTGATTCCAAGACTGATTATTCAAACGTTAACGTTACTCTTACAGGAGGAGATGGACATTTTGGATTAACAACAAGAGATAATATTATATATTTAGTGATAGTATCACTACCATTGGATAGAGAGTTAAAGCCTAATTATACTTTAAACGTTGAAGCTACTGATAATGGTACACCTCCTCTTCATGCTACAAGATCTATTGATCTTCGTGTTACTGATATTAACGATAATGCTCCAGAATTCGAACAAGAGATCTATCACGCGAACGTTATGGAAGTCTCAGATCCTGGTACATCGGTTGTACAGGTTCTAGCTGAAGATAAAGACGAAGGCAACAACAGTGCTGTGACTTATTCGCTTTTGGATACTCCAAATACTCATTCCGGGTGGTTTAAGATCGATTCTAGAAGTGGTTTAGTGACTACGCGAGTTCACGTTGATTGTGAAACTGATCCAGTGCCTAAGTTGACGGTGGTGGCTACTGATAACGGATTTCCTCCGTTATCAGCATCGGCAACGTTATTAGTGACTATACATGATGTGAACGACAACGAACCGATCTTCGACCAGAGTTTTTACAACGTGTCTGTGGCAGAGAACGAAACTCCAGGACGATGCATCTTAAAGGTTAGTTTGATTATTATTTAAAATTGGGTAATAATGAAAAGTATTATTTATTTTTAAAATGTGCTCTGGAAATCTGGAATATTTTCTTGATAAATAGTAGTAAAGTGGCTATGACAGTTCTGCCTATTTTCCCATGTTAAATCCCATAAGAAATCGCTAAGATTAAAAATAGCAAAAATTGGCTAAATCAAGGTCATTTGTTAATTCAGGCCCCACAGATGCGTCAGGTCTGACAGCTTCACCAGAGGGCGCTGCCAGAGCAGAGGGGCCTGACAGTTCTGAAGTACTACGCAAACGGTCTTCAGGTCCCTCAGATGTCTCAGGTCTGACAGCTTCACCAGAGGGCGTTGCCAGAGCAGAGGGGCCTATCAGACCTGACACATCTGAGGGACCTGAAGACCGTTTGCGTAGTACTTCAGGTCTGTCAGGCCCCTCTGATCTGGCAGCGCCCTCTGGTGAAGCTGTCAGACCTGACGCATCTGAGAGACCTGAAGTAACGAATGCCCTTGATTTGGTTAATTTTTGCTATTTTTACTCTTAGCAATTTCTTATGGGATTTAACATTAGGAAATAGACAGAACTGTCATAGCCACTTTACTAATAGTTAAAGTAAAAATTATAGTACTAACGGAAAATTTTTTACTCCAAGTTTGGTCAGATTTCAACCTATTTTGAACTGTAAAAATAATAGAGCGTATAAGATGAGTACTTATTTTATGAAATTGTTGTGTTAAAAATAATTACTAGTCTACTTATAAACCGTTCACCTGTATGACACAAAAATCTGCTGAACTGTCGCGAATTTTATGGTCAAAAGAAATCATCGACTACTTATCTGCACGGTTGCTTAGATGTGAGTTTATTGTCACTGATATAACTATATTAATTACTGATTACTTAATGAGTCTCTCAATTCTAGCATTATAATAAATTTTATTTTAACTGGGTTTAATAGTATATCTGTATAAGGGTTTAAAAGAAGGATATTATGATATTATATTATGAAGTTGGCACACCCTTTTTTGAATTTTGAAATTTTTTTTCGTGCATTCGCTTGTTCATCGTTAGCCCAAGATTGTCCACATAAGATTTTTGTTTGTCCAAGCACCGTTTCAAAACGAAGAGCAAAAAGCGAATTCTCATTTGTTTAAATTCTCTGGACGAGAACAGATAAATGATTTTATAACATCTACAAATAAAATTCCAGTAGACAATCTTCAGCTTCTTTTGTTCAAAATTATAACACTATGCAATAAAATAAATATTTTTTTCACTGGGTTTAGAGTATACAGGGTGTGTATTTTCAAGACGAAATAATAGATTTTTTTCAAAATTAATATATCAGGTCCGGTTTCCGAGATTTTTAAGAAAAGCCGAAATTGGCAATTTTATTGATGGTTAAATATGGCTTCACATAGCGTATCCAATTTTGTAAAACACCGTTCCGTCTTTAAAGGGCCATTATCAACTATTATTTTTAAATACCTGTACTTTTTATTTCATCTTTGAACCCCTCATTTTTTTCTCCATTCAACCATGTAGAACACTAAGGTTTTGATAATAAACTAAACTTAAAGAATTTTTCTATGTACGGTCCTGTTCATTATATGGCCCGCAAATTGCACTTTATGGCCCGCGCGCGTATGAAGACAAAAACAGGTTTTTTTTTTAATATTTATATGTTGAATGTAATAACTAGTATGACACCGCGGGTATAAACAGATGTTTATACCTATGTTAGATACATAACTATTTTGTTTTAATTGTAGTTATTTAAGAAAATTTACATTCAAATATTTAATAACTCCAAAGTAGACTCAATTTTCAATTAATTTTATTCAAAAAGATTTATAAAAATTTTCAGTGAAAATGGAATGAAAATAGGGAGAGACCATAACTATATTTTTTCTCATTTTGGACTCTCCTTTTTGTCAAGGTCACAATTTTTGCTCAAAAATTTTGAAAAAATCACCATGTATAGAATTTTTTATTCTCTTTTTAATGGTATTAAATAGATTTTAATAAATTTTTTAATTAAACACAATAACTTAAATAATTGTAAATTTTAATAAATAATTTCATGTTTAACCCCTGTAACAAAAAAACTATCATTACTATTAAATCGTGTTAAATGTTGATAGAAAGAGAAAAAAATATTCTACATAAGTGAATTTTTTCACAATTTTAGATAAAAAATTGTGGTTGCGAAAATAGGGAGAGACCATAACTATATTTTTTCTCATTTTTGTCTCTCCCGTTTCTCGAGGTCACAATTTTTGCTTTAAAATTTTGAAAAAATTCCCATTTATAGAATTTTTAATTCTATTTTTAACGGTATTAAATAGATTTTAATATATTTTTTATTTAAACAAAATACCTTAGATAATTGTAGATTTTAATAAATAATTTTTTGTTTAACCCCTCTAACAAGAAAACTATCGATACTATTAAAACGTGTTAAATGTTGATAAAAAGAGAAAAAAATATTCCATATAAGAGAATTTTTTCAAAATTTTAGATGAAAAATTGTAGTTGTGAAAATAGGGAGAGACCATAACTATATTTTTTCTCATTTTGGTCTCTCCCTTTTCTCAAGGTCACAATTTTTGCTTAAAGAGTTTGAAAAAAGTCACATTTACAGAATTTTTCTCTCTATTTAATGGGACTAAAATAATTTTAATATTTTTTATCAAAAAAAAAAAAAATTGTACAGGTAGTTGTAGATTATAATAAATAATTTTTTGTTTAACCCCTGTAACAACAAAACTATAGATGCTATTAAAACGTACTAAGTGCAGATAGAGAGAGAAAAAAATATTCTATATGTGTGAATTTTTTCAAAAATTTAGATAAAAATTGTGGTTGTGAAAAAAGAGAGAGACTACACTATAAGGATTTTTTTAATTTTCCTCATTATAAGTGTCTCCCCTTTCTCAAGGTCACAATTCTAGCTCAAAAATTTTGTAAAAACTCCCACTTATAGAATTTTTTATTCTCTTTTCAACAAATGTTTAAAATTCCAAAAAACTGTCAAATTGGACAAAAATAATATAACCTTAAACTGCTAAAAATTATAGGAATCTTTTTCAAATTAATAAAAAATGTGTCCAAATTTGCTTAAACCTGCTAAAAATTGCTAAAAATTGCTAAAAATTGCTAAAAATTGCTAAAAATTGCTAAAAATTGCTAAAAATTGCTAAAAATTGCTAAAAATTGCTAAAAATTGCTAAAAATTGCTAAAAATTGCTAAAAATTGCTAAAAATTGCTAAAAATTTCCAAAAATCATTAAAAATTACTAAAAATTGTTAAAAATTGCTAAAAATTGCTAAAAACTGCCAAGTTTGTTAAAAATAATATAAACTTTAAAAAACTGCTACAAATGTGGCAAAATTATGTAAAGAATAATAGAAACAAACTCATAAAGTCATACCACATAAAATTTCATTTAGTAATCAATAGATTAAGCGAGTAAGGGCGACATGTTTCGGCCATACAATGCTCATTATCAGGCCTACAATACAAATTATAAATTTTAGAACACATAAAAAGTCACAAAGTTAAAATTACTCGCTTAATCTATTGATTAATAAATAATATTTTATGTGGTATAACTTTGAGTATATTTCAATTATTCTTTGAACTATTCTGCATATTTCTGATTGGCTAAAAATATGTGGAAATATTTCTCTCAAGTATATTTGATCGGCTTTCTAATGTGCGAATTGAGAAATAATATTTTTCGTCTCGTATGAGAGCGACAGAAAGGGAATTGGAGTGAATTGGAGTGACGTAGCTGTGCAAGTTGTGACTTGAATAAAAATATTTGCAGTTTATAAAACGGTGTTGCCAAATAATAAGTAGTTTAGATATAATATTAAATATTTATTATTAAATAGATAGAATTGTAAATTCTGGATAAGTTTTCAGTGAAATTTATCCAATCACAGTTTTGACTGAAAAATGCGGATCTTGCTAAAACTTGTCTTTTTTTTCTTCAATATAGTAGTAGTTCTGAAGCGTCCCATTGTTCCCGTTAGGAATTTCGAGGAGTCCCGTTATTTCCACTAGGAGTTGTCACAGGAAAACTCCTTCCTGCGCTCTGGGAAAGCGTTGGAAAAAGCGAGATGCGTTGAAAATGGGTCTGTGTGTATATTGAATATTTTTGAAGATGTCTAAGTTTCAAATCGTCTTTTGCTCTAGGAGTTATGACCAGAAACGTTTAATTTGCTAGTTAGTTTGCTGAATATACATAAGTTCATCCCTTCACTGGTAATTTTTCCAAGGGGGTGGATTAATTTACGAATTCGGTCATCAAAGGATGGGTAGAACATCAATAAGACTTTTCGAGTACTTACCAAAACTTTTGAATCTTGACAGCTCCATAGTAATTTTAATGGGATTTAATATCAAAATGACGAACCTGCAGATCTTTGGATATTATTTTTTTTTTCGTTTTTTTTGCGATATTTCAATTGTTTATTTGATTCATATTTGTACTAGATAAATATTACCCTCTTTTTTTTCAATTTTCCAAGAGGTCTTACGAGTGGATTGATTGTATGAATTCGGTTATTAAACGCGGGGGATAAGTGGATCATCAAAGTCGTACCTACCCCTCTTCTTCTACCCTTTTGAGTCTTGACAGCTCCGGTAGTAAATTTTTTAACGGTTTATTTTAATGGGATTTAATATCAAAATGAGGCGCCTTACGTATCTCTAGATTACTACTAGACATTTATTACAAATTCTTTT
Source organism: Neocrepidodera transversa (assembly GCA_963243735.1). NCBI lineage: Eukaryota > Metazoa > Arthropoda > Insecta > Coleoptera > Chrysomelidae > Neocrepidodera > Neocrepidodera transversa. The sequence goes on from OY725355.1 coordinate 6,260,456, forward strand.
AGTTTTATTTCAATAGGTTATCAGACTATCGAAGTTTTATGTTTTTGAGTATCAGACCAAATAAAAAAATTACACTCATTAAAAACTGAAAATATGTTTTAAATTTAATTACACAATTTTGATTTTTGTCAAAAAGCATTTTTCTATCGCCATTAGACACATTAAGAAGTACTATTCTATCTTTTAGTTAAAGAGTAGATTTGTTTAATAATTTGTAATTAAAGTAAGATCACTAGAGCCAATAAAATACATTTATGAATAGAATTGATTAAAGATATTCGAACGGTTAACACGTATTACCGTAACGTTTCGACCAAAAATACGTAAACAGAAAATGGCGAACAAAAAGATAGTTATTAAAATATCAAGATCCTTTTGTAACCGGAGACAACCCCATTCTAAGTACATATCGCAGAGAAAAAAGAAAACAAAGTAAACAGTTATCCATTATACTTGGAAGTTGTCGACATCATCGCTCCGATATTAATGGATTTTTTTAAAAATCTAATCAGGAAACTGCGATTTGTTCGATCAATAATGAGGATATTGAAAAATTCAATAGGAATTTTTAACAAGGCGAGGCCTTAATAGAGTTGTAGAGTATTAGAAGTAGGTTTTTAATTTAATTGTTTTTTTTTTTTTTGTAAACGAATAAGAGTAGGATTGGGTGGAAAAAATAAACTATTTTGTGATATTTTTTTTATAAATTATAAATTATTTTTATCGTTTCCTACCTATACCTTTATTGTTACTTAATATTAATATTTTAAATAATGAAAAAGATATTTTTTTTTACATTTTTACGATTTTACATTTTTTTACACTTTTTAACATTATTTTGCATTTTTTGTACATATTTTTATATATTTATATACAGTTTTTATGCTTTTTTATATTTTTGCATTTCTTTACATTTTGCTACATTTTTATTTAATTTTTTTATAATTCAGCTAATTGAGTTTAAAAGATTCTTAAAAATTAACATTGAACAAATTAAAATAATTGGACAATTTTTAGTAAAAAAAAATGATTGAAATACATTTAGAAAAGATTTTAAAGCAAAGAATTAAGAATTGAGCAAAAAATATGATGGTTATTGGACAATTTTTAGCTTAATAATTCTTAAAAAATATTTTTGAACAGTTGAGGCAGAAAATTGTAGATAATTGGACAATTTTTAGTTAAAAAATTTATTGAAATCCATTTCGAAAAGATTTTAAAGCAAAGAATTAAGAATTGTGCGAAAAATATGATGGTTATTGGACAATTTTTAGCTTAATAATTCTTAAAAAATATTTTTGAACAGCTGGGGCAGCAAATTAAGATAATTGGACAATTTTTATTTAAAAAAATGATTGAAACTCACTTTGAAAAAATTTAAAACAAAAAAAATTAGGAATTGGACAATTTTTACTATAAAAATTCATTTTTGAACAATTAAAGCAGCAAATTAAGATCATTGTATAATTTTTAGGTAAAAATAAATGATTAAACTTAACTTTAAAAAAAAATTTAAACATAAAAATTACGAATTGGATAATTTCGGTTTAAAAAAAATCTTATAAATTTTTTTGAAAAGTTGAAGCACCAAATTAAGGTAATTGGACAATTTTTACTTAAAGAATAATGGAAATTTACATTGAAAAAATTTTAAATTAAAAAAATTAAAAATTGGACAATTTTTATTCAAAAAAATTCATTTGTGCACAACTGAAGCAGCAAATTAAGATCATTGTATAATTTTTTAGGTAATAATTAATGATTGAAATCCATTTTGAAAAAATTTTAACATAAATAAAATAAAAATTGGACAATTTTTATTTAAAAAAATTCATTTCTGAATAACTGAAGCAACAAATTAAGAGCATTGTATAATTTTTATGTAAAAATAAATGATTAAAATTCACTTTGAAAAAATTTAAAACATAAAAATTAAGAATTGGACAATTTTTGTTTAAAAAAAATCTTAAAAATTATTTTTGAACAGTTGAAACAGCAAATTTAGATAAATGGACAATTTTTTATTAAAAAAATGACTGAAAATCACTTTGAAAACATTTTAAATTAAAAAAATTAAAAATTGGAGAGTTTTGATTAAAAAAAATAATTTTTGAACAGTTGAAGCAATAACCTAAGATAATTGGACAATTTCTAGATAAAGAAATGATTGAATATCACTTTGAAAACATTTTAAAATAAAAAAATAAAAAATTGGACTATTTTTATTTAAAAAAAAATCATTTTTGAACAGTTAACGCAGCAAATTAAGATAATTAGACAATTTTTAGTTAAAAAAATGATTGAAAATCACTTTAAAACATTTTAAATTAAAGAAATTAAAAATTAGACAATTTTTAATTAAAAAAAAATTAATTTTTGAACAGCTGAAGCGGTAAATTAAGATAATTGAACAATTTTTAGTTAAAAAAATAATTGAAATTCACTTTGAAAAAATTTTAAATTAAAAGAAAAATAAAAAATTGGACAATTTTTATTTAAAAAAATTCATTTTTGAACAGTTGAAGCAGCAAATTAAGATAATTGGACAATTTTTAGTTAAAAAAATGATTGAAATTCACTTTGAAACAATTTTAAATTAAAAAAGTTCATTTTTGAACAGTTGAAGTAGCCAATTAAGATAATTGGATAATTTTTACTTAAAAAAATTATTGAAAATCACTTTGAGAATATTTTAAATTAAAAAAATTAAAAATTGGACAATTTTTAATTAAAAAAAAATATTTTTGAACAATTGAAACAGCAGATTAAGGTCATTGTAAAAGTTTTAGCTAAAAATAAATGATTGAACTTCACTTTGAAAAAATTTTAAACAAAAATTAAGAATTGGACAATTTTTGTTTCAACAAAATGTTAAAAAATATTTTTGAACAGCTGAAGCAGTAAATTAAGATAATTGGACAATTTTTAGTAAAAAAAAATGATTGAAATTCACTTTTAAAACATTTTAAATAAATATACTAAGAACTTGTCAATTTTTAATTAAAAAAAAATCATTCATCAATAGTTTAATCAACAAATTAAGATAATAAGACAATTTTTAGTTAAAAAAAATGGTTGTTTTTGGATAAAATGGTAACAAACTTTTTCTATTATAATTTTTTATTTACTTTTTTATTCTTAATATAAATCTAAAATCAGAATTTTAAAATTCCATAAGATACAGACCAGAATCCAGTAGCAAACTGTTTTATAAAAAAAAACGTCGGCTATAGATGCTGTAGTTCAAAAATTTTCTCAAAATTCGCTCAAGGTACTGCTTGAACAATAAAAAAATAAATAATAGCAAAAGTTTGATGAATTTTGTTTAAATACTAAGTTTTGACCCCTGTGTGATCCTCCTTCAGGTGATAGTCGTACATTCAATTTTTTAAATGAGAAAGTACATTATGTGGCACATCATTTGACAGTTTTTAAAATTTTACCTGTAGGGGGATAATGAAAGCGGCGAAACTTTGGCAAAAACAAGTCTATAAATAGATATGAATTATAAAAAACCAGCCAAAAGTACAGATTTGTGTAAAGGCACATTTATGACTTTATTTGACTGTGGTATTGGAATTTTTTTTTAAAATTTTTATCAATTTCTTCTTTATCAGATATGGAAGGGTTTGGTGTATTGTCTTGAGAAAAAAATGTTGAATCTCATTACTCCTGCTTCTGTGATAAAAACAAAAACAGTACTAAATTTTTTCTTACGCTAGATTATACATAAAAAGATCTAATCTAACTATAACCTAAAGTTATATATTATATATTTCTGAAATTTTTGTTTTATTATCCAAGTGCTTTACGACTCGCAACCAGTTTTTAATGGACGCCATACCACGCACGGTTGTAAAAATTTATTAGCTACTTATTTATGCATTTATTTTCCACTTAGTTGTGCATTAAACTACAACAGATTTGTAAGAATAACTTGTTCCAAAGACTTACTTGAAAATTAGTAAAGCACACTTATTAACCGTGTTTTACTTAAAAATTTACGAAGCGGAAACAAAACATATAAATGTACAATTTTTTTTTGATTTTAATCTGTTTAGAAAGTTTTGGACTCGCCCCCGTATAACGTCGAATTAATCACAATGCATTCGTTAAATTATGAATTTAAAACTTGTTTTGCTCATACCACCTGCTAATATAACTTTCATTTCTGCCAAGTGTTATTTACTCTTTAATGCAAATCATTTCTTGTGACCCATATTTCGATAGTATTTTGTTGCAAATTGTCGGTAGATTTGAAAGCAAACTTTTAATCTAACATTACCTCGAGACTCTTTAACATTTCAGACAACGGACAGATTTAGCATGATTGATTATTTAGGAAGTTTTTGCTAAATCGTGAGCGTACATAGAATATTAAGTACACATTTAAGCAACATTAGGAAAACTAAGTTTCGCACTCATTAATCTCTTTCAACTCGAAAAAAAGGCAAGGTGGATTTTATCCGCAATTATAAGTTGTTTAAAATATACAGATAAGAAATTACAACGAAAATTTCACACCTTCGACCAATTAAAAGCATTATGTATCGGTACCAAGACAACTAAAAAAAAATCCGGAAATGTTTTTCTTCCTTGCAGTAAAGAAGCATGAAATTATACTGGAAATTTTTTGACGTTTATAGCAAACTGACATTTACATTTACTATCAAAAATCGTCATTATCCTAATATTTCGGTGTGAAATTAGATAATTGCAAATTTTAATACATAACTTCTTGTTTAACCCCTGTAACAAAAAAACTATCAATACTATTAAAACGTGTTAAATGTTGATAGAAAGAGAAAAAAATATTCTATATAAGTGAATTTTATCAAAATTTTATATAAAATATTGTGGTTGTGAAAGTAGGGAGAGACCATAACTATATTTTTTCTCATTTTGGTCTATCCCTTTTCTCAAGGTCACAATTTTTGCTTAAAAATTTTGAAAAAATTTTCATTTATAGAATTTTTTATTCTCTTTTTAATGGTATTAAATAGATTTTAATATATTTTTTAATTAATGAAAATAACTTAGATAATTGTAGATTTTAATAAATAATGTTTTGTTTAACCCCTGTAACAAGAAAACTATCGATACTATTAAAACGTGTTAAATGTTGATAGAAAGAGAAAAAAATATTCTATATAAGTGAATTTTTTCAAAATTTTATATAAATTATTGTGGTTGTAAAAATAGGGAGAGACCATAACTATATTTTTTCTCATTTTGGTCTCTCCCTTTTCTCAAGGTCACAATTTTTGCTTAAAAATTTTGAAAAAATTTTCATTTATAGAATTTTTTACTCTCTTTTTAATGGTATTAAGTAGATTTTAATATATTTTTTAATTAATCAAAATAACTTAGATAATTGTAGATTTTAACAAATAATTTTTTGTTTAACCCCTGTAACAAAAAAACTATCGATACTATTAAAACGTGTTAAATGTTGATAGAAAGAGAAAAAAATATTCTATATAAGTGAATTTTTTTAAAATTTTATATAAATTATTGTGGTTGTGAAAATAGGGAGAGACCATAACTATATTTTTTCTTATTTTGGTCTCTCCCTTTTCTCAAGGTCACAATTTTTGCTTAAAAATGTTGAAAAAATTCCCATTTATAGAATTTTTTATTCTCTTTTTAATGGTATTAAATAGATTTTAATATATTTTTTAATTAATCAAAATAACTTAGATAATTGTAGATTTTAACAAATAATTTTTTGTTTAACCCCTGTAACAAGAAAACTATCGATACTATGAAAACGTGTTAAATGTTGATAGAAAGAGAAAAAAATATTCTATCTAAGTGAATTTTATCAAAATTTTATAAAAATTATTGTGGTTGTGAAAATAGGGAGAGACCATAACTATATTTTTTCTCATTTTGGTCTCTCCCTTTTCTCAAGGTCACAATTTTTGCTTAAAAATTTTGAAAAAATTTTCATTTACAGAATTTTTTATTCTCTTTTTAATGGTATTAAATAGAGTTTAATATATTTTTTAATTAATCAAAATAACTTAGATAATTGTAGATTTTAACAAATAATTTTTTGTTTAACCCCTGTAACAAGAAAACTATCGATACTATTAAAACGTGTTAAATTTTGATAGAAAGAGAAAAAAATATTCTATATAAGTGAATTTTTTCAAAATTTTATATAAATTATTGTGGTTGTGAAAGTAGGGAGAGACCATAACTATATTTTTTCTCATTTTGGTCTCTCCCTTTTCTCAAGGTCACAATTTTTGCTTAAAAATGTTGAAAAAATTCCCATTTATAGAATTTTTTATTCTCTTTTTAATGGTATTAAAATAATTTTAATATATTTTTTATCAAAAAAAAAAATAACATAGGTGGTTGTAGATTATAATAATTAATTTTTTGTTTAACCCCTGTAACAACAAAACTATAGATGTTATTAAAACGTACTAAGTGCAGATAGAGAGAGAAAAGAATATTATATATGTATGAATTTTTTCAATAATTTAGATAAAAAATTGTGGTTGTGACAAAAGGGAGTGATCACATAATAAGGATTTTTTTAATTTTCCTCATTTTTGGTCTCTCCCCTTTGTCAAGGTCACAATTCTAGCTCAAAATTTTTGGAAAACACCCACTTATAGAATTTTGTATTCTCTTTTCACTATTATGAAAATGGTTTTAATAAATTTTTTAATAAAAGAAAATAACATATGTAATTGTAGATTTTAATAAATAATTTTTTGTTTAACCCCTGTAACAAAAAAACTATTAATGCTATTAAAACGTGTAGATAGAAAGAGAAAAAAGAAAAATTCCCAAAGTACGTACAAAAATTAAATATTCTACATGGTTGGATAATAAAAAAATGGGGATTTCAAAACTGAAATAAAATGTACAGGTCCGTATTAAAAAAAAATAGTTGATGTTGGCCCTTTAAAGACGATACGTTGTTTTAAAAAATTGGATAGGCTATATTAAGCGCTATTTAACCTTCAATAAAAAAAACCTTATAAAATTTTTTTCTATATTTAAAAATTAAGGTGTTTATTAAATAAAACCAAAATCATCGATTTTGAAATGGTGTTTGGACAAATAAAAATTTTAGGTGGACAATCTTGGACTAACGATGAACAAACGAATGCACGAAAAAAAATTTCAAAATTCAAAAAAGGGTGTGCCAACTTCACAATATCAAATTTTTTTAAAATTTATATAATCAGTTATACTTAACCGGTGGGTGTACAAACAAAACTAATTGGTGGACAAACGTGGACAAACAAAGAACAAACGACCTGTGCGGTGAAATTTTTTTTTGTAATTTGTGGCGGACAAACGAAAATAATTAGTGGACAAGAATGGACAAACGAATGAACACAAAATCTTTGGGAAATTCGCAAAAATGGGTGCCAACTTTACTGACCTCTTAAAATCTCGTATCACTCTTCTTTCTTCAATACAGATTCTTTTAATTCAATTTCTTCCTAAATTATGTCTTTTAATAGTATCCTGTTTTAAATTTTCTCAAAAAAAATATCTTCCTTTAAACTTGTTAAAAAAATTTCTTTTATTTTTAATTTTTGGCAAATTTAACAATTGGTATATAATTCTTTTTTTATATAATTCCTTTTATTACTAAAAAATAATTACGGATGACAAATTAAATTTCAATACATTATGAAATAATAAATAGAAATTAATAAAAAGAACCAGATCTTATGAAATCATCTTGAGAGAAATAAATGTAGTAGAACTGGAAGTGGCTGAATCGATCTCGCTATACATCATAGATGGTAACTGTAACTTGGAGTGGAAAAAAGCCAAACACAGAGAGTGATCAACGTTCATCACAAGTAGTATAACATGGTCGTCAGTCCATTGGGTCTATTAATGTCCTTATTACCTGTGTCAGCTCAGAGTGAAGCACTTGAAATATGTCACATATCTGGTCTGTTCGCGGTAAACCGGCGTGTCATACCGGCTGTCCAATTAACAGTCATTTGCTTCAACCTCACTTTTACTTTTATTTTTGCTCGCTGTTTGTTTAATTGTTGTTATAACATCAGATGAAGTTACTCACACTTTTTTTAAAACGTTAAAATTATGCAAAATATTTAACCGGGAATTCTATCAAAATTTGTCTCGCCAAGTTCATATGAACCTATCCACAAATTTTATTTTTTCATAACTAATAAGTGGCAAATTTTATGCATTTCCCTTTGTTTTTTTGAATTCCATTAAAATTATGTCGCCAAGTTTATATGAACTTATCCATAAATTTATTTTTCACAATCTATAAAAATTTGTCTCGTTAAGTTCATATGAACTTATCCATAAATTTATTTTTCACTACTAATTAGCGGCAAATTTTCTGCATTTCCTTTTTGTTTTCAAGAATTTTATCAAAAATTTGTCTCGATAAGTTCATATGAACTTATCCACAAATTTATTTTTCACCACTAATTAGCGGCAAATTTTCTGCATTTTCTGTTTGTTTTCAGGAATTTTATCAAAAATTTGTCTCGCTAAGTTCATATGAACTTATCCATAAATTTATTTTTCACTACTAATTAGCGGCAAATTTTCTGAATTTCCTTTTTGTTTTCAAGAATTTTATTAAAAATTTGTCTCGTTAAGTTCATATGAACTTATTCATAAATTTATTTTTCACTACTAATTAGCGGCAAATTTTCTGCATTTCCTTTTTGTTTTCAGGAATTTTATCAAAAATTTGTCTCGCTAAGTTCATATGAACTTATCCATAAATTTATTTTTCACTACTAATTAGCGGCAAATTTTCTGAATTTCCTTTTTGTTTTCAAGAATTTTATTAAAAATTTGTCTCGTTAAGTTCATATGAACTTATTCATAAATTTATTTTTCACTACTAATTAGCGGCAAATTTTCTGCATTTCCTTTTTGTTTTCAGGAATTTTATCAAAAATTTGTCTCGTTAAGTTCATATGAACTATTCACAAATTTTATTTTTTTACGACTAATTAGCGGTAAATTATTAAGCTGCGAAGCAAAGCGAAGGTACTTATTGACTTCATAATGTCCGTCCGTCCGTCCGTTTGTCTGTCTGTCCGTCTGTCACAGCGGTAACTCGAGAACGGTTTCGAATTTTAGATTTCTGTTTTCAGAACTCGATTGATGGTTACCTTAGCTCTCTCACCTATTGTTTTCAATGACCTAAGTTAACTGCAACTGTCTGTCTGTCCGTTTGTTCGTCTTTCCGTCTTCCTGAGCAATAAATCGTGAACGGTTTCGAATTTTGGGTTTCTGTTTTGAGCAATCAAATTTTATTGACTTTACAATGTATGTCTGTCTGTCTACCTGTCTGTCCCAGCCATAACTCGAAAACGGTTTCAAAATTTTGAACTCTGTTTTCAGCAATCAATAGCTGGTCACCTTAGCTCGCCTACTTACTATTTTTAGTAACGTAAGTCATCTAAAACCGCCTGTCTGTCCGTCTGTCAGTTTCTCCGTCTGTCTCAGCGATAACTCGACAATGGTTTCGAATTTTGGTACACAGTTTTCAGCAATCGATAGCTGATCACCTGAGCTTCCCTACTGTTTTTAGCGACCTAAGTCAACTACAACGGTCTGTCTGTTCGTCTGTCCGTAGCAGAGGTACTTGGATACTGTTAGTGGTGACGATATTCTTCAATATTGTTGAAAATAAAAGGTTCCAAATTCCCAATTCAAGTTAGCTTGCTGTGTTTATCGTATATATACCCATGTTGATTCGCTAAGTTCCAGTACATATAAATTAGTTATTTTAAATTATTATAACAAAAAATAAAAATTATATGTAGAAGAATAATAAATATATTTATGTTGAAAATAAACTACAATAAAAAAATTATTATACATATCTGCGATAATCGAATACAAACGCAATGAAGGATATTAATTTTTCATTTTTATTAATTAACAAGAAATATACGACTGTGGGCCACATTCCACTTGAAAAAAATACTCAAAACAAAAACCGTAGACATGTTTCGTTAAAATAAATTGGATCATCAAAATTTATGAACCTGTCTAAGGTAATTTTTCTTTTCAATGAGGAATTTCAAGTTTTATTGGCACTTATTTTTCGAAATTTTATTCGTCGAATTACAGAAATACATTTTATTATTTAAAAATATTTTTTTGATTATATCATGTAAAAGAGAAAATATATACAAGGTAAAATTCTTTATTAAAATAGCTTACCAAAAATGGTTGTTTTTCACCATCCTCAATTTTTTTTTATTTGCCAAAACATTCTGAACGTCCTGAATTTCCTTGTACTAAATAAATAAATAAAAAACACTTATGATGTTTAATTTTTTATTTTCATTAAAAATTACGGATTTGGGTAATAAATTACTAGCAATAAAATTCTTGTTTTAAGTAAAATATGTTTGTATAAAAATCGATATTAATTGATGTGTTAAAAATCAAAACCAATTAAAAAAAAAATATTAAAATGACAAAGCTTCATTATCTGATTCTATAAATCGAAGACTCTGTCATCTAATAATTCAGCACACCTTAAATCGTTAAAAAGTCAATATATTATATATAGAAAAATCCCGTTAGTCCAACGTGACATACGCAAAATATCCCATTAAAAAATTAACCAGAGTTGATATTTGCTCCAACAATGCTACAAATATATATCAATGGCCAGTATCATCCATAGACATCTACCTCATAAATAATTTCTTAATAATTTTCTCACAAACGCATTCCACTCGTATTACAATAGCCTTAGACCATAACAACACGGCGTTTCACCTTTTCAAATACTAAGGTAAGTAGTTGTATTGTTTGGATTTGAACCTGATAGAAAATTTATGCATTTCAAGGATATCTTTCAACAGGTATGGCCCCCTGGTGGGACACAGGATTTTGACCCACCGAGGTGCTTTACGCCGTTAAGTGGTTTACGTAACGTATTATATAATCCACTATAAAAATTCATAATTGCCATCAAAAAATAGTAATAATTCATTAAATGAACAAAATTATATTAGTTATTAAAATATTCTTGATTGATATTTATGATAACAGCTAGATAAGAGCTAGACAATTTTTTTTTCATTAATCAACTAAGAAAAAATTTTATTTTGGAAAAGAAACCGATGAAAAAAAATAATAAACAGATGTCATTGAATTTTAAAAGCATGTCAATATAGGATTTATAAAAAGTTGTTTGTTTATTAATTTAGTAATGAAAATAAATTTTCAAATGAGTAAAAATATCATCATGTATAAATGATTTTTTCCGAATGCAAAAAGAAAACGTAAAATATATTATAAAATAAAAAATATATCAAAATAAATATTTGATCAAAGTCGTAGATTTTGGGACGAGATAATACTGCTTACCGTACGCCATAGTGATTTTCTTCTAAATTACTAAAATTGTCTTAAAATCTATCTGTATAAAAATAAAATTAAACATAAAAGGTGTGGCACATTTTAATTGGAATCATAAATTAATGTGGATAATCCAAATTCTACTAAAGAATAAAGTTTCATGACTGAAAATCCATTAAGGCATTTTTTTTCAACGCTTAAAATATCAATATTGTATTAGCTATTTTTTTTATTAAAGAACGTTAACCAAAATTCCGTACAAAAAATATTTTTTATTAAAATTTTAATCTGTATATTATGTTTTACGAAAATTTTAAACAAAATCTGAGATCTGGCAACAATGCAGATAATTATTTTGTCCTTGATGAGTTGTAAATACAAATTTTGCTGCCCTAGTTTATTTATTTTAACACAAACAGTAAAACAGTATAAATACGGTTTTGATTTTGATATTTTCATCGTTGAAAAAAAATCATGGTGTGCCTTGAAAATGGATTTTCAGTCATGAAACTTTGTGGTTTAGTAGAACCTTGCTTTTACTACATTCTTATAAAAAAATATTGAAATCGGTGAATAAATATAGAATTTATAGGAGTGGTTCCAATTAAATTGAGCCACACTGTATATTACACAAAAATAAAATGGATAGAAAATTTCTAGGGTACACAAAGAATTTTTCTGATTTTTTTCAATTTGTTCCAATTTTTTTCAATTTTTTTCCAATTTTTTTCAATTTTTTTCCAATTTTTCCCAATTTTTTTCAAGTTTTTCCATTTATTTCCAGTTTTTTTCCAATTTTTTCCATTTTTTTTCCAATTTTTTAAGTGATGTGCTTATGGGGAAAGTTTCCCATTTTACTTTCAACATTTAGTTTGATCATCGGTTTGTCATTTGGATCTTTATTGATATCAATAATTGAGGTGAAACGTGCTATACCCTGATTTTCAATAATTAAAAAAAAATGTCCAATTATGTGCTTTTTATGTGCTTTTTGTGTACCGCAAAGTAAAATTTTTTGCTCGAACGCAACAATGTTTTTAAAAAAATAAAAATTAGGGGGTGTAGCACGATATCTATCCCGACCCCGCACGGACATAGAATCGCAAAAATTCTGAGATAATAGTGACATAATTATGTGCATTTTATGTACTTTTGTGTACCGAAAAATCAAATTTTTTGCTCGACCGCAACAATGTTTAAAAAAAAATAAAATTAGGGGGTGTAGCAGGATATCAATCCCGACCCCGCACGGACATGGAATCACAATAATCCTGAGATAAAAGCGTTATAATTATGTGCTTTTTATGTGCTTTTTGTGTACCAAAAGAACAAATTTTTTGCCCGACCGCAACAATGTTTTTTAAATAATTAAAATTACGGGGTGTAGCACGATATCGATCCCGATCCCGCACTTACATGGATGGAATCATAAAAATCCTGAGATAATAGCGTCATAATTGTGTGCTTTTTATGTGCTTCTTGTGTACCGAAAAAATAAATTTTGTGCTCGGCTGCAACAATGTTGCGATCGAGCAAAAATTTGATTTTTCGGTACACAAAAGCACATAATCGGACATTTATTTTTCAACAATTTTGAAAATCGGGGTGTAGCACGTTTCATCTAATAATTGGGTTACGTTAAGTTGAGCTGAATTGGAATATTTTGATATAAGGATTATATTTAATTGCTCTGTGTAAAAATATTTATGTGACCCCTCTGTAATAATAAAAGTACCCTAACTGAGACAGAATTCTATTCCCAAAGACAATAAAATTACACCATAAGTGCGTTAACATTTTTTTCGGCGGAGGTAAATGTGCCACCAATAATAATAATCTACCTGTTACGAATTTAGGATTTTAAAGTTATACAGGTATTTGTGCCACCAGAGAAAATTGCCTCTTGGTTCATCCGGAAATCTCAGCAAAAATTGTAGAAGGGACAAAATTAAGGTTTTTCCTGGGTAAGTTGATTGGTTTTTAGAGAGGAGCTAAATAAGTTTACCAGAGGGGTAGAAAAAATTTTTTGTTACACTTCAGTAGTTATATTTATCAGTCTCAAGCTGTCTTTTGTATTTTTCATAATGGATCTTAAAATTGTCAAAAGTATGTACGGAAATGAACTTTTGGTACTCAATAATTTTAAATTTAAAAAAGAAAAGACTTTAAAAAGTGGTGAAACATTTTGGCGTTATATAAAACGCAAAAGAAAGTGTTTACTGTGCTAGGATCCGATCATTTAATCAGCAGAACAGAAAATGACCACAACCATGAAGCTGATAAACTCTCACATTGTATCCTACAAAAGGAAAGCCATTGAAGACATAGCAGAAAAACCCTCCAAACTTATACGACGTGAGTTTGAAGTCGATTTACCAATCACATTTACAGTAAAAGATACAGAGTATGTAAAGAAAAAATGTTTACAACTGCAAACGAAAAGTATTGCCAGGACCGTTACCAAATAACATAGACGAAGTAGTTCGGATTCTTGAAAATAAACCCAAAACCTGTAGAAGTGAAGACTTTTTGTTTTTAAATACTGTAGATGAACATATTTCAGTTTTTTTCATGTGAAAAAAATAATCGCCAAAATAATCGCCAAATGTGTGAAATACCTCAACTTTTCACTATCCGTACGGTCTTAAAAATTGATATTATGTACCTTATATGTTTTGTTTATTAAAAAATAAACAAACGCAAACTTAGGAAAAGTTATTTATCTGTTGAAGTCAAAGTGTTTGGCCGGAATCAAAAATTAATGTTACAGAAAAATTAAAAGTTTGGGACTAACAGAGTATTATAAGGACAAGAACTCAGATATAGGAAAATGGTTAAAATACACTTTTAGACTAAACTATTTAAACCCAAACTATGTTGGTGACTGTTTTGTATCCGACCTATGTTCAGTACGACCAATAAATGAACAATTACTTAAGTATTACGATTACCTTGCCAAGTCATATATTGAATAAGATTCAGATTTCCCACCATATTTATGGGCCCAATGTAGTCCTTCTGTAACAAGAACAACAAATGCGTATGAGTCGTTTCATTCGAAATTTAACGAATCATTTTACGCTACTCACCCGTCAATATACATATTTGTGGAAAAATTGAAAAAATTTCAAACTGACACTTATGTCAAAATTCAAAGTCTACAAACGCCTGCAAAAATTAAGGACCCCTCTATGAGAAGTAAATTAAAGACAGTGACAGAATTATGTGAGTAAGTAAAAAAAAATGCTATATCAAAAATTGACTTTGTTAAATGTGTTTCCTAAATAAATACTGATTTATTTAATTCTTTTAAGTATGTTTATGATTTTAAAAAGTTTAAGTTAAATAAACGCTAAAATATCAGTAAAGCATTTTCCTTTATTTCAGTTGTCTAGGAAAGTTGGCAACAAAGGTAGAAGACTGTTACTGGATGCTTAAATGTGTTTTTTTAATTTTAAACATACAGTTTTCGATATTTTCAAAAATAAAAGTACTTTACCTTTAAGTAAAATTCATATTTTTGACAAACCTCGCATACGACCAAAAACATTTGATATCGAATGCTTGAATTTTAGGTTTTAAGAGTATGCAGAAATTTTTATGATTTTTTTTTTGTAAAATTAATAAAAAAGTTTTACATTTGTTGACAACTTTCCTTTACATACTGTATAGTAGTCACATACCTAACTCCAACCCAGGTTAATTCAATACAATAGCGTAATATATGTGACAGTTAAATTAGTTTAAAGAATAAAATTTCTCATACCCTAACTGTTAGTGGCACAAATACCTGTGTGTATTTAAAGAACTCTTTTGGTGGGTGGCACATTTACCGGTACCTTCAGGTATATTTACTTCCGCCAATTTTTTTATTATATTACTTTTATTTTTAAATTTATAATTTTGTTAACTGTATAAATGAAAAAATCCCCATTAAAAGTATCATTATTTCCATAATACAAAAAAAAAATATTACCGTAACATGATTAAAAATTTTATTATTATAATGAATTTTTCTTAGTGTATCAACTAAATGAGACATTCCAATAATAATAATAATAGTTATTACACCGAAATAGCCGAAGAGTATTATATTGGTCACAACACAACCCATATTTTATTATCACTTAAACCGTTCATTGTCGTGATACCTGATACCGTTTCGTGTTTGAAAAACCATCCTACTTTCCTCGAGACCGAATGCGATCTGTTTGTACTCCTAGCGACCCTATTTAAAGTTCATAAATGTCAGATAACAATAATCCGTAGTTTGATCACGCCAAACGGGTCAGTTGATTGCATGAAGCGATGCGCCTCCTCGAGGGTAAATAAGAGGTTAGATAATAGCTGGTATCACAAACCGGGAAGCTCTTTAGATCGCTATTCAGATTTCTTACTAGTGTGTTTGCGTATGGTTGTATACAATAGATATTTTTGTTTAGTTTATTCGAACGAAATAAGTGAAGGTTATTTTTTTTTATTATAGTATACAGAGCGTGTTTCTAAAGTCTAGAAATGGTCCTGCGTAATTCTAAAGTTTCAAATGGTCCTGGAATTCAAAAACTGCTAAAAATAAATTGTCCAAATTCTGGATTTAGTAATGACATGTCTTCAAAAGCAAATACTTTGAGGTTTGGATTTTTGTAGAATAAAAATATTTTTAGGTGACAATTCGGATTATCTTTAGTGTAGTGTAAGACTTGATGTTTTATTTAACACGCGGATTAGTAGTAGAGGTAGCGGGGTCCTGTGACTCTCCATGGCATGTCCATCAACTTCATGTACCAAGAGCTGAATAAGTTAAATGGGGCAAGAAAAGAGTACCTCTTTTAGCATACCTGAATCAGTAAAATCTACCCGTTTGAATACCTTTTAGGCTTCTTGTAAACGATGACCGACAACAATAACCAGAAGCGGTAGTAGAAGTTGACTTCTTATAGTCCCTCGTATAATGCAAGACCGGCAACAATAAAACCAGAGGCGGTAGTAGGAATTTCACCCTGTATAAAATCGTTTGATTTCGTCTACTTTTCCCAAGAACAAGTTAACTTCGCCAACTTTTAACAGGCCTCGAACAGCTTTTAACAGGTCTCCAACAGCTTTTAATAGGTCTCGAACAGCTTTTGATCAAGTTTGATCCGCTTCTCATCAGGTTTGATCTGCGTACCTGTTCGAGACCTGTTAAAAGCTGTTCGAAACCTGTTAAAAGCTGTTGGATACCTGTTAAAAGCTGTTGGAGACCTGTTAAAAGCTGTTCGAGGCCTGTTAAAGGTTGGCGAAGTTAACTTCTTCTTGGGAAAAGTAGACGAAATCAAACGATTTTATATAGGATCAAATTCCTACTACCGCCTCTGGTTTTATTGTTGCAGGTCTTGTTCTACAACAAGTAAAAAGTGCAGAGAAAGAAGAAGAGATTAAGCGATAAGCGATGAGTTTTATATTATACAGGGGGGCTACAATAAGTCTATTTCTGCTACCGATTCCGGTTATTGTTGTCGGTCGCAGTCTAGAAGAAGTAAAAGGTACAGGAAAAGAAGAAGAGATCAAGCGATAAGCGATGAGTTTTACATTATGCTACAAGAAGTCAACTTCTACTACCGCTTCTGGTTATTGTTGCCGGTCATCGTTTACAAGAAGCCTAAAAGCCATTCAAAGGGGTAGATTTTACTCATTCAGGTATGCTAAAATACCTTCTGGACATTGATTACACTTCATTTACCACGTAAGGGGTACTCTTTTCTTGCCCCATGTGACTTCTTCAGCTCTTGGTACATGAACTTGATGGACATGCCATCGAGTGTTACAAGATCCCGCTACCTCCACTACTTTGACCTTTTTTCGTCTTTTAGGACGATATAATGTTTTGCTTTTCAAGTTTTTGCTAGTTTTGGTTCACTCTAAGAAGTCAATCCTCAGATAACCCAATCTATTACCTTTAATTCAATCCTCCAATACCAATTTACTGAGCTAATTTAGAAGAAGATTAGATGGTGATTACTAAGACAAAATGACAAAATGTTTTTTAAAGTGTACAAGTAGCCATAAAATAAAATAGTAAAAAATGAATAATTATATTTGATATTAATAATACTTGTTTATTTTTTGGAAATAATATCTGTATAAGTTATAATTTTATTATTATTTTGTTGTTTCTAAAATTCTCTAAATTAAGACATATATACAATTTAAAAACGATATATAAATTTAACATGGCATGCGTAGATTTTTTATAGCGGAAATAAATAATGTTATTACTACTATTTTTTCGTCTGCGTCATTAAATTTACATAAACAATTTTCTAAGTGCTAATGCCATTTTAATAATCCACTTTTTGTCGTCCACTGTCAATCTATGTACCCACATCATAAGTACCATCACCATCAGAGCGATGTCGCAATGTTTTCTTGTCTTCCATGACAACTGTTCTCATGCAACTCGCAGAGCCAAATGTGGGGCCATAATTTTGATTCAAATGAAGATAATCACAATTTTCTGTAATGTCTGCTAGCACGCGAGACAATCATTGATCCCAATTTCATTGTTGTTAATGTCACTATAATAAGCAACTAGTTCTCATGCACGAATCTTACAATAAGAATCTTCTTTGGGTAAATGATAGAGATCATGATGGTTTAAAAAAAAATGCTTCTTTCTTTTTTTTACGTAATGGTTCCAATTTCATATAATAATTTTTTTTGTGTAATTGAAATATTGAAAAGTAGTGTGTTGCGAAATTATTCATAATATTGATTGTTACTAAATTTAGCATATGACAATAATAACAAGGCACAGATTTATATGGGCTTATTAGTTACACAATCGCCAATTTGTCAAATATGTCATTGATTCGATCATAAGAAGCTGTGCAGATATTTCCGCCTTAAAATCCGGATTCGAATTACATTACGTTGGAGTTAAATAATGTCACTTTTAAATATGACAAATGTATGTCATTATTATTATTTCTTTTTTCAAATAGATATATAGAATAGGAGAAATCAAAATCTATGTCTTACCACATGAAATTTAATATATTGATCGAGGTTTAAGCAACATGTTTCGGCCTATACGGCCATCATCAGGCATCAGATTTTTCCTATACTTACTTCACCACATTTGGGAAATGGATAACCTAGTTCATTTAGATATATAGAATATTATCTTACCGAAGGAAAATATAATTATTTTTCATATTAAAATTTTGAAGATTTTGTTTTTAGTTTACTTACATAAAAATATATTTTTTTTATTGTGTGCAAATTTACAATCTACTCTAATTACAAAACAGAGACTATTTAGCAAATGGTTTGAGCTGTCTTCTTCTACTTTATCTTTCTATATACTCTTCGGTCTTTCTTTCGGTCTACTGGTTATTGGGTTCCACTCAGTAATAATTTGTAGCTTTATCTTTTTATTTCTTCTTTTTTCTTCTTCGTGAGTCTAAAAGAACACTGGCAAAAGAATTTTCAAAGAATTTTTATAACCTAGAAATTCTTAAGCTTAACCGAGTAGGTAAATATATAATGTTATAATAATTGACTTATGGGCAAGATAGATCAAATTGGCCACCAGTATAATACTATCAAAAATACATTCATAGCGCTTACAAGAAATCTTGACCCGTGAGGCTGGTCCAAAATGATCAAACTGTCTTTGCATGGTGGTGTCACGAATTGGAACACCTCAGATAAGTGTCAAGAAAATCCTTTAATAAGGCAAGAATTTCAAAACACAAAGAGTACTAGAATACATACAAATGTCAACTCAAAGATTACAAAAAAGTCGTCAGACAAAACTAGAAAAAGGCATGGGGAGCCTACTGCGAAGATTTTCCGCAGGTAGCAAGGCTCCAAAGAGGCCTTTCTAATCCCACACAGCAGAGAATGGCACGAAACCTGCAAGCCTCGAAGAAAGCACCAAATTTCTGCTGTTAACTTACTTCCCTGACTTAGTCATCACAAATATGGTTGACTAGATATAAGAAGAATACAGCCCTTCTGTTTACGATTGGAAAACTACCAAACATATTATAGACGAGGACAAAATTTCATATTCGGGCCTACAAATTTATCACAAAAGAGCCGGAAGTGGTAGGTATGATTCATGTTTAGTATATAGATGGCTCCAAAACAAAACAAGTTTGAAGGTGCGGCATATACCTTACCTAAACATAAAATAGGCTACGGGAAAAAGTGCTAGCGTAGCTCAAATGGAGCTAACTGGCATCCTAACAGCAGTAAAATAAATCACCATAAATAACACCACTTAAAGAAATATGCTTATCTATACAGATAGCAGAAAAATACTACTAACCTTGGACAGGCCACGAATTTGCTCAGGGGTAGTACTAGAATGTTACCAAGCATTGGTCGAGCACATCATCTATGATTATCTCGTTAAATATGAAAATGGTATTTAGCGAGTATTCCTAACATCGGCCAACATAAGAGAGGCACCTCTTGACGACGTTGTTAACTACATAGAAACAGTAGGCTGGCTACGTCATCACTTAATAGTTATACAAGGTTCTTTCTAGCGCAGCCACTTTTATCCTGTCTGGAGATCTCTAACTTCGTTGCTATTGGTCGGATTTAAACGAGAAAAACGGCGCTATATTTGAAATGTGACGTAGAATAATTGCATATAAAAAATTCTGCGCAGAAGATACGAGAAAAGGACCTTAACGTATATATCCGTCACTATTGGCCGGATTTGAACGCGAAAAACAGTAATATATTTGAAATGGGCCATATAATAAATACATACAGAAAAATCCTGCGCAGAAGAAACGCCAAAGGGACCTTAACGTCTATCTCCGTTAGTAAAAGGCCAATTTTTATGGGAAAAACGGTTCTGTATTCAAAATGTGATGTAGAATAAATACCTAGAGAAAAACATGCGCAGTAGCAACGCCTTCATAGCGTCTAACAAAGATAATGGGCCTAATGAGGCCTAAGTGCTAAGGGGCAGCCCTCTTGTGGAGCAACCCAGCCTCCCCACCTTACAGATACAGACAGATTGTACTTGTACAACTATTCGACATTGGGCGCCAGTAATATTTTTGCTAAAGTCCCGAAAAATAGCTAAAAAAATGGACTATTGACTTCCAGAAAATAAAAAAATTAAATTAAATAGCAATTTCATTTTCTCAAAGTGGATGAATTATCTACCATGTAATTACATTTTTCCAATATGTGATGAACAATTACCGAGAACATTGGCACTCCCTACCCTAGAGAGCTTTCAAGAAAATACCTCGAGCTGTTCTTGAGATAGCTGAAAAGTACAAACAGACAGACAGCTAAAAAAATATTATTACATAAAATTTACATAAAATTTCACATTTTATTTATTTAATTGACAAGTAAATAGCGATAATTTTACTATTTTTTGCTTACAGAAGATTGACCTTGGATTGTCTGGGGAAGGATTATCTTGTCACGAAATTAATTATATTAAAGGCATAATTAAAAGCTCATAATAATATGTGAGCCCATGATGCTAAATGGGGATTTACTCGAGAGTCGTGGAGGCCTATTAGATTTTGAAGATTAGACGGTAGTAAAAAAGGTTGTATAATGTATACCCTTTCATCGGTGGGGGGAGCGTCTACAGGTTTTCAAAAATGTGATAGTGTGACAATTTTTTGAAAATTAAAAAAAAATCGCCATTTTGAAATACTCTAGCAAGTCAAATTTTCATACAGATGATCCAGCTTGATATCATGGTCGTGCATGATCCAGCTTGATGTCCTAGTTGTGCTGATCCATAATCTATTGATTATTCGAAGGGATTTTGACAGTTTGATTTTTTTTTCATGATTTAAATGTAAATTTAACAATCTTTTGAATATATTTTGTCCACAAAACACACTTCATAATATTGTCACTCATCTTCTTAGTAGATATTAAGCGTTGTACATATAATATCAGCTCTGATGGCGTAATGGCTGACGAAAAGTATTATGGGGACGGTTTGAGAGAGTGAGCGGTCCTTAGATTTCAATGGAACACAAATAAACTCTTACAACATCAGCAAGAGTTATTAGTAATACTAGAAACTCAGAAGATACCTAATTGCAGAAATACTTAATGAGGTTATCAAATCTATTATGCCCGACATCCACAAAATTCAGCCCGAGGTGGCGCTAATGTCGTTATCAAAAGCAGCCTTTCTCACTAGGGAACGCGAAAATCTGAAGAAATACCAGGGGCTTGTATTACCGAATCATGCTTCACTGCAGCTGCACCCACTAAACTTTATTGACATTATTTGTTACTTGGATTTGTGGAAATTGGCAGTTTACATTTTTCCCAATGTCTTTGCTTTTTTACCAACTATTGTTAATATTTCTCCTTAATTCTGTATACAATTGGAAATTTAAAATGTTATAATTAATAATTTTTAATCTCATAATTAGTTTCTTTCTATATTTTGTCCTTTATTATATTTTTATTAAAATCCCCAAAATCAGATTCTACTACAAAAATTTCATTTTTTCATTTAAAGAATTGCACATTTTTTATTGTTTTGTGCCTACTGAGGCTATAAACCCAACATATATATTTTGTACTTCCAATCAAAATTGTCAATACTGATTATATTAGTTAATATATTATGCTGAATGGAATCGCAGCAATAATAGCATCGAAGGACCACGCAGTTGAATATAAACAGTTTAAGAGCCGTGAATTGCCTTTTTATTAAGAATTAAACAAATTTGATTACATTTTATTATAAAAAAATAATTTTCACAATTATCACGCAAATTGTTTTTTTTTTTTGTAGACTGAGCCACATTTTTTTGTCTCTACAGACACTTATTCTTATTTTATTATTTGTATACCCAGCAAATCGATTATTATCTCAAATTGTTAAATATGTAATATGAAGTATGAAGAAATGTGTATTTTTTTAAATAAATTAGATATATAAAAACGTTCTCACACTATTCTAGTCCAGCAAGCGAAGAAAATGCAAAGGTTGTTCAAAACATGCAATCTTGTTTATGTATAAAATTATTAGTGGCACTTTGTCAGCCAACCATGAAGAGAGTAGCGACATCTGTTGATTAGTATAATATCCAAGTTGATTTAGAATTAGTCACAATTATAATTTTAATTTCCTTGATCTTTATCAATTTAATCAAATCAAGAATCGAACTTTTGAACTAGAAATATTGTAAAAGAATCTATTAAATTGATTCCTGTTTAAGGACATCTGGCATTATTCTGTATATAAATTTATTCAAGAGTACGTTCATGTATTTGCTATGATAAATAAACACCGATTGGTACTATGATGGTACTTTCGAAAATATTTGCACAATAAATTACCATTCTCATTCATTTTAAGTACTAAAGATGGTTAAACAAAAATTATAAAAAATACTCGTTAAAAACAAAATTCTAACAGAATATTTATCTATTGAAAATTTCTCCTTGATCGATCCGATCATAGTGCCTAAGGTGAAACTCTCGAGCTGAGAAAGTGTATTTGACCTCTTAAATTGTGTTGTTTTGAGTTGACTGAAAAACTGGACTCATAAACCAACGAAAGTATGTTCTACAACTCTGGTTCAGAAGTGGACATTGCCATGTTTATAAGTCGAAATAAGACTGGGGCTTCGGGGCTCCCAGTCGAATCTCTCTCAACGGTATATCGGGAAACTTTTTTTCTAAAAAGAGAAAGTTTCGAAATTAAAGGTAAGGCCTGTGGGATTTTATTATGTATTAAACCGTAAAATTTTTTGTTATTTTATATATTTTCACCAGATTATTTAATTATAAAAATCTTTTTATTTAACAAATTATATAATAAATAAATGCTTGGAATAATATTAAAACTTTACATAATCTTTCTTATGAAAATACAAGAAAATAATTTATAAAATAAAGTATTTTCAGTTTGAAAATGAAATTATGTATAATTTTTTTAATACGTAAGTCATTTATTATGGTAAAATTATTTATAGGGTGTTTAGAATTTTTAGTTCCATTATAAGCCGTAATAATGGAAACGCAATTTTTTTTAATTTTAGAAATCGAAAGTAGAGCATTTTTTAAGATAATTTCCAATTTTTTTGATTTTCATTCGGACGTTTAAGCCTTTAAATAAATTACCAAAAAAGAATAATGAAACTCAAAGTTATACGACAAATTTTTAATATAAAGACATATATATGTTTCGGTATACAAAAAGACCATCATCAGGAAAAATATGTGTCTGGTTGGATACAATAAAAACAAACAGTAAACTAGTAAAAGGATTAATCTCTGTACGATTTTTCAAGACTACGGCCCGTTTCTAGGTAAAAAAATATTGAAAAATACATTTTAAGTCAATTTAAATATAATATCAATAAAATTCAATGTAATAATTTTTAAAAAATTTGCAAACAAAACTGAGTTTCAAGAAATTGAAAAATTAATCAAATTCCAAAATTCCAAAGCAATGAAATAAATAAAAATGTCTAGAAAATCAAAAATTTCGATAATTTAAAAATTATATCCAAAATTTCAGAAATATATCAAAAATTTCAAAAAAATTGAATATTTTGCAATTTTTTTGAAAATTTCAAAAATTGCAAAAAATTGTAATATCAAAATATTCAAAAACTTCTAAAATATATCGAAAATTTCGAAAAACATCAAATTATTCGGTTAATTAAAAATATTTCAAGAATTTTAACCATTTCAAAAATGGCAAAGTTTCAAAAAACAAAAAAAATTCAAAAATTTCGCAAAAATTGAAATTTCGCATTTTTTTAAAAACATCTAAAACATCGAAAATTTCGAAAAATATCAAATTTTTCGGTTAATTAAAAATATTTCAAGAATTTTAACCATTTCAAAAATGTCAAAGTTTCAAAAAACATAAAAAGATTATTGTAAAATTTCAAAAATATATCAAAAAATTCGAAAAAATTGAAATTTCGCATTTTTTTAAAAATTTCTAAAACGTCGAAAATCTCAAAAAATATCAAAATATTTCAAGAATTTTAATCATTTCGAAAATGTCAAAGTTTCAATAAAAAAAAAATTATTCTAAAATTTTAAAAATATATCAAAAATTTCGAAAAAAATTGAAGTTTTGCAAAGTAAAAACGTTAAAATGTTTAAAAATTTCTAATATATCAAAAATTTCGAAAACTTTTTGCAATTTATTGCGAAAATTTTAAAAATTGCAGAAACTAAAAATGTCAAAATGTTCAAAAATTTCTAAAATATATCGAAAAATTTTAAATTTTTGCAATTTGTTGCGAAAATTTCAAAAATCTCAGAAACTAAAAATGTCAAAATATTCAAAAATTTCTAAAATATATCGAAAATTTCAAGGAACATTCGCTTAATTAAGAATATTTCAAGAATTTTAACCATTTCAAAAATGTCAAAAAAACATTAAAAAATTATTCTAAAATTTCGAAAAAATTGAAAAAGTTGAAAAATGTCAAAATGTTCAAAAATTATATTAAAAATTTCAAAAAATTTGAAATTTCGCAATTTTTTAAAAATTTCTAAAACATCTAAAATTTCAAAAAAACATCAAAATATTTCAAGAATTTTAATCATTTCAAAAATGTCAGTTTCAAAAAACAAAAAATTATTCTAAAATTTCAAAAATATATCAAAAATTTAGAAAAAATTGAAGTTTCGCAATTTTTTTCAAAAAGTAAAAATTTTAAAATGTTTAAAAATTTCTAGCATATCAAAAATTTCTAATATATCAAAAATTTCTAAAAATTTTAAATGTTACAATTTTAAAAATTTGCAAAAACTAAAAATATTCAAAAATTTCCAAAATATATCGAAAATTTCAAGAAACTTCAAATTATTCGCTAAATTAAAAATATTTGAAGAATTTTAACCATTTCAAAAATGTCAAAGTTGCAAAAATACATCAAAAATTTCGAAAAAATTGAAAAATGTTCAAAAATTTCCAAAATATATCCAAAATATAGCGGCACATTAAGTTAAATTATGATACAGAAAAATGAATATTTAAATTGAACTCAATCACTTCACTCAGTTTATTATGAAAACCCCGCCATTTTACTTATTTGAAGAAACTTTTTTGCCACAGTAAATCCATGACTGACTTGATTCACTGTCTGGATGCGAGAGAGAGTGTGTGCTCTGAATTTTAACGGTGAGGAGGGTTGGTGATTTTTTATTGGTAGGAGATATGTGACGTGATATGTAAATAGCCTTTAATTAAGCATCGTAGCGTTAAGAAACATATCTATATTTTTTGTCTCTTATAATGATGGGATAATATAAGAGAAAGATAAGTTTGCATAGCAACAGTCGCTTATGTATTTTATTTTTGTTAACTGCATGTTGCAAGTAGAGAGAAAGACGGAATAATATTGTGTTGATTTTAAATCTATTTTTAGATTATAAAATATTAAAATATACAGTAATGGACATTAATATGAACTTCAAGATTAATATTATTAATTTTAAAAGAAATATGAATTAGTTTGTATTTTCTGGATAATATTCCAGTGAAATTTATCCAATGTCCATATTCCTGGTGTGCGTGTTATGTTTTACAATCTGATTAAAATGATTGAACCATAAATTTTACTGAATCCAACTACTTCGATGTTCAGCATGGATGCTGCCAACTGATCATTTTTATTTTTCTTGTGAAGATAAATTGGGTGTAAAAATTGTCCTTAAGCACTAATTCCTGCTATCATAGTTACTAGCGAACCTCGTTCAGTCGATGTAATGGCCGCAATATGATATTTTCCTTTTTTGTAAGATTATTTTAGGAATCTTCGATGGCACAATGGAAAGATCAGTTAAATATTTTTGTATCCAAGAATTGCTTTTCGTATCAGTTTTTCACTTCTTTGATCAGCCATGGGAAAGTCGCTCGTTTCGACTTTTTTTACCATTTTCTGCAAAATCGATTTTGTATTATAGCATCTACAGCTGACTTCATATCCTCATCGTTACACTTTTTTTAATTATTTTGACGATTATTATTACCTATTTAACGGAGTTTTATAAAGTGGTGTCCAAAAATAGTGAATCTTTAAACTGACTGCTAATAATTTGTGAAGATATTGTTGAAATTTTTTATAAATTGTTGGTTTACTATCACTTATAATTTTATCAAAATAACTGGAAGGATGTTTAAAAATTTATATGAAAGTTGTGTTTTCATTTATAAATTAACGAAAAAAAAATACCCACTAAGCTGTTTATATAATTTAATTAATATTAGCTGGCACTTCATTTAATTAGATTAAAATTAATATCATTCTTCAACAATAAA
The DNA here is from genome assembly GCA_963243735.1 of Neocrepidodera transversa. Lineage (NCBI taxonomy): Eukaryota > Metazoa > Arthropoda > Insecta > Coleoptera > Chrysomelidae > Neocrepidodera > Neocrepidodera transversa. The sequence continues at coordinate 6,287,106 of OY725355.1, forward strand.
TATCGAAGGAGAAAATACGGAAATATACGTCTTCAATAATCAGTGAGGCTTGAAATATTTTCAATAAATGCGATTTTCGTTACACTAATTTAAATTCTTCAGATATTTAATTGTGTGAATGTAATAAATTAGTATTTAAATGCAGAATTAACATTCACTTTTCCAAACTTAAAAAAAAACATTGTCTTTTAAAATTCCCATGGGTCTTGATTTAACTCCAAAAACCAATTGATATTTTTTTATTTTATACTTGAAGAGATCGATTGTGAATTAATTAATTTTTTTTCGATCATTTCGTGGTTTTAAAATTGGGGTCTAGGTTAAGAGAAAGCGACAATCGGACACGTTTGAGGTATCATAAAACAAGGATTAAAAGCAATTAAAATTATCATGATAACATGGCAAATCGGCTTCAGTTATTTTAAATCGATGAAAACTATTTAAAAATCTAAATTAATCTTATGATTATTAAAACTGAAGTAACTGTCAATCTGGGTGTCCCTCAAAGGTTCAATAATAAAACCACACCTTTTCCTTACAGCAATTTTCTTTTCCATTTCTTTTAGTAATTACATTACAGAGTTTAATAATTTCTACAAAATGATTTCTAGTTTTATAGCTTCAACGAAATCAAGAAAATTTCCTTTGGTGGTCGGAAACTATTAAATATAAGGTACGCAAACTGAAAAACTGGTTCTCTACTCATAATCTTATTTTCAAAAGTTAATTAATTAAGTAAACTCAAGGGAAAGCAATCAACTAACACTGATTACTTATTTAAACACTAGCCGGCAAATTAGTGGAACAAGAACAATTAAACTGAAGAAAATTAATTGTTTTTATGATTTTTTTATTATGGAAATGATAGAGTGCTACTAAATTCCATCTTCTATTAATGCATATTTGAGTTGTATTAAAATTAGAAAACGTAACCACCTCTTTCAAGTTTAATTAAAGTTTGCAATAAACTTTTAGATTAATAAATAAAAATAATATTATTGTATTTGTTATGGTAGAATAAAACCATTATAATCAACATTTTAAATAATTTCATAACTTTCAGTTGTTTATTTATATTGCAACAACTGAAATAAAATTTGTATTCGTAGTTTTTATATATTTTATTTACTAATTTAGCTATTTTTGGCATTCGTTTTACCACAACAAGATTATAGAATATACCATATATTAATTAAAAAAAGAGTACTAGATATTAATATTTCTTGATATAATAATAAAATAAGAAGATTCATAATACATTAAAAACCGTAACTGTGAAACTTAACCAACATCTGGGTTGGTTGATCTATCACTAGCTTAACTCCAACCTAACTTTTTGTCTAACTCTAGACTTACCTCGCCTACTATCTGGACTAATACCCAAACAATACTGTAAAATGATACTTTACTAAATAATGAATGTGATTAAAGCTCAAATCTTTTTATTATGGGTTAGTTCCACGAATAGAATTTGAAATATATCAGAAATAAAATATTAAATAAAAAAGTTTTGGACGCCAGTCAAATTGATTTTTTGATGTAATTAGAAACAACTGACAAAAAAATTACGATATATTTCAAAATCCGTCCGTTCTTTATTTTTGTGGTTTTAAGGAAATTAAACTCAAATTAAACGTTATATTTGTTTATTTTACGATAACAATTTCAGAGATCTTTGTTTTTTTTTCCTTTAAAAAAAACTTGGCTTATTCTTGAGATTTTTCCTTATCTTCCTTCTCCAAAGGAAACTAGGCAGCTTGGTCCAAAAACGTAGTCCAAGAAAACGAAGTCCAGGAAAAAATGTCGTAAAAGAAACACCAACTTGGTCCAAAAAGAACGTAGTCCCAAAGGAAAAAATGTCGTCCAAGAAACACCAGCTTGGTCCAAAAAGAACGTAGTCCCAAAGGAAAAAAATTTAGTCCAAGGGAAACATGTAATCCAAGCCAAAAAATGTATTCTAAGGGAAAAAATTTAGTCCAAGGGAAAAAATGAAATCCAAGGGAAAACATTTAGTCCAAGGGAAAAAAAACGAAGTCCAGAGGAAAAACCCCTATATAAAGAGGGAAAAAAAGACGATATATAAGTCAATGTGTTTGACTAAAGAGGCAAAGAGAGAGAGAGAGAGAGAGTTGGTAACATGGGAAAGACATTTTATAGTAATACCTAAAAAAGAGGGAAATCTAGTTATAGAAAAAAAAATCGGTTGTGTTGCCGAAAGATATTCAGATACAAATTGTATATATTTTTTTAGTTTAATCAACTTTGTTTTATTCATCTTGTACGAAATCTGAAAATTTTCTTAGACGTGTCAAAACGTGAAAAATATACAATCAGCGATATAATGTTTAATTCAATTTTAGAAATTATAGTAGAAATACGTTTTTGAATATTGAATTAATAAATGTGTTATTAGATTTAGTTATTTTTGGTGAACATTATTGATCTGCTAGGAAGTGTAAAGCTTCACTTGGTGATGGTTTCCCAGACTTCAATTTGTTTATGTGTAGATCCTGAATGTTCTTGTGAACTGGAGAAGAAGGCTCTGTCAAGATTTTTTGACACTCCTGCAAAAGGTTCTCGGTTATATACTGGTAAAATGGAAGGATAAAACAGAGTGCTGGAAGCCAATGGAAGACGACATAATTATGAAAATGATACACGAAGAAATAACAAAAGGACTAAAACATAACAAAAAATAAAAATAAAACAGGATCCTACTTTGAATTGGTACAACAATGGAGTAATGAAGCACGTAAACAGAAGATAAAATACACAATAATAAATAGGACGAGAATTTTTATTTCAAAAGCAATAAAAACTAGAATATGCGAACAAGTAATAAATTTATATGGTAAAAATTCACCAGGATTGAATAAAAAGGACTTTTAAATCATCTAGAATTTTTATAAAAATACTCGTGAGAGGAAAATCCTCCCAGAATATTCTTCTCCAGATAATACTTCCCAGACAATCCTTCTCCACGACAATTTTAACCACGACAATCCTCCCCCGCGACAATCTCTGCACACGATAATCCCTCCCGGACAATCCTTTCCCAAATAATCCTTCCTCAAAAAATCCTTCCCTAAGACAATTTACCCGTAATTATGGATACTTAGGTCTACCACTTCGTCAGATATGTCTTGATTTTTAAGAGTTTTAATATTAATCAAGACAACAAAACAGAGCTGACGAAGACAGTCAGCTCCTTAAAAAAAAACATACAAATAGTGACTGGTTTGCATTACATCGCTCTAGTGAGCATGTGTGAGAAATATATGTCACGGGGAAGAGTTGTCATGAGGAAGGATTGTCGTAGGGAAGGATAGTCGTGGGGAAGGATTGTCGTGGGGAAAAATTGTCTCTGAGAAAAATTGTCTCTAAGAAGAATTATATGTGAAAAGAATTGTCTCTGAGAAGAATTGTCATGGGGAAGGATTATTCGGGAAGGATTGTCTTGGATTCAAAATTACCCTCTAAAATTCACGTTACCCTAATAATCAACTAAATTCTTGTAATAAAAACAAGCCGGCACATGCTTTAAACAAATATATGTTTTTTTTTTAATTGGTTTATGGCTTTGGCAAAGACCAATTAGCCAGGAATATTTGTTCTCAAAATTATTACCACGCATTAAAAGTTACATAGGGATTCGTTTTAGATTATTCAAAAATATCCCTATTTTAAGGACGACCGCATCGTAGTATACGTAATATTACACGTATCCTGTAGCTGGCGCCAGTTTCATTGTCCTGCCAGCACTCACATATTACTGACATCGTGTGAATACTTTTTCATGCCAGTCCAGCGCTGGAGCAAATAGAAAGCGCGTCTACTTTTCTTGCCAGTAGCTGCCAGCCCCTTACCCTGTAACACCCGCGCCAGTATTGCAGGCAACGTTTGAACACCTTGGGAGTCAGTCGCTGTCTTTGGATGTTTCGCTGTCATAACACACGAAGGCTGATCATTGGCGTATTGTTTATTTTTGTTTTGGCTGGCCAGTGAGATTAGCGCCAGGTACTCGATACGTGTAAACGAATTGGGTCCAGCGCTATGCCAGCCAAAAATTGGCAGGATAGTGAGACTGGCAGTAGTTACTGGATACGTCTAAAGCCGGCGCCAGACGATGCTACCAACGTTTGACTCAAATGTTGGACAATTGACTCTGCTACACGGTGGAACGAATGTTTGAAACCAATACATTTGACCCAACGTTGGCTATTATTTGTCCCTTTCATAATCTAACCTGACATATTTGACACATCAGATAAATATTTAAGTCCAAAAAATTTTTATATATTATTTTATTGAATTACTACCTTCTAATGAATTCTATACCTTTCATTTATTAGTAAAATGTCCACCCTTCTTAATTTTGTTTGCCTCGTTAATATTTGCGTACATATTAATTAATTTAATTCAATTTTAATAATTTAAAGGATAATCTTTTGGTAAGTATTTCTATTATAATAGTTCCCCTTTTGTACCTCAGTGCAACATTTCTACATAAATATTTGATCATCGCAATAACTAACAATGTTTAAATTATTACTTTAGATGTTTAACGGACTTCTGCACTTAATTTAACCCTATTCGGAATGAAACAACATTCATAACGTAGTCAATAAAAATCAATAAAAAAGACACGTACTCTTATAGAACATGCTCTTGTTTACTTCCCTATATAAGATACAATAATCCACGGAATCGTGTAGCAGTCTATCAAGTGTCTTCCAACTGAACGGCCCAGTGAAAAATAAATCCTTTGAAGCGGGTCAAAAGACCAACAACAGCCCGAAAATGCTCCAACACGAACGTTGGACACTTGATACTGAATACTCGTAGTTCAAGAACCGGCTACACGGTACGTCCAACCATCAAGCGTCCAACGTTGGAAGGTGTTGGTAGTTACGCACTCTGAGTCAAGGGTATTTTGTCTTTGGACTTTGGTTTTTGGCGTTTCTCAATTCACTGTTGAACTCATGGTACAAAATAGAAGAGCAGAAAATAAATTGTAGATAAATTAAATTAAAAGTCTCACTGACCAGTAAAAATGGAGGTTAAAACAAAATAATATTTTCGGCTCTAAAATGATAATTGGGCGTTTTCCATCATGAGGCACACGATATGTCTATTGTCAACATGTCTGGCACTTATCTTTGATATCTATCTTGTAAGTTATTGGTGGCTGTCTTCGTTGTATGAAGCTAGTTGCTGCATGAATATCACGATCATCTGGTAATATATTTTTTGAAACTAGGCCATCTTCTGTGTGATAAAGTCCAGTTTCGGCGTCCTTGTGAGTCCTTTCGTGGCATTACTATAGCTGAGGCCTGGCGTTGTGAGTTTAGAGGGTTGTCTTGTTGGTGTTTGAATCCTTTGAGGTGCTCTCGATACCTTAGGTCATCCTCTATGCACGGTAGTTATCTCCACATACATATCGTAGTGATATGACAGGTCTATTATCCACGGTAAAATTCCTGGGATCTGTAACAATGTGTCACTTCTTGGTTTCTTCTTTTACCTCTATCTTGACTTTCATGTCAAGTAGGTATTTTAGCCTCATCATACTTTTTTTTCTTTGTCTACGTCTATCAAGGAAGACGGGTAATAATTTCTTCTCTTCGTATCGGTTGCGGAGTTTAGTCACTTTTTCCGGGTTGTATCCAAGTCCTTTTTCACTTCCTCTCGAGGAGACCTTTAATTTCCACTCTCGTTGGTTTATCGTATAGCATATGGAACGTATACCACTTAATGTCCTTTTTTCAATCTAAGAAATTATCTAGCTTCCTGTAATCGTCTGCTTTTTCTATGTTAATTCACAGCAAGTGCTGGACTGCATGGTTAAGGAACGGATTGTTTCTTTTACCGCAGTACATACTTGCATTCATACCTCCGGCGATTATAAAACAATCGTTTGGTATTGTGTCGATTTTTTCGGGAGCAGGTTTCACAGTTTCCTCTCATTTTTTGTCCATTAGTTTATCTTCGTTATCGCGGCTCGCGCTAGCTGTGTGTTTCACAGTTACGTCTTTTTCCGTTTCGTCCTCGCTGCTCAACGAAGCATCTTGTGCTTCGTCGGCGTCCATATCTTTCGTATTTTTTGATTTTTTATCCTTTTACTCTTTCTTTTCTCGTTTCGCTATTTGCTGTCTATTCTGTGGCTTTTTTGGAGTTTTCAATGGTTTATGCGACTTTTTCAGCTGAAGTGATTTTGGCTCCGCTAGGTGCTTAATCAGGGTGTCGTTATTTCGCTTTATTGTTACTATTAAGATTTTGATATTATTGTCCGGTCGGACTTTTTCTTCGGCTTTTTTTCTTCTTTCAGCCTATTTTGTCTCTCTATTGGCTGCTTCTTCCGCTTCTAGTTCTTTCGCTTGGCATCTTCTTACCATTTATACCGTCTTTCTTCTCCTTGTATTAATTTTTCTTCGTATCCTGAGTATCTACCATCATATTATCCCTGATAGCCATCATATCTAGCATTTTTGTTTTTTTCTGTTATGCATCAAACAAAAAAGTATAAGGAAGATATATATTAAAATTGACATAAGAAATTAAATCCTAGCACTGGAATTATTACCAAATGGTAGGAAAAATGAGGATTTAATCCAGGAATTAATCAAACCGGACAAATAAACGAAGAAGAGTCAATTTTTGCTACTATTCAAAAACAAAAGAACAATTTAAGCGTTTTCGATATTCCTGTATTAATACGGTTTTGTTGGTTAGTTTTCAAAAACTAACCGCGAGATTTTTTTGAAATTTGGCATATAAATTATCCTTGATGTCCTGAGAAAATTGAGCTATAGCAACTCTGTACCACGAGATACAGGGTGAAACAGTAAATGCGCACGGTACCCGGTCATATTATATATTCATAACAAAAAACAACTTTCTCTATTAAACGTATCAATGTTTACATTCTCGTACAACTATTAAGTGTATTTATTTCCTGTTTGATTTTACGATTATATTTATATAAAAAAAATTATAGTAATTGACTACTATTGAATGAAAGTAACAGATTTAACTGATTCGCTATTCGCTTGTTAGATGTAAATTTACTACCCACAGATTTGTAATAAGAATGAAAAACGTATATTAAAGATATGTCAATCAATAAAGAGATTTTATCATAATAGACTTTCTTTGGAAGATGTAGCGGATTCACTGAATAATTAAAACTTTCAAATTGTCAGGTCAGAGGTCAACACCGTTTTATGTAAGTGTGTTTTATTTAATTACGTATGTATATATATATATTTTTATCACTGTATTTACGATCTTTACACTTTCACTAATGACTAAGTACTGTAGATATTGATAATCACTTGTTGAGGCGGTTTTGCGCGAATCGTGCACACGTTTTTGTTAATATTAGTAATATTGGCCAATAACATTGGAAAAAAATATTCTATCAATGACGAATCGGCGTTTTATTTCAAGACACTGACTACAGCAGCGAATTTATTGATACATGTAGATTCAGATCCAATCCAAGTGATTTGGGTTAATTTAAATTCCGTAATAATTAAAATATTTAATTTAAAATGGCGCACGGCACTGGATTAAAATTAACTTAATTATCGGAAAGACTAGAAGCTTTGAATATCAGGTACTAGTTGTAACCACCGCTGAAAGATGGAGTCACTTGCGTACTTGTTTTGCATACCCAGCCTACCTTATGGTGTACGGCAACCGGAGTCGATCTAGTTGCAGCTGCGATCCAAAGTCACAGTTGCTCTGGCAGTCCCAATTGGAGTAGCAGTGGCAGTCCATCGACCTTCAGAGATAGATCTTGTAAAATAAAATAAATATGAATAACAATTATCACTTATATCAAATGTCCAAAAAATGTAAAAAATTGCAAAAATTTCACGAAAATTTCATAGAGTGGTTAAAATTTCACTAATTTAAGAATTAAAAAAAATTGTTAAAAAATGTCTGAAAATATAAAAAATGTAAAAAAAAAGTAAAAAAAAGTCAAATGTCAAAAAAATGCCTAAAAATGTATAAAAATGCATACAAATGCATAAAAATGTCTAAAAATGTCAAAAAATGTCAAAAAATTCCAATTTCAAGAATTTAAAACATTTCAGAAAATTTGAAAATTACAAAAATATTGATAAAAATCGATAATTTAAAAAATCGTTAAAAAAGCGTTAAGTTTGAAAATGTCAAAAAACGTCAAAAACTGTAAAAAATGTCCAAAAAAACACCAAAATATGTAAAAAATTACAAAAATTTCACGAACATATCATTAAATAGTAAAAATTTTAATTAAAAAATAAAAAAACTTTCAAGATTTTCAAGAAAAAAATTTCTCCTTGGATATAATGTCCAAAATTAAGAGTTTTTGGAAATTATTAAAATTTCTAAATTTTGAAAAAATGTATCTCTTCTATACAAGTTGTATTTTCCGTATTTTAAGCTGCATTAAGACGGATCTGCATCGGAGCCTGACAATCTCACAATAATTGAAGAAATATTTATTCAATAGAATTTTGTGCCTATTAGAACAAAAATGGTATGGGGGCTTAAAATTTGTGATTTATTTTTCTTATTTTTGTAAAATTTAAAATTTTGATGACAGATTTGGATTCCGATTAAAAAAACAAAACAAACAATTGAATTACGAGAAATTTGCGCCTTTTTTAGAAAAAAAAACTAAAGGGGTCTGAATTTTTAGTATTTGTGAGTTGTTTTTGCTTTTTTGTGTAAAATTCAAAATTCTTTCTTATTTGAATGCAACAAAAAATTTATTTACGAAAAGTTTGTGCCTATCCGGATAAAAATATTATAGGGGCTTAAAATTTGTGATTTATTTTTCTTACTTTTGTAAAATTTAAAATTTTATTTACAGATTTGGATTGCGGTTAAAAAAAAAAAACAAAAAATTGTATTACGAGAAATTTCCGCCTTTTTTAGGCAAAAAAAGTTATAGGGAATTTTTGATATTTGTGAGTTGTTTTTGCTTTTTTATGTAAAATTTAAAATTCTCTCAGATTTGGATGCAACAAAAAATTTATTTACGAAAAGTTTGTGCCTATCCGGATAAAAATATTATAGGGGCTTAAAATTTGTGATTTATTTTTCTTACTTTTGTAAAATTTAAAATTTTATTTACAGATTTGGATTCCGGTATAAAAAAACAAAAAATTGTATTACAAGAAATTTTTGCCTTTTTTAGACAAAAATAGTTATAGGGGTCTGAATTTTTAGTAGTTTTTGCTTTTTTGTTTAAAATTTGAAATTCTTTCAGTTTGGATGCAACAATGAAATTTTGAAAATTTTTGAATTTATTTGTCTAAAATTTAAAAATCTGTAAATTGCGTTTTGTATATTTACAAAATAATTATAAAAATATAATAATCATGATTTTTTTGCTATTATAATTATTTCACGTATTTTCTACTCCTTATTTATTCCTTTTTCGTACACCGTCGCTTTTAAATGTGTCCTTATAAATAAATTATATATTATTATTTTTGAATTCCTAAAAAATTTTATGGATCAAAATATCCATTTATCTACCGATTAGTTTCCAAGAAGTCCCGTCATTTGGATGGATGGTGCCGTCAAGGTGAGACATTTTTTTAAAACATTATTGATTTGTGCAGCGATGTATACAGAATGATGTTTACCTCTTCTCTTCTAGAAGATGTGTTTATAATATAAACGAAAGCCCATAAAACTCATTAGTGTGCTTCGTAATTGATGAATCTTGGGCTGGCTGTTATTCCTCCTCTTCTTTTAAAGATCCTTTGCCGTCAGGTCTATTTTTTAACAGCCAAGGTCTTTGCGTTCATTATACAGGGCTAAACTTAACTTTAATATACATAAATCAATTTTTAAAAAATTATAAATTATTATTAGATAAATAAAAGTTGCAGTCTTTGACCACACCTAAATATATTTAAATAACCCAGTACCAATACTTTGTCAATAGATCAATCTATCTAATCATTGCATTGTTAATAAATTTAGCTCCACTCGCATATTTTTATTACCTAACTGCTTTGGTTCGAACTTCTTAGAATGGACTCTGATAGTCTATAAGCCAGAAGATAAAGCTTTTTTTTACAAAATAGTATTGACGTGGAAATTTCTTGTTTGGTGGTATAAATGTCATATTTGTGGTGATCCATCCTAATTGAGTAAATTCCTGAAAAAAAATTTTTTTCTTAAAAAAATCAAGCAAGGAGTGAAAAATTATACCAAGAAATAATTATTACTGATTGTCAGATGCAGAGAAAAATTTGTTAAAATCGAGATAAAAATTGCGGGTTGGAAAAGAATTGTCAAAGGTTTATTACAAAGAAATAAAAGTAAATTTTTTTATCAAAATAATCATAAAGAACGAAAAGGACGAAAATATAAGAAGAGTTGACAAGAAAACAGAAAAAACACGAAATTGATTTTTTTATTTCTTCATTGGAGTTTTAAAATTTGTGAATTATAAACTGATTAATTTGAAAATCTAAAATTCATATCAATATATTTTCATTGATAAAATATTTAGTAAAAATTATATAAAACACAATGAAATGTAAATATTATATTAAATAATATTATATCTAGTTTTATTTTTGGCCCACCGACTAAAGCCTTCAATTCTCAATACAATCGAAATTTCTCTTGGCGTTTTTAAGGTTTGACCTATAATTTCTAAGTCATTACACTGGCAGCACTATCGAGATGTTTGTTCTCAGTGGGGTTCAAATACCGAGGCCCCCCGTCGATCATACTTGAATGGACACACGTTTGATAAAATTAATAAGGACATACTGACTGTCGACACCTTTTAAAGTGATATTGTTTTTTTTGTCGTCAAAATTAGGGAGGTCTCCATAAAATATTTATTATTATTATTATTATTATCTATTATTACGTACAAAATCTATAATTTTGTTTGTCTATTGAACATGTTTTTTTTATTTTTTGATTTTTTGATCCTGAAATATTTGGTAATTAAGTGTATAAATGCTCATTTGTCTTTGTACATAGTTACTTATTTTTTTCCTTCTGGTATCCTTAATTCTGGCCTTTTAAGTCTTTGTTCTATGAACGAGTTAGAGTGAGCTAACCCAGTGCTAAAGAGTTTTACTCTCGGCCCATTTCTAAATAGTATCTTTGGCACTTTTTTTGGATGTGAGTAGATAGTCTAAGTGAGTTCTGACTTAGATATAGGGAATTCAACGTGTTAGAGAGAGAACGTCTGTTTCTGCGAGTCAGAGAGAGATAGAGAGAGCGCTATGACATTAGCCATCTTTACAGTTTCCTTTAATACAATTTTTCAATCGTTGAATCTCTAACTTCGTTGCTATTGGTCAGATTTAAACGGTGCAACGGGGGTGAACGGTGGAGTTAGACATGATAAGCTATGTAATTATTCAACGTCACATTTTAAACACATTGCCATTTTCCGCTTTTAAATCCGACCAATAGCAACGAAGTTAGAGCTTCAACGTTTCTTCTGCGCATGGTGTCCTCTGTCGGATAGTAGTCGAATTAGCAAAACTTGTATTAAAGGAAACTGTAAAGCTGGCTAATGACGTCATAGCGCTCTCTCTCTGACTCGCTGAGATACAGACGTTCTCTTTCTAACACGTTGAATTAATTATACCTCGGTCAGATCTCACTTATCTACTGCTATTCCAAAGAATGGTTCCGACCTACTGGACTCGGATTCTGCATCTTTTGAGTATCCACCGACACGGCTCTTTAGGTCTGTCTGGGTAGTTGATAGAGCGTCTGTAATGGCCACACAAGCTAGTATCTGACAACTTAGCCGCCGGGTCCCTTCGTCCACCAGGCTACTGCGCCATATATGACCATTGATTTTATCACCTTTCTAATATTCCAGAGGGATACCCTGACTTTATTGATTGTTCTTTCCAGATGGGAGTTCCAGGTAACTTTTCTATCTAGGATAATCCCCACATAGTTTACCTCCTCCGTAAACGGAATGTTTATGCCTTAAATTAAAAGGTCATCGGAATAGTATTGAAAATCCACCCTCAGCTGGGAGAGTGTCCAAAAAAGTGGATTATTGGTCACTAAATTTTATTTTTTGATATTTAAAAGCAAAAAAAACTTTTGTTTAAATATGTTTTTCATGTTTTGAATTCCTGTTAAGTTGTGCATGATCTAGATGCTAGATAATTACTTGTAGCTTCTATGAGTCCTAGAAGCTTATTTTATCATTTTTTTTATTAAACCTATTTACCAAAATATATTTCCAAGCTTGAAATAATTTTCCTTGTATTTTTATATCCAGTTATTTTTTGTCCATTATTCTTGTTTTTATAAATCCTGAATTATTTTATCTTTGGTACATCTGTTTCTTATTTCCTTATTCAGGATTTCATTAGAAAATACATTTCGGTTCTTCAATTCATTTATATTCTGGTTCTTGTCTATAATGAATTCTGAGATCTTTATTTCTTATATACAGATGTTTATTATAAAATATGTTTATTATTTTGTATTTTTATCCTGTTATTCCTTGGCAGGAAATATTTAAAAGAAGCAAATTTAGTTTAGATTAATTGCTTTGTCTATTTAAATTTAGTTTCAATTTAGATTACAAATCTTTAAACCCGCCTATGCAGAAACTGTATTGCAAAAATCATATATTAAGCATTTAAAAAAAACCTTATCTTGGCATCTCTCTTACCACATATAAGCAAATCCCACACTGGTCGAAATGAAAAAAAAAACTATACCTGAAAGCGAACGAACGCGAAATCCTAAATATTATCCAGACAAACTGCATTTAGCGGAGAAAATTTAAAATTTTAATCGAACTAAGCCTGAAATATTTCCAAAATCACTACGACGTGACCCGCCGTTCTCATTGTATTTATTTTACATCTACCTTTCTGCAAGTTAAATGCAATCCTTAAATCCATGTGGGTGACAAATTAAAATCAAGGCCGCTTCGAGAATAATACATTTTTATTTCATTCATTAATTTTAACGTCCTGTTAATGCTAATAAATTGGTATTTACATATTTTGTTGATATATTTCGATCATTGGTGGAGATCTGGAGCTTGTTGGTTATTTATTACAAGTCATACATTTTTTTTAGTAATATTAAAATATTTTCTGCGGTCACTAATAAACAAATACATAGTAAATAAAAGTAAAATAAAATTAATAGCCCGTATTTATAAAAACAGTCGTACCGTTTCAAGAAATAAAGCAATTTCTTCAATGTATGCATAAAAAAAAATTGAAAGAAAAGGTTTCGCTTCGACTGATTTGCTTTTACGTTTTTCATATTTATAAAAAGAAGGGATTTGCTTCTAAAAAACAGGAATGTAGATTCACAATAGCTTTTCTATTTTGTTTTCGTCTGTTAAAATCTGTCTGGAAGGGCTTTGTATAAGTGGTCTTTTTGGTAGTGTGGTCTCATTGTTGTGTTTGTTATGGCTAATTTACAAACAAGAAAATACTACAAACCTAGACGTACGCCACATGAATCAAATTTCAAAACCTTACTGAAAAATATGTCCAAGTCAATGTAGAAAAAATTGTCACCATGTCGGATAGTCATGCAGCGATTAAAGCATTGAGCTCCCACGTATAAATTTGAGGAAGATAATGTGGTGTGGTTGCCGCACCTCTTTCTAAAACTCAGTCCTATAACCTGTGCACAAAATTTAAGTATTTCTGCGTTATAGTGCGACCTGGATTCCAGAACGCAACTGCTGAAGAATTGGGACGTACTCAGCACACAGTATCCAGAATCAGATTCCATTTCCCAACAGTTATTGTGGTTGTTGACTGCACGCACATTCGTATTAAAAAGCCATCCCAATTTAGAGACGAATATATAAGTAAATCAAAATGATTTTAGCAGTATTAATATGCAGATCATATGCCCTGGAAATGAATAGGCTTCGTACGTTTGGTTTTGTACAGCAGGAGCCTACCGACTTCAAGGAAGCTTCACCTAAATCAACCATAGACTTCTTAAGAAGGTGTGGATTGTATGGTGAATTATAGCCCATAGGGGTGAGCCACAATAGGCCTCTGTTGGCCGCAGTGGAGGGGCGAGCAAACGCTCCATTCACATTGAACCTACCTACCTACCTACAGGTTACAGTAAGTTTGATCTTCCACGACAAGAAAACCCTTTCGTGCTTTGTTGGAAATATCGTCCAATTTCTGTACCTGGGTGGAGAAATATTGTTGTTGGAGACGAGTAACTAACACTCTGGGTTCTCGGTAAAGCCCTCATCTCATTAGACTCTTCTGTTTTTTTCACAAATAAATGTAGGCTTCGGAGGAATTTTTTTTCGAGCAACCTCTTAAACTTTTTGTTAGCTATCACCCATTCATAGTGTCATTCCTTGAAGAAGATATAGAAGATTGAGTTGACACACCAATTGCAAAAGTACCTCATAAAAATATACATAATAATTGTTCATGGTAGTCATATCTATTTCTCACCTAGGATTCGACTTAGTATAGGATTTATGGTCTTCAAGGTTACTTTTTCCCGGGATAGAAGACGAATGGACTTGTTCCCTGTTTTATTTTTAATTTGTGCTTTCATATTGTTCACTTAATTAATACAGCAGTTTCCGTTTCCTTCATAGGTAATCTTCCCCTATGAGGTTTAGGTGTCTTCTAAGCCCGCATTATCCTGCCAGGACACCTAGTACAGTTTTAAGCTTCCATCTATTTAGACATAGCAGCAGATTGTCTCTGCTTTTAAGTGGACATTCTATGAGTGATTTGGACTGTTTATGTCCCGGAAGTTCAGTATTTCCGGTGTTTGTCCTTAAATTATTGGTAGGAAGTACCACATGTAGGTTTTGGTCCAATTAAGACATAGCAGCAGATTGTCTCTGCTTTTGGGTGGACATTCTATGAGTGCTTTGGACTGTTTATGTCCCGGAAGTTCAGTATTTCCGGTGTTTGTCCTTAAATTATTGGTAGGAAGTACCACATGTAGGTTTTGGTCCTATTAAGACAGCAGTAGATTGTCTTTGCTTTTGGGTGGACATTCTGAGTGCTTTGGACTGTTTATGTCATGGAAGTTCAGTATTACCGGTGTTTGTCATTAAATTGTTGACCACGTGTAGGTTGTGGTCCAATTAAGACATAGCAGCAGATTGTCTCTGCTTTTGGGTGGACATTCTATGAGTGCTTTGGACTGTTTATGTCCCGGAAGTTCAGTATTTCCGGTGTTTGTCCTTAAATTATTGGTAGGAAGTACCACATGTAGGTTTTGGTCCTATTAAGACAGCAGCAGATTGTCTGTGCTTTTGGGTGGACATTCTGAGTGCTTTGGACTGTTTATGTCATGGAAGTTCAGTATTACCGGTGTTTGTCCTTAAATTGTTGACCACGTGTAGGTTTTGTTCCAATTAAAACAAAGCAGCAGATTATCTCTGCTTTTTGGTGGAAATTCTATGAGTGCTTTGGACTGTTTATGTCCCGGAAGTTCAGTATTTCCGGTGTTTGTCCTTAAATTGTTGGTAGGAAGTACCACATGTAGGTTGTGGTCCAATTTAAGATTTTTTGGCTTCTTTACTAGCCTGGCTTGTCTATATCCTCATGCCCAAGCACAGATTCAAGATTTATTTTGTTACGTTCTGCCAAGGTATTTAGATTTTTATGATAGTCTAACACTAATTCGGACTGTATTGGCACCCTTATTATTGCTTTAAGGGATGCTTGATTATCCGTAAGTATACGGATTCTCTTATTTTTAATATCCTCGCGCAACATCACATTTATGCAAGCATTTAACGCAGTCATTTCCACTTGATAGATCATTTACATAGAACTCAGGTTTAGAATGCATGTTTGGACCCACCTGAATATCAGGCTAATTAATCCTGACCTCACTTTTTTCCTACCTCAAAAGGTTTCGCAAAATTGACGATGACAGGCATTCTGTCCGATGGTATAGTTAGCATTCTCTGTAAATTGCCCAACTGCTTAGCTGCGTTCATGATGATCGCTCTGTGCCACCATATTACTGAGGCGTAGGTCACAGTGGGTTTCACAACCAGGATCAAAGGGCTCTTAGAGTTTTTTACATTGCTCTGTCTATATGGCCAGAGAAAGTTAATTTGTTAGCTAGGACAATTTCCATATATTTAACTGTTGTTGTCAATTTTAATTGTTTTCCAAACATGGATAGTCCTTTTATGTTTAGGTTTCTTCTCCTTGTGAAGGCAACAATTGATGTTTTCGCCGAATTCTTGGATAATCCTTTTTTCCGGCACCTATGTTGCCATTTATTGTGGTATATACTTACGTTATCAGAAAATGTTTGTGTTTTATTCGCTGGGCGCAGAGTGCATGGTGGGGACAACTGAAACGATCCCAGCGCTCGTAGTGGTCAAAATTTCGTTAAATCTGGCTCTCGTCATAAATCAACAGGTCAAAATTAAATATAAAAATGGTTCCCAATAGTTGTTTTGTTATAATTGCAAAAATACAGGGAGAAATAGCAAGTGTAGATTTTACACATTTTCAAGAGCTAGTTGGGAATTAGGGAAAAGA